>JAQPPZ010017240.1:0-2400000 GCA_028583015.1 Wollemia nobilis | reverse complement strand
TCTTACTTGGAACATTTTCATCTACAGCATGTCGTGAAATTGTGACACTTTATCTTGCTTCCACTTTGTCTTTTGACTTGTCATGAAACCGCGACACTTTTTCTCCTTAGCGCTTTTCTTTTCTTCGGGTCGCGAAAACCCAACATGTCGCGATATCGCGACACTTTTTCTCCCAAACTCTCTCTCCTGCATTATGTCGTGAAATCGCGACATTTTTTTCTTTCGGACTCTCTCTCCTGCAACATGTCACGAAATCGCGACACTTTTTCGTCCGTTCAACCTTCCTTGCAATATGTCGTGAAATCGTGACATTTTTGACTCCGAACATTCTCTCTCCTCTTTGAGTCGCGAAACTACGACATGTCGCGAAACTACGACATGTCGCGACATCGCGACACTTTTCTAAAAAGCTTTCTCTCACCTGCTTAAGTCACGAAAATGCGACATGTCGCGATATCGTGACATTTTTCCAACTTACTTTCTTTCGAACCTGTCATGCCGAACCTTCATCAAAACAAATTATTTGACATCAATTCAAATTCCTTCAATAGCTTCTTGACATCAATGACAACTTATTCACTTGAGAAAATGCAATGTACCCAAGGTACCCAAAATTGCCAACGATCTTTTGCCATTAACTTGAGGTATTTTTTGCATCTTTTCTGGCATTTTTTGCATGTGCAGCTGGCTTGGGACTGGCTTCTTTTATTTTTTAGAACGTTTATGTTGAGCTCTTTCTCTTGGCCTCATGCTCTTCTTGGAGACCATATTGATTTTATTGATAATATACAAGTAGTTTGGAATATTTTCATAATCATCACTCTTTTTCACTTGTGGAAGACTTGTAATCATGTTATTTTTTCTGCACAAGATGTATCCCCTGCATTTTCTTTTATTGATAAATATTTCATTTTTTATGACTATTGGTTACATATTTATGTTCAGGTCGACAAGATGAATGTTGAGCTTCAACATCTACGAAATCCGATGGCCCATTGGGGCAATGCTCCTTGCACTATCAGTCGTGTTCCACCTCAATCTCCCAAAGACCCTTTATCTTCTAGGGTTCATCTCAAGAAGACCCCTTGTCTTATGTGTCCTTTTGCATTTTAGGATCAACACCGGTATTTATCTCCTCCAAATAAAAAGCGGCTCAATTCTGCCGGTAGAAGCTCTTCACGTCATTCTGTTTGGGATGTGGTTCCAGAGCCCTCTACACCTATTAATGGTGGGGGTACTCATGTTGTAATTATTCTACCTATTGTTACTGCGTATGCGGATGAGGGAGGTGTTGGTGAGCTCACTAAAATTAATTATGATGGTTGGAGTTATGTTGATAGGGAGGATACTGTCCTCCCCACAACCTGGAATGTTTAATCTTGGGTTTTGGTTTGCTACTTTTGTCTGTTGTTATGCTATTTTGGGAGTGGTCCTAACCCATGTGGTTCTTTAGTGTTTTTTGTTTTTGGTTGGCATGTATTGTTAATTGCTGCTCTTAACCGTATTGATTAATGTAAACACTGGGTGTGTTAATTCTACCCACCCAGTTTCATATAGTTTAACTATTTAATATGATTTGACTTTTCCATTCAAAAAAAAATTAATGATGTAAATTTTTTACTTAAGAAAACTAACCTAATTTTAATGATATAAATTTTTTACTATTAAAATCTCAACCTTTACAATGATAAAAGTGCTTTTTTACCTAATATCATTTTATCACTCATAAAAACAACATTTAATAGTATTACTAATTTTTTATCCATTAAAAAACTAAAAGAAACTCATAAAATAACTAAGTAAAATAAAATTTTAATTTTTAATACATATTAATGAGATTTAAATATTGCCGAATATTTGAAATACAAAGTCGCTCATGTTCTCTTATTCTCTAGCTTGCTTTCTCTTCCTTTTGTTCTCAGCTTTCACAGCCCAGATAACAAACTTAATTAAAATTTCAAAAATTCAAGAATTGCATTTACTAGGAAAATAAATCCTTTAATCACAACGATTTTATATGTACTCTGACCATAAATGTTAAATTTATATTGATATAAGATTATATTTAAAATGTTATAATATAAATTTATATTGATATAAGATTATATTTAAAATGTTATAATATAATTTTATGATTATTATTGTAATACTTGTACAAATAAGAATTTATAATTTTATATAACAAATTTAAAATATTAATATAAACTTATCTTTAAAAATGTTAATACAAAATTATCTTAATATTTATATGCGAGAAAAACGACTTTGAATCTCATAACGAGACGGCATGAAATATGATAATTTTACAAACTTAAGAAAGGGACCTGCGTCACAGATAAAACGATGCATTTCACAATGAGGAAAAAATGAATTGAAGGAATACGTTTAGTTACACTGATTTTTTTGGTACTATTAATTTTGAAGAGAGTTTAAAAGGCATTCTATAACCTTATATATCAGCTCTAAGGAATACAATGAATTTTGAAAGTATCTCTCAACCTTACAACAAGTCCAACACGAATAAACCACATAGATGAACCTTAGTTATACTGGTTATTTAAGAAACTCTTTTGAATATATTACTTATTGGCCAAGCAACATCGAGGCAGGTAGGTCCTTTTTAGATTTTTTTTTTACAACCAGCATGGGTGCAGAAAAGTTATTTGAGGCTGACATAATCACCTTTTCTTGAAAAAATAAAGGAAATCAACCTTTATTTTATGTTCACGTGGAAATATGAAATCACAAGAGGTAGTTGGTTCTTTTTAGAATTTTTTTTTTTTATAACCAGCATGGGCGCAGAAAAGTTATTTGACGCTGACAAAATCACCTTTTCTTGAAAAAAAAAATTAGAAAATCAACCTTTATTTTATGTTCACGTGAACATATGAAATCACAAGCAAGTCTTTGCATTATGTTGGGTCGGTGAGGTTTGAGAGCCAATGTCATTCAATGTATCAGAGATGACATACACTTCGTGGATTTTTCCCGTAGCAATGTTGGTCATTAGCATATTTCTCCGTTTTAACATTAGTTTTAATAAACCTTCTCTTGATTCCTTTCTTTTTCTTCAAAATATTCGTTAGAGGTGGAGATGGAAACTGATTCAGTAGAGGCAGTAGAGTTGAAGATGGAAACTGAAAGGTGGAGGATGAAATAGTTGATTTTTTTTTTTCCTTCAAAATATTCAGTAAAGGTAGTACAGGTGGAGGTGAAAACAGTTGATGATTGCTTTCTTTTCTTCAAAATATTTAGTAGAGGTAGAGATGGAAACTGATTCAGTAGAGGTAGAGATGGAAAGTGTTAAAGGATTGTACAACTTGATGTTCGAAGGCCTCAAGAACGGCTTTTGTGACTACCCGTAACGTTTTATGTGACGTTCGAAGGCTTCGAGAACTTCATTTTTTTTTACTACCCATAACGTTTTCAACATTGAGTCTTGATCGCCAGAGAAGAGCCGTGACAGTGCTGAGGTGGCCACGCTGTAGACTGTGGCAGTGCTGAGTTGGCCACGGTGAAGACTTGTGGTGGTGCTAAGGTGGCCACGTTGACCATGTGCATTGGACAAAGTTTCCTATGTACTACTGCTGTCAAAGTTTAATTACCTTTCTTAGAATTGTCATTTATTTCTAAGTCACAAAGTGAATAGTGGGAGAGGCGCAGCTAGAACAAAGAATAATCGTTTTAAAAGAATTTTGAAGAGTTTAAATCTTAGCTACAATATTTTCTGTAAAACTAAAAAAATTAAACTTAAAAATAATAAGGTTCACATAATTTAAAAAAAATAAAGATTGAAAAGTGGGTTTTGAATGGGTACCAAAACTTTATTATATGAAGAATGTTAAGAATCTAGGACAAGTACAAATAGAATAAAGCACAAAAACAAAAACAAAACTGGGCCACCCTAGAGGGAAGATCCTAACACCACAAATCAACAAGATCGTTGGAGAAACCCAAGATAAAAAGGACTAGGAAGGTTGACCCACAACAAAATAGGAAATAGAAGGTCAACCTCCAAAAACCTCCACTTGGGTTTCATTGATGCTATCTTCAACCTTGGACAGATGCTTGAGTTGGCCATGGATCTTGTCAAAGGATTTCGCAGTTTGGTGGTATATCATCCACGTAGCCTTGGCAGCGTTGGTGGGTAGAGGTTGGCCATCGAGCTGGAAACATGACTAAGGATGGAATTCTGGATAACAACAACAAAACTTAAATTAGGCATGATTTTATCATCAAAATTTTGTTAAGGGGACACTTTCGAGGGTGTCCTCTCGATATTTGCCTTCTTGGTGGGACTCGTGCTTCAAACCTTAGCTACGCTATCCTAATGCCTAAGTTGTTTCAGAGACTGTCGCTTGAACTCGAACCCTAAAACATCAAACTCCTACTTAACAAATCTAGGGGTATTCAAATTTGATTTAGGGGAAACGTATTCAGGATCATCTTCTTCACTAGGCACATCATTGATAGGGGTGGTGTGGCTAGGGCTATCCTTAGGATTATCAAAATGATTACAGGCTATAACAACTTTTTTGGTATGTTCTTCTAGGGTATGCTTGTACAAAATAAGTTGTAGACCCTAATGGATCAGTTGGATTGAGTTCCTCTTTCTCACACAATAGAGATCTCAATTGATATATACAAATAATCAGGTATGTTGATAAATTTAATATCCCTAAGGTGATTTAGAAAGGTAATATGAAAACTACAAAGGGGGGTATTAATATTATCAATTGTCAAATACTGCATAACAGGGATCATCACTCGGTGCCAGGGAGAGGGCAAGGAGGTTCTCACTATACCACCATTTTCCCAAACAAGATTTTTACTTTTATCGATGAGATTATCTATTTCCACCATGAAGGAATGCTTATCCCACCTAATGGTGCACCCGTCGTTTGGGAAACTCATCTCTTCGACCAAAAAATGGACGTTAATTTGGAACTCTAGACCACGCACAATGATGTTCCCATTTTTCCACAATTGAACAATATCATTGGAAACTTCTTCATCATTGCCATTGAATTTTTACAGAAAAGTTCGCATAAAGTCTTTATATAAGTAAGAGTCATAATTTTTTAGTCTATGTGATGTAAAAATGTCAAAATCAAGTTGTGAGAGTAGTTTCTAATGAGATAAATATTAAGTTATTGTGTCCTAATTTATACCATGTAAGAATAAAAAGAGTCATAGTTGTAATTATTTAAAGGTCAAGGGTTTAGTCAAAAAGTAATGTGAGAGTTAAAATGTGGTGAGGAGTTAGTTTTGGGTGTCAATAGTTCATAATGTATTAAAATAGTTTATAATTTGTCAAAAGAGCCTAGTGTTGTGTATTTGTGTTTAAAAAATATTGTATATCATCAAGAAACATTGTACATAAATCAAACATGTGTTTTAGTACACTCGTAGCATTCGATATAAAGGCCACCTTTAGCTTGTGTTTACAGGTAAACTTGTTGCATTAAGCTAATGTGTCTATAGCCTAATAAAGGTTCCATAACAATGTATGGGCATTGACCCTATAAACCATCGAGGAGAAATAAGGACAATATTTTTTTTATGAATATTTTCACTCCAATTTTTACCCTATTCATCACTATCAATAGATATAAATCTTGAAATTGAGAAATCCCAAGTATATAGGAAAGTTACACCAATGTACAAGGAATTATCTTTAGGCAGGTATCATTAATAGGGTGAATACCTTTTAGTACTACCTTGATACCATGTATTGTTCTCTTTCACATACCATGAGGTCTCTCTCACTTGTGGCCATGTATATCTAGAGGACTAGATTCTTCCATGTACGAATGAGTATATCGGAAGGGCAAGTATATAGAAATGATTGGTATGTTAGACTGGTGGTATATAGAAAGGGAGACCATTTTGGGACATATAAGGAACCCTCACCATGGCTACACTAATCACAATTGCTCAAAGGCCTCGATTTTGCACCTTGGAAGAACAATATGAGGACCATCATAATGGTTGAGAAACTCTAGGATATAATAATCAGAGAAGAAACTTGATTTGAGGAGATTTTAGCTTAGTAAAATTTTGATGAGAGAGATGTCATGGTGCTAATGTTCATCACTCTTGGTGTAGCTGATAAAATTCAACCTCACACTAGTGAAGCAAAAGCATCAATAAAAGTATGGGATATACTTTCAACTATATTTGAAGGGAATAATGAAGCCACAATTCTTCACCTTCATTCTCAACTTTATACAATGAGGGTATAGGATGGATTAAGTATTGAATAAGTTCTTTTCAAAATTGTAAAATTGAAGGCTAGATTTATTTTTTTATTGAGTAAATACTTCTTATACATATACATATCTGCCATAGGGATTGAACTCGGGTCACATCACCGATAATGCAAGTGGCATCCTTGCTAGTAGACCACATCACACAGATAATTGAAGTCTAGATTTAATACCATAGGGGAAAAGGTAGAAGACAAGCTCTTAGTACCCATTGTACTTAGAGCTCTTTCTAATTCATATCAAACATTGGTCACTTCTTTGCAAGTATAAAATAGAAGGGTGTAATTTGAAGATCAATTATCTAATAACGCATTCATCTCAACAAAGAAACCACAAAAGAGTCAAAATGGTACTCCTATTTCTTCTTTTTCACAAAAATATCCTTAAAAACAAAGGAGGTAATTTCATATTTTTGAGAAAGAAGGACATGATACAAATTTTTGTAGATAGAATTCTTTGACTAAGAGGGATCAAGTCCACAAGCCTCCTCAATTCAAATATATCCCAAGAGACAAAAATGATATGTTTCACATGAAGAACCATGATATGATTGTGAACAAAACTTTTAACTAGGACACAAATCACTAATGATCAAGGCAATAATAAAACCAAAGGATAATTTTTAGCAAATTAATTCAGACAACAACAAGCATATGATTGGATATAGAATGTGGTTTGATTTCCTACAAGAAAAATATGGGAAAGCAATCACTATCATTTATGATAATACTTATTATGTTAAAGGAATTGAGAATGTTCCTATGAATTTATCTGATGGAAAATTCACAATTGAGAATTTTCCATATGTACTTGGACTAGCAAACAACTTGTTATCTATCTCATAAATATTGGATTGAGATATGGTTATTGAATTCAGGGTTGTAGACGACAATAAGTATTTCATCACAAAATATGACAAGTTTATTACAATTAGTTCATATAATAATTATATGTTTGCCCTCGACGTCATTTATTCTAATGTTTTACTAATTGTTTTCATGAGAGATTTGAATTTTTTTAATGATAGTTGGGTTTGTTTTGAATATGAACATCACATATTATGCTCAATATTGTTAATTATGTTGTCCATGACAAAGGCCATATTGCTAAAGATCATATTTATGATGAAAATTTTAGGTTTTTGAATATTGATGGTATTGGCCATGACAAAGACCATGTTGTTGAAAACTATAGAAATAAATAAAAAAATTGGGTGCTTTGAAAAGCATACAAAAATTATTGGCTCAAAATTAATTAAAATAATGGGATATAATAGTGTAGTATTGGGAAGACATGGTCAAGATATAAGAAAGCTCATAAAGCCAAATGTAAGACCAAATAAGCCTTCGTTATGATGGACCAATAAGCATTGGTGATACTAAGTTTGTAAAATGAGAAACCAATGCAAAGACTGAAAATCCTAGAATAAATTATTGTACTCATTGTGGATGATCTAAACATGTGATAACTACGTGTTGGAATCTACATCCATGTAAAATTTATGGTTATGATAATCACTCTGAGAAATATTGTTGACACAATGGATTAATAATACATATTAATTAAATCTAATACAATAGGATAAAATAAAATAAATGGTGAACGCTTTTATCATTAGTAGAAAGCAAGGATAAGATAAAGTTTGGCGGTTGAGAGAAATCATAGTCTTGGGATTATTTGGGTGCATGATTTCTACATCAAAATTTATAGATGTGACCTAGACTATGCCAACAAATCTTGTAGTGAAACATCATGTGGAAGATTTTGATGATTAGTGGAAGAGTTGTAAAATAAGCTAGAGCTAGAGCCAAAGAAAAAGCTAGAGCTGAAGCTAGAGCCAAGCTAGAGTTAGAGTTAGAACTAAAGCCAGAGCTAGATATAGAACCAAAGCCTAAGCTAGTGCCAGATCCAAGCCATAATTTAATTTCACTACCATAGTAAGTAAATATTGAGGGATAGTTATTTTTTTTAAATATTAAATTTTTCGTCGTTACTGGCACCTTCAAATATTTGCTATACCAAATAATATGCTAAGGGGAGATGTTAGGTAATTGTTACAATATTTAATATTATTAAATTATTACACCTCATGGGAGGTTGAGAAGTTGAATAATTACACCTCATGGGAGGTTGACAGAAGTTGAACAATTAGATGAAGGTGAAGCACCAAGAGTCTCTTGAGACAACAAAGAGACTTTGCATGCATTTATATATCTACAAAGCTAAAGGTATATCAAATAAATAAAATAATAATTTTATGTCTCTTATCCAATAGTCTAGTGGTAAGATGGATTCACGCTCATGGGAGTGACTTAGGTTCAAGTCCAACCATGAAAAATTGACATGAAAAAAGGTCATCAACCAATCTGTAAAAGCAATAAAAATTAATTTATAACTATAAATTGCATGGTGCAAAGTATGTCATATGAGTAGAGTAAGGGAATAAAAGTAATCTAAACAATAAATTTTAAAATATGAACATCATTGAATTTGCACAACTATTGACACAAATATAATAAGTAAATATTTATATTTTATCCTAGGTTTTAATTACAAGTAATATTCAAGGCGTATAAGATTGGTGTTGGTAGAATTAAAATCTAGAAATGTGTTATAATAACAAAGCCCCAAATACAAATGTTACCAATAAAATTTATAGTGAGTGAGTATAAGTAAAAAATGAGCCTCAATAGGTAGTATGGAAGAAGAACCATATTTGAAAGCCGTAATTGAAAGTGAGGATGTCCTATATAGAAGTATGGATGTCTAATTTGGAGCTAATAGGAAGAAAAATTATATGGTAAGTTTATCCAAGGAGCATATGTTTCATAAGAAGTGATTGAGAGAATTTAAAATGATATAATGGTTCTTAAAAGTAGATGGTTAATATGTAAATTCCATGGCATTGGACAAGGTTTTTAGAGAATTCAAAATTAGATAAAGTGGAAGTAATATTGAATTCAAATTACCCCATGACTTTTCTTCCTAAATATATTTCTTGATAATATTTTCTAGTTAAGAGATAAAGGATAACTTAATGGATGGTGGTCCATTGTCGAGGGGGAGAAATACTCCTTTATTTAAGACCATGGAGTTTTTTTCCTATTG
Source organism: Wollemia nobilis (assembly GCA_028583015.1). Lineage (NCBI taxonomy): Eukaryota > Viridiplantae > Streptophyta > Pinopsida > Araucariales > Araucariaceae > Wollemia > Wollemia nobilis. The sequence goes on along the minus strand of JAQPPZ010017240.1, from coordinate 2,390,623 downwards.
AGATAAAAACTATTAAAAATGTTTTTATTTGGATTAATCTTTCTATACTTCTATATTAGCTTATCACTAAGCATATTTTGAAGTATATTAGAAATATCTTAGAGGATTTCATCCAGGAGGGACCAACTATGAAGGAACAAAAATATATTATAAATGCCTAGATATGTGTTGTTATAAATATTTTGAAACCTTTACCATAGTTCAATAATATTTTAATTTGAATGTAGATAATGGTATCAACAAGTGGATTATGAAACCATAGCATTTTGATATTATAATTGTTATAATACTAGACACGTGCGTAGATATTGCAAAGTAAAAACAATGAAAAAATATATCTTTTTGGTCATAAGGCAAAATTCTATATGAAGCAAAGATATCATATTGTAGTAGAAGTTAGACTAGATTAAGTATATTCCACCGTAAAATAAAAGGTAAACAATCCATATCTCCAATATCAAATGGAAAATGCCACCATAAATCACTAGGATCAATTGTTAGAAGAAACAAAGAAGGATACAAGGGATGATAAATTACAATGTGCAAGTTCAAAGTAAAAAGGAATTAAATTTAAAAAGAAATATGTGGACACAAATCTTAAAACAAAGCATGTAGAAGAGATAAGTTTTTCTAGGTAAATCATCTTACTTTTCCTCAAATAGAATAAAATCCTTTCCTTGTAATATGAAAGAGTGTAGAGGTTATCCCTTCCTTTGGGTATCAAAAAAAGCATAATAAAAAATTGGAATTGAGGAAATTCATAGTAATTTAAGGTTTTAATGACAACATAATAAGATAATTGTTATGAAAGAGTGTCATTGCAATTTAGGGTTTGAAGGGAAACATAAAGAATAAAATACTTTTGAGGTTATTCCTTGCATTTCATATCCTTCATAGCAACACAATCCTATATATGATAATTCTCACTATGAACATTGTGAACAAATTGAAGATATTAGTGAAGATGAAAGTTTTGGTAGGAATGATAAAAGAGAGGAAGGCTTAAGAAGCAAAAAAAAAACTTAGAGGTATATTGATATGGGAAGCCAAAAATAAAAATAGCAAGTGTTAACAAGAAGTAGGACTAATCCCATAAATAAAAACAAGTGATGATGAAAATGATATCTATGTATATCAAGGGCATGAGTAAGCTCCCTAAAAAAACGGTATTAGGGAATTTACAAGTTGTTATGGTTGACATATTTATAGACATAAAAACCAAGAAGTAAAATCCAGGTGTTGTAGGTGAGTTGGAGAGGAGAGGGCAATCCTCCAAGGAAGGTCCCAGGTTTGAATCTCCACTCTACCAAAAATTTGAATTGGGTACCAAAATCCAATTGATAATGTTGGTGCGGGTAGGGTCGAGCGTGACTCCCGGGTGACTTTGATGGTGTAGAACCCCCTGGTCATGGTCTCTCAAACCAAGGTGGTCCCGCAAGGGGTTTTTTGCTTTAAAAAAAAATAAGAAGTAAATATTTTATCCATTCATGATGTTGATTTTATTCTTGGAAGAATTTAAATTTTAGAAGGAAATTGGACAAGTGATATTTTATCTCTTAATAAAAATGATAATGAAGAGTTAATTGTGAAAATATAATAGTTCAGGAAATGATAAATATCTAGAAAGGTAAACAAAATATATATATTTAATAAAATACAAGTTGAATATAGTTTAATTAACTTGATGGAAATGTAATGTTTTATCATTTTAATGGAAGTGGCCCCAATAAAAACCATGAAAAATAAAGAAACAAATTCATCTGACTAATTATATTAGAAACAATGTGAAATGTGTGAGTTATTCCTCAACCAAGGTATACACTAACGTAGCCTAACATAAATAAATCTAAAAGAAATTAAATAAGCTCCATACGAAAGAGTGTTCATAGGATCAACAACATGATAAGGGAAAATATGATAGTGATCATTTACAAAAATATACTCCTCAAAGGTCCAAAAAGCAAGTGTGGACACTCACAAGATAGAATATTAGAAAAAAAAAAAAATTAAGTTGAATAAAATAGGTGGCTATGGGTCTTTATCTAGATGCACCAATTCAAGGTTTGGTTTTATTCAAATTTTTGTCTAGGTAATGGCTAAAAATCGAAGCTACAAAATAGACCATATTATAATTTCATTAAAAGTTAAAAAAAAACCATGTATAAGGTCATTATTAGAGTGATCAAACACACAGGAAGACATGAAAGGAGACATTCAAAGAGAATAGTCAAACACGTAGAAGAATGTAGAAGATATCCAAAACTTAGCTGAGAGGTGAAGTAGGCAAGTTGAGTTCTATAGGTGTGTAGGCTAGAGAGAAAATCTCAGGTGAAAGGTGAATCAGGCAAGTTGAGTGCTATAAGAGTGTAGGCTAGAGAGGAAATCTCATGTGATTCAAAGGTATACAAGTTGAAGAAAGTGTAATTTAACATTACACACGGATAAAATGAAGGAGAGATTAATGCAAATAAGTAATAATAACACCAATGTAGAAGGTGTAATGATAAGAAAAATTCAGTTTGTAGGTAAAAAGTATAACAATTTTTAAATTAATACAAGAACAATTAAACTTGAGACTTGCAAAAATAACTAGTGCCAAATTTTGGAGAGTTGGAAGGTAAGCGTTACCCAAGGTATAAACTGTAATCCGCTTAGAATATTTTTCAAATAATAGTGAATGGTTAATTAAAAGGAAAGGAATATATTTAATTTATTAAAGAGATGCATTTAAATATTTTGCTAGAGAACAAAGGTATTGTACCCGAGTTCCCCTATCCTTGAAAAATCACAACTCTCTTCTTTAGAGCTTGAGATTTTATAGACAGATTCAATTTTCATCTCAATTGCTATAGCTAGAAACTTACATCATTTTACATAAAATGTCTGAATTCTTGATTTTCATTTTCAGGATCTTTTTCAACTTTTTGTATGAATATAAATATCCCAAAATTCAGCATCCTTCTTGAGATTTTCCTATAGTAGCCTTCACAATATAAAAACTTCACCTCTACAAAAGGACATGATACAAATTTTTATAGATATAATTCTTTAACTTGAAGGGATCAAGTCCACAAACCTCCTCAATTAAAATATATCCCAAGAAACAACAAGAATATGTTGTTGTTGGAAAATTACCATTAGTAAAAAGGTTAAAATTTTGATTTTTACCTTGGGTAAAGGTAACTTACCTTTTACCTTACCTGGACGGCAGTGGACGGCAGCATTTGGGCGGCAAGAGAATTCAAGTTTATTTTCTTCTCCCCTAATTTCTCCTTTCCCCCCTTTTCTCTCAAATGGTTACTTTAACGTCTATTTAAACTTTGTAACCTTATGTTTATTGTTAATGCAAATTTACTGTTTAATAAAATTGCTCACCTTTCACATTTGGTATCAGAGCCGAGAGCCGAGATCGGCCCGAATCTCGAGGCAGTGGGGCCCATAGTTTGAGGCAGTGGCATGGATCCCGAGGTAGCCCGTAGGAGCCGAGGCAGCACGAATCTCGAGGTGTCCTGCAGGAGTAGACTAGCATGATTCTCGAGGCACTGGACGAGGCGGCCCACAGGAGCAGATCGACACAATTCTCAAGGCATTGGAGTGGAGACGCTCGTTGACGTGGCATGACGTGGCGACCTGCACACAGCTCGAGGTTCATTGACGTGGCATGACGTGGTGACCTGCACGTAGCCTAAGGTTCATTGACATGGCGTGGCGACCTGCACGCATCCCGAGGCTCATTGTCATGGCATGGTGATGTGGCATGCTGCGACCTACGCGCGGCTCGAGTCTCGTTGATGTGGCGACCCGTGCGCGACCCGATGCAAAAGGAGTTCTGCATTGTTAGTGACTGCCCGCAGGCAATCAAAGCACTACGTGTGCTTCGCTCTTTTTAAAGAGCTAAAACATCGTCGTAGTGGCGATGTGGGACTAAAGTCCCAGAAAAAATACAAAGCTTCGCGCCGAAGCGCGAAGCCAATAATAACTTTCAGATGGCTCCCTGGTTTTCACTTTTACTCAAAATTTGGGTATCCTTTCCAATAACCTTGCTAAGGGGTATGGTATCCTCAGAGGTCTTAAATAGGTTGTGAAGGTTGGATGGGAAAATATTTTGGTTAAATGTGAATATCAACTAATGATTAATTTTCTAAAGACTCCTAAGAATCATAAGGTTGATTGGATAATAAAAATAAAAGTTGAGAAGATTCAATTAATCCAGATGGGCTTTTTGAAAATTGATTACAATCATGTGGTTAGAGAATAGAATAGGACTGTTGATGCTTTATCTAATTGGACATTGGAAAAATGTGATCTTACTTGCTACAGCCACCCTCCCAGATGATGGGCTTCACAAATAAGGGAAGATCTACTTTTTATCTTTTCTTTTGATGGCTCTAGTACTAGAGGTACCTAGTTCCTTTTTGCTTTGTTTTTGCTTCTCTTTAGTTTGGTCAAGGTATTTTACTTTCCTAGCTCAGACATATCTTTATTATGTTTCCTCTATTGAATCTTGCCTTAAAGTCTTTTGGCCTAGAAAGGTCCTAGTTGTGTTTTATTTTTTTTCCCCTCCTTTTTTTTAGTTTTTTCAAGGATGTGTCCATTTTTTTATTGTTTTGTTTTTGTGTTGTTTTTGTTGTTTTTGTTGTTTGTGTGTTTTGTTTTTTTTCTTTTTTGTGTGTTTTTGTTGTTTTTCATGTTTTTCTTTTTTGTGTTTTGTGTTTTTGTTTTTTTTTTTTAAGTATTTGTGTGTTGTTTTGTTGTTTTTATGGTTTTCTTGTGTGTTTTGTGTTTTGTTATTATTTCTATTTTTTATTTATTTTTATTTTTTTTATTTTTATTTTTTGTTGTTTTTATGCTTTTATGTTGCATTTTGTTTGTTTTGTGGTTTTATTGTGTGTTTTTTTTTGTTTTGATTTTTTTGTTTGTTTGTTTGTTTATCTTTGTTTTTTTATATTGTGTTTTTTTTTGTTATTATTTTTTTTGTTTAAGGCATGCTTGTTAAGCGTGCCGAAGGGGGCAGGCTAGGTGTAAGCCCTAGGTATTTTTGGTAAAATAGATACCCTTGCCTCCTTGGGACTTACTCAAAAGTAGCATCCCATTTGGGATGTTTTCCACAAACAAATAATAATAATTTATAAGGAATTATAATGTGTATTTTAATAATAATAATTTAAATATATTTTTTATAAATTTATTATATTTTATTAATAATAATTTAATATAATAAAATTATAATATAAGTAAGTCTACTATAAAGACCTAGAAACTCTGAATAAAATTCAAACCTTGTGGGGATAAGGTTAGTACATCATACTCTAATATTCAATGTTTAGTTGTATAAATTATATATATGTTTATCCAACCAAACTTTGTTTAATGGAATAAGATATACAAATTTATCCTATCGAATCTCCTATTTGGACTTAGACCCACTCATATGTGTTTGTATTTTAACAATTATTTTTATTTACTGGTTTTTTATTTTACATTCTCCAATTCCAAACATGAAATTTGTTATCATGAAGAAAATACTTAAATTCCTTTTGAAAATAAATTTCATGTATGATTACAAGCCAATTAAAATACCCCACAATGTAAAATATACTTAGAATGTCTAGAAAATATTCTATCAAAGGGACTCAAATACTTGATATTCTATTTGTAGACACCCAAAAGTTTCACATGCTCATCCCTATATACTTGTAGATCTACATATACACTTGTAGGTTTGCATAGACCATCATAGGTCACTGTAGTCATCTGTAGCCTACCTTAGTCATTCATAATATCCAAATCTATAAAACTAGGTAGAACGCACACCAGATGCCTTCTATTCACTAGGAATCCATCTACTAGATCCCTAAGACCACTTAAGCCATTTTATACACCTAATTAGAACCCCATGGAACCACTCCCCACTCAAAATCCTAATTAGGCTAATCAAGATTCTAATTTGCAAGTGACTTTCACTAAACATGCACTTTATCATTAATAAAAGGTTAATTAGGGTTAATGGTCTAATTATCCCTAAGAACACCCTCACACATGTGTGCACCATGATTTAGTTAGGATATTTATAGAAACTCTAACTAAACCCCAACCTAACCTAGGACTTAGCTAACCCTAACCCTTCCTCACACGTGTGAGGATGAGATATTCGTTTAGGGCATGTCGGCTTGACACCTCCCCAAAACTCTAACCTAACCTCACTAAGAATTGAATCTAAGGTCTGGTTCATCTAACCACCCCCCTGACCTTGGCATTTACTATAAATAGATGGTCCCTTCCCTCATTTTAGGAAAATAGTACCAAAACTCTACAAAAATAGTACCAAAACTACATCTGACAACTTTACGTCAGGAAAATAGTTGATTATCATTCTTGGAGCCCATCCAAACAGATGATATCCAATAGAGGCCACTCAGAGGCAAATTCGCCCTCCATCCTATGAATTTACCATATAGTAGGTCCACATCAGCAAATTTAGCAGGTATCCTTTGTTTACAATTTCTACATTTCTTTCAATTTCCAACTTTTATTATGTTTTTCTTTATATCTGAGTCAATTTATCTTCATAATCATGGGGCTTGATCAAGGCAGATCCCCAAAAGAACTAATGATCTTTTGCAGGCCCCAAATAGGTGCATAAGAACACATACTAGCAAACTACCATTGGTCGGAACACATAGAAGCCCATCTTCACTGAGGAGTTCTGAAAGATATCATATGGATGTTGCATGTTCATGAAGAAAATAGGGAGATCCATTTTATAACCTAATAGTATTTTTCATGAATAAAAATCAGCATTTTGAGAAATTTATATTTTGTATATGTTGTTTGATCAAATGATATCTTTTGGCAGTTTCATTCTAGCACGCCCGGTGGGACCCCCACAAAATTTGTGTTAGACTAGTTTTCTTACAAAATCAAATACAATTTATGGTTTTCAGTTGTTGTTTTAGGTACCCTAAGAGCATAACAGAATCCCAAAAACCCTGACAAACATATCAAGTCAGTAAAACAAGAGTTTCAGGCTCCTACACCCAATTTATCCCTCGACCTGTGAATCAAGATCTAATTCGTAGGTCACCCTATGAATCCTATCAGACTACATTAGAAAACCCCAAAATAGCAGGGTATTATATTAGAGACATCAAGAAGCTTAGACAACCCTTCAAAAATAAGGTATTTTCCTTAGGAATTTTTTTTTTTTGTTTCTTTGCAAGGCAGTTTCACTCGCAAATACATAGAGTTATTTTTGTAAAATCTCCTTTCCAACAAGTCAAATTAGGGTTTCATATTACTCTAAGATCAGTAAATTTCCTTTTCAAATGCAATTAGAGTAGAGTTTATTTTTTGTAATCACTTCCATCTCAGTTTCAAGTTCATTTTTCAAATATCTTTTTTGAATGCACTTAGATTAGGATTTTCAATTTCTTTTCCAAATTTGCATTTAGGATTAGATTTCCTTGTTTCTTTCATGTCATTTTCAAATCTCTTTCAAAATTCATTTCAATTTATTTTCCAAATTTGCATTTAGGATTAGATTTCCTTGTTTCTTTCATGTCATTTTCAAATCCCTTTCAAAATTCATTTCAATTTCTTTTCCAAATTTACATTTAGGATTAGATTTCCTTGTTTCTTTCATGTCATTTTCAAATCTCTTTCAAAATTTATTTCAATTTCATTTTCAAATTTGCATTTAGGATTAGATTTCCTTATTTCTTTCATGTCATTTTCAAATATCTTTCAAAATTCATTTCAATTTCCTTTCCAAATTTACATTTAGAATTAGATTTCCCCGTTTCTTTCATGTCATTTTCTTATCCCTTTTAAAAGTATTTTAAATTTCCCTTCTAAAATTGCATTCAGGTTAATCATTTCAATTCTTTTTTGTATCACTTACACTAGGATTTACATTTCTTATTATCTAAATCAATTTCCATTCCTTTCATGCTTTTAGATTAGGTTTTTATTTTATTTTTGCATCTTTAAGCATTTCGTTTACATCTATTTTCATCCAAATCAAATTTCCATTCCTTTCATGCTTTTAGATTAGGTTTTTATTTCCTTTTCGCATATTTAAGCATTTCATTTACATCTCTTTTTGCACAAATAAATTTCCATTCCTTTCATGCTTATAGACTAAGTTTTTAATTCCTTTTTGCATCTTTTAGCATAGCATTCAATTTATTTTCATACAATTAATTTCAATCTCTTTCCAATGCACTTAGGTAAATTATCAAATTTTCTTCTTCATGCACACTTTGGCTTGTTTGTTTCCAAGTTTTCTAGAATACATTCATTTCTTTTCACAAAGGCTTTCAGGCTTAGTTTCATTTCAAAAGGCACCTAGAATCTAGTTTTATTTTCAAAAATGGTTCTAAGGCTAGTTTCATTTTTGAAAAGGTATTTAGTTAGTTTCTTTTCTTTCACAACAGCAGTAACAAATACACCTTCACACACCCACATGGTATACACAGTGGTGATATTGGACTTCATCCCCAATCCATAACTCGATACTGGTGACATTGGAATTTATCTCCTTCCACAAGCTTACCTCCTAGACACCTTAGTAGCCCCTAGGAGTGGTTTTCTGGACTTCATCACTATAAAATCCCCTACTCTTGAGATTGGTTTTCTAGAATTTATCACCAGAAGGGATCTGAAGATTATAACATGAAACAAAGAGAAAAATGAAGCATATTGCAAAACTGGAAAACGCAGTAAAAAAGAAGAAATTGCAGTTTTTGAAAGATAAAATTAAGGTCTTCCACTTATTAGAACCACGTGAAATTTATACATATTATAGAGCTATAGAAATTCAATACACTGTCCAAATTTTAGAGCAAAAGGATTTATTATTAAAAAGTTATAGCCTCTCAAAGTAGGCTACTAACCACTTTTTTCCAAAAACAGGACTGCAGCTGCGTTTTTCATTTTTTCCTATTCCATTCAACTTCTCCTTTCACCAAAATATTACAATAATATTTTTTTACCCTATTCTACCTTAATACAAAAATTCTAAAGTTGTTACAAGAAGTGTAACAGTCTATAGCTGTTAGAGAACTAAAATCTTCCTACAATGACACATTCTTTTATTCTGCAGATACAAAATAGGGGACATATTTGTTTTACTTCATTTTTTCTGACTTGTAAATGCCACATGGTCAGCATCATATTCCAACATTCTCCCCCTTGATGTTTAGAGGGCCAAAAATCAGGTCTCTCATCATCAAAAACTGAGTCTTTGCAACTGGTTTTGTGAATATGTCTGTAATTTGGTCTTTGGTGTTACAATAGCTCAGTTTGATCATCTTCTTCTCCACCACATCCCTAATTAAATGGTACTTGATGTCAAAGTGTTTTTACCGGACATGGTGGACAGGATTTTGTGCCAACTTAATGGCACTTTTGTTGTCACAAAAAAGTGTAGTAGGAGTTCCTTGCTTCTCCCTAATCTCTCCAAGAACTTTCCTAAGCCACAAGGCTTGTACACTTGCTGATGTGAGTGCAATGTATTCATATTATGTAGAATACAAAGCAATAGTAGCTTATATTTTGGAACTCCAAGTAATCAATCCTGAACCAAGGGAGAAACAATTTCCACTAGTGGACTTCCAGACATCAAGATTACTTCCCAAATCACTATCAGTGAAACCAATCAACTTCAAATTCTGAGATGAGGAGTAATGAATACCAAAATCAATTGTGCCTTACACATACCTCAGTATTCTCTTGGCTACCTTCAAATGCAATATAGAAGGATCAGCCATGTACCTTGAACAAAGTGATACTACATAACGAATATCAGGCCTAGTATTGCAAAGAAACATTAAACTCCCAATAATACTTCTATATTCAGTTTTGTTTGCATGATCAGCCCCATAATCCAAACACAAAATATCTCCATGTGCAATTGGAGTGGCTACAGGATTGCAATAAATCATACCAAACTTCTTCAACATGTCCTTTGCAGACTTTGTTTGACAAAGAAAAATCTCATTACTAGTTTGATGTACTTCCATGCCTAGAAAGTAACTCATAAAATCAAGATCAGTCATATCAAATTCTCTTTTCATGTCCTTCTTAAAATCATCATTCATTGAAGGACTACTTCCCATAAACATCAAATCATCAAAACACAAGCACACAATGAGAATATCATAACCTTGTGTCTTGTAGTACAATGTAGGCTCACTCTTGCTTCTTTGAAAGCCACATCTTTGGAAGTATTCATGAATTCTTTGGTACCAAGCTCTTGGAGATTGCTTCAACCCATACAAAGCCTTCTTCAATCTATAGACCTGATATTCTTTTTCATGGACTTGAAAACCTTGAGTTTGTGTCACATACACCTCTTCATCAAGATACCCATTGAGAAAATAAATTTTTACATCCATGTGGTGCACATTCCAGCCTTTGTGAGCAGCCAATGAGAGGACCATTCTCACTGTCTCTTGCCTTGCTATGGGAGCAAAAGTCTCCTCATATTCTATGCCAAAATTTTATGTAAAGCCTTTGACAACCAATATAGCCTTGTATCTCTCAATGGAACCATAATTGTACCTTTTGATCTTGTAGACCCATTTGCAGCCAACACATTTTCTATATTTGGGCATTTCACACAATTCCCAAGTGTCATTATTTTCAATAGAATGTATTTCTTCATTCATTACCTTCATCCACAAATTATTAGAAGCAGCATGTTCATAACAAGAAGGTTCAAAATCATCAACAACTTTTGAAACAAGAGCATAATTAACAATATCACCTTTGGGGTCTCCATTGTCTTCATCTCCAGACAAGTGCAAATTCTCAAGTCTTTGAAATACTTGGTTTATTTCTTGATGTTGGCCTCTTTTCAATCTTCTATTGAATTTGGTTTCAATGATTTGAGATGGTGGATGATCCTTCAACAATATCTTTCTCTTCACATTTACAGTTGGTGATGGAGGTGCAGAAAAGCTTGTAGGAACTTCTTCTTGGCTTGCTCTTGGACTTGAAGATGAACTTGTGGATCCCATGTGAGATGGTGAACCAAAATAAGTGCTTCTATACAAATAATTATTAGTAGAAATATGGTTGGGCTGAATACTTTCTTGGCTACTTGTAACAATCTCTTCAAACACATCATCATCAACACAATTTTTTAGACTTCCAATTTCTCCCTTCATCAAAAATTGCATATCTAGATACAACATTTTTTCTAGAATGAGGATTAAAGAATATATAGGCCTTATATTGCTCACTATAACCAATTAAAATCGTCTTCTCACTCTTATCATCAAGATTTTTTCTATTCTCATCATTCACATGCTCAAAAGCAACACTCCCAAAACCTCTAAAGTGTTGTACATTTGGCTTCTTTCAAAACCAACATTCATAAGGAGTACTATGCTCTATACTCCTAGTAGGACTTCTATTAAGAATATAATTAGCAGTCCTAGTTGCTTCAACCCAATAAAATGAACTCAAATCTTTAGTTTGCATCATACATCTTGTCATCTCCACCAAATTCCTATTCTTTCTTTCAGCCGCCCCATTTTGTTGAGGTGTGTAGGGGCTGGTCTTTTACCTCTTGATGCCAAAACCCTTACAAAACTCTTCAAATTCATTAGAATAGAATTCACCTCCTCTATCACTCCTCAAAAATTTGATGGTATTCCCACTTTCATTCTCAACAAGTGCTTTAAAATCTTTGAAGCAAACAAAAGCCTCATATTTATGCTTAAGGAAATAAACCCAACAATATTTTGAAAAATCATAAATTAAAGTGATAAAATAGGAAGATATACCAATACTTTGAGTTGGCATTGGTCCAAAAATATCACTATGAACCAGCTGAAGTGGATATTGGGCCCTCCATGCTTCACATTTGGGAAATAGCCACCTTGTTTGTTTACCAAGAGTGCACCCCTCACAAATCTCCTTGGTGTCTTCAAATTTTGGCAAACCATACACAAGTGGTGAAAGCATCCTCAAAATATGAAAATTTAAATGCCCAAATCTCAAATGCCATAGCCTCCTTTTATCTTCAATACCCACACAAGAAAGTTCTCCCCCTTTCTCAACAAACCTCAATGGAAATAATTTGTTCTTAGTCATCTGCACTTTTGTGATCAACCTTCTATTCTTATCATAAATATTGCACATTTTATCCTCAAAAACCAATTTGTAATATTTTTCTAACATTTTTCCAATGCTCATCAAAGAATGCTTCAAATCAAGTGCATAATAAATATCGTTTACCTTCAATTTACCTCTTTTTGTAGGAACCTCCATGTCCCATTTTGCAACCACCTCCAAGATCTTCTCATCTCCAAGATTGATACTTGAATTATAAGAATGGTTAAGAGAATAAAATAAATCCTTCTTGCCAGTCATGTGATTTGTGCATCCACTATCAAGTATTCATGTCTCATTGGTAAAAAATTTTAGTCTATCATAGGAGAGGAATACTTGCTCTTCATGGAGTGCTCCATCTTTATTTGAGTAGAACAATGTCTCATCTTCAAATAAGTCTTCCTATCCATAATTTTCTGATCTATTAGAGTATTTTTTCAGCCTACAATCCTTCTCAAATTTACCATATTTGTTACAATGATAACATTGAACATTTCTCATGTCTCTACCTCTACCTCTTCCTCTTGCATTTGATTCTCCTCTTGAAGCATGGGCTTGATGATCACCTTCAGAATTCTGATCTCTGCATCTTCCTCTACAAAAGGAGCCTCTTCTTACTCCTCTTCCATTTTTTCCTCTTCCTCTATAGCATCTTCCTTGTCCTATTCCATGTGCATCATTTCCTTTGATAGAAAATGCTTGTTCTTCACTAGAACTAGTTTGCTTTTTCTTTTATTCTTTCTTACAAATTATTTCTTCATGAGATGTAAGAGTACCAATTAATTGGTCAAGGTCCATGTTGGAAAAATCCTTGGATTCTTCAAGAATAAGGGCATAATTATCTCATTTCTCTATCAAAGTTTTGAGAACTTTCTTAATTACAACTGGTTTCTCCACATCTTCACCAAGAGTGGATATTTTATTTACCACTGTCTTTACTCTCACACAATAATCTCCTACATATTTATTATCTTGCTACCAAATGTTATAAAATTCTCTTATCAAGTTCTGAAGCTTTACCTCTTTCACTTTATCATTTCCTTGATAATTTTCTTTCAAGGCTTTCCAAGCCTCTTTTGCAGAAACACAATTTGCAATCCTTGGAAAAATGCTCTCAGAAAGAGCATATTGCAAATGGTATAAAGCAAGACAGTTCTTACTCTCTTTTTCCCTCATATCTTTAGTTTCATCTAATGTTAACACAGTCCAATCTGATGGTTTTGTGTAACCTTCATAAATAATGCTCCACAAGTGTTTTCCTTTTAACAAATTCCTCATTTTGATGCTCCAATATTCATAGTTTAATCCATCAAACTCTAGAAGTGGAAGTGAGTTTAAGTTGCTTGCCATTACAAAAATCTGCAACAACGAACTGAACTCTCCAAGAAATTTTAAATTAAAACTTCAAGAAAAAACCACACCCTTCAAATCCAACAACTCAATCTACCAATATTTGATACCAAATGAATATTATAACATGAAACACAGAGAAAAATGAAGCATATTGCAAAACTGGAAAACATAGTAAAAAATAAGAAATTGCAGTTTTTGGAAGATATAATGAAGGCCTTAAGCTTATCATAATCATAAATTTATACAGCTTAGAGAGCTATATAATTTCAATACATTATCCAAATTTTAGAGCAAAAGGATTTATAAATAAAAAGTTATAGCCTCTCAAAGTAGGATACTAATCACTTTTTCCAGAAACAGGACTGCAACTGTGTTTTTTGTTTTTTCCTATTCCATTCAACTTCTCATTTTACCAAAATATTACAATCATATTTTTTTACCCTATTCTACCCTAATAAAAATATTCTAAAGCTATTACAAGAAGTGTAACAATCTATAGTTGTTAGAAAACTGAAATCTTCCTACAATGACACATTCTTTTATTCTGCAGAGTTACAAAATAGGGGGCATATTTGTTTTACTTCATTTCTATTGACTTGTAAATACCACATGGCTAGCATCATATTCCAACAGGATATTCAAAATAGGATAGGATTATACGCCTTTATTCACAATTCACATAATTAGTGAACACGATAATTTTCGTTCTTGACTAAGCTCTCCTGAGAGCAAAGCAAATGTTTGGTTGGGCTAGTAGCAGGTCTTAGACAATACCACTTCTACTCATGAGAGGATATTGTACTCATTAGCACATATTGAGTTCCCTCATTTGGATATCATTTTACTGTGCCTTCCATATAGGTCACCACTTACCCATTGAGACATCGTTCTATTATGTGCACCCTTGGGTGTTGCAGGAGGTTCCATGCCTACAATATTTTTATTTATCTAGAAGTTCACACCACTTCCCATTTTATTTTCTAGAAGCAAGTTTCAACATCGAAACACACAAAACAAACAAACATTTTATTTTTTACATTTATAATTGACTCCAGTTAAATGCTATTTGCATGCTCACATAACTGGTTTTAGCACATGCACTATTTAGAAACACATCCATTGGTTGTCTACATCCTGTCACTTCTAATTTGTCTATAAGATTCACAGTCTGAGTCCAATTCATAGTTCAACCTATGAATTAGGTATCAATTCACATAGTGACTTGCGAATCCTATTTCCAAGTATAGAAACTGCTCAAATTTCATAGAGTTACTCAAAAACCCCATATAGATAACACCTAGAACCTCATATTTCTATTTTTGAATAGTTTTGAGCATAAATTCACCACATATGACATCATGCCTATCATCACATGTATTCAAGTGCATGAGCAAGCACATCTTAAGGAGGAGGTATTTTTTACCATTTCTAGTCAATCTACTTCTTCTTCTCCCTCTATAGGGGAATTTGCCACACTCATAGTAGACCTCCCATAGATTCAGATTTACCACACACACACACTATGTCTTATGATGAGACTCCCACTTCATCTAATGAATATTTTCCATTTCTTCCCCATTCACCTTCACCTAATCCACCTTCTATATTTTGTGATCACATTATCTACACCGCTCTAGGACATCCACTTCCTCTCTTTACTATTGATAAGGAGACTCCTCCTACCTTACCTACCTTCGCACATCCTCTCTTCCAAATTTTATTTCAATCACTCTTTGATAATTACTCTTACCTTATCAATTTCACTCACCCTAAGGTCACCTTATTTGCTCCTACCATAGGGATGATCTCAGATCCCTCATCTTCCACTCCAAGCATGCAATAAACCCCATCGTAAATCTCTCTACCGCAACATCCTTTAGAACCACACATTCACCCCTCACATCATCATATCAGGATGCTTCTAAAGCACTACAACCACCATCATCCCAACAATCCTTCTTTGCATCCTTCGATGGTACATCACAACCACCTTATCATCCACAACAATTCTCATAAAAAATACATCAATAGACCTGTTGGTCCAAAATCTGCCACAGGAAAGGATTTTACAAGTGCACCCTAGACCTGGCCAACATTGAAAGGCTGGAAGCAAGAAATGGCTTCCAGACCAATCTCCAGAGTGGGCTGGTTCCCTTCACTATTCCAAACTTGGTTTAAGATAAGGGTTGCAGGAAAGAGATTTAAAAACTGCAGAAAGAAATGGGAAAAATGGCCACAGGCCGAAGTTATAAGACTGGGAAAATAACAGCAGGAAACTTAAAAATGCAACAACAGCAAGTAATAAAAAATATTAACCTAAACCTTCGCACGATGTATGCATGAAAATCCTCCAAAACTACATTCCAGAAATCATACTCTCACGGCGGTACATAAATCCAATATGCAGAATTTAAATGCAACAGCCATGAAGAAATACAAAGCTATTAGAAATGCAATAGAACAGAAAGGAAATCACCCATACAACCGCTTGACAAATTAGAAGCCAACTACGTTATTCCTGCCAAATGCATCTCCGAGTCTCTAGCAGAGAAAATTTCCCAACCTTTTGAAATGAGAATTACATTGGTTTTTATAGAGGTCCGTCCTCTCTACGACATTAAATGTTTGCCACCATCCTCCTCGTGATCTACAATTGTGCATTGGAAATTACATACACGACCCCTTGATTACAGCCTCGAAGAAACAAAAATTAAATGCAATGAAACGTTCGCGGTCCTTCATTAAATTTGATTCTTCGAACATGTGCATGAAACCGTTACGACAATCCACGAACAGCGGCCTCGAATGCATTAAATCTTCAATCTCGGTGGCCTAGGCGCGTCTTTTACTTTGACTACCTTGGAAATCCACAAAACATTTAATTTGGGGCAGCATTTAATCATCGGAAACTCAAAAAACCTTCTCGGCCGTTCATACTATTTTTTTGGCGGGAAACTGTGCAGGTCGCGAAAACGCGACGGGTCACGAAATCGCGACGTATTTTCATGCCGTACGCTTTTGTCACTTACACCCGCGAAAATGCTCCCTGTCGCGATATCGCTGCATCTTTGGCTTCAATGTCTCTATCGCTAGCTTGTTCCGCGAAAAATGGCACATGTAGCGATATCGCTACGCATTGCGGCCTTTGGCTATTCCTTCCTTCCTGCATCGCGAAAACGGAACATGCAGCGCATCGCTGCACTTTTCGGCACTTTGTACGGTCTTCTGGATGGGTCGCGAAAATGCGACGCCTTTTGCTTTTTGCATGATTCTCTTCGCACTCCGCCTTGTCGCCTAGAACTTGCAGCGAATCGCTGCATTTTCTATACCGTTTGTGAAAACAGTCAGCGCATCGCTGCACCGCACTCGCCTTGTCGCCCAGAACTTGCAGCGAATCGCTGCATTTTCTATGCCTTTTGCGAAAACAGTCAGCGCATCGCTGCACTTTTGAACACTAAAACCTTTGAAGCCAAACGCCACGAAAATGGAACATGTAGCGATATCGCTACATGTTTCAGGCACCTTGTACGGCCTTGAAGACGGTCCGCGAAAACATAACACCTTTTGCACTTGAATGTCTTCAATTCTTCCTTGTCTCCATTTCGCTACCAATTTGAGCACTTAACCATTTTCATGCTTTTTATCAATTTTCATCCCTTGCATGATTTCGCTGCATATTCATGTCAGTTGGCTTTATTGTTGATATTGCGGCGAATCGCTACAACTTTCTGCTCCTTTGCTTCTTGGACCAAAATGGCCGCGATTTTGAAGCATGTAGCGATATCGCTACGTTTTGCTCCTTCCGTACCAATTGCCACTTTGCCATCGCGAAAATGCTACAGGTAGCGCGTCGCTGCAACTTTTAACCTTGGGTCTTCTCTGCCAAACACCGCACGAAAACGGAACATGTAGCGATATCGCTACATGTTTCGGGTACTTTGTCTTTCTGGTCAAAACCCGCGATTTCGCTACGGGTAGCGATATCGCTACGCATTTCTTTCTCCGTACCCTTTGCCATTTTCCGTCGCGACGCGCTGCATCTTTGCCTTGGACTCTTCTCCGCTCGAACATGCAGCGAATCGCTGCAAGTTTTGGCACTTGCCCCTTCGAAGCCGCCAGTGTCGCGATTCGCTGACATGTCAGCGATGCGCTGCAAGTTTTCAACTTTGTGTCTTTGAGGCCGACCAACCCGCGATTCTGGAACACGTCGCGATATCGCGACGGTTCCGCCCAACCTGCCTGCGTTGACTGCGTTGACCGCGATTTCGCGACATGTCAGCGAATCGCTGCAGTTTTTAGACTTAGTTATTTTTTGCTCATTTTTTCTTCTTTTTTCGCCAAAGCTGCATCAAAGCTGATATTAAAGGTCAGATTTTCAATAATACACTAATGCATTAATCAATGAGAATCAATGTGGCAAAAATGCCAACATTCTTGGCGGCTCGCGGGGTATACAACTTGTTGTATGCAAGAATCCAGGCCTTAGTCCATTGGGCACGAGTCATATCGAAACGATGAGGTTGGCTGCTGCAAAACATGTCAGAGGACTGCTGCAAAACTTCTTCTGTTGCTGAAAACTAGAACCGGAAGAACCTGCATAGAAGCGGTTATAAACTGAAGAAATGGAATGTGATGGTGAAGTGAGCTCCTGCGATTGCGCAGGCGGTGACTGCAATGGAGTGGTGTGAATAATAAAATGATGGAGCAAAAGTGACGTAGTAGACATAACAACAGCATGTTGCTACACTACCAGCGGCAATAGATGGAATGAACGAATGGATGGAACAGAAATGGAAGTTTTGAAGCGTGAAATGAAAATGAACTAAGCTGGAAAATAAATGCTTTTTAAAACAAAAACCAAACTGAGAAGAAAGGGATAAGAAGAAATGGGAAAAATAGAAAAGGGGAGAAGAAACAACAGCCGTGGCTTATTCTTTTTGTTTTTTTATATTGCAAGAAGAAAGAAACAAAAGAAGGAAGAGGAAGATGAAGAAAGGAAATAGAAAGCAGGGGAGGGAAAAGAAGAATTCTTTGGAAGCCACAAACTGCGGGAAAGGAAGGACAAAAGGGAAACAAACACCTACAGCTCACAAGCAACAAGAGCCAAGGTGACAACAAAAGGCAAAACATATATACATACTCTTTTCTTCTTCTTCACTTCCTCTTTTTTTTTATATATATATATATATATATATATATTTATATTATATACAAACTCAAATTGAACTACGAAGTCATGAAAAGTAGGCTTTCAAATGAAAGCCATTAACTGAAATTGGAAGTGGGCTACCATCCATATCTTCCAAATAGAAAGAATTAGCTGCACCTGTGCTGGAAATGCGGAAGGGACCCTCCCAGAATGCATCAAACTTCTTATGATTGCCAGGTTTAGCTTTATTCTCATTCCATTTCAGCACCAAATCTCCTGTCTTGAATGTACGGGCTGCAGAATGCTTATAAAACCACTTCGAAATCCCTTGCGTGTGCTTGTCAAATTCATTATATGCTTTGGAACGTTGCTCCTCTAATTCCAACAACTGTGCTATTCGCGAGATCCAAGGAACTCAGTCTGTCTCATCATCTTGAAAAGACTGCAACTGCTGTAATACTGGCAACTCAAGATGAACCGGCAACTTTGCTTCTTTGCCATAGACTAGGGCATATGGTGAGTTTTTAATGGACTTCTTGACGGAAATCCTGTCTGCCCATAACGCCTGATTCAATAACAAGTGCCATGATCTTTTGTTCTCTCCCAATGACCTCTTCAAAATTCTGAGCAAATTTTTGTTCGTTGACTCTGCGCAAGCCATTTCCCTGTGGATAGTAATTGGAAGATGTCTTAAGGAAAATGCCAAACTTGTTAGCAAACTCGGCCGAGTTCAGCTCCAATGAATGGAGTCCCATTATCTGTAATGATGGCGTATGGAACACCAAAACGTGTAATCAAACTTTCAACGAAAGAAATCACTACAGATTGATTGGCCATCTTTGTAGGTATGGCTTCAGACCACCTTGTGAAATAATCTGTAGCTGTTAAGATGTATCTGTGCCCGGTGAGGAATTAGGATCAATTATTCCAATAAAATCCAACCCCCATTCCTTGAAAGGGTGCTTCAACTCTGAATCTGGATGCAAAGGCAGAGCTGCATTCCTTACTCTTCCTGCGTATCTTTGACACTTATCACAGGCTTGTGCAATCTTGAAAGAATCTGAGAACAGGGTCGGCCAGTAGTAACCAGCTCGAATGATTTTCAAGGCCATCGGTCTTCCTGCATAGTGACCTCCTGAGAGACCTGAATGAAACTCTTCCAAGATCCTATCCTTGTCTGCTTGTTTAACACACTTCAAAAGAACACCATCAATATTTTTAAAAAATAAACCATCTGAAAACAAAACATACCGCAGAGCTTGCAACCAAAATCTCCTCCTCTGAGAAGCAGTCAATTGTGATGGACATCTTCCAGTTGTGAAGTAATCAATCAGGTCCTCTGTCCAATCCTTTTCCAGAATTAAGAAATTCATTAAACTGTCATTACCGGCAAGAGCTTCTCCCTGATCTTCGCATACATCAAATGCTGCCATCTTTGCTAACTGCTGGCACAGAGCTTTACCACGCACTAATTTAGTTGGGTGAATTTCTACATCAAATTCCTGGATCTTGGTGACCCGACCAGACACGTTTATCACCCAACTCTCCTTGAAGAATGAAATTTCTCACATCTGGGTGAATAACATAAACAAATGTCCTGCTCTGGGAAATAAAATGTTTGAATTTCTTCAGGGATTTCATCACAGCATATACCTGTTTCTCAATAAAATTGTACTTTGCTTCGTGAGGTAAAATGACTTGGCTCAGAAAAGCAATGGGCCTTTCATTCCCATCATCTCCCTTTTGCGTCAAAACTGCAGCATAACTGTCATCTTCTCCAACCTGCATATAAGATGAAATCCTTGGAGTAGTCGGGATTAATCGGGACGAGGGGCCTGCACTATTCTTTCCTTGATCTCCTGAAATGCTTCCTTTCTTTGAGCTGTCCATTGGAAAACTGCATCTTTCTTCAACAATTCGGTCATTGGTTTAACAACCTGAGCAAAATCAGCAATGAATTTTCTAATGAAATTTATCTGTCCAAAGAAAGATTGAAGTTCCTTCTTGTTTGCAGGGAGTGTCAATTTCTTCAAGGCTTCAACACGGGCTGGATCAATTGCTAATCCATCTTCAGAAATCACATGACCCAGAAGCTTACCTTCTTTTACAGCAAACACAGACTTCTTTGGATTAATGGAGATTTCGAATTCTCTGCATTTCTCAAAAATCAGCCTCAGGTGAGAACAATGGTCTTCCCTTCTATGTGAAAATACTGTCATGTCGTCAAGGTATATTACAATGATCCTATTCAATAAATCCTTGAAAGCAATATCCATTGCTCTTTGGAAGGTAGCTCCAGCATTTGACAGTCCAAAGGGCATTCGTTGATATGCAAAAGTACCCCACTTCGTGGTGAATGTTGTCTTAAACTGATCTTCATCTTTTACCCAGATCTGGTTATACCCAAAAAATCCATCTAACAAAGAAAAACGTTGTGCCCCAGCCACAACATGCAATATTTGATCAATTCTCGGCAAAGGATAATGATCCTTTAATGAAGCACGGTTCAAATTCCTGAAATCAACGCACAATCTAATATCTCCATTCTTCTTACGGACTGGGACCAGATTGGCGACCCATGTGGAGTGCTTGACCGGATAGATGATCTTAGCTTGCAGCATTTTAACAAGTTCAGCCTTCATCAACGCCTCAATCTTTGGATTTACAGGTCTCTGTTTCTGCTGAAAAGGCCTAACTCCTTCTTCCAGTTCAATTGTATGTTGTATAATCTGCTTGTTGTAACCTTTCAAGTCTTCATAGCTCCAAGCTATAATATCAAAAAACTCTTTACAGAGCTGCCTGATTTTCTGTAGTTCTTTTGGGGTTGAGTCAGTGCCAACCTTAATCACTTTGTCAGGCTGAAGCTCTAACTCCATGTATTCCTTTCTATCAATCTCCATTCGAGGCTTTTTGGAACGATCATGTTGGTCAAACAAGCTCTCCAGAGTTATTAGACCCTTTGGAATATGGTTATTCCTTAATTGAATAAGACCTTCGGCTTCCTCATCTTCCAAAGTTCTGCCTTCAACAGCTGCAGCTTCATGTATCAGGAAATTAACAATCTGCTCATCGGTTTCAAAGACCTGCCAGAAAGTTTCCTTGTCTGGCACACTGGGTCTGTATACCATTCTCACTATCTTGGGCTTGTTCACAACTTGATCAGCAGGAGAAAAGTTAGCTCCAAGAGATGCTAATAAGTCAGCATGTTTATTCATCTCTCTGGAAACAGCTTGAATATTAAGCGCAGTGAAAAGTTCAAACAAATCCCAAACCTGATTACGATATGCTTTCAGATAATGTTGCTTTGAGATGCATCTATTTGTGACCTGATTTACAATAAGCTCGGAATCACCAAAAATATTAAGTTGTTCTATTCCTAACTTCTTTGCTTTCTTCAGACCCAAACACAATGCTTCATATTCAGCAGCGTTATTTGTACAACTCCATGTAAGCCGATATGAATAAGTTCTCTGTACACCAGAGGGAGAAATTAACACAATACCTGCTCCGGCACCATTCCTGCATCTAGCTCCATCGAAATACAGTTGCCATAACTGATCTGTAACCTCAGTCTGATCAACTGGGTTAGACAATTCCTGCTTTGTCTCAGTCTCAGGTTTTCGAATGGCATAGCAACCAATCTCTGTCTCCATCATGGCATTGAAGTTAAGCATTGAAAACTGGTCTTCCAGCTGAAGATTGTTTAAAACTTCACTCATTAAAACAGCATCTTCGAGACTCTTCAGTGAGCATATGGACCCACTGCATGTCTTTTCCAACATCTTCCAACTTCTCAATGTGAAAAGGGGAAGGCTTTTCATTACGTATTCTGAGACGTCTATTCTTAAAAGGAATTTCCAGATGGGAATAATCTAATGCCAGATAACCCCCTAATTTTGCAGTAAATTCCCGGGATAAACACATGCTAAAATAGGGCTCTAAATCTACTACAACAATTTCTTGAATAACAGTGATTTGTGGCATTGTATGTGGGACAATGGGTACATCTTTAATGACACCTACTATTTTTACAGGCGTACCATCCAATTGCGAGAACTCCGGGACTACTCCGGGTATACTCCATTCCCATAGCTTCACGAGACTCCCTTGGGCATGACGGTGGTTGCGGCTCCGAGAATCAATCATACAATTGTGTACAACCCAACCTTCTATTTGCAATGACAAGTAAAAAGGAGGAGGTCTGTTCTTACCGATATGAGAGGTGGTTAAAGTTTGGGCATAGACGGTGCAGGTAGGCCCTTTTTCACTCTCCTTCATAGATTTCAATGACTCTTGTAATAAGTCTACTTGACCGAGGTAATTGCAAAGCGTCATAAAGGCTTACCTTAGCGAGGGGTCTTTTTAAGATCATCAACAATGTTGTATGAAGCTGCAGACAAAATTTTTCGTCTCGGCGAGGTTGCTCAAATGCGGTTACGTACTTCTTGTGTAGCTTCCACTCTTAACCTCTTGGTCAGTGATGGATATTTCAATTTTTCACGTGCCTACTCCTCTGCTTCTGATCTTACTGGTGCAGCTGTTGCCTTTTCTTGAACTCTGTTAAAAGTTGGATCTTTGGGCAAAGACTTTGGAGCTGGCACAGGAGCTTTCACTGGCCTCTTCACTTCAGCCGGTACTCTTAACGGCTCTAAGTCAGTAGGATCAACATTCATAGGCTTCTTTCCAGTCCTTGTTAGAACTGAAACTTGATCTTCCACTGCAGTCATCAAACTATGACCGACTTACGAGATCATATTAACATGGTCACCTGAAGAGTGCGCCGCCAAGGTCTGCACATAATTTAAGTGAACCATACATGTATCCTCTCCGTGAGGATCATTACAAGTCGAGCACCAATATACTCCATCTGCATGGGCTGCATCTTCATTTGCTAGAACAGCTAAGCCCTTTTCAGGTGCTTTGCTTGTGGAGGCAACTTGATCTCTAGTAATTTGAGGAGGTTGAAATCTCCTTGGCTGGAAATCTCTCTCGGCTGCTTCCTCTCAATGAGTGTGATCTTATTTCCCATGGCTCTAATGGCAGAATTTGCAGACTTAACCTCTTGCAATAATGTTGTATATGGATCGGGGTTTGCGAGGTGCGGGGAGGTCTTTGGTAAGGGCAAAGGAGGCTGGTGGTCTTGGCAAAGCTGGAAATGCGGTGGAAACGGGAGATGGTTGAATGCTGGGTGCAGGAAGTGGTAAAGGAGTTAAAGCAGGCAATTGAGGAGCTGGAACAGTTGCAACTTGAGGTGCTTTAGAGCTCCATGATGGTGTAGGATACATAGCTGGCATGGGGTGTGGTTGTGAACCATATAAATATTGAGGCAAATCTGGAATAAGAGGCATAGTTACCTTTGGAGGCAGTCTTCCTACAGCAACCAGATCAGCTTCTGCTTTAATTGCTTGTTCAAATATTTTTGGAAACGTTACCACATTAGACTGCCGAACCGCCCAGCCGATATCTGAGTGAAACGCTCTGAGGTAGTACATCGCGGCTAATTCATCAGCAGGCCGAATACCATCAGGAATCCTTTGCCAAGTTCCGGTAAACCGGACATTAAAATCAGGTATCTCTTCTTGTGGATGTCTCTGTATGACAGTAAACTGATTTAACAATGAGAAAGGGTCAGCCTGTTCATGAAAATGTTTCACCAGTAAATCACCAAACTGATCCCATGATGTTATGGTGCCGGGAGGCAGAGTTCTGTACCAAAATAGCAGTTTACCTCTCAAAGAACACACTAACAATTTGATCATTACATCTTCATCGGTAATGTCATGGATAGCAACCAGGGAAGCCACATCATTTATGTGCTCATAGGCTGTTTTACCAGTACCATCGTAAGTGGGCAAAGCCTTCGGTGCGGCTCGAGGTGCTTGGATTATGAGCCTGCAGATTCAAGGCTCCAGTGCTATTCCATGCCAAGAATTTTTTGGGTGGAGGAAATTGTGCCATTGGTGGAACTTGTAGGGGTGCAACACTAGCAACAATACTGGGTATTTGTACGATAGAAGATGGAAGGGATGAGGAAACTAATCTAGAATGCTCACCACTTCTTGAACTATCAAGCTCAAAAAACTGAACAAGATCGCCAAATTTCTTTGACTGTGATCTTGTGAACATGAAGTATTTTTGGGTCCAGCAGGATCACCAAAAACAACAGAGTCACCAAATGCTCTAATTTACAGTCTGAAGGCGAACATTAAACCTTCGACCCTATGGGATCTTTTAGAGACAAATAAAATCTGTCCCACCGGGCGTGCCAAAAATTGTTGGTCCAAAATCTGCCACAGGAAAGGATTTTACAAGTGCACCCTAGACCTGGCCAACATTGAAAGGCTGGAAGCAAGAAATGGCTTCCAGACCAATCTCCAGAGTGGGCTGGTTCCCTTCACTATTCTAAACTTGGTTTAAGATAAGGGTTGCAGGAAAGAGATTTAAAAACTGCAGAAAGAAATGGGAAATATGGCCACAGGCCGAAGTTATAAGACTGGGAAAATAACAGCAGGAAACTTAAAAATGCAACAACAGCAAGTAATAAAAAATATTAACCTAAACCTTCGCACGATGTATGCATGAAAATCCTCCAAAACTACATTCCAGAAATCATACTCTCACGGCGGTACATAAATCCAATATGCAAGAATTTTAATGCAACGACCATGAAGAAATACAAAGCTATTAGAAATGCAATAGAGCAGAAAGGAAATCACCCATACAACCGCTTGACAAATTAGAAGCCAACTCTGTTATTCCTGCAAATGCATCTCCAGTCTCTAGCAGAGAAAATTTCCCAACCTTTTGAAATGAGAATTACATTGGTTTTTATAGAGGTCCGTCCTCTCTACAACATTAAATGTTTGCCACCATCCTCCTCGTGATCTACAATTGTGCATTGGAAATTACATACACGACCCCTTGATTACAACCTCGAAGAAACAAAAATTAAATGCAATGAAACGTTCGCGGTCCTTCATTAAATTTGATTCTTCGAACATGTGCATGAAACCGTTACGACAATCCACGAACAGCAGCCTCGAATGCATTAAATCTTCAATCTCGGTGGCCTGGGCGCGTCTTTTACTTTGACTACCTTGGAAATCCACAAAACATTTAATTTGGGGCAGCATTTAATCATCGAAAACTCAAAAAACCTTCTCGGCCGTTCATACTATTTTTTTGGCGGGAAACTGTGCAGGTCGCGAAAACGCGACGGGTCGCGAAATCGCGACGTATTTTCATGCCGTACGCTTTTGTCACTTACACCCGCGAAAATGCTCCCTGTCGCGATATCGCTGCATCTTTGGCTTCAATGTCTCTATCGCTAGCTTGTTCCGCGAAAAATGGCACATGTAGCGATATCGCTACGCATTGCGGCCTTTGGCTATTCCTTCCTTCCTGCCCCGCGAAAACGGAACATGCAGCGCATCGCTGCACTTTTCGGCACTTTGTACGGTCTTATGGATGGGTCGCGAAAATGCGACGCCTTTTGCTTTTTGCATGATTCTCTTCGCACTCCGCCTTGTCGCCCAGAACTTGCAGCGAATCGCTGCATTTTCTATGCCTTTTGCAAAAACAGTCAGCGCATCGCTGCACTTTTGAACACTGAAACCTTTGAAGCCAAACGCCACGAAAATGGAACATGTAGCGATATCGCTACATGTTTCAGGCACCTTGTACGGCCTTGAAGACGGTCCGCGAAAACATAACACCTTTTGCACTTGAATGTCTTCAATTCTTCCTTGTCTCCATTTCGCTACCAATTTGAGCACTTAACCATTTTCATGCTTTTTATCAATTTTCATCCCTTGCATGATTTCGTTGCATATTCATGTCAGTTGGCTTTATTGTTGATATTGCAGCGAATCGCTACAACTTTCTGCTCCTTTGCTTCTTGGACCAAAATGGCCGCGATTTTGAAGCATGTAGCGATATCGCTACGTTTTGCTCCTTCCGTACCAATTGCCACTTTGCCATCACGAAAATGCTACAGGTAGCGCGTCGCTGCAACTTTTAACCTTGGGTCTTCTCTGCCAAACACCGCGCAAAAACGGAACATGTAGCGATATCGCTACATGTTTCGGGTACTTTGTCTTTCTGGTCAAAACCCGCGATTTCGCTACGGGTAGCGATATCGCTACGCATTTCTTTCTCCGTACCCTTTGCCATTTTTCGTCGCGATGCGCTGCATCTTTGCCTTGGACTCTTCTCCGCTCGAACATGCAGCGAATCGCTGCAAGTTTTGGCACTTGCCCCTTCGAAGCCGCCAGTGTCGCGATTCGCTGACATGTCAGCGACGCGCTGCAAGTTTTCAACTTTGTGTCTTTGAGGCCGACCAACCCGCGATTCTGGAACACGTCGCGATATCGCGACGGTTCCGCCCAACCTGCCTGCGTTGACTGCGTTGACCGCGATTTCGCGACATGTCAGCGAATCGCTGCAGTTTTTAGACTTAGTTATTTTTTGCTCATTTTTTCTTCTTTTTTCGCCAAAGTTGCATCAAAGCTGATATTAAAGGTCAGATTTTCAATAATACACTAATGCATTAATCAATGAGAATCAATGTAGCAAAAATGCCAACAAGACCCCATATCCCTCGTATGGTGAGACCCTTTCACCACACCACCATATCAGGCTCCTATCATTGAAGCCCATGATCCTTCTTCCTCATTACCTCCACCTACATTCCACCCACCTTTAATATATGGTGCACCACATTCTATACCACTTTCATATTCATTTGCTCCCATATTCTGCATCCTTCCACCACCTCCATTTCAAGTTTGAACTCTTGGGTTCTTTTCCACCTACGAATCATGACCCATATCTTATCCTACAAATCCTTCAATCTATCTTATCCCACCTAGCTTCTCTACCCATCGTGATCCTATCCAGATCTAGATGCCATATTTTGACACCTCATCTTGCCCACCACAAGCAACACTCATCTAAATATCACTACCTCCACCATAGCCTACTACACCGACATTTTTTAGGATACCCCCTTCATGTTCACCGTCTCCTACTATCCAACCAATATAGCATATCCTTCTCTAGTAAATCTTGATTAAGTAGCCACAAGATACGCAACAACAATACTACTACCCTCAATAGATGTCTATTCTATCATAGGGTATCCCCTTAGCTTTGACCTCCCACACTATCCAATAGCCTCACCTACAGGAACCATTCTACTATGTCCCTCCTTCAAACTAGGAGGAACAACAACTCTAATATCCACCTACCCTCGCACAACCTTCTACAACTTTAGCACCCAAACTTCAACTTCTACAGGATGAAATTAAAATGATCAACCTCTGTATAGTCGGTTATGGACCACAATATCCCACATATGATGAGATATACAATGAAACAATACACCTATAATTTTTTATTCCTCCCTACCTTTATCGCTTCAAGACCCTAAAATTTAACAAATAAAAAGGTAAAGAGGATCCTCATGAACATGTCAGCAATTATTGCTTAGCTTGCTATCAACTTCATAGTAACAACCCTCTCATGTTACGTACCTTCTCCCTATAACTTGGGGGACAAGCCCTAGATTGGTACAATATTCTCCCACACCATAGCCTATACACCTTCAAGCAATTAGTCAACTCATTTTTGGAATATTTTTGCATTAACATCAAGAAGAAAATAAACTTTTCAAATGTATATGCCCTATGCCAGGCCGATGATGATCCTATTACAGAGTTTGTTTACTGATGTATATCGGTTATACATGATCTTGCTCATAGCCTCCCATCCACTGAGTTAGTTACACTCTTCTCAAAGAGCTTTCACTATTAGATTAGGTTGTTTACCTTAGCTCATGTTCACCTAGGTAATTTATTTTCCTTTTATTTAGTTATTCCATGTATTTTCCCCACCCACTTATGTGTGGATATTTTATTTGTCTTATTTAGATATTATGAGATGTTACATATTTATTTCTTAGATATTATGGGTATATTTTCAGGTTTGACTATTCCTAGGAGTTATGGGGATATTTTTAGGTATATTTTTAGGGTTGATATTCTTTCTCCCCATAGTGGTTACAGATCTATGGACCATATCACTTATTCCTTTTGTACGGTGGATATTTATCCTTAGCTTGATCCTACCACTATGGTTGATCATCCTTGCCTATATAAGCAAGGCACCTTCATTGTACTCATTATAGAGGAAGTTCATTATTCATGTATAATATATGATATTGTTGCTCATTATTTTGCATATCCATTTGTAAGCTTATGCTATCAATTTGCTTTCAGATTCTTGTTTTGGTTGAATGTGGTGTTCTATTAACACTTGATATCCTTACATATTGGAATTATATGATTATCATTCCTTTCATGGAATCATAGCAATAGGTTTTGCAGTCATCCATTTGTAAGTGTTATGGAGTTGTTTCTCTTGCAGGTTCGAAGATTGGTGTGGAAGCTTCAGTTTTTGTGATCGGGTACTTGGTGGATTTTTTTTGGCCATTTTGTGTCTCTCCTTCCATTTTCAGATCATCACCAACCTCCTAAAATCTCTTCTACCCATACTGCAATAGCCTCATTCCCTTGGATCTGTCCTAAGCATTTCTTTTCTTAAGGATTTCCTTTTTTGGCAGGGTCACCAACCCAGCCCGTTTTTATATTTTGCATGTATCTCCTGATAGAAATACCATTTTTTCATGAAATTTTTTTAATGTTTGTAGATGCATTCATTTTATTTGTTCCCAAACTTTCAGCTCATTTGGATTAGTATTCTTCAAGATATCTTGATTTTACGAATACTTGCACTGTTTTAGTAATTTGCATATATCTTCATCAAAGATTCTAATTGTTTGTAGATTGTTTTACAGAATGTGTACAATCATATTATAGACCTTCCCATATAATTTCATAGAATTCAGAGTTTTATTCTAATAGTTACAATAATTTTACTATTTTTAGTAAACTCATCCTTGCAGGAGAAATATTGGGAGTTGCTAAGCAAAATTTTTGCGAGGCCTGTAAAAGCATTTTTTTGATATGTTTGTAACATTTTAGAAATTTTGGATCTGTATTTAGATAGTTATAATGATTTTATTATTGCACTCTCAATATTGCATTGTGAAAAAGGTTTTTGCACTTGAATCAGTATATGGATTGTTGTTATAAAGTCCCATATTCCTTCATTTGTTGTTTGTCCACTTAGTTTGGAACTTTGTGATCAGATTACTTGGTGTTAAGTATTGGTGGAGCCTACACATTGTTGTTCTTGAGGAGTCCTTTGTCTTTGACTTCCCTTGCTTTGTTGTGGTGCATCCTCTTGTGCCAATATTCCTCATTGAGACACTTAGTTTGAAGGAGGGGATTCTTTTGATAATTCCTTTGGAGATTTTTTAGAGTTCAGAAGCTTCATTTTTGCATTGATGTGATTTTGTGGTATTTTGTACCACCTTGTGACATCACACTAAACCTATCACATTATAATGGCATTTTATTTTTGGGGGGCTCTTCTACTTTTGAGGACATCTTGGAAACTTCAATTTTTAAACTTAGCATAGAGGCAAATGCTGAAAAATTTGAAGCATGGTTTAAGGTACTTTGTTCATTATGTCAAAGTGAAGGTTTGGATCCTTTGTTCATAACTCCAAAACCCAAACCAATGGTGAAGGATAAGGAGTATAGGACATGGTTCATGAACAATTTAAGGATTGCTAACATGCTTTAGTATTAATTTTGTGGGGAGCTTCAAAATTTTATTGGAGTTCACAAGAACACACCTCACCTTGCTTATTATATGTTGAAAATAAATTTTTTACCCAATTCACCTTCTCTTACAATTGCTTGCATGGAGGACATCATTTGTGATATTGCATATTTGTTTTTGGAGTCACTATCTCATGATGTTTTGGATGATGAGGTTGATGCTACAGTACTTGCTTTGAATATTTTACAGGATACATATCCACACTTGTTTTATGTGGATGATCATGTTGATATTGTAGCATACACAACAAATATTCCATGGCATGTTATATCCTTACATATAGATGAATTCTTGGATGGTTTTGCCTCTCTCTTCATTGAGAGTCATACATACGATTTTCTTGACATGTATAAGGAGCTCAATCATTTATTTGATGATGATGTATACATTGTATCTCCTCCATGTACTACTTCCTTTGTGGACCCTTTTTTAGTGTGTCCTCTTTCTTTGAGTGAGCCACCTTTTCCACCATTTTCTTCTCCTTTTTATTTCACATTGGATGATGTACTTCTACAAGAGTTGGATACAAATATTTTATCTTCGATTGGACTCTCACTTGGAGATATTGAAGACCATGTTGATTCTTTTGAGGCTTCTAAGCCTCCACTTATTTCTCTTGATGCTTCCATGGGCTCATCATCACTTATGCAATAGGAAATTGGTGATTCTTCCTTGATGGATTCTCTTCACACATCTCTTCCACTTTTGCACACTCATGGTTTTGTGCACATTGATCTTTTGGATGTTGATTGGGACTATATTCTATCCCATTTTGGTGTTGGTTTGGGATTATAAATTCTTGGATATTCATTTCATAATTCATTGGTGACATATTCTTCACTTTAGATCAGTTTGAAGGATTCTATGTCATCATTCTACATTTTTTCCATCTTCTCATACTCACTTGGAGTGGGAAGACATTTGGAGGATGCTTCATGGCTACTTTCTTCCTCGTGGGATACATATTGTTCATTATAGAGGCATCCACTTATTCATAGGACATCTTCATGGAGATCATCGTCCTAGGGGGGTGTTGGGAGCACTCCTTGGCTTCATTCCTACTTCTCCTTCTCTCTTTATAGCTGGATGGTTTTTTCCACATGGTTTTCGACCTTCTGGTTCAAGAGCTTCTGGATACACATTGTACACAAGCACCTTATCAGGCCTTGTTGTTGGGACTCATATTGTGGATATACCACTTTATTATTTGGCACCTAGCTTTACTTGAGGAGGGGTGTTAGAGTAGGTTGTTTACCTTAGCTCATGTTCACCCAGGTAATTTATTTTCCTTTTATTTAGTTATTCCATGTATTTTCCCCACCCACTTATGTGTGGATATTTCATTTGTCTTATTTAGATATTATGAGATGTTACGCATTTATTTCTTAGATATTATGGGGATATTTTTAGTTTTGACTATTCCTAGGATTTATGGGGATATGTTTAGATATATTTGGAGGGTTGATATTCTTTCTCTCCATAGTAGTTACAGATATATGGACCATATCACTTATTCTTTTTTTATGGTGGATATTTATCCTTAGCTTGATCCTACCACTATGGTTGATCATCATTGCCTATATAAGCAAGGCACCTTCATTGTACTCATTGTAGAGGAAGTTCATTATTCATGTATAATATATGATATTGTTTTTCATTATTTTGCATATCCATTTTTAATCTTATGTTATCAATTTTCTTTCAGATTCTTGTTTTGGTTGAATGTGGTATTTTTTTAACACTTGTGATCCTTTAAGCTTGGAATGATATGATTATCATTCCTTTAATTCACAAAAATATTTCTACCTCCCTACAACTTCATCAAAGTCACACATTTGAGGAAGCTATCACTCAAGCAATGGCCATTGAGGACATCAAAGTCCAATCTAGGAAAATAAACATTAGCAAAATCCATCTTATGCTTCAAACTCCCACTTCAATTGTAATCTGCCAAATAAACCCTTCTCTAAACTACCATAAACCAATCAAGTGGCAGCAGCTTCTCTAGATTTTTCATCAATCTAACAACTTCCTCCTCCACAATAATAGATATTCCAAACTAATGTGCCTCCTCCATCCAATCCAAAATGAGCTTGTGGTCCCCATCCTCCATGATGACATCATAATTTGACTCCACTTTATGAGCCTATACCTACTTTATTCTAGAGGTTTTTTGATGTTGGTCATGTTACGTTACCAAAAATTTGACCCATAGATCCAAATCGACCCAACCTTTATCAACACACTGAACATACCTTTTGTGTCTACCATCACCAGCATGGCCATAACATATGTTCTTGTCATACCTTTCATGAATTATTTAAGGATCTTATTGATCATGGTACTATTCAATTTTTAAACCCCCTTGCACCAAAAAATCAAAATTAGGATACTTGTCAAAACTCATTACTTGAACATGGGGGACTAATCCTCATGAGACTCAACCTGCTCAACAAGCCCAATAAAGACAAGTCAATCATATCCATTACAATCCTCCTTCCCATGGAGTATTTTTCATGATTAGCGTCACTACTCAGCATCAACATTATCTACTGCATCAGGATATGCCCATTACTCCACCTTCACCATCATCCACTTCCACTTTTCACATTTCTCCACCTACATATCATTCCTTTTTGCTATGTGGTTTTCACCATTCTCCCTTTCCCTACATTTTCTCCTCTTTCCTCACTTCTTCAATTTTCCTTTTTTCTTCTCCATTATCATCATTTGACCATTTCACTAATCATATCTATTTTCCCTTTCAAAAGGCTTGAAATTGTGCATTCATCACTTCCAAAAGAAGGGTCATATTTGACCCAAATTTTCCCCCATAAAATCATCTCCAAATTTCTCAAACATTTCACCATTAGATCAGGCTTGGAAATAGATTTCTAGAAGTATACATTTTATCCAATTCTATCATCATTTGGTCCCCCAAACTGCCAAAACATTGTGTAAGGGTTTTTGGGCATTTTGAGGAGTGTTTTTTGTTATTGATGTCAAAAACATGTTTGTGCTATGTTCATCATATTTGAGGACATTAAGTGTTTCTTCCAAAAGCAATAAGGTCTTGAAAAGCAATAGGTTATAATATTTATTTTTAAATATTATATACCCATGAGGGCTCAAAGAATGAAGATCCAAGGAAGGAGAAGCAAGTTCAAATTAAATAATAATATTTTATTATTATTATTTCAGATAAAAAATCGAGTTGAAGAAGATCAAGGACCAAGGTGAAAAAGACCCACAAGAAGATTTAATTTAAATTAAAATATTTTAATCTTTGATTAAAATTTTAATTTAAATAATGATGGGTGCTAAGGTTTAATTTAAATATTTATTTAATATTTAAAATTAATATTTGAATTCAAATTAAAATTTGAATACTCCCCAATTTTGGAATATGCTATGGTTTGCATATAAAATAATGCCAAAGTTTGGCATTTAAAAAATTATCCATGAGATCGATTATTGGCTCGTGCAAAAGAGAAAGGCTAGCATTTTTGCATGTGTTTTTTGAGCATAGAAAAGGACAAGACTTCATGGCCTTCAAAATCCACTCGAAGCCCCTTATAGCTAAGTTTGCAGCCAAAGGTTGTGTTAGATGCATTTGGGAATGCCAGATACAGGTTCAAACCTTACGTGCATTGTTTTATCAAAGGGAATTTTGTGTTGCGTTTGCGTTATTCAAGGAAGGTAAGTCAAAGGCACATTTGTGCATTTTGGCTCTTGAGGAGCCACATAGCCCAATTGGTCAGTATGAGCACTGTGGAAGCGCTTGAGGGAGATCCATTGACAACTCGAATTCCACCAAGGACTTTTGGGTAGCATAATAGAGGTATGCACATTATTTGGGTTGACTTGGATTGCAAAAAATAAAAAGGGAAAAATATTTTTTGTTTCCAAAGGTTTATTTTGATTAAGGTTTTTGCATAATTAATTTGGATTATAATTTGTTTAAGGAAGTTAAAATGGGAATGCAAAAATTTAAATTCTGAGTTGAATTTTTGAGTGATTAAGGAGTTATAAGGTAGTAAGAAAATTTATTATTTTTGAGATTGAAGGTTGTTGAATATTATTTTTTAAGTTGGAGATTATAAGGTGTATTTGAGTGTTATTTTTGTATTGAAAAAATATTTTGAATAAGTGTTAGAGTGATATTTTTGTCATCTAATCTTTATGCTTAGCAAGGAAAGTGGTTATAATTGAGACAGGTTTTTAAGGGCACTTCTTCATCAAACAAAAAGGTATGGGCACATTTTTCTTGTGAGTGATTGCTGGATGTTGTGAATGCTAAGTTGGTGTAAAAAGGATTGTTTGGTAAGCATTGTTGAGTTTGCTTTTTGTATTAATACTTCAAGGTTTTTCTCAAATAAAGGTTGAAGATAGAAACCTTGTTTGATAAGCATTATTGGAAACATTAGTTGAACCTATATGTGCATGATCAGGGTTTTTGAAATAACATGAGTATCACTTTTATGTGAAGTTGTGAACTATCTTGAATTAGGGTTTGCAAGAACATGAGTATCATTATTATGTGAAGTTGTGAACTATCTTGAATTAGGATCTACAAGATCATGAGTATCATTGTTATGTGAGATTGGTTAAAAAGCATTGTTTGAAATATTTGAGTGAGTGTTTATATGCTTGGACTAGGGTTTGTAAGCAAGAATTATTCTTTGAGTGATTGATTGAGTGGAGTTGATTGATCCTAGTCAATTGAAAGTGTTGAAGTGATAGTTCAAATTATGTGAAATAAATTATTCTATATTCTAATTTGATTTGAGAAAGATATTGGAAGTGATTGAGCATTGTGATGAGTGTGAAGCATATTGAGTCTCTAACAATTCTCTATATGTTTTTGTGAGATTGGACAAGTTCTAGTTAGGACTTGTTGAGTAGATTTGAGGTAAGTCTTGGTGAAGACTTGTTGAGAAGATTGAACAAGTTCTAGTGAGGACTTGTGGCAAGTCTTGCTGAAGACTTGTGGATATATTAGTGTTAGTTTTTGTGGAATCTTACAATACATATTTGAGGATAGATATTGAGCAGATTTGTGCTAAATCGAAGGATATGTTTATTGGATATTTAAGGACAGATATTGAGCAAATTTGTGCTAGACCAAAGGATTGTGTTTAGTGCATATTTGAGGATAGATATTGAGTAGATTTGTGCTAGATCGAAGGACTATGTTTAGTGCAGATTTGAGGATAGAGATTGAAAATATTTGTGCTAGACTGAAGGACTGTATTTAGTGTAGATTTGAGACAGATTTGAGAGTAAGCTTTGGAGGTGACAGAGTATAAAGGATGACAGTATCCAGTGGATAGAGTTCCATTAGCTAGAGCAATTAAGACATGTATTCTAAGTTAGGAAAGGAGTATTTAGTGGATAGAGATCCATAAGCCAATGCAGTGGATGTAATAATTCTTCTATAAGATCACCAGCCAGAGTAAAGGAGAAAGAGTTCTCCTATGGATAGTGATACATGAACTTGATTAGGGTATTGGTGTCTCCTTTGGACAAAGTTCCATAAACAATGTAATAGGGAAAGGATTCCCAAGAGATTTGTTGAGAAAATGTTAGTGAAATATTTTCTTCGTGGATTAGCACACATTGGGTGAACCACGTTAAATTGGTGTCTCTATTGTGTGTGATGATTTGTAAATTGCTTTGATTACTATCGTTGATATTGTTATTGATACATTGTATAATATTGATTATGAAATAAAAGTAAGAAGTTGTATTATACTGTTCACCCCCCTCTCAGTATAAGCTTGTGTTCTTCAATTGATATTAGAGTGGGTTCTTTCATAAGAGTCTAACAGGTTGAAGGAAAATCTTACAAGAACACAAATGGATTCTTAGAGTGGATCCTCAAGAAATTTAGCACCATTTCTCGATAGGAACAATTATACACTATGGAGCACAAGTATGAAGTTTCATCTAATGGCACTTGGAAATGAAGTATGGGAAGTAGTAGAAAATGGATACACACCACCAACAACTCCACCTACAGATAAATATGGTAAGTTTCTACATATTTATAATTCAAGAGCAATGAATGCAATTCAAAAGGTCTTACGTGAAACAAAGTCTATAAATATTATACATTGCAAATCAACAAAGGATATTTGGGATAAGTTTCAAGGTATATATGAAGAAGATAAAAAGGTTTAAAGGGTAAAGTTGCAAAATTTCAAGAGAGCATTTGAAGACCTAAAAATGAAGGATGAAGAAAATATTGCAGGATATCTACTTCGTGTGGATGAGGTTGTTAGCTCCATGCAAGGACTTGGGCTTGAAGTTTCAAAACCTGATGTGTGTGATAAGATTCTAAGGTCACTCCCAAAAAGGTTTAGTGAAATTCTTTTAGCTATAGAAGAGTCAAAATATATTGATCATTTGACAAGAGATGAGTTACATTGCATTCTCACAGTAGTTGAGATAATAGTAAAATAGGAACCTATTCCCTAGAAATAAGAAAAATTTAAAGATATTAAGAAGACTAAGGGTAAGAAGTCAGATTCAAGCAATGAGCTATCCAGTGATGAAGAATCCAATTATGGTAGAAGAAACAAGGAATAAAGAAAATATAAAGATACGAAATCAGTTAGGTGTTTTAAATATGGAAAATATGGTCACTATGCATCTAATTTTCTAGAAGCTGGAAATAGTAGTGGTGATGAAAAACAGGATCATAGGAACAGGGAATCAAAAAAATATAGGTACCAAAATAAAGGTAAGGATGGACAAGGTACACAAGGAAAGAAGTTCTTTCAAAGGCACAAGAAGAGTTTCTATGCAAACAAGGCAAGTAAGTACTCAACTTATAGTGATGATGGTTCCTCAGATAATGATAGAAATGAAGTTCTATTTCTAGCAAAAGGAAAAGAAGTGGTTAGGAAAGGAACACCAATAATCCTCAAATATTTTAGATGTGGTAACTTTGGTCATCTTTAGGATAGTTGTACAAAGAGTGGTTTTAGTTTCAGTGATGATGAATATGAAGATACACTTGAAGGACCAAAAGAGAATCTTCTCATTACACTAGAAGAAGAAGGAGGTGATCCTAAATAAGACAAGTCAGATAAGAACGAAGATGTTTTCAAAGGTAAACAAATAAAGGAAGAATAATAGAAGGGATAAGTTGATCTTGAGGGAGAGCTTATTCATGCTCTTGATGCATTAAAGAATTTAAGAAAGCAAAACTCCCAACTTAAGTTTCAGTTTCAAGAATGTGATGAAAATAAATGAAAGCTTATAGAGGATCTAAATAAGTCAATGGCTAAGATAAGAAAAATCAAAGATAGGTTAGAAGAAAAGATCTTAGAATGTGAAATGTTAGAGCATGAAGTAGCTTCACTAAGGAAGTGAAATATTCTAAGGATAGGTTACACAGGTTTGGAAGAAGCTCAAAGAATTTGGATAAGATTATCAAAACACAAAAACCTACATCAAGCAAAACAGGTCTTGGTTTTGAACAGGTACAAAATAAATAAAAAGAAGAGTCAACCTCAAGTTTGGAAGAAGAAGAAACTTCAGAAGAAGAGAGTGTAATATAAAGTAAGACTTCTGAGGAAGAGTTGGACAATAGAAATTTCAACAAGGAAAGGAACAATGCACAAATAAGGAATAGATGGAATAAAATCCAGCATAGGATAAAAGAAACTAAAAGACCAATGAGGTCAAGGAAAGGCAACTTCAATGGATTATGCTTATCATGTCACTATTTTGGGCACAAAGCTTCACAGTGCAAGACACATGGAATATAGTAATATGGGAACTTTAGGAACAATCAACTATTTCAAGGGTATTGCTACTCTTGTAATCAGTTTGGTCACAAAGCAATGAATTGTAGGGTTCATGATAGGAATAGATATGGTTTCACCAAGAGAAATCCCAAGATATTTGTACCTCCAAGGAATAATAACATTATGTGTTATAAGTGCAATAATAATGGACATATAAAAAAGTGGTGTAGATCAGAGATTCTAGAGGCAAGCATGAACAGGAATAGTCAGAGTAATCAGAAAGATTAGATAAGGAGGAAAGTAGATAAAGGAAAATACCAATGCATGTTGTGAGTAGAAATTGTCCCACCCCATAATTAACCACCTCAAGAGGAGGTAGGGGAGGGTCTAATCTAAGAGTTTTATTCTTCGCCCCAAGCCCCAAAGGTCAACCTTTGCCATTGATGTCAAATGGGGGGAGATTTGAGTAATGGGGGGGATATTTGAGTTATGAGGAAAGCATTCAGTCAGGGAGAGAATTTTCCCAAGGGGAGCAGAAAAAAGAGGTTCAAGAATTGGTAAAAAGTAATTGGGTTGCCATCAATGACAAAGGGGGATATTGTTGGACATTTTGAGGAGTGTTTTTTGTCATTGGTGTCAAAAGCATTTGTGTGCTATGTTCGTCATCTTTGAAGATATTAAGTGTTTCTTCCAAAATCAAGAAGGTATTGAAAGGCAATAGGTTATAATATTTATTTTTAAATATTATATACCCAAGAGGGCTCAAAGAATGAAGATCTAAGGAAGAATAAGCAAGTTCAAATTAAATAATAATATCTTATTATTATTATTTTGGATCAAAAATCGAGTTGAAGAAGATCAAGGACCAAGGTGAAAAAGACCCACAAGTAGATTTAATTTAAATTAAAATATTTTAATCTTTGATTAAAATTTTAATTTAAATAATGATGGGTGCTAAGGTTTAATTTAAATATTTATTTAATATTTAAAATAAATATTCAAATTCAAATTAAAATTTGAATACTCGTCGATGTTGGAATATGCTATGGTTTGCATATAAATAATGCCAAAGTTTGACATTTGAAAGATTATCCATACAATCGATTATTGGCTCTTCCAAAAGACACAAAGGCTTACAAGACTTCGTGGCCTCTAAAATCCACACAAAGCCCCTCGTAGCTGAGTTGGCAGCCAAGGGCTACGTTAGATGCATTTGGGAATGCCGGGCGTAGGTTCAAACCTTGCGCACACCATTTTTTGAAGAGAAGTTCGCACTGTGTTTAAACCATTTGAGGAAGGGAATTCAAAGGCACATTTGTGCCTTTTGGTTATTTTGGAGCCACACAGCCTAGCTGGTGGGTGCGAGCACTGTGGAAGCGCTTGAGGAAGAGCCATCGATGGCTCGAATACTGCCAAGGTATTTTGGGCATCATAATAGAGGTATGTGCATTATTTGGGTTGACTTGGCTTATGGAAAATAAAAAGGAAAAAATATTTTTTTTGTTTCCAAAGGTTTATTTTGATTAAGTTTTTTGCATAATTAATTTGGATTATAAGTTGTTTATGGGAGTTAAAAACATAATCCTAAACTTTAAATTCTGAGTTGAATTTTTGAGTGATTAAGGAGTTATAAGGTAGTAAGGAAATTTATTATTTTTGAGATTGAAGGTTGTTGAATATTATTTTTTAATTTGGATATTATAAGGTGTATTTAAGTGTTATTTTTGTATTGAATATAATTTTGAAGAAGTGTTAGAGTGATATTTTTATCATCTAACATTTGTGCTTGGTAAGGAAAGTGGTTATAATTGAGACAGTTTTTCAAGGGCACTTCTTAATCAAACAAAAAGGTATGGGTACATTTTTCTTGTGAATGATTGTTGGATGTTGTGAATGCTAAGTTGGAATGAAAAGGATTTTTTGGTAAGCATTGTTGATTTTGATTTTTGTATTAATGATTCAATATTTTTCAGGAATAAAGGTTGAAGATAGAAACCTTGTTTGATAAGCATCGTTGGAAACATTGGTTGAACTTGTATTTGCATGATCAGGGTTTGTAAAAGAACATGAGTATCATTGTTATGTGAAGTTGTGAACTATCTTGAATTAGGATTTACAATAACATGAGTATCATTGTTATGTGAAGTTGTGAACTATCTTGAATTAGGGTTTGCAATATCATGAGTATCATTGTTATGTGAGATTGGTTAACAAGCATTATTGGAAATATTTGAGTGAGTGTTTATATGCTTGGACTAGGTTTTGTAAGCAAGGAGTATTTCTTTGAGTGATTTATTGAGTGGAGTTGATTTATCCTATTCAATTGAAAGTTTTGAAGTGATAGTTCAAATTATGTGAAACAAATTGTTCTATATTTTAATTTGATTTGAAAAAGATATTGGAAGTGATTGAGCATTGTGATGAGTGTGAAGCATATTGAGTCTCTAACAATTCTCTATATGTTTCTATGAGATTGGACAAGTTCTAGTTAGGACTTTTTGAGTAGATTTGAGGTAATTCTTGGTGAAGACTTGTTGAGAAGATTGAACAAGTTGTAGTGAGGACTTGTGGAGAAGATTTGTGGCAAGTCTTGCTGAA
The DNA here is from genome assembly GCA_028583015.1 of Wollemia nobilis. Taxonomy (NCBI): domain Eukaryota; kingdom Viridiplantae; phylum Streptophyta; class Pinopsida; order Araucariales; family Araucariaceae; genus Wollemia; species Wollemia nobilis. The sequence continues at coordinate 2,349,898 of JAQPPZ010017240.1, read as the reverse complement.
GACTTGTGGATAGATTAGTGTTAGATTTTTTGGAAGCTTACAATATAGATTTGAGGATAGATATTGAGCAGATTTGTGCTAGACTAAAGGACTATGTTTAGTGGATATTTGAGGATAAATATTGAACAGATTTGTGTTAGACCAAAGGACTGTGTTTAGTGCATATTTGAGGACATATATTGAGCAGATTTGTGCTATATCAAAGGACTATGTTTGGTGTATATTTGAGGATATATATTGAGTATATTTGAGCTAGACTGAAGGACCGTATTAGTGTATATTTGAGATAGATCTGAGATTAAACTTTGGAGGTAACAGTATAGAGGATGACAGTCTCTAGTGGATAGCAGTCCATTAGCCAGAGCAGTGAAGATAGGTATTTTGAGTGAGAATATGAGTCTTTAGTGGATAGATATCCATAAGCCAGTGCAGTGGAGGCAACAATTCTTCTAGAATATCACTAGCCAAAGCTAAGGATAAAGAGCTCTCTTATGGGTAGTGATCCATTAACTTGATTAGGGGATTAGTGTCTCCTTTGGACAGAGGTCCATAAACATTGTAATAGGGAAAGGATTCCCAAGAGATTTGTTGAGAACATTTTAGTGAAATATTTTCTCCATGGAGCAACCCACATTGGATGAACCACATTAAATTGGTATCTCTATCATGTGTGGTGATTTGTGCATTGCTTTGATTACTATTGTTTATTCTGCTATTGATACATTACATAATATTGATTGTGAAAGAAAATTAAAAAGTGGTCTTATGTTGTTCATCCCACTCTAATTATAATCTTGTTTTCTTCAAGGGTAAAAATTCCACTTTGCATACTACCCTACGAATTCATGTCTAGTTCATAGGCCATCCTGTGAATTCAAGTCCAGTTCATAAGCCACCCTGTGAACTCAAGTCCAGTTTGGAGGCTACCCTGTGAACCCCAAATTGTTTGTTCTATTTTTCATGTTATGCATATATATGGCCTTGTGTAGACATTAAAAATTGATCCACTCTACATCAATTTTCATTAATTCTCCCTCATGCATTAATTCTCCAACCATCCAAATTCACCTCTTTAAAATTTTAAAATTAAACACTTATTGCCTCAAAAATCAAGGTCATATTTGACATGAATTTTCACCAACCAAATCATCTCTAAAATTCTCAAAAGCACTACCAAATCATCTTTAATACCTCTTCTAAAGTCACATATTTCTTCTAATTTCTTTCTAATCTTTCCAAATATCTTTCTAATATCCCTACCTTCTTCTAATGTTCTCTAATCCCTTTATAATTTCCCTTAAGTTCATCGTACACTATACACTATTCACTGTACACTGTTCACTGTACATTGTACATTGTTCACTATTCATTGTACACTATTCACTGTACATTGTACATTCACTATTCACTATTCATCGTGCACTATTCACTATTTTCAAATTCAAAATTAGATGCATCATTTTCAAATGGCATTAGCCCACTTACAAAGTGGCACATTACTTCATTATTACTATTTTCAAATTAGAATGTTCCACTTCCAAAGTGGCACATTACTTCATTATTACTATTTTCAAATTAGAATGTTCCACTTCCAAAGTGGCACATTACTTCATTATTACTACTTCAATTAGAATGTTCCACTTCTTCATTATTACTATTTTCAAATTAGAATGTTCCACTTACAAAGTGGCACATTACTTCATTATTACCATTCTTAAATTAGAATGTTCCATTCTTCCATTTTCAAAATAACATGGCCCATTTTCAAATGGCATGTTACCTCACATGGTCCATTTTCAAAATGGTATGATTTTATGCCATTTTTAAATTCAAGCCATTTTCCCTCTCTCCCCAAGGTCATGAAAAAACTATAAATAGAGCCCTTGGGATAGCCTCAAACCAAGTCTTTCTCAAGCACTAAAACTCTGCAGGTTTTCTTCAAGCTTTCAAGTCTCCAAGCAAAGGATCTCAAAGGAATCATCAACATCTTCTTAGGCATCTTGAGGAAGTCATCATCAAGCTTTCATCAAGAAAGAGAGAGAGGCAACCTTGTTCCAAGGGTTGTGCTCTTTCAACCTCTCTATTATTGTTATTTCATTTAGTTTCTACAATTCTTTATTAATTTGGAATCACATTTTCATTTCATAGTTATGTTCTTTTAATTCATACTAACCTTGCATATTTCATTTATTTGCTATTATCTTTAGCATTCCTTCATATAGATAGTTTATTTATTCACATCTACCTTGCTATTTTATCTCACAAACATTATCATTAATGGGGTCCTATTTCGTGTATGCTCTTCCCTTGCACTTTGTGTGATCTTGGGAATAAAAAGTGGATAGGTCACCTAGGATTAATAAATAATATCATATTTTTTATTATTTAATTCATTTACTCATTTCATTTCTTATTTTACTTATTATTGCACAAATTTATATCACATTAATAAGGGGATTCTTACTTCGTGTATGCTCTTCCCTTGCACTTTGTGTGAACTTGGGAATCAAAAGTGGGTAGATCCCCTAAGGTTAAAGAACATCATCAAAGTCATCATTTTATTTTATAAATCACATTAAAAGGGATTCTTACTTCGTGTATGCTCTTCCCTTGCACTTCGTGTGAACTTGGGAATCAAAAGCGGGTAGATCCCCTAAAGTTAAAGGAACCTCATCATAGCTATCATTTTTTTCTTTATTCTTACATAAAAGGGGTTCTTATTCCATGTATGCTCTTCCCTTGCACTTCGTGTGAACTTGGGAATCAAAAATGGGTAAATCCCCTAAGGTTAATAAAGAATATAATCATCTATTAGCATCTTAATTTCTTACTTTTTTATGTCCATCCAAAAGGTCAATACTTATTTTATTTTTACAAGGTCATCTAAAAGGACCAAGGGGGCTTGATTGCTGCAAGTTTGGTCATATTGCGGCCTAAGCAGGCCCCCAAATACTAATCCAATTTTTTTTAGTGTTTGTGAAGTTGTTTTACAGGATTTAGAGATTTTGTGGAGCTTTATGGATGCAAGATAAAGCTAGTGGTCAGCCTTCCGGATTTAGGTGAAGTGTTCTTGTTAGTGCTCTAGGTTGCTTGTTGAAGTGTTTTCTTTTAAGATATTTTTAATTATCACTTTTTAAATCACATAATTATATATATAAAGGAACTAATTTACTTTAGGCATTGAAAGTAAAAGTGCATATAGTTTTTGCATCTAGGTTAGATTGTTTGTGCATCTTCCTTGTGCCCTTGCTTTTAAAAATATTAAAATAATTTATATTCTGTAATTAGGATTTAGATATCATTCAAATTAAGAATCATTTTAGGACTAGTTCTTGTTTGCTTGCATTTGTATTCCTTGCATTTTATTTCATTTATTTTAGTTTAGTATATAGAAGACCAAACCTTAGGTGTTTTTTAAAATTTACATACAAAAAACATTCCAACCTTCGGACTTGGAACGAGTCCTAAAATTGTTCCTGGTGAACCCTTTTTCCTTGTCCATCAAGTGTAGAGAACAATATACCCCCGTGGTTCACCTCAAGGCTTTCTCTCTTTTGTGGATCCAACCTTGAGAATCATACGTGGTAGGGTGATTTTCCCCCTCTACATATTTTGGTGAACCCGACGTGAACACCTCCTTTCCTTTTAAAACTAAAAATAAGACCACAATAATTTGTTTTCTTAGATTAGAAAATATAAAAGAAAATTTTAAAACCTTGTTCGATACACATTTAAGACAAGTTAACTATACCTCTCCAATATTTTCCCACACTTTGTATTTGATACTTTTTCTTTCTCTTGTCATTTTTATTAGTTGTAATGGCTCCCAATATTAGGAATAAGCGAAAGCTTTTAGAGCCTAGTCAGATCTTCCAAGAAGATGATCAAGTTGATAGGGAGAATCCCAATCTAGATGTTGAAGAGGATGTAGAAACTGGTAATGATCTTGATCCTCATGAGGGGCCTAATGGATGCCTTACTTTTGAATCATTTGACCATATTTGGAATTTTATGAAACATCATAAGGATACCTTGATTAAAGCTATGAATGAAGAAGCCCAACTTGAAGAAGTTGGACCATCTCATCATCAAAATTCTTCTCATCAAAATATTAGAATTAATCCTTTGTTTCAATCTTCCCATAATATTAATCCTTTTCACAATCCCACATATGCTACAACAACAACCACTAATATTGGAGGAATTTCACAACCTCCTCCAATTAGTAGCATACCACCAAGCTCAACTCAATTTCCACCTCATTTTATCCCTTCTTCTAATACAAGTAATATTCCTTCTAATATTTCTTCTTCTATTCCACAAAATATGAATTATTTCTCACAAAAAACTACTAAACAAAATATCCCATATCACAACCCATATGTTGGGGGAATTTCACAAGCTCCTCCAATTAGTAGTACATCTCAAAACAATATTCAATTTCCATCTTACAATATTCCTCCTTATAACATTTCTTCTTCTATTCCATCAAATTCAAATTATCTTTTCCAACAAGATACTACACAAAATATTCCCTTCCATAACCTATATCACAATGGTGTTAATACCTCCAACATTAACCAAGTTCCATTTCAACAACCTACCTATAATTCTCCCCTAGGGAACCTAGGGGTATTACACAACAATAATCCCGACATGCAAAATTTGACGAATATGGTGAAACAATTGGCAATGAGAATGGATTCACTTCAACCTTCAAGTTTCACCTATAACTATAAGGAAATGTGTAATCAGCCCTTAGACCCTATCGTTGCCTCTAGGCCCTATCCTAAACATTTTCCAATGCCGGTTTTACCCATTTATAAGGGAACAGAGGACCCCATTGAACATTTACGGATGTTTAAGACAACATGCCATGATATTATATATGATGACATGTTGTTGCTAAAAACATTCCCTAAGAGCCTTGGTGGTGTGGCATTGGAATGGTATTATCAACTACCTAATCATTCTTTGAGAAATTTTGAGGAAACGACCGAATTGTTTGTTCAACAATTTGGGGCTTATATTGAGAAGAATGTCACTATGAAAGATGTATACCAATTGAAGCAAGGGAAAGATGAAATTTTTTCAAATTTCTTGTCTCGATGGAGAAGTTTAGTTGGACGATTAAGATACACCTTACCTCCTAGAGACATGTTAGAGATATTTATTGGAAATTTACAAGAACAAATCTCATATGAATTGGAAACAACAACTATCACCTCTTTTGAACAAGCAATCGATTTGGCTAGAAGGGTTGAGCAAGCTCTTATTCGAAGAGGTCAACTTAAACCAAAGAAAGAAGAAGAAAGAACCATGAAAACTCAATATAAGAACAAGCATGTAGTTGGTGATGGAGTGACAGATAATAGACCTACCAATAGTGTTAATGTTGCTAATACCTTGCAAAAGTTGGTACTTAGCAAGCCTCAATGACCCCCACCAAGGAATTTTACTAAACTCAACCAACCCCTATCATCAGTTCTTAAACAACTCTTGGAAGCTAATATGATTGAATTACCTCCCATACGATAACCTGACACCACAACTAATTGGTATAAGCCTGGTCAATATTGTGACTATCATAGAGTGGAAGGGCATATGACTAATTCATGTAAGAGGTTGCAACATGTGGTTTAGGATCTAATAGATGAGGGTCACCTTGTTATGGAGGACTCTCAACCTACTCCTAACCACACTCTTCCAACTACAAATCAACCTCCTACACAACAAGTACCTACAACTAATCAAGATATGGGGATTTTCCAAGATCCCCTACCTAATCATAAGCAACACACAACCAATCAAGTATCATACCATAATGTACCACATCCCTACCACAATATGATTGGTATGATAGCAACTACTACAAGGCAACAAGCACAAGCTCAATCGACTCAACAATCTCCACATGGGATAAGTTCTACATCCAACCAATCCTCTAGACCTCCTTTAGTCTTGAAGAACCCTCAAAAGAAGACCACAAGTGTAGATAAACCCACTTTGGTCCTAAAATCTCAGCCTACAGTCTCCTTTGATTTACAACAACAATTAGCCAATACCCCAGCTAAGATATCCCTCTTAGAGCTTTTACAAACTTCTCCTACTCATAGGGAAGCTTTGTTAAAGCTCCTAAGTCAACAAACTGTCCCACAAGATCTTCCCCCTAGCAATCTAGTTAATGTCGTAGGTGCTCTTGGGACAAATCACATATCATTTTGTGATGATGATCTTCCTTCCTCAAACTTACAAGAGGATTCCCCACTTTACATCACTGGATATATTGGGGAAAATTTTATCAAGAGGATCTTGGTAGACAATGGTTCCTCCCTAAATTTATGCACTTACAATTTCTTTCTAAAATTTGGACTAAAGGAGGAAGATTTAATTAAATCAGATGTTATTATTAAGGCATTTAATGATGAATCCCAAGAGGCTTGTGGCACCATATCCCTTCCCCTTAAGGTAGGACCCAAGATTCTAGATACTTTGTTTTATGTAGTATCTTGTCCATCATCCTTCAATCTTCTCCTAGGATGCCCTTGGATCCATACAATGAGGGTTGTTCCTTCCACTCTTCACCAATGTCTAAAATATGAATTTAAAAATCAACTCATCACTATCCAAGGTGACCCTCATCCATTCCAATATTGTTCAATGTCTGAGCAAGCCCAATCAAAATTTGATTTTTGTCCATCTATTTCTCTCTACAAGAGCCTCTCTTTTCCTCCTCCTCCTCCTTCTCAAATTACCAAGGATTTTGAAAACTTTAAAATAATTGAAGAACCACCAACCATAATGTCAACACACGATCAAGTCGATCAATTAGTTGAAAGTCCCCTTCTAGATCTCGCCAAGTTACCACCTTCACCTCGAACTATGGGTTTACCCCGTAAAAAGGGTGAAGTAATACATATAGGTATATGTACCTTTGTCTACGCATATATATCTCATGAGGAAAAGATCCATGGTAGCAACCCATTCCCAATAGAGAAATCCTTTGCCCATTGTTACTTATCCAATGATTATCCACTTCCTAAACAGATCTTATCTAGAATGGGATATGAAGGTAAGGGTTTAGGACCTCAACAACAAGGTATCAAAGAGCCTTTAGAAGTTGAATTATGGCCTGGGAGATGTGGCATAGGTTACATCCTCCACAAAAGCCAACCTTTACCAACTGATGATGATCAAGTCATTAATTATGCTGAGTTCATAGATAATCATGGCTTAGAGTGGAATGATGAGGATGAGGAACCCTCACCTCCCTATGAATTTTTTTGTGATCTGATAACCATAGTTCATCCTGAGTTGATAGCAACCCAAGGGGAGTATGCTAAAGGAGATATTATTTGTGATATGGATCATGAAGATATCCTTCAAAATAGCTTCTTCTTTGATGGATCGATCCCTTGTGTCGCTCATGTTGAATCCTCTAGTTCTCAAGTGGATTCTATGTCTCCCAAAGATCTTGAGCAATTAGGTGTTATTCTAGCTCCCCTTCCTTATGAGGATGAATCTCAAATTCTCATAGAAGAAACTATAGATGTTAACATAGGAACTGAGGAAAGTCCTAGACTCCTTAAGCTAGGAAAAGCCTTGTCTATGGATGAGCAAGAGCAATTGACCAAATTGCTCAAATAATTTCAAGATATTTTTGCCTGGTCTTATGTCGATATGCTAGGGCTTGATCCCTCCTTAGTTATGCACCACCTAGTAGTTAAACCCAATGTTAAACCTGTTAAATAGAATCTTAGAAATATGCATCCTAAAATCACCCTATTAGTCAAGGAGGAGCTCCAAAAACTCCTTGATGTTGGTTTTATCAAAGCTATCGACTATTCTGATTGGATCTCCAATATTGTTCCTATAGCTAAGAAAGAAGGTACAATCAGAATATGTACTGACTTTCGGGACATCAATTTAGCTTACCCTAAGGATGACTTTCCTCTTCCTAACATAGATATGATAGTTGATTTTACTGCCAAGTGTGGGATGTTATCTCTCATGGATGGCTTCTCAGGATACAATCAAATTCTAATCGCCCCTGAGGATCAGGCCAAGACAACTTTCATCACTCCATGGGGCACCTTCTGTTGGAAATTCATGCCTTTTGGGTTGAAAAATGTTGGTGCTACATATCAGAGGGCCATGACTTATATTTTCCATGACATGATGCATGATATTCTACAAGATTATGTAGATGATCTCCTAGGTCATTCCATACATCGAGAGAATCATGTTCATGATCTAAGATGAATTTTTGAGAGACTTCGATAGTTTAGAGTTCATCTTAAGCCCTCCAAATGTGTGTTTGGAGTCACATCTGGCAAGTTGTTAGGATTCATCATTTCTAGGTGAGGCATCGAAGTAGACCCCACTAAAATAGTGGTCATTACTGACATGCCTCCTCCCTATAACCTAACTGAGTTACATAGCTTACAAGGAAAACTACAAGCTATTCATCGATTCATAGCTCAGTTAGCTGATAAGTGTCAACCCTTTCTTAAGCTTCTTAAGAAAAATGTAGAATTTAAGTGGGATGCAGAGTGTCAGCAAGATTTTGATGAAATCAAAAGGTATCTCACTTCCCCACCTATCTTAGTTCCTCCTAGACCAGATAAGTATTTGATGCTTTACATAGCAGCCATAACTCATGCTTTGGGAGCCATGTTGGCTCAACATGATGATCAAAACAAAGAGCGAGCCATCTACTATATTAGTAGAACCTTGGTTAGCTATGAAACCCGGTATACTCCTTTAGAGAAGCTTTGCCTTGTTGTAGTGTTTGCTTCTCAAAAGTTAAGACACTACATGCTTAGCCATAAGACATTGGTCATTGCAAAGTTTGATCCTTTACACTACTTAATGTCTAAACCCCACCTTTCAGGTCGAGCTGCTAAGTGGGTTTTAGCCCTTAGTGAATTTGACCTAACCTTCATAAGTCAGAAGGCTATTAAAGGTCAGGTGATTGCTGATCAATTAGCCTTTGCTCCCTTAGAGTCAGCCTATCCCTTAGTTATTGAGTTTCTTGATGAATGCCTTAACCTAGGAGTAGAAGAGCAAGAATCTTGGACTTTGTTTTTTGATGGAGCCCGATGCTTAAAGGGTGTTGGTGCTGGAATCATTCTAGTTACCCCACAAAAATAGTTCATTCCCCTTTCCTTCAAACTTCATTTCTCTTGCACTAATAATACTATAGAATATGAAGCTTTAATCCTTGGTCTTAGAGCAACCTTAGCCCTAAAGGTTAGAGTCCTTTCAATTTTTGGTGACTCTCAACTCGTGGTTAATCAGATCAATGAAGTTTATCAAACTAAATATGATAAGTTAAAACCTTATAAGGATATTGTTACAAAACTATTATCAACCTTCGATAAGGTAACCATAGAGTCAGTCCCTCGATCCTCCAATCATCATGCAGATGCCATGGCTACTATTGCATCCCTTATCCCCTTAGAGTTAGAATATGATCAAGCAACAATTATCATTCATCAACTCCGAGAGCCTGCAACCCTTAACTCTAGCCTTATCCCATTAGATGTCTTAACCATCGAAGCTTCCTCATCCAAGCCATGGTATAATGACATATTTAATTTCCTTAAGGATGGTTCAATTCTCAATGATTTAGATCATAATCAACGTAAGATTTTGTGCAAAAGAGCATGCCGATTTGTTATAATTGGCAATACTTTGTATCGACGTTCTTTTGAAGGTATCCTCTTATGATGCCTTAATTCTGATGAAGCCAAGATAGCCCTTAGTGAAGTTCATGAAGGATCATGTGGAGGCCATTTTAGTGGTAATGCCATTGCCAAAAATCTTCTTAGGATGGGTTATTATTGGCCTTCCATGGAGAAGGATGCATGCGATTATGTTCGACATTGTGACAAATGTCAACGTCATGACAACCTTGTTCATGCCCCTTCTCAAAACCTTCAAGCCATTTCTTCCCATTGGCCATTCTCCATGTGGGGATTGGACATTATTGGGAAAATTAACCCCACATCATCTGATGGTCACAAGTTTATCATCACAACAACATAATACTTCACTAAGTGGGTCGAGGCCATGCCCTTAGCCATAATAACTGGAACCCAAGTATCTAAGTTCATCTTCAACCAAATCCTTTGTAGGTATGGGATTCCTTCAGTGATTATCTCTGATAATGGTACTCCTTTTAAAAACAAGGATGTCCATAAACTTTGTGCTAAATACAAGATTCAACACAAGTGGTCAACCCCATATTACCCTCAGGGTAATGGTCAAGCTGAAGCATCCAACAAGTCTTTAGTTAAGATCCTTAAGAAGTTGGTTAGTAAGACTGGTCGAGATTGGCATATCCAACTTTACCCTACCTTGTGGGCCTATCGTACTAGTGTGCGAACTCCTACAGGTGCAACCCCTTATGTCTTGGTCTATGGCACTAAAGTAGTCTTTCCTTTTGAGCTAGAAGTCCCATCCTTGCGTATCTTGTTACAAGATGCATCGGTTGGTGATGAGTATCATTTAGATCATTTAAACTAGTTGGAACTATTGGATGAAAAGTGCATCCATGCATTAGAACATCTTTGAGCCTATCAGAATAGACTCAAGCGAGCTTACTCTAAGAAATTTTGCACTCGTTCTTTTGAAATTGGGGACCTTGTTCTCAAAGAAAACCAAAAGAACACTAATGCTCGTACAGATCTAAAGGGTAAGTTTCAACCCAATTGGTTAGGTCCCTTTGTCATAATGACCAAGTTTGGCTCAGGAGCCTATCATTTAGCAACATTGGATGGTAAATATCTTAAATAACCAATGAATATAATGCATTTAAAATGATATTATGCATAAAATTAATAAATTCATAAACTCACATCTCTTTTGTTTCTTCTCATCTCTTTTCATTTATTTTCTTCCATCTTCTTTAACTTTGTTTGTGCCAACTTTGCATTGGTCTACTTGCTCATACTGCATTATTGCTTGTCATACATTGCATAGACTACCTGACATACTTCTCCTTTTCACTTATGCCTATCATATAGTTATCCTTTGTTGCTTGATCATACTTGCATGATTGCTTGATCATATAGATTTTGGGGATTTCGCAATGAGGCAGGTGATGAAACCTAGTTAGGTTTAGATCACATGCATTGCACCCATACTAGGTCACTGATGCTTAGCGAATCCCCACCCTAGGGTATGTTTTTTTATTTTCCTCCATGATGCTAAATATTACCTCTATTGTCTACATACATATATGGGGTATTTTCTATGCTAGCGGATACCTTGTTTTTTTTTTTACATATTTTGACTTTATTACATCTATTGGCACAAAATAAGCTTTTCTTTTATATAGTATCACAAAATAATAATAATAAATAAAAATAAATACCATTAACCATGACTCATATTATCCATCATAAATTATGTTTATAGGTTATACAACTATTGCCCATAGGCATGCAACTTTATAAACATGTAAAATGATGGCTTCTTAAGCCACTACCAAATATTGGTCATCATCACCTGCTCTCATTATTGGTGGTGAAGTAACTCCTGACAATTGTGTAGCTATTGAATCTATAATTGGTGGTATTCTTGGGCCCATTGTTGTTGTTCCCCCTTGATTGTGTTGGGATTGAGAAGTTGATTATGAGGGAACAAGCAATCCATGACTCACTAATGCATCAAAATAGGACACTAAAAAAGTTGCCCTGTAATCTTCTCTTGCACGTTGTAGCTGAGAAATCTCTACTTGCATAATAGTTGTATCTTCCCTAAAATTGGTAGCATCCCTTCCAACCCATGGAATCCCATCCCCTAATACTACACCACCCCATCCACTAACTCCACCATCAGGTCCTACTCCACTTTCTAGACTTGTCATTAACTCTTCCGCATTCACCACCCCTAAAATCCTAGTTGTCTCATTGACTTGATGACCCACTACATCTCCCTCCCCCATCATGTACCACCTCTTCTCTTCCACTAGTAGCATCGGTCACTTCTCCAACTACCTCTCCAACCTCACCCATACCAACATCCTCCTCTATTACTTCCCCTGCTTGCCATCATTGTGTAGCCCACCAATTATCAAACTCTGGTGTTGTGCCTGCATTATCAACATCAGATACTACTAGGGGTTCATCTGGATCCCTATCTAATACAACTACCAATGGGGTAGTTGTAGTATAATCATATCATCTTTGATACATTACAGGTGGATCTGGTACCCCTTACCTCAACCCAAATTGGCGTAATACTCGAGTATACTAAAAATACTCGACTTGTACATTCCTTCACCCAATTAGCCATCTCCCTCGCTGCACATGAGACAATTGTCTAGACTCATCACTCCACCTTGGCCCCCCTCTCCATGGTTACCAACAAACATCCTGTGGTCTCAAACTCTCAAAGACATAATGGTAGTGATCTCCATCCTTTGCATATGGTCTACTCCCCCTTGTCTCCCTAGTTATTTGCCATCTCAATACATATAGTACCTCTAACCCCATAAACCTATGGGCATCATAAGGTAGACCTTGTGGTCTCTCCACTACTATATGCTCCCACCCCCACACCTGCACTAGTAGACTACAACTCAATCCACTTCGAGTTGTCCTCTTAACTTCATAAAGCTCCCTATAAGTTTGTGCTAATAATGTTGATGCCCATGCAAAGACTACTGACCTCTCCACCATATCTATTACAACCCCTAGCATATTCCATGGAAATCATGACCCTGATGAATCAGGTAAAACCCAATTTGATATTAGCACCATCGCTAGGGTCTGTCTCACTGATAATACCCCTACCTCAAAATACTCCTCGTACAACACCCCACCACTATTGAGATCAACACAAGACCAACTGCTACCAAATATCTCCTCCATTACTAACCTTTTTTCTCGTCGACTTGCCACTGAAATGATAGATCCTTCTATCGATAACCAAAAAATCTGATATACATCCTCTAGGGTAATTATCATTTCCCCTGTAGGTAAATGAAATGTACCCCTATTTGGATCCCATCTCTCACATAATGTTGATAGGTACATCGTATCAGCATGCACTGTCTTAACTTGGGCCACCCCTACAAACCCTATCACCTCCAACCACCTCCAATCCTCAATTGTCATCAATCTTCTTAAATTTCCAACAAGTGCTCGATGTCGATGTCTAGGTCGCAATACCTTCAACTATCATCACATTACATAATCCCATTCACATTTTCACCAATTCCATATGAAAATAATACATAAGTACATTGCATATTACACAATAAAAACCCTCTCCCACCTAACTACAAAACCCCAATACAATTTTTGCCTTCCTTCACTATTTTACTTCATTTACGATCTCATTTCTTTCAAAATAAAATAAATAAATTAATTAATCAGATAAAATTCCACTCACCGTCTCTTCTCCTCCTCTGTTGTTCGATGCACTTCCTTCATCAGATCTATGGTAAATCTCGGTGATGCTTCATGTTCTTTTTTGGCCTTCACCCTTCTCTATTATCTCGAGCGACATCTTACATGTGTATTTTAATATCTCACAAATACCTTCAAAACACTAGAGTGAATCCATAATATTTTGAATCTTGCTTATACCTTAAAGCATATGAAGTAAAAGTTCCACAAAAACAAGTAAAATAATAACTATGAACACCATTGGGACTACTGAATATATGCTCCAAAGGACAAGTAATGCCAAACATACATCTCACATTATAGAGCCAAATGACATATCCAGTCAATAGATTAATGTCCTTACATCAATATCTAAAAGGAAAAATAAATATTACATTCGCTCACCTTAGGTATAAATACAAAACCCTAATACTTAAAAGATACAAACTTAGTGTCCTCGCTCTTGATCAACAAGAGCATAAGGGATAAGTGTTGATAATTCAAAACAAAGGCCCTATGTAAACTAGACAACTGTCATCAAATACATAAAATAGATTCCTTTCCATTCTCATTTTTAGCAATATACGTCACACACGTACATGGGTTATGGACCCCTGCAGCCTTCACCATCAAAACATCTACTCATTGTCTGAGTCAAAATAACTTGAATTTACTGCATCCTCCCATGTACGTTGATTAGATAGCAACCCCCAATGTTGATTAAAGCTAATATGATTAGGCCATTCAAACTCATTAAAGTAGGAAAGATCAATGACTTTATGCATGGTGCAATGATAGTGGTTTACTACCCGAGTATCTGATACACGCTTGGGACCACGAGCCAACCATGTAACTTCCTTGTCGATAACAAGCCTACAAAATAAGAAATTAGGAATAAATCCCCAATTAAATTTGTCAGTGACTTGCTTTGCATAATTGACCTTTCGACTTCTTTGGAGCGATGAGAGGAATATTCTATCAAACTGGAGGACAAACCTACATGCTATCAGATTTGATTTCAAGTCTGGAGAATTCAAATCATAGCGGTACAGATTCTAGTCAGGAATTAATGCACCAACAAGACCAATAGAATTGTACCAGATTAACTTTTTACAGAGAGAAACTACTTCTGGTTTACTCCAATCATGAAGATCCCAATTCATGAGATGAATAAAAATTAATCCCTTTGCAGAATAGGTAATAGTGATAGGACACTGCACAGGTTCGAGTAAACCGAGTCTAGATGAAATCCAAAATTTTGAAGACATTCCTCTAACCCTTATGGCTATACAAGCCTTAAGGGATAGGATAAAATTGGTTTTTCGTAAGGCAGAAGCACTAAGGGCTAATATTTTATTCGAAAGCTCTTCAGGAAGATCAAACACTAGATTTTTCTCTAAATAATTTACCAAAGGTTCTGAAGAAAAGGAAGATCCTTCCTGCGCCATCGATACCTTTGTCAGATTATAGATTCTCTTGTTAAGTCGCTTACACGATCGTTATCGATACCTTTTGTTAATAATATTGGAACTGCATCGAAACACACCCTTTATTAGGAAACTTGGGTTTCGAATATGGTTCCCTCTTTGTCATTTAAGACCACATGCTTCCCACCACACTTAAGACCGGACAGTCCTTAGTATCATTATGCTTGGTACCTTTTAGCTTTTAAGATCGTATGGTTCTCTATCGCTCATAGTTTGATGGTTGTCAAGTTGTCATCACTTATTATTCTTCTGTTCTTATTATTTTATTTGAATATCTTACCTATCCTTTTCATATTTAATATCATTAAAATCTCATTAATACAATATTTTTCTATCTTGAACATGTCTCTCTTAAAATCTCAAACAAGGCACACATACCCATTTTTTTACCTACCTTCTCTCTAGTACATGTATGCATGTCATCTACTTGCTTTGTTTTAATCAAAATATTTATAACATAACACCCCTATCGGGTTACACTCCTTTTGGCTCAACGGGCTCTACACCCCATTATAGGATAGCTTCATGGCCACTAGCGAGGGGCAGCCTCCATTCGATCATTTGTGAGCACACATCCTAGCGGGTATCACTCCATCTACAGCCACTAGTGAGCACACACCTCTAGTGGGTTCTTGCTCCACATTTTGGTCACTAGTGAGTACACACCCATAGTGGGTCAATGCTCCATGCTACTTGTTTTATTAGTGAGCACTACACCCTTAGCAGTTTTCTCTCCATCCTCGACCATTTGCGAGCATACATCCTCATAGGGTTTCACTCCATATTTTTTACTTAACTTAATGCTCACTTGATCACATTAAATCATTTTGGTCTATGATGGCATAGTCTAAGCACCATATTTACTTTCTTTGACCTTTTGGTGGATTTATCCTTCTTCCCTTTCTTTTGCTTTATTTATTTGTTTTCTCTTATGTCTATCGATCTATTCATCAATCCCCAATTGGGGGCATCAATCATCTCAATTACTCATCTTATCTTTTCTTATTCTTGATCATACCTCATCCTTTTCATATCTTATCACAACCCCAGCCTAATCGAGTTTCATCGGTTCAACTAGGTTTCCCCTCCAAAACTCGAGGGGGCACCCTAGGCTGGGGGCATGCATGCACATAAATTATAATAATTTTTCACACTATCCATTCTATATCGAAACCGGTGCACAATTATTATTTTTGATGCATTCATTGTACAATGAATACATCAAAAAGGGGTAAAATGTAGACATTAAAAATTGACCCACTTTACATCAATTTTCATTAATTCTCCCTCATGCATTAATTTTAAAAATATTAATTTCAACTATCCAAATTCACCTCTTTAAAATTTTAAAATTAAACATTTATTGCTTCAAAAATTAAGGTCATATTTGACATGAATTTTCACCAACAAAATCATATCTAAACTTCTCAATTTCACTACCAAATCATCTTTAATACTTCTTCTAAAGTCACATATTTCTTCTAATTCTTCCTAATCTTTCTAAATAACCTTCTAATATCCCTACCTTCTTCTAATTTTCTCTAATCCCTTTTTAATTTTCCTAAGTTTATCGTACATGTTCACTATACATTGTTCATTGTTCACTATTCATTATACATTGTTCATTGTACATTGTACATTGTTCACTATTCACTGTACATTGTTCATTGTTCACTATTCATTGTGCACTATTCACTATTTTTAAATTCAAAATTAGAATGTATCATTTTCAAAATGGCATTAGCCCACTTTCAAAGTGGCATATTACTTCATTATTTTATTAAATTTTCAAATTAGAATGTTCCACTTCCAAAGTGGCACATTACTTTATTATTACCATTTTCAAATTAGAATGTTCCACTTCCAAAGTGGCATATTACTTCATTATTATTACTTTCAATTTATAATGTTCCACATTACTTCATTATTTATATTTTCAAATTAGAATGTTCCACTTCTAAAGTGGCACATTACTTCATTATTACCATTCTCAAATTAGAATGTTCTATTCTTCCATTTTCAAAATAACATGGCCCATTTTCAAAATGGCATGTTACCTCACATGGTCCATTTTCAAAATGGCATGATTTTATGCCATTTTTAAATTCAAGCTATTTTCCCTCTCTCCCAAGGTCATGAAAAAACTATAAATAGAGCCCTTGGGATAGCCTCATCAATCAAGTCTTTCTCAAGCACTAAAACTCTATAGGTTTTCTTCAAGCTTTCAAGTCTCCAAGCAAAGGATCTCAAAGGAATCATCAACATCTTCTTAGGCATCTTGAGGAAGTCATCATCAATCTCTCATCAAGAAAGAGAGAGAGGCAACCTTGTTCTAAGGGTTGTGCTCTTTCAACCTCTCTCTATTATTGTTATTTCATTTAGTTTCTACAATTCTTTATTAATTTGGAATCACATTTTTATTTCATAGTTATGTTCTTTTAATTCATACTAACCTTGCATATTTCATTTATTTTCTATTATCTTTAGCATTCCTTCTTGATAGTTTTATTTTTTTATTCACATCTACCTTGCTATGTTATCTCACAAATATTATCACTTAATGGGGCCTCTATTCGTGTATGCTCTTTCCTTGCACTTCGTTGTGTATCTTGGGAAATCAAAAAATGGGATAGGTCACCTAGGGTTAATAAATAATATCATACTTTCTCATTATCTTTATCATTTACTCATTTCATTTCTGATTTTACTTATTATTGTATAAATTTACATCACATTAAAAAGGGGATTCTCACTTCGTGTATGCTCTTCCATTGCACTCTGTGTGATCTTGGGAATCAAAAGTGAGTAGATCCCTAAGGTTAAAGAACATCATCAAGGTCATAATTTTATTTTTTAAATCACATTAAAAGGGATTTTTACTTCGTGTATGCTCTTCCCTTGCACTTCGTGTGAACTTGGGAATCAAAAGTGGGTAGATCCCCTAAGGTTAAAGAACCTCATCATAGCTATCATTTTTTTATTTATTCTTATACATCACATTAAAAGGGGTTCTTATTCCGTGTATGCTCTTCCCTTGCACTTCGTGTGAACTTGGGAATAAAAAATGGGTAAATCCCCTAAGGTTAATAAAGAATATAATCATCTATTAGCATCTTAGTTTCTTACTTTTGTATGTCCATCCAAAAGGTCAATACTTATTTTATTTTTACAAGGTCAACTAAAAGGACCAAGGGGGCTTGACTGCTGCAAGTTTGGTCATATTGCGGCCTAAGCAGGCCCCCAAATACTAATCCAATTTTTTTTTTAGTGTTTGTGAAGTTGTTTTACAGGATTTAGAGATTCTGTGGAGCTTTATGGGTGCAAGATAAAGCTAGTGGTCAGCCTTCCGGATTTAGGTGAAGTGTTCTTGTTAGTATTCTAGGTTGCTTGTTGAAGTGTTTTCTTTTAAGACATTTTCAATTATCACTCATTAAATCACACAATTACATATATAAAGGAACTAATTTACTTTAGGCATTGAAAGTGAAAGTGCATATAGTTTTTGCATCTAGGCTAGATTGTTTGTGCATCTTTCTTGCGCCCTTGCTTTTAAAAATATTAAAAGAATTTATATTCTGTAATTAGGATTTAGATATCATTCAAATTAAGAATCATTTTAGGACTAGTTCTTGTTTGCTTGCATTTGTATTCCTTGCATTTCTATTTCATTTATTTTAGTTTAGTATATAGAAGGCCAAACCTTAGGTGTTTGTTTAAATTTACATACAAAACATTCCAACCCTTGGACTTGGAACGAGTCCTAAAATTGTTCCTGGTGAACCCTTTTTCCTTGTCCATCAAGTGTAGAGAACAATATACCCCCGTGGTTCACCTCAAGGCTTTCTCTCTTTGTGGATCCAACCTTGAGAATCGTATGTGGTAGGGTGATTTTCCCCCTCTACACCTTGTACAATACCCATTTTCATTTTTTACCATTCATCACATCTCATTGTTCATCATTTTTCAATCACAGCTTCATCATTCTACCATTCATTTTATTAACCATCTACAATGGTTTGGTCCATTTGTTCTATGTCTTCCACAACTAGGGAAGTTTCTCATCTCCTTCCTATCCATAATTCATGATTTGGAGGAGTTTATATCTTTCCACCACACTCTCCACATCTAGAGGATTTTCACTTCCTCCCAATCCATCATTCAAGACTTGGGGGTAATTTCATCTTCTCCCCATACATAATTAAAACTGGGGCAATTTCATCTTCTTCCCATACATCATTCAAAATAGGGGCAATTTCATCTTCTTCCCATACATCATTCAAAACTGGGGCAATTTCATCTTCTCCCCATACATCATCCAAAATTAGGGCAATTTCATCTTCTCCCTATCCATCATTCAAAACTGGGGCAATTTCATCTTCTCCCCATACATCATTCAAAACTAAGGTAATTTCATATTCTCCCTATCCATCATTCAAAACTAGGGCAATTTCATATTCTCCCCATACATTATTCAACACGGGGGCAGTTTCATCCTCTCTCAATTCATCATTTAAAACTGGGGAAATTTCATCTTCTCTTCATACTTCATTTAAAATTGGGGCAATTTCATCTTCTTCCCATACATTATTCAAAAATGGGGTAATTTCATCTTCTCCTTATCCATCATTCAAAACTGGGGTAATTTCATCTTCTCCCCATACATCACTCAACATGGGGGTAGTTTCATCCTCTCCCAATTCATCATTCAAAACTAGGGCAATTTCATATTCTCCACATACATAATTCAAAATTGGGGGTAATTTCATCTTCTCCCAATCCATCATTTAAAACTAGGGCAATTTCATCTTCTTCCCATACATCATTCAAAACTAGAGGTAATTTCATCTTCTCCCAATCCATAATTCAAAACTAGGGCAATTTCATCTTCTCACAATCCATCATTTAAAATTGGGGTAATTTCATCTTCTTCCCATACATCATTCAAAACTAGGAGTAATTTCATCTTCTCCCAATCCATCATTCAAACACTAGGGAAAATTTCATCTTCTTCCAGGTCATCATTCACAATTGGGTTTTACCTCCTTCCACTTTATCATTCACAACTAACAAAATTCATCTCATTTTTACAAAAATATTTGACTGGGGAATTTATTTCTCCCCTTATTTCTAAATGATTTTGCAATTAAGGGATTGAATTTCCTTTTTAAACCAATTCTACGCTTGAGATACATTTTCCCCTATTTCCAACCATAGTTCTCTTTCACATAGTTAATCCTCCTTGCACATTCGCACTTCATCACCTCTCATATACTCATGATGGTGCCACCCAACATTGCACTCATAAATAAATCACCATCAATCACATAACATTACTTGATCCTAACAAAAAACATCCCTTTATTAAAGGTTGCACCCTTTTCCATGTATCAACAACTCATTCAACAAAAATAGGTTTTACTATGAATCTCATGGCATTTGGCCATCATAATCAATCGCTAGGTTCAAAAGGTTGCACCTTTTTTTCAAAGGTAGTGCCCTTTACCTCACCCTCATTACATCAAAATAAATTTCCAGGTTCAAAAGGTTACATCCTTTTGTTAAAGTTTGTGTCCTTTGCCTTATCCTCATCAAATCAAATCAATCACCAAGTTCAAAAGGTTGCATTCTTTTATCAAAGGTTGTGTCATTTTCCTTACCCTCATCAAATAAATCAATCATCAGGTTCAAAAGGTTGCATTATTTTATCAAATTTTGTGTCCTTTGCCTTACCCTCATTAGATCAAGTCAATCTCCAGGGTTAAAAGATTCCATCCTTTTGTCAAAGGTTGTGTCCTCTACCTATACCTCCTCAAATCAAATCAATCACTACGTTCAAAAGGTTGCACCCTTTGCCTTTACTCCATCACAATGGTTTTTAGCAAACCCATGTTTCTCCAAAATCCTCAACAAAAATTTTGGAACATTCTTTTTAGAATCCTTTAGCACCCAGGTTTCTCCAAAATCCTCAGCAAAAATTTTGGAACATTCTTTTTAGAATCCTTTAGAACCAGGTTTCTCCAAAATCCTCAACAAAAATTTTGGAACATTCTTTTTAGAATTTCTTAGGACACTAGATTTCTCCAAAATCCTCAGCAAAAATCTTGGAACATTCGTTTTAGAATTTCTTAGAAACCAAGTTTGTCCAAAAACCTCAGTAAAAATTTGGATAGGTTTGTTAAAAACCCCTCAATAAAAATTTGGATGGGTTTGTGAGCTACAAAGGGAAATGCTACAAACTATGAAGATATTGGTGAGCTACAATACATTTATAAGCAGTTGAAGGAAACTTCC
Source organism: Wollemia nobilis (assembly GCA_028583015.1). NCBI lineage: Eukaryota > Viridiplantae > Streptophyta > Pinopsida > Araucariales > Araucariaceae > Wollemia > Wollemia nobilis. The sequence continues at coordinate 2,328,720 of JAQPPZ010017240.1, read as the reverse complement.
AACCCCTTTGAAGAAACGTGGAAATAAGCCCTATAGACCTTGAAACTGATGGTGTGATTGTTTGGTGATAGTACAGAAGAGGAAAATAAATAACAATCTTCATCTAAAGAAGAAGTTGAGCAATACCAAGAGGATAATGCTAAGGAAGAGGCCCAATAAAAAGAAGAGTGAGATAGAGCTATGGACCCTGAAGGGACACAAGCTTAACATTTTTGTTTTGTACATATGTAGTCATGTAAAAGTTTTGTATTTTGTTGATTCATTTTTACTCTAACATTGTCATAAGAAAATAATAAAAGCATGAGGTCAAAAAGAGGCAAAAAATGAGTTTTATGTGAAGGCATTGATATCATTTGTTGTAACAAGGCTTTATAAGGGAAACATAGATATGTTTTGCTAAAGCATTAAAGCAGTTTTGAAAGAGTGGCATAGATATTATTGTTTATGGCATAGTCTCCATGTGAACAGTTATCCTCTAGGATGTATGAAGCATGGTATCGATATGAACATTTATCCTCTAAGGTGTTCATAAAATTTTCAGAGGGTAGTTTTCATATGGAGATTATTATTTAAAGAATTTTTTAAGATAAGCATTTTTTACTCTTGATGCCCAATGGATAAGACTCTGAATTCTATCTATTTGTGAGCAAATCCACTCGGGAGGCACCAAAATATAGGCCCAAAATGGCTACATCCTTAGAAAGCATTGAAAATTTTATTCTAAGGCATGAAATCTCTATTCTGTTGAGGACATAGATTATTTTATAGTAAATATACAATAGGAGTTCCCCAATTTGCTCAACACTTAGTGTTTTTTTTACCTTAAACAAGTTTAATTCCATTTTGCTCGATTCATAGTGTATTTGGAAATGAAATATAGGTGAGTCCTAATTCTGCAAAAATTTTGGGCGAAGATGATATCAGCATGAGACTAAGTGTGGAATGGTGATTGTTGTTCATTGCTCCAGCGACTAAGTGTTGGTAAGCTCGATTCTGCTAAGTCACAAGAGTATTTCGATGCAGAATGACAACTTAAAGGCCTAAAACACTGCAAAGAGTGTGAATGGTGACAAAGACTATTTTACACTACTTTTGGAGCGGAATGGTGACAAAGACTATTTTGCACTACTTTCAGAGTGGAATGATGACAAAGACTATTTTGCACTAGCTTCAGTGTGGATTGGCGATTCTGCATTTTGACCAAGACAAATATGATGTCAGCATACTTTTTTGTGTGGATTGTGATTTGTTTAAACCTTGAAAAGACAAGAGGAAGGCTAGGTAGCAGATTAGCAGTGGACTTCATTTGGCTTGCTCCTTAGTGCATTTTATGTCAGAATATAATTTCGTAAAAGTATAACCACTAAAGATAACATCAGTAATTAAAAAGTGTGGAATGTCATTTATTCCTTCCCCACCAATTTGTAGAATATTTTGAAGGTTTAATCACAATCGTTCCACTAATATTGTTGAAGTATTTAAAGGCAGGTTCTCGTTGAATCAGAGAACAGTCGATTGGAAGGCAAGAAGATGAAGCATCAAAGGTTTTCAAGAACAAGAACCATAAGCAGTTGCAGATATATGGCAGAGTGATTTTTACAAGAGCAATGAACGGATTAGATGTGGTCTCCAATTGTATGAATACCAGCTGCCATCAATGAACCAACAAGTTGTGGATATCTAAGATGCCATGGTGGATTCACAACAAATTTCTCAAACTTTGTCAACCAGTAAGATAATGCCAGCAAAAATCTCTATTGATTTGTAAATTTGTAATATTTTTAATGTCTCCTTAATATTCTTTCATTTTACAAACTATAAATAAATGTCAAACCCTCATTTATAAGGGTCGGCTCTAGTGTGTTTGCTTGCCCTATTGTAAATATTCCTGTGAGCTAATGGAAGGAGCATTACTCTGATTTTTGACTCAAAATTTATCATCTTCATCATCTTTGTGCAAGAGGTTTGAATCTCTAAGTTGCATTTTTGTTAATACTTTAATAGTTAGTTCATTCCAGGTTATTAGATTACTAGTTGTGAGAGTAATTGAAATCTGTTCATGGCTAGATATGTTTTGTTAGGAAGTTTATTTCAGTTAAATCTAACTATTGGTCTATTCTGCTAATTTGTATTATCAATATTAGATGTTGGAATTATTTTATGCAATATATCTCTATTTATGCTTTAATTTATGAATATTTCATGGGTTTGGGTGTTATTAATCTTGAGTTATAGGACACTAGAAATAGTTTGTGGGAGCTTTTTTTGTACTTGCCTATGTTGTTAGCCTATCCGACCACTGTTTTGCATAATAACTCTAAACCTTTTCTCAAAACCCTATTTGAGATTTAATTGCATCAATATTATTACAAGTTGACAAGTAACCAACCTACTCTAGAGGTTGGATTGAAGTTACCTTTGGTCTATCAAATATTGAGTGTCGAGCTATGACTATCGGGTGCATGATTGGATAGAAAATTGGAAGATAGATAGTCGTAGTGTCAAGTAAAACTTGATGTCAATTTGGTGCTCAATAGTAACCTAGACCACTTAATAGGTTCCATATTTCCTTATGTTAAACTTGGATGTATTAATGTGAAAATGTGTTAGGATTTTGACATATACAAGGTATAATCTAAGCAGGATTCTACCTTCTAAAAATCATTATAGATTTCTAAAAAATTTGAAAAGAGAACTAGAGACGGTTGAGTGACAAAAAATACTAAAGACATCTTATGAACCATGGCTAAGTGAAGGGAAACAAACACATAGTATGGAATGTGTATGTAAATGGTAAATCTACTATAAATAGGTGGTAAAACTAACTTTTGACAACCTTGATTGTGATAGATGCCTAGTGTACAGACTTAGTGCTAGATATGTATGATCAACTTCTAACAATGCATAATGCAATGATGATACTTAATGCAAGTGATGTTGTAATGCAATGATATAAAATGTAATGCAATGCAATATTTTTGTGTTTTTGATGTTTTAATAATATTTTTGGATTTTTGACATATATATGTATATATAGTGTGACCAATGGGCTTAGTGAATGCCATTGGGGATTTTGGGTGACCAAAGGGCTTATAGATATTTTTGGGACTATTTGGATTGACAAAAGGGCTTATAGATGCCTTTAGGGCTTTTTGGGTTGACCAAAGGGCTTATAGACATCTTTGGGATTTTTTGGGTTGACCAAAGGGCTTATAGATGCCTTTGGGGCATTTTAGGGTGACCTAGATGATTGTAGACAACCTAGTGGTATTTTTAGGGTAACCTAGATGGTCGTAGACCTCCTAAGAGCATTGTAGGGTGACCTAGATGGTCGTAGACCACCTAGGGGAATTTTTAGGGTAACCTAGATGGTTGTAGACCTCTTAGGAGCATTTTAGGGTGACCTAGATGGTCATAGAACATCTAGAGGTATTTTAAGATGACCTAGATGGTTGTAGACCACCTAGGAGATTTTTAGGTTGATCTAGATAGTCGTAGACCATCTAGGAGTGTTTGAGGTTGACCTAGATGGTCATAGACCACCTAGGAGCATTTTAGGTTGACCTAGATGGTCGTAAATCACCTAGGCTCATTTTAGGTTGACCTAGATATTCGTAGACCACCTAGAGGTATTTTAGGTTGACCTAGATGGTTGTAGACCACCTAGGGGTATTTTTGGTTGACCTAGATGGTTTTAGATCATATAGGCATGTTTTAGGTTGACCTAAATAGTCGTAGACCACCTAGGGGTATTTTAGGTTGACTTAGACGGTCGTAGACCACCTAGGGGTATTTTAGGTATGGAATGGTGCTCTAAGCATGAAAAGGTCACAGGTGATTGATATTCAAAGGTTCAAGCTCTTCACTTCCTTCAATAGATGCTAGGTGATAAGTTCTAGGTCTAATTTGACTAGTAATGACATATGGACATAACCAATTTACCACAAAATTATCTCATAGATGGGGTGGCAAATTCAAGTTTTGTTGGTTCCATTTTAGAACTAAATCACCAACCTAAAGTTCTATAGAGTGGACTTTCATGTTGTAAGCTCTCTTAAGGCGCTCTTGATAAATACATAGATGCTCAAGAGCATTCACGCATCGCTCATTAAGTAAATTTAGCTAATCTAAATGAGCTTGCCATGCAGTATCATCATCGATAAACTCCTACATAGATATGCATAGTGATGGTATTTCTATCTCTAAAGGTATGATAGTGTCAGTACCATATACTAGTGAAAATAGAGTTGCCCCAATGGGAGTCCGAATACTAGTGTGATAGGCCCAAAGGGCAAGAGGTAACTGATTATGCCAATCTTTATGATTTTCTTGAATGGTTTTCTTTAAGATTGTAATTACTATTTTATTAGATGCCTCTACTTTCCCATTAGCTTGTGGATAATAGGTCATAGAAAAGGTTTGTTGTATGTTATATTTTATTGTTATAGCATGTACATATTTATTCTTAAAAGGTGTCCCATTATCTGAAAATTATTTTGGATGGAATACCAAAATGATAAATGATATTATGTAGTATGAATTCCATGATGTGAGGTCCAGTCGTAGTGGTAAAGTGAATTGCTTCCACCCATTTTGTAAGTACTTAGTAGCCGTAATGATAAATGTATGACATCTTGAGGAGGTGGGTGAGATTTTCCCAATTAAATCAAAACCCCATTGTGAAAATTGCCAAACCGATTGAATTGGTTGTAATTCCTGTGAAGGTACGTGTGTCAAATTTACATGGTGTTAACACTTTATGGTGTAAAATCAGCTACAATAGACCAACAAAATGGACTCCAATCACATAACACAAATGTAATAATGGAAAAAAACTACAAATTGATATTCTTCTCATTCTTGAATTCACACCCCTTCTACAAAATATTACAATCCATCATATAGCAACCGAAAACCAAATAAACCCTAAAAACATATTTTTTCTAAAACTGCTAAAAATAGATCTTCTTTCTAAAAACTTTTAAAAATAGAAATGAGTCGGATTGTGCCCAAATTCGGTGCACACATCCCTCTTACAATAAAAAACCTTAATTTAAAATATTAGGTCTCAAATTAAGGTATAACAAAATATAATAAACTTCTAATAGCCAAAAAAACCCAAAAAACCTGGAAACCTATTCTAAAAGCTAATTTTGGGACACTAGATGGAGGAGTTAGATCCCAAAAACACTTTTTTTGGAGAGTTAGGACAATCAAAAAATTTCTTGATGCAGAACACACACACACAAAACCACCTATTAAATTTCAAGGCCAACGGGTGTACGGTTCATAATTTATGGCTCCGGCAAGTGCATCATTCTCCTCTGGTGAAAAAGAACTCAGCTCCTATGAGTTCAGCTGAATTGAAATCCGGTAGCTTCTGGTTATAAATTTTCTTTAGCTCTAAATCTGAAAACCAAGTGTTATCTAAATATGGTAATTCTTCCCACTGAACCAAGAATATTTTGTAGCTCCCATGTCTGGTGGTGATCACCTTCTTATCGAGCACTTGTGCAACTCTATATTTTTTCTTCTAAGGCATTTGTCATGCCCAATTTACTATTTCTTGTAATTTGCCATCCCCAACAGTACCAAGATACTGAAATAATTTAGAAAAATTAAAAATGGATGAAATATCAAATTCATCGGGTAGCTCCACTTTATAGGCATTATCATTGATCTTCTTCAAAATCCTGGATGGCCCAATTTCTTAAGTTTCAATTTGTTATACAACCCCTTAGGAAATATTTATTTCCTAAGATGAACCATGACCATATCACCCTCTTCAAACACTTCCACCCTTCTGTGTGCATCAACAGATTATTTGTAGTAATCATTAATACTCTACAATTTTTCCCTTACTGACTCTTACACTTTTTGGATATGCTCAGCAAATGCTTTTGCATAATCACTAACTTGTTACCCAATTGGTAACTCAACCAAATATAATACACCTCTAGGATTTTGACCATAAATAATTCAAAAATGAGATTTACCTATCGACCTGTTCACTAAACTGTTGTATGCAAATTCGGCTTGTTGCAAGGCTAAATCCCATTGTTTTGGTTTTTCTCCCACTATGCATCATAAAAAGGTTTCCAAGCTTATGTTCACTACCTTTGTTTTCCCATCGGTCTATGGGTGGTAAGCACTACTGAACTACAGCTTGGTATTCAAATTTTTACACAACGTCCTCCAAAAGTGACTCAAGAACTTAGTATCCCGATCAGAAGTAATAGTGTTTGAAATACCATGCAATCACACAATTTCATCAAAGAATAGGACTGCAGTCCTAGTTGCATCATTAGTTTTCTGGCAAGCAATGAAATGCACCATTTTTGAAAATCTATCTACCACAACAAAAAATGAATCCTTACCCCTCTGTGTCTTGGGCAACCCCAACACAAAATCCATACTCATATCAGTCCATGGTCCTGTAGGAACTGGCAGTGGCATATACAACCCTGTATTTTACGTATGGCCCTTAGCAATTTGACATACTCTACATATAGAGACAAACTTGATTATGTCTCTCTTCACTTTTTGCCAATAGTACTTCTCCTCTACAAGAGTGGTAGTTTTGGCTACTCCAAAATGACTAGAAAAACCCCAACTATGTAATTCCCTCAAGATGTTCTCTCTCATAGAGCTATTGGGAATGATAATCGATTACCCTTAAAAAAGTCACCATTCTAAAAAGAATACTCTTCAAAAATAGTACGGGACTCGCCCCCTACTGCACTTTTGCACTGTTGCACAATATTCCCAAAATCTGCATCAGATTCATATAGATATTTAATCCCCTCAAATCCTACCACTTCATTCCCCATAGTGGTGAACAACAAGACTCTCCTACTCAATGCATCAATAATCTTATTCTGTTTTCCCGACTTGTGTTTTAGGACAAATGTATACTGTTGCAAAAATGAAACCCATTTGGCATGCCTGCTATTTAAATTTTTTTGAGAATTTACATACCTCAATGCTTCATGATCAGTAAACAACACAAACTCCTTTGAGATTAAGTAGTGCCTCCAATGTTGCAATGCTTGCACAATTGCATAAAATTCCACATCATATGTAGAATAATTCTTCCTTGCATCATTCATATTCTCACTAAAAAATGCTACAGGTCGGTCCTCTTGACTTAAGACACCACCAATACCAACAAATGAGGCATCACAATCAACCTCAAACACCTTACTAAAATTTGGTAACACTAGAACAGGGGCTTCCGACACTTTCTTCTTCAAGAGTTCAAAACTATATGTTGTTGTTGTAGTCCATACAAACTCTTTCCCCTTCGTGCACTCAGTTATAGGGGCAACTATACTACTGAAGTTCCTGATGAACTTCCTATGTAAAAGGTAGCTAGTCCATGAAAGATCCTTACTTCTATTATAGATCGTGTAAGAGGCCATTCCAGAATCGCCTTCACTTTCTCATAATCCGTCCTCATGCCATCTCTCGAGATTACAAATCCCAAAAACACTAAACTATCTTGAAGAAATCTACATTTCTTTAGGTTGACATACAATTTCTCCTTCCTAAGCACTTCTAACACTAATTTTAGGTGTAACAAATGCTCTTCTTCACTTTTACTATAAATCAAAATATCATCAAAATACACAACCACAAACTTACCATTATATTCTCGTAGTACTCTATTCATCAATCGCATAAATGTATTAGGTGCATTAGACAACCCAAATGGCATCACCATCCACTCGTACAATCCATATTTTTTCTTATAAGTTGTCTTCCATTCATCCCCTTCTCGAATTTTGATCTGGTAGTAGCCACTCCACAGATCAATTTTACTGAAGTATTTAGCTCCAGCCAATCCATCCATCATATCATCCACTCTCAACATAGGATACCGATACTTTATTGTGATCTTATTTATGGCTCTACTATCCACACACATCCTCCAGTCACCATATTTCTTTGGGGTCAGCAATGTTGGAGTCACACATGGACTCATACTCTCCCTAACTAATCCCTTCTCTATCAACTCTGTCACTTTCCTACTCAACTCTGCATTCTGTATTGGGTTCAACTGATAAGCTGTCTGATTTGAGAGCATTGATCCTAGAATAAAATCTATGTGATGCTGGATATCCCTTTTTGGTGGTAGCCCATCTGGTAACTCCTTTGGTGTGACATCTTTATATTCACTTAGCAACTTAGCTACTGCTGTAGGCATAACCACTTCCTCTATTTCTAGCTTCGTAGTTGTTAAGTCATAACAGAAGCTAGCATCCTTGATCTCTGTAAGAAACTCCTTCATCATCAACAAGCTCTCACTTTGCCCATCCTCCTTCAGAGGCACAAGAACTACCTTTACACCTTCCTTCCAAAATGTGTAAGTGTTATTTCTCCCTTTATGGTTAGTATCCTTATCATACTGCCAAGGTCTTCCTAATAGAATGTGACATGCATCCATCGAGATCACATCACACCACACTTCATCCTTGTAAGTGCTCCCAATTGAAAATTTAATTAAATACCTTTGATCTACTGTTACCTCATTCCCCTTATTAACCCATGAGATGCAATATGGATAAGGATGTTTTTCACATTTTAGGTGCATTTTTTCAACCATGACATTTGACACCATATTCTCACAGCTACCACCATCAAAGACAATGTTACATACCTTCCCTCCTGATGTACACCTTGTTTGAATAATGTTCGTTCGCAGCCAAGAATATTCACCATCTATGGTCTTCCCCTTTGCTTTGATCTGCACCATATCTTTCTTAGGAGCAATCAACATCCTCCTTATCATAAGGGCTTCCCCCATGTCAGCAACAACTTCATCCTCATCCTGCTCTTCCATATCAACCATATTTATCCTTCCTTGTCCTCCTTGACCCCTTTCTTGGACATCACATTGGGGACACTCAAATGCTCTATGCCCCTCCTCACCACATCCATAACAGGTATATGACCTCCTCGGATCATTCCCATTTTGTCCACCACTGTAACCTCTACCTCGTTGGTATCCTCTTCCTCTCATATTCTACCCATATTCTTCTTGTTTAATAGGTATTGAGGATTATCCCTTGAGAAAATTAGATCCACTTCAACCCTGACCTAAAGAGGGCATGAATACCTTCTTACCTATTTTATTAATCCTTTTCAATTTCTCCTCTGCCTTGAGGGCCATTTGATATGCATCCTCCACTGTAAGAGTGTGATGCATGCTCATCTCATCTTGAACAGCAAAACTTAGGCCATTTACATAAGCACAATAATCTTACTCTAAAGTTGACCAATAATAGCCCATGCGAAGAATGCACTTTGTGATGGCCATGTCATTGAAATGGCCATCACATGTACCATTGTGTGCTTGGGAAATGTCCCAAGCTAGCTCTTGAGAGTCTAAGCAATTGAGGAGGATACCCTCATAGCTTCAATGATACATTATGTCTCCAAGTAAGACATACTTTGTCACATTTTGCTTAAATGCTCATTTTGCGGCATGTGACAATCCAGAAGGAATACTTCCAAGTTTTAAACAATATTTTATTTGGGTGGCCCAATATTGTTTTAAAGAAGCCTCAATTATATGAATTATGTGCTCCTTTTGATGTTAATCTCTTGCAAATGCTGATTGAGAGAGAACTTGTAGATATAGCGTCATGCTAGTATCAAAAGGACTTTTAGGGAACAAAGTCCCCCACGTGGCATTATTCAAATAATTGTGAATTTGAGATAATCATTCATGTGAAGGTTCAATCAGAATCATGTGGAATTCTAGTATGGAGTTAAGCTCATCATGCATAATCACAGAGTGTGAGAAATTTGACTTGAATGGTTGTGATATCATTAGATGGGTGTTGCAGGATTAAAGACCCTAAGGAGACCATTGTATCCACAAAATAGTTATATGAACGAGGGAGTGCCTCAATATCGTACCATTAAAAATTTACCAAAATTTTATCCACTAGGGCTTTGTAGGCTTGCAAGACTGGGCACCTACACTAGAATATTCCTTTGACCTGATTAACTATGAGCAAGGAATCACCAAAAATTTTGAGCTTTGTTATTTTCATGGTGATTGTCATTTGAAGGCCTATGAAAAGGGCATCATACTCAGCATTATTATTGGTGCACGAGAAGTTGAGTTTAAATTATAGGGGTATTGGAGCCCCTTGTGGTGTGAAAAATATGATTTTTGTGCCACCCCCTTGCTCACACTTAAAGCCAACAAAAAATAGAGTTATGTCAACATGTGACTCAGGCTCCTCAAGATCAGATGATCATGAGACATGAAAAACTCCATCATCGAGAAGCTCTATAGTGAGATATTGGTCATCTTGGAGAGGACCCTCTACTTGTTGATCGGTTATGACCTGACCATTAATTGTTTTTTTTCCAATGAACTCTAGGTCAAATTCCATCAACAACATGATCCATTTCATCGTGTGACTACTATGGTAAGTTTGACTCATCATGTAACACAATGGATTATCTTTTGATACTACATACGTGGTATGATTGAGCATGTAATGGTATAGCTTTTTAGTTGCAAAGACCACTACTAAGCATAGATATTTTATTTCATAGCTAACCAGGGTGTGGCTAATATAATATGTAGCCTGTTCTTTATGCAATTCATTCTTTTGGGCCAACATGGTGCCCAATGTAAGCTTATTAGCTGAGATGTAAAGATAGAATGACACTCCTAGAGTCATGGAGGAGCCAATACTAGTGACAAAGCCAAATATTGTTTGATCTCATCAAAGGCATCTTAACATTCCTCGTCCCAATGAAATGCGACCCCCTTGTGTAGTAACTTGTTCATAGGTTGATACTTATCCGATAATTGCACTATGAAGCACTTTATGGATGCGACCTTTCCTTGCAAGCTACGTAGTTGCTTGATAGTTGTGGGGGGAGGCATTTCTAGGATTACCTTGACTTTATTTGGGTCTACTTCTATGCCTTTCTTAGACACTATGAATCCTAAGATTTTACTAGATGTGACACCAAATACACACTTCTTGGAATTTAGCCTAACATTATGCTCAATGAGGTGATCTAAAACCTTGTGCAAGACATCGATATGCTCATGGTGTAATAAATATTTGGCCAATAAGTCATCCATGTAATATTCTAGAATTTTATGCATGTAGTCATGGAAGATATAGGTCATGGCTCGTTGGTAGGTGGTGCCAACATTTTTGAGGCCAAAAGGCATGACCTTGTAACAAAATATCCCCCAAGGCATTGTGAACGCCATTTTGATTTGATCTTCTGGATTAATATGAATTTGATTGTATCTAGAGAAACCATCCATAAGGGATAACATTTCGTGTCATGCTATGGTGTCTACCAATGCATCAATATTTGGCAAAGGAAACTCATCCTTAGGACTCGCTTTATTGAGATCTCTAAAATTAGTGCAAATGCAAATCCTCCCATCAGGTTTCTTGATGGGTACCATGTTGGAAACCCATGGTGGATAATCAATTGATATAATAAAGTTGGCATCCAATAGTTTTTGCAATTCATCCTTTACCATTAAGGTGACTTTTGGATGCATCTTATGCAACTTTTTCTTAACTGGTTTGACACTTGGATCCAGTGTAAGATTATGCATGACCAAATTAGGATCTAGTCCTAGCATATCTTTATAAGTCCAAGAAAAAGCTTCTATCTTCTTTGTTAACAACTTTGTATAATCAGCTTGCTCATCAGGGGATAGACCTTCCCCTAATTTGATGTTATGGGGATTATCAAGATCTATGCCGATATCCCTATCAACTATTGGCTCAATTGACATGTGTGATCCATCTTCCAATTGATGTGGAATAGGGATTAAGTGAATGTCATTAGATGGGTTTACACCATCAATTGGCAACTCATGCTCAACCTTAGCTTGGAAGACATTTTGAGTAGTCCTTGGAGAAAAATGAAATGGTTGTAACATTTCCTCGCAAGGCCAATACTCTTATGGGGATGGGGGAGAATCTCCCCGATCAAATTCAATTGCCTCAACGTCGAGGTGCAATGGCTTTGATGGGTTATTCAGATCTCTCAATGGTGCATTAAGATCTATGGAAATCATGTTGATGGATACATGATCTCCCTTGGATGGGTGAGTGAATCTAGAGATCTGAGGTTGTCTCTTAACTCATGGGGGTGGTTGTGGTGGAGGTGGAATGACCAATGGTGGTCGATGGGGAAGGCGATGAGCTTGCTCTTCAAGTGGTAAAATCTATCACCAAATAGGATGTTGTACTAGGAACATGTGAAGATAGAACTCTTCTTCGTCATCCAAAGGGATGACTTGATCATGTTCCTCATCTAAACTTGGGTAATTTATGGGAGCTATGCCATAGTCTGATTCATCATCTGTTGTCCATTCATGAGGAGGACCTTGATCCTCTTCCTCACTATCAGATTGAAGGGTGTGTGAACTCTCTCCCACTTTGTGAGGTTGAGCAACATCACTGGATAACCCTTGATCTACCATGTTTATGGGAAAATAATCTCCCAATGAGTGGACATGATGTGGATTGGCATAGGGATCATGTGCAAGCTCATCCCTATAATTCAGAACTAGGTATTCCAAACCCTCTGTGAGTACATCTAAAGGTACTGGCTTGTTGTGTCCCAACCCAGATTTATCATATGGTAACTGATATTATGGCTGGCAAGGAACACGAGTACCCTATTCATATAACCCTAGATCAAAACCATGCCAATTGCAATGATGTAGATATCACATGGCGTAGTCAAGATTTGACATGTAGTTTATATCCTCAGAGAAAGGTTCATCATCTTCTTCTTGTTGAGGAACTGGAAACGTTCCATACTTGATACCCCCATATATGAAATTTTTTTGGTTGGGTGGTATACCTAGAGGTACGATGTTGCCTATGGGAAGATGTGGTCATCCCATATCTTGCACCATCTCTATGGATGGAACTATTGTGATGTTCTTGACTAAGTACTCTCCTATCCCTGTACTAGCCATATGGATTGTAACCTGGGATGATGAAGGTGGAGGAGATGGAAGCGAGGCTTGAGATGACTCAATGTGTACCTCCTGAGATGGTTCCTGGTCTACTAGACTAGGAATCTCTTCCATAGAGATGGTGGAAATGATGGGAGGGATTTCATCGATTGGCCTCTTCGACATGTTCCTCTGTGGAGGATCTGATGATGACGAAGGCTTTTCTGAAGGTGCCAATGATGATGATGGCATGGATGAAGATGGTAATGGGGTAATGGAAGGCAATGGAGATGGGAGTGGACCCTGAATGGATTTTTTTAGTTGGAAGTCCACATGAGTCGATGGTAAGGTCAACTCAGGGATTTGTTGCACCATGTTGCAATACTTAAAGGGCTCAAGGTCTGCAAAGACTACGTGTACCTACCCTTCATAAGTATACTTTAGGTATTGGTGAGTGATGGAAGGGACACACTTCATATCCTAGATCCAAGGTCTACCCAACAATATGTTGTAGGCCATTGCACCCTCCAAAACATGACACAATGTCGGTATAGTTTTGCATCCCACCTGGATGGGTAGGACTATAGTTCTGATTGTGGAGCATATCGTATCATTGAATGCTCGAAGGGTGTAGGTGGATGCCACAACATGAGATGCTAGAAGTCCTAGGTATTTAAGAGCACTAGTGGTTATTATGTTGCTTGATGAACCAATGTCTATTAGAACTCTCTTATACGGTATGTCATTCACACATGCAATGATGTGTAAAGGAGGGTCCACCACATCACTTGCTATGGGTTTGAGTTCGTGCTCATGGAACGTGATCACTGGTTCCTTACATTGTTGCACATGCCCCACAAAATTGATAAAGGAGTTAGACTCTTGGGGTTGCAACTCTATCAACTTAAGAATATCCATTAGAGCTTCTCTATGAGGTGTAGATTGTTGAATGAGCTCGTATATGGACAATCTAGCCAATGTTGTTCTTAAGATTTGTGTAAGCTTAATTTTTATTATCACTACTGGCCTAGGTGGAAGGCTTTGTACTAGAGGTGGTGGAGGCTGTGATGTTGATGGAACATCGCTTGAAGCTGCAGGTGGTGCAACTTGACTTGGGTAGCATCTATTCCTAGTCACAATACTAACCATCCCGATGTACCCTTGTAGAGGGGGTGCCATCTTGACCTCATTCATTTGTTTAGCAGGAGCTACTTGTACCTCATGAGTAGGTAATGGGTCTTTGAAAACACCCATCTATTGATTATTTGGGGTGAGAGGATTATCCACTTGGAGCTCATTCCTCTCTATCATATCCTGCACTATGTTTTTGAAACCATAGCATGTAGGCAAGTCATGGCCATTCTACCGATGATATCTACAAAATAGCTCTTCTCGACATCCCATAGGATTTTGCTTGCCTGTATTTGGGTCTATAGGCTTGATTTTTAGTAGATTAATCATTTTTGCAGCCCACAGATGATCGAATAGGGAGTCCATTGACTCAATGAAGGGCGTAAATTGTCGCCTAGGGTGACATTGCTGATTTTGGCCCTGATTCACTTGAGTATTATTATTATAACTTATAGGAGGAGGTTGGGCCTGATAATTTACCTTTTGAGGAGGCATCATTTGTGCAGGCCCTGGGACATTAATGGCCACTTTATTGACCACTATCGGCTTTGATGGCATCGGATTGCTCTTTGGATTTTTAGTCCACTCCTTCTTGCAAGGTTTTGATATCTGCCCCTCTTGGATTTTGATCTCTTATATGGTTCTAGCCTATGCTAGAGCATCTTCAAGAGTGGGATATTGCTAGAGTTGTAATAATAAAGATATCAATTTTAGACAACTCTTTGCAAACATCCGAGTCAACTCGGACACTAGAAATAGGTAGGGTAGCTTAGCTAGGAGCGTTCACCACCTATTCCCATAGTCAGTGATAGACTCATCATCATATTGTTTTAACCCCGTAAGGTTAGTTAAGGTCACCTTCCTCTTGGTATTGAAGGCGAAACATTCCAAGAATGCATCTACAAACTGTTCAAAGGTATAGATGCTATGCCTTGGAAGTTGATTAAACCACTCAATGGTTGGGCCAAAGAGGGTAATTAGAAATATTCTTAGGAGTAATGCATCATTCTCCTATATGCTAAAGCACTGGTTCATGAACCTGGTGACGTGCTCTTGAGCATCTTCTTCCCCTTTAAATTTATCTAATTTGGGCATTTTAAAATGCTCAGGGTATGTAGGGGAAGGTATAGATGGATGCAGCGGTTGATTGCACAACTAGTGCAAGGTGGGATTTTGGAGCCCAGTCCCAACTGTCTTACTCTCTATAGTTTCCAAGTGTTCAAGCAATGCTTGATACGCATCAGAGGATTTAATCTCCTCTTCTTTATTTTGGCCCCATGGATGGGGAAAAGGAATGTTAAGCATATGTTGAGGTGGTTGATTGTCATCAACCATACCTCCAAAAGGTGCTTCTAGGTATTCCTCATTTTGTTCCAAATCGTCATAAGCCCCATAAGGTGTTTCTGGAATGGGCCTACAAGGAGGAACTAATGCCTACTGAAGGTGATCTATATTAGGCCTAGTAGGTAAGTTCTGATCAGGCCTAGGAGGTCGAGGCAACAACATTTGATTAGGCCTAGGAGACCTATCTTTATGGAAAGTGGGCTGCCTCTATTGAGCCTCCTGTCTATGCGTGCTTGGAGTAGGAACTCCATTACGCAAAGTTTCTTGAATCTACTGTTCAAGTCTTTGTCTTTCTAATTATTGTCGATGCTCTAAGAGATCCAAGCATTGTTTATCTGACCAAAGTTGATTAAACTTAGCTTGATGATCAACATACCTCTTGACTAGTTGATTTATTTGATCAACTGTATTGGGCCTATGTGCCTTAGCATTATTGCCCTGATACCTATCTTGTTCAGGAGGATTTGTGAGGTCTACTATGGCTTTCCCTCGATTGAGGGAAGTCACATTAACTTGAGGCTCACCCCTAAACATATGTTCTTGATAATATATTGGCGTAGAGGCACATCATGCTTGCATGGAATGATGTGATCGAGGATAATCAGGATCTTCCTTAGGTCTTCCTTCATAAATGAGGAATGGTAGGGCAGAATTAGCTCACCCAATGCAATGAGTATCATACTCATCTTGATATGTACACTTTGGGGAAGGGTGATTTGAGAGCATAATATGATCATTTAACCCTACCCTTGGTGTATAGTCTTGATCCTACACACAAGTGTGAGGAGTAGACCGAGTAGGCACGCGAATGCATGGTATTTCTCTATGTGTAGGTGCCTCATTGCATGGTTTCCTTTCTTGAAAGAAGGCATTGGAAGTATCCATACTTGGGAAGTAATTTCCCAGAGTGGGACTGTGACCTATAGGGGTACCCCGTGTAGGGGTTCCTTGCAAGCTAGGTCCCCTCTCTAACACTCTAGGACTTGGGAGAGTAGGTGGCCACCAAGGAGGTATAACCATGTCCTTGGGGTCAAATTGGAGATGATCCATGTCTCCTTGCCTACTCCCCACAACGTCCACCCTTAAGTGGGCTTGGCTACAGGTATATACCATAACTACTTTTTCTAATCTCTATGTGATTATCTCCTTTACAAGTTTTATAGATTAAAACACACAAAAATAGAAACACACAAGAATACAAATGATTATCTCTTTTAAATATTATGTGTTCCTAAATTGTTTGATGTGTTTGTAATTTGTTGCTTTTGTAAAGAATCTCTTTCATGTGTTTTGAATGTTTGTTGATGTAATTCTCAATTGTTAAAGGGATTTCACCTATACACTCATAGCTCGACAACTAGAAATGAAATTCTGGTCACGTGAACCAACCAAAGTATGGAGATGAAGCCCATACCCGATCAGGGAGCATAGGTCCTACCAGTCCTCACCCAGTACTCACTTGGTCAGTGTTATACCCTCCAAAGAGAAGTACATGCAAATTTTCCAAGCTACATCAGATCTTGGAGCTAGATTTGGCCAAAAATGGGGTACATAGGATTTGAGCCAATGGATGGATATGAAACCCACCATCGTTGAACTCTATCAGTGGTTGGGGATGAATTCCAACTCACTAACATTAAAAAGAAGTGTGGTGTGTGTGGTTCCTTTTATGATTAAATGAAAGTAAACAAAACAACACTCAATGATTTTTTACTAAATGCATAAAGAGTATTTTACTTTCATATTTTTATGCATAAATAAGGAACCTACAAAATTATTAACCTATATGAAACCCTAACCCTTAGGTAGGTCACAAGTAGGAAAACCACTCAAATGCATGTCTAAAGTTGTTCTTTTTCTAGTTTTTCTTCAATTTGTTAATGCAGAATTTAGAAAAGGGAAATATAACTTTCAACCACACATAAAAGACATGAAAAACTAAAATTTAACCTTTTTTAAACAACCTAGCTGCAAATTGATGGTTTAGGAACTTACCTTATCTATTCTAGAAACTGTTGTTTCTAGAAATTTTTGCAGAAAACCCCTGGTTTTGTGGCCATCCCTGGGTGGGACAACTACAAATTTTGGGGCCATCCTTGGGTGGGATGGTTGTTGTGGCCATCCCTGGTAGTTCCAATTAGGAATTCAGTGGCCTTTTCAGCCTAGAATGGCCAGAACCTGCAACATCCAAAACACAAAAACAAGGTCAAAAATGGCAGAAACTAAAAAACAAAGACAAGGGACTAGGTCCCACTATGATCACCACTAAAGAAGTGAGAACAATGGCTACACCTAATAGATTTAATTGAAATGCAATCTAATGTAATTATTGAATTAAAGCATGCATAAGAAAGATGATAAAGTAAGCTCTGAAATTGAAAAATGTGTTAAGTAAAAAGGGGGTTCTCCTTGTATTCATTAATTTATCAATTCAATGGTTACAATACATCCCCTTGAGGGATTTTCAATGTGATACATTTCAATTTACAAAACTTGAGGAATCAAATCCCTCCATGAGCTTAATGGTGCACTTCCAGGTGTTCTTCTCGCAACCCACAATATAGAGCTATATTTGGGCTACGTTTATTCAGCTCCTTAGCTCCTCCCTCATGCATGGAATACCTGCACCTACACACAAGAGATTGAAATATGTTAATAGCATATGTGTTTGATGATAAAAACTATGAAAAGTATGCAATAATGAATATAAAATTTATTTGCGACTATTCTAAACAACTCCAAATGACTTGAAATTTTAGTATGATGTTTAATAGGTGATTTTGTAAAGGATCTAAGTAGAAATAATAGTGAAATTATTAGCAGAACTTGTGGCCATTCCTGGGAGGGACAAGTAAGACTGCAATCATAAAAACATTAATCGACCCATCAAATCTACTCAAAACTTCACCAAATTTGGATATGATGCTAATATAATGCTATAGAAATGATCTACATAGAAATTAGATCAAAATTGTGGGCCAATTCATGGCCATCCCTAGGAGTTCCAATAAGACCTGCTAACCATCCTAGGGGGATGGCCACAAAATAGGGTGGTTTTTGCCACCAATTCCACTTGGATCTGGTCAATAATCCTCCTAGGGGTCTTGTCATCGAATTTGGGAAACTAAATCTCAAAATTGATGGGTTTTGGAGAAAATGAACGTCTCCTAGAACACCCTGAAAGCACCTTCGATTGAAGAGGTTTCCAAGGCAAATAGGTGGGCAAAGGTTGAGGGCAAATATTGGTAGCACTTCATGGTCAATAATTGCAAAATCCTCTCTTTTTGAATTGGGTGAAAACACCTCAATTTATAGCCCAAGAGGGCATAGGGGGCAAAGGGGCAAGTTCTAGCATGCAAGGCAAGTGCCACCACTTGGCAATGCCTTTGCCATGCATAGGGGGGAAGAGGCCTCCCATTTGGGCCTCCAATTTGTAGGCCCTAATGGCCATGATAGCCTCCCAATCTGTCATGATTGATTGGGTGGGATAAATGGTAGGAATTGATTGCCATTTATCCCACCCTTTGACTTTTGAGGGGTCTGGGTCATGGTCGTCCCACCTAGGGATGGTTGTTGGTGGCCATCCCTAGGTGGGATGACCATGAACTATGGTCATCCTGGGGTGGGACGGCCATGGCTACATGCCCCAAAACCTTCCAAAAGTGGGGTAAACCTTCCCAAAAGTGGTTGGGAGCCCTAATTAACCCCTGAGGGTTACCCAATGGGGCCATATGATGTCGATAAGAGTGTCGCATTAGCAGTATTATCCGATTTACATGATTTTAGTGTCTACACCACTCACATCTGATTCATGCATAAGTCAATTAGTTGTGATTTCCACCATTTAAGGAAATCACATTATCAGTATCGTTGCTCTATTTTGGGTAACATGATTTATACTTTAAAAGGATCCAATCAATAAAAATATTTATCAAAGCATTCTAATTATCAACACATCTGGCCCAACTATAAAATATTTTTTAATCATTTTTATCTCCTTAACCCAAGGGATTTACTTTAGTTTATTTCCCTCAAATTTATTTTGGGGTGTCCCCTATTTTAGGACCAATTTCTTCCTTAGATATTTATATTTTTAAATCTACCAACTCTAACCTATTTAATGATTTTGAGAGCAGTCTCTTGGATTTCCATGACGGAATTTAGTCTTATTATATGGGAAATTGCATCAAATATGTCCAAACCTATGATAATATATACAATGAAGTGGTAAATGTTTGTAATCCACTAATTATGTCCAATATAATTTGTATAAATCCAAAATAATAATTTTTTTAGAGGGGCACTTAAGTCCATTTTGAGATACATACAAGCATAAATCCCTAATGTCATTATCATTATCCTTGTCTATATGCATTATGCTTCCCATCACATTCCCTATTTACATTAAGGTCTCAAGATCCTAGAATTTATATGGGATTCCATACATGTTTTAGTGAATTTTTCACTACAAGGGGTAGACCTCTACTCTAAATAAAATTTTATTAGGACTACTACCCAAAGCTAAGCAAATGAGAGGCCCTAAAACTCCGTGTACATATCAAGTAGATGATTTGAATAAAACATCAAGAAGTAATAGTCTATGATAGAGACTCCTAGCATGCTCAAAGCACCCTATGACATGAGGTAAGGTCATTCACCTAGATCAAGCCAACAAAATATCACATAATTTTTATGGCAACTAAGCTACACCCCACCATTAACAAGAACCCCAAACCCTTTAGGTGCTAACTAAAAGGGTTTTGTTTATGGTAGAACCTCTATTAGCTTAGTTCATTGGAAGACAAAATGGTAGATAGGCCTAAAACCAAGCTAACCTCTCTTGATAATTGGGTTGCAATACTCCATATACCCAAGTGCAGTTGCTTAATGACATGGGCAACATAACAATCACAAAAGGACCAAGGACCTTAGAGGAAAATAAGAAAGGGGATAGGGTGATTCAAGTAAGGATTCAACAAAATCATTTGATACTAATAATATATATATGGATACCCTCAAGGAATCAAGGCAAGAGAGGTGAGAAGAGTATGCAGAAGGCACATAGTACTAGAAGCATACTCATTAAATGAGGTTTGGTGGAACTCCCCATAGAGGATTTTTTTTTATAATCAATAGTTAAAAGGAGCAATACAACATTGGAGCTAGCATCAAGCAGGCCAAAGGCTAACAAATAATGTAGGAATAAGATATTAGAGCAACTAGATCATTAGATAAAATGTTCAAGATAAATCCATTAACAAGACTTGATGGACCAACACAAGAGGGGTGAAACAAGTCAAGACAATTGAGAAAGCAAGAAGTGATTGGATTTCAACCATCAAAGTAAAATATCAATGATGAAAGACACCACCTGAGTTAAAGTTTCCATGATATAAGGTGAATTCATCAATGGAATCATCAAAAGAGGAATACACAATCTGTGGATGTATTTATGGTGATTTGACCCCCAATCACCTTTAGATCTCCAAAAAATAAATGTAGCTCAGTACCTCTAATTCAACAATAAAAAATAGCATGGGCACTCCCACCCATAGTCATTTCAGAAGGAATTTTGAATTTCAAATTTTGATGTAAATGTTATTAAGTCATCTTCAAGGCTAAAGAAATAAGGTTGAATTTTTGTCATGTCTAGTATCTAATCTTGAAAAAAAATTTCTCCTCTTTTCATTTTGTATTTCAGTCTAAGACTCAATCCATGGGTCATATCATGAATAGGTCATTTTGAATTTCAATCCAATTATATATGAATGTAATTTGCATTAACATGAATAGAAAGAGCCATGACTATTTCAACATTTCTATCCTGGTTTGAGTATTTATGTATTTTTTGTGGGGGTTTATGACTACACTAATATTTTTATCTTGGATTTTATAGGGGATTCTATGGATTTACAGTCATATGTGATTGTTACTATTTTCACTTTAATATTGTAATATTGATTCATGTGATCACTAATCCCATTGAGGTGTAGGATGCGAACTATAATCTTTGACACATTTCCACCTATAGCTTAGGTAGCTAGGCTAGTTAGGTTTACCTTTATACTATTTTATTTCTAATTATTTATTGCTTTTCTCTTTTTCCTTTTCCCTAGCAAGAACCTTGTTAGTCTAGGATATCATAGGAGGAAGTAAAACACATCAAATATCACACTTGAACAAGGAGTTGACCTTGGTAAAACACCCCAAAGATCATCCAAAGTAGTTATATCCCATATTCCCTAGACTTCCTAGGACTAGTACCCTAAGCAAGGCATGGGCATTGAACACATCTAAAGAAAACTACATCTATATGTGGTCATGGTGCCTAGGTTGTAGGGGTTATTTTCAACCCCTAATAGGTCAAATTGACACACCCGATGGGACCTAAATTGCCAAAATTTATCCCTTGATTACAAGTCATATTAAGGTTCCATAGAAAACCTCAATGCTTATTTATTGAAGAACTATGAAGATTTTTCTAGTGACTTTCCTATAAAGAGAATAAATAAATAAATTATCTATTAAGGAATAGACCAATATTATAATGGAGATCTTTATCTTGTTAATAGTGATAATTTACCACCTAGTGACTCCACTATACAAATAAATAAAAGAGAACTAGGGTAGGGTGGTAGAAAGTAGTCCCATTATTCCATAAGCTCAAGGTCTACTACAAGATCCAATGCAAGAGTAAATATTTAGTTGGTTTTTTTCTATCTCAACTTTGGTAATAGATAAATAAATCAATGGTAGAACATGGTCAATCCTTACAATCTAAAATAGAGGAGGCTTTTGGCATGGGATGATGGAGGTCCCTTGAAACCACTAGTAGCACTAACCACCTAGAATGAGGTCTCAACATCTCATTTAAAATCCCTATCATATTCTACCAAATAGGATGCAGCAACTCTAACCAAGAACCTCCAATGCATGATCAATTTGTACGCTCTCTATAACA
Organism: Wollemia nobilis; assembly: GCA_028583015.1. NCBI lineage: Eukaryota > Viridiplantae > Streptophyta > Pinopsida > Araucariales > Araucariaceae > Wollemia > Wollemia nobilis. The sequence goes on along the minus strand of JAQPPZ010017240.1, from coordinate 2,306,314 downwards.
TTGGAGAATAGAATATTGTGCTCAAACTTTTGGTAGCCTCTTTCAAAGGAAAAATAAGAGAGTGGTATATCTCTCTCACCCATAACTTTATCACCAACTAATAACAACTTGCAAACCTACTAATAAATAGGTTTAGTAAAAAGGAAGATGGAGTATAATTTCTAGAAAACTGGAAAACATAAAAGGGCTCCTATGGAAGCCATGGACAACATCAACACCAAATTCCACAAGTCCTAGTACACAATTCTAGAAGAAATCTTGCCCATACTAGGTATGGTAATTCACTACCAACAACCTACAAGATAGCCATTCAAGTTCAGAAATACCTCATATATATTGGAAGGTTAGCCCTATACCCTATGCCTCTCTTACATGATATTCAACCACCATATCAACCTCCTCTAACCATACAACCCACCACTTTCTAGTCAAACACTTTTTAAATCAAGGATCTATGTAGAAATCTCCATATACTACTAGTGCATCCCCTTCAATATCCCAATCCTAAAAATATAAAGAATGTAAAATGCTATGAGGGATATGAACAATAAAATTATATCCCTCAAGAGCCAACAAAATTTCCATAGATTCAATTATTAGAACTACTTAAGACCCCCATACCAACATGGCAATCTAGGATATTGGCCTTCACCAAATGGATATTAGAGGTACTTTCCTAAGCCCAATAGATATTTTGGTCCACTCCAAGACCCCAAGAGGTAAATATTACCCATTATCATCCCTATGCATTTAGTGCCCTTGAATCTAGTGAGGGACATAGTCCCTACTCAAAATAATTATATAAAAGATCCATATGGTTGGCCATATTATTATATTGATCCCTACTATCTAGTTCATAAATAAATCCAATAGGTGACATGTCCAATACCCCAACCCACATACTAAATTCATACGATTCATGCACCAAGGTCAACTATTCAAAACTTGTCACCAAAAGTTCTTCAATTCTAGGAATCAGAGCATCAAAACAAATCTTGGTAACATGAGATGAAAGGGAATTATATGTCATCCCTACATGAAAAATCACTTTACTAGAAAACCAAACCCAAATTTAGTCTGGTGTTCTCACAAGAGGGAAAATAAGAGCAATTGGAGAATCTCAAAGACAATAATACCTAACACTAGAGGTTAGTAGATTGGAAACCAATCAAACCAACCAAGAGGATCCAAGGCCACTAGTACTAGAGTTGTTGATACCAAAGAAAATTTTCCCAAATACAATCCAAGGACCCAAACTTAGCATCAAGTGACCTAGGCCCTAGAATATCCCAAGAAACATGTTAAAATCCCAACCACTAGAATCCTTCAATTATTGAGCAAGGTGCAGCAACAGTATTGTCATTGTTGTCAACACACTCATATTGACAGGTTGATGCAGTGGATAGTTGTTCAAAGGTTTTTCAGAGTATGTACAATGGTGTTCAATGCTTATGAGAATGTTTGTAATGTTCAGATGAAATAATTACATGTTTTTCGTGCAAATTTGCAAAAGTTCCAAAAATCGTCAGGAAGTTGTCAAAGTAGCAAAAAAAGTTATCAAATTTGTAAAACGTCAATGGAATATTTTGGACAGCCCAAGAAACTATTTAGAGGTTTTTTTATCATTATCAAGTGTGCTTGCAGTGTTGGAACGGTCGGTTGCTTCGTCGGTGCATTATTGGTCATGAAATTGCAGCTATAAAATCTGCATCAGAGGCCACTTTATAGGAGGAGTATTAAGAAATTCGTGTGGAATTGGACCTCAAATTTATTATTGGAGGTATCTGGATATACCGAGAGCTTAAGGTTTAAATTTCAGCCCAAACAGAGTCTGAAGTAAGAAACGATGAGTGCTTCAAAATGGCTCTGGAGAACTTTTTCCAATTTATGTGACGTGTAAAATCAGCTTTAGAGGCCACTTTGTCGGAGGCATATTAAGAAATATGTAACGATTCAAACTTCAAAATTTTTACTGGAGGTATTCTAATATACAGAGAGCTTATTTTTGGGATTTTAGCCCAAACGGAGACCCGAGGAAGAAACGGAAGTAGTTGCAAAATACCTCCATAGCAACTTTTTCCAGTTTTGAGCAACCAAGTGCTTTTGCGCTCGAATACTCAAATTCATATTTTCTTGTTGCCGAATGTGTCGTTTAAGTGTTGTTTCACATATATCTCATCGAATTGAACATATTTTATTTTTTGTCAGAGTAATTTCGAGGCCTCTAAGTGTGAGAACGAGTAATGTGCACAACACTTTTTCCGTGAACTGTTTGACAAAATGCCTCTCCAAAATAAAAGTGAAATTTAAAAAGGTCATAACTTTTGACCCGTAACTCCTTTTGAGTTCGTTCTTTTTCTAGTGTGTGCAGAATTTTAAAATATAGAAGAACATAATGTTATGTCTCCTATATTGAATGCTAAAATTATCATCTTGCAACTCAAAATTTGTTAGGAAGTTAAAGTGTTGGAAGTTGAAGGGATTGCAAAAAGGTTTTTAAAAAGGAGTCAGAGTGAGTACAGAAAAATGTGTGAGATTTAGATTCATATCAGATGAGATTATTCAGAGTGGATGTATAGAGATAAGCAATGAGCTAGACCACTCAGGGTCTTTTAGAACATAGATTAGATTTTCTACTACAGTTGTTTTTGCCAAGTGGGTGCTTGGCGATCGGGGTCGGTCCTCCTTGTAGTTGTTGCTGCTAAAGTCTAGGTTGGTTGGCATCATTTCTTGCAGTTGGTGTTGTAAAAATATTGTAAAGACCAAACATTTTTGAGGCTGGATTTGGATGGGAGTCCAAACTATCCATTAACACATTGGTTTTCCCACATTGGGTTTCCACTATAAATCTGGTGTTATGTGATGCATGTTTTTGTGATTGCTTATTTTTATTTGATTTTGTAGTTAGACTAAATTTTTAATACACATTGATTAACCCCCTCTCTCAGTGTCACGCTTTGTTCAATAATTAGTATTAGAGCAAGGTTCCTAAATAGGCTTAACCGGCTAGGGTGATCTTGGAAGTGACACAATGGCAGGAGGTGAAGGCTTCTCTTCAAACAAGGTACTATTTTTTATGGAAATAATTATATTTTTTGGAGAATCAGGATGTAAACATATCTTTGTGCATTGGGATACGATATTTCGGAATCAGTAAGCAGTTGATATACACCACCCGCCACTTCTCCAACCAATGCTACTAGTAAGAAACTGTTTTAGAATGACTCAAAAGCAAATAATGCTATCATGTGTGGTTTAGTGGACAACGAACTGGTAAATATTATGGGTTGTAAAACTGCAAAGGAAATATGGGATAAACTGAAGAGCATTCATGAAGGAGATGATAAGATCAAGGAGGTCAACTTACAAACACATCGAGCTCAGTTCGAAGAATTAAAGACGAATGAAGATGAGAATATAGAGGCCTACCTGTTAAGAGTAAATGAAATCATCAATGCTATCAGAGGACTTGAAGAGGAAATCAAAGACTCGGTAATCATTAAAAATGTATTAAGATCTCTTCCTCAAAGGTTTGATTCTAAAGTTTCTACAATAGAAGAAGCTAAAGATCTAAATACTCTTACTATGGATGAGTTGTATGGTTCTTTAACTGCCTATGAAATGAGAATAGGAAAAGCTAAATCTATAGATAAAGAAGCTACCTTCAAAGCTTAGAAAAATGCAAAAACAAAACCAGAGTCAGATGAAGATGAAATGGAAGCTAACTTCGTGAGAAAAATGAAAAAGGGAAAAGGCAAATACAGAGGAAAGTTACCATTGAAATGTTTCAAGTATGGATGCGTTGGGTATTTCACAGCTAAATGTCCACTTAATGAGAAGAACAAAAGTGATGAAGGATCGCACGGAGAAATAAATGACTGGAAGAAAAAATCAAATTTTAGAAAAGGCAACTTCAAGAAGAAAAGTTTCATCTCCAAGAATTTTAGTTCATCAAAAGATAGCTCCAGTGAGGATTCTGAAAAAGAAATAGGTGAAGCTCTTTTCATGGCATTCGAAGAAGAAAAACCAGAAAAATAATAGGAATGTGATGAAGAAGAAATTGACGCAGAAGTGAATTTGGAAGAGGAACTAGTTGTAGCTTTGGATTAATTAAAGACAAAGAAAAAGGAAAAAAAAAAATTCAAGAAAGCTTTAGGATATAAATGAAATCATAACAAGTTTGAAAGTGCAGATAGAAGAATGCAAAAATATCTCCAAAGATATCGAAGTGCAAATAACCATAAAAATAGATTATTGCAGCAAGTTAGAAGAAGAGATTTTTGGTTTAAGGATGCAGCTAGAAGAAATGAATCAAAAAAATAGGTTTTATCACAAATGTGAAGAGAGTTCTATAAAGCTAGATAAGATCATAAAGAACCAGAAGACTACAAGCATCAAATTTGGTTTGGGTTTTGACGAAGGAGAATCATCAAATGGATCAAAGGCCATAAATGAAGAATCCACAAAGAATGAAGAAAAGAAACAAGTTAATCAAGCAAAAATGAATCATGCAAAGGAAAGCAATAATGCAAGGCATGAAAGGAGAATTGATAATGATGGTTTCATCAATGTCACACATCAAAGAAGAAGAATATTTATGGCTCCTACAATAACATGGCAAATACCACCACCCAGGTTCAATCATATCTTTTCTGGTTACTGTTTTAAATGCAATGGTTATGGACATAAGAGTTTAGATTGCAAGTATAATGTAGGACCAAGGAATTTTACCAGTAGAAATGCTTTTTCACCTTTTATGGATTATGTAGTAGAATATTATAATTGTCATAACTTTGGGTATATTGCAAGAAATTGTAGAAGTACATTTGCATTAGATCAATTTCAGGGAAGAAAATTTCAGCCAAATGGAATAAGACAAAATAGAAAATTTCTTGAAAAACATGCACAAGCTACTGAAAAATAAAATCTAAAACAAGAGCTCAAAACTGTAATCAAACCAGAGTGGAAAGAAAAAGAGCAACCTAAGGAATAAAATTAATCCTTGATCGTATAGACGATATTTAAAGCACATAATAAATCTACACCATGGATACTTGATAGTTGATGCTCCAATCATATGACAGGTGACAAACAGAAATTTGAGAAGTTGCAGCAATATGAAGGTGGTTCAGTGAAATTTGAAAACAATTATGGAGATAAGATAGTTGGCATAGGTTCATTTAAGATCAGTGATGGAAAAATTAGGTTAGAAGAAGTCTTGTTTGTGGTTGGTCTGAAGCATAACTTGTTGAGTGTAAGTCATATTTGTGACAGAGGTCGTGATGTGATCTTTAAGAAGTAGGGTTGTGAAATCAGAAAGGTAAACAGTGGGAAGTTGATAGCAGTTGGATCAAGGACATCTGGAAACTTGTACACTCCCTCAAAGACTTTAGAAGGAGCTTGCTTCATTTTATAGGAAGAAGAGAATTAATTATGGCACAAGAGGCTTGGTCATATCAATTTTGACAATCTAGTAAAAATCAGTTCAAAGAAAGTAGTGAGAGATATTCCCACCATTGGCAAACCATCAAATAGCATTTGTGTTTCATGTCAAAAAGGGAATCAAACTAGAGTCTCATTTTTTAAAAAATAGTACTACACGAGCAAACCTTTGGAACTAGTACATACTAATTTATGTGGACCCATGAGAATGCAAAGCATAAACGATGACAAATATTTCATGTTGTGTATAGATGACTATTCCAGGATGACATGGGTATTTTTTTTGAAGCATAAATTAGAAGCTTTTGAGATGTTCAAGGTTTTCAAAAACCAAGTTGAGAATAAAATAGAAAAAAGGATTAAATTTTTACGGTCAAAGAGAGGAGGATATTTCATTTCAGAGGATTTCACAAAGTATTGTGAAAAATATGGCATCAGGAGACAGTTTTCAGCAGCCAGAACACCTCAACAGAATGGTGTGGTCGAAAGAAAGAACAGGACAGTGCAGGAAATGGCATGAACTATGTTGACTGAGAGTAAAGTAGCAAAAAAATTTTGGAAAGAGGGAGTCCATACTGCGGTATACATCCAAAATAGGTGCATGTTGAGGACGCATGAAAGCAAAACTCCTTATGAGTTGTGGTTCGGTAAAAAGGCAACAACAAGATATTTTAAAGTTTTTGGCAGCAAGTGTTACATCAAAAGAACTGAAGAAAACCTTGGTAAGTTTGAAGATAGAACGGATGAAGGTATTTTTCTGGCTATTCATCAAAAAGCAAAGCTTATAAATGTTACAACAAGAGGCTAAGAAAATTTGTGTAAAGTGTCGATGTTAAAGTTGATGAAGGAAGGGAATGAGTAATTAGCTATGAAGAGAACTACCCAATTTATGAAGAGTTCATTGAAGGAGATGAGGAAGAGGAAATGGAAAAGAAATCAAGAATTGACTCAAAGGATTCGAAAAGTGATTCAAAATTGGAAGAAAACAAGAAATTCAAAACAGGTTGTTGGTAGAAATATCATCCTAGAGAGCAAATAATTGGAGACCCCACAGTTGATGTTCAGAAAATAAGAAGATTAGTAAGTAACTACTCTTTACTATCCAAAATTGAGCCCAAAAATGTTGCCAAAGCAAGCAAATATGAAAGTTGGGTAAAGGCAATAAATGAAGAATTAGATCAGATCGAGAAAAACAAGACTTGGGAGTTAGTACCAAGACCCACAAATAAAAATGTAATTGGTACTAAATGGGTCTTTCGGAATAAATTGAATGAAGACAATCATTTAGCTATTGCATTTGTTTTTTTCATCGCTGGTCATATGTATAGAACTAACTTTGGGATCATGCATAGTATAAAAGATATTTTAGAAGCACATGTTCCTCCGGGAGGCCGATTAGGCCGCGGACATAAGGGTCTTTATAACACAATCAATAACTCTCTTCACTTTCAATTAGGTCTTGCTCTAGCTTCTTTGGGAGTTATCACTTCCTTGGTAGCTCAACACATGTATTCTTTACCTGCTTATGCATTCATAGCACAAGACTTCACTACCCAAGCTGCATTGTATACTCATTTCCCGAAATATCCATCCTTCCTTTTTGAAAAAGAGATGCCCCCTTTTATAAACTACCCACCCCAATTATATTCTGTTTTTTATTTTAGATGCCTTTGCCTTTTCTCAATTCATAGCCCCTCAAAATGTGAATCTCCATCCATTTATGAAAGTGTTGCACCCCATTTTCTTTTAGGGAGAGTATTTCTCTTTTCTTTTCAAATATATGCTTTTCTTTTAAAAGAGATTCTCAATATTGATATTAAGAAACCTTCTCGAAACAATCTCGATTTGAAGAGTCCACTTTTATCAATTTCTATCCCAATCAATTTCTATCGGACAGGTAGTCAGGGACAAAGAAATATTGGTATGCAAAGGGTATGCGCAAGTTGAAGATATTGACTTCGAGGAAACCATTGCACCTATGGCGAGACTAGAGGTAATTAGAATATTTCTTGCTTTAGCAGTTTACAAGAATTTCAAATTTTATCAAATGGATGTGAAATCAGCATTTTTGAATGGAAAACTTGAAGAAGAGGTTTATATTGAGCAGCCATATGGTTTTCAGCTTGGTGATGATCCCAACTTGGTTTGTAAGTTGAATAAAGCATTATATGGCTTAAAATAGGCACTCGGGCATGATATGCAAGGCTAGACAATTATCTTACTCAACAAGGGTTCAAGAAAGGTATGGTGGATAGTAATTTGTATGTCAAAACAAAAAATGGTCATCATATTATTGTTTTTGTATACGTAGATGATATCATATTTGGCAGCAACAAATATGAGTTGTGTAAAGATTTTGCAAATAAGATGCAGAAAGAGTTTGAAATACCAATGATTGGTGAACTTTCATATTTTCTCGGATTGCAAGTTAATAAAAAGAAGGGCATATTTATTTCTCAAATCAAATATGTGAAATAGATGCTAAAAAAGTTCACAATGGAGGATTGCAAGGCAGTTAGCACTCCCATGACGATAGGTTGCAAGTTGAGCAAGGATGACAAATCTCCACCTATTGATCAAACTATGTACAGATCCATGATTGGGAGCTTACTGTACTTGATAGCTACTAGACTAGATATTTTGTAGGTTGTATGCATGGTAGCATGATTTCAAGATAGTCCCAAGGAGACTCATGTGATAGCAGTGAAGAGGATTTTTTGGTATCTCAAGGGTACTATGGAGTATGGGTTATGGTATCCGAAAGGTAAGGACTTCACCCTTATTGCATATTCAGATGCATATTGGAAAAGATGTGTAGATGATAGGAATATTACCAGTCGAGGTGCATTCTATCTTGGTGATAATATTATTGTGTTGCATAGCAAAAAGCTGGAGTCAGTCTCATTATCCATAATAGAGATAGAGTATATTGCAGTGACATCATGCTATACACAGGTACTTTGGATGAAATAAACTTTGAAGGATCTTGGAATAAATTTCAGTGAGCCCATATCGATCATGTGTGAAAATACAAGTGCAATCAATATCTCAAAGAATCATGTTATGCATTCTCGCACAAAACATATTGCTATCCGATACCATTTTTTGAAGGAGAAAGTTGCGGAAGGTGAGGTTAAGTTCGATTTTGTTCCAACAACAGAGCAAGTAGCGGATATCTTCACCAAACCATTGCCCAAGGAAGTCTTTGAGTACATTCGCAATAAATTGGGAGTGGTCACATTTCCCAAGTATTGACTAGCTCGCAGGGTCACATTCTCAGGGGGAGCATTTGTGTCTTTGTTTATATTTTTGCTCATGTTTGTGATTTTTGCTAAGTGTAATAATTTTTGCTTGATAATGGTGTGCATGGACTTAGGGGGAGTTTGCAGCAGCCCTTTGGTCTTGTTTTCAAAGGGCTAAAAGAGTTACAAGAAATTATGCGTGTGTTGCCAACAATTCCAAAGGGGGAGATTGTTGAGCAAGGTGCAACGACAGTATTGTCATTGTTGTCAACACACTCAGATGGACAGTTTGATGCAGTGGACAGTTTTTTGGAGATTTTTTAGAGTATGTACAATGGTCTTCAATGCTTATGAGAATTTTTGTAATGTTCAAGTGAAGTTGTTACAGGTTGTTCGTGTAAATTTGCAAAAGTTGCAAAAATCGTCAAGTTGTCAAAGTAGCAAAAAAGGAAGTTGTCAAAGTTGTAAAACATCAATGGAATGTTTTGGACAGCCCAAGATACTATTTGGAGGTTTTTTTATCATTATAAAGTGTGGTTGCAGTGTTGGAACGGTCGGTTGCTTCACCGGTGCATTGTTGGTCATGAAACTGTAGTTGTAAAATTTGTGTCGGAGGCCACTTTACGAGAGGAATATTAAGCAATTCGTGAGGACTTGGACCTCAAATATTTTTCTGGAGGTATATAGATATACTGAGAGCTTAAGTTTTCAATTTAATCCCAAACGGATTTTTTAGGAAGAAACGGTGAGCATTGCAAAATGGCTCTAGAGCACTTTTTCCAATTTATGTGACATGTAAAATCAGCGTCAAAGGCCACTTTGTTGGAGGTATATTAAGCGATATGTAAGGATTCAAACTTCAATTTTTTTTACTGGAGGTATTCTAATATACAAAGAGCTTATGTTTAATATTTTAGCCCAAACGGAGACCCGAGGAAGAAACGGAAGCAGTTGCCAAATGCCTCCGTAGCAATTTTTCTAGTTTTGGGTAGCCAAGTGCATTTGCGCACGAATACTCAAATTCATATTTTCTTGTTGCCGAATGTGAAGTTTAAGTTTTTTTTCATGTATAGCTCATCGAATTGAACATATTTTCTTTTTTGTTGGAGTAATTTCGAGGCCTCTAAGTGTGAGAACGAGTAATGTGCACAACACTTTGTCCGTGAACTATTTGACAAAATGCCTCTCCAAAATAAAAGTGAAATTTAAAAAGGTCATAAATTTTGACCCATAACTCCTTTTGAGTCCGTTCTTTTTCCAGTGTGCACAGAATTTTAAAATCCAGAAGAACATTATGTCTCTCATGGGAGATGTTATTGAATGTTGAAACGGTCATCTTGCAGCTCAAAATTTATTAGGAAGTTGAAGTGTTGGAAGTTGAAGGGATTGCAAAAACGTTTTTAAAAAGGAGTCAGAGTGAGTACAAAAAAATGTGTGAGATTTAGATTCATATAAGATGAGATTATTCAAAGTGGATGTATAGAGAGAAGTAATGATCTAGACCACTAAGGGTCTTTTAAAATGATGATCAGATTTTCTACTATAGTTGTTGTTTTTGTCGAGTGGGTGCTTGGCAATCGGTGTCGGTGCTCCTTGTAGTTGGTTCTGCAAAATTCTGGGTTGGTTGGTACTATTCCATGTAGTTGGTGCTACAAAAATATTGTAAAGACCAAACATTTTCGAGGTTGTATTTGGATGGGATTCCAAATAGTCCATTGGCACAGTGGTTTTCCCACATCGGGTTTCCACTATAAATCCGGTGTTATGTGATGCATGTTTGTGTGATTGCTTATTTTTATTTGATTTTGTATTTGGATTAAAATCTTAATACACACTGATTCACCCCCTGTCAATGTCATGCTTAGTTCAACATCAATGTGGTTGAGTACCTAAAGAAGTCCACTATACCCATGCCACTATGGGATGTCCTAACCTTTATAGAATAAATGAAGCAATTGAAAGAGACCTTGGAGAATTAGAATATCACCTAAAAGTATAAAAAATAGGTCATTCTAAATATATCTAGTCTCAGTCGTAGTAGGCCCAAGTCACAACCTTTTTACTTGATTCTCGTTTATTGGGAAGAACTCATTCATAATTACCTCATGGAATTTGAATCAAGCACCTTGGTCATGCCTAAAAGGGTGGATTATGCCTTGGATCTAACCTAAAAATAGGTCAAACAAGGGGTAGTGTAGCTAGATGAGACTCCAATTTCAATTCTCGATCTCATTAAGGACTTACAACTCTCACTATACACTTGCTCTAGTGTGACTATTATTCAAGATATAGCATTAATTGATCTATCTACATCATTTGGCATATTCCTCTCACATGAATTCACTATAAAAATTAGATTATGCCTCTCCATAGATTGGACTCACATGTTTCTCAAGACCCACAATGGTGCCAAAATAAAAGTTCCTTCTAAGACCTTTTATATGCATCATGTGGAGTGTAATTTAGTAATCAATTTTAAAGGAGAATGGAGCTTCCTAGTCATAAAATAAGGGATATAACTTGAGACACTCAAGGATAAAGTACACACCCAAGTACCAGATGACTATATGGATTATGGGACAACAACACACTAGGGGTAAACCTATACTAGGGATTTGGGTCAACCCAAGAAAACACATGCCTTGCTTAAGAAGAGGATATCATCACACTAGGGGTTACTAAATATACAAGAACCCACCCCTCATCAAAACCAATAGAGCATGCATCCCCATAGTCAAACCACTAGGATGGAAAAAAAATTGAATCACTATGGTCTAGGCATTATAGCTTCCAATGAGGAAATTGTGTAGATAGTGGTTGGAATTTGAAGACACATCATCTCATGTATCATATTGTAAATAGGAATATTTTAAATAAATAGGGTAAGATCCAAATGTTATAGTTATTTGTTTTTATAAATAAGTGGCATAGAAAGGGTAAAAAGTCAAAATACCCATGCAAAATAGTTTGGAAAATGTACCATTTGGCCAAACGCACATAAAGAAGAATATTGTATGGATCATAAGGACTAATGATTAGGGATAATATCTCAAAATAATAATTTCCTATATTTCACCTAATGGACATCAAAACAATGAAAAGACATCTATAACAACCAATGGGTATTAGCATAACATATCACCATGACATCACCAATTTAGCAACATGGAAAATATTGAGAAGGAAGACCAAACATACAAAGAATTTAGTACTTCATTAGTAGAATTTATTTAAAATGAGGGATCCCATTGATATATCACATGATCCCACTTCTCTTACAACTCCCCAAGCCTCTAGGATTTACACCCTACAAAGGGGTAGACCTCTACCCTAAAGAGAAGTTAAATAGGATCACCATCCAAAACTAAGCATATTAGAAGCCCTAAATCTCTAGTCACACATCAAGTAGATGATTTAAAGAAGACACTAGCAAGGGGTATTTTGTGCTAGATACTACTAGTATGCTTGAAGCTCCCTATACCATGAGGCAAGGTCATTCACTTGGATCAAGCCAACAAAGGATCTGAAGAACACAAGCTTATACTGAGAGGGGGGGGTGAACAGTATAAGACCTCTTTTTACTTTTTCCTTTATACTTCAAAACAGTAAAGCAATATATCCAAAGCAATATCAAAGCAATGCACAAAACCATCCACAAAGTGACACAACAATTTACATGGTTCATCCACAAAACTTTTCTCTAAAAGTTATCTCAAAGTTCTTTGGGAAACCTTCCCAATTACAATGTTTATGAGCCTCGGCTCAAAGGAGAAACCTTCCCCCAATCTGAATTTATGAGCCTCTGCTCAAAGGAGATACCTTCCCCTACCTCTGCTCTGGTTGGTGATCCTCTAGAAGACCTCTGCCTCCGCTGCCCTTAGCAAATGGAACTCTATCCACAGAAGACACCTGTCTTCCCTGCTCTGGCTGGAGACCTCTGTCCTCAACTCTATCACCTCAAAGTTGGTCCTCGAATTTGCACTAAACACAGTCCTTCGGTCTAGCACAAATGTCCTCGTCCTCTGTCTTTGATCAGCACCAAACACAGTCCTTCGGTCTGGCACAAATCTGTCCTCAGGTTCTTCTCATAGAACCAATGCACCTCTGTCCTCAAGTTCTCTGATAGAACTATCAAACTCAGCTTCACAAGTCCTCTGCTAGGACCTGTCCAAATCTGCTCACAAGTCCCCACTGGAACCTGTCCAAATCTTCTTACAAGTCCCCAATGGAACCTGTCACCTGCTCACAAGTTCATCAAGAAAAACTTGCTTGGCGTGAACCCACAAAGAGAATTGTTAGAGACCCAATGTGATTCATCAACCTCATAGAAGCATAAAGAGAATTGTTAGAGACTCAATATGTTCTATACTTAACTCCCAATCTCAATCTCAACTCAATCTCAATCTCAATAGAATATGATAGATGTAGTGTGCTTTTCTCAAGAACATGAAACACAACCCAACAATTGCCAACCAAGCAATATGTCATATAACAATGATACTCATGTTCTTTCCAACAACCAATATCTTTTCTCAACCAATTAGGGCTTCAACAACAATGCTCAAAGACAAGGTTTAACCAATATCATTCAACTCAACATTAACCTTGAAGCATTCAACCAATCAACACAAGAAAAGAAAACAAGTAGAAATCCTTTTCCCTCCAAAGATATTTGAACAAAACAGCCACCAACACAATATTACCAAATGCAAAGAATAACTTGTTCAAATCAACTCAATGGAGTAAGCCCAATATCATGTATCAAGTAAAAGCAATAACTTGATCAACCAACCTCTATGGAAGCAACTCAACCATCAACCTCAACATAGCCATCCAAGGGTTTCACCATCTCAATGCAAGTAACAAGACTTACAAACATGAACCCTAGTGCACAATGCTTCCACAACCTCAAACCAGAATTATGCATTCACCAAAATTCTCATCAAGGATAACAATGCATAAGTAGTCTTCAACAAACCAGAAACTAGGACTTACACCTAACCAAAAGAAACCTAGTTGAATACCTTTTCACTCCAATCTTATTTCAGGAATAACATACACCACTCATTACTCATAAGAAGAATGTGCCCATACCTTATTGAAGTGAAGGAACCCCTTTGGAAATCTGCCACCATCACAACATTCTTTTGCCAATCTTCACAAGGGTTAGTAGATTACAAAATAATCAACATTATTCCACCTTTCAATAATCATCACCAAACCCTTTAATTGCACAACTCCCTTATCTCTCCTAAAACCACTTGTACCATAAAATAAAATAAATCATAACATTGCATAACCTTATAACTCCCAAAACCACTTATACTATAAAATAAAATAAATCATAACATTGCATAACCTTATAACTCCCAAAACCACTTATACTATAAAATAAAATAAATCACAACAATGCATAACCTTATAACTCCTCCTTTAAAGAAATTATTCCTTTTAAAACATACACACCATATTTTTCTATAAAACCTTGTATCTACTTAATATCATAATAAAAGGAAATTAAATGTTACCTAGACGAACTTGAGCACTTTCCAACATTATTAATTTAATCACGAAATTTTCTTCCAAAAGGGTGTTACTCAGTGGGTTTCGACCCGCAGACCTCTGCTACCACAACGTTGTTACTAGCGCTCTTGGCAACTCTGCTGTCGAGCTGTTTGATACAAAAGATGCTCCACTTATTCTTATACCCGTCTCGGATTTGATGTCAACAAGAACGTGAACAACTCAGTCGCCGATGAGACTTGAACTTAGAACCTCCTCTCTATCAAATTTTGTGCAGAGTCCATCTCTTCGATAAGCGTGTTCTACTAAACCGTCATCAAGCAATTCCGACCTTGCGATCTTATTTCAATTTTTCCTGCGTGGTTTAAGCTGATAGCATCAACATTCGCCTACTGAGAGAGCTTTCTGGTTTCGGCATTCTTCTTCCAAAAATTCTGTGATGTTGTTCTTGTCTTTGTTTTCTTACTGACTGGGCGCCTCTTCATTCATAGACGAAAACTTGTTTCTTTACTGCATTTTAAACTTCGATGTTCATGCAATCTTCTGCCTCCTCTCTTCGGCACCGCGACCATTCATCACAGCAAAGACTTGTCCATCACATACGCTTCCTTCGCTGGCGCAGACGAAGACGAAAACGAAATGCACACCCATTCATATCGATTACTTTTTTTTTGAAATGAATTTATTAGCCTCATTATATATGCACTTCGATGCATTACCAAACACGTCGGCAAATACTTTAATTTAATTTTAAAATATTAATTTAAATTTTAAATAAAATTTAAACTAAATATTAAAATTAAATATCTTCATCATCGGGGCACCTTTTTCAACGAAACGAAGAGCCAACTTGGGTTTTAAGAAAAACCCATTACAAATCTGTTGTCCATGGTTTTAAATAAAACCTTTTATTTTGACTGCCTTGGTTTTCACAAAAAACCTTTCCGCTTCTTGACATCAATGACAACATCAACACTTGAGCGAGGGCAATGTACCCAATGTACCCAAAATTGCCAACAATCTCCCCCTTTGTCATTGATGGCAAACCTTTACTAAAAACACATCTTCAAGAGCCAAAACTGAAACCCACAACTGAGAATCTACCTTTGAAGTTTTGCTCCCCCTGACTTGAAGCTTTCCTCTTCACTTGAAGCTCTCCCCCTTACTCATATCTCTCCCCCTTTGTCATCAATGGCAAAGGGCCACCTTTGGGGCTCGGGACTAAGAATGAGCCTCTTAGCTTAGTCCCTCCCCCACCTCCTGATGAGGTGATTAATTTTGGAGTGGGAGTAAAACTCCCATTAGGCACTGATCATCATCAGCGTCTATAACTTCCTTGCCAGGCCTTCTCTTGAACTCTTGGTCCATATTCCTGTTCCTGTCATTGTTCTGATCCTTGGACCTGATCATGCCACTGTTCCTGTTCCTGTATTCTGGAATTTCAGTTCTACACTGTCTAGCTATGTGACCTTCATTGTTGCACTTGTAACAAGTAACAATATTATTTCTTTGAGGCATACCTATTCTTTGAATCCATCTGTTCTGATTAAACCTGTTCCTGTTATTTGCCTTGCAATGAACTGCCTTGTGCCCAAACTGATTGCAGGAGTAGCAATACCCATGAAAGAAATTACCACTTCTGAAACTGTCATTTACCTTCTTCACTTGAGCCATGCAATGTACAGCCATGTGACCAAATCTGTGACACGCAAAACATCTGCCTTGAAACTTTCCATTATTTGACCTCTTGGGTCCTAAAAACTTCTTCTCATTCTGAATTCTATTTTCTGTTTCTATGCATCTATCATTCAAGGACTCATGATCTGAAAAACTTTCCTCATTAGAACTCTCTTCCTTTTGGAATCTCTTACTAGACTCTCCAACTTGTTTCTTGTGAGGCTTAACAAAACCAAGACCTGTTTTATCTGTTGGATTTCTTTGACTTTGGATGAGAGACTTAACCTTTTTGGAGCTTTCCTGAAATCTGTAGAGCTTATCCTTGTACTCTTTATTTTCTTCTTTCAAAGAAGCCATTTTCTGCTCTAACTCACTATTCTCAAGAACCTTAGACTTCAACTCATCCTTGAGTTCTTGTGTCTTAGCCATAGAGATGTCAAGACTTTCTATGAGATCATCTCTCTCCATACAACATTCATTTAACTTATCCTTGAGTCTAGCATTCTTCTTTCTTTCCTTTTTCAAAACACTAAGAGCATTTGTAAGTTCACATTCAAGATCCTCTATTTGATTGCACTTTGAATTATCAAGGCCTTTTTCAGATTTCTTATCACTAGAGGTGCTACCCTTTTCAAAAACCATACATGCATCTTCCTTATCATTTTCTGAAACATCCTCATACATACTAACAACCAATTCATTATTTGTGCAATCATCCTCAAAGTGACCAAAATTTCCACATCTAAGACATTTCATGATAATGAATCTATGTTTTGGTTCTTCCTCCTTTTCTGATATGAACAACATCTCATTTTCATTATCACTTGAAGAACTTTCACTATCACTACTAGAACACTTACTTGCTTTGTCTAGGTAGAAGCTCTTCTTGTGCTTGTGAGAATACCTCTTTCCTTTATTGTTGTGCTCATCTTTGTTCTTCCTTTGATGCCTATGCCTTTCAGAATCCTTGCTCTTACAATATTGTTTAACTTCATCACTTTCATCCTTGGCAATGGTACAGTTAGTAGCATAATGACCAATCTTTCCACAATTGAAATATCTTACATTTTTCATACTTTTGTGCTTTCTAGAGAACTTGCCTTTCTTGCTTGTAATATACCTCTTCATCACTAGAAGACTCATCACTATCTTGAAGTTGATTACCTTTGGAATAATCCATTGTGTTCTTTACTAGCTTTTCCTTCAAGTTGTCAAACTTTCCGAAGGAACCTGCTCTGATACCAATTGAAGAACACAAGCTTATACTGAGAGGGGGGTGAACAGTATAAGACCTCTTTTTACTTTTTCCTTTATACTTCAAAATAGCAAAGCAATATATCCAAAGCAATATCAAAGC
This sequence comes from Wollemia nobilis, assembly GCA_028583015.1. Lineage (NCBI taxonomy): Eukaryota > Viridiplantae > Streptophyta > Pinopsida > Araucariales > Araucariaceae > Wollemia > Wollemia nobilis. The sequence goes on along the minus strand of JAQPPZ010017240.1, from coordinate 2,289,073 downwards.
AATGCACGAAACCATCCACAAAGTGACACAACAATTTACATGGTTCATCCTCAAAACTTTTCTCTAAAAGTTATCTCAAAGTTCTTTGGGAAACCTTCCCAATTACAATGTTTATGAGCCTCGGCTCAAAGGAGAAACCTTCCCCCAATCTGAATTTATGAGCCTCTGCTCAAAGGAGATACCTTCCCCTACCTCTGCTCTGGCTGGTGATCCTCTAGAAGACCTCTGCCTCCGTTGCCCTTAGCAAATGGAACTCTATCCATAGAAGACACCTGTCTTCCCTGCTCTGGCTGGAGACCTCTGTCCTCAACTCTATCACCTCAAAGTTGGTCCTCGAATTTGCACTAAACACAGTCCTTCGGTCTAGCACAAATGTCCTCGTCCTCTGTCTTTGATCTGCACCAAACACAGTCCTTCGGTCTAGCACAAATCTGTCCTCGGGTTCTTCTCATAGAACCAATGCACCTCTGTCCTCAAGTTCTCTGATAGAACTATCAAACTCAGCTTCACAAGTCCTCTGCTAGGACCTGTCCAAATCTGCTCACAAGTCCCCACCGAAACCTGTCCAAATCTTCTTACAAGTCCCCAACGGAACTTGTCACCTGCTCACAAGTTCATAAAGAAAACTTGCTTGGCATGAACCCACAAAGAGAATTGTTAGAGACTCAATATGTTCTATACTTAACTCCCAATCTCAATCTCAACTCAATCTCAATCTCAATAGAATATGATAGATGTAGTGTGCTTTTCTCAAGAACATGAAACACAACCCAACAATTGCCAACCAAGCAATATCTCATATAACAATGATACTCATGTTCTTTCCAACAACCAATATCTTTTCTCAACCAATTAGGGCTTCAACAACAATGCTCAAAGACAAGGTTTAACCAATATCATTCAACTCAACATTAACCTTGAAGCATTCAACCAATCATCACAAGAAAAGAAAACAAGTAGAAATCCTTTTCCCTCCAAAGATATTTGAACAAAACAGCCACCAACACAATATCACCAAATGCAAAGAATAACTTGTTCAAATCAACTCAATGGAGTAAGCCCAATATCATGTATCAAGTAAAAGCAATAACTTGATCAACCAACCTCTATGGAAGCAACTCAACCATCAACCTCAAAAATAGCCAACTAAGGGTTTCACCATCTCAATGCAAGTAACAAGACTTACAAACATAAACCCTAGTGCACAATGCTTCCACTACCTCAAACCAGAATTATGCATTCACCAAAATTCTCATCAATGATAACAATGCATAAGTAGTCTTCAACAAACCAGAAACTAGGACTTACACCCAACCAAAGGAAACCTTGTTGAATACCTTTTCACTCCAATCTTATTTCAGGAATAACATACACCACTCATTACTCATAAGAAGAATGTGCCCATACCTTATTGAAGTGAAGGAACCCCTTTGGAAATCTGCCACCATCACAACATTCTTTTGCCAATCTTCACAAGGGTTAGTAGATTACAAAATAATCAACATTATTCCACCTTTCAATAATCATCACCAAACCCTTTAATTGCACAACTCCCTTATCTCTCCTAAAACCACTTGTACCATAAAATAAAATAAATCATAACATTGCATAACCTTATAACTCCCAAAACCACTTATACTATAAAATAAAATAAATCATAACATTGCATAACCTTATAACTCCCAAAACCACTTATACTATAAAATAAAATAAATCACAACAATGCATAACCTTATAACTCCTCCTTTAAAGAAATTATTCCTTTTAAAACATACACACCATATTTTTCTATAAAACCTTGTATCTACTTAATATCATAATAAAAGGAAATTAAATGTTACCTAGACGAACTTGAGCACTTTCCAACATTATTAATTTAATCACGAAATTTTCTTCCAAAAGGGTGTTACTCAGTGGGTTTCGACCCACAGACCTCTGCTACCACAACGTTGTTACTAGCGCTCTTGGCAACTCTGCTGCCGAGCTGTTTGATACAAAAGATGCTCCACTTATTCTTATACCCGTCTCGGATTTGATGTCAACAAGAACGTGAACAACTCAGTCGCCGATGAGACTTGAACTTAGAACCTCCTCTCTATCAAATTTTGTGCAGAGTCCATCTCTTCGATAAGCGTGTTCTACTAAACCGTCATCAAGCAATTCCGACCTTGCGATCTTATTTCAATTTTTCCTGCGTGGTTTAAGCTGATAGCATCAACATTCGCCTACTGAGAGAGCTTTCTGGTTTCGGCATTCTTCTTCCAAAAATTTTGTGATGTTGTTCTTGTCTTTGTTTTCTTACTGACTGGGCGCCTCTTCATTCATAGACGAAAACTTGTTTCTTTACTGCATTTTAAACTTCGATGTTCGTGCAATCTTCTGCCTCCTCTCTTCGGCACCGCGACCATTCGTCATAGCAAAGACTTGTCCATCACATACGCTTCCTTCGCTGGCGTAGACGAAGACGAAAACGAAATGCACACCCATTCATATCGATTACTTTTTTTTGAAATGAATTTATTAGCCTCATTATATATGCACTTCGATGCATTACCAAACACGTCGGCAAATACTTTAATTTAATTTTAAAATATTAATTTAAATTTTAAATAAAATTTAAACTAAATATTAAAATTAAATATCTTCATCACCGGGGCACCTTTTTCAACGAAACGAAGAGCCAACTTGGGTTTTAAGAAAAACCCATTACAAATCTGTTGTCCATGGTTTTAAATAAAACCTTTTATTTTGACTGCCTTGGTTTTCACAAAAAACCTTTCCGCTTCTTGACATCAATGACAACATCAACACTTGAGCGAGGGCAATGTACCCAATGTACCCAAAATTGCCAATAGGATCACAAACTTTTTGGTGGTGACGAAGCCACATCCCATGATCAATATGGATCCTAGAACCTTTTTAGTGGTAACTAAAAATGTTCCATTGATGGTAGGACCTCTATTAGCTTAGTTCATTAGGACCTATTTTCCAACCTTGTAGATAGGTCCTAAAACCAAGCTACCATATCTCAATAATTATGTAGCAGCACTTCATATACCCAGTTTTAGTTGCTCAATGTTACAAGAAACATACCCATTAGAAAAGGCCCAAGGATATTAGAGGGAAATAATAAAAGGGATAGGGAAATTCAAGTAAGAATTCAACAATATCATTCCATATTGTTAATCTACATATGGATCTCCTAGAGGAATAGTAATAAGAGGGGCAAGAAGATCATGCAAAATTCACACAGAATTGATAGCATGATCATTAAAATGAGGTTCAGTGGGACCCTGTGTAGAGGAGTATTTTTATAATCAGTAGTCAGAAGGAGTATGATAATATTGGAGGTGCAATAAACCAGACTAGAGGCTAATTGAGACCATAGGGATCGGAGATACTAGAGCAACCAAATCATTGAATCAAAGGTTCAATATAAATTCATTGACAATACCTGATGGACCAACACAAGAGGGGAGAAACAAATTATGATGATTGAGAAATCAAGAAGGGACTAGACTATGACCATCAACCCAAACTCACATTGATAAAAGACACTGCCCAAGCTCAATTTTCCATGGGAGAAGGTGAATTCATTAATGGTGTCTATCAAAGAGGAATACACTATCTATGAAGGTATTTATGGTTATTTGACCCCCCAATCAACTCCATATCACCCAAAATAAATACAAATTAGTCCCTCTAATGTATCAATAAAAAATGATGTAGGTGCTTCTACCTATAGCCATTTTAGGGGGAATTTTAAATTTTAAAATTTGATGTAAATATTATAAATAGTCATCTTCAGGGCCAAATAAAGGAGGTTAAATTATTGTCATGTCTAGTATCTGATATTGAGAAATTTTCCTCCTCTTTCCATTTTGTTTTTTACTCTGGACTCAAGCCTTGGGTCATAACATGTATAGGCCATTGGACCTCTTCCAATTATATATGAATGTAATGTAATTTAACATGAATACAAATAGCTATGACTACTTCAAAAAATTTGTCTTGGTTGTGGCTACTCTAGTATTTTTTTTCTTGTATTTGATAGGGAATTCATTGGATTTGTAATCATATGTGATTGGGACCATGTTCACTTTAATGTTGTCATGTTTGATTTATGTTTTAACTAATCCCATTGAGGTGTAATATAGAAAATTAGATATTTGATGCATCACCACCCATAGCTTAGGCTAACTAGGCTATTTAGTTTTACCTTTCTTCTATTTTCCTTCTAGTTATTTGCTACTTTTCTCTCTTTTCCTTTTTTCCATGGCAAGAACCTTGTTAATATATGCTAGTGTAGGAGGAATTAAAGTGCATCAAATATCACACCCAAAAAAGTATTCAACCATGGCAAAAACCGTTGGAGGTCATCCAAAGGATCCATATTCCACACTCCCTAAACTTCCCAATATTAACACTCCAAGTAAGGCATGGGCACTAGACACACTCGAAGAAAACTGCATCTATGGTAGGTTGTGATGCCTAGGGCACAATGGTCATTTTTAACCCTAAACACATGGAAACGAAAATAGTTATGAATATACCTTTTACTTATCTCCCTTAAAGCCTATTATCCAAGGTGGAAGGAATATATCTACATTGCCAAAGAATCAAAACCCCCTATTTAGGCTTCTATATTTTAATCCAAGGAAGAGAAGTTTACCACAAAAAATAATTTGACTAGAAAAAAGAGACTCATTAGTCAAGTTCAACACCATTTTTTCTTTGCCTACACTTCCAATTTCTCAAGAGTCACTTGAGCTTCACTAAAACATCCAATAATATCCCTATATTTTAGAAGGAATTGTCTTTTCTAAATTGTTTCTTCCATCAATTTGCTATAAATAGGATTCTCTATTGATAGTAGAAAATGTTCTTTATCACTACCACTTACTCCACTACCTCCCATCATTCACTAATATTGTTATGAATTTTTCTATTGTTAAGTCGAACCTTCACCAAAAAGGCACACTACTAGGATAAGATAGGATTAAAATCAAATAAATTAAGACATGGAGTGCTTAGTCTAAAAATCTCTAAGATACTTATTTTGTCTAAAAATAGCACTCATCCCAATATTCTAGGGCTTCAACTATGAAGGGTAACCATACACTTAGCTATGCTACCTATCTCAAGGGTATGATAGTATTACTTCCCGTATGTCTCATTTCCTAATGCATTATAAAGATAGATTGTTTATTGTAGGTTTTAGATGATCCTACATACTCTTTAAATATACCATAGGTACGTGAAAGCCCAAATAAGTACACAAAGTCTCCAAGGATTGTATATTAGTGTGTCTTCTTCATACCTAAATTCACACACCACTTTAGGATAAATTGTGCTTATCCAATAATGACAAATCTTCCATGATTTTAAAAAACCTCCCAAAATAGGGTTTCTAGCCTAAACCTCTAGAACAAACAAGAAATATGGGGACATAGAGAAAAGAGAAGATAAAGAGAGGAGGATTTTTTGATTTGCACATATTATTATTATTATTATTATTATTATTATTATCCATAAATAAACACCAAAAATAAAATTCAAATAAAAACATAGGGAGAGTTGGCCTTGATCTAGGATAAGTGATAATAGCTCATGCTATCTAATCAAATATATAGTGGACGTATTATTTAGATATACAAACCCTTGACTCACCCTTCCACAAACACAATCAACAAAGGATTTGTGAAAACCCCCTACTCATCTCACATAACTATCCTCCAAAGGATATTCTTCTACTAAAATGAAGCAACCACTAACAACCTTCAAATAGGTAAAATGAAAAAATATTTCATTAAATTTCAAAGACCTTTAGATAGATTCCTTTATTCCTCTACAATGTCCCTTTAATTTTCTTCTACTTTTTATGTTACAATATTCTCTCCTTATATTCATTTGATTCTTCTAGAAAATATTGGCCTTGTCATCAAAATTTGATGAGATGACCATTTATTTACCCAAACTTTGTTTGTCATCATCCACGGAGGCCATTGACTAGATTGTCTCTCTCACCATGATGAATTGCTCTATTACCCCATGGTTGAAGGTTTTATTCCCACCCCCGCTTCCATCACCTTTATGCTACATGATTGTCTTAACCTATTTAATAGGTCATTAGTTGTCACAACAAGCTAATTATATTTTGAGTCTATAGACAAATTATAATTATGTATTTTTCATATATGTTGTATTCTAATCAATAATTTTTATATAGATACTTTAAAAGGTATATAATAAAAATAAAAAACAAGCTACTATAGAGGAAATATATGGTTTGAGTAATACTTAAAGTTTTTAAATACATGAGAGTTCATATAAAAATTAAGTTTATTAACTTTTTGGAATACATTTGAAAGATGAATTAGGCAAAGAAATAAATGAAGTTGAAAAATATATGAATGATGCAAATGAAGTAAAATGCAAACAAAAAGGAAAATTTGTATAGAATGATTGGAAATATCTGATTGGTTGAACTAATATCAAATATAATAAAATTTTAGTTATGAAATATTTATTATTATAGGAAGTGGAGAATGCTTGGACCATTGGGCTTAGGTTCAAGTTGTATAACATTATAGTGTGATTCCTTGGTTACCAATGAAAATATCAATGCTACATAAAATATGCCAAAACAAGATGGACTAATGCATTTGAGAAAAATACTAAGCCTATTCTAGAGCATCTTATACAAATTGAAGATGATAATAAAGAAAGAGCAATTGGTACAATGAAAGCAACTTACTTGAATCTTCCAATAATAGTTATCTTTATTTGAATATGAAATACTTTGTAAATTTCTTATAGATGCAAAAACGCATTGTATTTCAAGTTCCAAAAGATACTCTTCATATATAAATCATATGGGGATAAATGATTTTGTATTAGGAATTGTTAAAAAGTTTTTTTTTATGGTCGATAAAAGTAAAAATCATGGCTTAGAACATCACCTTGTTGTTTATACAACATACTTAACTTCACAAGGTCTTGGGCCAACTATTTTACAATTATGCTATATGGAAAAAGAAAAAATATATATAATTTTGTGAAGCATATTAATAAATGATAAAGCTATTTCTTTTAAAAAGTTGATAGCAATTTCTACATATGGGCTTCAACAATGATTGAGAATACAAATGGATTTATTTATTTTTAAGAAAGACATTTCAAACCTTACTATAATATATTGTGTAGCACATCATGAGTCTTTGTTATTAGTAAATAATTTTAAAACGATACATGATCTATTTCTTATTGAAAATATTGCAAACAAAGTGCATTAATGGGTTCAAAACTTACCAAAAAGAAATACAAATTTTAATTAAGTTACTTAATGTTATGCAAATTTATGTGGTAATTTTTTACAAAGCCATATAGTTAAATGGTTGTCTATAGGAGAGATTATTATAAGAGTTTTCAAGTTGATGTAAATTCCTTGAACTCTATGAAAAATGAAAAGAAAGGTTATTCATATTATGATAAGGCATATTTACTCTACACAATTTTATTTGCATACACTTATTGATGTATTTGATGAACTTAACAAGTTTAATAAGCCCTTTCAAGAAGAAAACATAGACATTACAACTCTTGGGTTAGCTCTTAAGGTAATAATAAGTACAATGTCTAAATTGTTCTTAAGGAAAGGGACTTTTAAAAAATGTACAACCTATCTTGCAAAGTTTTTGGTTGATCCACAATATGGATATATTGAAGATATAGAAGGAGAAGCCAAAGATATATATAATTTGCAATATATATCTATGCCAATTATGTAGGTTGACTATTGTGACAAAAGGATACAAACTATGATACATCATATTGAAGGCATGTAAGAGAGTTTTCAACAACTCAAAGAATACTATATTCAAATTCTCATAGATTGTTTAAAATAAATATTTTAAGATATTCCTATTTTTTTTAATAACTCGAGAAGGAAGAGAAAACTAGGGCATCAATTGGGTAGTCGAAGAGATTTTTGGTTGTGGTGGAATTGAAGACAAGATTGCTACCCTAGGAGGGCCCAATGGGGATACCTCCAAATCCTCTTTTAGAGAGACATAGTTCTTTAGCATATTTTTTAAATGTTAAATCTCCAACAAAGACTGAAGAAGCACAAAAACCTATATTAAAAATTCTCTTTATGGCTACTGGAAATAGATCAATATCTCAACAAGTTAATGGATGTTTTCCATAGTTAGAATCAAGGCCAAATATTGTCATTGAGTAAATGATGGTAGAATAAATAGTTTTATATAGAGCCAATCATGATTTGATCTATAAATTCATGGGTATTCGCCCTACCCTAAATTTTTTGCATTCCTAGGTCTGACAAAACTGAGAGCCTCTTGATGAGTATTCTTTGTGGTTTATTAGCAATGGATATTTTATTATTATTTTATCTTCACTTGCCAATAGAAATAGGGATTCCAAATCAGAAAAGAGAAATCATGGCCCAACAGGATTATTTATTTAGCCCTTGAGAGTGGTATTTGATCCTTGAATTGAACCCACTGCTATCCCAGTTTGGATTCGTTTGTATGCACTTCCAATGGAGTTTTGGAGTGAGCAGGTATTGGAAATTATTGGCAATTCCCTTTGAATACATTTGGGTGTTTCCAAAGACATAATGGAAGGAAACATAGTTTTTTATGTTGGATTATGCGTGGAAATGGATCTTATCCAACCTTTGTTGATAGAGGTTGAACTTAAACTTGCAGGACTATCTTGGATTCAACAACTAGATTATGAGGCATTGACATTCAGGTGTAGATTTTACCATAAATATGGGTATTTGAAGTGATCCTACCCAAACAATATGAACATAAAAATGGAGGCTCCTTTGGGAATGTCAAATCTTCCTAAGGAGGGTAAGTCAACAATCAATAAAGAAACAACCAACATTTCTCAAGGTAAATAAGCATAGGGAGATGGTTTTGAATAGCCCAAAAGAAGGAGAAGGCAAAACAAATAATATGGTAAAGAGTAAACCCAACTCAAGCCCTCCAATAGGTATGAGATCTTCAAGACACTAGTGGACCAGGAAGAAGAACAATTCATGGAAGGAGTGGATGGGAATAATAAAAATAATAGTAGTCATGTTCAATCCCCTCTTTCACCTCATCCCATCCTGGAGTAGGTAATTGAGTATAGTGAGTTACCGCAATCAGAGATTACAGGGGCAATGATAGAGCATAACCAAGATCAGTGGATAATTAAGGATGTCATGATGGGTATAGTAGAAAATAATAGATGAAGGTCTACTCTAGGGATAACTTAGGTGGAAAAGATATCAAAAAATATCAGCTCTCATAGAGTGGGTAGAAAATCAAATAAGGAATTGATAGTAGTTCAAGAAGAAAAATTGATCGCATGAGGATCAATGAGGCCAATAGATTTTTACTGCTCTCAAGGTAACCAATGATTATACAATCATGGAATGTTAGGGGTTTAAATAGTATAACTCATTAATCTGTTGTTCGAAGACTTTTAGAAAAATTTAAAATAGATTTTTTGCTTATCCAAGAGACAAAAATGTCATTGGATTTTATGTGTAAAACATTAAAAATACTTTGGAGGGGTGCTAGTCATATGGAAGTGGTTGCCCAAGGGGCATCAAGGGGATAGTTACTTTTTGGAACTCTCTTGAATGGATAGCAATAGAACATATAGTTTGGAGGGGTGTCCTTACATCATATTTTAGAGACAATGTGATAGTTGAGCAGGTTTAATCATAAATTTTCATGGGGCTCAAAACCTAGATGGTCAAATGCATCAATGGAAAGTGGTGCATAACATGAGAGTCTCAAGGGAGGAGTTAGATTGGATTTTTGTTGGGGATTATAATGGTAAATTATCCTCTAGATATTAGGAAAGGGGAAACCAAATTTTAGATCTAGGGGATCGATTTATGATTGCCCAATTCCATGCATTACACTTGGTGGATATTAAATGCCCTGGAACCAACTACACTTGTACTAATAAGAGGAGGGAGCCACATATAAGTAAGGTGAAGTTAGATCATTTTTTGGTTTCAAAGGAGGCATTTGTAAAATGGAATATAAAATTTCAGATTTTGGAGGGTCCAGTTTTAGATCACTTTCCCATTTTTTTGGAAGGGAGGATCAAGATAGTGCAACATCACAAACAATTCAAATTTGAAAACTTTTGGTTACAAAAAGAGGAACTTTAAAAGAAAATTCCACGTTGGTGGGAAGAGGATCATCTAACATATGGGACAATAATGTTTCCACAAGAAACTTCATTATATCAAGGATCAACTAAAACAATGGAGGTGAACTAACAAGATAGACTTCCAGGTTCAAAGAGCTCCATTGATGGCAAGATGGGATAAGGTTCAAAAACACTTCAGAGAAGGAACAATTACAGAGCAACTCAAATAAGAGGATGATGCATTGTGTAAAGCGGTTAAGAAAATTCACAACCAAGAGGATATCTACTAGAAACAGAGAGCAAGAACCACTTGGTTATTAGAAGGTGATAAAAATACCAAAATTTTCCAATAGGATGCCTATGCTAAAAGATAGATGAGCAACATGGAAGCTCTTCAAGATGAGAATGAACACTCCATTGACACAATTCTAGGTATGCATTTCCATTCAATGGATTATTTTTCTAAAATATTTAAGGAAATTATGGTGCAAGATGAAGAGGCTCAAAAATAATTTCTTATTGTCATACCCTCTATTATCTCTAAAGAAGAAAATTAGACTCTACTTAAACCCATTGATATATAGGAACTGAAGAAATCTCTCTTTGGAATGACACCGAAAAAACTCTAGGTCCATATGGCTTTCCAATTGATTTTTTTTAGGCCTTCTAGGACAACTTGGAGGATTATGTATTTGTTGTTATAGAGGAGTCCAAAGGTAGTAAAATAATGGTTAAATAATTAAATCATACTTTCATTTCCTTAATTCCAAAAGGAGAGGAGGGGGTGCAAATTTCAGATTATAGACCTATTGCCTTGTGCAATGTCATATAAAATAATCACAATGGTAATGGTTGAGTAGCTAAAACCTCTTCTACATAGAATTATCTCCTTGGAGCAATGGGGTTTTATAGAGGGTAGGCAGATCTTGGATGGTGTGGTTCTAACTCATGAGGTAATCCATTGAATTTAAAAATATGGTAATAGGGAAATGTTCATAAAATTGGATATGTCAAAGGCTTATGATAGTGTGGAGTGGATCTTCCTGTCAAATATGATGGTAGCCTTTGGTTTCTCTTAGTATTGGAAATAATGGGTCATGAGCTATGTTTATACTCTAACATACTCAGTGTTAATCAAGGGCCTTCCCTCACCACCATTTAGAGCTACTCGAGGACTTCGTCAACGAGATCCTTGTTCCCCTTATATTTTTCTCATATTGGCTAAATGTTTAGGTAGACTCATCTTGAGGAGAAGACAACAAGGTTTTCTAATAGGTATCAAGGTGGGTGAGGAATTTTTGACTTACCTATATTTTGTGGATGACACAGGATTGATGGGAGTGGCCAACTTTAGGGAAGCAAGAATTATTAGATATACACTTAATTTCTACCTTAGGGCCACAAACCAAGTCATCAATGATAAAAATCCAAAGTGGTCTTCTTAAATCTTGATGAAAGGCTTCAGGACATAATTTTAGAGATCTTAGGATTCACGAGGACTTCTCTCCTAGTGGTATACTTGGAGGTTCCTTTACATTTAAAAAAAAAAACTAAAAATAGATATCTGGAAGAATCTTTTAGATTGTATCAAGGAAATAATCAATCATTGGTCTCACAAATGGTTAAGCTATGGGGGTAGATTAACCTTTTTATATTTAGTCATTGAGGCCATGCCAGTTTATAAATTTTATATCCTTGCTACCCCACATACCATATGAAAAGAGTTGGACAAGATGGCTAGAATATTTTTATGGGTAGGAATAAAAGGAGAGAGAAAATGGGCCTTATTAGGTTGTAATAAAGTAATTGAATTCAAGGTAAAAGGAGGTTTGGGACTGAGGAGATCAAATTTAAATAATAAATCTTTGGATGGAAAGCTTTACTAGAGGTGGATTTCCTAATCAACTTCTTTATTCAATAGAGTTTTTACTAGTAAATATTTGAGACAGGTAAACCCAAATAAGGTGGGTCATTTTCCTTTGGATGGTAATGGGTCCTTATTATGGAAGGCTCTAGATTTAGGATCTCAGGTAGTGAAATATGGATTATTTTATAAAGTGGAGAGAGGGGAGAAGGCAATATTTTGGACAGATTCATGGTATCAATAACCACCTATTATTGTTGAATTTCTAGAACTGCAACCAATAAAAATAGTCATGGAAACTAGGGGTTGGGTCAAAATTGAAATATATTTCAACACAAGTTAGCTGGGGGATTATAATTTTAAGCAGTTTAAGAAGTTGGATGAGTGGCCAATTTCAATCCCTCTGGAATTGACACCCATCATGACTAAAATCTTGGCAGAAATATTTCTCACCGGTAGATATGAGGAAGATGAATTAGCTATAGGAGCCTTGGTGTCTACATAGTAAATTATGGATATGATCAGATCCTTCCAGAGCCTCCTCCTCATGCATATCAAGTTGAGAATTAGAGAAATATTTGGTAGTCCAAGGGTTGGCCAAAAGTAAATTTTTTTTCTGGCTATTCATGCATAATGGAATTCTTACTTTTTATAATCTCAGACATAGGGTAATAATTGGCTCATCTCAATGTGTTTTATGCTACAAGAGCGAGAAAACATCTGACCACTTGATTTTTGTGTTGGCAATTTTGGGTACTTTGGGTACATTGCCTTTGCTCAAGTGTATAAGTTGTCATTGATGTCAAGAAGCTCTTGAAGGAATTTGATTTGATGTCAAATAATTTATTTTGATGAAGGTTACGACATGACAGTTTCAATGGTCTTTTGTAAACCCCAAGTTGGCAGGTTTAAAAGTTACAGGTGGATGCATTAGTTTAATGCATTTGGGTCCAGGAGGAAGTATTTATTTAAATAATTAAAAACCTTGTTAAGGTTCCCTTTAATTATTTTTAAATAAATATTAAATTATTGTTTGCAATGGTTTCTCCTAACCCATGGCGCAAATGTCTTAACTATGTGGGTGCTATGTTTTAAGATTGTGGGCGCTATCCAAGACCTCTGTCGACGTGTTAAACTCCTCACCAAAGTCAAGAGCTTATGGTAAAAATACATATAAATCTCCCTCATTGAAAATCAAGAATGACCCCATACGTATTTTGAAAAGAGTTGCTCGCTATGATTTCATGATCCACTGTTCGGATTTCTTCTCCGATTGTGTCTTCGCCGTTTTCGTAAACCTGTTGTTCGACTGTGTCTTCGTCATTTTCGTGAATCCGTTGTTCATTTTTTTTTGTACTCGTCGTTTGTCGTAAATCCGTCGTAAGGTTTTCTTCTTTGTGTTCGCGTCAAAAGAAAGGGAGGCACTGTTGTTTTATTTAATCCCTGGCGCAGAAGGAACAATGCTAACAGTGTGAGGTTTAAACCTCACTGGGTGCCTTTGGCGCACCGGTAGTGGCTAGGTTGTTGGCGTGCTACCCAAATGGGAGGTTCCGTGTTCGAATAACATGAAAGGGTTTTTCATCGTGAAGTGGATGCAGCAGGTGGTGTTAGAATTCGTGCGCAATTTCTCCATAGCACGATTTTTGATGTTGGCCAAGGTATTTTCAAAATTAATTTTTACTAAGTGTATTTTGCAAATGGAGGAAGTTTATTAGAGGGCAAAACAACTTAGGAGTTATAAGGAGTTTAAAGCTTGTTTTATTTTTGATAAAATATTCTTTTGAAGGTGTTATTTGAAATATCTTATTGCATTCTTATGAGAGATAAATTTTATTTTTTATAAGACTATAAGGGAGAAATAAGGTGTATAAGGGATAAATTTTTCTTGTAATATTGAGAGTGCTTTTGGTTGATTATGGAAATGAAAGCATGATGTTTTAAGGTTAAAATTGCTTCTTGTGTGAAGTTGTGAAACCTTAAGTGGGTAGCTTTGAGATTGACATTTGCTTTCATTAAATTGGTAATAATCAAGCTATTCTTTACTTGGTTAAAGTGTTGGGCTTACTCCTTTGTTGATGATTTGAAAAGTCATTTTGTGCTTTGTGATTTGAGTTGATGGATGCTTTTTGTTCAAACAATATTGGAGAGAAAATGAGTTCTACTTGTTTCCTTTTCTGATGTTGATTGTGAAATTCTTCAAGGTTGTGTTTTGAGTTGAATGGCGTTGATTGAACCTTGGTTGATGAGCATTGTTGTTGAAGCCCTAATTGATGGTGAAAATAACATGAGTATCATTGTTATGTGATTCTTTGCATAGTTGGAAATTTTTGGGGTTTCATGTTCTTGAAAGAAAGCATTATATCCTATCCATTTCAAATATTGAGTTGAGTTTTCAGATTTGAGATTGAGTTTGAGCTAAGTTGATTTGAGTTGAGTTTTGAGATTGGTAGTTGAGTATAGAACATATTGAGTCTCTAACAATTCTCTTTATGCTTCTATGAGTTTGAAAAATCACATTGGGTCTCTAACAATTCACCTTGTGATTTCCTACTAAGAAAGTTGTTTTTCTTGGTGAGGTTGCTGAGTTTTGGACAAGTTTTGGTGGGGACTTGTGAGCAGTCTTGGACAGGTTTCGGTGGGGACTTGTGAGTAGATTTGGACAGGTCCTAGCAGAGGACTTGTGAGCTGAGTTTGATAGTTCTATTAGAGAACTTGAGGATAGAGGCACACTGGTTCTTTGAGAAGAACCTGAGGACAGATTTGGCAAGTCTTTGAGAAGGCTTGTGTGCAGAGGATTGATTTGTTCAAGCATTGGACAGATCTGATAGAAAGAGGAATACTTGTACTAGACCGACTGACTATGTTTGGTACAGGTTGCTGAGCTGCTGTGCATGTGATCATAGAAGGCAGAGGTCTCTTAGGCTAAGCATTGAGGACAAGAGGTCTTCGATGGAAAGGAGTTCCACGTGCTGGCAAGAGGTAGAGGCAGTTGATATTCTAAGGGATCATTTCCAGAGCATAGGGGAAGGTATCTCCTTTGATCAGAGGCTCATAAATTCTGATTGGGGGAAGGTATCTCCTTTTGGGCCGAGGCTCTTAAACATTGTAATTAGGAAGGATTCCCAAAGAACTTTGAGATAACTTTTAGAGAAAATTTTTGTGGACGTAGCCCAGCCATTTTGGGTGAACCACGTTAAAATTGGTGTCACTTTGTGGATGATATTATGCATTGCTTTGATATTGCTTTGGGTATATTGTTTTACTATTTTGAAGTATAAAGGAAAAAGCAAAAAGGGGTCTTATACTGTTCACCCCCCCTCTCAGTATAATCTTGTGTTCTTCAATTGGTATCAGAGCAGTTGCCTTCGGAAAGTTTAAAAGCTTGAAGGAAAAGCTAGTAAAGAACACAATGGATCATTCAAGTGGCAATGCAGCACCTATTCTTGATGGGTCAGACTTTGGTCTTTGGAGTGCAAGGATGATGGTTCATCAAATGGCACTTGGGAATGAGGTTTTGGAAGTGATTGAAGATGAGTACACTATTCCTGAACATGGTCCTAATACTAAAGAAGAAAGGCTCCTACATCACAACAATTCAAAAGCAATGAATGTAATCCTGAAAGGCTTATAGAAAGCAGATCTCACCAAAGTGATTCACTACAAGACAACTAGTGAAATGTGGAAACAGTTGAAGGTGGTTCATACAGGTGATACAAATGTCAAAAAGGCCAAGTTGAGACACTTCAAATGTATGTTTGAACAACTCAAGATGAATAATGATGAAAATATTAGTGACTACATGCTTCGTATGGATGAGATTGTTAACTCCATGAAAGACTTAGGTCTTGAGCTTGCTAAAAATGATGTTTGTGATAAGATTTTAAGATCTCTTCCTAATAGATTTAGTGAAAAGATTTCTGCTATTGAGGAATCTAAAGATTTGGATAAGTTGAAAAAGGATGAGCTCCATAGTATACTTGCAGCATTTGAGTTGAGAACTCAAGTGAAGGTTGATGTCAAGAAAGAGGCAGCTTTCAAGGCTACCAAGAAATCCAAGGGTAAACAGCTTCAAGATAGTGATGAGTCTTCTAGTGATGAAGAGGCATATTATAGCAAGAAATGCAAGTTCTCTAGAAAGCACAAAAGTATGAAAAATATAAGATGTTTCAATTGTGGAAAGTTTGGTCATTATGCTACTGACTGATTGTTCCCAAGAATGAAAGTGATGAAGATAAACAGGATTCTAAGAGCAAGGATTCTAAAAAGCACAAGCATCACAGGAAGAACAACTATGAGCACAGCAATCAAGAAAAGAGGTATTCTCACAAGAACAATAAGAGTTTCTACCTATACAAAGCAAGTAAGTGTTCTAGTAGTGATAGTGAAAGTTCTTCAAGTGATATTGAAAATGAGATGTTGTTCATATCAAAAAAAAAGGAAGAACTGAAACATAGATTCATTATCATGAAATGTCTTAGATGTGGAAACTTTGGTCACCTTGAGGATGATTGCACAAATAATGATTTGGTTTCCAGTATGTATGAGGATGCTTCAAAAAAATATAAGGAAGATGCATGTATGTTTTTTGAAAAGGGTAGCACCTCTAGTGATAAGAAATCTAAAAAAAGGCTTTGATGATTCAAAAAGCAAACAAATAGAGGAAGATATAGAGGAAGGTGAAGTAGATCTTGAAGGTGAAATTATTAGTGCTCTTAGTGCTTTGAAAAAGGAAAGAAAGAAGAATGCTAGACTCAAGGATAAGTTAGATGAATGTTGTATGGAGAGAGATGATCTTATAGAAAGTCTTGACTTCTCTATAGCTAAGACACAAGAACTCAAGGATGAGTTAGAGTCTAAGGTTCTTGAGTATAGTGAGTTATAATAGAAAATGGCTTCTTTGAAAGAGGAAACTAAAGAGTACAAGGATAAGCTTTATAGGTTTCAAGATAGCTCCAAAAATGTTAAGTCACTCATCAAAGGTCAAAGAAAGACAATAGATAAAACAGGCCTTGGTTTTGTTAAGCCACACAAGGAACAAGTTGGAGAGTCTAGTAAGAGACTCCAAAAGGAAGAGAGTTCTGATGAGGAAAGTACTTCAAAAAATGAGTCCTTGAATGATAGATGCACAGAAATAGAAAATAGAATTCAGAATGAGAAGAAGAAGTTTTCAGAACCTAAGAGGTCAAATAAAGGAAAGTTTCAAGGCAAATGTTTTGCTTGTCACAGGTTTGGTCACATGGCTTCACATTGCATGGATCAAGTGAAGAAGGTAAATGACAATTTCAGAAGTGCTAATTTCTTTCAAGGGTATTGCTACTCTTGTCAACAGTTTGGGCACAAAGCAGTTTATTGCAAGGCAAATAATAGGAACAGGTTTGATCAGAACAGGTTTGGTCGTAACAGGTTTGGTCAGAATCGGTGGATTCAAAGATCAGGTTTACCTCATAGAAACAACATCATCAAGTGTTTCAAGTGCAACAATGAAGGTCACATAATCAGACAGTGTAGAGCTAAAATTCCAAAATACAGGAACAGGAACAGTGGCATGATCAGGTCCAAGAATCAAGGCATGGACAAGAACAGGGATGATAACAAGAACAAGAATAGTGACAAGAACAGGAATATGGACAAAGAGTTCAAGAGAAGGCCCAGCAAGGAAGGTATAGACACCGATGATGATTAGTGCCTAATGGGAGTTTTACTCCCACCCCAGAATTAATCATCTCATCAGGAGGTGGGGGAGGGACTAATCTAAGAGGCTCATTCTCAGTCCCAAGCCCCAAAGGTGACCCTTTGCCATTGATGACAAAGGGGGAGAGATATGAGTAAGGGGGAGAGCTTCAAAGTGAAGAGGAGAGCTTCAAGTCAGGGGGAGCAAAACTTCAAAGGAATTCTTAGTTGTGGGCATAGTTGGTCAGTTGTTAGCACAATTGGTTTCAATTTTGGCTCTTGAGAAGTATTTTCAATAAAGGTTTGCCATCAATGACAAAGGGGGAGATTGTTGGCAATTTTGGGTACTTTGGGTACATTGCCTTTGCTCAAGTGTATAAGTTGTCATTGATGTCAAGAAGCTCTTGAAGGAATTTGATTTGATGTCAAATAATTTATTTTTATGAAGGTTACGGCATGACAGTTTCAATGGTCTTTTGTAAACCCCAAGTTGGCAGGTTTAAAAGTTACAGGTGGATGCATTAGTTTAATGCATTTCCAGGAGGAAGTATTTATTTAAATAATTAAAAACTTTGTTAAGGTTCCCTTTAATTATTTTTAAATAAATATTAAATTATTTTTTGCAATGGGTTATCCTAACCCATGGCGCAAATGTCTTAACTATGTGGGCACTATGTTTTAAGATTGTGGGTGCTAGCCAAGACCTCCGTCGATGTGTTAAACTCCTCGCCGACGTCAAGAGCTTATGGTAAAAATGCATATAAATCTCCCTCAATGAAAATCAAGAATGATCCCATCCGTATTTTGAAAAGAGTTGCTCGTTGTGATTTCGTGATCCGCTATTTGGATTTCTTCTCCGATTGTGTCTTCATCATTTTCGTAAACCTGCTGCTCGACTGTGTCTTCGCCGTTTTCGTGAATCCACTGTTCATTTTTTTTTTGTACTCGTCGTTTGTCATAAATTCGTCGTAAGATTTTCGTCTTTGTGTTCACATCAAAAGAAAGGGAGGGACTGTTGTTTTATTTAATCCCTGGCATAGAAGGAACAAGGCTAACTATGTGAGGTTTAAACCTCATCGGGCGCCTTTGGCGCACCGGTAGCAGCTAGGCTATTGGCATGCTACTCGAACGGGAGGTTCCGTGTTCAAATAATGTGAAAGGGTTTTTCATTGTGAAGTGGATGCAGCGGATGGTGTTAGAATTCGTGCGCAATTTCTCCATAGTGCGATTTTTTATGTTGGCCAAGGTATTTTCAAAATTAATTTTTGCTAAGTGTATTTTGCGGATGGAGGAAGTTTATTAGAGGGCAAAACATCTTAGGAGTTATAAGGAGTTTAAAGCTTGTTTTATTTTTGATAAAAGATTCTTTTGAAGGTGTTGTTTTAAATATCTTATTGCATTCTTATGAGAGATAAATTTTATTTTTTATAAGACTATAAGGGAGAAATAAGGTGTATAAGGGATAAATTTTTCTTGTAATGTTGAGAGTGCTTTTGGTTGATTATGGAAATGAAAGCATGATGTTTTAAGGTTAAAATTGCTTCTTGTGTGAAGTTGTGAAACCTTAAGTGGGCAGCTTTGAGATTGACATTTGCTTTCATTAAATTGGTAATAATCAAGCTATTCTTTACTTGGTTAAAGTGTTGGGCTTACTCCTTTGTTGATGATTTGAAAAGTTGTTTTGTGCTTTGTGATTTGAGTTGGTGGATGCTTTTTGTTCAAACAATATTGGAGAGAAAAATAGTTCTACTTGTTTCCTTTTTGATGTTGATTGTGAAATGCTTCAAGGTTGTGTTTTGAGTTGAATGGTGTTGATTGAACCTTGGTTGATGAGCATTGTTGTTGAAGCCCTAATTGATGGTGAAAATAACATGAGTATCATTGTTATGTGATTCTTTGCATAGTTGGCAATTGTTGGGATTTCATGTTCTTGAAATAAAGCATTCTATCCTATCCATTTTAGATATTGAGTTAAGTTTTCAGATTTGATATTGAGTTTGAGCTAAGTTGATTTGAGTTGAGTTTTGAGATTGGGAGTTGAGTATAGAACATATTGAGTCTCTAAAAATTCTCTTTATGCTTCTATGAGTTTGACAAATCACATTGGGTCTCTAACAATTCACCTTGTGATTTCCTACTAAGAAAGTTTTTTTTCTTGGTGAGCTTGTTGAGTTTTGGACAGGTTTCGGTGGGGACTTGTGAGCAGTCTTGGACAGGTTCCGATGGGGACTTGTGAGCAGATTTGGACAGGTCCTAGCAGAGGACTTGTGAGTTGAGTTTGATAGTTCTATCAGAGAACTTGAGGACAGAGGTGCACTAGTTCTTTGAGAAGAACCTGAGGACATATTTGGCAAGTCTTTGAGAAGGCTTGTGTGTAGAGGATTGATTTTTTCAAGCGTTGGACAGATCTGACAGACAGAGGAAGACTTGTACTAGACCGACTGACTGTGTTTGGTAAAGGTTGCTGAGCTGCTATGGACGTGATCATAGAAGGTAGAGGTCTCTTAGGCTAAGCATTGAGGATAGGAGGTCTTCAATGGAAAGGAGTTCCACATGCTGGAAAGAGGTAGAGGCAGTTGATCTTCTGAGGGATCATTTCTAGAGCAGAGGGGAAGGCATCTCCTTTGAGTAGAGGCTCATAAATTCTGATTTGGGGAAGGTATCTCCTTTGGGCCGAGGCTCATAAACGTTGTAATTGGGAAGGATTCCCAAAGAACTTTGAGATAACTTTTAGAGAAAAGTTTTGTGGACGTAGCACAACCATTTTGGGTGAACCACGTTAAAATTGGTGTCACTTTGTGGATGGTATTATGCATTGCTTTGATATTTCTTTGGGTATATTGCTTTATTGTTTTGAAGTATAAAGGAAAAAGTAAAAAGAGGTCTTATACTATTCACCCCCCCTCTCAGTATAAACTTGTGTTCTTCATTTTGAGTGCCCATTCATGCACCAAATATGGGAGAGATGATTTTTATCTTAAAAAAATTGAGTTAATGGTGATTTGAACCATACTAATATTTGGAAAAGATGGAATAGGGATAGATTTAAATCTAAAGCTCTTTGCATTGGTTGGGATCTTGTATTAAACTTCATTTAGTGGCAAGTGTGGTTGGAGATAAATGGTAGAATTTTTAGAGAAAAATTTTCATCTTTAGATGGAGTTTGGCTGGTCATTTAGAGCAAAGTCATAGAAACTGTGGCAGTGCGTGCTAAAGAGGAAACTCAAGTTTTTATGGGGACAATGGATAATGAATTTGAAGTGCAAGAGGAGCAGGATAGAGCTAGTTGAAAACCACCCCCAAAATGTTGGATTAAAATTAATACTAATGGAGTTGCAAAAGGCAATTCAAGTAGAGTTGGAATTGGAGTGGTTTGCAAGAATCATGTTGGAACAATGCTCTATTTGGAACTGCAAGGCTTGGTAAGGGCCAAAAATAATGAAGCAAAAAACTTAGCTATCAAATCTACTTCTATTTGTGTAGTAAAACAAGGTTACAAGAGGATAATCCTAGAATAAAATTCTCAAATAATGGTAGGAGCTTTGGATTGCATGAGAAACTTTGCTTTGAAGACATGGAGGTTGAGGATTATTTTCACTCAAATTAAGGAATTGTGTAGGAAATTGGATGATGCGATTTTATTTTATGTGAGTATAGATCTAAATAAAATGGTAGAATTCTTGGTTAATATGGATACTAATAAAGAGGTAGGGATTCAGTGGCACAGTGACACAACTATTGAGGATGAGATGATTAGGTAGGATGGTGAGAAAATCCAGTGTTTAGCTAATTTACATAACCATTGTAGAAATATGGTTTAGAAGATTTGGATCCAATGTAGATCTTCTTTTACAGTAGTAAACAGGTGAACAACCATTGTAGAGATATGGTTTAGGATATTTGACTCCAATGCAAATCTTATTTTACTATTGTAAACATGTGTTCTCTTTGGCTAAGGTTGGGATAAGTCTCATCCCAACTTGTAAATGATCTTGTTTTAGTATAAGTTTTTCAAATTATTTTTCATAAAAAATATTCCTCTTTTTAATGCAACAAAACTCTTCAATTTTGTTAGTATCCACAAGAATGTTCAAGCCAAGAGAATAATTTAGAGTGTTGGCTTACAAACTTCTTCAACATCTAAAAAATAGTGTATCAAATGATGTCTCATAAATTGTTTGAATAATTTTTTTCAAATCTTCCTCTTTTCAATGCAATAAAGATCTTTAACCCTTGTTAGTATTCATAATAATGTCAAATTCAAGAGAATAATTTAGAGTTTTGGCTTGATAAGCTTCTTCAACATTTACAAAATAGTATTTTAAATGATGTTGATGTTATACCTTTGTTTGATGTCAAATACTATTTTAGATAATTACATTTCTTTGTTGAATCCTTAAATTTAGTTTGAGAAGGCTTTTCAATGAAGAAGCATGAAGGGTATTTTGTAACACCAATCAATGGTATAAAACATTACCTCAAATAATGAAATTGTGAAAAGCTATACTTACCATTCTTGCAAGGACAATGGATTGTGAAAGGGTATTTTTTAAGCAAAAATATCATCAAAATTTTGAAAATCAAGGCTTACCATAGATACTCTAGATGAACTAATAATTTTCTCGTCAAATGAACATGATATATATAGCATATATTGGGATGCATTTTATGAGAGATGGAGATATACAAAGCCAAGAAGAGTTCTTAAATTTTAAAAGTAATTTTGGCATAGACATAAACAATTTGTGAATTAATAATTCTAATACAATTATCAACCTTATTATATGTAAAAATAATGTTTGTTATATGTATAAGCACTTTAAAAGGGTTTTTTTTGTTATGGCATACATTAATTTTTTAATTTAGATAGATGTTTCACACAATGATTTGTAATTTTGTTTGAGATGAATAAATTTAATATTTTATTATATATTTTAATTTTTTAAATGGGTTATATGGAATTGAAATGGGACCACTCATATTGCATCATGACCACATACTGGTATTACAACACCTTGACAATTATGCATGTATCACTTGGAAAAATTCACACTTAGGTCTCCTCCTTGAAAGTTGAGGAGTATAACAAGTTGAACTAATTCCATTTGATTATTATATATTTCAAAATTAAGATATCTTAAAGCAATATATTAATTATTTTAAATTATATATTCTATATTGTTTGATTCTTTTTACATATGCATTTATAAATCATTTTGATATTTATAAACATATACAATTTAAACATATAAATTAATATTTTTATTGAATACCTATCAATTCTATAGGTTAATAAGAATTAGGAAAAATAATAATACATAAAATAAAATAATTTGATATACATTATTTGTAATAAACTTATTTAAAAATATTCAATTAACATGTTTTTAAAGCTTAAAATATAATAAACAATTATACATTTACTTTAAAAATATTAATATTATTAATTGTTGTTAAAAATATGTTAATATTTAATATTTTATTTTTATTATAATAATGTTTTTAATAATCTTCTTTTATGGAATACATTTTTTATTTTATTTAAAATATTTTAAACTACAATTAATCACTAATTTAAAACTAAAATAACTAATAAATCAAATAAAGTTTAAGACATGAAATTTGGTGAAAAAAGATAAAAAAATTTAGAAGGGCTCTGCTAACACTTCATTGTAACGATCTGTGACAACATCCATATAGCACAGTTGGCTATATTTCCAATTGAATTATTTTTTATCAAATTCAATTATATATAGGAATAGATTTATTTGATTTATTTCATCATCGAATAACTTTATCCAATTGCAATTCTTCACCATATATCAAGAAATGTGTTAAATTTCAGCATCATGTTAATCTTGCGCACTTGCCATCATAGGCCTTACAACCCATTCAAGTGGCTTGTCCATTTTCTCAGTGGGATTTGGATCTAATCGGTAAGATCTCTCCTCCATCATCGAGTTGGCATACATTCATTATTACGGCTACTGCTCCTTCTCTAAGTGGCTAAGAGACTTTTCCCTCTCTGAGTGGTTGTTACTTATTGATCTTCATTCGGTTCCATTGAATAATTGTTGCATATTTAATTATTGGAAAAAAAATTGCTTCAAGTGGTATCAAAATTTGGGACGATCTACTTATGAGAAGTAAATGCTAGCTATTTTGCATACCATTAAGAAATGGAGGTGTTATTTATTAAGCAGTAATTTCATCATTAATACTGACCATAGTAGCCTTAAGCATTTCTTAGAACAACGTCTTTCATGCCCTAAACAGAATAAGTAGATGACCAAACTTTTGGGGTATGATTTTGTCATTGAGTATAAAAAAGCCAAATAAAATATGGTAGCATATGCCTTGTCTCGAAAATACAAGGATGAGGTGACCATCGATGCTATTTTGGGTCCTTTTCCCCAATGCTTGTCTCAACTTTAAGAAGAATGGTTGACTAATTTGAAAACTACTCAAATTATTCAAGATATGAAAATAGGATCATCATTGCATCCTTACTTCTCATATTTATATGGTGTGCTTCACAAGAAATATTGCATCTATCTTTCGCAAGGTTACACTATTAAATCTATGGTTCTCCATGAATTGTATGCATCCCCTCTAGCAGGACACTCTGAATTCTTGAAAAAATACTAGCGAGTGAGGCAATCATTTTCTTGAAAAGGCATAAAATCTGATGTCAATACATTTATGGATGAATGTGAGGTATGTCAACATAACAAAGGTAAAATAGTTAAATATCTAGGACTACTGCAACCCTTACCTATCCCGAACCACCAATGAGAGCACATATCCATGGATTTCATTTATGGTCTTCCCAAATCATAGGATAAAACCATGAATTTTGTGTTTGTGGATCATCTTTCCAAATTTGCTCATTTTTGTGCACTACAAAACCCCTACTTAGCAAGTAAAGTGGCCAAGGTATTTCTTGACTTCATTTTCAAGTTACATGGTATACCCAAAACTATTATGAGTGATCGTGATTCTATTTTCACTAGAAAATTTTGAAAGGAATTGTTTCATCTTAGTGGTACCAAGTTGAATATGTCTTCCTCATATCACCCCAGTCTGATGGTCAAACAAAAATAGTTAACAAATGTTTGGGTACTTACCTTCGTTGCTTTGCTCAATATAAGTAGTATCACTGGATTCAATGGATTTCATTAGCACAATGGTGGTATAATACTTCTTACCATGTTTCCCTCAATATGTCTACATTTGAATCTTTGTATGGTCAAAAGCCTCCAACAATCACAGATTATGTACCAAGATATTCCAAAGTATCTTAGGTAGATGACTTCTTTCAATAATGTTAGACAATAATTAAACTTCTTAAAGACAATTTGATCCAAGCACAGAATTGTATGAAGCAGCAAAAGGACTTACATCATTCAGAATGCCAATTCAAAGTAGGATATATAGTCTTTTTGCACCTGTAGCCATACAAGTAGCTATCCTTAAATATCAAATCTAATCAAAAGTTGACTCCTCAATTTTATGGGTCCTACAAAGTAGTTCATCACATTGGTAAATTTGCATATCAATTGGAGCTTCCAACCTCTTATCGTATACATATATTTTCATGTATCTTGTCTCAAATAAATGATTGGCTAGAATTTGCATTCCTAGATAGAGCTTCCATTGGATGAAGAAGGTTGAGTAACTCTTTAGCATGAAGTAATACTGTGAGCCAGAGTACGTCATATTTGATCACAAAAAATTCAAGAGTTCTTGATTAAGTGGTAGGACCTTCTAGAAGTAGATGCTACATGGGAGTCAGAGAGTATTTTCTAATATTTTCCAGATTTGAGGATAAAGCTTTATGAGGGAAAAATCCATGTTACAACACCAATATAGCATAGTCGGCTATATTTCCAATTGAATTATTTTTCATCAAATTCATTTATATATAGGAATAGATTTATTTAATCATAGAATAACTTTATCCAATTGTGATTCTTCACAAGAGACTTTGCCCTCTCTAAGTGGCTAAGATACTTTACCCTCTTTAAGTGGTTGTTACTTATTGATCGTCATTCAATTTCATTGAATAATTATTACATATTTAATCATAAGGAACAGTTTTGCTTCATGATCTACTACGGTTTTGCCACAACACTTTGATTAGGGTTTGAAATTTCTCTCTTCTTGCCCATGGCTGCATGTGAGGGCCCTTATGGGACCCTCCCTCTATCCCCTTCTCCCAAGTAGTTATTTGCAAAAATAGTGAGGAAGAGACATGAAGTTGAGGATGAATCCTTGAGAAGTGATGTTTTAAAATCTATATTTTTGGTTTTTTTTTCAAGAGGCCAATGGATAAATTTTTTTAGTCCAAAGTTAATGGATGGCTTTCCTAGGCTACCTACTATCCCAAGCTTGTTATTGAACAAAGTATGGTGGTTGAAAACATTTTGTATAGGAGTAACCATGATATAATCTACAAATTTATTAGCATAAGATCATCTCTAGGGTTTATGACCTCCTAGGTTCTAAATAATTGGGAGTCATTTGGAGATATTTCAATATGCCTTATTAGTAATGGATACTATATAGTGATTTTCTCTTCAAGAGAAAATAGGGACAAAACTTTTGAATCAGGAAGAGAAGTTATGGAGTAGCAAGTCTTTTTTCCAACCCTAGAATATAGTATTTGACCCATTAATGGAACCCATTACAATGGTTGTTCGATTTTGATTATATGCTCCACCAATGGAATATTAGTGTGAACAAATTTTTGAGAGATTGAGCAATTTCTTGGGATGCTATCTAGGAGTCGTTATAGAAATTATGATGGGAGATTCAACCATTTATGCTTATATGTATGTTGAGATGGATCTTAATAACCTATTTTCAACTAAAATAAAAATAGATATGGGAAATTTAATCTAGATCCAACAAGTAGACTATGAAGTGATTTCCTTTTGGTGTAGGATTTGTCATAAGCATGGACATGTTATTTGTTTTTATCCTAAGACTATCCAAAAGGACCCCATCCCATAGGAGGCTAATTAAAATGATAGCAATATGCTTGAGAAGAAGGGAGAAGCTCAACCCACAACCTTTATTCGACTAGAAGATAATTTTGAATCACCTAGAAGGAAGAAGAAGCAAAATAAGAAGGCAACATGATCAAACCAAATAGAATAGAGAAACCTAAATAAGAATGAAATTTTTTATACCCTAATGGATATAGAGAATGAGATAATTAATATGGGTAACCCCAAGAGGAAAACCTTTTCTCCAAGAATGTAGTAGTCTAGTAGAGGATAACTCAACCAACATTGAAGATCAATATCCAACCAATAGTGAACCATATTTCCATAATATCTTTAGAGAATCTTAACCCAACTATGGTCATGGATGATAGGTATGTCTCGATGAAATATAGGGGTAAGCCTCCTCTTGGAATCTAGTAACTAAATAAAATATTAAAAAACACCCAAGCTAAGAGTGTAGGAAGAATATCAAACCAGGAAAAGTTGACAATAGACAATGACCAACTAGTAAACTAGGCGAGCATAAAGCAGGTTGATACTTATTATGTTTTGGATTCCCAATGATTGTACACTCATGTAATTTTAGAGACTTAAACAATAAGTCTCAAATTATTGTTCATAGTTGAATTTAAAGTCATCATGCGTACTTCATTTTCCTTCAATAAATGAAATCTTCAATACAAGTGATGGATAGAATAGCCAAGAAAATATAGATACAAATAGAGCATATGAAAATTGCATCCCAAGGTGCTTTAGAGGGTATAGTGACTTTGTGGGACCCTCTAAACTAGATAATAATTGATCATGTTACGCCAAGGGGGATTCTCACATCTCAGTTCAAGAGTAAGAGTTTGGGATAATTTTTGTTGATTTTAAATTTCTATAGTTCAAAATATTTTGGGGAGCAATGCCTCTAGTGGAAAGCTATACAAAAAAGTAGGATAGGAAAGGAAGAGGAAAATTGGATGGTGGTTGGTGACTTAAAAGCTAAGATTTTAGCTAGGTATTAGGAAGATATCATCCCATAGTTTGATCAAGAGGATATATTTATGATCTCTAAAGTAAATCAACTCAATTTTGATTGATGTTAAATGTGTAGGATCTTCTCATACTTGGAAAAACAAGCAAGTGGGGTTGGAAAATAGGAAGGTAAAACTATATAGATTCTTGGTGTCCAAAGTGACTTTTTGCATTGGTCATCTAGGTAGGAAATCCATAATCATACAAAATTAGACCATTTTCTAATTCTCTAGGGTATGGGCTATAACTCTTTCTCTAGACCATAATGTTAGGGTAAAATAGGTAGTATATTGCATTATACTACATAGGTTATTACATTTACTTTTCTACCATAGGAGATATTTACTATTCTATGAATTACCTCCTAGTTAACTAAGGTTAATAACTAAATATATTATGATATTTAGTTAGGTTTTTAGAATAAATCTATTATTAATCATCATTAGTGCTTCTAATGCTAAGTGGTTAATAATCCTATTTTGTAACCTACTTAAGCTTCTAAGTTGAATGCAATTCCTAATGTTCGATTGATAATCATTTGCTTAATATTTTCGTGCATTATTGCTTCATTGGTATTAGAGCCATTGGTATTAAAGTCATACTTTTAAATTCATAGGGTTCTATTGGCTACTAGAATGGAGGAGCTGGCCACACTCTTTTGGATGAAAAAAAATAGAAAAGACTTGAAACAGGAAGATGAGCTGGTCAAAAAAGAGACAAAGAGTATAGACAAACATGAGGAGATCTATTGAAAAAAAGAGCTAGAATTTATTAGCTATTAGAGGGGGACTAAAACACTAAGTTCTTCCACCACTTGACCATGGAAATAAGACACTCCAACACAATGCACAACCTAAAAGACCTTCATGATAATGTAATGAAAATTATACTAAGTATGCAACAAGTTGTAAATATCTATTTTAAAAATATTTTCATATTATTTCCCATCCTAGTATTGTAGTGTAACAAGAGATACTTAATTGTATCCCATAAATTATAACAACCGAACAAAAATAGGTCTTCTTAAAAACTATGGATCTAGAGGAGGTGGGAGATATAATTTTTCTCCAAAACACAAAAGTCCCCAAGCCCTTATGGGTTCTTGATTAAACTTTTCCAAAAAATTATGGGACAACATATTGGAGGATGTAACTAGGGCAGTGACTTTTTGCATTGGTCATCTAGGTAGGAAGTCCATAATAATACAAAATTAAACCATTTTCCAATATGATTCTGGATAGATTCTTGGTGTCCAAAGTGAATTTTTGCATTGGTCATCTAGGTAGCAAATCCATAATCATACAAAATTAGACCATTTTCTAATTCTCTAAGGTATGGGCTATAACTCTTTCTCTATACCATTAGTCATAATTTTAACTTCATAGGGTTCTATTGGCTACTAGAATGGAGGAGCTGGTCATACTCTTTTGGATGAAAATAAACATAAAAGACTTGAAACAGGAAGATGAGCTGGTCAAAAAAGAGACAAAGATTATAGACAAACATGAGGAGATCTATTGAAAAAAAAGAGGTAGAATTTCATAGCTATTATATGGGGACTAAAACACTAAGTTCCTCCACCACTTGGACATGGAAATAAGACACTCCAACATAATGCACAACCTAAAAGGCCTTCATGATAATGTAATGAACACTATACTAAGTATGCAACAAGTTGTAAATATCTATTTTAAAAATATTTTCCTATTTTTTCCCATCCTAATATTTTAGCTTAACAATCCTAACAACATGATAATATTATTGGTTTTTTACGGATTTTGAGCTCTGAGGCGGGAAGAGATGAACTAGGTTTCTGAAGCTAAGGAAAATCTAGGGCATCGGTTGGGTTTCCGTAGAGATTTTTGGGTACTGTGGATCTGAAGGCAAGATTGCTGCTCCTGGAGGGTCCAATGGGGACTTCTTCGGATCCTCTCTCTGGGAGGAATAGCTCTTATGCAGATATGCTAAAAGATAAATCTCCTTCCAAGACGGACGAAGCTCAAAGATCTGCCTTTAAAATGCTATTTACGGTTGCGGGAAACAGATCAACAGTGCATCGAATCAATGGATGCCTGCCACAGTCCGATTCAAGGCCCAAGATTGTCATTGAGCCAAAGATGGTCGAAGAAATAGTCTTATACAGAGCCAATCATGACTTGATCTGCAAATTCATGGGTATTCGCCCTACCCTAAATTTTTTGCACTCCTGGGTTTGGCAAAACTGGGAACCTCATGGTGAGTACTCTTTGTGGTTTATTAGCAATGGGTATTTTATTGTTAGTTTTTCTTCTCTGGCCGATAGAAATAGGGCTTTCGAATCAGAGAAGAGGAATTATGGTCCGACAAGGTTTATTTGTTCAACCCTGGAGAGTGGGATTCGATCCCCGAATTGAACCCACTACTGTCCCGGTCTGGATCCGTCTGTATGCACTTCCAATGGAGTTTTGGAGTGAGCAGGTTTTGGAGATGATCGGTAATTCCCTTGGAAGACATTTGGGTGTCTCCAAGGACACAATAGAAGGGAACACAACTGTTTATGCAAGAATATGTGTGGAAATGGATCTTAGCCAGCCTCTCCCGACAGAGGTGGAACTTGAACTTGTAGGACTATCATGGATTCAACAGCTGGATTATGAGGCTCTGCCCTTTAGATGCAGAGTTTGCCACAAACACGGGCATTTGGCCCGATTTTGCCCAAACAATATGACCACAAAAATGGAGGCTCCTCTAGGAATGTCGAATCTTCCTAAGGAGGGTAAGGCAACAATAAACAAAGAACAAGCCAATACCTCCCAGGGCAATGAAGCTCAAAGAGATGGTTTTGAACAGCCTAAAAGAAGGAAAAGGCAAAAGAAAAAATATGGCAAGGAGCAAACCCACCTCAAACCTGCCAATAGGTATGAAATATTTAAGACACTAGTGGACCAAGAGGAACAATTCATGGAAGGCATGGATGGTAATAGTGAAAACAATAACATTCACGTTCAAGCTCCTCTTTCTTCTCCCCCCGTCATAGAGCAGGTAATTGATCACAGTGGGTTACCGTAGTCTGAGAGTGTTGGGGCATTGATAGTTCATAACCAAGAGCAACCAATGATCAAGGATGTCAGCATGGGAATAGCAGAAAAGAACAGAGAAAGGCCAACTTTAGGGATAACTCAGGTGGAAAAGAGATCAAAGAATGGCAACTCTCAAGGAGTGGGTAGAAAGTCAAATAAGGAATTGCTAGCAGCTCAAGGAGACAAACTGATCATTGGAGGATCGATGAGACCAATAGATTCTTATTGCTCTCAAGGTAACTAATGATTATACAATCATGGAATGTTAGGGGTTTAAACAGTAGAACCCATCAATCTGCTGTTCGAAGACTCTTAGAAAACTGTAAAATAGACTTTTTGCTTATTCAGGAGACAAAAATGTCGTTAGATCTTATGTGTAAAACAGTCAACAGAATATGGAGGGGTGCGGGTCATATGGAGGTGGCTGCCCAAGGGGCCTCAGGGGGATTGTTACTCTTTGGAACTCTCTTGATTGGACTGCAATAGAACATCTTGCCTGGAGGGGTGTTCTCACATCTCATTTTAGGAATAATGTCACAGCTGAACATGTTTTAATCACAAATTTTTATGGGGCTCAAAACCTTGATGGTCAGCGGCTCCAATGGAAAGTTGTGCATAACATGAGAATCTCAAGGGAAGATTTAGACTGGATTATTGTTGGGGACTTTAATGCTAAATTATCCTCTAGAGATCAGGAAGGGGGAACCCCAATTTTGGACCCAGGGGATCGACTTATGATTGCTCAAGTCCAGGCTTTACACTTAGTGGATATCAGAGGCCCTGGTACCAACTATACTTGGACTAATAAGAGGAGGGAGCCACATAGCAGGAAGGTTAAGTTAGACCATTTTTTGGTTTCAGAGGAGGCATTTGTAAAATGGAATACAAAATTTTAGATTTTGGAGGGTCCTGTTTCAGATCACTTTCCCATTTTCTTGGAAGGAGGGACTAAGATAGTGCAGCATCACAAACCATTTAAATTTGAGAATTTTTGGTTACAAAAAGAGGAACTTCGAAAGAATATTCCTCAGTGGTGGGAAGAGGGCCACCCAGCCTATGGGACAACAATGTTTAGATTCCACAAACAACTTCATCATGTCAAAGCTCAATTGAAACTTTGGAGGCGAGCTAACAAATCAGACTTCCAGGTTCAAAAAGCTCCTTTGGTGGCCAGATGGGATGAGGTCCAAAGACAATTTAGGGAAGGAACAATTACTGAACAACTCAAAACCGAGGATGATGTCTTGCGTAAAGCGGTTGAGGACATTGACAACCAAGAGGAGACCTTCTGGAAACAGAGAGCAAGAACCACTTGGTTATTAGAAGGTGATAGAAATACCAAATTTTTCCATTGGATTGCATGTGCTAGGAGACAGATGAATAACATGGAAGCCCTTCAAGATGAGAATGGACACTCCTTTGATACTCTTCCAGGTATGCAGTCCCATGCAATGGATTATTTTTCTGAACTTTTTAAGGAAAGTATGGTGCAAGATGAAGAGGCTCAAAACGACATTCTTGATGTCATACCTTCTGTTATCTCTGAAGAAGAAAATCAGTCCCTTCTCAAACCCATTGAAAGAGAGGAACTGAAGGATGTGGTCTTTGGAATGAGCACCGAAAAAACTCCAGGTCCAGATGGCTTTCCAATTGAGTTTTTTCAGGCCTTTTGGGATAACTTGGAGGAGGATGTAATGGTTGTTATAGAGGAGTCCAGAGGTAATAAAAGAATGCTTAAAGCTTTAAATCATACTTTCATCACCTTGATTCCAAAAGGGGAGAAGGGGGTTCATATTTCAGATTATAGACCTATTGCCTTATGCAATGTGATATATAAAATAATCACAAAGGTAATGGTTGAGCGACTAAAACCTCTTTTACATAACATTATCTCCTCAGAACAAGGGGGTTTTGTTGAGGGTAGACAGATCCTGGATGGGGTGGTTCTAGCTCAGGAGGCAATCCATTCAATGCAAACTTCTGGTAATAAAGGAATGTTCATAAAATTAGATATGTCAAAGGCCTATGATAGGGTGGAGTGGAGCTTCTTGGCAAAGATGATGGCAGCCTTTGGTTTCTCTCAAGATTGGATAGAATGGGTCATGAGTTGTGTCTCTACTCCGACATACTCAGTGTTAATCAAGGGTCTCCCCTCGCAACCTTTTGGAGCCACCCGTGGCCTTCGTCAAGGCGATCCCTGCTCTCCCTATTTGTTTCTCATATTGGCTGAAGGACTAGGTAGACTTTTCTTGAGAAGAAGACAACAAGGTTTGCTAGCGGGTATCAAGGTGGGTGAGGAAGTTTTGACTCACCTACAGTTTGTGGATGATACTGGATTGGTGGGAGTTGCCAGCTTCAGGGAAGCAAGAATGATCAGAGATACTCTTAGTGTCTACCTTAGGGCTACAAACCAAGTCATCAATGATAAAAAATCCAAAGTGGTCTTCTTCAATCTTGATCAGAGGCTTCAGGGCAGAATTTTAGATATCTTGGGATTCACAAGGACTTCTCTCCCAGTGGTTTACTTGGGGGTCCCTTTGCACTTCAAAAAACTAAAAATAGAGACCTGGAGGAATATTTTGGATTGTATCAAGGGTAGAATCAATCATTGGTCTCACAAATGGTTAAGCTATGGGGGTAGATTAACTTTTCTACAGTCAGTCATTCAGGCCATGCCAATTTATAAATTCTCTATCCTGGCTGCCCCACATACTATATGGAAAGAGCTGGACAAGTTGGCCAGAAAATTTTTATGGGAAGGAGCAAAAGGCGAGAGGAAATGGGCCTTAGTTGGGTGGGACAAAGTGACCCAGCCCAAGGTAAAAGGAGGCTTGGGTCTGAGAAGATCTAAGATAAATAACAAAGCTTTGGCTGGAAAGCTTTACTGGAGGTGGATTTCCCAGCCAACTTCCTTATTCAGTAGAATCCTAACCAGTAAATATTTGGGACATGTTAACCCAAATGAGGTGGGTCATTTCCCTTTGGAAGGTACTGGATCCTTAGTGTGGCAGGCTCTCAAGTTAGGATCTCAGGTTGTAAAAGATCGATTATTTTGGAAAGTGGGGAGAGGGGAGAAGGCTCGCTTTTGGTCAGATTCTTGGGATCAATACCCACCTATCATTGTCGAATTTCCAGAATTGCAACCTTTAAAAGCAGCCATTGAAACCAAGGGATGGGTTCAAATTGAAAGTTATTTCACCACTAGTCATCTGGGGGATTACAAGTTTAAGCAATTTAAGAAGTTGGATGAGTGGCCAATTTCAATCCCTCCGGATTTGGCACCCATCATGACTAAAATCTTGACAGAAATATTCCTCACAGGTAGAGACGAGGAGGATGAATTAGCTTGGGGCTATGGGAGCCTTGGTGTCTACACGGTAAAGGACGGGTATGACAAGATCCTTCCAGAGCCTCCCCCGCTTACTTTTTAGGTTGAGGATTGGAGAAAGATTTGGCATTCCAAAGGGTGGCTGAAAGTTAACTTTTTTGCCTGGCAGTTCATGCACAATGGAATTCTCACTTTTGATAATCTCAGATCTAAAGGAATCATCGGCCCTTCCCAATGTGTATTATGCTACAAGTGCGAGGAAACAGCTGACCACTTGATGTTTGAGTGCTCTTTCACGCGCCAGATCTGGAAGAGATGGTTTTCATGTTTTAAAATTCAAGTTAATAGTGAATTGAACAGAAATAATATCTGGGAAAGATGGAAGAGGGGTAGATTTAAATCTAAAGCTCTTCGTCTTGGTTGGGAGCTTGGATTAAACTTCATTTGGTGGCAAATGTGGTTGGAGAGAAATGCTAGAATCTTTCGAGAAACTTTTTCTTCGCTAGATGGAGTTTGGCAGGTCATTTGGAGTAAAGTCACTGAAACTGTGGCGGTCCATGCTAAAGAGGAAATTCAGGTGGTTGTCGGGGCGATGGCAGAAGGACTTGAAATGCAAGAGGAACAGATCAGAGCTAGTTGGAAACCACCCCCAACAGGTTGGATTAAAATTAATACTGATGGTGCTGCTAAAGGCAACCCGGGTAGAGCTGGAATTGGAGTGGTTTGTCGTAATCATGTTGGAGCAGTGCTCTATTGGGAACTGCAAGGCTTGGGAAGAGCTACAAACAATGAAGCCGAAGCCATAGCTATCAAATCTGCTTCTATTTGGGCAGTTAAACAGGGCCATAGGAGGATAATACTCGAATCAGATTCTCAAATAATGGTCGGAGCTCTAGATTGCATGAGGAACTTTGCCTTGAAAGCTTGGAGGTTGAGGATTCTTGTCAATCAAATTAAGGAACTATGGAGGCAATTAGATGATGTGGTTCCCGTCTACGTGAGCAGAGATTTAAACAAAGCGGCCGACTTCCTGGCTAAGATTGGTGCTGAGAAGGAGGTTGGGGTTCAGTTGCATAGTGACATGGCTACTGAGGACGAGGCGATTAGGCAGGGTCTTGAAAGGTCCCTGAGCTAATGATCAAGGAAAAAGCAAAGGGTGGAATGGTGTCGCGATTTCGCGACATGCTGCTGCGACGTGGCCAAGGGAGGAAAGTTGCTGCGATATCATGACATTTTGTTTCATCGCGGCCAAGGGAGGATAGTTGTCGCGATATCGCGACATGTTGTTTGGTCACGGTCACTGGAGGAAAGGTGTCGCGACATCGCGACATTTTGTTTTGTCATGGCCAAGGGAGGATAGTTGTCGCGATATCGCGACATGTTGCTTCATCGCGACCACTGGAGGAAAGTTGTCGCGATATCGCGACATGTTGCTTCATCGCGGCCACGGGTGGAAAGTTGTCGCGATATCGCGACATGTTGCTTCGTCATGGCCAAGGGTGGAAAGTTGTCACGATATCGCGACATGTTGCTTCGTCACGGCCAAGGGTGGAAAGTTGTCACGATATCGCGACATGTTGCTTCGTCGCGGCCAAGGGTGGAAAGTTGTCACGATATCGCGACATGTTGCTTCATCGCGGCCAAGGGTGGAAAGGTGTCGCGATATCGCGACATGTTGCATTTTCGCGGCCAAGGGAGAAAAGGTGTCGCGATATCGTGACATGTTGCATTTTCGTGGCCAAAGGAGAAAAGGTGTCGCGATATCGCGACATGTTGCTTCGTCGCAGCCAAGGGAGGAAAGTTGTCGCGATATCGCGACATGTTGCTTCGTCGCGGCCAAGGGAGGAAAGTTGTCACGATATCGCGACATGTTGCTTTGTCGCGGCCACTGGAGGAAAGGTGTCACGATATCGCGACATGTTGCTTCGTTGCGGCCAAGGGTGGAAAGTTGTCGCGATATCGCGACATGTTGCTTCATCGCGGCCAAGGGTGGAAAGTTGTCGCGATATCGTGACATGTTGCTTCGTCGTGGCCAAGGGTGGAAAGTTGTCGCGATATCGCGACATGTTGCTTCGTCACGGCCAAGGGAGGAAAGGTGTCGCGATATCGCGACATGTTGCATTTTCATGGCCAAAGGAGAAAAGGTGTCGCGATATCGCGACATGTTGCATTTTCGTGCCAAAGGAGAAAAGGTGTCGCGATATCGCGACATGTTGCATTTTCGCGGCCAAAGGAGAAAAGGTGTCGCGATATCGCGACATGTTGCATTTTCACGGCCAAAGGAGAAAAGGTGTCGCGATTTCGCGACATGTTGCATTTTCGCGGCCAAAGGAGAAAAGGTGTCGCGATATCGCGACATGTTGCATTTTCGCGGCCAAAGGAGAAAAGGTGTCGCGATTTCGCGACATGTTGCTTCGTCGCGGACAAAGGAGGAAAATGTCACGATATCGCGACATGTTGCTTCGTCGCGGCCGAAAGAGAAAAAGTGTCGCGATATCGCGACATGTTGCAACATCGCGGCCGAAAGAGAAAAAGTGTCGCGATATCGTGACATGTTGCTACATCGCGGCCAAGAGTGAAAAAGTGTCACGATATCGCGACATGTTGCTCCGTCGCGGCCGAAAGAGAAAAAGTGTCGCGATATCATGACATGTTGCTACATCGCGGCCAAGAGAGAAAAAGTGTCGCGATATCGCGACATGTTGCATTTTCGTGCCCAAAGGAGAAAAGTGTCGCGATATCGCGACATGTTGCATTTTCGCGGCCAAAGGAGAAAAATGTCGTGATATCGCGACATGTTGCTTTTTCGCGACCAAAGGGGAAAGGTGTCGCGATATCGCGACATGTTGCATTTTCGTGGCCAAAGGAGAAGAATAGTGTCGCGATATCATGACAAGTTGCATCAACTGACCATGTCGATCCCCCTGCTAGCTAGTTAATGGTTTAGGAGATTTGGCTCCATTGCAAATCTTCTTCTACTATTGTTAGCATGTGTTCTCTCTGACTTCGGCTGGGAAGAGTCTCTTCCCATATTGTAATTGATCTTTGTTTTAATACAAGTTTTTTCAAATTTTTCAAAAAAAAATATTGTAGCTTAACAAGAGATACTTAATTGCATCCCACAAATTATAACAACTGAACAAAACTAGGTCTTCTTCAAAACTATGGATCTAGAGGAGGTGGGAGATATAATTTTCTCTTTAAAACACAAAAGTCCCCAAGCCCTTATGGATTCTTGATTAAACTTTTCCAAAAAAAAATTAGGACAACATATGGGGGGATGTAACTAGGGCAGTGGAGGAATCCCATGCAAATAAAACATGTTACGGGCTATGAACCACACTTTCCTTGATTTAATTTCTAAAGTGGAAGAGATTTCCAACCTTGGAGACTTTTTTCCAATTACACTTTGCAATGTAGTATACAAAATCATTACCAAACTAATGGCTAAAAATCTTGAGAAGGTATTGGGTAGTATTATCTCTCTAGAGAAAGGAGGATTCATGGAGGGTTGACAAATTCTAGATGGAGTAATCTTGGAATAAGACTTAGTTCAAAAATTTCATCAGAAATGTCAAAGAGGTATGTTTATCAAATTAGGCATGTCTAAGGCCTATGATAGAGTCCCTTAGTAGTTTTTGGATCAAATATTAGAGAATTTTTATTTCTCTCAAGGTTAGAGGGAGTGGATCATGAGTTGTGTCTCTTTGGCCTCCTCAATCCTCATCAAGGATATTCTCTCATCCCCATTTTAGGCCTCTAGAGGAGTTTGGCAAGGAGATCATATATCATCATATCTCTTAATTATTATTGTTGAAGAATTAGAAAATTTTCTTTGAAGGAATAGGTAACAAGTAGTTATCTCAAGAGTGTAAGTGGGAGCTTTGAATCTAACCTATTTACAATTTTTGGATGATACAAGGTTGTTTGAAGCGACCATTGTCAAGGATGCAAGAGTGCTCAAATCTACCTTAACATATATGGAATCCATACGCTAGGAAGTTAATGCAACCAAATCCAAGGTAGTGATATTTAATATCAAGAATCCAAGATCAAATTCTAAATATCGTAGGCTTCTCTAAGGGCTCCCTCTTGTTGGACTACCTAGGGTTTCCACTCCACTTTAAGAATATAAATGTGGTAAATGGATAAAATTGGTGTGAAGATAAATCATTTGTTGCACCATTGGATTTATTTTGGAGAAAGAGTGACTCTTCTTCAATTAGTGGTTCAAGCAATGCTAATTTGTGTTTTCTATCCTTGTTGATCTGATTAGAATACTAAAATATTTGAACTTGCTCATGAGAAAATTACTTTACGATAGCCCAAGGATGGGTAAGCAATGGGATCTAGTAATTTGGGACAATATCTTCCAGCCTAAAATAAGTGGGGCATTAGGAATTCAAAAAGTAGCATCAAATAACCAATTTCTATAAGACACGTTGTATTAGAGATGGATCTCCAATCAGGAAGCATTGTTTAGCAAAGTCATTACTAGTAAGTACTTGGGTAACATTCCCCATGAGAAATTAGGTAGCATCCCTATGGGTGGGTAAGGTTTTATTTTTTGGAAGGTGCTAAAATTAGGATAGAAAGTGGTAAACCCAAATTTATTTGACATGGTTATAACAATAACCTTAATTTAGTAGTTGTTACAACTATTGTAGTTATGGAAGATACGTCTACTAATAATGTAATAATATTTTCTAACAAGGTGGAGGGGATAAGAAAAAAATTTGGACCAATTAGTGTGACCAATACCCTTTTGTAATTTTAAAATTTCTAGAGTTGCAACCCCTTCAACATAGCCTTGAGGCTAGTGGTTGGATCAAGACAACATGCTATGTATAAACAAGGCAAATTGGGACCTTCTCTCTTATGCAACTAAAGTGATGGGAATAGTGGCAAGTCTCAATCTCTCTAAATTTCATGTACCTATTACAGAGGATATTATAGAAATACCACCTTATAGAAGAGGAGGAAGAGGACAAGATAATTTGAGGTCATGGGCATTTAGGAATCTATACAAATTGGATCTCTCTCCCATTAGTGTTGTTGGATGCTCCATGGGATAGAGTATGGTTGGAAAAGGGCTAGCCATAAATTAATTTATTTTCTTGGCAATTTATGCATCAGAGCTTCCTCACCTATGATAACTTCTATAAGAGAGGTTTTTATGGCTTATATAAATGCATCATGTGCAATACCCAAGAGGATACAATAGATCATGTGCTCTTTTAGTGTGACTTTGCCCTAGAATTGTGGAGCCGAAGGGTTGATCTCTTAAAGGCCCGTCTCAACCAGAAGTAAATACTTACTCATATATTGGCGGTCTAGATACAAAGAATGTTAAATAATAAATTAGTCTAGTTGGTTTGGTCTTTGGTTCTAAGCTTTATCAAGTGATACATGGCTGGAAATAAATACAATAATTTTTAGAGAAGAATACCACTCTGATAGAGTCTATTTGATAGAAAAATATGAAAAAAGGTTATAAAAATAGTAGAAGATCGTTAGGGGAACAAAAAATCTAGGAGGGAGAGAATTATTCCAAGAAGCAAACTCATGGGGCTTGGCAACTCCCAAACCTTGGCTAGGAAAAATAAACATGGATAGAGTAGCTAAGGATAACCTAGGGGTAGCATTCATTGGTTTCCTTAGAAAATACTACAAGGGTAAGGTCCTTCATTGGGAATTAAAATACCTAGGAGTAGCAAAAAATAATAAAGTAGAGGCATTGGCGATCAAACAAGGCTCTCTTAATGCTTGGGAGAACGAAGTTCGAAAGATCATAGTGTATTTTCACTCACAAATTTGTGTGGAGTTGCTAGATGAGATTAGGAATTTTAGACCAAGTGCATGGCAGATCAAGAACATAGTGAGTTAGATCAAAGCCATATAGCAAAAATTTGAGGATGCAATCCCAGTTCATGTAGGTAGATGGAAGAATTCTATACCTAACTTTTTGGCTAAAAAGAGAAGCAATCATCTTGTTGGTTACTTTTTAAAATTTTATCATAGTAGGGATATTATAGATAGGATGGATGTGAACCAACAAGTTTTATTACTAACCATCAAGGA
This sequence comes from Wollemia nobilis, assembly GCA_028583015.1. Classification (NCBI taxonomy): domain Eukaryota; kingdom Viridiplantae; phylum Streptophyta; class Pinopsida; order Araucariales; family Araucariaceae; genus Wollemia; species Wollemia nobilis. Next base: position 2,248,855 of record JAQPPZ010017240.1, on the reverse strand, counting down.
TTTAAGTAATGAAGTGTGTAGGAATAGGGTAGATAATTATGATGATTAGCCTTTGGTCCAACATAACACTATTGCTTGTAGCACTCTTAGTCCTAATTTGGGGTATCCCTCAAATTCATGGTAGGGGGAGAAGCTAATCTAGGCTATCTAGAATAGTATTAACCAAAACTATAATTAGGATAGGAGTTTATGCTCTTTGGATTACACTAAAAAATTTATGCTCCAATAAAATGTTAGAGTTAATTTCATTAGGATATTAGGACTGGCCAAAAGTGGCAAGCCAATTATTGTAACTTTGGACCTATCTTAATAATATTTTCACATTTTTCAACAAAAAATGTAAAATAAAAGGATCCTATGCATCGTAAAATAACTTTGGCAAAGAGGACAAAAAATTTTCACCTAAAAAAACATAACTACTTGTTTACAATTAATTTGTAAATTATAATATAACGAAACACTTTATTATACGTAATTGAACATTTTACTTTTTCATTAGCGTAGTTTTTTTTATCCTTAATTAAAGTAATATTAAATTTTCTATTAAAATAAATAGAAAGGAATAGTAATATTATAAATAAAATACTTTAAAAACCTAAATAAATATTTTTGTCCATCTATTTATAGTATTTTTATTATATATTAAACTTACTCTTTCATTTGCAAATAAACAACATTGACACTAAAAACATTATTTTTATTGAGATCTCTTTACACTATTAGGACAATCGTTAGCTAGTTTTATTCTATCTAATAAGACCCAACACAAATTACCAGTAATATATATTAATTTACACTTAAGCATACGTAATATAATGTGAATTCACATTGTTTTTTTTATCTAAAAGATAAGATTATATTATTTCATGAACCAAAACATTACAATAATATGAAGTTAGCACTATTTACTAGAAAAAATAAAATAAGGTGGATAAGGAATAAAGCATCCATAATTGAGTACACATCATAATAGAAGCTAAAAAAAACAAAGATATTATAGTTGTATCATCACTCATTCATGGGAGAGCATGTCATGTGGTGAAGTTCTAGAGAAATGTCCTCCATTATATCTTTTGAAGTCTTTAAGAAAAAATATAAGTAATGAGTTCCTAAACTAGTTCATCATTATTTACTGCCTTCTTTTTTCTTTGCTACTGGACCTTTTGAACATCCTAGATGAAGATATTGATAAACCTATTCTAAAGTTATTAATGCAAATATATTTAAATAATAGAAGGAAAAGTAATATGCATACACAATAAACACAAATATTTATCCTGTAAGCCATTTACTAGGAAACACCAGTAGAGAAACTTAGAACCACACCTCTTGCTCTTCTTTATTATTATTCTTATCCATATTCTGGTGCATACTCTTGTTGCTCTTTTAACAACACAATTGCAATATATATAGGTATCACACAACACCCAAAAATTATACCCCCCACTATTTTTTTTTTTTCTTTTTGTTTCTTTCCTTTTCATGCAAAGGATACAACATACCCAACAATATTCCACTTGTTGAATAATTTGTACTGGGGCCTATACAAATCACAAATTCAGCTACTTGAGACAACTAGACTCATTGTCTTCTTGCACCATGAAAACTTTTTAGTACTCATAAGCTTGGTCAATAAATCTACAACAACAATGACTCCATTGGCATCCTCTGACTCATGATTCATGAGCTCCACCTAATCCCACGACTTCTTACAAACCACTTTATATACCAGGTTGGAACTTATTGCTTCAAGCCCCTCAAAGTGTTACATATTGCTAGATCATAAAATAGTTTTCTCCACAAAACCCAAGCCATGCACTCAAAGTACCATGTTGATACTTGCATTTATTGTGCTCTTGGAAATCCTCTTAAACTTGCCAGGCACTCTCCCATATCCTAAAATATACTTATCTCATGTGCCAATTCAACACTCTAGTTCCTTCACCTTTAGAGAGTTTGATTATAGAAGAATTGGGCCTTGATGCTTGACTTAGTGCCCACAACACTACTCAACCTAAAACTACATCTTCTTGCAACTTAGCCAAATACACCATGCTTTTCTAAAATTTGTTTCATAGCTTAGCCACACTTCCTCTCATGGTTAATATTTCCTCCTTGAACTCTCCAACTCTGACAACCAATGCTATTTTCTCCTCCAGTATATCAGCTTACTATAGATAAGCAAAGAATATTCATCTTGAGATCATCCACTATGGCCTACTATCATGAAAACCACCACCATCATTCCATAGGCTACAACACACCCACATCGAGTCATGCTCCATAAATAATGTTTGATGAGTACTTGATGATAGCATAGACAATCCTTCCCTAGGACTCAACTCACAACACACTCTCTGGTTCTCAAATAGGTATGCAGGGCCTAAGCCAACAAATTGTTCATCACAATATCCTCTGCTCCTCTAGCACAACATCCTATTGTACAAGAACAAGAAACCTTAATTTATGCTTATTTCCCTCTTCAAGCATACCTCCTATACACAAGAGCAACTATTAGATATTTTGAATAGATGAGTTGTCATTGATGTCAAGAGTGAAAGGTCATTGATGTCGAAAGTCAGTTTCAGTGAGTAGTGCAAGGAGAAGCAGTTCCGCAATCAGTGCAAAAAGGAGAGTCCGCTTCCAGTTGGTCAAGACCCGATTCCAAGTAGTCATATGTGGTCCAAAGTGCAAAGAAGAGGCCCAAGCAAATAATATTATAATATTTTATTATAATATTAAAAAGAGAAATTTAAATTAATTATAAATTAATTAATATAATTTTATTATAAATTAATTTATTAATTAATTTAATTAACTTTCAAAGTTATTTAAGTTAATTATAATTTAATTATAAATTATCTTTATTAATTTAATAAACCCTAAAGAGGGTTATAAGGCTAAGTCAAAAATTGAATTAGAAATTCGATTTGGTGCACCGACGTTTTAAGGCATGAAGCATCGTGTATAAATGGTGGCAAAACCTTTGCCTTAAACTCCCTAATGCAATTGATCGAATTCCTATGCTCCATTATTTCGTGCATAAAAAGGAAAAGAGTTTCCACATTTTTGAAAGGTCTCTGACGATAGAAGTGAGAGAAATAGGAGCGAGGCTCCGTATACCACATATAGTGCGGTGTAACGCAGTTGGAGATGGTGGATGTGCTAAGTGTTTCGACAGGTAAGAAGTGTTGGGTTCAAACCCCATCGATTACGTATTGCAAGGTAGGTAGGGCATTAATTTTTTGACTAGCACTAAACGAAGGGATAAAGGGAGGCTTGCGCCTTCCCTTAACCATGGGAGCGCTTGGCCCATATGGTGGGCTAGTGCCTTGATAAGGGGCTCAATAGAGAGCAGTTTTCACATTCGAAACCCACTAAGGCCTTTTGGTAGTGTCAAAGGTATGCGTTGATGTCATTTGTGTTGGTCGCTTAATTTTGGATGTGCTAAGGTTGAAAGAAAATAAAATATTTTTGATGTGCCTAAGGTTGAAAAATATAAAATATTTTGATGGTTTATGAAGTTTAATTTTTGCCTGAATTAATTTGGATATTGAGTATTTTGAGGGAGATAAAAGGGTAGGCAAATATTATTTTTAAAGGTTACTTTTTGGAGATTGATTAATTAAATTTGGATATTATAAGGGGTATTTGAGTGATTATTTTTATGTGTGATTTGATGATTTCTAATTTTAAGGAGTAATAAGGTGTATTTGAGTTTGATTATTTTTGTAATTGAGGAATATTGTGAGTGTTAGCATGATATTTTATCATCTAACCATTGAAATTGGTAAATAAGAAAATTGTGATTGAGATAGGTTTTGAAGGGTACTTCTACATCAAACAAAAACGTATGGGCACATCTTCCTAGTTAATGATTGTTGAATGTTGTGAATTCTAAGTTGGAGTGAAAAGGATTGTTTGATAAGCATTGTTGTTGAAGTGATTGATTGAGTAAAAAAATTGAACTAGGGTTTGCAAAGATCATGAGTATAATTGTTATGTGAGATTTTTTTATAAGCATTTTTGTTGAAGTGATTGGTTGAGTGAAGAATTTGAGCTAGGGTTTGCAAATATCATGAGTATCATTGTTATGTGAGATTGTTTGATAAGCATTATTGGAAACAATTAAGTGAGTGTTCATAAGTTTGGACTAGGTTTTGTGAGCAAGTATTATTTCATTGAGTGATTGGTTGAGTATATTTGGTTGAGCCTAGTCAAGTGGATGTGTTTAATTGATAGTTCAAATTTTGTGAAACAAATTGTTCCATATTCTGAATTGATTTGAGAAAGAGGTTGAGTGTTTGTGAATGTGAAGCATATTGAGTCTCTAACAATTATCTATATGTTTCTATGGTAAAAATAAAGGTTGAAAGTGATTGAGCATTGTGGTATGAAGCATATTGAGTCTCTAACAATTCTCTATATGTTTTTATGAGATTGGATAAGTTCTAATGAGGACTTGTTGAGCAGATTTGAGGTAAGTCTTAGAGAAGACTTGTGGATAGATTTGTGTGAGCTTTTATGGAAGCTTATAATACATATTTGAGGATAGATATTGTTGAGCAGATTGGACAAGTTCTAGAGAGGACTTATGGATAGATTAGTGTGAGATTTTGTGGAAGCTTACAAGGCAGATTTAAGACAAGTCTTTGAGAAGATTTGTAAGCAGAGTTGATTGATTGATTTGTTCAAATATTGAGTTAAGGTTTGAAATAGATCTAGCAGAGTTGATTTGTTATTGAGTCAAGCTTTGAGTTAAGGTTTGAGGATAGATATTGAGGATAGATTTGTGCTAGAATGAAGGATTGTATTTAGTGCATATTTGAGGACAAATATTGAGGACAGATTTATGCCAGATCGAAGGACTATGTTTAGTGCAGATTTGAGGATAGATATTTGAGGATAGAGTTTGGTACAGATTTGAGGACAGATTTGTGCCAGACCAAAGACATAAATTGAGTAGATTTGTGCTAGACCAAAGGATTATTTTTAGTGTAAATATGAGGATAGAATTTGGTACATATTTGAGGATAGGTTCGTGCCAGAACAAATATAGAGATTGAGTAGATTTGTGCTAGATCGAAGGACTATATTTAGTGTAGATTTGAAACAGAGCAAAGAGCAATATTTGGAGGTGAAAAATTATAGAGGATGATAGTATCTAGTGGATAGATATCCATTAACTAGGGAAGTGAGGATAGGTCTTCTAAGTGAGAATAGGAGTCTTCAATAAATAGAGATCCATTAGCCAGTGCAGTGGAGATAGCAATTCTTCTAGAAGATCACCAACCATAGCAGATGATAAAAGAGTTATCCTATGGATAGAGATCCACAAACTTGATAAACAGATAGGTGTCTCCTCTGGATAGAGGTCCATAAACATTGTACTAGGGAAAGGATTCCCAAGAGATTTATTATGAAAATATTAGTGAAATATTTTCTCTGTGGAGTAGCCCACATTGGGTGAACCACGTTAAATTGGTGTCTCTATTGTGTGTGATGATTTGTGCATTGCTTTGGTTACTACTATTGATATTGCCATTGATTATATTGGATAATATTATTTGGTAAAGAAAAGTAAAAAGTGGTCTTATACTGTTCACCCCCACTCTCAGTATAAGCTTGTGTTCTTCAGTAACACAAATTGAACTCCTCACATATTAGAGAAGTCGTAAATCCAATCACATACTCTAGACACTTCTAGTACCAATAAGCACATAGCATTTGAGTTAAACCCATAATATCCACTACCCTTCCAACATAGCATACTCACTACACAAGAGCAATGTACATTACCATAGTGCCCACGTAGTCTCCTTCTTGCTATCCAAGCACTTTAGGAATCACGATCCCTGAACTATCCCATGACTTCAAAGTCAACCTTATCTCCTCTCATAGCACATGAAAAAATCCCCAACCATTCTTGTTATCCCTTACAACACAACCCACTATCAAACAAGAGCAAGAACATTTCTAGGCAATGCACACATAATGCTATATACTCTTTCCACCATGACACCCCATTACACAAGAGCAACACATAAATCCTTTAATCAAAACACACTCACTACACAAGAGCCAATGATATTTAGTGGCTATCCAATAGCATACCCTCATAGTTCCTCTAGCAGTGTCCAAGTGCTACCATGCCACAGTCCAACAATATCTTACAAGGATAAGGTAAACTAACCATCACAATCCCTCCATATTGGTACATGAGCAAGCATTCTACACTTAGCACAACATAATAACAAAGCACCAAAACCATGTCACCACTCCTTTCAACACTTCCTCTTAAAGTACAATAGTGACAAGCATGTCATCCTTCACACTACACTAGATTCACTTGCATAAAACTCTCACTCAAAAATTAGGTTTATCGTAGACCCAAGATACCCTTGCTCTTCTCAAACCAAGATAAACCCTAACAACAAAGGCTTTCCCTTAAAGCTAATAACCATGTTTTGATACCATATGAAGAGATTGATAAACCTATTCTAGAGTTATTAATGTAAATATAATTAAAAAATACAAGGAAAAATAATATGCATACACAATGAACACAAATATTTATCCTAAAAAATCTTGACCAATAAACACCAACAGAAACTTAGAGCCACACCCAGGGTTATGCATAAGGGGTTGGACTCAAAATAAACTTGTAAAAAAATGGTGAATCTTAATCGAAATCAAGGGTGAATCTTAATCGAAATCAAGGGTGAATCATGGCCAATCCTATGCAAATCAAATAAATCATCTTCATACCAAAATTTGGGGCATTTGAAGCCCTAAAAATTAAGGTCATCTTTGGGGCAAATTTTGACCTATTAAATCACATTGTAACTTCATAGAAATACCACCATTATATCAGACTCGAAATGAGATTTCCAACAAGTACAAATATGCCTATGTTTGGATATATATTGTGGTGAATTGACCCTTAAAAACAACTGGTCTTGAAAATTTTAGGTGAATGGGCTGACGTCGAGGATCCTCATATTCACCAATTTCCAATTTTGGAAAACCTAATATTCGCCTAGTTTGCGAATATTTGCCACTATGCATAACCCTGACCACACCTCTTGCTCTTCTTTATTATTATTATTCTTGTCCATATTCCGATGCATATTCTTGTTGCTCTTTTAACAAGGCATTTACAATATATATAGGTATCATACAACATCCAAAAATAAGACCCCCACTATTTTTTCTTTTTGTTTTTTCTTCTTTATGCAAAGGATACAACACACCCAACACTAGAACATGTGAAAAATCTTATGAAGTCTATTGATAACATCTCCTAGTGTGTTGGAATATTCATGAACATGGGAATGGATATTTTCAAAATATAACAAAAGATCAATGTTCAAGTCTAGTAAAACTATACCCCATGGAGTAGAAAAACTAGTAAACACATTTTTGCATATAAACTTTCAATAATGCCTGAGAAGAATGAGTCTACAAATATCCTAGAGTTTGGGGCAATGATCCTGTTGGAAAAAACCAAGCAAAGAAAGTTTCCAAGATCTAGAAGAGGGGAATAAAAAAGTGTAGAAGACATCCCAAAATAGTTTAGCCATATCACAAAACCAAAACAAATGAATAAGAGATTATGAAGCATTACAAAATTTACATTGAGGGAAATTATGTAAATCTAGAGCTAGACTTTCTGAAATTAATTTTTTTTATGCAAAACCTACCATCCAAGAAGTTTAATTTTATATTCAATAGGAAATTTCTAAATTGAGTAGCAAGAGACTACCACTATGCATTGGTAAAATTGACTTCCCACTTGACATTGAGTTTAAATTCCAATGATAAATCACACAAGTTTTTTGTAGATCCAATTGGAATTAATGGAAGAGATTCTATGGTCACTAAGCCATCTCCAGCAAGTTCATATATTGTAGATAATTACTCTTAACTTTATTAGAACCTCACATGGAATAGAAGTCACAAAAAATCCATAAGACGCTTGGAATAAAGAGGAGAGGCAGCAACAATTGTAGATCTAGTTCCAAGTGAGAATTGAGTAGTTGCCTAAATCCCAAATATCTCTTATTATGTTTATACCTTTCTTCAAAAATGCTAGTCCTCAAAGAACACTACACAAAGCTAAAGGTTTATCATTATGGAGTATAAGTGTATTCCACCAAAGAATTTTTAGATCAATGTTTAGACCATGTCTCAAGGAGTTAACTTCCAAGCCAATAAATGAGAAACAGATTGATAGGCTTTCTAGTTATGAGTAAGAGGAATAGATCCTTTAATTGTAAAGTATGGTGCATTAAGGACCTTATCCTCCCATGGGGTTTCTTTCCATTTACCTTTGTGAGTAGCTTGAGAGATTATGTACCAGAACAAATGTTTCTAATTTTTATCTCCAATGATGGCTCTAGCAACCCAATTTCTAACCAAACTTTTACTCTTGGTAAAATGATCAATAATACCCAGACCTCCTAAAGCCTTTGGTTGAATATAAAGTTTCCAAGAGATGGTTGTCGTTCTACCTCCCTATTTCATTTGGTCCATAAAAATTATGAATGGCCTAAATAAATTTGTTATAAGATTCCTTTGAGACCATCTAGTAACAGGAGTAATTAACATGAGAGGTTGTTATAACTTTATTCACAACTTAAATTGTTCTTACTAAGGAGAGAAATTAAGTCAACCATGCACTGAATTTCTTTTAAAATCATTTCATATTTCATAACCCTGTTATACATATCTTTAGGATAAATATTAATCCCAAAGAGGATTCCTAAGTAACTAATAATCGTTCCATGAAAAATGATCTTCCACTCGACCAAAATATTACATCTATAAAAATTAAAAGAAGTATAAAAACTTCTATTTCAAAAAAAACCAAAGACATTACAAAACAATTGTCTAATACAATCTCTTTAACAATTTCCTTTAAAAAATAAATCAAGTTAAGAGCACTATTATTAAAACTAATGTTACCCACTAAGAGTTATGCTCATGACCAATATTGCTACCGGAAAGTTAAGAGCACTATTATTAAAAAAAATTAAAACGGAGAATCATGGACTCGGAGGTTATTCTACATACCCACTAAGTTATGCTAATGACCAATATTGCTACCAGAAAAATCCACTATGTATATGTCATCTCAGATACATTGAATGACATTCACCACCACATGGGCGGTCAAATCTCACCTACCCAGCATAATCCAAATACTTGCACAGCTTGTGATTTCATATTTCCACTTTAATATAAACTAAAGGTTGATTTCCTCAAATTTTTTTATGTCAGCGTCAAATAACTTTTCTGCACCCATGCTGGTCATAAACAAATTTAAAAAGGACCCCACCTGCCTGAATCTTGCTTGGCCAACAAGAAATATACTCAAAAGAGTTTCTTATATAACCAGTCTAACTAAACCTATTTCTTCAATTCATTTCTTCTTCAGTTCTGCAATGCATCGTTTTATCTGTGGCGCCATCTTAACTCATGCAGGTCCCTTTCTTAAGTTTGTAAAATTATCATATTCCATGCCGTCTCAATATGAGACTCAAAGTCGTTTTTCTCCGTCTTGAATCTGTGTGGCTATGATGATTGAAATATTTGTCTGATGAAGATTGCTATGAGGACAAATTTCGCTCGCCGGTCTGATGCCACAACTCTTTCTTTCTCTTAAAAACTATAGTGAGTTCATGAGAGAGAGGAGATTTGCTATCTAAAATTAGATTTGTGAAAGCATGCAGGAGAATGATTTGTTTTTAACAATATTATTTTTTTTATTTTCTTTTTACCAAATTTGATTAAACTGCTTCAGATGATAGACTTGGCGAAATAGGAAGGGGTAAGTAAGATCATTGATTATATCTCCTTTTAATCTCCATCTATTTATTTATTTTTCATTTTAAATTCCATAAAATTGAGGTGTAGATAAATTAGTTAGATCAAACTTCTTAAGGAAGCTAAGGTTTAAGATTCAAATTTCTGGTTTGGCTGACTATACGTTTGTTCCTTTACTTCGAAGACCAATAAATAGATTATCCTATAATATTGTTTCTATACAAACTGTTTATTTTCAAACAAATATTCTTCTATTAAAATTTCATTTCCCTAAATTGCATCAGTAGGATCTCCGTTCAAACAGTATTAATCTGGCAGTGACAGGATTGGATCGAAGCTCTACGAGGCTTTACAATGGGGAGGCTATAATCTATTGTTGTATCTCGAATCCAAATGATTTGGAGAAGCTCTCTATTCTGAAGGTGGAGACGGCAACAAAGAACTATCAGACAGAGAGAGGAAGGGCGGTTTAGGGTGGGAAAATCAGTTGGATTGAAAGAACCAGAGTAACCATATTCCTATCTGTCTTTGGCATGAGCATAGAGCTCAACTGGTTCAAGATATCCTTAGATGGAATTCCCTGTTTTATGCTGGTTAACCAGTTCTCATGATAACGTGGTCAATGTCGAAAGGTTCTTTCTCAAGAAAATCTTCTAGGCTTCTTCCCCACATCGGATTTCTTAATTTGTCAAGCTAGAATGACTCCTCCGCTGTCTATTTTAACCCACGCATATCACAAGTATTTGTGTGTCGACAGCGTTTTCAATTTATTCTATTGCATTAGAGAATTTTATATCATATTGTCAGCATAGTTTTAGTACAATATATTATATTAGAATTGTAATTTTTTATTTAGTTAAAGAAGAGAATTATGTTTAAACTTTGGGTATGCCTTTTCTAAAGGTAATAGTCTATGTAAAATAAATAAATACAAAAAAAATATTTAAAATATAAAAAAAAATTATATTACAAAAATAATTATATTTATATTTTCTAAATTTTTTAAAACATCATACATATATTTCTTTTAATATTAAGTGGAATAAAAATCTTCCTTATTCTCCTTAATATGAGAAAGCATCTTGCATATTGAATAAAAATCTTCCTTATTCTCCTTAATATGAGAAAGCATCTTGCATATTGAATAAAAATCTTTGAAAAAATTGTTTCATCTTTGCTACTTACTTGTCACCTCATGGCTAGCTGAAGCTTAATTTTGATGGAGCCTACAAAGATAATATTGGATTGGCTAGTGTTGGGGGATTGATCAAAGACTTAGACGGGAGAATATTGTTGGCCTTCACGAAAAACCTGGATCATCAGACTAATCACTTTGTAGAGGTATGAGAACTTTTCCAAGAGGTCTCTCAACTAGATTTTATGAATGACAAGAAGGTTATTATTGAAGGGGACTCCCTTAATATCATAAACATGCTCAAAGGAGTTCAAACCCCTTCTTGAACGATTGCAAATGAGTTAGCTGAAGCCCAAATATGGATTCTAGCACTTAAAACCATTCAAGTTAAACATGTTTACAACTCTGGATTTCTTAGTAAACTTGGGGTTTTCTTAGGAAAGGTGCATAATTTAGCAGGAAGATTTCCTAGTTGGTTTAAATAAGATAGATAATGGAAGTACAAGAAGGTATTCTATTCTCCAAATGACCCTATGTTGGCATCAGTGAGGCTTTAATGGGAAGGGTTGTTGATTGCAAGCATTTAAACTTAAAGAGCCACCACAATTTAAATTTGAATTGGATCAAGTTTCGTACCCTCAATCTGAAGGTCAAGAGTATGTGGCTCAGCCACATGTGATCAGATTTTCTAGTCACTAGAATAAAAGGCCCTTTGTACGAGTTAGTTGGTGATCAATCCTGAAGTCTTAAAAAAACTTTATATATCCACAAAATTAGATTCATCAAGGAGATAGGTGTGGATGTCAATAGAACGCATTAGGAGAGGCAGCTCCTAGTGTTTGGTGATTCTTATTACTAAAACACAAAAGAATTTCAAATTAAACTTTGTTTCATAATTAAGGAGAGAAAAGGCCATCATTGGGGAGGTTGGGTCTCGGTACCTAGTTCAATTTTGATGTGGAGTTTCAAATATCACACTCATGTTAAATATCATATCCTAAATGGGATTTAGATATTGGTTCAGAGGAGGGCTTGGACAAGTAGGTGTGATGAATCAAATTGGCATTTGATCGTGTCAGCTATGGAGGGATTGTTCTGGAGATATGGCTTGAGCAATATTATTATCCCCAGTTGAAGGTCTTCTTACATGTGTAAGGTGTCCCATCAACATTGCTTGGCTATCACCACCCTTCAACTTTGTTCGAGATGTAAGGTTTCCATAAGTGATTATACTAGGATTTCAAGAAAACCAAGAATCATAGGTAAGGGGAGAAGGGTACTTTTTTTTGGGGAACTCCTAGTGCATGAGGTGACAAGTAAGTATCAAAGGTGTTTCATCTTACAGAGGTGTTTCATGCTGGTTTCCTATTCTCGGCTACAATCACGCAAATTTTTGGTGAATCTATTCGATTTTCAAAGCTTTCCATCTCTTCCTACCACTAGCAATCATCGTTGCCTCACCCATTCATGCAATTCCTACCATAACTATAGATCGTGGCTGCTCTTTCTCATATTCGATCATGATCTATTTATTTCATGCTCAATATCTCCATGGCTTTGGAGTTTCGATCTTATGTTTTCGAGTAATGTTTCATTGCCACCGCTGCTTGATCGGTTATACAATTTCTCTGCTACCATGCACTTTCCTGGAAAATGCTCCGACCTTGATCTGTCGCTTTTTGGCCTACTTATTTCTTTATGCCATCGATATGGAATTTCCTAATCCATAGTTTTATTTCCATCTCCACACGACCCTCGCACCATTTTACTATGATCAACCTTACTCATGGCAGGGTTATGCATAAGGGTTGGACTCAAAATGTACTTGTAAAAAAATGGTGAATCCTAATCAAAATCAAGGTGAATCGATACGAATCCTAAGCAAATCAAATCAATCATCTTCACACCAAAATTTGGGGCATTTGAAGCCCTAAAAAGTAATGTCATATTTGGGACCAATTTTGACCAATTAAATCACCTTATAACTTCATAAAAACACCACCATTAGATCATTATTGAAAAGAGCTTTCCAACGAGTACAAATATGCCTATATTTGGCTATATATTGTGGTGAATTAATCCTAAAAACAAATTGATCCGAAAAAATTTAGGCGAATGGACCGACGTTAAGGGTCCTCATATTCGCTAATTTCTAATTTTGAAAATCCTAATATTCACCCAATTTGTGAATATTCACCACTATGCATAACCCTAACCCGTGGCCTCCGCCACTTGTTTTTACCCATTGACCATGGTCCACCGAGTTCGTTGTGGCTATCATTGCATCCACCACAACCAGCAACCCTTCCAACACACGATCTGCAGGTTTTTACATGTTTTTTGGGGTTTTATTGTGTATTATGGCCAATCTCTATGTTTTCTATGACTTACAGCCCTACTAGCCATTACAGTTGCCACACAATTTAAATGCACAATTTATTACTAATGGTATTTTTAAATGCATAATTTATTAATGATGGCATTTTTAAATGCGCAATTTATTTCATTTAATGATGGCATTTTTAAATGCATAAATGTATTTCACTAATGATGGTATTTTAAAGGTACAATTTATTTCATTAATGTGTGGCATAATTAAAAACCATTTTTATTAAATGCATTTCAATGGCCATTTGCATTCAATAACCCTTAATTAAATTAAATTAATTTTTTATTTAAATTGATTTTATCAATAAACGTCATTTAATTTTTTAATCAATGTTGCATTCATTTAATCTATGTCATATTTCATTAATATCCATTACCATTCATTAATGTGCATATCCCTATCACCTTTCATTAATGTCTGTTACCCTTCATTAATGTGCATTAAATCGTTACCCTGCATTAATGTGCACCTTTAATTAATGTGTGTGGCCCACAATTAAAACCAAAAATTTAATTTTTAGCTTGGCACCTTTTGCGCAAGTGGTTCGAGGAATATTTCGTTACACTTCTTCGACACATCAGTTGCTGCTTTCTTTTGCCGAATCGAGGGACCCATCCAGTTGTCCACTAGTATAGCAATGTGTACAATCATTGGAGAGCATTTTCTGAGCCTAGTGTAATGCTAGTGTTAGTTTTTTATTATTTGAAGACATTCAACTTTATCATTTTGGTATTATTTTTTTGTAATAGGAGTGCATTATTGGTTGTACCCGACACTCCTTATTTACTCGTCTTTCTCTTCCACACTTGTACGCATTAATTACCAATGCTTTCTCAGTGGGGAGGAATGATAGGGATTAGTGTATTACCATTTGTTATTTGTAATGGATAAGTCATTTTTCATCAGCATTTAATACAATATTATCCAATTGAAAGCTTTGTAATACCTATTTATAGGTATGTTCTGGTAATACAATTCAATTTTCATTTGTGCAAACCTTTGGTGTGTCTGTTTGTAATCGTGATCCATATCAGATAGCTACATCCCAAAGGATCATGAACTCAACAGGGTGAGAAATATTTTTTAATGCCCAAGAATTTCTCTCCTTCCAAATGCACCACCAAACATTAGGTAAACCAAATTATCAAAAAACATGAAGGCAAGAAGATGAAAAGAAAGAATACCATTAGACAACCAGGTCAAACAAAACCTTAGGAAAGACCCAATCCACACCAACAGAACTAAGGAATTGGGAAAATATAGACCAATAAAAGGGATAAATAAATAACATGTGACTAGGGGATTCCTTCACACTACCACACAAGTAACATCTATTCAAGAGGCCCAAACCCCTTCTCTATAAATTATTCAGTGTAAGAAACTTTCCTTGAATCCTCAACCAAAATAAAACATTAACTTTGGGGGTAAGCCCTTCAGCCAAACATTATGAATAAGAAACCAAGGGTCAAAGGAAACATCTAAAAGAGCATAGGTTGACTTGACTGAGAAGCACCCATCATTCTCAACACCCCACACAACCTTGTTTGGCTTATCCTGGCTAGGAATAACATCCACTTTAGGATATCAATCAGTGCTTTAAAGGGTTTCTCTTCATCCTGTAAAACCATGGGAAAATCAAAGAGTTTCCAGCATTTTATACCGTCAATAGAGTCAATAAAATCGTATACCTTCAGTCTAAATGCTTGGTTTGTGATTGGTTCCACCAAGCTCAGGTTTGGATACAAATCTAATGGTTTTTCAGCTACCCATGTATCTTTTCAAAAGTCAATGCTTTGACCATTTCCCATCAACCATCTTCCCCCATTTAAAAATATTAGTGTGACTTTTAACAATTCTTCCCCAGAAGACCAAGATCTGGGGACAGGTGTGATCCATAAGAGATTTACCATTGTCACCTAAATATTTGGCTAATAATATTCTAACCTATTTAACATCATCCTTCTACACCAATCTCCAAGCCTGTTTGGATATTAGCACATTTTTTAACATTTTCATCCTTCTTAAGCCTAGGCCTCCCATTTATTTCTTACCACACACTTGATCCCATGCAACCAGTGGGAATTTCTTCTTCTTGTAAAAATTAGACCAGAGGAAATATTTTTGAATTTACTTAAATTTTCAGAGATATTTCTTGGAAGCCTAAAGACAGAGAGGAAGTACACTGGTACGCTTTAGAGGGTAGACTTAACTAGCATATTTTTACCTACTTGGCTCAAGAGATCCCCTTTCCAACCTGCCAACTTTATTTGAACTCTTTCTATGATTGAATCCAAATAGATATCTTAATACCACCTTTGAATAATGGTATTCCTAGATACACTAAAGGAAGGGAATCAACTTCATAACCCAAGATCTCACCAATTATCTTCTGCCTGCCTAGGGTAGTATTGAGGAAGAATACTTTTCTTTTTCTCAAATTCACTTTCTACCTAACCACTTTCTTGTAATCCAGGAGGATATCTTTAACATCTCTAGCTTGAGAAATTGAGGCTAAGAAAGATAACAAGGTGTCATCAATAAATTGGAGATGTGAAATTGGGTCAAAAATAGCTACAGGTTTGATCCCAAAAATGGTAATATTGACCTTCAAGTCTCTTCCTAGAGACTCAGCCAGCAAAATAAATAGATACGGTGAAATAGGGTCCCCCTAGCAGATTTCCTTGTAGCTTATAAAGTATCCCGCTAGTGATCCATCAATTAAGATTAAAAATTTTGTCGAGGAGATACAGACCCTGATCAGTCTTATCTATCTTGGCCTAAATCCAAATTTTCCCATTACTCTAAGAAGAAATACCCATGAGAATCGATCATAGGCTTTGTTCATGTCTAGATTGAGGAAGGTTCCTAGTATTCTACTTTATCCACTGAATTAATTAGCTCATGCACTGTTATGACACCATCCTATATTTTCCTTCTCTCCACAAAGCCACTTTGGGGGTGGTAAATAATTATCAATAGGTATAATTTGAGTCTATTGGCCAAGGTTTTAGAAAGGATTTTAAATATTGTATTGCAAAGGCTAATAGACATAAAATCATAAAAGTCATTAGCACCCATTGACTTAGGGATAAGAACTATAAATTTTAAGTTGACATTAGATGGGATGAAATTCAACTTTTGAATTTCTCTTAGATCTAAACAAATGTCCCTTCCAACAATATTCCAAAACCTCTAAAATAAAATAGGATGGAAGCCATCCGACCCAAGGGCTTTCAGGTCTCCCATAGAGAAAAAAATATCCCTAATTTCCTCATCTCTAAAGGATCACAAAGGGCTTCATTCATATCATTTAAAACCAAGGAAGGAATGTTCTACAGTAGTCTATCTTCATCATATTGTTCCCTATCATCTCTCAAGCAGAGGAGGGATTTGAAGAACTTGACTTCTTCTTCCCTAGTTTTAATAATATCTTTCATGATTGCACCATTTGATTTCACAATTTCTCTAATTCTATTATTACTCATATACCTTAAGGTTGATGTGTGGAAGAATTTAGTGTTTCTATTACCTTCACAAAACCAAAGGGATATTGATTTTTTATTCCATAAAATCTCTTCTTCAATCAACATGTTATGCAAGTCTACCAAGAGTTTTCTTTTCTTGCATCTGTCCCTTTTCACCATCTCTCTTGATTCCAACATTGATTCAAATCCCTTTAACTATTCTGCTAATTCATTTTTCCTCATGAACATGTTCCTAACAATGTTATTATTTTAAATCTTAAGATTAGCCTTAACAAATTTGAGCTTGGAGGCCACTTGAGAAATAATAGGGCCCAATAAATCCCAAGACCACCATTCTTGGATTCTTAATTCTAAGTCTTGATGCTGCAACAACATTACCTCAAACTTGAATGGTTTCGGGAAGAAGTTGGAACTCCTGGATTTTTCAAACACTATAGGATTATGATCAAAGCTAACTTTGGGGAGGGAGAAAAGGGATGCATCTCCAAACATGGGAAGACCTTCCTTGGAGATCAATACCCTATTATGTGTAATAATGGAAATGGTATGGTATTGGCATTGACTATTATGTGTAATAATGGAAATGGTATGGTATGATTGGGTGGATGATCTAGGGCATTCTTACAATGACTCAAACATATTAGTGACCTTTATCAAACTTTCTTATGATCTCACAAATCTTCATGATGTTAAGGTTATCCTGGTGTTTTCAAATTTCTTCAAGGACCAACTATGTGTGCAATAATTATTCATTTCCTTTTATGAATTAGGTCAAATTAATCAATTATTTTATATACCAATCAACTAGCTCATTCGTGAGTGACCATAGGTCTATACAAAAGAAGGTTTCTAATGTGACAGACATGGCACCACCTATAAGGATATCCCATTACCAAGCGGTACTCATTCAACCTATTTTTATAATGAGGATCACCCCATAGTTTTCGAGGCACTAATATTTCTAGGAATTCAAGCTCCTCTCCCTTATTTTATTGCATTGGATTTTAGATATTGCTCATTTTTGTGATGGAGCAATTTGATTTTTGTATTGCTCTTTTTTTTATACTTGCTCGTTTTGAGGAAGAGAAAGGGGATTTTATTGCTTTGGTGCACTTTTTTGGGTACTTGCTCGTTTTGTGGGAGAGCAAGGGATTTCTTTTTTTTATTTTGTAATGTTCTTGGGATACTTGCTCATTTTGAGAAAGAGCAAGGGATTTTCTCTCCTTTTGGGGGAGGGGAGGAGATGGATGTGGAGCTTATTTTTTTGTCAACTCTGTAGCATTCTAGACCATGCACATAATTGGATGAACAGGGAAACCTTTCACTTTATGGCAATAGCAACTTTGACTTTGTTACTCCCAAGATTCATAATGTATTAAATTTTTTTTGTGTGTGTGGTCCAAGAGGAAACTTGATTGACTAGGAACAACTTATTGCTTTTAAATATTTTTTGACTTTGAGTTGAGTTTGCTCAAAACACTAGGAGTGGTTGCGTAATTGAAAATATTTGGAATGTGCTTATTGATTGATGTATGTAATTTTGCTATACCTTTATTACAAGATTTTGAATATTAAAATATGCACATAAAATAGTCAGTGGTTGAATAATCATTATTGCTAACAGTTATATGGTATGTATCTTACTTTATGTGATCCTCTTAATCATCAAAAGATTCTAAAGAAAGCTACAAATTGATCTATAGATTTTTGAGTGACGTAAGGTGCCCCTGATTGAGGCAACAAGACATAGTGAACTAGAAATCATCCAAATTAACCAATGATGTATGTAATGTAGGTGGAATGCATGGATAAATGTAGGAGATGCAAATGAAATATTTTTGGTATTTTTATTTTTTTGTGTTTTTTTTAGCCATGTATATGTACATATATATAAACTACACTATGCATAAAATGCCTTTAGGTGTATTATGTTGAGTGGCTTAGGTTCCAATTTTCCTTCTAAGTTTGTAAGTCTGTACATTCCTGGACCCAACTTCCATTTAATAATATATTGACGTAACCAATTAGCCATAATTTTCTCTCAAGTGTGATAATGCATTGGTGTTTTGTTGATTCTCTTTAAGGACAAGATCTCCCACTTGGAATTCATAAGGATGGACTCTTGCATTATAGGTATGGTTGATGCGATCTTGATATACTCATAGATGTTCTAAGGCATTGATTCACCTTTCATCAAGGAGTGTAATTTGGTCAAGACATGCTTGTCTAGTTGTGTTGTCATGCATGAATTCTTGTAATACAAATCGTAAAGAAGGGATATCGAGCTCAAGAGGTATTATCGCTTCGGTGAAATAGACCAATGAAAATGGTTTTGCCCTAGTTGGTATTCTGATGCTTTTTTAATAATACCATAGTGCCAAGAGGAGTTACATATGCCAATATCTGTGATTTTATTTGACAAGTTTCTTGAGAATGGTTATCACGATCTTGTTGGTTGCTTTAGCTTGTCCATTTGTCTATTGGTAATAAGGAGTCGAGAAACTCTGATGGATTTTGTAATTTTTGCATAAGGCTCAAACATCCTTGTTCTTAAATGACTTACCATTATTAGAAATTATCTTGGAAGGAATCCCAAAATGATAGATAATATGTTGGAGTATAAACTTTGTTATTCGAGGTCCAGTCATAGTGGTCATTGGAATTGATTTGACCTATTTGGTGAAGTATTCGGTGGTAGTTATGTTGAACTTATGTTGTACTAAAGAGGTAGGTGAAATATTGCCAATAAAATCTAAGCCCCTTTGTTAAAAGGACCAAATGCTTTGAATGGGTTGTAATGCTTATGATGGTACATGAGTCAAGTTGACGTGATGTTAACATTTTTGATATTTCTTGACATATTGACAACAATCACTTTCCATGGTGGGCCGATAATAATAACCCATGTATAAAATGTGCTTTGCAATGGCCATTCCACTAAAGTGGCCACCACAAGTACTATCATGAGCTTTAGTTATGGCTCATTGTGCGTCTATAGGATCTAGACATTGAAGGAGAACTCCATCATAGCCATGTCTATACAACACATTCCTCAAGAGAGTTAACAAGCTACTTTTTATTTGAATGTTCTTTTTGTAGTTCACATAAATTCTAATGGGAGGATACCAAACTTGAGAAAGTATCTTATCTCATCAAGGTAATAATTGTATGGCTCCACGTGGACCAAACACTCTTCTCACCTTCAGATTCTACTCGTTTGATTGCTAACTTGGACATTGTTGTTATGATAAGTGGTTGAACTTATCCATGTTCATTCTTAGGAATAAAGGCTCCCAAATAAGCAATTTCATCCACAAATTTGTTATTCAAATGAGGCAAGTTGTCAATCTCGTAACAATCGAATTTAGCTAGCAATTTTATTGCTACTTCGTCGTATTATTTCAAGACTGGTTCTTTGCATTAGTAAGTTCCTTTCACTTGGTAAATGATAATCTAGGAATTAAAAAAGATAATTATTCATATAATACCCATAAATATTTTTGATTGAAGTCCCAAGATTAGGGCTTCGTACTCTACATTGTTGTTTGTGCATGAAAAGTCAAGTTTGAATGATAAAGGAATTGGAATTCCTTTAGGAGTGCAAAATATGACTCCAACACCTTGCCCTTTTTTGCACTTTGATTTGTTAAAGAAAAGAGTGATGTCAACATCATCCTTAGGAGGGAGTATCTCTTCTTGTTCGATGGCAAAAATATCAAATCATTTGGAAGCTCTATAAGAAGTGGTTAATCATTTGGTAATGGAGCTTCTACGAGTTGATCGGCTATAACCTGACCTTGGATGGATTTTTCACTAATGAATTCAATATCAAATTCCTTTAAAAGCATTATTCATTTTGCGTTATGGGTGTTTTTGTATGTGCAAGTCATCATGTAACATAAAGGATTTTCTCTAGTTATGACATAGGTAGTGTTACTTAGCATATAATATTTGAGTTTCTTAGTAGAGAAAACCATTGCTAAGTATAAATTTTAATGTAAGCATATCTTGTATCATAACTTACCAATGTTTGACTAATATAATAAATCACTTGCTCTTTCTGATTCTTAGTTTTCTACACAAGCATTGTCCCTAGTGCAAAATATGTTGCAAAGATGCAAAGCTGAAAAGGGACTCCTAGAGGAGGTGGCGTTAATATTGGTGGTGAAGCCAAATATCTCTTTATGTCATAAAAAGCCTCTTGATATTCATTTGTACAGGAAAAAGTCAGCCCCTTCTGTAGTAAGTGATTGAAAGGTCTCCTTTTTTCTAATATTTGTGCAATGAATCATCGGATAGATCAAATATTTCCTCAAACTATGCAACTCTCTCAAATTCATTTGGGGTGGCATCTCGATAATGGCCTTGATATTATCATGGTCCAATTTAATGCCTCGCTTGGAGACAATAAATCCTAGAATTTTTCTTGATGTGATGTTAAATACGCACTTCTTAGGATTCAACCTTACCTTATGTTCAAGCAATCAATCCAAAAATTCTCTAGAACCTCAATATGCTCAAGATGTGTTTTATATTTGGTAATCAGATCATCCACATAGTCTTCAATAATTTTATGCATATAGTTGTGGAAGATGTACATCATGGCATGTTGATAAGTAGCTCCTGCATTCTTAAGACCAAAAGGCATCACCCTGTAACAAAAAGTTACTCCATGCATTTTTGGACACAGAACATAGATGAAACCAATCATGTGATAATCACAAAATTGTTACTCCCTACAGGAGATTATTCAATGGAGTCCACTTTAGAAGATGATTTCTGACTACATACAAATACATTGACATACATAAATAGAATAGATCAAGATAAAGCTAGTCCATATCAAAACATCAATCAAAACGTAGATTTGAACATTCAAAAACCAACAACACAATCCAATTCCAAACAAAAAAACATTAATATTCCTCTCAAGCTCTTAATCAACAAGTATCTACATCACAAAAGGTTAAGAAAATAAAAAATACCAATCATTATCAATAGAAAATTTAGCAAAATGCAATTCCATATAAACTTCATAATACTTTTCCCACAAATACTTTACATAATAATGTTTCTACTAGAAATCCTTACATGACAACACAGACATATCATCAAATGCACAACACTATGATATCACACAATCAATTTAGTGAGCAACCACAAGTTCTTGAAGTCATAGTTAAACAATTAGCTTCACTTATAGATCAGATAGATCCTTACCATCCCTCATATAGTTATAGAGATATGTGTAGTCAACCATTGGATCCTATTGTTGTTGCTCAACCTTATCCTAAATATTTCCCCATGCTGATAATTCTTATATATAAAGGAACCGAAGATCCTATTGAGCATATTTGTTTATTCAGGACATCTTGTCATGATATTTCATATGATGATTTGCTATTACTAAATATGTTCCCTAAAAGTCTCGGAGGCATAGCCTTAGAATGGTATTATCAATTACTAACTAATTCTGTGAGAAATTTTGAAGAAACAATAGAATTTTTTATTCATCAGTTTAGTGCTTACATAGAAAGACATGTTACCATTAAGGATTTATATAATTTAAAACAAGAAAAATATGAAAGCTTTGCTGAATTCTTAGCTAAATGGAGACAACTTCTAGGGAAATTGCACTTTGCCTTACCTCACCGAGAAATATTGGAAATCTTCATTGGTAATTTACAAGAATAGTTATCCTATGAACTTTCTACTACTATAGTAACATTTTTTTTATCAAGCTATAGACCTAGCAAGAAGGGTAGAAGAAGCCCTTATTATAAGAGGACAATTCAAGAAGAAGGATGAAGATAAATCTTTCAAAAACCAATACAAAAAAAACAAGTAGTGGGTGATGGAGTTATTGATAGTAGAAAAACTCAAAACATTAACAATGTTGAAGCTATAAAGAAATTTGTGTTAAAAATTCCTGATGAACCTCCAAGAAAATTCATAATATTGAATCAGCCCTTAACCTTGATTCTACCCCAATTATTAGAAGAAGGTTTGATACAATTGCCAGAAATACGACAACCATATACCACTTTACCTGGATATAGAGCTGATTTACATTGCAATTTTCATCGAGTGGATGGACATTCAACTAATTCTTGTAAATGATTGAAACATATGATACAAGATCTAATTGATAAGGGTAAAATGGAAGTATAAAATTTCCTCCAAACAATAATCCCTCAAATAATGCTCAAAAGCAACAAACACAAAATGCTAATCAAATTTTAGACATCTTTCAACATACTTTACCCAAACATGGTAAAGTAGTTGTGAATCAATTATGAAATCACAATGTTCCTCGTCCAACTCAATATGTGGGAACTATTAGTAATTTCTTACCATACCAAAATCCATAAAACTCCTATGTGCCTACTCAATCTGCAATCACAATTAGGCCAATCAAATATTTTCAGCATAGTTTTATTACAATATTTTAATTATAGTAGGATTGGTAATTTTTTATTTAGTTAAAGAAGAGAATTATGTTTAAATTTTGGGTATGCCTTTTTCTAAAGGTAATAATCTATATAAAAAAAAAATACAACCAAATATCTAAAATATAAAAATAATTATATTACAAAAATAATTATATTTATATTTTCTAAATTTTTTAAAACATCATACACATATTTCTTTTAATATTAAGTGGAATAAAAATCTTCCTTATTCTCCTTAATATGAGAAAGCATCTTGCATATTGAATAAAAATCTTTGAAAAAAGTGTTTCATCTTTGCTACTTACTTGTCACCTCATGGCTAGCTGAAGCTTAATTTTTATGGAGCCTACAAAGATAATATTGGATTGGCTAGTGTTGGGGGATTGATCAAAGACTTAGACGGGAGAATATTGTTGGCCTTCATGAAAAACCTGGATTATCAGACTAATCACTTTGTAGAGGTATGATAACTTTTCCAAGAGGTCTCTCAACTAGATTTTATGAATGACAGGAAGGTTATCATTGAAGAGGACTCCCTTAATATCATAGACATGCTCAAAGGAGTTCAAACCCCTTCTTGAACGATTGCAAATGAGTTAGCCGAAGCCCAAAGATGGATTCTAGCACTTAAAACCATTCAAGTTAAACATGTTTACAACTCTGTGGATTTCTTAGTAAACTTGGGGTTTTCTTAGGAAAGGTGCATAATTTAGCAGGAAGATTTCCTAGTTGGTTTAAATAAGATAGATAATGGAAGTACAAGAAGGTAGTCTATTCTCCAAATGACCCTATGTTGGTGTTAGTGAGGCTTTAATGGAAAGGGTTGTTGATTGCAAGCATTTAAACTTAAAGAGCCACCACAATCTGAATTTGAATTGGATCAAGTTTCGTATCCTCAATTTGAAGGTCAAGAGTATGTGGCTCAACCACATGTGATCAGATTTTCTAGTCGCTAGAATAAAAGGCCCTTTGTACGAGTTAGTTGGTGATCAATCCTGAAGTCTTAAAAAAACTTTATATGTCCATAAAATTAGATTCATCAAGGAGATAGGTGTGGATGTCAATATAATGCATTAGGAGAGGCATCTCCGAGTGTTTGGTGATTCTTATTACTAAAACACAAAAGAATTTCAAATTAAGCTCTGTTTCATAATTAGGGAGAGAAAAGGCCATCATTGGGGAGGTTGGGTCTCGGTACCTAGTTCAATTTTGATGTGGATTTTCAAATATCACACTCATGTTAAAGATCATATCCTAAAGGGGATTTAGATATTGGTTCAGAGGAGGGCTTGGACAAGTAGGTGTGATGAATCAAATTGGCATTTGATCGTGTCAGCTATGGAGGGATTGTTCTGGAGATATGGCTTGAGCAATATTATTGTCCCCGGTTGGAGGTCTTCTTACATGTGTAAGGTGTCCCATCAACATTTCTTGGCTATCACCACCCTTCAACTTTGTTCGAGATGTAAGGTTTCCATAAGTGATTATACTAGGATTTCAAGAAAACCAAGAATCATAGGTAAGGGGAGAAGGGTACATTTTTGTGGGGAACTCCTAGTGCATGAGGTGACAAGTAAGTAGCAAAGGTGTTTCATCTTACAAAGGTGTTTCATGCTAGTTTCCTATTCTCGGCTATAATCACACAAATTTTTGGTGAATCTATTCGATTTTCAAAGCTTTCCATCTCTTCCTACCACTAGCAATCATCGTTGCCTCACCCATTCATGCAATTCCTACCATAACTATAGATCGTGGCTGCTCTTTCTCATATTCGATCATGATCTATTTGTTTCATGCTCAATATATCCATGGCTTTGGAGTTTCGATCTTATGTTTTCGAGTAATGTTTCATTGCCATCGCTGCTTGATCGGTTATTCAGTTTCTCTGCTACCATGCACTTTCTTGAAAAATGCTTCGGCCTTGATCTATCGCTTTTTGGCCTACTTATTTCTTTATGCCATCGATATGGCATTTCCTAGCCAATCCAAAGTTTTATTTCCATCTCCACACGACCCTCGCACCATTTTCCTATTATCAGCCTTACTCATGGCAGGGTTATGCATAAGGGTTGGACTCAAAATGTACTTGTAAAAAAATGGTGAATCCTAATCAAAATCAAGGTGAATCAAGACGAATCCTAAGAAAATCAAATCAATCATCTTCACACCAAAATTTGGGGCATTTGAAGCCCTAAAAAGTAATGTCATATTTGGGACCAATTTTGACCAATTAAATCACCTTATAACTTCATAAAAACACCACCATTAGATCATTATTGAAAAGAGCTTTCCAATGAGTACAAATATGCCTATATTTGGCTATATATTGTGGTGAATTAATCCTAAAAACAAATTGATCCGAAAAAATTTAGGCGAATGGACCGATGTTAAGGGTCCTCATATTCGCTAATTTCTAATTTTGAAAATCCTAATATTCACCCAATTTTTGAATATTCACCACTATGCATAACCCTAACTCGTGGCCTCCGCCACTTGTTTTTACCCATTGACCATGGTCCACCGAGTTCATTGTGGCTATCATTGCATCCACCACAACCAGCAACCCTTCCAACACATGATCTGCAGGTTTTTGCATGTTTTCTGGGGTTTTATTGTGTATTATGGCCAATCTCTATGTTTTCTATGACTTACAGCCCTACTAGCCATTACAGTTGCCACACAATTTAAATGCACAATTTATTACTGATGGTATTTTTAAATGCACAATTTATTAATGATGGCATTTTTAAATGCACAGTTTATTAATGATGGCATTTTTAAATGCGCAATTTATTTCATTTAATGATGGCATTTTTAAATGCATAAATGTATTTCACTAATGATGGTATTTTAAATGTACAATTTATTTCATTAATGTGTGGCACAATTAAAAATCATTTTTATTAAATGCATTTCAATGGCCATTTGCATTCAATAATCCTTAATTAAATTAAATTAAATTTTTATTTAAATTGATTTTATCAATAAACTTCATTTAATTTTTTAATCAATGTTGCATTCATTTAATGCATGTCATATTTCATTAATATCCATTACCATTCATTAATGTGCATATACCTATCACCTTTCATTAATGTCTGTTACCCTTCATTAATGTGCATTAAATCGTTACCCTGCATTAATGTGCACCTTTCATTCATGTGTGTGGCTCACAATTAAAACCAAAAATTTAATTTTTAGTTTGACACCTTTTGCGCAAGTGGTTCAAGGAATATTTCGCTACACTTCTTCAACACATCAGTTGCTACTTTCTTTTGCCGAATCGAGGGACCCATCCAGTTCTCCACTAGTATAGCAGTGTGTACAATCATTGGAGAGCATTTTTCGAGCCTAGTGTAATGCTAGTGTTAGTTTTTTATTATTTGAATACATTCAAATTTATCATTTTAGTAATCTTTTTTTGTAACAAGAGTGCATTATTGGTTGTACCCGACACTCCTTATTTACCCGTATTTCTCTTCCACACTGGTACACATTAATTACCAATTCTTTCTCAGTGGGGAGGAATGATAGGGATTAGTGTATTACCATTTGTTATTTGTAATGGATAAGTTGTTTGTCGTCAGCATTTAATACAATCTTATCCAATTGAAATATTTATAGGTATGTTCTGGTAATACAATTCAGTTTTCATTCATGCAAACCTTTGGTGTGTCTATTTGTAATTGTGATCCATATCAGATAGCTACATCCCAAAGGATCATGAACTCAGCAGGGTGAGAAATATTTTTTAAGGCCCAAGAATTTCTCTGCTTCCAAATGCACCACCAAACATTAGGTAAACCAAATGATCAAAAAACATGAAGGCAAGAAGATGAGAAGAAAGAATACCATTGGACAACCAGATCAAACAAAACCTTAAGAAAGACCCAATACACATCAATAGAACTAAGGAATTGGGAAAATATAGACCAATAAAAGGGATAAATAAACAACATGTGACTAGGGGATTTCTTCATACTACCACACAAGTAACATATATTCAAGAGGCCCAAACCCCTTCTCTATAAATTATTCAGTGTAAGAAAATTTCCTTGAATCGTCAACTAAAATAAAACATTAACTTTGGGGGTAAGGCCCTTCATCCAAATATTATGAATAAGAAACCAAGGGTCAAAGGAATTATCTAAAAGAGCATAGGTAGACTTGACTGAGAAGCGCCCATCATTCTCAACACCCCACACAACCTTGTTTGGCTTATCCTGGCTAGAAATAACATCCACTTCAGGATATCAATCAGTGCTTTAAAGGTCATCTCTTCATCCTATAAAACCATGGGAAAATCAAAGAGTTTCCAGCATTTTATACTGTCAATAGAGTCAATAAAAATGTATACCTTCGGTTTGAATGCTTGGTTTGTGATTGGTTCCACCAAGCTTAGGTTTGGATACAAATATAACGGTTTGTCAGCTACCCATGTATCTTTTCAAAAGTCAATGCTTTGACCATTTCCCATCAACCATCTTCCCCCCAGAAGACCAAGATCTGGGGACGGGTGCGATCCATAAGAGATTTACCATTGTCACCCAAATATTTGGCTAATAATATTCTAACCTAGTTAACATCATCCTTTTGCACCAATATCCAAGCCTGTTTGGATATTAGCACATTTTTTAACATTTTCATCCTTCTTAAGCCTAGGCCTCCGTTTTATTTCTTACTACACACTTGATCCCATGCAACCAGTGGGAATTTCTTCTTCTTGTAAAAATTATACTAGAGGAAATATTGTTGAATTTACTTAAATTTTTAGAGAATATTTCTTGGAAGCCTAAAGAGAGAGAGGAAGTACATTGGTACGCTCTAGAGGGTAGACATAACTAGCTTATTTTTACCTACTTGGCTTAAGAGAGCCCATTTCTAACCTGCCAACTTTCTTTGAATTCTTTCTATGATTGAATCCAAAGAGATATCTTAATACCACCTTTGAATAATGGTTTTCGTAGATACACTAAAGGAAGGAAATCAACCTCGCAACCCAAGATCTCATCAATTCTCCTCTGCCTGCCTAGGGTAGTATTGAGGAAGAACACTTTGCTTTTTCTCAAATTCACTTTCTACCTAACCACTTTCTTGTAATCTAGGAGGATATCTTTAACAGCTCTAGCTTGAGAAATTAAGGCTAAGAAAGATAACAAGGTGTCATCAATAAATTGGAGA
This sequence comes from Wollemia nobilis, assembly GCA_028583015.1. NCBI lineage: Eukaryota > Viridiplantae > Streptophyta > Pinopsida > Araucariales > Araucariaceae > Wollemia > Wollemia nobilis. The sequence continues at coordinate 2,220,385 of JAQPPZ010017240.1, read as the reverse complement.
TGTGAAATTGGGTCAAAAATAGGTACAGGTTTGATCCCAACAATGGTAATATTCATCTTCAAGGCTCTTCCTAGAGACTCATCCAACAAAATAAATAGATACGGTGAAATAGGGTCCCCCTAGAAAATTTCCTTGCAGCTTATAAAGTATCCAGCTAGTGATCCATAAAATAAGATTAAAAATTTTGTCAAGGAGATACAGACCCTTATCAATCTTATCTAGCTTGGCATAAATCCAAATTTTCCCATTACTCTAAGAAGAAAGACCCATGAGAATCGATCATAGGCTTTGTTCATGTCTAGCTTGAGGAAGGTTCCTGTTATTCTACTTTATCCACTGAATTAATCAGGTCATGCACTGTTATGACACCATCCTATATTTTCCTTCTCTCAACAAAGCCAATTTGGGGGTGGTAAATAATTATCAATAGGTATAATTTGAGTCTATTAGGCAAGGTTTTAGAAAGGATTTTAAAGATTGTATTGCAAAGGCTAATAGACATAAAATCATAAAAGTCATTAGCACCCATCGACTTAGGGATAAGAACTATAAATGTTAAGTTGAAATTAGATGGGATGAAATTCAACTTTTAAATTTCTCTTAGATCTAAACAAATGTCCCTTCCAACAATATTCCAGAACCTCTAAAATAAAATAGGATGGAAGCCATCTGACCCAGGGGCTTTCAGGTCTGCCATAGAGAAAACAATATCCCTAATTTCCTCATCTCTAAAGGATCACAAAGGGCTTCATTCATATCATTTGAAACCAAGGAAGGAATGTTCTACAGTAGTCTATCTTCATCCTATTGTTCCCTATCATCTCTCAAGCAGAGGAGGGATTTGAAGAACTTGACTTCTTCCCTAATTTTAATAATATATTTCATGCTTGCACCATTTGATTTCACAATTTCTATAATTCTATTATTACTCATATACCTTAAGTTTGATGTGTGGAAGAATTTAGTGTTTCTATTACCTTCACAAAGCCAAAGGGATATTGATTTTTGATTCCACAAAATATCTTCTTCAACCAGCATGTTATGTAAGTCTACCAAGAGTTTTATTTTCTTGTATCTATCCCTTTTCACCATCTCTCTTGATTCCAACATTGATTCAAATTCCTTTAACTATTCTGCTAATTCCTTTTTCCTCATGAACATGTTCCTAACAATGTTCTTATTTTTGCTTTCAGCAGCGTAAAAGGTTTAAAATGATTGTGGCATGGTGGTTATAGGGACGGATTGTGCAAAGATCTATGTGGCGGTTTCTGGGGCGGACAGCGCAGAATACTGTGGCGGCCATAAAAAACTGGACAGCCTGCCCGGATTCATGGCGGCTACCGATTCCACCATGTAAATTCAAAAAAAAAAACAATGTTCTTATTTCAAATCTTAAAATTAGCCTTAACAAATTTGAGCTTGGAGGCCACTTGATAAATAAGAGGGCCCAAGAAATCCCAAGACCACCATTCTTAGATTCTTGATTCTAAGTCCTAATGCTGCAACAACATTACCTCAAACTTGAATGGTTTCAGGAAGAAGTTGGAACTCCAGGATTTTTCAAACACTAGAGGATTATGATCAAAGCTAACTTTGGGGAGGGAGAAGAGGGATGCATATCCAAACATGGGAAGACCTTCCTTGGAGATCAATACCCTATTATGTGTAATAATGGAAATGGTATGGTATTGGCATTGACTATTATGTGTAATAATGGAAATGGTATGGTATGATTGGGTGGATGATCTAAGGTGTTCTTACAATGACTGAAACATATTAGTGACCTTGATCAAACTTTCTTATGATCTCACAAATCTTCATGATGTAAATGTTATCCTGGTGTTTTCAAATTTCTTCAAGGACCAACTATATGTGCAATAATTATTCATTTCCTTTTATGAATTAGGTCAAACTAATCAATTGTTTTTTATACCAATCAACTAGCTCATCTGTGAGTGACCATAGGTCTATACAAAATAAGGTTTCTAATGTGACATACATGGAACCACCTGTAAGGATATTCCATTACCAAGCGGTATTCATTCAACCTATTTTTATAATGAGGATCACCCCATAGTTTTTGAGGCACTAATATTTCCAGGAATTCAAGCTCCTCTCCCTTATTTTATTGCATTGGATTTTGGATATTGCTCATTTTTGTGATAGAGCAATTTGATTTTTGTATTGCTCTTTTTTTATACTTGCTCGTTTTGAGGAAGATAAAGGGGATTTTATTGCTTTGGTGCACTTTTTGGGGTACTTGCTCATTTTGTGGGAGAGCAAGGGATTTCTTTTTTTGATTTTGTAATGTTCTTGTGATACTTGCTCATTTTGAGAAAGAGCAAGGGATTTTCTCTCCTTTTGGGGGAGGGGGGAGATGGAAGTGGATCTTATCTTTTTTTCAACTTTGTAGTATTCTAGACCATGCACATAATTGGATGAACAGGGAAACCTTTCACTTTATGGCAATAGCAACTTTGACTTTGTTACTCCCAAGATTCATAATGTATTAATTTTTTTTTGTGTGTGTGGTCCAAGAGGAAACTTGATTGACCAGGAACAACTTATTGCTTTTAAATATTTTTTGACTTTGAGTTGAGTTTGCTCAAAACACTAGGAGTGGTTGAGTAATTGAAAATATTTGGAATGTGCTTATTGATTGATGTATATAATTTTGCTATACCTTTATTACAATATTTTGAATATTAAAATATGCACATAAAATAGTCAGTGGTTACATAATCATTATTGCTAACAGTTATATGGTATGTATCTTACTTTATGTGATCCTCTTAATCATCAAAATATTATAAAGAAAGCTACAAATTGATCTATGGATTTTTGAGTGATGTAAGGTGCCCTTGATTGAGGCAACAAGACATAGTGGACTAGCAATCATCCAAATTAACCAATGATGTATGTAATATAGGTGGAATGCATAGATAAATGTAGGAGATGCAAATGAAATATTTTTGGTATTTTTATTTTTTTGTGTTTTTTTTAGCCATGTATATGTACATATATATAAACTACACTATGCATAAAATGCCTTTAGGTGTATTATGTTGAGTGGCTTAGGTTCCAATTTTCCTTCTAAGTTGGTAAGTCTGTATGTTCCTGGACCCAACTTCCATTTAATAATATATTGACCTAACCAATTAGCCACAATTTTATCTCTCAAGTGTGATAATCCATTGGTGTTTTGTTGATTCTCTTTAAGGACAAGATCTCCCAATTGGAATTCATAAGGATGGACTCTTGCATTATAGGTATGCTTAATGTGATTTTGATATACTCGTAGATGTTCTAATGCATTGATTCACCTTTCATCAAGGAGTGTAATTTGGTCAAGACATGCTTGTCTAGTTGTGTCGTCATGCATGAATTCTTGTAATGCAAATCGTAAAGAAGGGATATCGAGCTCAAGAGGTATTATTACTTCGTTGCCATAGACCAATGAAAATGGTTTTGCCCTAGTTGGTGTTCTAATTCTTGTTTAATAATATCATAGTGCCAAGAGGAGTTACATATGCCAATATCTATGATTTTCTTTGACAAGTTTCTTGAGAATGGTTATCACGATCTTGTTGGTTGCTTTAGCTTGTCCATTTTTCTATTGGTAATAAGGAGTCGAGAAACTCTGATGGATATTATACTTGTTGCATAAGGCTCAAAAATACTTGTTCTTAAATTAATTACCATTATTAGAAATTATCTTGGAAGGAATCCCAAAATGATAGATAATATGTTGGAGTATAAACTTCGTTATTCAAGGTCCAGTCATAGTGGTCATTGGAATTGCTTTGACATATTTGGTGAAGTATTCGGTGGTAGTTATGATGAACTTATGTTTTCCTAAATATGCGGGTGAAATATTTCCAATAAAATATAATCCCCTTTGTTAAAAGTACCAAAGGCTTTGAATGGGTTGTAATGCTTGTGATGGTACATGAGTCAAGTTGACGTGATGTTGAAATTTTTAATATTTCTTGACATATTGACAACAATCACTTTCCATGGTGGGTTGATAACAATAACCCATGTATAAAATGTGCTTTGCAATGGCCATTCCACTAAATTGGCCACCACAAGTACTAACATGAGCTTTAGTTATGGCTCATTGTCCCTCTACAAGATCTAGACATTGAAGGAGAACTCCATCATAGCCATGTCTATACAACACGTCCCTCAAGAGAGTTAACGCTCTACTTTTTATTTTAATGTTCTTTTTGTAGTTCATATAAATTCTAATGGGAGGATACCAAACTTGATAAAGTATATTATCTCATCAAGGTAAGAATTGTATGGCTCCACGTGGACCAAACAAACACTCTTCTCACCTTCAGATTCTACTCGTTTGATTGCTGACTTGGACACTGTTGTTATGATAAGTGGTTGAACTTCTCCATGTTCATTCTTAGGAATAAAGGATCCCAAATAATCAATTGCATCCACAAATTTGTTAGTCGAATGAGGCAAGTTGTCGATCTCATAACAATCGAATTTAGCTAGCAATTTTATTGCTACTTCGTGGTATTGTTTCAATACTGGTTCTCTACATTGGTAAGTTCCTTTCACTTGGTAAATGATAAGCTAGGAATTACTAAATATAATTATTCATTTAATACCCATAACTATTTTTTATTGAAATCCCAAGATTAGGGCTTCGTACTCTACATTGTTGTTTGTGCATGAAAAGTCAAGTTTGAATGATAAAGGAATTAGAATTCCTTTAGGAGTGCAAAATATGACTCCAACACCTTGTCCTTTTTTGTACTTTGATTTGTTAAATAAAAGAGTGATTTCAACTTCATCCTTAGGAGGGACTATCTCTTCTTGTTTGATGGCAAAAAGATCGAATCATTTGGAATCTCTATAAGAAGTGGTTGATCATTTGGTAATGGAGCTTCTACGAGTTGATTGGCTATCACCTAACCTTTGATGGATTTTTCACTAATGAATTCAATATCAAATTCCTTTAAAAGAATAATTCATTTTGTGGTATGGGTGTTGTTGTATGTGCGAGTCATCATGTAACATAAAGGATTTTCTCTAGTTATGACATAGGTAGTGTTACTTATCATATAATATTTAAGTTTCTTAGTGGAGAAAACCACTGCTAAGTATAACTTTTAATGTAAGAATATCTTGTATCATAACTTACCAATGTCTGACTAATATAATAAATCACTTGCTCTTTCTAATTCTTATTTTTCTACACAAGCATTGTCCCTAGTGCAAAATATGTTGCAAAGATGCAAAGCTGAAAAGGAACTCCTAGAGGAGGTGGCGTTAATATTGGTGGTGAAGCCAAATATCTCTTTATGTCATAAAAAGCCTCTTGATATTCATTTGTACAAGAAAACGTCAGTCCCTTATGCAGCAAGCGATTGAAAGGTCTCCTTTTTTCTAAGATTTGTACAATGAATCATCGGATAGATCAAATATTTCCTCAAACTGTGCAACTCTCTCAGATTCATTTGGGGTGGCATCTCTATAATGGCCTTGATATTATCATGGACCACTTAATGCCTCGCTTGGAGACAATAAATCCTAGAAGTTTTCTTGATGTGATGTCAAATACGCACTTCTTATGATTCAACCTTACCTTATGTTCAAGCAATCAATCCAAAAATTCTCTAGAACCTCAATAAGCTCAAGATGTGTTTTATATTTGGTAATCATATCATCCACATTGTCTTCAATAATTTTATGCATATAGTTGTGGAAGTTGTACATCATGGCATGTTGATAAGTAGCTCATGTATTCTTAAGACCAAAAGGCATCACCCTGTAACAAAAAGTTACTCCATGCATTTTTGGACACAGAACATAGATGAAACCATTCATGTGATAAACACAAAATAGTTACTCCCTACAAGAGATTATTCAATGGAGTCCGCTTTAGAAGCTACTTTCTGACTACATGCAAATCCATTGACATACATAAATAGAACAGATCAAGATCAAGTTGGTCCATATCAAAACATCAATCAAAACGTAGATTTGAACACTCAAAAACCAGCAACACAATATAATTCCAAACAAAAAAACATTAATCTTCCTCTCAAGCTCTTAATCAACAAGTATATACGTCACAAAAGGTTAAGAAAATGAAAAATACCAATCATTATCAATAGAAAATTTAGCAAAATGCAATTCCATATAAACTTCATAATACTTTCCCCACAAATGCTTTACATAATAATGTTTCTACTAGAAATCCTTAAATGACAACACAGACATATCATAAAATGCACAACACTATGATATCACACAATCAATTTAGTGAGCAACCACAAGGACTTGAAGTCATAGTTAACAATTAGCTTCACTTCTATATCATATAGATCCTTACCATCCCTCATATAGTTATAGAGATATGTGTAGTCAACCATTGGATCCTATTGTTGTTGCTCAACCTTATCCTAAATATTTCCCTATGCTGATCATTCTGATATATAAAGGAACTGAAGATCCTATTGAGCATATTTGTATATTAAGGACATCTTGTCATGATATTTCATATGATGATTTGCTATTACTAAAGATGTTCCCTAAAAGTCTCGAAGTCATAGCCTTAGAATGGTATTATCAATTACCAACTAATTATTTGAGAAATTTTGAAGAAACAATAGAAATTTTTGTTCATCAGTTTAGTGCTTACATAGAAAGACATGTTACCATTAAGGATTTATATAATTTGAAACAAGAAAAATATGAAAGATTTACTGAATTCTTAGCTAAATGGAGACAAATTCTAGGGAAATTGTACTTTGCCTTACCTCACCGAGAAATATTGGAAATCTTCATTGGTAATTTACAAGAACAGTTATCCTATGAACTTTCTACCGCTACAGTAACTTCTTTTGATCAAGTTATAGACCTATCAAGAAGGGTAGAAGAAGCCCTTATTATAAGAAGACAATTCAAGAATAAGTATGAAGATAAATATTTCAAAAACCAATACAAAAAAAACAAGTAGTGGGTGATGGAGTTATTGATAGTAGAAAAACTCAAAACATTAACAATGTTGAAGCTATAAAGAAATTTGTGTTAAAAAATCCTGAAGAACCTCCAAGAAAATTCACAAGATTGAATCAACCCTTAACCTTGATTCTACCCCAATTATTAGAAGAAGGTTTGATACAATTTCCAGAAATACGACAACCAGATACCACTTTACCTAGATATAGAGCTGATTTACATTGCAATTTTCATCGAGTGGATGGACATTCAACTAATTCTTTTAAAATATTGAAACATATGATAAAAGATCTAATTGATAAGGGTAAAATGGAAGTATAAAAATTTCCTCCAAACAATAATCCCTCAAACAATGCTCAAAAGCAACAAACACAAAATGCTAATCAAATTTTAGACATCTTTCAACATCCTTTACCCAAACATGGTAAAGAAGTTGTGAATCAATTATGACATCACAATGTTCCTTGTCCAACTCAATATGTGGGAACTATTAGTAATTTCTTACCATACCAAAATCCATAAAACTCCTATGTGCCTACTCAATCTGTAATCACAATTAGTCCAATCCAATATTTTCAATCTTCATATTCAAAAGACACAAAAAGTGATATAGAAAGTAAAACAAAAAGTGAAATAAACATCACTTTAAATAATTTAAATAGTTTTGAAGATGAGTTAGATCAAATACTTCCTATCATAGATTTATTAGTACTAGAAGAACCATTTCCTAGAAGAATGACTACTCGCCCTTCCTCTCAACAAATACTTCCAATTGAACAAGTGGAGAATGCTAGGCCACACTTTGGTCACTCACAAAACAACAACATTATGGGTGCTATTAGAGTCGTCACTAGACAACAAGTTCAGAATCAAAACTCCTAATCACAAACGCAAACAACAAATGAAAAATCATCTCCATTTGTGTTAAAAGCACCCACAAAAGGAAATAATATATCAAATCCACAACAAAAACCTCCTTATGATATTAATGAATAATTAACTAATATTACGACCATAATTTCCATTTTGGATCTCTTAAGAACTTCATCTATACACAGAGAAGAATTAATGGGTACCTTAAGTAAAATTATGGTACCTCAAGACATAGAACCTATTGTTGTAGTCAACGTTGTAGTTTCCAAAGGTATAAATTATGTAGAATTTCACAATAAAAACATTCCTCCTCAAAGCATGTATAGAGATAATCCTTTATATATTATTGCCTTAATTGGGGATGTGGGTTTCAAAAGAGTCTTGGTTGATAATGGATCATCACTAAATGTATGCACCTATGATTTCTTTCAAAGGTTTGGATATAGAACTGAAGATTTAAAAATAACTGAAATGATCATCAAAGCCTTTAATGATGAAATCCAAGAAACTTGTGGAGTGTTGTCAATCCCATTGTAAGTTGGTCCAAGAATTTTAGACATGATCGTGTTTGTTGTATCTTGCCCTGCATCATATAACATTCTCCTAGGTTGACCTTGGATTAACGTAATGAGAGTTATCCCATCAACTTTACATCAATGTGTCAAATTTGAATTTAAAAATTAATTGGTCACTATCCATGGTGACCCTAGACCCTTTGATATGTGTGGAATGGCATAACCAATCAGTGTCCCATTTTGTCCTGCTTTATCATCAAAAAATTCTAAACCTCCTAAATATCCTTCCTTACAAATTAAACCCACATCATCTTGTACCACAACTAAAATAAATGATATTTCTACTTCATATCCCTTTCAGATGAAATTTTAACATATTTTTCTACAATACTCACAACTTTAGAGTATGTTAATTTTTCTACACAAGACTCCATTGTCTTATCCCAATTACCACCATCTCCTTGTATGATGGGCCTACCATGAAAGCTAGGAAGCATATGTCATATAGGGATTTTCACCTTTATCTATGCAGGGTATGTCCCTGGAAATATTAACATTCAAATGAGTTTTACACTTGATCAATATGGGTTTTCTCGATGTAATATTTCTTATGGATATGTGAAGTCAAAACAAATGATGTGTAACATGGGTTATAAAGTTAAAGGTTTAGGTCCTTTTGAAAATGGAATACATGAACCTTTAGAAATATAGGAATGGCCTGCCCGATGTGGTATTGGATACATTCCTACAAAAACCCAACCCTTTCCTTTTGATGATGATGGTCATCTTGTGACATATGAAGAGTACTTAAAACATCAAGAATATTTAAAGTAAAATAATAAAACACATTTTTATAACATGTTGACAATATCATATCCTGAAATGATTGCTTCCCCGGATGAATGTTTAGAGGGAGATGTTTTTCACAATATTTCTCTTGAGAAAATTTTAAGGAATGGATTTTTCTTTGATGGGTCTATACCATGTGTAGCCCACATTCAAACAACTACCCCACAAGAGGAATTAGCTAAATTAACTTTAGAGGAACTCCAATAAATGGGTGTCTCACCCGCCCCTCCTAATTTTGAAAGAGATTTAAACATTGTAATAGAAGATGTTCTACAAGTCAACATTGGGACATAAACCAACCCTCGCTTAGTTAAAAATTGGAGCTGAATTAAGTTAAGAAGGACAAAATCAATATATTGTATTTCTCACATAATATGTTGATGTCTTTTCCTGGACATATGCAGATATGCCCGACCTAGACTCTTTTGTGGTCATGCATCATTTAGTGGTACGCCCATATGCAAAACCCGTAAAACAAAAACTTAGAAAAATGCATCCTAAAGTAGCATTGTTAGTTAAAGATGAACTATAAAAACTTTTGGATATTGACTTCATTCAGGCTATCAATTATGCCGACTAGATATCTAATGTTGTTTCAGTAACCAAGAAAGAAGCTACTAAAATTAGAGTATGCATTTAGAGATATCAATGTTGCATGTCCTAAAGATGATTTTCCTCTTCCTGATATGGATCAAATCATTGATTTTACAGTCATAAGTGGAATGTTATCCCTTATGGATGGATTTTCAGGATACAACAAAATTTTAATAGCTCCTGAAGACCAACCTAAAACTGCTTTCATTACACCTTGGGGGACTTTCTATTGGAAAGTAATGCCTTTCGGTTTAAAGAATGCAGGTGCAACTTATCAAAGAGCTATGATGTATATTTTTCATGACATGATGTATGATATTCTACATGACTATGTGGATGACATCATAGCTCACTCAACTAAAGAAGAAGATCATATCACTAATCTAAGACAAGTATTTGATAGACTTAGAGAATATAAAATTCACCTAAATCCAAACAAATGTGTATTTGGAGTAAAATCTAGAAAATTATTAGGATTTATCATTTCTATGCGTGGCATAGAGATATATCCTAATAAAATTAAGGCTATCATTGATATACCGCCACCTAAAAATATATCAGAATTAAGTTATTTACAAGGCAAACTTCAGTCTATCTAGTACTTCATTAACAAATCAACAGATAAAACTTGACTCTTTCTTAATCTACTTAAGAAAAACATCCCATTTCAATGGGACAATGACTACCAAGAAGAATTTGAAGCTCTTAAGCAATACCTCCTTACTCCTCCAGTGCTAAGTCCCACCTAGACCAGAATGCTCTTTTATCTCATATATTTCTACTTCTGAGCTTGCATTAGGAATAATGTTGGCTCAACTTGATGATAATAAGAAAGAACGAGCCACTTATTATATAAGTAGAACATTAATAAGTTATGAAATCCATTAAACATCCATAGATAATATTTACTTGGCGGTCGTGTTTTCTACATAAAATTTATGCCATTATATGATTAGTCAAAAGACATTTGTCATTGCTAAATCTAATCCATTAAGATATTTGATGAGTAGACCTTACTTATCAGGATCCACAACTAAATGGGTTCTTGCTCTAAGTGATTTTGAACTCACATTTATTGGTCAAAAATCTATCAAATGCCAAGTCATAGCCAATCAACTTTATGCTGCTCCTCTTGAGTCTACTCATCCTTTAACCATTGAATTTCCTGATGAATGTCTTAACTTAAAGTAAGATCATTTTGATTCCTGGTCCTTATATTTTTATGGAGCTATATGTATGAGTGGTGCCAGTGCAAGCATCATATTAATATCTCCACAAAAGAAACTTATTCCCTTATCATTCAAACTTTAATTTTCTTACACCAATAATACTATAGAATATGAATCTCTAATCCTTAGGTTACAAGCAGCTTTAGCTCTAAAAATCAAGATTTTATTAGTCTTTGGAGATTCCAAACTTGTGATAAATCAAATTAATAATGTATATCAAACACGAAATGAGAAACTTCATCCCTAAAAGGATTATATTTTAAAGCTTATCTCTTTATTTGAAAAAGTAACTCTTGAGGCTATCCCTTGTACTAGCAACCGTGTTGCGGATGCCATGGATGCTGCCACCTCTCTATTGCCTTTAGAATTGGATTATGAATATGCTACAATCATCATTCACCAACTTCAAGAGCCAGCCTCATATAATTTTTTTTGGAACCCTTAGATCTATTTTTGATCAATGAAGTAACTCCATAACCATGGTATACAGATATTTTTACCTAAGAGAGTTGTTTACTTTATGCTTATTGTAAATAATTTGTATAAAATATTTTTTGAAGGTATTCTTTTAATATACCTCAATAAAGAAGAGTCTAAGAAGGTGTTAAGTGAAGTCCATGATGGATATTGTGGAGGTCACTTTAGTGGAAGTGTTATTGCTAAAAAACTCCTATGAATGGGGTAATTTTGGCCTTCCATGGAAAACGATGTTAATAATTATGTGCACCATTATGGCAAGTGTCAATGACATGCAGACCTTGTTCATGCTTCTACTCAAGAACTTCAAGTCATATCATCTCCTTGACCCTTTTCCAAATGGGGTCTAGATATTATTGGTAAAATCAATCATATTTCTTCATATGGCCACAAATTCATCATAATAGCAACAAAATATTTTACAAAATGGGTAGAAGCTATGCCACTAGCTTCTTGCACAGGAGTCCAAGTATCTAAATTCATATTTAATCAAATTATTTGTAGATTTGGGATTCCATAAACACTTAGTTCTGATAATGGAACATGTTTTAAAAATAAAGACGTCAAGAAACTTTGTCAAAATAAAATTCAACATCGATGGTCCACTCCATATTATCCACAAGGAAATGGTCAAGCTGAAGCATCTAATAAAACTTTGATCAAGATCTTAAAAATCATGGTTAATAAATAAGGTTGTGATTGGCATATGCAGTTATATCCTGCATTGTGGGCTTAGCGAACTAGTGTTCGCACTCCTACAGGCTCTTCCCCTTTTGTCATAGTTTATGGTGTTGAAGCTATTTTCCCACTTGAGTTAGAAGTTCCTTCTTTAACTCTTCTACTTCAAGATGTCGAAGTAGGAGATGAATATCATGTTGGTAGACTAAGTCAGTTGGAAATTCTAGATGAAAAGTGCATTCATGTTTTGGAACATCTTCGTGCTTATCAAGATAAACTTAAAAGGTCATATTCAAATAAATTTCATCATCGATATTTTAAGGTCGGAGATCTAGTTCTCAAAGAAAATCAAAAAAATACTAATGCTAGGAAAGATATTAAAGGTAAATTTCAACCTAATTAGCTTGGACCATCGTCATAACTACAAAATTTGGATCTAGTGCATATCGCTTGGCTACTTTGGATGAAAAATATCTCAAAGATCCAATGAACATCATGCACCTAAAAATATATTATGCATAAAAAAAAAAAGTTCCACCACTATGTATAATTGTAAATAGCTTCTTCATCATTAATTTTACAATTATTATACCACAAAACAACCAAAAAAATTATAAAAAATTTCCAAAAATATGTCAAATTACTGTTAAATCATCATTTTGCATTATTGTTTGTTGCTTTCAAAAATTCAATTTATTTTTATTTTCTTTTCAATAAACTCAAAAGTTGTCTTGAACCATTCACCTAATTCACATTGTTAAAAAAATCTTAATTTTGTCATTTTGATTATAAATCTCTCTTGAAGCAAAATCACCATTATTTCATTAAATAATTTTTTTTTATTTTTTGGAATTGGTCTTGCTACTTTCTAAACCAAGAACACATTTTCATATCTTAATGATTTTTGCAAAATTCGATGTTGGCAATTTTGGGTACATTGCCTTTGCTCTAAGTGTAGATGTTGTCATTGATGTCAAGAAGGTCTTGAAGCAATTTGGTTTGATGTCAAAGAATGTGTCTTGATGAAGGTTTCAGCATGGACAGTGAGTTTCCAAGAAGATCAGGGTAGCCCAGTTGCAAAAGATCAAGAAAAAGACAAGTAAGAAAAAGTATGCAGGCGGTTGGAAAAACTGTCGCGATTTCGCGACATGTTTGAGGAGAGAGAAAGTGCTGGCAAAATTGTCACGATTTCGCGACATGTTTGAGGAGAGAGAAAGTTTGGGCAAAAGTGTCACGATTTCGCGACATGCTGGAAGACAGAGACAAAGCAGGCAAAACTGTCACGATTTCGCGACATGTTGGCAGGGAAGAAGAGCAGATGGAAAGTGTCGCGATTTCGCGACATGTCGCATTTTCGTGACTCAGAAAGTGCAGGAAGGCAGAGAAGGAAAAGTGTCACGATTTCGTGACATTCTGCAAAGTAAGTTGTTCGGACGAAAAAGTGTCACGATTTCGCGACATGATGCTGAAGAGAGAGTCCGCAAAAAGAACTATCACGATTTCGCGACAAGTTTGAAGAGAGAGAAAGTTTCATGTAAAATGTCACGATTTCGCGACATGCTGCAAAGGGAAGAGCCTGAAATGAGAAGCGTCATGATTTCGCGACAAGCTACAAAAGAAATCGTACAGAAGCCAGAAGTGTCACGATTTCGTGATAGTATAAAGAAAACATAGAAGCAATTAGATTTTGATAGGTGAGAGAAAGCTTTCAGAAGTTGAAAGCGTCATGATTTCGTGATAGGCTACAAAGAAGTTGTACGGATGTAGAAAGTGTCATGATTTCGTGACAGGTTGAGTTGGTAGCTTGCAGTTGGAGAAAGTGTCACGATTTCGTGACAGAAATAGTTAGCAAGTCTTAAATAAGAAGCGTCATGATTTCATGATGAATTGAAGAAGGAAGAGCTTGAAGGCGAAAGCGTCACGATTTCGTGACATGTTCCGTTTCAGGCATATGGAAAAAGAGCTTAAGAAGTTAAAGAGAGAAGGCATGAAGACTAAAGTGTCACGATTTCGTGATAGAGTGAAGATGACGTCGAAGCATGTGTCATGATTTCATGACAAAAGCTGAGAGGAAGGCCATGAAGACTAAAGTGTCATGATTTCATGATAGAAGTGAGATGACGTCAGCAAGAGGCAAAGGTGTCACGATTTCGTGACAAAAGCACAAAGGAAGTCGACAAAGGCCAAGGTGTCACGATTTTGTGACAGCAGGCTATAGAAGGTGTATGACTGTAAAAATGTCATGATATCGTGACATGTTGTAGTTTCATAGGGATAGCTATAGAACCAGAGGCGGTTGAAGGACAGAGTTAACTTTGAGCCGACAAAGTTAAAATCTGGGTCGACACAACGTAGGTTTTACAATCGACACAGTTGAAGAGTAATAACCGACTAAGATTGAATGTAATGATCTTGAATCTTACTCTATAAAAGGAGGGTTGTTTGAATAGTTTGTGCATCGATCAAGTGTGCATTCGAAGTGCGACTTTCATAGAAGAAGTAGGGAGAAGTTCGATCGTCGAAGAGCAGAGTGTGCGAAGACATTGTTGTTGTGTTTGCACAGAGGTGCATAAGTGGATATTTGATCAAGTGTTGTAATTGCACAGAGGTGCAAGTTCGAGGACAATAGTGCCAGATCGAAGGACTATGTTTTGGTGCAGATAAGAGGACCGATTGTGCGGTGATAGAGTTGAGGACAGAGGTCTCCAGCCAGAGCAGGGAAGACAGGTGTCTTCTATGGATAGAGTTCCACTTGCTAAGGGCTATAGAGGTAGAGGTCTTCTAGAGGATCACCAGATTAAGCAGAGCTAGGGGAAGGTATCTCCTTTGGGTTGGTGCCCATAAACTTTGTAATCGGGACATGTTTCCCATAATTTGAGGTGATAAATTTTAGTAAAAATTTTATCCGTGGAGTAGCCCGCGTTGGGTGAACCACGTAAATTGTTGTGTCTCTATTGTGGATGATATTTTGTGCATTGCTTTGATTTTTGTTTTGATACTATTATATATTCACTGCATAATTTTGAACTGCAAGTTGAATCGAAAGAAAAAGTAGAAAGTGGTCTTATACTGTTCACCCCCCCTCTCAGTATAAGCTTGTGTTCTTCAATTGGTATCAGAGCGGGTCTCTCCAGAAAAAGCATAACAGCTTGGAGAAGGATCTTTCAGAAGAACATACAGTTTCAGAAAAGGATGAAGAGGTTAAGTTCGATCTCTAAAGTGAATTCTTCTGGGCTTTAAGAATTTCAGGGAAGAGAGTTCTGTTCTCAAGAATCATGACAGGAAGAAGAGACAACAAGATCAATCTTCAGCCTGAAGAACGATGGATTCCAGTTGGTCACAAGAAGAACAATCATCCAAGGCATCAAAACAAGGTTACATAATACTTTCCATGGCTATTGTTTTTCTTGCAAGAAATTTGGTCACAAAGCTATACATTGCATTAAATCCGTGAATAGCCATAGTAAGGAAAATGTTAACTCTTTTGCACCTCTTTTGGATAAAAATGTCATATGTTACAATTGCAAGAATGTTGGGCATATAGCAAGGATGTGCAGTTTGGATAGACCTAGCCTTAAGTTCACTAAAAAGAGAATTGAGATCAAGTCTAAGTCAATGATAGTTCAAACTGCTTTTCATGCTCAAGACAAAGTAGAGAAATGGTATCTTGATAGTGGTTGTTCAAAACATATGACTGGTGAAAAGGAAAAGTTTTTGGTCTTAAAAAACACAAACAGAGGAACAGTTAGTTTTGGAGATAACAGGTCTGCAAAAATCTGTGGTAAAGGGACTCTTAGCTTGGATGGGAAATCTAAAACTAAAAATGTGCTTTATGTAGAAGGTCTAAGACATAATCTTCTAAGTGTGAGTCAACTTTGTGATCAAGGACACATAGTATCTTTCTTTTCAGATAGATGTGAGATTCGTAAAGAAAAAAATGGAAAACTCATTGCTAGTGCTACAAGGACTCCAAACAATCTTTACATGCTTAGTGAGATAAAAAAGGAAAAGTGTTTTCTAACTCAAGAAGATGAGAGTTGGTTATGGCATAAAATATTGGGGCATTTGAGCTTTGATAATCTTGTCAACATTAGTAACAAGGAAGCAGTTAGAGACTTGCCCAAAATAAAAAGGCCCCATAACACCATTTGCGGTCCTTGTCAACATGGAAAACAGACCAGAACCAGTTTTAAATCAAAAGGGTATACTTCTTCAAAACCATTAGATCTCATTCATACTGATTTATGTGGCCCCACCAGAACTCAGAGCATTCAGGGAGAAAGCTACTTCATGTTGTTTATAGATGATTATTCTAGAATGACTTGGGTGACCTTTCTCAAAGAAAAATCTGAAGCTTTTGAAAAATTCAAAGCTTTCAAAGAAATGATTGAAAATGAGACTAAAAAGAGAATCAAATTCTTGAGATCGGATAGAGGAGGAGAGTTCACCTCTAATGAATTTGTGGAATACTGTGAGCAACAAGGAATTAAAAGAGAATATTCAGCAGCAAGAACTCCTCAACAAAATGGAGTAGTTGAAAGAAAAAATAGAACTATTGAAAATATGGCTAGAGCTATGTTAAATGAGTCGAAACTTTCAGATGGTTTCTGGAAAGAGGCAGTCAGTACAGCAATCTACATTATCACCAGGGCCCAACTTAGAGTAAATCATCATAAAACTCCTTATGAGTTGTGGAAAGGAAGACCAGCTACAGTAAAACATTTCAAAGTGTTTGGGAGTAAGTGCTTCATCAAAAGGGAAGATCAGAATTTGGGTAAGTTTGATCCTAGGTGTGATGAGGGAATTTTTCTTGGTTATTCCAGTAGAAGCAAGGCTTACAGATGCTTCAACAAAAGAACGCATACAGTCGTAGAGAGCATAAATGTAACAGTTGATGAAAAGACAGGGATAAGAGAACCTGTCAAGGAAATCAGTGATGAAATCTGTCAAGAAGAATTCAGAGAGGTTTCAGATGAAGAAGAGGAAAAACAGCAATTGCTTCCCAAAACTCCGTCACGATATGTTCAAAACATCATCCCAAAGATTTGATCATTGGTGATCCAAACAACGAGACAAACTAGAAGAAGAGTCATTCCGTCACACGATTCTACAAATATTTCATTATTATCTCGGATTGAGCCAAAAGATTTCAGTGAAGCATGTGCAGATAAATTTTGGGTAAAAGCTATGGATGAAGAGCTAAATCAAATAGAGAAAAGTGAAACTTGGGATTTAGTTCCAAGACCTAAGGACAAGAATGTCATTGGCACAAAATGGATATTCAGAAATAAACTCAATGAGGATGGAAAGATTGTCGAAACAAAGCCAGGTTGGTTTGCAAAGGTTATGCTCAAGTAGAAGGTGTTGACTTCGAAGAGACGTTCGCTCCTGTTGCTCGTCTTGAAGCCATCGAAATGTTTTTGGCTCTTTCAAGTTTCAAAGCATTCAAAGTGTATCAAATGGATGTGAAATCAGCCTTTTTAAATGGAGTTTTGGATGAAGAAGTCTACGTAGAACAGCCGAAGGCGTGTCTCTCTCAGATCAATCGGACTATGTGTGTAAACTAAAAAAGGCCTTGTATGGGTTAAAGCAAGCACCTAGGGCTTGGTACTCAAGACTTGACAGGTACCTTCATGAGCAAGGTTTCAGGAAAGGTATGGCGAGATAGCAATTTGTACATTAAGGATAAAGGTAATGATATGTTGATTGTAGTTGTCTATGTTGATGATATCATTTTTGGGGGAAATAATACCCAGATGTGCAAAGATTTTGCTAACACCATGCAGAAGGAATTTGAGATGTCTATGATTGGAGAGTTGTCATTCTTTTTGGGTCTTCAGATTGCTCAATCAAAAGACGGTATATTTCTCTCTCAAGGAAAATATATCAAAGAAATGTTAAAAAAATTTGGGATGATGGACAGCAAACCTGTATGTACTCCAATGACTACAGGGTGCAAGATGAGTAAAGATGATGAATCTCCAATGGCAGATCAGAGGTTGTACAGATCAATGATTGGTAGTTTATTATATGTTACAGCTACCAGACCAGATATCATGCAGGCTGTTGGATTAGTAGCCATATTTCAGGTAGCTCCGAAATATTCTCATGTTATAGCAGTTAAAAGAATATTCAGATATCTGAAGGGCACTATGGACTTTGGGCTTTGGTATCCCAAAGGTGATGATTTCACTCTCACAGCCTATACAGATGCAGATTGGGCAGGCAGTAATGATGACAGGAAAAGCACCAGTGGTGGAGCATTCTTTCTAGGAAAGAGTTTAGTTTCTTGGCTAAGTAAGAAACAACCTTCAGTTTCCTTATCTACGGCAGAAGCTGAATACATAGCAGCAATGGTCGGGTGTACTCAAGTTCTATGGATGAAAACCACCTTGGAGGATTTCAAAGTCAAGCATGAACAACCCATCTCCATATTTTGTGATAATACTAGTGCCATAAGTATTTCCAAAAATTCGGTAATGCACTCAAGGACAAAGCATATTTCCATCAAGTATCACTTTCTAAGGGAGAAAGTGCAAGATAAGCAAGTCAAGGTAGAATATGTGTCTACTAAAGAGCAGATTGCAGATATCTTCACAAAACCTCTTCCAAGAGATACGTTTGAGTATCTAAGGGAGAAATTGGGAGTTGTACTCCCACCCAGAATTAATCACCTCATCAGGAGGTGGGGGAGGGACTAAGCTAAGAGGCTCATTCTTAGTCCCGAGCCCCAAAGGTGACCCTTTGCCATTGATGACAAAGGGGGAGAGATATGAGTAAGGGGGAGAGCTTCATAGTGAAGAAGAGAGCTTCAAGTCATGGGGAGCAAAAACTTCAAAGGCAGATTCTCAGTTGTTGGATCAGTTGTTTTTAGTTTTGGCTCTTGACTTGTGTTTTCAATTAAGGTTTGCCATCAATGACAAAGGGGGAGATTGTTGGCAATTTTGGGTACATTGCCTTTACTCTAAGTGTAGATGTTGTCATTGATGTCAAGAAGGTCTTGAAGCAATTTGGTTTGATGTCAAAGAATGTGTCTTGATGAAGGTTTCAGCATGGACAGTGAGTTTCCAAGAAGATCAGGGTAGCCCAGTTGCAAAAGATCAAGAAAAAGACAAGTAAGAAAAAGTATGCAGGTGGTTGGAAAAACTGTCACGATTTCGTGACATGTTTTAGGAGAGAGAAAGTGTTGGCAAAACTGTCACGATTTCGTGACATGTTTGAGGAGAGAGAAAGTTTGGGCAAAAGTGTCACGATTTCGCGACATGCTGGAAGACAAAGACAAAGCAGGAAAAACTGTCATGATTTCGTGACATGTTGGCAGGGAAGAAGAGCAGATGGAAAGTGTCACGATTTCGTGACATGTCGCATTTTTGCGACTCGGAAAGTGCAGGAAGGCAGAGAAGGAAAAGTGTCACGATTTCGTGACATTCTGCAAAGTAAGTTGTTCGGACAAAAAAGTGTCACGATTTCGCGACATGATGCTGAAGAGAGAGTCCGCAAAAAGAACTGTCATGATTTCATGACAAGTTCGAAGAGAGAGAAAGTTACATGTAAAATGTCATGATTTTGTGACATGCAAAAGTGAGAAGTCACGATTTCATGGACATGTAAAAGCTAGTCAGATTTGACAAGAAGTGTCACGATTTCAGAGGTAGTAGAGAAAGCTTTGAAGTTGAGAAGCGTCACGATTTCATGGATAGGCTACAAAGAAGTTGTACGGATGCGAGAAAGTGTCACGATTTCACGAAGGTTGAGTTGGCAGCTTACAGTTGGAGTAAGTGTCATGATTTCATGACAAGAAACAGTTAGCAAGTCTTAAACAAAGAAGCGTCATGATTTCATGATGAATTGAAGAAGGAAGAGCTTGAAGGCGAAAGCATCATGATTTCATGACATGTTCTAGTTTCACGAGCATATGGCAGAAAAGAGCTTAAGGAAAAGGATCATGTTATGATGTAGCAGATTTCATGAAAAAGGAGAGGAAGGCCATGAAGACTAAAGTGTCAGATTTATGGAGTAAGTCATTTCATGATAGAAGTGAAGATGACATCAGAAAGAGGCAAAGGTGTCACGATTTCATGATAGAAAGCACAAAGGAAGTCGACAAAGGCCAAGGTGTCACGATTTCAGATAGGAGCTATAGAAGGTGTACGGGTAAAAATGTCGTGATATCATGACATGTAGTAGTTTCAGGGAAGCTATAAAGGTGGTTGAAGGATAGAGTTAACTTTGAGCCGACAAAGTTAAAATTGGGCGAGTAGGGTTTTGGAAGGTTGAAGAGTAATGACGACTAAGATTGAATGTAATGATCTTGAATCTTACTCTATAAAAGGAGGGTTGTTTGAATAGTTTGTGCATCGATCGAAGTGTGCGTTCGAAGTGTGACTTTCGTAGATAGAGTGCAGGGAGAAGTTCGATCGTCGAAGAGCAGAGTGTGCAAAGACATTGTTGTTGTGTTTGCACAGAGGTGCATAAGTGGATATTTGATCAAGTGTTGTAATTGCGTAGAGGTGCAAGTTCGAGGACAATAGTGCCAGACCGAAGGACTGTGTTTTGGTGCAGATAAGAGGACCGACTGTGTGGTGATAGAGTTGAGGACAGAGGTCTCCAGCCAGAGCAGGGAAGACAGGTGTCTTCTGTGGATAGAGTTCCACTTGCTAAGGGCTACAGAGGTAGAGGTCTTCTAGAGGATCACCAGATTAAGCAGAGCTAGGGGAAGGTATCTCCTTTGGGTTGGTGCCCATAAACTTTGTAATCGGGACAGGTTTCCCAGAATTTGAGGTGATAAAATTTAGTAAAAATTTTATCCGTGGAGTAGCCCACATTGGGTGAACCACGTAAATTGTTGTGTCTCTATTGTGGATGATATTTTGTGCATTGCTTTGATTTTTGTTTTGATATTGTTATATATTCACTGCATAATTTTGATCTGCAAGTTGAATCGAAAGAAAAAGTAGAAAGTGGTCTTATACTTTTCACCCCCCCTCTCAGTATAAGCTTGTGTTCTTCAATTGGTATCAGAGCGGGTCTCTCCGGAAAAAGCCTAACAGCTTGGAGAAGGATCTATCAGAAGAACATACAGTTTTAGAAAAGGATGAAGAGGTTAAGTTCGATCTCTAAAGTGAATTCTTCTGGGCTTTAAGAATTTTAGGGAAGAGAGTTCTGTTCTCAAGCATCATGACAGGAAGAAGAGACAACAAGATCAATCTTCAGCCTGAAGAACGATGGATTCCAGTTGGTCACAAGAAGAACAATCATCCAAGGCATCAAAACAAGGTTACATAATACTTTCCATGGCTACTGTTTTTCTTGCAAGAAATTTGGTCACAAAGCTATACATTGCATTAAATCCGTGAATAGCCATAGTAAGGAAAATGTTAACTCTTTTGCACCTCTTATGGATAAAAATGTCATGTGTTACAATTGCAAGAATGTTGGGCATATAGCAAGGATGTGCAGTTTGGATAGACCTAGCCTTAAGTTCACTAAAAAGAGAAATGAGATCAAGTCTAAGTCAATGATAGTTCAAACTGCTTTTCATGCTCAAGACAAAGTAGAGAAATGGTATCTTGATAGTGGTTGTTCAAAACATATGACTGGTGAAAAGGAAAAGTTTCTGGTCTTAAAAAACACAAACAGAGGAACAGTTAGTTTTGGAGATAACAGGTCTGCAAAAATCTGTGGTAAAGGGACTCTTAGCTTGGATGGGAAATCTAAAACTAAAAATGTGCTTTATGTAGAAGGTCTAAGACATAATCTTCTAAGTGTGAGTCAACTTTGTGATCAAGGACACATAGTATCTTTCTTTTCAGATAGATGTGAGATTCGTAAAGAAAAAAATGGAAAACTCATTGCTAGTGCTACAAGGACTCCAAACAATCTTTACATGCTAAGTGAGATAAAAAAGGAAAAGTGTTTTCTAACTCAAGAAGATGAGAGTTGGTTATGGCATAAAATATTGGGGCATTTGAGCTTTGATAATCTTGTCAACATTAGTAACAAGGAAGGAGTTAGAGACTTGCCCAAAATAAAAAGGCCCCATAACACCATTTGCGGTCCTTGTCAACATGGAAAACAGGACCAGAACCAGTTTTAAATCAAAAGGGTATACTTCTTCAAAACCATTAGATCTCATTCATACTGATTTATGTGGCCCCACAGAACTCAGAGCATTCAGGGAGAAAGCTACTTCATGTTGTTTATAGATGATTATTCTAGAATGACTTGGGTGACCTTTCTCAAAGAAAAATCTGAAGCTTTTGAAAAATTCAAAGCTTTCAAAGAAATGATTGAAAATGAGACTGAAAAGAGAATCAAATGCTTGAGATCGGACGAGAGGAGGAGAGTTCACCTCTAATGAATTTGTGGAATACTAGTGAGCAACAGGGAATTAAAAGAGAATATTCAGCAGCAAGAACTCCTCAACAAAATGGAGTAGTTGAAAGAAAAAATAGAACTATTGAAAATATGGCTAGAGCTATGTTAAATGAGTCAAAACTTTCAGATGGTTTCTGGAAAGAGGCAGTCAGTACAGCAGTCTACATTATCACCAGGGCCCAACTTAGAGTAAATCATCATAAAACTCCTTATGAGTTGTGGAAAGGAAGACCAGCTACAGTAAAACATTTCAAAGTGTTTGGGAGTAAGTGCTTCATCAGAAGGGAAGATCAGAATTTGGGTAAGTTTGATCCTAGGTGTGATGAGGGAATTTTTCTTGGTTATTCCAACAGAAGCAAGGCTTACAGATGCTTCAACAAAAGAACGCATACAGTCGTAGAGAGCATAAATGTAACAATTGATGAAAAGACAGGGATAAGAGAACTTGTCAAGGAAATCAGTGATGAAATCTATCAAGAAGAATTCAGAGAGGTTTCAGATGAAGAAGAGGAAAAATAGCAGCTGCTTCCCAAAACTCCGTCACGATATGTTCAGAAACATCATCCCAAATATTTGATCATTGGTGATCCAAACAGCAGACAAACTAGAAGAAGAGTCATTCCGTCACACGATTCTACAAATATTTCTTTATTATCTCAGATTGAGCCAAAAGATTTCAGTGAAGCATGTGCGAGATAAATTTTGGGTAAAAGCAATGGATGAAGAGCTAAATCAAATAGAGAAAAGTGAAACTTGGGATTTAGTTCCAAGACCTAAGGACAAGAATGTCATTGGCACAAAATGGATATTCAGAAATAAACTCAATGAAGATGGAAAGATTGTCCGAAACAAAGCCAGGTTGGTTTGCAAAGGTTATGCTCAAGTAGAAGGTGTTGATTTCGAAGAGACGTTCGCTCCTGTTGCTCGTCTCGAAGCCATCAGAATGTTTTTGGCTCTTTCAAGTTTCAAAGCATTCAAGGTGTATCAAATGGATGTGAAATCAGCCTTTTTAAATGGAGTTTTGGATGAAGAAGTCTACGTAGAACAACCGGAAGGCGTGTCTCTCTCAGATCAATCGGACTATGTGTGTAAACTAAAAAAGGCCTTGTATGGGTTAAAGCAAGCACCTAGGGCTTGGTACTCAAGACTTGACAGGTACCTTCATGAGCAAGGTTTCAGGAAAGGTATGGCGGATAGCAATTTGTATATTAAGGATAAAGGTAATGATATGCTTGATTGTAGTTGTCTATGTTGATGATATCATTTTTGGGGGAAATAATACCCAGATGTGCAAAGATTTTGCTAACACCATGCAGAAGGAATTTGAGATGTCTATGATTGGAGAGCTGTCATTCTTTTTGGGTCTTCAGATTGCTCAATCAAAAGATGGTATATTTCTCTCTCAAGGAAAGTATATCAAAGAAATGTTAAAAAAATTTGGGATGATGGACAGCAAACCTGTATGTACTCCAATGACTACGGGGTGCAAGATGAGTAAAGATGATGAATCTCCAGTGGCAGATCAGAGGTTGTACAGATCAATGATTGGCAGTTTATTATATGTTACAGCTACCAGACCAGATATCATGCAGGCTGTTGGGTTAGTAGCTAGATTTTAGGCAGCTCCAAAAGATTCTCATGTTATAGCAGTTAAAATGATATTCAGATATCTGAAGGGCACTATGGACTTTGGGCTTTGGTATCCCAAAGGTGATGATTTCACTCTCACAGCCTATACAGATGCAGATTGGGCAGGTAGTAATGATGATAGGAAAAGCACCAGTGGTGGAGCATTCTTTCTAGGAAAGAGTTTGGTTTCTTGGCTAAGTAAGAAACAACCTTCAGTTTCCTTATCTACGGTAGAAGCTGAATACATAGCAGCAGTGGCTGGGTGTACTCAAGT
Source organism: Wollemia nobilis (assembly GCA_028583015.1). Classification (NCBI taxonomy): domain Eukaryota; kingdom Viridiplantae; phylum Streptophyta; class Pinopsida; order Araucariales; family Araucariaceae; genus Wollemia; species Wollemia nobilis. The sequence goes on along the minus strand of JAQPPZ010017240.1, from coordinate 2,195,903 downwards.
TCTATGGATGAAAACCACCTTGGAGGATTTCAAAGTCAAGCATGAACAACCCATCTCCATATTTTGTGATAATACTAGTGCCATAAGTATTTCCAAAAATCCGGTAATGCACTCAAGGACAAAGCATATTTCCATCAAGTATCACTTTCTAAGGGAGAAAGTGCAAGATAAGCGAGTCAAGGTAGAATATGTGTCTACTAAAGAGCAGATTGCGGATATCTTCACAAAACCTCTTCCAAGAGATACGTTTGAGTATCTAAGGGAGAAATTGGGAGTTGTACTCCCACCCCAGAATTAATCACCTCATCAGGAGGTGGGGGAGGGACTAAGCTAAGAGGCTCATTCTTAGTCCCAAGCCCCAAAGGTGACCCTTTGCCATTGATGACAAAGGGGGAGAGATATGAGTAAGGGGGAGAGCTTCAAAGTGAAGAGGAGAGCTTCAAGTCGTGGGGAGCAAAAACTTCAAAGGCAGATTCTCAGTTGTTGGATCAGTTGTTTTCAGTTTTGGCTCTTGACTTGTGTTTTCAGTTAAGGTTTGCCATCAATGACAAAGGGGGAGATTGTTGGCAATTTTGGGTACCTTGGGTACATTGCCTTTGCTCTAAGTGTAGTTGTTGTCATTGATGTCAAGAAGTTCTTGAAGCAATTTGGTTTTATGTCAAAGAATGTGTTTTGATGAAGGTTTCAAGCATGGACAGTGAGTTTCCAAGAAGATCATGGTAGCCCAGTTGCAAAAGATCAAGAAAAAGATAAGTAAGAAAAAGTATGCAAGTGATTGGAAAAACTGTCACGATTTCGTGACATGTTTGAGGAGAGAGAAAGTTTGGCAAAACTGTCACGATTTCGTGACATGTTTGAGGAGAGAGAAATTTTGGCAAAAGTGTCACGATTTCGTGACATGTTGGAAGAGAAAGACAAAGCAGGCAAAACTATCACGATTTCGTGACATGTTGGAAGAAGAGCAATGAAAGTGTCATTCGCATTTCGTGACTCGGAAGTGCAGAAGGTAGAGAAAGAAAAGTGTCATGATTTCATGACATTCAAAGTAAGTTGTTCGAAGAAAAAGTGTCATGATTTCATGACATGTTGCGAAGAGAGAGTCCAAAAGGAAAGTGTCATGATTTCGTGACAAGATTCGAAGAGAGAAAAGTTTATGAAAGTGTCATGATTTTGCGACATGCAAAGTAGTGAGGAAGCGTCGCGATTTCGTGACATGTACAAAGAGATTGTGGAAAGTGTCATGATTTCATGAAGGTGAGAAAGTTAAGTGAAAGTGTCATGATTTCGACGAGCTACAAAGAAGTTGTACGGATGCAGAAAGTGTCACGATTTAGTGATAGGTTGAGTTGGCAGCTTTAGTTGGAGAAAGTGTCACGATTTCATGACATAAAGTAGCAAGTCTTATATAGAAGAAGCGTCATGATTTCATGAGAATTGAAGAAGGAAGAGCTCTGAAGGCTAAAGCGTCACGATTTCGTGACATGTTCTAAGAGGTTTCGCTTCGTGACGATGTTGTCATGATTTCATGACAAAAGCTGAGAAGAAGGCCTTGAAGACTAAAGTGTCACGATTTCATGATAGAAGTGAAGATGACATCAACAAGAGGCAAAAGTGTCACGATTTCATGACAGAAAGCAAAAAGGAAGTCGACAAAGGCCAAGGTGTCACGATTTCGTGATAGTAGGCTATAGAAGGTGTACGACATAAAAAGGTGTCATGATATCGTGACATGTTGAAGTTTCACGAGGAAGCTACAAAACTAGAGGCGGTTGAAGGATAGAGTTAACTTTGAGCCGACAAAGTTAAATTTGGGTCGACGCAAGTAGGTTTTCAGACGTTGTTGAAGGGTAATATCGACTAAGATCGAATGTTATGATCTTGAGATTTTACTTATAAAAGGAGGGCTATTTGAATAGTTTGTGCATCGATCGAAGTGTGCGTTCGAAGTGCGACTTTCATAGATAGAGTGTGGGGAGAAGTTCGATCGTCGAAAAGCAGAGTGTGCGAAGACATTGTTGTTGTGTTTGCACAAAGGTGCATAAGTGGATATTTGATCAAGTGCTATAATTGCACAGAGGTGCAAGTTCGAGGACAATAGTGCTAGACCGAAGGACTATGTTTTGGTGCAGATAAGAGGACCGACTTTGCGGTGATAGAGTTGAGGACAGAGATCTCCGACTGGAGCGGGGAAGACAGGTGTCTTCTATGGATAGAGTTCCACTTGCTAAGGGCAGTAGGAGGTAGAGGTCTTCTAGAGGATCACCGGACTAAGGCGAGAGCTAGGGGAAGGTATCTCCTTTGGGTTGGTGCCCATAAACTTTGTAATCGGGACAGGTTTCCCCAGAATTTGAGGTGATAAAATTTAGAAGAGAAGTTTTATCCGTGGAGTAGCCCACCTTGGGTGAACCACGTAAATTGTTGTGTCTCTTTGTGGATGGTGTTTTGTGCATTGCTTTGATTATTGTTGTTGATACTGCTATCTATTCACTGCATAATATTGATTTGAAAGTTGAATTGAAAGAAAAAGTAAAAAGTGGTCTTATACTGTTCACCCCCCTCTCAGTATAAGCTTGTGTTCTTCAATTGGTATCAGAGCGGGTCTCTCCAGAAAAAGCCTAACAGCTTGGAGAAGGATCTATCAGAAGAACATACAGTTTCAGAAAAGGATGAAGAGGTTAAGTTCGATCTCTAAAGTGAATTCTTCTGGGCTTTAAGAATTTTAGGGAAGAGAGTTCTGTTCTCAAGCATCATGACAGGAAGAAGAGACAGCAAGATCAATCTTCAGCCCGAAGAACGATGGATTCCAGTTGGTCACAAGAAGAACAATCATCCAAGGCATCAAAACAAGTTACATAATACTTTCCATGGCTACTATTTTTCTTGCAAGAAATTTGGTCACAAAGCTATACATTGCATTAAATCCGTGAATAGCCATAGTAAGGAAAATGTTAACTCTTTTGCACCTCTTTTGGATAAAAATGTCATGTGTTACAATTGCAAGAATGTTGGGCATATAGCAAGGATGTGCAGTTTGGATAGACCTAGCCTTAAGTTCACTAAAAAGAGAATTGAGATCAAGTCTAAGTCAATGATAGTTCAAACTGCTTTTCATGCTCAAGACAAAGTAGAGAAATGGTATCTTGATAGTGGTTGTTCAAAACATATGACTCGTGAAAAGGAAAAGTTTCTGGTCTTAAAAAACACAAACGAGAGGAACAGTTAGTTTTGGAGATAACAGGTCTGCTAAAATCTGTGGTAAAGGGACTCTTAGCTTGGATGGGAAATCTAAAACTAAAAATGTGCTTTATGTAGAAGGTCTAAGACATAATCTTCTAAGTGTGAGTCAACTTTGTGATCAAGGACACATAGTATCTTTCTTTTCAGATAGATGTGAGATTCGTAAAGAAAAAAATGGAAAACTCATTGCTAGTGCTACAAGGACTCCAAACAATCTTTACATGCTAAGTGAGATAAAAAAGGAAAAGTGTTTTCTAACTCAAGAAGATGAGAGTTGGTTATGGCATAAAATATTGGGGCATTTGAGCTTTGATAATCTTGTCAACATTAGTAACAAGGAAGCAGTTAGAGACTTGCCCAAAATAAAAAGGCCCCATAACACCATTTGCGGTCCTTGTCAACATGGAAAACAGGACCAGAACCAGTTTTAAATCAAAAGGGTATACTTCTTCAAAACCATTAGATCTCATTCATACCAATTTATGTGGCCCCACCAGAACTCAGAGCATTCAAGGAGAAAGCTACTTCATGTTGTTTATAGATGATTATTCTAGAATGACTTGGGTGACCTTTCTCAAAGAAAAATCTGAAGCTTTTGAAAAATTTAAAGCTTTCAAAGAAATGATTGAAAATGAGACTAAAAAGAGAATCAAATGCTTAAGATCGGACAGAGGAGGAGAGTTCACCTCTAATGAATTTGTGGAATACTGTGAGCAACAGGGAATTAAAAGAGAATATTCAGCAGCAAGAACTCCTCAACAAAATGGAGTAGTTGAAAGAAAAAACAGAACTATTGAAAATATGGCTAGAGCTATGTTAAATGAGTCAAAACTTTCAGATGGTTTCGGAAAGAGGCAATCGATACAGCAGTCTACATTATCACCAGGGCCCAACTTAGAGTAAATCATCATAAAACTCCTTATGAGTTGTGGAAAGGAAGACCAGCTAGAGTAAAACATTTCAAAGTGTTTGGGAGTAAGTGCTTCATCAAAAGGGAAGATCAGAATTTGGGTAAGTTTGATCCTAGGTGTGATGAGGGAATTTTTCTTGGTTATTCCAATAGAAGCAAGGCTTACAGATGCTTCAACAAAAGAACGCATACAGTCGTAGAGAGCATAAATGTAACAGTTGATGAAAAGACAGGGATAAGAGAACCTGTCAAGGAAATCAGTGATGAAATCTGTCAAGAAGAATTCAGAGAGGTTTCAGATGAAGAAGAAGAAAAACAGCAGTTGCTTCCCAAAACTCCGTCACGATATGTTCAGAAACATCATCCCAAATATTTGATCATTGGTGATCCAAACAATAGACAAACTAGAAGAAGAGTCATTCCGTCACACGATTCTACAAATATTTCATTATTATCTCAGATTGAGCCAAAAGATTTCAGTGAAGCATGTGCAGATAAATTTTGGGTAAAAGCAATGGATGAAGAGCTAAATCAAATAGAGAAAAGTGAAACTTGGGATTTAGTTCCAAGACCTAAGGACAAGAATGTCATTGGCACAAAATGGATATTCAGAAATAAACTCAATGAGGATGGAAAGATTGTCCGAAACAAAGCCTAGGTTGGTTTGCAAAGGTTATGCTCAAGTAGAAGGTGTTGATTTCGAAGAGACGTTCGCTCCTGTTGCTCGTCTCGAAGCCATCAGAATGTTTTTGGCTCTTTCAAGTTTCAAAGCATTCAAGGTGTATCAAATGGATGTGAAATCAGCCTTTTTAAATGGAGTTTTGGATGAAGAAGTCTACGTAGAACAGCCAGAAGGCGTGTCTCTCTCAGATCAATCGGACTATGTGTGTAAACTGAAAAAGGCCTTGTATGGGTTAAAGCAAGCACCTAGGGCTTGGTACTCAAGACTTGACAGGTACCTTCATGAGCAAGGTTTCGGAAAGGTATGGCAGATAGCAATTTGTATATTAAGGATAAAGGTAATGATATGCTGATTGTAGTTGTCTATGTTGATGATATCATTTTTGGGGGAAATAATACCCAGATGTGCAAAGATTTTTCTAACACCATGCAGAAGGAATTTGAGATGTCTATGATTGGAGAGTTGTCATTATTTTTTGGGTCTTCAGATTGCTCAATCAAAATATGGTATATTTCTCTCTCAAGGAAAATATATCAAAGAAATGTTAAAAAAATTTGGGATGATGGACAGCAAACCTGTATGTACTCCAATGACTACTGGGTGCAAGATGAGTAAAGATGATGAATCTCCAGTGGCAGATCAGAGGTTGTACAGATCAATGATTGGCAGTTTATTATATGTTACAACTACCAGACCAGATATCATGCGAGTTGTTGGGTTAGTAGCCAGATTTCGAGCAGCTCCGAAATATTCTCATGTTATAGCGAGTTAAAAGGATATTCAGATATCTGAAGGGCACTATGGACTTTGGGCTTTGGTATCCCAAAGGTGATGATTTCACTCTCACAGCCTATACAGATGCAGATTGGGCAGGTAGTAATGATGACAGGAAAAGCACCAATGGTGGAGCATTCTTTCTGGGAAAGAGTTTGGTTTCTTGGCTAAGTAAGAAACAACCTTCAGTTTCCTTATCTACGGCAGAAGCTGAATACATAGCAGCAGATGGTCGGGTGTACTCAAGTTCTATGGATGAAAACCACCTTGGAGGATTTCAAAGTCAAGCATGAACAACCCATCTCCATATTTTGTGATAATACTAGTGCCATAAGTATTTCCAAAAATCCGGTAATGCACTCAAGGACAAAGCATATTTCCATCAAGTATCACTTTCTAAGGGAGAAAGTGCAAGATAAGCGAGTCAAGGTAGAATATGTGTCTACTAAAGAGCAGATTGCGAGATATCTTCACAAAACCTCTTCCAAGAGATACATTTGAGTATCTAAGGGAGAAATTGGGAGTTGTACTCCCACCCCAGAATTAATCACCTCATCAGGAGGTGGGGGAGGGACTAAGCTAAGAGGCTCATTCTTAGTCCCGAGCCCCAAAGGTGACCCTTTGCCATTGATGACAAAGGGGGAGAGATATGAGTAAGGGGGAGAGCTTCATAGTGAAGAAGAGAGCTTCAAGTCAGGGGAGCAAAACTTCAAAGGCAGATTCTCAGTTGTTGGATCAGTTGTTTTCAGTTTTGGCTCTTGACTTGTGTTTTCAATTAAGGTTTGCCATCAATGACAAAGGGGGAGATTGTTGGCAATTTTGGGTACCTTGGGTACATTGCCTTTGCTCTAAGTGTAGATGTTGTCATTGATGTCAAGAAGTTCTTGAAGCAATTTGGTTTGATGTCAAAGAATGTGTTTTGATGAAGGTTTCAGCATGGACAGTGAGTTTCCAAGAAGATCAGGGTAGCCCAGTTGCAAAAGATCAAGAAAAAGACAAGTAAGAAAAAGTATGCAGGCGGCTGGAAAAACTGTCGCGATTTCGCGACATGTTTGAGGAGAGAGAAAGTTCGGCAAAACTGTCATGATTTCGTGACATGTTTGAGGAGAGAGAAAGTTTGAGCAAAAGTGTCACGATTTCGTGACATGCTGGAAGACAGAGACAAAGCGAGGCAAAACTGTCGCGATTTCGCGACATGTTGGCAGAGAAGAAGAGCAAGATGGAAAGTGTCACGATTTCGTGACATGTCGCATTTTCGCGACTCGAAAAGTGCAGGAAGGCAGAGAAGGAAAAGTGTCACGATTTCACGACATTCGCAAAGTAAGTTGTTCGGACGAAAAAGTGTCACGATTTCGTGACATGATGCTGAAGAGAGATTCCGCAAAAAGAACTGTCACGATTTCATGACAAGTTCAAAGAGAGAGAAAGTTTCATGTAAAATGTCACGATTTCGTGACATGCAGCAAAGGGAAGAGCCTGAAAGGAGAAGCGTTGTGATTTCGCGACAAGCTGCAAAAGAAATCGTACGGAAGCAATTTTGGGTACATTGGGTACATTGCCTTTACTCTAAGTGTAGATGTTGTCATTGATGTCAAGAAGGTCTTGAAGCAATTTGGTTTGATGTCAAATAATGTGTCTTGATGAAGGTTTTAGCATGGACAGTGAGTTTCCAAGAAGATCAGGGTATCCCAGTTGCAAAAGATCAAGAAAAAGACAAGTAAGAAAAAGTATGCAGGCAGCTGGAAAAACTGTTGCGATTTTGTGACATGTTTGAGGAGAGAGAAAGTGCTGGCAAAACTGTCATGATTTCACGACATGTTTGAGGAGAGAGAAATTTTGGGCAAAAGTGTCATGATTTCACGACATGCTAGAATACAAAGACAAAGCAGGCAAAACTGTCGCAATTTCGCGACATGTTGGTAGGGAAGAAGAGCAGATGGAAAGTATCATGATTTTGCGACATGTCGCATTTTCACGACTCGGATAGTGCAGGAAGGTAGAGAAGGAAAAGTGTCACAATTTCATGACATTCTACAAAGTAAGTTGTTCGGACGAAAAAGTGTCGCAATTTCACGACATGATGCTGAAGAGAGAGTCCGCAAAAAGAACTGTCGTGATTTTGCGACAAGTTCGAAGAGAGAGAAAGTTTCATGTAAAATGTCACGATTTCGTGACATGCAGCAAAGGGAAGAGCCTGAAAGGAGAAGCGTCGCGATTTCGTGACAGGCAGTAAAGAAAACATACGAAAGCCAAAAGTGTCACGATTTCATGACAAGCAGTAGAGAAAGCTTTCGAAAGCTGAAAGCGTCGCGATTTCACGATAGGCTACAAAGAAGTTGTACGGATGCAGAAAGTGTCACGATTTCATGATAGGTTGAGTTGGCAGCTTGTAGTTGGATAAAGTGTCATGATTTCATGACAAAAATAGTTAGCAAGTCTTAAACAGAAGAAGCGTCATGATTTCATGACGAATTGAAGAAGGAAGAGCTCGAAGGCGAAAGCGTCACAATTTCGTGACATGTTCCAGTTTCACGGGAATATGGCAGAAAAGAGCTTAAGGTAGCAAAAGCATCGTGATTTCATGATAGAGTTATAGATGACGTCAGTAGAAGCAGATGTGTCATGATTTTGTGACAAAAGCTGAGAGGAAGGCCATGAAGACTAAAGTGTCACGATTTCACGACAGAGTTGCAGATGACATCAGCAGAAGTAGATGTCTCGTGATTTTACGACAAAATCTGAGAGGAATGCCATGAAGACTAAAGTTTCATGATTTTGTGACAGAAGTGAGATGACATCAGCAAGAAGCAAAGGTGTCACGATTTCACGATAGAAGCACAAAGGAAGTCGACAAAGGCCAAGGTGTCACGATTTCGCGATAGCAGGCTATAGAAGGTGTACGGCTATAAAAATGTCATGATATCACGACATGTTGTAGTTTCACAGGGATAGCTACAGAACTAGAGGCGGTTGAAGGATAGAGTTAAATTTGAGTCGACAAAGTTAAAATCTGGGCCGACACAACACAGGGTTTTACAACCGACGTAGTTGAAGAGTAACAGCCGACTAAGATTGAATGTAATGATCTTGAATCTTACTCTATAAAAGGAGGGTTGTTTGAATAGTTTGAGGATCGATCAAGTGTGCGTTTGAAGTGTGACTTTCATAGAAGCAGAGTGCAGGGAGAAGTTTGATCATCGAAGAGCAGAGTGTGCAAAGACATTGTTGTTGTGTTTGCACAGAGGTGCATAAGTGGATATTTGAACAAGTGTTGTAATTGAGCAGAGGTGCAAATTTGAGGACAATAGTGCCAGATCAAAGGACTGTGTTTTGGTATAGATAATAGGACTGATTGTGCGGTGATAGAGTTGAGGACAGAGGTCTCTAGCCAGAGTAGGGAAGACAGGTGTCTTCTATGGATAGAGTTCCACTTGCTAAGGGCTACAGAGGCAAATGTTTTCTAGAGGATCACCAGATTAAGCAGAGCTAGGGGAAGGTATCTCCTTTGGGTTGGTGCCCATAAAATTTGTAATCAAGACATGTTTCCCAGAATTTGAGGTGATAAAATTTTGTAAAAAATTTATCCGTGGAGTAGCCTGTGTTGGGTGAACCACGTAAATTGATGTGTCTCTATTGTGGATGATATTTTGTGCATTGCTTTGATTTCTGTTTTGATGTTGTTATATATTCACTACATAATTTTGAACTACAATTTGAATCAAAAGAAAAAGTAGAAAGCGGTCTTATACTGTTCACCCCCCCCTCTCAGTATAAGCTTGTGTTCTTCATTCGAAATATGATACTACATAGTAGTCTTAGTTCGTTAAGCAAAAAGTTTCCCTTGCTATCCTATTATGTGCATGGTCTAGAATACTGAGAATTGGCAAAAGGACAAGGTCCCCCCTTACCAAAAAAACCGCTTTCTCCTTGTCTAATCTGTGAAAGTATCCCAAAAAAGAAAAAGCAAAAGCAAAATAAAAAGAAAGAAAAGAAAAGAAAAAATAGTTTTACTACAAAAGCAATAAAATCCTCTTATTCAAAAATGAACAAGAATCCCTACTCAAAAGAATTCAAAAGAAAAGAAGGGGGTAATGAGCTTGAATCCCTAGAATTCCTCAGTTATTTGCACCATGGGCTAATACTCATTATAGGTTAGTTGGCATCAAGTCAGCTTGGCAATGGTGGTATCCTTACGCGTGGCAACATGTCTATCATATTAGTGACCTTATTTTGTACAGACCAATGTATGCTTATGGATTAGCTTGCTTTTGGTGACTTGACTTACATAGTAATGTAGTACAATTGCATGCATAAAATTATGGTTAAAAAAATCCTTCACTCGCACACACATTGGTTCATGAAAGTTGGCTTGCATCACTACCTTACTCAAAATAAATAAATCAAATTCACAAAGCACACACATTTGATCCTTGAGATATTTTGTATCATTATGTAAATCAAGATAGATAATGAACTCACACATCACACAATGGTTCTTGATAAATTTGACTTTATTCTTGAAATAATTTAAAATATTTCTTTGAAATTTTGCTAGAAAAAATCAGTTTATAACCATTTGCATTGATCCCTACAAATCACTTCATTGTAGCAAATTACAGTATATATTGTCCTCCAAATTTTCAACATGTGATACAATGATTTGTTTCCAATAAAATTACATTTTTAAATCATACATAATCATTTATCAAGCATTTTTATTTTGACTTTGCGATGATGTTATAATTCCTAGTAATAACTTTACCTTCCAACTTCATACTAGGAATTCTATGCCTAGCGCAAGTCATCCTTCTCAATTTTTCATGCTTAAATCACCTTATATCCCTCACAAATACAATATTTATCAACCTGTTTTCTCAAAATCAATGTCTCTTAAAAACAGTTGACATACTCTTTCATCATCATAAGCCTCAAGTTTAATCTTGAGCCCACAATAATTTTTTTATTAGCAATACAAAACTTCCTCACAACATGATCCACTTCATGACCTAGCGAGCATTGATCTCCACCAACGGTCATATAACAACACAACATCCTTTTGAGGTTCATTTCTAAATAATCAAATTTATCATTTCACAAAAACATCTTTTGACCTCCAAAAACACTTTATAAAATCATTTTCCTTTTAAGTTAAGCATGATCAAAAATATCTAAAAATCAAAGCATGATTACAAATATTATGTAACACAACCATCATAAGAAAATACAATAAATCATCCACTAAATAAAATCATTAAAAGTCACATAGACAAAAAGGATCAATATATATATATATCAAAATATATAAGTACAAAATGAAGTCGTACTGGTATGCCACAATCCCTAAAATCAGCATACTCAGTCACTAAGGGATATATTACAAAAAAACTATATACATCTATCATCCTATGGTATCCTCAAGCCCCTAGAGCTTTGGGCCTCATCACCCCCACTAGGGAATCATGGTGGTCGAAACCCTATCATCTCTGTAGCTGTCCTCAATGTCGAGCAAGATACTAATCTCGAGCGGCTTGAAGTAACCAAATCTATAGGTAATGGTTATCTCTACTTTGTATACACTACCACAAAGTACAATATCTAATAGAAACCTACCAGTTGAAGAGCTTGAGCTAGCTATCCCCTGAACTACTCCTCCCTGATCGAGTCAACTGGGAAGATGTCGAAGTAGGAGCTCTAGGTCCTTGAGCCACTTGAGCCTGTGCCTCTATGATATCTACCTCTAGAGTCTAAACCTGAATCTTCATAATCATATTCTACACTCGTAGAGTTGCCATCTCACTGCTCTATCTCTCCTCTATCATCATACCCTTCCCATACATGTCAGGTCTCACCTCCTACTAAGGAGATGCTCTTCTCTCCTCCCTCTCCCCTATCCCAGATGCCATCTTCCATATAATAATCCTCTAGCTCTAGTGCCCTCCCCTGGTGCGAGGCCCCTCTCTCCTAGGGGGTACCTATATCCTCTGTTATTATTGACCAGTAGGGCATCACTATTGAAATACCTGCTCGCCTACCTGGTGGATCACACCCCTCAGCCAAGAAAGTTGTACGAGATGAATGTTAGCATACCACTTTGGATACTTGGAAGTCACCCTAGCATAATCCCCATATACCATGGCTACCACATCATCATCTAGCAGAGGATCCATGAACCGAGCCATATTTGGAGCATCGCTCACTGTCATAGCATCCCAAGTCACCCTAGAAAATGTGACATCCCTAGTTGTAGGGATATCCTCCTACAATCCAAATTATCATAGAACTTGATCTACATTGTGCATCTCCACCTTCCGCTGCTCCATCCAAATCCAAATAACTTACCTCACATGAACCAACTCAAAACTATCCTCTCCTCACCTTGGAAGCTCTCTCTAAGGCCTCCAAGGAATGTCATCTGTAGTCAGCTCATCCATTAGCCTCCTCATTGTGTCGAGGGTAATCCATCCATGGTGTCCTCTACATAAGTGCCAACAAAACACTTTGGGTCTCTCATCTACCACCCCTATCAATGGTAGCCCTACAAGTCTCCTAACTGCTATATGCTCTCAACACCATACCTGTAGGAAAGAGGTAAGCACCAATACTTTACCTCTTCAGTAAAAAACCCTAAAGAGTATCCTGTACAACCAGCACAAAATATATGGGCCCTAATAAAATCATAGATCCTCAACCCTCATATTAGCAATGACCTCTGCAAGATTCCATGGTAGGTGGTGACCACTGATATGGCACAATAGTAGCCCTACCACCGTACCGTTGAGAGACCTCAGTTGTTTTCCCAAGTCTCTCAATGCTAATTTTGCCCTTCTCAAGCACAAATCTTAGATCCCCAGATAATCGTTGCATCACCTAACCCTTATTACCATACAAAGCTATAAACATACCTCTGAGAGGTACCCTTAATATCCTTCAGATATCCTCTAGTGTCAAGGCCATCTCCTCCATCGATAGCCAGAAATAGGAAGACCCTGTATACCACTACTCAGCCAATATCGTCGGGATCTATAGCATCTCTACCACATGTCTCAATCTTGTAGGCTCTAAATAAGTCTTCTCCACATCTATAAGGGCAACCAAATCTACCTAGATACTACCATATTTCCACTCCCTGTTCTTCAAAATTACTCTCTATCAACAAACAAAACAAAAAAATCAACATTAGCAATTATTAGTAGTGATCGAACCTGAAATTGTGATATTGGACCTATTTTAGAAATATCGGCTTATTCGATATCATCAAAATCAGGTCGATATTATCGATATCGGCCCTTTTTTGAAGATATCGAACCTATTTTGGTGATATCGACTTACCCGATATCATCAAAATCAGGTTGATATCATAAAACTCGGGCTGATATTGTTGAAGCAGGTCCGATATCATCGATGCAGCTGCATGATGGCAGTCGTGCCCTAAAAATCCAAATTTAACAAAAATTAAAAGCTAAAACACAAAAATTCCTAAGTTAAAGAGATTTGTGATCCTTACGCGTATGCTCCTTGTCCTCGTCTGCACCTCATATACTCGGTGTATGTGACCTCCACCATTTTCTCCTCAGAGAAAAATTTTAGCAGTAGTGAATAGAAAATAAATTCGGTTTTACCCCAACTTTTTCTATTTTATTCATTTTTACACCAAATTCAAAAATTTCGAGTTTTACACCAAACGCAAACTTTGGTATAAAAACTCAAACAGGGTATCACACCTAATATGATTACAGTAAAATTTGAAATTTCAACATTTTTTGCAATTAATTTTTGTTTTCTCATAAAACGTGTCACATTTTTCTTTAACGCATTTTTTCAAAAATGCACTAAAGAGGGGGCAAAATGTAATAGGCTATAATTGATCCATGTCAATTTACCCTACGTCAAAAATATTCAAAAATTAATTGAAACAACTCTCTAACCTCTTACCTTGATTTTTGCACCTGTATCAAGTTTGTTTCTAACCTCCTGATGATATCGGCTCTATTTGAGTGATATCGAATGTTCGATCCTATATCGGACATTATTTTGCAAGATCGGATGTCCGATCTCGACCAAAAATATAAAATGCCTAGAACAGCAAAATACCAAAATTTGTTGTAACCTTTTTGTTTGTACCTGACCAACGACATGGACGTTATGATATAGGATCAGTCGATATCATCTAGATTGGGAGAGATTATAACTCCCATTGTTTTTTATCCCAACCCCCCTAACCTCACCTTACCTATTTAAATCATGCACTCTCCTTGGATTCCCCTAGTTCTCAATGATTCTCGCATCCTTAGTGTTATAGTGCATATTGCTAGTTTTATATTTTTTGCAAGTTTGGAGATCCGAAAGTGCGCATCGGGTGGTAGGATACGAGATCAAACATCCAATATCATCATAACAAGTCCGATCTTACCTACATATCACTTGGGGGAATCTTCAGACCTTTGTTTGCATTTTTAGTCCTCTATTTTGTATTTACAAGATTACATATGTTATTTATCATCTCATTTAAGCATAAAGTTTTGTTCATCATATCAGGAGTTCACCACCATTGCATTCCATTTTGTTATTTCACATTTATAGCTAAACTCGCATTGTTTCTTTTCATATATTGCAATTAATGAGTTTATATAGTTTGTTACATGCTTAATTCAATTTATATTATGCTACAAAATCTGCTTTTTGGTGTCAAATTATTGCAGTTGCAGCTTTCTGACCAGATCGTACCTTCCAGTACGAGATCGGACGTCCGATATCGCCCTAGAAAGTCCGTTATCGCCTACAGTAAGCAAAAAGATTCTACATCAGCCATATGAATTAAGTAAGATTGTAAAATTTCTTCCATAATTAAGAATTGCATCTACTTATCTTCTATAATCTTGTGTATTGTATTCATTTGAATCTAAATTGCATGTAGAGGTTAGTTGCATTTGGCCAAATTAGGTGAATGCGAGTAAATTAAAAGGAACACATTAGACAACTCCCAACCTAGGTGTGGAAACTGCCTTACAAATTTTTCTTGGTGAACCCACCCAATTCATCGAAAAATCACCAAAGAAGGCACAACATCAAGTGCCTCTCCTCTGAGGTGTAGACCTACCATTTTCCCATTCCCCTTCTAGGCACAGATCCATTAGCCTGAATGAAATGAGTGAGAAAATTTTTAGAGCTACATTGTGATTTGGGATTATGTAGGTTTATATGCTTTATGGTAGGTGTGGTGATGATATTTATGGAGGATTCGGTATCAATGAGAACCCTCTTAAAGGGTTTCCTATAAATATGATCCATAATGTGCAATGGAGGATCAGGTAGATATGATGATATGTTCTTCTCCTCAAATTCATAAATTGCTATTGAGAGCTCCATGCATTTTTGGACACTCTCCACAAATGTGTTGAAGGCATTAGGGTCTTCTAATTGCACTTCAATGGAATTTATAATTTCCATCAATGCATCACGATGTGGAGGAGACTATTGTATTAGCTCATAAATTTATAGTTTTGTTGATGTTTTTTTCAAGCTTTGTGTTAACCGGCTTCCTAGAGTGATGATTTTATGAGATATATGACATGTATTATGGAAGGGTAGAGGTGGAATGGATAGGCCTAGTTGTATAGGTATACTATGCTATCCTACAAGAGTAGGTGTTGCTTGTGTTTGATTTGCTCTCCTTTTCCCATGGGTAACTACACTGATAGCCCCCACAAAACCCTGGTATAGCTATGACACATGATTAACTTGGTTGGAAGGAACTGTAGAAGTTGATGCTCCTACCACTTTTTGGCCTCATGATGAGATAAAGGTATCTGATATATCCCAATGTTTTGATTGGTTGGGCTAATGGATTATCATTAATATTTATTTTTTCCACTTCTAATAAATCTTGCATAACATCTTTAAACCCATGGCAAGTTCCTATGTCATACCCATTTTTTTGATGAAAGGTGCAGTATATATGCTCTTTGTAACCTTTTAATTTTGGCTTATTTGGATCTTTAGGATTTATTTTTGGTAATGTAAAAGCTTGTGCCTCATAATTTTTGAAAAACATATTATTAGGGCTCAGGTAGTGGGATGTAATTGTTTTTGGGCCTAAAATGACACTGTTGCCTCTCTAGGGATTGATTTTTATTATATACCTACTATGGGGGTGGAACTTCTTGATAATTCAATTATTGCAATTGTTGTTGTTGATGTTGGGGTTGTTGTACTTGGACTTGGGCATGTTGGATTTGTTGTGATGGTTGGTCCAAGACTACTTGATTAACCTGAGTAGTCTGGGACTATTCATGGTTATTCCCCTTGTGATTTTTATTTTATCACTCTTTCTTTCTAGGTTTGATCTTGCCCTCTTGAATATTTATTTCCTCTATCTCCTTGGCCTAGGTGAGTGCCTCTTCGAATTTTTGTATTGTTGCAACTGTAGAAACAAAGAGAAAGGTTTGACACAACTCTTTATGAATATTCTTGTTAACTCTGTCATGGGAAGGTAGAATGGCAATTTGATCATGACCGCCCTCCAATGGTTTCCAAAATCATGGACTAATTCATCGTCATATTATTTTAAATTAAGTAAATCGGTCAATGTAGTCTTTTTTTTTACATTTAGAGTAAATCATTCCAGGAATTGGTCCACAAGTTGCTTGAAAATGTAAATACTCTGATGTGGTAAGTGGTTATACCAATAATGTACCTCTCCTTTGAATTTCTAAGAAAAAGTGTGTAGCATGAGTGCATAATTGTTCTTGTTCTTGAAGCATGCATTGATGAATCCAGTTACATGCTCACGGGGGTCTTCATATCCTTTGAATTTATCAAAATTTAGCACCTAAAAATCTTCCAGATAGGGTAGAGCTAGTATCGAAGCATGAATAAGGTGATTGAGTAGTTACCTCAAGGTGGGATTCTGGTACTACAAACCTAGTGTGTGCATGGAAAGGCTATCAATATGACTATACAAAAATTGAATCTTAGGGTCATCTAAAGGGTTAAAACCTTGGTTTGCTTATTACTATTGGTAATATTGTGCACCATATGACTACTACATCAGGTCAATATTAATAATTTTATTAGCATTATCTAGGACCATCTGTTGTAATTGCAAGAAGGCTTGCTACATGGCAATCATAGATGAGGAGGGTATGGCCATATATGAAGTGGATGGTCGGGTTGGTTGTATGGTAACCATGTTGGTGGATGTAGGTGGAGGGTAAGTGGTAAATTGTATTGTTGTTGAAGGATAGATGGTATGGTTCATGGTGCTTATGTATGTGGTGGATGGAATGGATATAAGGATTTGTGAAGCAACACTAATTGGTGCTTCATAAAGGGGGTTGGTGCAAATAACATTTTGGTTTGGCAATATGATGGGTGGTTGGTTAGATGATGATGGATGATTATGGGTTAAGGTGGCAACAGTCGGTTTGAAGAGTGGGTTCATGAAGGCTTGGTTAGACTATTGTGAGTGTGGGAAGATGGTTTCTATATGGGATGATGGAATGTTGTGGGTGGCAACGATGGAAAGACCATACTAGCTACATTCAAGTACAACCTAACGGTGTCCATGTCTACGTATGTGACACAATCATTCATTGGTATAAGTGGCTCACTCCTAGGAGTATTAGGAATAGAGGTATGGGTAGCTCTATGTTACAATACTAATATAGCTAGTCGACTATATTTCCAAGGGTTCACCAATTCATTGATTTATTCATATAAGTAGATATAGGTTGATTTACAATTATTCATCATTCATAATATTAATCCAATTACGTATTCCACAAGAGACTTACCCCTTTCTAAGTGGCAAATGACTTAGCTCTCCTTAAGTGGCTCTCTCATATTGGGATATTTTGTGGAGTTTTTCCTTTATTAAGTATTATTATTAGTGTTTCCCTACCTTAGGGGTATTATCTATCTCTCTCATTTGTGGAGTTTTATTGTGGATAATTATTTGTGGATGAATGATTTGATATTTTCTGCATATTGGTGAATGATTCATGCTAATAATAATAAAGTTTTGCAACAAGTGGTATCACAGCAATGATTTTAGCAAAGTGGGGATTATTTTTCTTGGATTGCAATATTAGGGCAGATTTTTTTCTAGAAAAAGTATCTCATATTTTGGGAGTCGTATCTCTACAAAATTTTATCCAATTCAGGTGATTCTTGGATCAATTTGTGCAAAATTTGAAGATATTTAAAATGAGTGGTCATATGAAGTAATCAAAGTAGTATTGAGGGATATATGACCTTTTGAAGATAATCATTGGAATAAGGATAGTGATGAATTTTATAGATTTTTTCTAGAAAAAACATCTCAACTTTCAGGAGCCATATCTCTGCAAAAATTTATCTGATTTAGACGATTCTTGGATCAGTTTGTGTAGAATTTCAAGAGATTTAAAATGAGTGGTCATATAAAGAAATCTAAGTAGTATTTATGGAGGTACAACCTTTTGAAGTCAGTCATTTGGAACAAGGGCAGTGATAAATTTTCAAATCACGAATTTGTTGGAAGACGAAATTTGTTAGTTCGGGTAAGCAAATCAGTTGCAATTTTTTTTTTGAAGAAAACATTGCAGGTCTAGTTGTTTATGAAAATTTTAGATTTAAATCAATGAAGAGATACATATTTTCATAAAACCCTATTTTGCATTGGGGCTTGATATATATTCTCATAAAACCCTACTTTGCATTAGGGCATCAACTATGGAACTACAAAAAAAAATTGGAGAAGATGATATTGATGTTATGGATTGGTGGAAAGATTTTAAATCCTTGTATCATCAACATCCTCTTTGGAAAAGTATGCTTCCTCATTTTCTTGGAGAAGCTACTCTCTCTTGGTTTTATAGTCTTAGCACCCATAATGAGTTGTCTTGGGAAGAAGTGGAGCATGCATTCTTAAGTGATTGGAACCCCTATAAAAATATAGCTACTTTGATGGAATACCAAGAGGAACTACAAATATATCTTGAGGAAAGGAATAAAAAGATAGATAGCTTGATGGATGTCATCATAGACCTTAAAAAGAAACTACAGGGATTTCAAAATGAGCGGAATGAAATGAAAGGAGAATGGGAAGTTTTAAAGAAACAAAATGAAGACTATGAAAAAGAAATAAAATTACTCAAGGAGAAAGAGGAAAATGTTAAGGATGATAATGAGAAGAATGAAGTCACATCTTTAGATTTTCAAAAGCAATATAAGGATCAAAAGGATTTAGATTCATCTAAAATTTCTATTTTGTAGGTTCGTGGAAGCATTCAAAAGAAATGGGTTATTATTTCCATTGATCCTAGTAGGAGATATAATTTTATTAATATTGCTTTGGCTAAAAGGTTGCAGGTTCAAGCAATAAAAATTAAGGACATACATTTGGAGGGTGAGAATGTTCAAATTTTTGAATATTTGAAGATCACCATGGATAAATATGTTTTACATTCATATTTTCATGCTATTAAAATTAATGATGAGGATATTGTTCTTGGTTATCCTTGGTTAAATTCTTTGGCTACTGTTAACATTAATGTGCAAAATAAGTTTATAAATTTATGGTATAGGAAAAATAAGATAATATTGTAGGATATTTCTTAGCTTAAGGAGCAATAATAGATATTTGGGGATTATATTGTATAAGGTTTGGCATGGGTCGTACATAACCCAAGGTTGATTGTATTATAATATTATATTATATTATATTAGTAGGAGGCTCCCCAATGTAGAATGAGAAGATGGATATATAAAGAAGAGATTTTTGTCATTGTAATCATCATGGAGATCAAGCATATGTATTCATATTTGCCCATGAAGTGGCTTATGGGACTTTGCCCTCCTTAAGTGGCTCTCTCATCTTGGGAGATCTTGTGGAGTTATTCCTTCCTTGAGGATTATTATTGGTGTCTCCCTACCTTAAGTTTATTATCTATATCTCTCTTATTTATGGATTTTTATTGTGGATAATTATTTATGGATGAATGATTTAATATTTCTACATATTGGTGAATGATTTATGTTAATAATAATAAATTTTTGCAACAAGTTTATACTATTGATTGTCTTTTATGGTTTAGAGCTATTATAATAAGTTTTACCTTTAGAATGGGGTAAGAAGTTTATAGCGTTGTATATAGGTTGTCAGTTTAAACTTTAATATGATTAAAAAATCCATGATACAAGCCTATTTTATTGAAATATATATATATATATATATATATATATATATATATATATATATATATATCCCATAAATGATTTCTTATGAAAACAAGTAAAAAAATTCTAAGCATTACTTTAGTTTCTTTAGAAACTCACTCTTAATATAGAGTAGTTAAGACCTAGCTAAAATATTACTAAAACCATATAAACGTTTTACTCTACCTCCAACTGAGGAATCCAACTAAGCAAACTATACAGCCAACTAAACCATCGATAAGGATGGTGTTATATGATATTTTAACCATCAAAAAGGATGGTGTTATATGATATTTTAACCATCGAGAAGGATGGTATACCATGAAAACAATGCACAAGCATCCACCCAACTCTGATAGTTTGCAGTGGCATCTATTGTTATTCGGGGATAACCATTCTCCAGTAAATTAATAAGGGAAGTGGTCCTATGCTGTAGATAGTAATGAATGATGGAATGGGATGTCATTCTAGGTTATCAAATGAAGTAGTATGTGAGGGTACTCATGAGTGATGCCCCAGTTGTGGAATAGCCAATAGAAATCAAGACTAGAGAGCTGGTCCTTGAAGTTGGAAGGTCCAACGGTAGTTGGTATGGATAGCATTATTGTCAACTAGTGTATGGTCTGAGACACCTGATTCAAAAGCTAGAGTACTGGTGAACCCTAATAACATCTTAGTTGAAGGTCAATTATCAGGCACTGGCATAAATACACTAACTCAAGCATGGACCTTAAATCTTAATCATCATAAAGATAGGGTTAGTGGACCATTAGGACTACATAAGATCATAAAAAAATGTCCTCCATACTACGAGACGAGGAAAATATGAATCCACCCTTATAGGTGATATGGGCCCTAGAAGGATAACCCTTGTCGAGAACCTAGAACTTTAGAATGAGAAGGTAGGTCTCAAAAGATGGTAGTCTATTATGGAAAATTGGCTAGTCTTGAGCACTCGTGATTCCAATTGCATTGATATTTTATCTTAGAGTGAAAAATCTTATGTCGATGTACTAATATAAATTTGGGTGTGCTTACGTCAATGTATGACATTTGTGTTTTGATAAATCGAATTTTTGAATGTGTTTTTGAAAACCAGGAGAGCTAGACCTAGGTTGTTACACCAGCCCTGAGAAAGGACACTACAAAGAAGCACAAAAATAATAGAAATGTCCCAATAGCCCTAAATCCCAAAAATAAGTAGAGGACACCTAATCCTCATAAATTTCAAGAATGACCATAAAGAATCACCATCCAAGAAACTTCCTCAATAGGGGAGGTAGCCAAATTGATCGATTTGGTAAGGGAGCCAATAAGATCAAAGGAAACTTTGCATACCTTCTCAAGAGATTCTTAGAAGAACTTCCCATATTCATATTGAATTTCTTAATGGGCCTAGGCTCTCTAGACATCTCTGAGATAGGGATGACAAAGTTGTCCATTTCATTTTTAACTTTTAGATGATGAACAAGATCTAGAAGCAAGACACAATAGATAAAATACAACAAAAGAGAATAAAGGAAGCAGATATAGAGGTAAGCCAAGAGAATTTGATAACTCATTGCCTTATTTAGACCCAAAATTCTTTCAAATTTCTCCAGCAAAAATTGAAGCACAAAGCTCGCCTTAATATTTTGTGTCTCATCTTAAGTTTTTCTTGATGGAAGAAAGAAGTTCACAATCCAAGGAGGGATCATTAGTTTGTCTTGAGGCCTTGCTCTCCTTTAGGTATTATTTTTGGAGTAGTATGAGCCAATGAATCATGGGGACATTATTGGAGCTAGGAGAAAAAGAAACCCAAGCATTAATTACTTGGACCATATTTGTAACTTTTTAGTTATATTTTAAACATTTTTTTTTGTTAAGTTGGAAAAGTACATTTTTGAAAGGAATGCTAACCTTTTACATCAACAGATATGGCCAATTAGTCCATTTCATCAAGAATAATTTTCCATTGGTATAAATCCTATACCAACCATGTAACAACAAACACACTTCACTAACCACATCTAAAGCTAGAAAATCAGCTTACACCTTACATATCTAAATATCAAATACTCTATGCTTTCCTAACAGCATCTTCCTACTATTCCATATTGTCAATTCTTGTGGCATTATCATTATCAACTAAATTATTTATGTGCATTGGGATATCATTCCCCTATTCCTTTCTAACATCTACCATAACTCCTTCATTAGAAATACCATCTGCTAACCTATTGGCTTCTCTATAAATATGATTGATAAACATATTCTTGAGTCTATCCAAAAGTTCTCGAGCTTCCACCATCATTAAATCAATAGTTTATGTGGCTAATTGTTCTCTCTTTAAAATGGTCACAATATTTCGTGAGTCTCCTTCAACTATGAGCTTATCTAGATTGAAATTGATAGCCAAAGAAAGTCCTCCATAGGTTGCTTTTGCTTCAATAAAATGACTTCTTTGTTCACCCAGTGGTTCAAAAAAGGCTTTGATTACCTTACCCGGATGATTATGGATCACCCCTCCAGCTCCCTCTAGCCTGGGATTACCTTTAGAGGCCCCATAAAAATTTAATTTGAACCATACAACTGACAACGGTATCCATTTTGCATGAGTTTTGGGATAAACTTGAGGTATTGGTAATTTCTCTTTGACTCCCCAGTATTCCAATATCCACCTTTCCTACTTTGATTCTCATCCCCCCTTGAAGTTTAAAATTCTCCATCAGGATAATTCTTGCTCGGTTCTACACCATTTTCTAGTCCATATTGAAGTCCTCAGAGATTTTATGATTTCTTTCATTCCAAAATCTCCACCATATATGTGGAAGGCTTAGAAGCCACAACTTCCTGATTCTTCTACCTTTAAAAGGAGGCTTCCATTGCAAGTTCAAATCTGATATAGTTCTAGTGAAAACCCACTAAACTTGGAATTCACTATAGAGCTGATCAAACAAGTTTTTGGTAAAGGATCACTTAAGAAGTAGATGATCAATGCTTTCCTCCTCTTTTTCACATAAAACACATTTATTTGATAAGAAGAAACCATGTTTTTTTACATTATCCTAGGTCATAATTTTATTATGCATAACCAGCCACTAGAAAATAGTAATATTAGCGATGAGATCTATGTCCCAAACCTTTGCATGGAGCCACACTACCCCTACACCTTCAACCAAGTTATAACCAAACTTCACAGAATAATCTCCACTCTTCATTTTCATCCAAATAAATATATCATTCGGTCACCAATGAATGACAATGTAGGCATTAAGGCATATATTAAGGTTTTTTAGGTGTGGATGCAAGTCCTCATTGATGTTCTCAGCATAAAATTGCTTCCACTTCTTGATTTCATTTTCTTCCACAATATAATCCTGAACCAATAGTCCATAAATAGGAGTCGGGATTATTCTTAAGTTTGTAAACCTTAGGATCTCAAAAATGGGAGAGTTAAAGAGTCAAGTATCCTATAAAAATCTCATGTTAGCACCATCTCCAATCTGCCATCTGTATCCCTTCTAGATTAGAGGTCTTACCTATTGAAGGATATTCTATAAACTAGACCCCTTAGAGGAGTTGATGTTTTCCAAGAAGGATGAATTATGTAAATACTTATCTTTTACAATTTTGACCTAGGGAGTGTCCTCTTCCTTCACCAACTTTCAACCCAACTTTCCCATTAGAGATTTGTTCATTTTAGAAATATTTCTCAGTCCCAATACCTCATATTTTTTAGACGTACAAACTTTGTTCCAAGCAAGTAAATATATCCTCTTCTTTTCCTTAGTTCCAGACCACAAAAAAATCCTTTGGATATATTCAATATTTTTGTAGATCGATATTGGAATTTTAAAATTTGGCATGAAGTAAATAGGTAGGATTTTACAAGTTGGGTCTTTACTACTTGACTAAGAAGAGAGACTTTCTAGGAAGACATATTCTTTGCAACACGTTCAATAACCGTATCCCACAAGGCTTCCTTCATACTCCCACGAAATAAAGGCATCCCTAGATAGGTTGTTGGAAAATCACCTATGCCATAATTGAAGATTTTGTAGTTGGAGAACTCTAGAGGTATTCAGGAAAAAACTTAGTTTTAATAAATTTACCTTTTGGCCTGTTGCACGCTCATATAAATGCAAAATCATCTTAATATTTCTTGCTTGCAAAATATATGATCTTGTCAAAATTAGAGTATCATCCACAAACTATTGAAAAGAGATATGTTCTAGAGTGGAAGCTGGGCTGATACCTTCTATGTCTTCTATATTCATGTATGTTGTGAAGGCTCTACCCATAGCTTTAGCTAAAATTATAAATAGATAAGGGGGCAGGGGGTTCCCTTGTCTTAATCCCCTCTTGTTATATTTTAATCATAATTGATATATGTTAGAAAATATTAATTTTGTTCTTCAAGTGTCTCCATAGAACATAAATTCTATAAATGGGTTAAAAATAATTAAATTCTAGGGGGTGGTGCTTTCAGTAGAAAAAGGGTCTAGGAGGGGTATTCATGTTACTAGTTAATTACTACATCATTGAATAGGTCATATTATAGTATAGGGTATGGAAACTTTGATTTCAATCCTACTATTTATAGGGCTAGTACTTGGACATCCACCTAGAAGATTTATTTATGATAAGTATCTACTATAGGTTTAAATTTTATCTACATTTGAAAGAATTAACAAGTGTTTAAGGGAGAGTGATCTAACATGAGAATGACTAGGATAAAATTGCTAGTATCAAAGTAAATCCTAGAACATGCATAAAAATGGACTCGACCCTATTCTCTTAAATATTATATACTTATTGGATCATATATTTAAGTACTTATAGAATATCATGTTTGTAAATAAGCCAAATAATTGCTTATATTGTTGAGAAATTTGTCACTTTGCATAGGATTTTCCTAAGTAGAAGCAAAGACAAGCAAAATTAATTGAGCAATTTACCAAGCCAAAATCCATAGATAGGATTAGGATTTTAAGTTCCTTCTAATACAAGGATCAAATAACAATATTAGAATAGTTAATGAGCTAGGGTCCATATTTCCAATATGCATACTAAATAAAAGCATATCTCATTGGCCAACAAGCATAAGCCCCTTCCCTAGTAGTCCCTTGTATATTAAATAACTTAGAATTTTTTTTCCCTTACCAAGGTATAATGATCACTATCTTGTCCAAATACTAAGAGAAAATATAATCAAAAAAACAAACTCAAGAAAGACTAGTGCAAGAGAAAATCTCCTTCTTAAATGGATGAGTTCTTTAGCAACTTCTATGAAGGGGAATAAATAGGGTTGTTTTTAGCCCTCATTTTTATAAGGATATAATTCTAAATGGAGTGCATAGAGAAGTACCAAAAACTCTCCCCCTCCTACGAAGACAAGGGGAAAGTAGGTTTTATGAGAATGATGAATAATCCACATTAGTATGAAATACAAATAGTTTTTATTTGAACCCAATATTGATAGAAAACACTTGAAATATCATGTGGTGTTATATAATAGTGTGCTTGGATAACAAAATTTGGTTAGCATATAAAAAACAATACTATACTCTATCTAGTGAGCCACGTCATGATAATCAATAAACTAATATATTTTATCAAGGTACTTTAGGGGACTTACTTTTTTTGGGGTGTAAGCATTGTGCAAGGGAGACAATTATCATTTAATACCAAATACTGGCATGCCATAGGAACTAAAATATGTTGGATTTGGATAATTTTTTGATGAGATCCATTTGGATGGATGATATTTCTATTTTTCCCTCCCACTTTGAGGGCATTGGTATAGTGAGCTTAGATTTATCTCATCAGATAATATATTTAGTAATAAATTGAAGGGAGGACCCACATCACTATTATTTTGGTGCTAATACCATTTTGAAAAGAAAAGTGTTTGGGTTTTCCTCTATATATAGTCCCAACAATTCTAGAAATAATACATCTAAGGAATTGGATGAATGAACTACTACCCTCAATAGTACAGGTTCTACAAAGGTACTTTAAAATCAATAAAATAAAATCAAATAAATCTAGATATCATTCCACTCTTCTATTTCTATTGAGAAAATTGAAGCTTGGATTTTTTTTTCCCTTTTACTATCCTAATTAGTAAGACAAAAAGATTTGGTTTACTTGGTCTAATCACATACAACACAATGTCTATAAACTTAGTTGAATTCATTATATCTCTCTAAGCATTTTAATATTGCCCCTAACTTTAAGGTGTAAATATTATATTGTGACTATTCATCTTGCTTTTTATATAATTATCTTATAATGGCTATTATTCCAATAAAATGTGTCTAAAAATGTTTCACATATTTAATTTAAATTGAATGTCTCTCATATTAAAAAGCCATAATGCTTACAAAGACTTTGTGTACTCTAGAATGATGTACTCAGACTTGATGGTTGGATAGCTTAGTATAATGAGGTCATTTCTCATTGTGTCTCTTTACTATAGGATTATAGGAAGATTTTGCTAAAGAAAGTTGAATAATAAAGAAGTTTTTTAGATCTAAACTTGATGCAACATGCCAAGCATTAAATAACTCTTTAAAGTCACATCTTTTGTAAACTCAAGTAGAGGCCTATGAAATCCAATTAAGGGAGTTTTAAGTCCTTAATGGTAGGAGTATTAGAAAAATATCATGCATTAGACAAGGAGATAAGGTCATACCTAGTTCTTTATTAATTTCCTTAAACACAAGCATAAAAAGAAGAAAGTTACAAAAATAAAATATCTATCTAAACAACTAAAATAAGATCAAAAAAAATCTTTTCTAAGGTCTTTATTGAGAGCTTCAAGTTGATCTTCAAAGAAGATGAACTTCCAACTAACGAATTTTTGTTGAACTCACTGGAAAATTGCATTACCACAAATTTTGATAGGGATCTTTATAACTGGCTTGGAAACAATATTTTCCCCAAGGAGTTGAAAATTTTCTATTTTCTATGCATACTTATAAGGTACCAAGACTTGATGGCCTCCCTATGGAATTATTTAAAGTCGTGTGGTTAGATCTTCGATAATATTATTATCTTATGTATAAATCAGTTGAAGGGAAAATATCTTTGGGTAATACTATCAACCAAGGGCTTAGCAAGTTCATCCTTATAGGATTTAATAATTATTATATCTTTGTATGGAAACCACCTACATTGGTTAATATTTCTTATAATATGGTACTTAGGATTTGTTTATAAGGTTAGGACCAGTTACACAACAAATCATGGGACTGGAGTAGGCACGTTTTTAAAAATAAAAATTATTTAATAACTTGGTCCTAACATGGAAAGTTATGAAATAGGCAAGATATTTAATGCTATTTGCCAAGTTGGATTTTGATAAAGCATATGACCACATCAAATTATAATTAATTCTAAACATATTTATGGTTGGGATCTAGCCCTAGGTTTATTAGGAGGATTAACCTTTGTTTTTAGGATGCCTTTACAAGGTTATAATGAATGGTTATTTATTGATTATAATCCCTCTTTAGATTTTTTTTTTTCAAGGATTTCCTCTTGCCTATTTGTTTTATTTCATCGTCAAACATGGTTTAGGTTACCTCCTCAAATATTCTTATTAGAATAGCCTTTTACATGGCATAAGCTCTAACTTTGTATATGATTCTATTTTCTTCCTTAAAAATAATAAGAGAGAAATTGATAATGCACTGACTATCTTAGATATCTTTTCTTCTACATTTGGAGGTAAAATGCCTCAATCTAGTTTAATATGGTGAGGTATTCAGTAAGACCACTATAGATACCTAAAGAATGGATGAAAGTTAATAATTGAGAGATTATCCATTATTTAAGTATCCCTCTTGTATATAAAGTCAATATTAAATCTCTTTGGGATTAGTTTATGATTAGATTTCAGAAGGAGCTAGATATTTGGGCCACCAAATACTTATAGCTAGTAGGCAATATCCAAGATAATTTTTTCCCTCATCACTAATGTCTTTTATTCTTCATATTGGTTGCCAAACAAGTCTTGATATTATCAAGTAACAATAATAGTCAAAAAATCCCTTTAGTCTAAATAGGACAAGTATCTAGTTAAAGGAACATAATCATGGGTTTAGTGTACTCAATCTAGGCACAAAGGAGGATTGGGGTTGATTAATCTAGGTGCATATGGTGTTTCTTTAATATCTAAATGGATTTTCAAGGATATTAATAGTAATGGGCCCTGAAAACAATTAATTAAGTACAAAATAGAAAATGTTCAAGCTTTTTATACATGGGATAATATTTTGATCTATGATAAGGTTCTTGGTGTCAAGTACTTGTAGCATGACTCACTAAAACTTATCTATATAAGAGAAAGTGAAAATTTAAGCCATAGACAAGCATAAAATAAACCTCCAATAAAAAAATATTTGAATATTAGAGAGTGAGTTTCAAAAGTGAAGGTTTTCTAAAAATTCAAAAGTATGTTAGTCTCAGCGAAAATATGAGGAGCGAAATTTCTGACATCAGGTTCCAAGGCAAAAGGTTTTGAAGTTCCAATGTCAAGTGGTCTCAACATCAAGTAATGAAAGCTTCCAAAGAAGAAAATATTAATGCCCCAAAAGTTAAAATTAATGAGGTGTGCAATATTTGAGGAGTACCATCCTTTCCTACAAAATAATATCACATATCTCTATAAATGAACAACAGTGGCATGGGAGCCACAGCAGAAGCTATTCAAGAAATCCAAAACATTAAATGAAGAAATCTTCTACACCAAGATGATGGGAATATCTAAAATGGGTAGAAGGTAATAAAGATGATAGTTTCTCATCTGAGTATTTTGGACCATTAAAAATTCATGACTTAAAATCTAGAGAACCTCAAAGGGACTGACAATTTAGACAAGACGTGAATTGGCATCAGAAGCAACAACCACTTTGAAATCTCTATATGATTTTTAGAATGGAAACCCTCCCCCTTGTTATCTATAAATAGATATAGTGTTAGCTTTGTAAAGGATTGATAATTTTACATTTGTATCATCTTGTAATATTTCCTTTCATTTCTTTCCATAGAGAAATTTGCTCCTAAGCAGGTTGTGGGTAAATCAAACCCTTGCTTGTGGCACAATCTTTGTAAACAATTATTTTCCCATATATATAGAAGATGTCTACATCAATTTTTGGATTAGACATCGGTGGATCTTCTACAGACTCATTTTTGTGTGTATGTGTGTATATCTAGTTCTTACTTGTTCATGGATTTTGCTTGTGTATGTGCATGTGGGAGGCCTCATCAGTTTTTGAACTAGAAATCTATAGCTTTCCTATTAACCCAATTCCTTATGTGCATATACATAGTTGGATTTCATTTGTGCTTAACTATGTCAAGGAGAGTAAGTATTCATCACTGGCACACAGCATTTAGACCTACTATGTAGAGGAATTTTAGTATATCTTTTGGTGCATTGACAATTTTTTACTTTTGTTGAGTTATTTTCCTTTTGTTTCTCTCATACCTTTTATCCTATAGAGTTCAAGTGTCTTAAATATCATAATTTAACAAGGAGTTGACCTTGTAAAAAATCTTAGAGACCCTCAATTGAGTCGATTCCCATGCTCTTTGTTGTGGCCCTATTGTGTCACTCCTTGTAAGGTATAATTGTTCTAATTGAGATAATAAAAAATGACAACAATATCCACTTCATAGTCTAGCCTTCCATATTGATAAATAGATTATGGAAAGCTTGGTAGATAAGTACAAATAAAATCTCATGGGATGGATCCACCCTAAGGTAAGGTATTAGTTTCTCATATATTTGGTGGAATTATCTAGTTCTATTTAATAGTATCTCTTTAGCTCTTGACCTCAACATGAAGAAAAAATTACTTTTAAAGAAAGGGATTTGAAGATTCATAGACTCATGGAATGTTTCCAATTAGATACGAAAAATATAGAATGAACTTAAAATTCAGTTATCCTTGTATATGACTTATATAAATATAGTTTTAATAGTCTAGGAGGCTACTCATTAGGGCATATTTGCAGACCATATGATTGATCTTGGACATTTCCAAGACCCAACAGTGGTTGTAAACACCCATTTAGGATATCCTAGTCTTATGCAGCTCTAGCTTCTGATGTCAAAAACAACTATGATCACAGCCATTGATTATTAAAGTGGCTAGGAGCTAGTCATACCTATCAATAGCAGCTATAGGTAACTTATCCATAACCACCACTATTGATAGTGGCTAACTCTATAACTGACTCAGGCTACCAAAGTCGAGTGAAATTCATTATGCCTAACAACTTCTTGGATGATTAGGAGGATGGAATCTTCTGGATGCATCTTCTCAACTACCTAAATGTAACTACTTCTTGATCTTGGATTCCCTATGAAGCTAATGCAATGGGATTGGTTGTCTATTTAAGACCCCAAATTTTGATAGCAAATCTTGTCCAATTCATGTGTTGATGCCATAGCGGAGATCTACCATATTGAGGAGTAAATCAACGTCCCTTTGAGGTACAATGAATCCTTGTCCAATTGCAGAATTACACATGTTTACCCATCATTGGAGACTTCCCTAGCTTGAAATCAACCTGGCTATTCAAGAGTCAAATTGAGATGGATTGACGTTGAATTCAATCACAAAACCATGTGCAAAGACACAAAAAACCCTTGAACATAAATTATGTAGAAAAATCAAGCAATACCAATCCAGGATTTAGCAAACAAAGCCCTCATCCCATGATCATTGTTTTTTATAGTAGCTAATAGGTGCAACCATCGATGTTGATAGTGGCTAGCAGACCTGGCTTCTCTAATCCTAAGCAGTTAGGTTTCTTTGTGTGCAAATGATAAGGACATTCAAGGATCGAAGGCCATCAAGACTCAATATTTTAACATCAAGAAGCATAGGTGGCTTGATAAATCCTCTATAATAAAATCGATGGAGACCTAGAGAGCTTGTATAATACATCACCCCCATTTTGAGGATAAAAAATAATTGTAATCTTGTATCAAATTTGGTATCCCTAAGAGGGACGAATATGTAACCAAGATTTCAAATTGATTAATACAAAGAATGCATTTCTTTTTGTCAATTAATTTGGTTATACATATTTTATTAATTTAAATTTGTTATCATCTTGCAATTAGCTTAGATGTATGCTTTCTAGAGCTTTACAAGTGGTGATCATGGTGGAAATGCCATATTTTTTTACTATTAATTGATAACTTTATTTTTTTTATTAATACAGATACATCCACTTTGAGCGACAGCAGCTAGCATTCTCAGCTACCATCGGCTTCAGAAACTAGCATCATAGCTGCCCTGATTGTCAACAGCCATGGTAAAACACAACAAAATAATTTACAACCTATTTCTTCTTCGGATGTGGATCAACTTGTAAGTGGTCCTATCATATTTTCTTGTTTTCTTGCTTCTACTATGTTTTTGAAAAGTCTGTAGGACTAATTAATTCATAGAGAAATATTTAGCAAGGTAAACCATTTTTTTCCTCTATTTCTGTTAGCTACTACTGGGAATAGAAACTACCTCTGCTAGCCATCCCAAAAGCCAACAGCAAGGATTCTAGTTGCTACTATGTATAGCAGCCATGATTGTGCATCACTGATTACAATAGTAGCTACTATTTAGACTTGGTTGTAGGTCTATTTTCTTGGGGCCTGTTCAAAGGCCGATTCATGTTAATTTGCATTGCATATTTCTTAATCTGAAACATATTTTCATACTACATTTTTGAATATAAAATACATTTTATATGCATGTAGGTGAAAATAGCATTGTATGTTGTTTGATGCATTTGTTTTTATGTAAATTTAAAATGAACCAATCACACACCATGATCCAAGTGTAAACATCAGTGGCGTTGGGCTCTCACATCCAACACATTGATCAAGACCAACGATGGAAGTCATTACCACTTGGTTGGCTTGTTGATTGATAATTTTTCTTCGTTACTCGTTCGTGGACAAGGCCGATCCAAGAACTATCATATACATGGAAAATAGCACATACTCTTCTTCAAAAGGTATATCGTTACCCACAATGTGTTGGGTGAGGATCGATAATACCTATGCTTCCTAACTGGATATGGGCTTCATCTCCATATCTTGGTGGGTAGATAACCTGGATATCATTACCAGGTTTATCACTACGAGTATATAGTTGAAATCTTTAAATAATATAAGAATTACATCAACTATTGCAAACATGATAAGAGTTCAGATTGTATTCACAACAAATCAAAACACACAAAATGAGTTTTAGGAACACAAAGAAAACTTAAATGAGATAATCACCTTGTATACTTTATTTGCTTCTTAAAACTTACACAAGAGATAATTTTATAATGCTATGGTCAACACATGGGGCTATCGCCCTCGATCTATGACTGAGGCAAAAACCAATGCTTTGCCTAACACAAATAACACTAAACTTGAGACACCCACACAAAATAATCTTGAATGATGTTTAGCTAGTATTAGAGGTGACAACATAACCCATGAGGGTTCTCATCGATAAACCCCAACTAGAGGATAAAATCTAGGATCCTCTCATGATAGAAATGAGGGTGCTTCAAGACCCCCACCATCACAAGACAAAAATAGATAAGATCTTCCCAATGAGGGGTAAAATATAGGGGGTGCATCTAATCACAAACCCACAAGATTTCCAAACCATACTGAGTAGGGAAGATATGTAATAGACCTCCATAGTATCAAAGTAAATGGTACATCCTTGATCAACCGTGGAAAAATAATTAGCTTAATCAACTAGATCAAGCTCTTGTAATATCAAAGCGTAGGTCCACCTCTACCACTCACTCTCACTCTGAGAGTGCGCATAGTGAAGATATAGAGAGGCACACTTATACCCAAGGTGAATGCTCAAAATTCCCTTGTAGCACAAATATCTCATCCACACATGCGAGCATGGGGTAAAGATCTTAGTATAATATCAATGCAACCTCGACAAATATAAGGAAGAGTATAGCAGATCCCACCACCATAACTCATACTAATAAAACTCCTCATAAAGAGTTATGAAGCCTAAGGCTCTACATAGTAGATAACTCAGATTAGATGCGTAGGCTTTGTTTAGATCAAAGACAATGAATACTCCAAGACCAATTGAAGGATTTGCACGTAGAGCATGAGTGGTTGGAACAAGAAGATACCCAATGACAAATGTTGCTTTGACAATATTTATATGAACACCACTTATGAGAAAAACACATCCTTGACCAAAATGAGTGAGACGAGAGAGAGAACATGTTCGCTCAGACTGACTTACCTCCCAATAGTGAGTATAGATAGAAGTGTAATGCAATAAGTGCTATATCGTGCCTAGAGCTACACACTAGGTAATGACAACACCATGCTACTCGTACTTCTCATCATGCATCCAGGAAATAATAGCATCAACTACTAAATTAGTCTAATTAAAGTCAGTACAAAAAGTCAAAGAGGGATGATCAAGATTAGTAGTATCTTGAACCATCTTTAGTAGATGTGGACGATGAACACAATTGACCATCTCAATCTCAAAGAAAATTACCTCTATGTGCACCCAAAAGGTCACTTAGGGAAGAATAAATCATATCTTCTCAAGCTTATAGAGTCCTCATTGATAGAATCAAAACTCTCGAGAAACAGGGAATGGTTTACCAAAAACCTACCCTAATTAAAATTCACAATCAACCTTTGTGTCCCTCGGTCCCAAGTCTGACATATCCCAATCACTTTGAGATACCTAAGCTAGACAAGTTCTGAGGTGATGACGATACACAAGAGCATGTAACTAGCTTCATGAATCTATACTTTTAGATACAAAATAATGATGTCTTGTTATTAAGGACTTTTGTGATTACCCTTTCAGGTGTAGCCTTGGAATGGTATAACCAGCTATCAAGGCATAGCATCACCAACTTTGAGCAATTAGAAAATACTTTTCTTGAACACTTTTCATTTGGCATAAATAAAAAGACTAATCTATCTAATCTGGTTTCCTTACAACAGTATGATGACGAGTCGATCATAGATTATAGGAACAAATGGAGAAAACTAATGGTAAAATAACCATTCTCCATTTCCACAATAAAACTTACTCGAATTTTTACAAAAAGCTATGCAAAAAATATATCACTATTGCTTCAACTACAACAATATACGATATTCAAGGAGGCTTTGGCATAAGCCAAAGTAATTGAAGATATCAAATTACAAGAAGGAGACCTAAATCTCCAAACCAAGAAATATTGGAATAACAAGAACACGTGAAATCAACAACATCAGGCCAAACCTGCGCCTATCAACCAGGTCATGTTAAATATTCCTAAAGGATATAAGATCCAACAATAATAGAACTATCAGGCTCATGATGCAAGGTAAGTCAGATGAAATAATTATCAAATTAATCTAACTCAACATTAGGTTTAAGACTAATTTTTATATAATACAATGAATAGTAAACCTAACTAATTCCCCACTAACCAAGCTAACAAACGTGTTAGGCTAGGTAGAGAGTTAGGTTTAGGATTGACTACCCTAGGATATTTAGGAACTAACCTAGGATAAGAATAATAAATATCTAAAGGATAAAAGTAAATAGTAAATGTAATAAAATCTACCTATGTAGTATAATGCAATATACTACCTATTTTACCTAGTGGAGTAAATGGTAAATATCCCATGTAATGGAATATTACTCTAACATCCCCCCTTATTACATTATTTGGGTAATACATACATATCCCTCTATACAAAAATATTTGGGTAAAGTATATAGTTGTCCCAATACAGTGAAGAAGATTTTGATCTTCTGGTTCTTTGCTCTATCACAGTGCTCTGGCTACTTCTAAGCAAAAAGTGGATCATTCCTCACTTTGTATTCACGCCAATGAATGTCCTTATGGTAATCACATCATCCAACCGAATTGCATGGGTAACCAGTCGTTGCAATCGCTAGGTGTAGTAGAATATATCACTTCATACAAGGTACATTCATTTACAATACGAATTTGCAAAATATAAGGTAGCTAAGGTGTCGGTCGCTGCCAAAAATGCACCCTTATAAGTTCCCCCCTTCTCATTGCAAAGCATAGTGTAATTAATTTTTGAAGGAAGTGTGACTAAGGTGTCGATCAAAGCCGAAAATGTGCCCTTATAAGCCTTCTTCCCTATTTACAAAAATCAGTGAAGAAAAAGAAATGGATATCCCCCTCAATTGCAAAAAGTGTGCAACGCAAGAGTGTTGTGAAGGATTTTACAAATATTGCCTCCTAGACAATTTTATATCACAAAAAGTCGCTCCTCTTGTTACAAGTACTTCAAACACCTAGAATTTGCTATTTATGAAGCCTAAAAGAGGTTCAAGCACCCCTTATTGCAAGGTCTTCAAACAAAATACTTATGCTATTTATGAAGCCAAAAAGAGGAGAGAGAGAATATGGTGTTTTTTCCCAAGGGACACATGTGTTTTCCCTCTACAAAACTATTTTAGCAATTTAGCACTCCTTGTGCTATCTTTGAACTAGAAACAGAATCAGAATGAGACACTTCACAAGAAACATGGCTTATGTGTTGTGCCTTTGCCATTTTAGTTTTTCTTGTTTTGAAACCAACACTAAATGGTGTCTTGGTTGTCATTTTTACAATTTGTGCAAAACTATGCTTTCTAGGCAATTTGATCAAAAAAATTTACCAATTTGTCTTTTCTTATTGTAAGTACTTCAAGCATGATTGCTATTATGAAGTCTAAAATAAAATCTTTAATGTTGATGACTTGGACTTTTCTTATTGCCTTTACAAGTTTTATTTCCCTCTTATCAAAATCTATGTTTGAAGGAAGAAAGGAATTATCCCCCCTTAGTGCAAAGGATTGCAACTATTAAGGTTCCTTATTTTCAAAAAACTTGTTCTTTCTTTTGATTACCCTAAAAGAGTACAAAAATATAATTCACTCATAATTCACTCAAACAGATATTTAATGGCACCTGTCTTAACTCCCTTCAAGAAGGATGAAAATTTTGAGGAAATTAAGCCAAACAAATAAGAGTGAATTAGGGGTTTTGTTGATTTAGGAGAGAATATCAAGTAATTTTGGCTTTAAATTTGTGCAAGGATTTAATGCAATGTTTTCATAGTTTTAATCAAATTTTTATAATGGAATATAGCTAAGAAAAAAAATAATTTTAAAATTTTAAAATTAAATTTTTATCATAAAAATATTAAATTATAAAGTAAAATGATTAAAAATAAAAAAATTTACCTTTGATTTTCTTGTCGTGGGCTCGTTGTGGCAAAACATATTCTTGCCCCGATAGGAGTCGAACTCCCGACCTCCCATCGAGCAGCGCCTTAGCGCTGGCCCCTCCGCTAGTTGGGATAGCTGGCCCGACGGGAACAGAGGTGGCACGCCTTCTCCTTTAAGGCTTCCCCATTGAGTGGTGGGGAAATGAGTGGGATTTATCCCACATCGCCCATGTGGGTGATTTTTCATTGCTTAAAAGCAACAGAGCACACAATGATCTTTGATTGCCTATGGGCAATCAGGGTCTGTCGGACCCCTTTTGCTGTCGCCCATGTGGCACGGCCGGAGGGATCCACGTGTTTGGTGGCACATGTGGTTGTCCACCATGTGTCCAGTCCATCATCCAGTGGTTGTCTGCCACGTGTCCAGTCCATCGTCTAGTGGTTGTCTGCCATGTGTCCAGTCTGTCGTCCAGTGGCTATCCGCCACGTGTTGAGTCTGGTCTAGGTCGAGTCTAGTGGTAGTGCCATGTCAGCACCTTGAGATCTATGCCTGAGGTCACGACTGACGAGTGGCTGTCTGCCACGTGTCACCAGATGAGTGGTCTATGTTAGCACCTCGAGATCTATGTCTGGGCATGCATGGGTCCTTCTGGTCTACGTGGTCTGATAGGTTCGTGTGCCACGTATCACGTGTTTCAATATAGGGCACTCCTGCCCTAGCTCTAGTCGGTCGTCACCTTGCTAATCATCAAAAATCATAGGGTTGCCTGCCCTCTCAAATTTTGGTCGTTGAATGTGGGCCATCGGTGGTCGGATTCACCGCTCCAGTCGATGATCGCCTTGCTGGTCATCGAAAATCGAAGGGCCACCTACCCTCTTGGATTTTGATCATCGGACGATGGGTCGGTCCAGTTGCTATTGGGGGGATGGCACACCTGCCCTCCTTAGGTGGTACGTCATTTGTTGAGTTTGCCATGTGGCCTCCCATGGAGGGTGCTCCTGCCCTCTCGTGGAGGTCGGCTTCAGGTCCCACCATCGGGCCGAAGAAAAAAAATCTTCGATCACCATCAGGGGGCTCCTCATGAGCGGACCCGGGTTGGATCAGTCGTCAACCCTCTATTATCCTGTCAGGCCTGATAGGTCAGATAGCAGAATACTGTCAGATCTGTCTAGGCCTACGGGCCTTCTCCTGTGGTCGCTCGATGACGTGGTCCTGCGGGCCCTCTTCCATGGCCACCCGGTGACGTGGGCCTACTCTACCCAGGTGTATGGGCCTGCGAGCCTTGCTACCTAGGAGGCACCTCAGGATTCGTGTAGGTCTTGAGGGCTAGCAGGGCCCTCGAAGACCATGCCAGGTCCAGGTCGGGTGGAATGAGCGGAGCTCATATTAGGCCACCCGGCTGTGATGATACCAATGATGTAAGGTAAGTCAGATGAAATAATTATCAAATTAATCTAACTCAACATTAGGTTTAAGACTAATTTTTATGTAATACAATGAATAGTAAACCTAACTAATTCCCCACTAACCAAGCTAACAAACGTGTTAGGCTAGGTAGAGAGTTAGGTTTAGGATTGACTACCCTAGGATATTTAGAAACTAACCTAGGATAAGAATAATAAATATCTAAAGGATAAATGTAAATAGTAAATGTAATAAAATCTACCTATGTAGTATAATGCAATATACTACCTATTTTACCTAGTGGAGTAAATGGTAAATATCCCAAGTAATGGAATATTACTCTAACAAACTTCCCCCTGTGTAATATAATCAATGTAGCAAAAACCAGGGAAAATATAATCAATGATGCCCACCTCACTAGTTTATACCATTATCAAAATATTTGGCATCTATATTTAACCAATTGTGCAAGGCTAAGGTGCTTCAATTTCCAGAATTTTAGCTGCTAGACCCTAACCACCCCAAGCCCAAGGGGTATAGGGAAGATCATTATTGCCCATATCATAGATAAAAGGGGCATGACATCAAAGTGTGCCATGGGTTCAAACACGTGGTACAAAATATGATCGATAAGGATCAGCTACGAATTGACAACCCCTTGGCACCCGATAACCAAAACATGGGAATCTTCAAATATCCCCTACCAAATCATGAGCCACCAAGGAACCATGTAGGTCAAGTCAACCAAGTTTAGATAGATCCTCCTACACAAGGATTTATTGGCATGGTTAATGTGGTTACTAGGAATAGGAGATACAATCAAATGGAAACCACCCGTAGCTCCCATTC
The DNA here is from genome assembly GCA_028583015.1 of Wollemia nobilis. Taxonomy (NCBI): domain Eukaryota; kingdom Viridiplantae; phylum Streptophyta; class Pinopsida; order Araucariales; family Araucariaceae; genus Wollemia; species Wollemia nobilis. The sequence continues at coordinate 2,157,601 of JAQPPZ010017240.1, read as the reverse complement.
GTATCCCAGCTATGCATCAGTAGAGGCTAATACAAAACCCATTGCCATACCCACCAACAAGACCAGTGGTTACAATCAATAATAGACTCACTCAGAGTCTAAAAATAGCCTCGATAAAGTTGTCAATATATGAGCTTATACAGTAGTCTCCTAGGCATAAGGAGACCTTAATGGATATTTTAAGATCCATAGAACTTCAACCCCAAAATCTTAAAGCTTTTACTAACTTTGTGGGGCATGTGCAGTAGTTCCAGGAGCCCATGATCAAATTCTATGATCACGAAATCAAAATAGTATCCACTACCATAGTGGACCCACCACTGCATATCATTGCATGTGTTAACCACACTCCTTTCAAGAGGGTATTGATCAAGCTCGTAAATCAATATAATAACCACCAAAGCCTTAGGACACCTAAATCTCCCTAAGTCGCATATTATCACCTCAACTTTTATACTACGAGCATTCAACGATGCCTTATGCTCGATAGTAGGCACAATAGTCCTTCCTATTCAAGTAGGGCTAAAAACCATCTCAATGATGTGCCATGTTTTAGAAGGTGCTATGCAATACAACATCCTTCTAGGTCATCCATGGATTAGGGACATGCATTGCATCCCCTCAATTTTACATCAATGCATCAAGTATGTGCATGAGGGACAGGTGCATGTGGTTCCATCAGATGAAGAGTCATTTAAATATGTGAATCAAGTTGACTTACTAGGATATTTCATCCTCCCATCTACTCACTTGGATATTAGACCTACATCTCCCATTAGACATCTAGAGAGTAAATCAAAATTAGTGCAGGCTGATCCTTCTACGTTAGCACCACCACCAACCCCTAGGACAACAACTACTTCTAAAAAGCCTACAACATCATCAAAACCAAAAGACGATCAAAAGCTAAAGGTACCTTTAGTCTAAGAGGAACCTAGGGTGATCCCAAATATGGCAACCATAGAAATTCCAAATCCTATGGAGGAGGAGGATTCACACAATATAGTTGAGGAGGTACCTCAACCTGCCTCGCCTGTATCATCAACTACATCATTTGCACCACAGGTGATGATTCACTTAGTTAATCCTAGGTTAGCTGAGTATCTTGTGCAAAATGTAACTTTCATACCTATTATAGAGTCTACACAAGACATGGGGAGGCCTCAAGCTCCTCATTTTCCTATTGGGACGGTGGTACCATTGGGGGTGCCACCAAATCAAACTAATTTCATCTACGAGGGCTTGGATCAAGTCATAGATCGCTCACCCATGGAATATGATGATGATGAACCATTCATAGAAAATGTTCATTATCTATCCAACCCTGAGTTTACCCTTAGGTATTTTGAACATCACCATTGGTATGGTTATAGGCTAGTCTTATTTGAGCAAGGGCACAGAACTCCATATCAGCCGTAGTATCAGCTATCAACTGATAGGTTTGGTATGGGATATCACATTTGAGGTCAAGATGAATTACTAGCCATATCTTTAGATCATCTGAATCTAGGCTTTGGGGAGGACATTGATTGGAATCCCTATCACCCCAACCCTTCACATTCATGAAGGAGTAATTGGCATGTGACTATGGTTACCGTAGAACCACCATTAGTCTATCATGAGAACATCTCTATAGAGGCTAACTCAGAAAGCATCCCAAGAATTAATTGGGTTATTAGGAATAATGAGTATGCCGATGATGTTGGCGTTGAACCTCAGAGGTCTAGCATAAACAAAGAATCTGATTCAGAATCCATTTTTGAAGAAGATGAATCAAGGTACAATTTTGAAGAATATGAGAGTGAGTACTTCTCTGATGATGATGAATATGAGGATGAGATCGAGATGGCCTACCTAGGGCCTCAACATTTATGTCATCTTAGGCAACCTATCGATATGGAAGAAATGTATCATACAGTCTTCCCAGGTCCTCCCGAGTTGAGGCAACCAGTGAACATAGATGAGATTTATCACATGGTCTTCCCTGGTCCTCCAAATTTAAGATAGTTGCTTCCCTAGGAAGATCCAATTGTCTTATTTATTCCTAGACTAGATCCAAAAATCCCCATACCTCCTAAGCCACATCTAAAGCATGGGGGACAACCCAAAAGTAGTGAGCCTTATCCACGTGGTCCTGGAGATTTTATTCCATCCATCAACATGATCTCCATTGATCTGACCACTCCACTCTAAAATCCATCAGACCCTTCAAAACCTTTGCACCTCAATCATGAGGCCATTAATTTTGATCATGTCAATTCACCCCTAGAGCCTGAATATTTATTCCCTAACGAAGAAATGTTACAACCATTCCATTTTGCACCAAGTTGTGCCTATGCTTTTTATCATGCTGAGGTTGATCCTGATTTGGTAGAACCTATAAACCCAGCTGATGACATCCATTTGATCCCTACACCTCACCATCTTGAGGAGGGATCACATATGTCAATAGAGGAAACTTTCAAAGTGGATATCAGCAAAGATCCCACCAATCCAAAGAAAGTTAAATTTAGAGAAATCTTATCTCCTAAGGAATGAGCCAGCCTCATACCTCTATTGAAAGAGACCGATCTCTTTGCTTAGACTTATAAATACATGTCAGGGCTAGATCCAAAATTGGTTGTCCACAACCTTTCATTGGACCCCACTAAAAATTCGATCAAGAAAAAACTCAGGAAAATGCATCCAACCATCGCCTTGATGGTAAAAGATGAATTACAAAAGTTGTTGGATGTAGAGTTCATTATTCCCATCGACTATCCAGAATGGGTATCTAACATGGTACCTGTAGGAAAACTTGATGGAAGAATCCACATCTACATGGATTTTAGGGACCTCAACAAGGCAACACCCAAGGATTCATTTCCATTATTGCCAAATATAGATGCTCTTATCGACGCAACTGTAGGTCATGAGATGCTCTCACTCATGGATGGTTTTTTTGGTTACAACCAGATTTGGATTAAACCCGAATATCAACATAAAACCACCTTTACCACTCCATGGGGGACATTCTGCTATAAGGTTATGCTATTTGGCCTTAAAAATGCTAGTGCCACATATCAATGGGCTATGACATACATCTTTCATGACTATATGCACAAGATATTAGAATATTATATTGATGACTTACTTGTCCAAGTCATTATTGCATGAAGAGCACGTCGAGGTCCTTAGGAAAGTCTTCGATCACCTGATTGAGCACAATGTCAGGTTGAATCTCCAAGAAATGTATCTTTGGCGTAACTTCAAGAAAACTCTTGGGATTCATCATTTCAAAATGAGGGATCAAAGTAGATCTAGTGAAGGTAAAATCTATACTAGAAATGTGTCCCCCCATAAATATCAAAGAGCTAAGAAGCCTACAAGGAAAGGTAGCATCCATAAAGTGCTTCATCATGCAGTTATTGGATAAATATTGACCCATGAATCGATTGCTACACAAGGGGGTCCCATTTAACTGGGATGAAGACTACCAAAAAGCCTTCACTAAGATCAAGCAATACCTAGCCATACCACTAGTACTAGCTCTACCAAGACCAGATGTGCCATTTATGTTGTATATATCCACCACTGAATTTGCATTGGGAACCATGTTAGCCCAGAAGAACAAGCAAGACAAAGAACAGGTGATATACTACATAAGTCACACCTTGGTTAGCTATGAGCTAGGATATGCATACGTAGAGAAACTATGTTTAGAAGTGGTCTTTGCAACTAAGAATTTGTGCCACTATATGCTGAGTCATACAATGTATGTTATATCAAAACAAAATCCTTTGTAGTATATGATGAGCAAAACATATCATAACATGTGTACTACAAAGTGGATCATGCTATTGACAAAATTTGATCTAGAATTCATTAGCTAAAATTCAATCAAAAGATAGGTCATAGCTAATCAACTAGCAGAGGTACCTCTTAAGGATCATAAGCCTCTTATCATAGAATTACCCGATGATGCAGTCTTTGCATTATCGGAGTCACCCAAACCCGAAGAACCAGATAACAAAGTTGATATGACTTTGTTCTTCAATGGTTCAAAATTCAAGCAAGGGGGTGGTGTAGGGATTGTGTTTTTCATGCTGCAAGGTGCTCCAATACCCTTGTCATTTAAACTTGAATTTCCTTGCACCAATAACAATGCTAAATACGAGGCCCTAATCTTGGGTCTCTAAACAACACTCACCATGAAGATAAAAAAGTTGAATATCTTTGGTGACTCCCTTCTCATAGTAAACCAAGTTAAGGGAATTTATCAGTGTAGGTGTCCTATCCTAAAATCATATAAGGAACTTGTGGACACTTATTTAGCCCAACTGGAGTGGTATGACATCGAGGTAGTCCCGCATACGTCAAAAATATTCATATATGCCATGGCATATTTTGGGATCCTTAATCCCTTAGAATCTATCTGTTGACTTTACTACCATCCACGTAAAGATGCTCTCGCAATCCGTGATGCTACGTGAGGCTCAAGATAACCATGAATTAATCCACATGATTCATATAGAACCAAACCATGAGTGGTTCTATAAAGATAGAGACTTTTTGAAGAAGGCACCCTGGGGGTCCTTGATCTTGCAAGGTCTTGTAGAGAATGGTACTACCATTAACCATAAGTTTATCTCTCAATCTGCATTTGTACACATCTAATCATAGCGAGAACAAGTCATTTTATCTGTCAAAGTTGTCGCTTATCATGATTGGTTAACCTAATTACATGATTTTCTTAAGCTTGGAATAATCTCGTAGGGATTATCGCATACCACCAAAAGAGCATTAAAACAAAAAGTGACCAGATATGTCTTGTTAGGATACATCTTGTATCATCATAGCTACGATGGAATTCTCCTTCATTACCTTGAGCCCCAAGAATTAGCTTGGGTAATTTTACAAGCTCATGATGGTACATGTGGTGGTCATTTTAGCGATATGACAATCGTCAAGGGCATCCTTGAATGGGCTATTATTGGCCCACCATGGAGAAGGATTATTGCATGTATGTCAATAAATATGTTAAATACTAGCACCAACTTAATATTATGTACCTACAATCATAGGCCTTATAGCCCATTCGAGCAGCTTGGCCATTTTCTCAATAGGGTTTTGATATTATTGGTAAAATCTCTCCCCATCATCAGGCTGACACACATTTATCATAATGGCCACTGAGTATTTTATCAAGTGGGTGGAAGCAATCCCCTTAACTTCCATTATTGGAGCACATATTGCGGAGTTCATACTTCACAATATCATCTATCATTTTGGGATCCCATCCAAAATAATCTCGGATAATGGAACTTCATTTAAAAACAAAATTGTAAGGGCTTTAATGTCCAAGTATAATATTCAACATAGTTTTGCAACTCCTTATTATCCATAGGAAAATGGGCAAGCAAAGGCCTCGAACAAAATAGTAGTAGCCATCTTAAAGAAAACTATAAAAGAAAATCATAAAGATTGGCATATTCAGCTACCTCTTGCATTATGGGCTTACAAAACTAGCATACGGATGCCCACTAGGGCAACCCCATTTTCGCTAGTATATGGCACTGAGGCCATCATGCCCTTGGAATTATAAATTCCAACACTATACGTCGCATTGAAAGATTTCATCGATGATGACACTACGTGGTAAGCTCGCCTTGATCAATTGATCCTTCTTTATGAACATCGAGTGAATGCCCTTGAGAATCTCCATGTTTATCAAGATCATCTAAAACAAGCTTATAAAAACAAAGTCCACTTGAGAGACTTTAACTTTGGGGATTTTGTACTCAAAGAAAACCAATAGAACTCAAACCTATTGTTGCATCTGTGAGACAAATTTGTGGTTAACTGGTTAGATCCATTCATCATTTTAGAAAATGTTGGACCTAGGACCTATCGCCTAACATTGCTAGAAGGTGTTGAAGAGCTTGAGCCTCTCAACATCCTTCACCTAAAGGCATTTCATACATAAAATCCAAAAAAAAATCATTAAATCATTAAAAATCCAAAAACAATTGAAAAGTAAAAAATTCAAAAACAATTCAAAACATCAAAAACGCAAAAACATTTACATTTTGCATTGCATCATATGCATTTAGTAGTTGCATTGCATTAGGCATTTCCATCCATTGCACTTGCATTAGGATAGTGTGTGTTTACAATCTTACAAACGACACCACCTTTGTATGCCAATCATGCATATTTACATCATCATCCATCATCCCCTATGAGTAATTATATTTTTCAACACAACCCTTCTAGTTCCTATGAGGTATATACTAGAGCTTTTCAATCATTCATCCATACCTAGTTATCTTGTCAGATTTTGTAGAAAGCTATCTTCACTTTCAAAATATAAATTCTAGTTTAAACAAGGAAATATGAACACTACAAAGTGGTCCTAATCCCCTTAAGCAAAATTTTTTTGCTTGCTCATGTTGTGATGCACGTGGTCTAGGATGTTGATCATTGACAAAAGGACAAGCACCCCCCATTCCCTTATTTGAGAAATAATTAGATAATGAGGTGCAATTCTTTTATTAAGCATCAAGACATCATACACATCATATGGTATGAGAAATAAGTAGATAATGAGAAAATTGCTAGAGGTGCAATTCTTTTATTAAGCATCAAGACATCATACACATAATGAGAAATAAGTAGAATATCATATATATATATATATGTGTGTGTGTGTGTGTGTGTGTGTGTGTGTGTGTGTGTGTGTGTCCAAAAGTACATAATGGTACAAAAATACACGTAGGCTACAATTGTGTAGGTCCTCATACCTTACATGCAAAAATGATACAATCATCGAGACATATCAAACGGGGCTTGCACCCCCTGAGTCGCCTCCACCCTCAGCCCCATATCTATGAGGCTACCTGGAACTGGTACTCATTGATCTCTCATATTGAGCTCTTGATTTGTGATTGGGCCACACTAATGACTGCCCATAATCACTTCATTTTCTCTGATGGGATCCCCCTGCTATATACCACTTTGGTAGAGTGCCACCTAATATCCTAATCTGACCCTCTAGAAATATGATGTATGTAACATCTGCTACCATCTGATATATCCTCTAATCTAGGAGACCTTGCAACCACCTAATATTTGTGTCACCACCTGAAACTACCTATCCTTGAGTGGTTGGAGTGGATGGTGTGACCTGAACCATAGGAGCAACCCCTAGTTGTGACCTAAGAGCATCATTCTCAGTAATCCTAGCATCTACATTGGTGTTCTTAGATGCTAGTTGCATATATAGAGTCTCTATCATGGTCTAAGTTGAATCGACCTAAACTTGGAGATTGGTCCTCTCCTTCTCGTAACCCTGCCACTGCTACTATCCTACACTAAGTTATCTCTATGTAGTAGTGAGATATGTATCTCACTCCATAATCTATCTTTGTAGAAAATGCAAATGTGGCTATAAGCTATGGACCTATGCTCACAGTTGGGATATCTCATCATCTAGGGCATCCTCCTCAACCTCCTCCTCATCATGTGGGTCCTCCATCTCCCCTATATCTTGTCCCCATTCCTCATCCACCATATGATGCACTCACCACCCATCATCAACTCCCTCAAATACTTCCTCATCCCTGGTTCTACCAAAGTTGTTGCCACTCTACCATAGTGTAGACACCAAAATCCAGCCACTTGTAAGTCATCTATACCTTCCTGTCAGCCACATGTCAGTCATCCACCTTCCCGCCATTATTTGGCCCAAATCCACACCTTCCCGCCATTATTTGGCCCAATTTCACCTTTTCCCGCCATTATTTGGCCCAATTTCACCTTTCCCGCCATTTTTCATTCCCAAATTTATTTAAATTAATATTTATATATATATTTTAATATTTTAATATATTTTAATATATATATAAAGATACTTTAAGTGATTTAATCTGAGCCGTCCATCCTTCATTTAATCTCATCCGTCCATCCATCTTAATCCGTTTCACAACCTAGATTTATTCTCTACCCTTGGATCCACTTTAATCTTAGCCACACGTTCAAAGTGTCGTTAAAACCCTAAAGTGTGCCCTAAGAGTAGATTATAAATTGAGTCACCTTGATGGCTCAAACCCTATCTCTTTTACTATCTCTCTTTGTTATCTATCGCTATCTATCTCTTCTTCACCTAAACCTACCCATCCATCGCCGTCCCTTTTCGCCGCATCCATCGCCGCATCCGTCGCCAACTTCGCCGCCATCCCTTCTGCAGCATTCTGTAGAATCCCCCATTCTTGTCGCAAGTGCCCGCGGGCGTTTACCCGTAGCCACAGATGCAGACCGACATCTGCAACCCCGATCCAGAAGCACGCGGGCGTTCAACGATCGCACCAGGGCGCCTTCCGCAGCCGATTTGATAGTTACATCACTTCCAGGTGCCGCCTGGTCTCGCCGCGTTAATAAAAAAGAGGTATAGATTCTAAAGCAAGTAATATTTTTATGTATTAATCCGCCGTTAGATTTCGCATTCTATTTATTTCATTTCTAGGGTTTTAGATTATTTTTGAGGGCTCACACAGTGGAGCCCTCTTACTAGTTTCTAACCTTTTTGTAGTTTTAATGTGTGCAGGATTTTAATGGCAGATTTGATTGGATGATAGCAACTGCTTAGTTGGAGTGGTCCGAGCCAAAGGATACAACGAAGCCCACTCATTCTCGTTGAGGTTAAGGATACATTCTTCTGAGACGCCACCATATTGTGCCAGCTAGGGTTTCTGAGAACCCTAGCACAAATTGTAATCTTGTATCACTAAAAGGGTTACAGTCCTCGTTGTACTCAAAAGGAGTTTCTAAACTCCATTGATTAATAAAAATCATTTGTTTTGTACAACCGTGTTCTGCATTACTTTTTATCATGATTTCTTTATCTTTTGTTTGGCGTTGTATCTTTAATCTACAAATGGCGATCACAGTGGGACCCCCTAGGGTTTCATGTTTTTAATACTTGCTTTACTGATCTATTCCTGTTTTCTGTTTTATTTTGCAGGTTCCAGAAATCATGAAATTCGTTGTTCCAACGAACTAGGGTTTCTGAGGAGTTTGCAGAAAATGCAGCAGACGCAGAGCGGCGTCTGGAAGTCCGATCCGAAACGCAGAGGGGCGTTTCAGCCTGCGCAGACTCCCTTGGGCGTTTGAAGGCAGTTTCACAGAGAAAGCGTAGGCTTCCGAGTAAGTGCATTTTTTTTTCTTTGTTAAACTATACTTTTTACGTTTTTGGTTTTTCTACTGTATTCTGTTTCTTTTTCAGATCATTACTTTAAAATGAACAAAAACTAAGTAATCTGGAAAAGAATAGTTATTTTTAGTTACATTTTTTTTTACATTGCATTATTGGTTGCATAAATAAAATAAAATAAAAAATTTGCATACCTAGCTGCATATTAGAATAGCTACGAATTATCTCGTTTTAGTCATCTAAGTAGGACTATTGATTGGATGTCAATAGTACTCCTGCCATTGGGTGATTCCATGCAGAGAAGTGGACGAACCTTCCGGTTGCTCCTTTGATATCCGATATCATTGGTAGGCAGGGGGTTTTAAACGGTGTACTCCACTTCTTCAGAGGAAATGGCATGTTTTCGTAGGCCTCTTGCTTAGATCATTAGAACTTTTGATTTATAGCTTTGTATGTATACATTAGACAACTAAAACACTTAAAATAAAATTCACCGCATTTCATATTGCATTTAAAATAAGTAATATCCGGATTTCATCACTATGTATTGCTTGAAGTTTAGTGACGGTGGAATTCATCTCCATCCATTAAACTTCTGCCTTAGACACCATAGGTCACCCCCGAGCAAACTTGCTGGATTTCATCACCAATAAGAATCTCGTTGTCCTTTCCTAGCCATAGTTTTTACCTTTTTTGTGAATAATTCAAGATTAGATCACATGCAAAACTCATAAACCGGACACTTAAAATTTACTGCAGATTAAGATCAGAAAATAATTAATTAACCGCAGGTAAGACATATTGGTTGAAACCTAGGTTGTGACTGTTTTCTGATAATTTCTTTAGTGTAAATTTATCATTTAAGTTTTGCATTCTTCTTTTCTGAATTTGTTTAGATTTATTGCTTCATGGTCTTAACAAGGAATCAATCTAAAATGTTAAATCTAAATAATCAAATGAATAATTCACAGAATATCCCCACCACCAACATAGCCACTTATCCTAGTGAATTTCAGGCAGGTTCGCCTCCAGGTCTTTCACGTCCTTCTACCGTCTATCACATGGCCATGCCCATGGAGGAAGACAATTCCCGTCATATTACCCACATTGATATGGCCCAAGTGCAAACTCACTTAAGAGATGGCACCGGCTATGTCCTTGAGCCAATCCAAGATTCCCCTATGCAAGATTCTATTTTTCAGCAGGATATTGCATCAACCATACCCGCTGGTTTCACTCATGTCTACACTAACCCTTTTTTTGAGGCTAATGTTGTATCTCGCTCACCGGCTTCATCTCCAACATCTTCCCATATGCTCAATTGTCCTCCTTTGGAGACAAATGTAGTGTCTTCCCGACCACTTTCTCCTCCATTTACCCGGGTGTACACCAATTCTCTCTATGAGGCCGGTGGAACCTCCTCTAGCCATGACCAATTTCAACCCTCTTCTTCCCAAACCATTTATGGTTTCACCCTACCCGGGGCACGACTCATCGTTTCTTCCTGTGTACCGCCTACTTCAGCCACCTTCATTGCCCCCGCTATGCAGCCTTCCGTGACTACCATGGCAGCTCGCCCTCCACCTTCATCCAATCATCCCACCTCCCTTGGGTTAGAGATTAATCAGGTTAAGGAGTACCTCGACAAGTTGCTTCTACAACAACAACAACAAAATGCTCAACCACCTGTCGTAGTAAATCCTACACCTCAACCAATTTCTACCCAACCAGCTTTTCTTAGCTCAGGCCCCACCTGGGTACCCCAATCTTCGGTGGTGTCCATTCCTACCCCACCTTTCTCCCAACCCAACCCAGTTCATCATTCAAACCAATCACCTTCTTTTCGGTATCATCCATACCAACAACCTGTCCATTCCACACCGCCTAATCCAGGCAATTTCATCCCATCTCATCATTTTTCAACTCCTCCATTGCATCCTCATAATCATCAAACAAGTCAAAATTTTCATGAAGATTATCGACTCCATGCGATACAACAACAGATTGACAACCTTATGCTCAACATGCCTGGCTCATCTAGTCAGAAACCTACGCTAAGGTCGTTGATCAATCAACCAATTCATCCTTCGGTACCTTCACCGCCATATCCGACCGATTTCACATTACCGAAGTTTGACAAATTTTGAGGAACTGAGGATCCTCATGAACATGTGAGCTCATTCATGCATGCCTTCTTTAGAATCCAAAATAATGACGCTCTTATGCTCGTAAATTTTCCTCGTACATTAGGGGGAGATGTTGTACAATGGTACAATCATTTAGCTCACCATAGCATTTATGCTTACGAACAATTGATTAATCTATTTTTAGAACGATTCTCCCTAAATGTACAAAGGAAAGTTTCATTGTCCGACTTATACAAGCTCAAGCAACATGACGATGAGACTGTTTATGACTTTGGAAACCGTTGGAGGGCTATCATTAATAAACTGCCATTCTCCCTACCAATGGAGGAGTTAACCAAAATGTTCACCCATAGTTGTCTAAAACCTATCTCTTGGTTACTCCAATTACAACAATACAGGACTTTTGAAGAGGCTTTGGCCCAAGCAAGTATCATAGAAGACATTAAAGTCCAAGAGGGTGTTTTAAAACCCCGTAGAAAAGAATGGCAACAAAAGGGCCAACAACGAAATAATAATTATGGCCAAAACAAACAAACACAGGCTAGTACAACCTCAAATGTTAACCAAGTTAATCAAGTGGTGGCGAGTCAGCCCGTAATGGCTCAACAACAACAAGTAATGCAAAGTCAACCGCAACCAATTGCTTATCATGCGGTACCCGCCCCTACTCAACCAGCTCCCAATACTGAGCCAACCATGGAAACTCGACCTTGGCAAAATAATCGTCCCAAGCGACAGTTCACACCTTTAGATGAACCATATGCGGTCATATTCAACAAGTTATATAGCACAAATCAGTTAACTTTACCTGAGTTTAAACCTTTAGAACCATCTAGAAGGGGAAAGTATTACAAGGAGTACTTATTTTGTCCTTATCATAGGCAAAATGGGCACGATATCAATAATTGTACAGATTTCAAACATGTGATCCAAGATCTTATTGAGATTGGAGCCATTAAATTGGATAGCCCCTTAGCCCAACAAAATCAAAATCTTGGTATATTTCAAACACCCCTTCCACATCGGGAGGAAGCTCCAACAACTTCGTGGGGAGTAACTCGGTAACTCCTCCTAATCAAGTCAACCATGTACAACAATACCAAGGTTTTGTGGGTACTATTAACGTAGTAACCCGAGGTCAAAGGGCGAACCAACCAAATCAGGCTGAACCACAGCCACCTGTATAAACCCCCACCCACCTCGGTAATAAGTGACCCAACGACGTGCTAGTACTTCTCAACAACCGCTAAATCATTCTACTCAACGCCAACGACCCATCATGTCATTGAGTAGCCGATTAACTACCAGCTTAAAAATGGCTTCCGCCAAGTTATCGATCTATGACCTCATTCAACAATCTCCCTCGCATAGAGAGGCATTAATGGAAATATTGAAGTCAATCGAGCTTCAAACTCAAGATACTAATGCCTTCAACAAATTTGTGGGGAGTATTCAAACATGCATGGAGCCCTCCATCACTTTCTATGATTTTGAAATCAAACCTATGTCAACAGAAAGTATAGATCCTCCACCGCATATCATGGCCAAGATCGATCACAAGCCATTCAAGAGAGTCTTAATTGACACCGGTTCCTCAATCAATATCATTACAACATCGGCGTTGAGTCATCTAAAGTCGTCGCCATCCCTTATCACAAAGTCGACTTTTACTCTTAAAGCATTCAATGATGCTTTATCTTCCACGGTTGGCACGGTTATCTTGCCCATTGAGGTAGGGGCCCGAACTTTGCATACCTTGTTTCACATCTTGGAAGGGTCCATGGCATACAATGTATTGCTTGGACGGCCTTGGCTTAGGGAGATGAGATGTGTCCCTTCTATACTCGCATCAATGTCTCAAGTATGTATATGAGGGACAGGTTCATTGTGTACCTGCCGACATTGAACCCTTCAAACATTGCAACTATGTCTCAAATCCTTATGAGATTGTGTTGCCATCCACTCATCTTTTCTTGACCCCATCTACTTCTTCTATACCATCTTCTTCTAAAGCTCCCATTCCTGAGGAGCTACCCATCATATCGCAACCACCTTCCTCTTCCGCTATTCCATCTCATTCACCACTTTCTTCATCTCCTAATCTTCCTTCTTCTTCATCACTGACCACATGCACATGTGGCCATGACCAATCATCTCTTTTCACGTCATTACCCCCTTCTTCTACACCTTCTTCAACATCACCTATTATTCCTCCATCTTCCCAACCATCACCAGCCGATGTTTCACAAGTTAGTGAAGCATCAACCCAACCAAATCCTTCCAATTCTTCTATCCCACATTCTTCTATTCCATCATCTAGTCCATCTCCCTCCCAAGTCAAGGTCCATCTCACCGATGCGGTATTGGTGAGTATGCCATCCAAGATGTCCACATCACACCGTTCAATGTGCAAACAGCTAAAGATTTTGGTCATCCACATGACCAACATTTATCCATTGGATCGGTTTATAACATGGGTTCTATGCCAAATTCCATTAATTTTGTATATGGGGGAATAGAGTCATCTTCTAGTCCTACCACCATACTAGAACCTAAGCATCCAATCCCTGCCAATATCGAAAGGATGGAGGGTTTTCCCTCTCGCTATTTCCACAGACATAATTGGCAGCAATTTGGCCTAGGTCGATACGAGCAAGGGGTAACTGAACGCATCGATATGCCATATCATAGACCCACTGAGCGTTTTGGTCTTGGCTACCAACCACTTCCATCCCTTTCTTCTTTTGAACGAGCTTTTCAAAGCATTAATCTTAATTCAGAAGAAGAAATCCTCCACCCCGACGAATCCGAAGATGAAGCCTATGAAGAATTTGACGTCATGTCAAATGGTGATGAATCTTAAGAAGAGTCGGCGCCCATTGTTCCCCTCACTAAACAAGACGAGTTTTATCTCCAATTGTTCCCTCTCCAAGAGGCCATCTTTCGCTTGCTTATTCCACAAGAACGAGGTGAACCACCCCCTCCGCCACATCCATAAGCCATAATCCAAACCCGTATTATATGTATATACTAAAATAGTGGTTTTCACCACTACCAAAAAAAAAAAAAATCAGAAAATTTCCAAAAAAAAAAAAATCAAAATATATAAAAATACTTTATTGCTTTATGTATGTGTAATAGTGGTTTACACCCCAAAAAAAAAAAAAAAAAAACTCAAAAAAAAAAAAAAAAAAACTCAAAAACTATGTTGTTTTGCATCTCAGGTCTTCCGAGGTCTTCACCGGTTTTCCCTTCCATTCCGCCCATCCTTTCTTCCATAAGTCGACAATGAATTTTGAAGACTTATTCACACCACTCCATAATCCATATGATCCGGATAAGCCAATCCTGATCAACCCAAGCCTGATTGGCATGGATCGGATTTCATCCCCTCCATCTATTTCAGAATTCATCCTTTCTGAGGAATTGTTAAGGGCTTCCGCCAACTACATTCCTCCTTCACCTCCACATTCACCTTCATCTTCTAAGCCATAGGTCTTCCAGGCAGACATAGACGAGAGCAAGGCACAGGAGCTTGATGACATTTTAGATGACATAAATCTGATCCCTACTCCCCATCAACTTGAGGAAGGTTCCCACATGTCTATTGAAGAAACTATCGATGTAGACCTTAGTACAGACCAAGATGGCACCCAAATTATGAAACTGGCTAAAAGTCTATCATCAGAGGAACAAGAGCAAATGATTGCTCTACTCAAGCGGAAGAAGGAGATATTTGCATGGTCTTACAAAGACATGCCAGGCCTAGACCCTAATTTGGTTGTCCATAACCTCACCTTACAAAAAGATGCTAAACCCGTCAAACAGAAACTTAGGAAAATGCATCCTACCGTGGCCCTCATAGTTAAATCGGAGATTCAAAAACTTCTGGATGTTAAATTTGTCGTCCCGATTGATAATCCCGAGTGGCTTTCTAACATGGTACCCGTTCGCAAGCCTAACGGGGGGATACGTGTTTGCACCGATTTTCGAGATCTAAATAAAGCGTGTCCTAAGGATGACTTTCCTCTTCCAAACATTGATACTCTTGTCGACACCTACGCTGGTCATGAAATGCTTTCGTTCATGGATGGATTTTCAGGATACAACCAGATTCGAATAAACCCTGAAGATCAACACAAAACAACATTTACCACACCTTGGGGAACTTTTTGTTACAGGGTGATGCCCTTTGGCCTTAAGAACGCAGGTGCAACCTATCAACGAGCCATGACTTATATTTTCCACGATTATATGCATAAGATTATCGAAGATTATGTGGATGATTTATTGGCAAAATCTAAAACTCGACAAGAGCATTTTGATGTATTGGAAAAAGTTTTTGATAGACTTCTAGAGCATAAAGTAAGGTTGAACCCTAAGAAATGTGTCTTTGGTGTTACCTCATGCAAACTCCTAGGTTTTATTATCTCTAAACGAGGTATTGAGGTGGACCCAAACAAGGTCAAAGCCATTATGGAAATGTGTCCCCCAACTAATTTGAAGGAGTTGCGTAGTCTGCAAGGAAAGATTAATTCAATCCGTCGCTTTATTGCACAACTTTCTGATAAATGTAGGCCATTTTGCCACCTACTACAAAAGGGGGTACAATTTTCATGGACAGATGAGTGTCGTAAAGCCTTTGATGACATCAAGCAAGATTTAGCATCTCCGCCAGCCTTAGCTCCGCCTCGTCCAGGGGTCCCTTTCAATCTTTATATCTCAAAGAACGGACTTTGCCTTAGGGACAATGCTTGCACAAAAGAATGAACAAAATCATGAGCAAGTCGTCTATTATATTAGCTCGAACATTGGTAAGCTATGAAACCCGATATGCTTATGTGGAAAAGTTGTGCTTAGAAGTGGTTTTTGCCACTAAGAAACTTCGTCATTATATGCTTAGCCATACAACATATGTCATAGCTAGAGAAAACCCTCCGCGTTATATGATGTCTCGCACTTATAATAACACTCGTACCGCTAAATGGATAATGTTGCTTACCGAATTCGATCTTGAATTCATTAGCCAAAAATCCGTTAAAGGTCAAGTTATAGCCGATCAACTTGCGGAAGCTCCACTACCTAGTGATCATCCTTTGATTATTGAGCTCCCGTATGATTCGGTATTTGCTATCACTGAACAAGAAGAGGACATCATTCCGGAGGAAGATGTTGACATCACGCTATTCTTTGATGGCTCTAAGTGCGCGAAAGGTCAAGGTGCTCGGAGTTGTGTTTCATACACCTCAAGGGATTCCCATCCCTTTATCATTCAAACTAGACTTCCAATGCACCAATAATACAGCAGAGTATGAAGCCTTAATTTTAGGTCTTCAATCAGCCATAGCTATGAGCATTAAGCGTATTCGGATATTTGGGGATTCTCAACTCGTGGTTAAACAAATTACAGGAGAATACCAAGCCAAAGAACCTACCATTAAGCTTTATCATGATGTAGCAATGAAGTTGCTCTCTAAGTTTGATTGGTATGAGATCACTAGTTTGCCTCGTTCGACTAATAGATTTGCGGATGCCATGGCCTCTCTTGGATCATTGATTCCAAAGGACTCCCTTGGAGAGGTACAACCCCTAATCATTTCCACAATCTCTAAGTCTGCAATTGTTCGTGCTGATTCTAAGGATGAAAAAGATGTTTGCTTTATCCATTCGGATCCATATGAGCCTTGGTCTAGTGAGATAGTAGCCTTCCTCAAGTTTGGAACACTCCCATCTGATTTGTCTCGAATTGCCCGCCGCTGTTTTAAGCAAAAGGCAGCTCGTTTTGTTCTTTTGGGGGATGTGTTGTATAAACGTGGATATGATGGAGTACTCCTCCACTGTCTAGAAGCATGTGAAACACATAGAGCTATTGCTGAAGCCCATGATGGTACTTGTGGTGGTCATTTTAGTGGAATGGCCATTGCGAAGCGTATTTTACGTATGGGGTATTATTGGCCCACTATGGAACAAGATTGTTGCAAATATGTTAAACAATGTAAAAAGTGTCAAGAACACGCTAATTTAACCCATATACCATCACAAGCTTTACAGCCCCATCCAAAGCCTTTGGCCCTTCTCACAATGGGGTCTCGATTTAATTGGCAAGATTTCACCCGCCTCTTCAGGACAGCATACTTTCATCATTACAGCCACTGAATACTTCACAAAGTGGGTTGAAGCTATTCCTCTAACCAAGAACGACAGGTCCTAGAATTGTGGAGTTTATACTTCACCATATCATTTGTCGTTTTGGTATTCCCTCTAAAATCATTTCTGATAACGACAAGTCTTTTAAGAATAAGGATGTTCGAGCTCTTTGCGAAAAGTATAATATCCAACATAGTTTCTCAACTCCTTACTACCCACAAGCCAATGGACAAGCCGAAGCTTCCAATAAGACCATAATTGCTATTCTTAAGAAACTTGTTAAAGAAAATCATAAAGATTGGCATACACAAATCCCCTTGGCATTATGGGCTTACGTAACAAGCATCGTAACTCCCATTGGGGCAACGCCATTTTCTTTGGTCTATGGAGCCGAAGCAATCATGCCTCTTGAGCTCGAGATCCCTTCCTTGCGAATTTCTTTGCAGGAATTTATCGATGATGATACTGCTAGACAAGCACGTCTTGATCAACTCACACTCATAGATGAAAAATGAATCAATGCTTTAGAGCATTTGCGAGTTTATCAAGACCGATTGAAACGTGCTTACAATGCCAAAGTTCATCTAAGAGAATTTCAAGTAGGAGATCTTGTCCTTAAAGAGAATCAACAAAACACCAATGCATTGCCGCATCTTCGAGATAAATTCGCGGCTAATTGGTTAGGTCCATATATGGTCACTGAAAGAGTGGGTAATGGAACTTATAGACTTGCCAGTTTAGAGGGAGAGGAAGAACCCGAACCACTTAATGTTATACACTTGAGGGCATTCTACGCATAGTTTGAATTTTATATGTACATATATACATGGCTTGTACAAAAAAAAAAAAAAAAACAAATAAAATAAAAAGAATTTGCATTTCATTGTTAGTTGCATACATCTCATTCAAAAACATTGCATTTCATGTGCATACATCTCATTGAAAACCATAACATTTCATTTTCAGCCATAGTTGCATATCATGTTAGAGACCATTCTATCTTTTAGATATAAAATTTGGTCAAGCAAAAGTCATGTTGCCTTAATCAGGGCACCTTCATAAAATCCATCAAACCGAATTGTCATTCGTACACCCATTTTCCATTTGCACATATTTACATTGCCAAAATGTTTTCAACCACTCACCCATTCCTAGTGTTTTAAGCAAACTTTGAAATGCATGTCAAAGTTCTCTAGGGCCATATCACAAATTACACTAAATAAAATCTTGAGTATTGGGAAATGATTTCAAAAGCGGTCTTGAACCTATCACATTTTCACATCTTAAAAACATCTTGTGTCAAAGAGAGATAACACCATCCTTGGGTTGTGCCTTGAAGTGAAAAGGGTAATCCTCGTTTGTCCTATCATGCAAACATAGTCCATAAAACAGTGGTTCTTACCACTATCACAAGCAATCACAAAATATAAATATAAACAGAGTAGTAAGGATAGGGTAAAATTCTCATCATACTTCGGTTGAGAATCCGATTCCCCAAAGCTCTAAGGAAATGAACATTTTTCACACACCACCGATCCCAAATAAGTTGTAAGGATCGTACTACTTGTCCAGTCAGACGGATAGGTAGTCATCCCCAAGGCTTACAAAGGTCAAAAACAACATGGACTATGGAGTTAACCTTCACTAGGGCTATAGACGCTTGACCGGCAAAGTGGAGTATACTCATTGCGTGGCGACATGTCTCTCCTCAAAAAGAGACCTCTGAATGCTCATACGGACAAACTAGCTTCGGGGTCTTCTCCATAACAGGGTTACCTAATTTATGCAAGATGAGGTTAATGAACACACTTGCACACACACAGGTTTTTGATTGCCTAGAGTCACTACCATGCTTCCGATTTGGTTAATGAACTCGCATGCACACACATTTGGTCCTAGTTGAATTAGGCAGTATTAGTAAGTTTGTTTGATACCACTAGCATGTTTGAGTCTTTGTAAAACAGCTCTTCCTCCATATCTTCTTCCATATCGTCCTCCATATCTTCTTCCATATTCATGTCATTCCATACGTCATCCATTCACAAGCCACCAAGTTCGGTGCCCCCGATTAAACAATTATGATAACAACTTGGCTAAATCTAACTATCTAAAAATATGAGTGCTTCTTAGTGCATATTTCATTTACTTAGTCTTGCATTAATCATCCATAGATTTACATATCATTTACTTAGTCTTGCATTAATCATCCATAGATTTGTATGTTATATACTTAGTCTCGCATTAATCATCTATAAGTTTGCATTCCATTCCATCACATATGCATCAAAAACATTAAAACATATCAAAACATGCATCACAAAAACATAGGCATTCACACAAAAGAGAGTAAAACACCAAATAAATAAAAGCCATGTATATATATATATATGTATAAAGGACAAACTGTACGAGGAATGCCAAAAGGCTACAATATACAATAGAGCACCAAGGCTCATAAAGAGTGCATCTAAGCACTAAGCTAACCATCAAAAGAGGACCCCTGAGACCTAGTAGGAGCCCTAGACCTAGTGGTGTGTCTAGACTCACTACGCCTAGAGACATAAGAGGATGGAGGATCATGCAACACAATGTGATGCCTAAACAATGTGTCCTCCAGAGCCTCAATGTAACGAGTCCTCGACCTAAACCTAGCTATGTCTATCCCGTGCCGTCGCTCCCGCTCCGCTAGCTCGCCTGGAGTCTCGTCACCCCGTCATCCCGGGGCACCCCGGTCGCTCTATCCAAGTCCGCCCGTAGCCGGCCATCCTCTCCTCCCTGAGCAGCTAACCGAGCATCCCGCTCCGCCGCCTGCTGCTCCAACCGAGCTATCCTCTCATCCCGGGCAGCTAACATAGCATCACGCTCTGCTATCTGCTGCTGTAGCTGCGTCAGCTCGTTCTCATGCCCGCTAGGGGGTATCTCCCTAGCCTCTCCTACAACCTCTCCTAGGCCCTCTCCGCCATCCTCCCCATCATCTTCGCTACCCGAAGCCTGCCACGCCATCTTCCCCTTTCACCTTCGACTGTCAGATCGAAGGCGGGGACCCTCCCTGCGCTTGGGAACCTCCACGGTTCCCTCGCCCTCTCCAGCCCCCACCTCGGGCTCTCCGCTCCACCACCCACCAATGGTGGCTCCCACCTCGGCTCTCGCGCCATCCATGCTGTATACTCAGCTGTCACCCTGACGTCATCCACGTCAGGGATCTCCATGTCCTCATCATCCTCAGCCACCTCCCTCCATGGCTCGACACACGACAAATCACCCTCTCGATCCCTGCCTCCGGTAGCGCACCGTCTCACCGGGGACATCCTCCTCAATCCGACCTGGCGGAGTACTCGAGACATCTGTATGTACTCCACCTCGCTATGGCCCCGCCCCACTACCCATCTGGCCTGTCGCACCCGTCTCAGGTGCTCTCCATCCCCGATCCACCTCGCCTCCCGCCAGGGCCTCCAAATGACTTGGGCATCTGTCAAGTCCGCCCATAATCTCCTATACCATTGCCCCGATCTCACGGGCGGCTAGGCTGTCTCTCCTCTGCCACTGGCCATCTCCTACCATAAGCCTGGCTCATGTCCCAGTGAGCCCATGGCAACCCCTCCGATCGAGCCACTCTAAAGTGCTCCCAGCCCCAACACTGGAGAACCACACTACAACCTAGGCCCTTCCGGCCCCGTCTCCGAACCTCATACAACTCCCGCACACCCGCACCAATAAAGCAGGCGCCTGCATACACTACCCTATTAGTGAGCATCTCGCTCACTACACCCATCATGGTTCCAAGGGAACTCGCACCCGATGTTGTTCGGGGCCACAATGTTGGCCAACACGAACATCATCATAGCCTCCACCGCTACCAACTCCTTGGCCGTATACATGGCCAAGTATGGGATCCCCCCGCTCTCCGTCCGGATCTCCCTCCAATCATCCCCAAACAACTTGGCCATCTCCGTGGCTCTATCTCGTCCAACCTCCACCCACGCCCGCTCCACGGGCACCTTGAGGATACGGTATACATCCTTAAGCATCACCCTCATCTCTCCAGCCGGAGCTGGAACGTCCCCCGATCCGGATCCCACCTCTCGGCCAAAGCCGAGAGGTACCCCTCATCCGCCGGAACTACCTCCAACCGGGCTGCCTCCGCCAGCCCCACCACCTCCAATATCTCCCAGTCTGCCTGGGACAACGACCTCCTCATCCCCGGAATGATAGGGGAGAACCGGTGTCGTGCCTCTAACACCCTAAGCTGCAAAACAACAAAACAAAAATTTGTTACAAATTTTTCCCAAAAAAAAAAAAAAAAACACATAATAAGTACTTGCTTAAATGAACAAATACCTCAGCTGGCTGCACTGGCACGTCCGCTCCTATCTCCGCCATAGCTCCCACACAAACCTTTCACTCCACTCCCTCAGACGCACTTCTCTCAAGCTCGAACGCACAAATGAGCGAAATTCTCACTGAAACTATTTAAATAGCTGGTTTTGGCACCCTGAAACACAGTGGGGCATTTCATGGCGCATTTAGACGCAGTCCTGCATTTGCAGAGCGCCTAAACACCGACGGGCGTCTCTGCCAACCACAAATGCAGACCGACGTTTGGTGTCGTATTGAATAAAGGAACAAAACTTGCAAAATTGAAGCTTACCTCCTTCAAATTTCATCAAATTCAATTCATCCATTCTTCTTATCATAATAAAACATTTTGTGAAGGTTACAACAGTTTTGGACACAAATTTTGTCATTTCGCTCAAAAAGCGCATCATTCATCATTGTTTTACAAATTGGGTTAAAAATATTCAAAACCTTCACAAAATTAACCACATTCATCAATTCTTCTGATCTATCGTCAATTTCATTCATTCTTCTTTCATCATGCATATTTTTGCCAAATCAAATTAAAGTAAACCTCGTATCTAGTGGTATATTCTATCACCTTGGCGATTGCAACGATTTGAATCCATGCAATTCGGTAAGAGGATTAAACCACCATAAGGACACCTACCATTTATCATAATCAACTATTTCACTCGCTTGAAAATTGGAAATCAATTTTGGGTATTCTACTTTTCAAGTGACCTCATACCAAGATTAATTTGCTCAACAGCTTGTCATTGATGGCCTAGTTCATGGGGCCTTAAACATGGACAATCTTTAATATCATCATTATTTTGAGTCTTGCTAGAGATTGAGGCTACCTAGGTTGATTGGTTCCGACCCGAGGAATTATCCATACAATCACTAGGAGCATCTCCGAGTTCTGGACTCTTTTCATGCATCTTTCATCTCTCGCATATCAATGGCGCCAACAAGGCAATTTCATTAACAGTATGGACTCACACACAGGAGTTGGGGCATCCGTTATCAATTTCTAATTTTCCTATAGTGGAATTCATCTTACATGATCATGGAACTTACAATTTGGCAAAAATCCCTTTATAACCGTTGGGGCATAAAACGGTCCATCTTTCACATCACTCATATCGTCTTCAATCATATTCTTTTCTGTTTTGTACACCAACCCCTTTCCTGTTGGGACATAAACAGATGGTTCATACACCAACCCCTTTTTTCACCGTTGGGGCAAAAACGGTTCATTTTCTTCCAATTTCTTCCAATTGGCTTGTGAGAACCATTCTCGCTCGCCAATTGAGGGGGTAAGCCGATAAAATTTTAAATATTCTTTTATTCTTTGGTCTTCAAAGTTGTGCTTTAGTCTTGAGAGAGAGTTGCGTCCGATCCAACTTTTCAGTGTCTTAAGTTTTTGTGCCGCATTGTGTCTTCACACAAAGCAACTCAAAAAGGGGCATCCGTAGACACCAAAATCCAGCCACTTGTAAGTCATCTATACCTTCCTGTCAGCCACGTGTCGCTCATCCACCTTCCCGCCATTATTTGGCCCAAATCCACACCTTCCCGCCATTATTTGGCCCAATTTCACCTTTTCCCGCCATTATTTGGCCCAATTTCACCTTTCCCGCCATTTTTCATTCCCAAATTTATTTAAATTAATATTTATATATATATTTTAATATATTTTAATATATATATAAAGATACTTTAAGTGATTTAATCTGAGCCATCCATCCTTCATTTAATCTCATCCATCCATCCATCTTAATCCGTTTCACAACCTAGATTTATTCTCTACCCTTGGATCCACTTTAATCTTAGCCACACGTTCAAAGTGTCGTTAAAACCCTAAAGTGTGCCCTAAGAGTAGATTATAAATTGAGTCACCTTGATGGCTCAAACCCGATCTCTTTTACTATCTCTTTTGTTATCTATCGCTATCTATCTCTTCTTCAGCTAAACCTACCCATCCATCGCCGTCCCTTTTCGTCGCATCCATCGCCGCATCCGTCGCCAACTTCGCCGCCATCCCTTCTGCAGCATTCTGTAGAATCCCCCATTCTTGTCGCAAGTGCCCGCGGGCGTTTACCCGCAGCCACAGACGCAGACCGACGTCTGCAACCCCGATCCAGAAGCACGCGGGCGTTCAGCGATCGCACCAGGGCGCCTTCCGCAGCCGATTTGACAGTTACATCACTTCCAGGTGCCGCCTGGTCTCGCCGCGTTAATAGAAAAAGAGGTATAGATTCTAAAGCAAGTAATATTTTTATGTATTAATCCGCCGTTAGATTTCGCATTCTATTTATTTCATTTCTAGGGTTTTAGACTATTTTTGAGGGCTCACACAGAGGAGCCCTCTTACTAGTTTCTAACCTTTTTGTAGTTTTAATGTGTGCAGGATTTTAATGGAAGATTTGATTGGATGATAGCAATCGCTTAGCCGGAGTGGTCCGAGCCAAAGGATACAACGAAGCCCACTCATTCTCGTTGAGGTTAAGGATACATTCTTCGGAGACGCCACCATATTGTGCCGCCTAGGGTTTCGGAGAACCCTAGCACAAATTGTAATCTTGTATCACGAAAAGGGTTACAGTGCCCCGTTGTACTCAAAAAGAGTTTCTAAACTCCATTGATTAATAAAAATCGTTTGTTTTGTACAACTGTGTTCTGCATTACTTTTTATCGTGATTTCTTTATCTTTTGTTTGGCGTTGTATCTTTAATCTACACATAGCTATGTGGTCCACCAAGTATTGTACTCATTAGTAGTCCCAGCATCTGCTACACTTGTATCCTCTATAGCAAGATTGAACTTCTCTATTATGGCTATCACTTTGGGTAGTGCAAGTTGTATCTCTACCTTTAGGCAGTGATAGAGGATTGGCTCCTCTAGCACATCCTACCAGATATCGAACTTCTTGGTAACCTATAAAAAGTGGAAGAACTCCCTCACCCCTTGATGGTGCCCAATAACCCATTTATCTCACCTAACTTGAGCTAGACACTCATCTGCCTCATCCCATATATGACAGTCTCGAAAAGGCCTCCAAATGATCTAGCTCACCTGTAATCCTACCAGTGAGCTCATGTAATGGTCTATATCCCCAACATAATATCATATTCATCGTGTCTCTACCTCCCATCGCTATCACGTAGCATAGCACTGCTCAGCTACTACTAGGATCGCTATCCCTAAGGGAAATCCACCTAGCCTATCTATACATATATGCTCCCACCCCTAGATCTAAAGTAGTAGGCTACATCCAATGCCTACTCGACCCCACCACGTAATCTAGTATAGCTCATCGTAGAGCTGATCTAGTAGTGTACTCCCCTATATCATGAGCAACAACTGTGTCATAGTGCTCTCCAAAAGGTCTTGTAGCATGTCTAGGAGGTTCTAATGGAACCTCGCACTTGAAGTATCTAGAAGTAGCACATTACAAATAATGTGCATCAAAACTACCTAGCATCAAGAGAAGACATTCACCCTATACCAATGCTCAATAGGTATCCCACCATGCTCAATGTCTCCCAATCCTACAACAGCCCTATCCTAAAACACCTGAGAAAATATTGCATCCCTAGCTGTGGTCGACAAAGATATAATGGCCCAACCATCAATTGGGATCCTAAAGATATGGTAGACATCCTCCAATGTCACCATCATCTCACCAATTAGGATATGGAAAGTATTAGTCTTAGAATCCCATTAGTGGTCTAGGGTTGTAAGGTAAGCCTGATTCGACATCATTATCGATAATCGAATGATGTAACTAAGACCAATCGCCCCAAACCAATCTTGGTCCACATCATCTAGGTTATTTATCAACTTGAGAAACATATTAGGATCTTACCCTTGAGCTGTTAGAGTCTAAGATGCAATAAAAGACAATTCACAAGCATCATACATAAAATCCAAAAAAAATCAAAAATTAAAATTTAATCAAAAACTAAAAATTTACCTAAGGTTCCCTAGCTACCCATGTCAATAGCAACTGCCATGATCTCCACCCATGTTGTCAGCGGCTAACTGCCATGGTCATTTTTTTATCGTTGGGGTTTGAACTTCGCTACCTACAATGACAACAGCCCCTGTTTGGTAGATTGGGAGCCACCATCACCAAAAACGGCTACGAGATTGACCCCACACAAGGTCATTTCTTGCCCTAAAAATGTCCAAAATTAAAATCCCAACCCATCTAAGCTAACCTAAGCTAAACCTAACTAAGGGGTGAGGTTCATTTCTTGTAGTTTAATGTGGTTCATTTTACCCATTAATTAGTGAGGTTCATTTTTAAATGCTCAAATGACTAGAGAATGAGATGGGATATCTACCGTAGGAGCTTCAGCTTTGCCACTTGTAGAGGCTTTTGGCTGATCCGCCATGGTGGAATTAGGTAGTTTTCATACTGTCTCCCTCATAGCTCTCTCTTTCTCCACTGCTAGCTAGAAATAATGAACTAAAAATTGCTAAAACTCCTATATATGTTTTGTATTTTTATCAACCACTCACTTCGATAGTGGGTGCATATTAGGGCAACCCCGACTGCTGACATCAACAATAGCTATAGTATTTGTAATTTTCAGTTATCAATTTCTCACCATGAAGATCTTCATAATGCAATTTTAAACATATCTACCTATCCAGAATTTTCAAAAATTATCAAATTAACAAAAAAATCAAATAATAACAAAATTTCAAGTAAGCCTCGTATATAGCTATTTACCCTGTACACTTGTTAGTTGCAGCGAATTATGCTCCATGCAATCCGAAAAGACGAGTAAATTGCCATAAGGATATTTGAACCAAATTATTCATTGACGACTTGAAATATTTTCACTTCAATCCCTAAGAAGGCCATTGTGGTTGGACTGCTCCACAAGAATGAGGTATTCATTTCATTTCTATAAAATTTCATCAAATCATTGAACGACGTATTCATTTCATTTCTATGAAATTTCATCAAATCATTGAACATAGTGATTCATCACATGCTAAAATTGAATTACTATCATCTTGATTCCCTAAAAATGCCATTGCCATCGAACTGCTCCATAGGATAGAGATGTACAATTACTATTAGTGATTGAAATCACAGCTATAATAGGACCTACCTTTAAACAATAGTAATCATCTTGCACTATCCAAATCAATCATCTTGGTCAAGCGACTTGTCGCTTTCATCATTTGCCATTTTCATCATCGACTCGTCACTTGAGGTGTAGTCATAATAACAATATTCATAATTAAAATCGACAATAGAATACTTAATCTTATAAATTGTATTTGTCTTACGAATCATTGCTAATAGCTATCATAAGCTTACCCTCTTATTGGGGCAAAAGCAAATATATTGATTTAAAACTTTTAGTGATCTATCTATCAGACCTGTTGTAGCCCTAATACTACCCAATTGAATCTGGATATGCCTTAAGTTTTGCAAAATTTAAGCCTTTCATGCCATTGGAACCAATGATTCAGATATGTATGCTCTTTCCATGATTGGGGCATCTAACGTTGACCAGATCAATGAGCATCAATCAACCTATAATATGGCTTCAGGTTATATATTTTTTCTTAGTGTTGTATTTTTCCATGATGTATCTCAAAAAGGGGTATCTATAGACACCTAAAATATGTCATGTTTAGGAGGCTACTCATATGGACACCTTTGTAGACCATATGATTGATCTTGGACCTTTCCAAGACCTAACAGTGGTTCTAACCACTCATTTAGGGTAGCTTAGTCATATGCAGCTCTAGCACTGATGTCAATAGTAGTTGTGATCATAGTCACTGATGATCAGAATGGCTAGGAGCTAGTCATTTTGACAGGGCACGGACCGACAGTCTCAAAATTAACTCTGCATTCCCATTAATATTTTGAATATTTACATGCATTTTAAAAAAAATAAAA
The DNA here is from genome assembly GCA_028583015.1 of Wollemia nobilis. Lineage (NCBI taxonomy): Eukaryota > Viridiplantae > Streptophyta > Pinopsida > Araucariales > Araucariaceae > Wollemia > Wollemia nobilis. Next base: position 2,129,844 of record JAQPPZ010017240.1, on the reverse strand, counting down.
TCGACCACAGGCTTTACAAATGCCGAACTCGGCTTCGGCTCTGTTCTTCCCTCTCTGTTCTCCCCTCTTTCCCCTGTTCTTCGGCCCCCTTTGAAAACCAAAAATTTCCTCTTTTAACGCGGTCCCGGTCCTCCCCCGATAATCAATGCCTCCACCTAATTAAATTTTAAATTCAAATCCCCCTCCAGGACGAGAATTCAAATTTGCCATAAATGGCAACTGTCCGAACCACCATGGAGTTTGCATTAATGGTTTCCTCGACCTGCAACCGCCGTCTTCGTCAGATCGATCTCCGTACCGTGGTCTCCTCCATAATGGCCATTACTTGCGTCCGTTCCATTCCCTTATACACGTAGTTGTCCACGTGTTAAAATCTGACCTTCCCTGGTTGTCCGCATACATACTCGGCTTTACCTACCTCAGTCCAAAATGTTTCCAAAACACGTGCCCCTCTCCATAGTTTTGATACACGTGGCTGCCCACGTGTCCAATCTTCGGCCTCCGTCTTCAATTTAATTTTTTTTTTTTTTTTATAAAGTCGTGCGACTTTACTCCACGTGGCAGCTTCTAATTGGCCGCGATATCGCGACCCCCCACGCCTTCGAACCTCCGCAGTATTTGCGAGCCGCGATACCGCGACATGTCACGATATCGCGACACGTCGCGGTATCGCGACCCCCCACGCCTTCGAACATAAGCAAACAACACGGGCCGCGATATCGCGACATGTCGCGATATCACAACAGGTCGCGGTATCACGGCCCCCCACGCCTCAGCCTTGCCTTGCGCAAAACTGTCGCGATATCGCGACGGTTTTGGCCCTCGCCCACTACACGCCTTCGGAGTCGCGATTTCGTGACATGTCGCGATTTCGCGACTCCAGCTTAACATTTGCCTCCCTTTACAAAACTTCCCCGCAGGAAAGGATAGGAACCCCACTAAATGCAAAGTACTCAGAGAATTAAGAAAAAAAATTGGAGGATGCAAGATTGCTTTTCCTTCACCGGATGCTCCTGCATCAGACACCCCGGGTAAGAAGGAGAAGTGACCTTCACTTCTAAGTTGTTCGGTCTGCTTCCTTTGCAAAATCTCCGAACACTCATCAACCTTTACAACTTGCTCAAATCTTGTTTCCTGGCAGAATTTTTTGCCCTCTACCAGACAAATTCTGGCATTACTACACATTTTCTCATCTTCGGTCTGCAATGGCTTCAACTTGTGCCGCATTCCATTTTTCACCAAGGAATAAGTATTGGCACGGCCATCATGCACTGCACTCCGATCAAACTGCCATGGCCTGCCCAACAACAAATGGCATGCATCCATAGGGAATACATCACACAGGACTTCATCCTTGTATCTCCCAATCTGGAACGTGACTAAACACTGTTCCCGGACCCAAGCTCGGTGGTCCTTCCGCAACCACGCAATCCGGTATGGATGCGGGTGTCTCCTTCTTTCCAACTGCAACTTAGTAACCATCTCCTCGGAAACTAAGTTGTCTGTACTTCCATTGTTGATGATCACATTGCAAACTTTGCCTGCACTTTTGCACCGGGTGCGGAACAGGCTTCTCCTTTGCTCAGACTGGTCTTCTTCCACCAGCATGGTCCTTCTCACAATCATGGCTTCTCCTTTTTCAGCTTCTTCAGAATGTTCTGAATCAGCATCTTCAACTGCTACAATTGCTCTGGCGGGACCCACCGGTTTCTTGTTTGTCTTTTCTCGGTGTTGCGGACACTCATATGCCCAATGTCCTTCTTCTCCATAATGGAAACAGGTTCCACGAAATATTTCTCTTCCATACCCGCGTCCAGATCTACCTCTTCCTCTCGGGTAGTTATTATTCTGAACTTGCGGTTTTGGGTCTTCATCTTCTTCTTTCTGACCTCGGCTGCTGCTCTCTTCTTCCTTCTTCTCTTCCTTTCCTTCTTTCTTTCCACCGTTCTTTCCTCCCGGTTCTTTCACCTTCTGCTTGCTTTCAAACCTTCGGTTCAATTTTCCTTCAACCTTTAAAGCAAACTGGTAAGCATCTTCGATGGTGTTTACCCGAACCAAGCTCAACTCCTCCTGCACACTCGGTCTCAACCCATTAATGTAATGGGCCACCTTTTCTTTGCTGGCTTCTAAGTGTCCGGTTCTGATGGAAATTTTATAAAAATCCTCTGTATATTCTTGAACTGTTCTGTTCATCTGCCTCAAGCTTTGCATTTTACGTAACAGATCCAGCTCATAGTCAACAGGGATGAACTGTCTTTTTAATTTTTCCACCATTTTGTCCCACCTGGTAATCCGTTCTTTTCCTCTTCGATTTCTCTCCAGTTGTACCCCCTTCCACAAAATGCTAGCATGACCCTTCAGTCGGGTTTTAGCAAATCTGACCCGGTTAGGGTCTTCAACTTCTTCGTATTCGAAGTATTCTTCTAATTCATTCACCCAGTCTATCAATTCCTCTGGGTTCAAGTTCCCAGAATACGTGGGAACCTCTAACTTTGGCCTCTTCCCGATCTGGGATATGGCCTTGTATAGCCGGGCCTGTGTCGGGTTTACATCTTCCTCCTCTTCTTCAAACTCATTCTCCTCTTCCACTTCATCCTCACTGTCTGCATCCCTTCCTGGCTCACGTCCTCTGCGTAGCTCTTCTTGCAGGGCCCGGACTTGCCGCTGCAAAGCCCGAAAATCTTCCGCTGCCATGCCTCTTCCACCCATCGGGTTTCTTCTCGGAGGCATCTTCACCCAAACTCAAACCCTCCCACACGTCCTGGCGCAAACTGCCTCACGGTCGGCGGTCTGTTTACGCACTCAGGAACTTGGCTCTGATACCACTGACGGGGCACGGACCGATAGTCTCAAAATTAACTCTGCATTCCCATTAATATTTTGAATATTTACATGCATTTAAAAATAAAATCGCCCGCAGGCTTTACAAAGGCCGAACTCGGCTTCGGCTCTGTTCTTCCCTCTCTGTTCTCCCTTCTTTCCCCTGTTCTCCGGCCCCCTTTGAAAACCAAAAATTTCCTCTTTTAACGCGGTCCCGGTCCTCCCCGGCAATCAATGCCTCCACCTAATTAAATTTTAAATTCAAATCCCCCTCCAGGACGAGAATTCAAATTTGCCATAAATGGCAACTATCCGAACCACCATGGAGTTTGCATTAATGGTTTCCTCGACCTGCAATCGTCATCTTCGTCAGATCGATCTCCGTACCGTGGTCTCCTCCATAATGGCCATTACTTGCGTCTGTTCCATTCCCTGTTCCTGTTATTATTATTTTTTTCGATAAAGGAAAAGAAACGCGGCCGTGGCTCTCATCTTGAATAAATACACGTAGTTGTCCACGTGTTAAAATCTGACCTTCCCTGGTTGTCCGCATACATACTTGGCTTTACCTACCTCAGTCCACAATGTTTCCAAAACACGTGCCCCTCTCCATAGTTTTGATACACGTGGCTGCCCACGTGTCCAATCTTCGGCCTCCGTCTTCAATTTAATTTTTTTTTTTTTTTTATAAAGTCGTGCGACTTTACTCCACGTGGCAGCTTCCAATTGGCCGCGACATCGCGACATGTCGCGATATCGTGACCCCCCACACCTTCGAACCTCCGCAGTCTTCGCGAGCAGCGATACTGTGACATGTCGCGATATCGTGACACGTTGCGGTATCGCGACCCCCCCACGCCTTCGAACATAAGCAAACAACATGGGTCGCGATATCGCGACATGTCGCGATATCGCTACAGGTCGCGGTATCGCGGCACCCCCACGCCTCAGCCTTGCCTTGCGCAAAACTGTCGCAATATCGTGACGGTTTTGGCCCTCGCCCACTACAAGCCATCGGAGTCGCAATTTCGCGACTCCAGCTTAACATTTGCCTCCCTTTACAAAACTTCCCCGCAGGAAAGGATAGGAACCCCACTAAATGCAAAGTACTCAGAGAATTAGGAAAAAAATTTGGAGGATGCAAGATTGCTTTTCCTTCACCGGATGCTCCTGCATCACATTCCTATTGATAGCAACTATGGGTAACTTACCCATAGCTACCCTTGTCGATAGCGGCTAACTCTATAACTGACTCAAGCTACCAAAGTCGAGTGAAATTTTGTTATGCCTAACAACTTCTTGTACGGTTAGGAGGATGGAAGCTTATGAATGCGTCTTCTCAACTGCCTGAACATAACTACTTCTTGATCTTGTCTTCCCTATGAAGCTAAGGCAATGGGATTGGGTGTCTATTTAAGACCCCAAATTTTGATAGCAAACCTTATCCAATTCATGTGTTGATGCCATAGAGGAGCTCTACCTAATCGAAGAGTGAATCAACACCATTTGAGGTACAATGAAGATATGTCCAATTGTAGAATGACACATGTTTACCCATCATTGGAGATTACCCTGGCTTGAAATCAACCTAGCTATTCAAGATTTAAATCAAGACAAATTGACGTCGAATTCAATTGTAAAACCATGTGCAAAGACACAAGCAACCCTTGAACATCAATTTCATAGTAAAATTGAGCAATACTAGGCCGAGATTTAGCAAACAGAGCCCTCGTCCTGGGGTTGTTGTTTTCAACAGTGACCTACAGGTATAGTCATCGACGTTTATAGCGGCTAGCAGAGTCGGCTACTCTAATATTCAAGGATCGATGACCATAAAGACTCAAGATCTTGACATCAAGAAGCAGAGGTGGCTTGATAAATCCTCTATAATCAAATAGGTGGATACTTAGAGAGCTTGTAGAATACATCACCCCTATTTTGGGGCTCAAAAATGATTGTAATCATGTATCAAATTTGGTATCCCTAAGAGGGACGAATATGTAACCAGGATTTCAAATTGATTAATACAAAGAATGCATTTCTTTTTGTCAATTCATTTGGTTATACATGTTTCATTGATTTAAATTTGTTATCATGTTACAATTAGCTTAGATATATGCTTTCTAGAGATTTATACATCAATATATCTAGATATGCTTCATTGTCATGTCTTAGAAATTTTCTTTGCTTGGCTAGTCCTCTTTTAACATGATTATTGAAATTAGTAGATAAGTTTTACTAAATAACCTATGGTATCTAAGATGTTAAAATTAAAATTCATTTAGCCTAACTAATTTTTTCTTTTAATTCAAAAGTCATTAACTCCAATCTAGATTATAATTGTGGGTGTTTATGCTTTCTAGGGACTTTCAATACGAAGTTATGAAAATTGTGGATATGAGAAGCAAATTCATAAAATTCCATATTCTACTTGTGGCTTCCAAATCTAACATAAACATGATCAATATAAAAATTGAGAAGCTTAGTCAAAACATAACTATCAATGGCAAGATGGATCAAGATTATCTTCAATAGTCATATAAGATTCCTCAACAAGTGTAATAAGTGGCCAAAAAAAAACTAGATTTACCTCTACTAAATCCTTGCTTTATAATTTGGATGCTTAGTTCATTTAGTGTCTTATAATTTTGTCATGGTTAATAAGGACACTTTTTGCTCATATTTACCGTGTCTTGTTATTTCTTCATAAATACATCTATTGAATAAATTCATATAATAAATTTGATTTTATTTATCTCAGGGAGATAACGCAATGGTTCAGACTTTGGCTCTTCTTCGGGGATCCAAGGTGCAAACCGTGGTATGGTCAAGTGTGTGATGGGGTGGGTGTGTGGTGGTTGTGTTAAATTCCCCATTGATAAGCATAGCTCTCAACTTTATAGAGGTCATGGTTGGGAGGAGACTGTTCAACCCTATGCATTAGTCGTAGGAGTTTCTCTCACACTAAACAACTAAAATAAAATAAAATTTGATTTTATCTAATATAAAAAAAAAACTTAAAAAGTATATAATTTACAGAAATAATTTTTTTTTTAATGAAAAAAACGAAAAAAAAAATTATATTAATGAATAATTAGGCCTTTTTACATCAAAAAAAAGTGGGTGGAAAATATCACACCGTTGTATGGTTCCAAACTAACCACCATGGTTAGGATATGCAAAAAATACCAAAACATCATAAAGTCCAGATACAACGAGCCCACGACTAACAAAATATCATAACTATGCTTTAACTAAACATAACTGCAGAGAGTCAGACTTTGGGAGAAGTGTGGGGCGGCGCATCTACCTCATCCATTTCCATGTAATGCCAACCTGCATTGGAAGGTACGGGAATGATCCAACCATCATCATGGGGCCCCTTATCATTACCAACAACAGAAGGCCCATTGTCACATCCATTTGTGCAAGCATTAACCATAGTGCCTGCAGTATCCGCTGGAACCAAAGCATTCATTATTGTATCTCTTGGTGTTGATGCATTCATTATAGTATCATTGTGAACAATATCCCCCCAACCTGTAACAGGAGTGGGTACTTCAGGAAGTTCATTTTCCCATCCTACCACAGGGGTAGGGGTTGATCAAGAGGACGAACATCCCAACCACTGTGTTGTCTGGAAGAACCTGCATCTAACACTCCACGTTTGAAAACTGGAAGTTGAGACCAATGTCTCCCTCTTCATGGAGGAGACCCTCCTCTGTGATAGGAAGGATCCCTTCGGGAACGAGAGCGAGATCCTGATCGACCATGGGATGACTGATCCTCAAGAATTCGACTAATAGTGCAAGGTGCATTACCCCAGTAGTCAATAAGGCTATGGAGATGTTGAATCTCCACATTAACCTTCTCCACCTGTACAAAATATATAGCCAAGAATCATAAAACACTGCATACTGGTCAGCCAGGGAAAAAATCCTTGAACTAATATCATTAGAAAAAGCAATCTTGTTTCTTGATTTCCAAATATGATAAATAATGCTAATTCTAAATATGTTCCAGACTTCCAACAAAGGTTCTGAAAATTTAGGAGGGTCTCCAAGAAGGATTTGCTGCCATGAAAAGGGAGATTTTATGAAGGGGCGAAAGGACTCAATCCAGGTCCAAGCTGAATGAGCCTTGGAGCAAGACCAGAATACATGCATACAATCCTCCAGCTCTCCACAGAAATAACAGGTAGGGTTATCAATGCCAATATATTTAAGTCTTTGCCCCATTGGTAGGCCTTGCATCAGTAAACTCCATGCAAAAAAGGATTGCTTAGGTTCAATATATTTCACCCAAACCATTTTGAACCTACTTCTCCATTTAGAAGGAAGAGAAATCAGATCCCAATGAGCATTTAAAATAGTAGCCATAGGAATATGGGGAGATAACCAAGAATAACCCAGATGGGCTTTATATTGAGTCATGGATTTATTCTTAGGCCAACCCCAATCAGCCCACCAGGGCTTCTGAAAGTGCTTGAAAATTTTGGGCCATAGAAAAAGGAGTATTAAATACCACAACATCATAAGTGACTTTATCTTCCTGCTTTAGCTGATAAAAATTTTTAAAATCATCCCAAGGAATCCAGTCTTTGGTGTAAAAGGAGAAAAAATCAGTGATAGAGTTAATTCCTTTTCTGTAAAATCGTTGAGCATGAATCCACTGTACTTGGGCCAAAGGCAAGGACTGAATTTGAATAACAAGAGACCACCAAACACTAATGGAGGAAATAGAAGCACCATTATTTTTCCCTTCTCCTTTCCAATTGAGCCAGGGTTTAAGAGATTCCCAGGCCTTCCATATACTTTTAACAACAAAGGAACCTTTGATTTTAATAGGAACAGGGGTTGTGATAAGAGTAGACAAATTCAATCCTCACCAAACCCTTTTCCCCAAGGGGAGACCAGTCAAAATGCAATGTCGAAGAAGAATTTTCTAGGCTTCATTGCCATCAAGAGCTCTCACAACCCATTTTGCACACAAGCCAATTCCCTGACGGTTACAATCTAAAAGGCCCATGCCACCAGAAAGTTTGGGAAGACAACAAAAATCCCAAGCAACTCTATGAAACCCTTTTTTTTTAGATGCATTTACCCATAAAAAATCCCTCAACAATATTTCCAATTTCAAATAGCAAGCTTTTGAAGGAAGCCAACAGGAAGAATAATAAACATGAGTGGTAGCTAGAATCTTAGAGCAGATCTAAAATTTCCCTGCCAGAGAAAGCTTTTTAGTGATCCAATATGTCAATTTCTTCTCCACTTTTTGAATGACATAATTCCATAATTGAGCAGGTGTGCTTTGAAAGGCAAAAGGTATGCCTAAGAACTTGAACATTTCACCAGGTTGAATCCAATGCCATGGGTATTGAGAAAGCCAAGTAGGCAAGGGTTTTTCAGATTGCTTAAAGCAAGAAGTTTTTTTCCATTGAATACTTGACCCAGAAGCAAGATAAAAAGTGTCAAGGCATTTAAGGGTAGTGGACAAAGATTGTTCATCTTCAAAAATGGTTAAAAAAGAGTCATCAGCAAAATGACCATTAACCATTTGAGAAGAAGAAGTAGGTAAAGCAATACCATGAATAGATCCTTGAGACACTCTATAAGCAAGTAAATATCCAAAAGCTTCAGCTGCTAGAATAAAAAGGGAGGGAGCAAGGGGACAACCCTGTCTAATAAATATGAATAATCCAAAGGCTTTAGACTGACAATTGTTCAAGGTAATTCCAGTAGAAGCATCTTGAAATAGCATATTCATAGACTAAATTAATTAAGGCCCAAAAACTAAGGACTGGAGCATGGAAAGTATAAAATACCACTCAATTTTATCATAAGCTTTTTCAAAATCTATTTTAATAAATAACATATCCTATTGTGAAGAGTGAGCCCATTCCATTCCTTCCCAAACTGTAATCACATTATCTAGGATATATCTGCCTTGCACAAACCCTGTTTGTTCAGGTCTGATAATCAGAGGGAGAATTGGTCGAAGCTTGAGAGCAATGGCCTTAGCAATGATTTTATAGCTTACATTCAACAAAGTAATTGGTCTCCAATTAGTGATAATTTTAGGATCTCCAGCTTTAGGGATCAGCTTTATATTTCCTCTATTTAAGATATGTCCTAAAGATCCAGTGATAATTGCTTCTTGATAAAATTTAAGAAGATCGGGACCAACAAGATCCCAAAATTCTTTATAAAATTCACAGGGGAATCCATCTAATCCATGTGCTTTCTCCTTAGTCATTTCAAATAAGACCTATTTCAAATCATCAATAGACAAAGGGGTTTCACAAACTTCTCTTTGAGAAGGAGAGACCTTTTTAGTAATTACAGCCTTAAGAGCAGAGACTCGTGTAACTCTTGCTTAAGAGCAGCATTTGCAATTCTTCATCTTTTAGCAACCTCACCACCAAGAGAGTGTAACAACTTAGTGGTGCGAGAGATTGCATTATTCCACCAAGAGATCCAACCAAGGTGACCATCAGGATGAGGAATGAGATTCCAACAACGAATAATATGAGCTTTCATATGAGAATGTTGCAAGAAAGAGATATTGAAATAAAATTGATTATGAAACTATCGAGGCTAATGTATGACATGGCTGATGTTAAAAACAATAGGAGCATGGTTAGATAAGGTCGTATCAGCAATAGTATGCACACAGGGAGAAGAAGAATTCAGACGCTGTAAAAAAAAAAGGTATCATTATCTGTAATCATGGCTCTATCTAATATTTAATATTCTAGCAAACTCTGCTTGGAAGTTGGACCAGGTAAACCAGGCAGACTCAGAATAATCAGCAGGGGAAAAACAATAATTAGGGTCTGAAACTCCAAGCTTATTTTTCATAAAAAACCATGCTTCTCGCTCTCCTATATTCCAATGCATTGGAAGCTGCCCAATCTTATCAGAGGGTTTTTCAATCATATTAAAGTCCCCACATAAAACCCAGATAACAAGCGGCAGAGAAAAAACAAGCCAACACCAGAGTGCACATCTTTCAGAAGCATCATTTGAGGCATAAATATTAACAATTCCAAAGGGTTTGCCATTAACTTCCAACAAAGACCAAACAACTTGATGTAAAAAATCAGAATCCCAAAAAACTTTTAAAATTTGATATATATATATATATATATATATATATATATATATATATATATAATCAAATTAAAAAACTAGTTCCAACACTTTACTTAAAAAAAAATTACCACTTAAAAATTTTAATATTATAATTTTTAAATCTATATAGCATAGAAATATAATTCTTGACTAAGGAAAGCATAGACAAAGGTGACTCAAAAATATTTGCATATTACTAATTATATGATAAAGTGGGTAGAAGTGGACTTTTACTTTACTATTTTGTATTATAACTCTAGTTTATATATATACTCTCACTTCTTCTTCTTTTTTAAAGAAGGTTAAGATTAAAGTTTTTTTATAATATAATTATATGTTTTAGGTTTTTATTTAAGAGATTTAGTTCAAACCATATATAAGGAGATTGGATTCTTTTCAAAAGTTCGTAATTTATTTTAAAAATGTTGTCGTAGTGGTATGTTTTTTGGGTTTTTATCTATAAAACCCAAGTTCAAACCTCGTATTTTTTTTGTTTTTATTTAGAAGATTCAAGTTCAAACCTCATTACAAGGGGAATATAAAAAGGTAGGTAGGCCAATTGTTAGCGACCAATCGAGAAATATAAAAAATGTGGGTAGACTAATTGTTAGAGACCAATCGCTTGCTGGTGGGCTATCCAATTTGATTCCCTAAATGGTTGAAGGTCCTATTAACTTCATCTTTACTTGTTAGGCTAAGGATTATAAAAGTTCTCTACAAAAAAAAATCTTGATAATAAAACTAGACAATGACTACGAAGGCCACATACATGGATTCACGGCTAGGGATTATAAAAGTTCTCTACGAAAATTTTTTTGATAATAGAGCTAGACAATGACTAAGAAGGTCACGTGCATGGATTCATGTTTCAAGTTCAAACCTAGTACAAGGAGTGCCCAAAAAGAATAAATCAGTTGGTAGCGGCCAAGCACTTACTAGCGGATTGATGGACTATTGAGAATTCTGTTAACTTATCTTCACTAGGCCTACTAAGAATCCTATTAACTTCATCTTTACTTGTTAGGCTAGGTATTATAAAAGTTCTCTACAAAAAAAATCTTGATAATAAAACTAGACAATGACTAGGAAGGCCACATACATGGATTCACGGCTAGGATTATAAAAGTTCTCTACGAAAAAAATCTTGATAATAAAGCTAGACAATGACTAAGAAGGTCACGTATATGGATTCACGTTTCAAGTTCAAACCTGGTACAAGGAGTACCCAAAACAAATAAATCGGTTGGTAGCGGCCAAGCACTTACTAGTAGATTGATAGACTATTGAGAATTTTGTTAACTTCATCTTCACTCGGCCTACTAAGAATTCTAGGAAGAATTTATAAAGGTTATCTAGGAAGAAAATATAATAATAATAATGATATTGTGGTAAAGGCATATGTCCTTAATGATTGCCCAAACGATAATGAAAAAAAATATTAACATCATGAAATATCACGAGTCCACAAAGAGAATAATTGCCCACTAAGAACTCCGCATATTGAGATGAGTAAAAGCTTCTTTTTTGAGATTTGGATGGGCCATACACTTTAAAATGGGCCTATAATAGTTAAAGATGTGGACAGATCAACATAGTTTTTTTAACTTGTGCTTTCCCATGAACGTTAAAATTATTGACCTGAAAAGAGAAAAATAAAGATTTAGGGAGGGCTCACATTTAATATCTAATTTTATGATGATAAATGTATTGTCCGTAATCTTTTGCTTTAATCTTCTGTGTGGAATTAGGAGAATATTTTATATGTTTTTAAAAACAAAATATATTTTCTCAACCACCCTGTAATCCTCATTCTACAAATTCAAAGTAGTTCTCTTTTGGACTAAGGTGAAAAGAATATCTCAAATATGTAATTTATTGATAATCTTCTGGACTCAGGTGAAAAGAATATCTCAAATATGTAATTTATTGATAATCTTTTGGACTCAGGTGAAAAGAATATCTCAAATATGTAATTTATTGATAATCTTTTGGACTCAGGTGAAAAGAATATCTCAATATGTAATTTATTGATAATATTTGAACGTGGAAGTTGAGGAATTTTATAGTTAATATATTATATTATTATTTATAGAATTATAAATATTTCCTAATTTTTTTTTACAAATAATTAAATATATTAAATATAAATTTTAAATTTAGTAATTAAAATATAATAATTTAAAAACTTTAAATGTAAGCCATTTAAAAGTTGAAGAATTTTATAGTTAATGTATTATATTATTAATTATAGAATTATAAATATTTACTAATTTTTTTACAAATAATTAAATATATTAAATATAAATTTTAAATTTAGTAATTAAAATATAATAATTTAAAAACTTTAAATGTAATCAACTTAAAATATAAAACAATTATAAATTAATTTATAACATAAAAAAAAATTAATCTTAATGTTAGTCGATTCGACACGAGTTTTTTTTTTTCCACCGATACTTCCAACTTGATGTGTATAACTTTCTCTTTATATTGTGATATTATTTATATAATGTAGAACTATTTTTTTTTTTTATGAAAGGCTATTTAGTTATAAAAATAAAAGTCCTTTAGCCAAAAAAAAATGTGGGTGGAGAAATAAATCACACTATGAATGTTATTAACTTATCCTAATAGCGAATAAAGAAAAACAAATTGCACTATACGGGTACCACGATCATCAACAACAAACTAGAAACGATCTACATCCATAAAGGTTTTTTAAAGAAGGGGGCATGTGGCAGACAAGGTCTTATCCATTTGAAGTGGGTGGTTCCCCACCCATCAAAGCGCTCATCATCACAACCTAAAGCATGAGTAATTGGAGAAGAAGGACGAGACCAGCCAAAAATATGCCCGTGGCTGTCTGAAGCCCCCCAACCATCATTAGGTATAGGCGCAGATTGTGAAGTGATCACAGGCGCAGAACGTTGGGAGGTGTACATATCCGGCTGCTGCAACGAACCTCCATAGTCATGTGATCTACTCCGAGGAGGCTGACACCGTGCATGATCAGGGAGTCGACGTGAAAGGGATCTGGTTGGGTGAGGAGGCGAACGATCAGGGGCCTCTCTATTGACAGCATAAGGGGCGTCACCCCAGTAATTCAGTAAAGCCTGCAAATGGCCCAGCTCCATAGCCACCTTTTAAGCTTGGTCACAGATCTAAAACCATACATCATGAAAAACTTCAAGCTTGTCAGCAAATGAAAAATCCTGAGACGGATCAACCTGCTTGAAAAGAATCTTGTTTCTAGATTTCCAAATGTGAAATAGAAGGCTAACTCTGAATATTTTCCACACTTCCCTCAACGAGAGAGAAAACTGAATGGGATCACCCAAAAGGACATGATGTCAAGAAAGTTGTAGGGACATAAACGGGGTAAAGAAAGAACCCACCCAAATCCAAGCGAGACTAGCCCATCTACATGCCCAGAAAAGATGCATACAAGACTCAAGTTCTTGACAAAATGCGCATCGGGGTTCAGGCACCCCCATATAAGAAAGTCTGTGACTAAGGGGTAAACCCTGATACGATAAGCTCCAAGCAAAAAAAGCTTTATTTGGCTCCATATAAGACACCCAGGCTGAATGAAATATGGTTTTCCACCTAGATGGTGATGAGAGAAGGTCCCATTTGACATTGAGTTTGGGCACCGTGGGTGTAGTTGGTGTAAGCCAATCATAACCCTGCTTGGCTTTGTAGCTGAGCAAGGAAGTGCTCTTATACTAGGCCCAATATTTCCACTAGGTTTTCTGGGATCTGACACCTAATTTCTGACATAAGGAGAAAGGTGTATGGTCTAGAACAACATCATACATAGCCTTGTTAGCGTTGGACAAGTGAAACATCCTTTTAAAATATTTCCAAGGAATCTAGTCTCTGTTTCCCCTCGAGTAAAAATCTGCAATGGCAGCAATGCCTCGCTTAAAACATTTTTGGGCATGGACCCAGGGAACTTGGCCCAACGGCTTACCCTGAAGCTTGAATACAGGGGACCACCAAACATTGAGAATATTAATGGAAAGGCATTTATGTGAATGGACCCCCTTCCAAATAATCCAAGGGTTTAATTGTTGTCAGGCCTTCTATATGCTTTTGATGACAAAGGAGCTAGGGATTTTAATGAAAATTGGGGCTAGCACTAGAGAGGGCAAATCCATTCCTGCCCAGGCTCGATGGTTGAGGGGAAGCCCAGTCGAGATGTAATGTCTAATAAGAACTTTTTATGCTTCAGGTCCTTTGAGAGCCCGCACAATCCATTTAGCACAGAGGGCTAACCCTTGACGCTTACAATCCAACAAACCCATACCCCTTGCTTGTCGTGGGAGACAACAAATATCCCAAGCCACTCTGTGAAAGCCCTTCCGCTCAGACCCACTAGACCATAGAAAATACCGCAGTAATTTTTCAAGTCGTTTGTAACAAGCCTGGGAAGGGACCCAGCAAGACGAGTAATAAACATGCATGAAAGCCAAAAATTTTGAGCAAATTTGAAATTTACCAGCAAGAGACAGCTTCTTAGCATTCCAATATTCTAGCTTGCTTTCTACTTTGTTGATAACATAAGACCATAATTGGGACGAATAGCCTTAAAATGCAAAAGGAATGCCCAAGAATTTGAAGACTTCTCTAGGCTGAATCCAAATCCACTACACATGCTGAAGCCAATGGGGAAGAGGTTGTAGGGATTGCCTGTAACATGAGGTTTTCCTCCATTGGATATTAGACCCGAAGGCTTTGCAAAAAATATCAAGAAAAGAAAGAGCTTCATAAAGATATTGTTCATCCTCATTCAAAGTAAGAAAAGGAATCATCAGCAAAATAGCCATTAATGGGTTGACCAGCATTCCCAGGAAGGGAAATACCCCGAAGCATCCCAAGAGAAGCACGATGAACCAAAATATAACCAAACGCTTCTACTGCTAAAATGAATAGCGAGGGGGCCAAAGGACAACCCTACCTTACTGGCCTATGCAATCCAATAGCATTAGTTTAAAACTTGTTGAGAGAAAGCACAGCTGATGCATCCTGAAAAAGTATTTTAATAGAGGAAATAAATTAAGGACTAAAGCCAAGAGCTTCCAACATGGAAAGAATGAAAACCCACTTAATTCGATCATAAGCCTTTTCAAAGTCAAGCTTGAGGAAGATGACCTGTTGACTAGACCTGCAAGCCCATTCCATCCTTTTCCAAACAACGAGAACGTTGTCCAAAATATATCGATTTTGGATAAAGCTAGTTTGCTTAGGCCTCACAATAGAGGGAAGCAAGGGTCTAATCTGTAAAGCAAGTGCTTTGGCAATGATCTTGGAGGACCAACAAACTCCCAGCAAGTTTTGTAAAATTTTCACGGGAAGCCATCAAGCCCTGGGGCATTCGCATTTGCCATTTGAAATAGGGTATATCCAAGATCTTGCTCTGATAGGGGCCATTCACGTTCATTTTGCTACGTTGGGGACAGGCAAGTTGGGATAACCTCTTTGCAATATTGAAGGGCTAATTCTCGTTCAGGGGTGTACGGTTGAGCAGCAAAAACATAAGAATAATGTCATGTAAATTTTGCTTCTATCTCAGGAAAATAGGTGGTGCGAACCCCATTAACCACTAAAGTTTTGAATTGAGCGAAGTGACATGGAGGTTAGAGCCTCTAGAAAAAACTCTTTAGAAACGTGGTCACCCACTTTGAGCCAATGTAGTCTGGCTTTACTCTAAGCCCCTCTGGTCTCGTACACTTCAGACACTTTGAGCTCATGCCGGAGTTGAGTGACATGGTATTGAATGGCAGAGTCAAAAGGAGAGGCCTCAAGATGTAAGGAGGACTGTGCAAGCTCATTACGCAGAGTAGTATTAGAGCGACGATGCAGCTGCACCACCTTCTTCCCTAGGCTTTTGAGCAGAGCAGTGGTATGAAAAATGGCATCATTCCACCACTCAATCCATCCTGAATCTCCATTGGGTCTAGGTACAATGTTCCAGATCCTTTGGATGTGACAAACAATAGTTTCATGTTGCAAGAAAGAAGTGTTAAGAAAAAACTGAGCATGAGTAGGCCATAGATAGGTGGAGGAAACATGAACAAAGAATATTATGGGGGAATCATCGTACGAGACCATACCAAGAATGGTTTCAACAAAAGGGACTGAAGGGAGCCGACGAGAAAAAGAAAACTCGCGTTGGTTTGACAACATAGCCCTGTCCAACCTTTTTAAAACTCTTGCGGGGCCTGACTGAAAATTAGACCATGTGAACCACAAATGCTCGGGAAACTAACCCGTAGAGAAACAACCATTGGGATTGAAGACCCCCAATTTATTTTTCATAAAATACCAAGCATGTCGCTCTCTCGAGGCCCACCTATTAGGAAGCTGACCCATTTTATCATAAGGCTTCTCGACCATATTGAAATCACCACACATCAGCCAGACTGCGGTAGGTAAGGATAAAGCACACCATCTCCACAGTGCACATCTATCTTGGACCTCATTAGAGGCATAAATATTAATAATCCCAAAGGAAATACCATCAACTTCGAGCAAAATCCAAACCACGTGGTGAGAGGGGTTAGAACCCCATGTGACAAAATTGCCCATCCACCTATTATTAAGCAAAATGACAGCACCTCCACTACCGTGATTGTGGTTGGTAGCATACATCTGACTTCCAGGACATAACATAGAACAAGTAGATTGCAAATTGAAACCTACCACTTTGACTTCTTGTAGACACACAAAATTTGGATGACCATAGAGACTGGAATAGGTAGTGGGCTCATCCCGAACCATGTAACGATGAACATGATTCGTCAACCCACGCATATTCTAGGATAGAAATAATATTAAAAAGAGTCAAGTTGCATACCCCCACTAGCCTCAATCGCATTATCCGACAACAGGTGATAGGTATTATTATTTAAGTCATCCATGGTGGTGGAGGAGAGAGAAGTTTATTTTCACTTGTCTAAATGAGCAAGTCGCTCACCTCGTAGGGGGCTACGGGATCATTGTCCTAAATTCTAAGAGAAACTTCCTTCAGCCCCTGCCTCATCTAGAGAACCCAAGGGTACAGTGGATCGAATCCCTTCATCGTGGTCTACAGACTCAACGGCCAGAGGAGGAGAGTGAACAGGGGTTGACTCCATAACCGATGGCTACATGGGAGGCTTAGGTGCTAGGGCCTGAGCATATGTGGCCACTGTGTGCCCCGCCTGAGTGGACTTGCTACCTTTCCCTTTCTTATGCGAAAACTTAGTCCATTCACCATATTTTGAAGGAGGGTGTTGGGTAGTGGGAGATAATACAACACCAGCTGTCGGGGTAGCCACCTTGGCCTTGAATTTTTCAACCATCAAGGGGTAATCCTTAATGCGGTGGGAGGCTGACTGGCAACGGTAACATGTATTAGGGAGGTTGATATACACCACCCACTGATGAATACGAGTAGAACCAACCTGAATATCGATATACTCCTTTAGGATTTTTCTAGATCAACCTTGATACACATTCTCCTTCTAGGGCGAACCGACATGAACCGAGAGGGTTCATCATAGATAAATTCACCAAGGGTGGACACCAAGTTTTTTAGAAAGGGCCAGCATGCAGTGGGAAGGTCCGAGATTTCTACCCAAACAAGCACAACCAGGGAAACAAAATTATAAATCGTGAAATCTTGACTCCACGGCTAGAAAATGAGCAGTGAACTATTAATGTAACTAGGACCCTTATTGAGGACCTTCTAGGCTTGGTCAGGACTACCAAATTGGAAATGAAAAAAATCCTTAGAGAGATTTTGGACATGGTCAACTTGAATCCCAGATGAATGCCAATATTGCTCAATCCAGTTTCTAAGGACATGCTTAGGGGGAATCCGACCCAAAAAAAAACCCTGTGAGAGTATTGTTTTCAAACCAAGAACATGCCTGATTGAATTCATGCAGAGGAATCACAAAATTAGGTTCAAAAATACCTCGTGGTACATCTTGGGCACAAATTTCTTGGGTCGTTTGTTCACCTCCAGAGCCATTCCTCTCATTGCCAGCCTCAGACGAAGCCGGGGGAGGAGAAGCCGACATAATAACACCAACGGAGCAAGCGCAGCACAAAGGCCAACACAAGCTCCCCGAGAATGAACAAAAACTATCAGAAACCCTAGGACAACATGCAGACCGACATGCACATAGCCACTGAAAAATTTTGAATATTTCAAATAGTTGGATAAACACATACTAGATATATCAAAACTAAAACCTTTGATCTTTTATAGGATAATTTTTGTTCAAAACTTTATTAAAATTTATATATATATATATTATTGTTAAACACACTTATACATCTACTTCGTGGTTTAAACTTGGGTTTTAATGATAAGAACTTAAAGACATACCAATAAATTATTTTAAGAGACAACTTATTAAGAGGGTAAATGGAACACCTTAAGGGGTCATCCAACATGGACTAGAATATTTAGAAGTTGGATAGTTAAAGAAAGTTGAACCACATTTTGAGTCTTGCCAAGAAAGGCAAGTTATCAAAAGTAAGTGTATTAAGAGTTTTTTAATAAAAATTTTATCTTTTTTTATATATAATAAAATATTGAGGCTAAACTATTTAGAATAAAGATAAGTCGAGAGCGATGGTGAGCATTTTATCTTAGGTAAGTTCTGGTGTGAATGTATTGGGCGTCGTAGCAACGGGGAACTTCGAACCAGGTGAGATTCCCAACTCTACTATAGGGGAGGGCATTGATGAGTCAGATGTTGATGCTAAAATGGACATTTCCACTAGGTGGGAGAAAGACCTGGGGAAAGAACCCCCAGACAAGAACGAGGGCTATCCCAAAGTAGGTGGGACCAACGCTGCGCCCTTCGGGTCTGCATCTTATCTCGAAAAGGTCACAGGTACCAAACCATAGAATTCTATCAAGGACCAAAGCCCTTTAACAGCGATCGGAGAAGACTTGGTGATTCTAGAAATCCTAATGGTCAAATATTTGTCTTTAGAAGAACACTCTTTGATTGGAAAGTTCATTGGCGGTAGACCGACATGGAATCCATTCGGCGGTGGGCCACTACCAGGTGGAAAGTTTCAAGGAATATTGAGATTATAGCTCTCCCTAGAGGGTTTTTTCAAATTCACCTAAATAATACCAAATATACAACCCGTATTCTAACATGGGGGTCGTGGTTCTATGGGAAAAAGAGTTTGTTCATTCACAGATGGGGGAAGATTTTAACGCTGAAACTCAGAGCATAAATTTTGCTCCAGTGTGGGTTCGTCTTCCGGGACTCCCTAGCCAATTTTGGCATGAAGATATCCTGCAAGGAATAGGCAGATACATGGGGGAAATGGTGGCCATGGATTCAACCACCAAAGCTCACACCAGGTTGACCCAAGCCAGAATATGCGTCAACGCAAATCTTGATTCCCAGCTCCCAACTCGAATCAATCTAGTCTATGGTTCTTTTCATCACTTCCAGGCCATAGAGTATGAAAAAAAACTAGCATTCTGCATCAAATACCGAACTCAAGGACACCTCAAGTCCCACTACCCCTCACTCAAACCTCATAAGGAGGTAGATTCTGGCAATGAGTTATATAGGAACCAAGGCTTTCGCTTCCCTAGGAAGCCCCCTATGTAAAAGACCAGGCAAATATACAACAAAAACCCTCTCCATAAAGCACCAGGGCACAACCCTATGGCAAACAAAGGGAAGCAAAAAGTGTAACCAAAACAATCATAGGACCAGGCTTCGGTAAGCTCATTGTTCGCTCACCCCAATCAGTTTGATATTCAGGAAATTTCACTCATTCTGATTTAGAAATAAATGAAGTTTTATTCACTGAGCAATAAAATGACATGTCAGACCTAAATGTCGACCTTATCCCCTTCCCACCAGTAGCCCTGTTTTATCTCCAGTTAAACTAGGTTCCCTTGATCCCCCTCCTGAAAGTCTTTTTTCCCAAGAGGCTGTCGAGAAAACAAGAGCAGATTTCAATCCCAAAAACACTCGAAGCTCCAAAAAAGCTTGTGTGGATGTTGGAAATGATAAGAAAATATGAAGGCCTAATATCCAAGAGCAAATAAGAAGCCAAACCACTGAGGACATAGCCAATGAATTCCAAACAACCCTTGTACCATAAATGTTTACCCACCCAAAGGAAGATCCCAAATTATCCAAACCCCCTATGCAGCAGTCAAAAGGGGGCAAGAAATCATCCAAAGTTTCCATATGAGGATACTATCATGGAATGTGAGGGTCCTCAACAACGCGACCAAGCAGAGGCTGGTTAGCATTGTTAGAGAAGAAATCAAACCAACAATCCTCATTATCCAAGAGACCAAGTTAGATCAATCAAAAGCATGCAAGTTCGGCAACACCATTTGGAAAAATAGTGGAAGCATTTTCAGTCCCAACCAAGGCCCATATAGGGGTCTCTTGTGCATTTAGGATCCAGAGAAAGTAGATGGTAGAGTAATATCATCCTCAGATAGAGTTATAAACATCATGTTTTTTGCAAAGACAAGGATCAATCCTGGATCCTATCTAATATCTATGCCCCAAACAATCCCCTCAGCAAGAGCTCCTTTTGGGACCAATTAAGTCAAATAAGGCAAGCTTTTAGAAACTTCCTTTGGATTTTGGTCAAGGATTTCAACTCCCCCATTTACCCGTCATATAAGGTAGGAGGAAATGACATTCCAATCAAAAGTATTCACGACTTCCATGGTTTTGTCATTGATAATAACCTAATGGATATCCAGATTCAGGGAGCTCAATTCACATGGAATAACAGAATAATAGGGAACAATCTGATCCAGGTTAAGCTAGACAGATTCTTCCTATCTCAAGAAGCCATACCATTGTTTGGTGATGTTTCCCTCATCTCCTTGCCTAGAATCAGCTTAGATCATAGCCCTCTCCTATTCGAAGCTAACTAGCCTCTAGTTTTTAGGACCCCTTTCATATTTGAGGTAATGTGGGTTCTTCACCTAGATTTACGTAATAAAATTGTAGGGTGGTGGCAACAGTAGGTGGTCGGATCCCCCATCGCTCAAGTTACCCAAAATCTCAAAATAATCAAAGACCACATCAAAATATGGAACAAGGAAGTGTTTGGTAACATTTTTGAAAATAAAGAGCAAATCATCAACAAGCTCAAATCTATAGAAGATCAAATTCAAAAAGGGCATATGAGCATACAAATTAGGAATGAAGAGAAAAAGCTCCTTGTCGATTACCACAACATTCTGGCCAAGGAAGAATGTACTGAAGACAAAATTCTAGAGCCCTATGGCTCAAGGGTGGGGACTCAAACACAAAAATTTTCCATTCTTCCACCGTTCACCATAGAAGCTCCAACAAGATCAGGGAGTTAATAAACAGTGATGGCATAAGTGTGAGAGACATCCACCTCATCAGAAATGAAGCAGTCACTTTATTTTAAAAATATTGGGGACAAATTCCACTATCTTCAAATAGGCTCAGGATCAGCTTCTTTAGCATATTCCAAATCTGATATCCCCTAAAATGAATGACATGCTCATCAAGGACCTTACTAATAAAGAAATAAAACAGGCTCTTTTCTCCATGGCCCCTAATAAAGCTCCAGGGCCTGATGACTTCTCCCCTAGGTTTTTCCAAACTTACTGGGATATCATATGCAAATCCATTATTCACATGCAAAAATCCAAAGCCATCCCCAGAAGCACCAACTCCACTTTCCTCACCTTAATTCCTAAATGCCCTGAGTGCAAATCCATGAATAACTACAGACCCATCAGTCTATGTAATGTTGTATACAATATTTTTACCAAAGTCCTGACAACAAGACTCAAATAAATCCTCCCGCTCATTATAGATCCTTTCCAGGGTAGCTTGGTCAAAGGAAGGTCCATTCATGATGGTAAAATCACCCTACATGAAGTCCTCCATTCAGCTTCCCAAAACATGAAAGCAAACATTTTTCTCAAATTAGATATCAGTAAGGCTTTTAACTGAGTAAACAGGGATTTCCTCCTGGATGTTCTTCAAAAATTTGGTTTTCACAGGGAATGGATAAATGTAATCAAAGGCTGCATCTCCAACCCACATTTCTCAGTCTTGGTTAATGGATCACCCGCAGGTTATTTCCTTAGTGGCAGAGGCATCAAGCAAGGAGATCCCCTGTCACCCATCCTTTTTATCATACTCATTGAATCTCTGGGAAGAGCACTTAAGAGTTTTGTTAGTGAGAAAACTATCACAGGGATCAGGGTTGCCTCAATTCTAAACCCGCTATCACACCAAAAATTTGTGAATGACACAATACTCGCTACATATGCTTCAGTAGTGGAGGCCAAGATGATAAAAAAATCCTTGATTTATATGAGAAAGCGGTTGGGCAAGAAATCAACTATACCAAAAGTAAAAGCTTCTTTATCAATACCCTCCTTTCCAGGCAGATTAAAATTGGGCATATTATTCAATGTAGCATTGGTGAATTCCCTACTCGCTATCTGGGGCTTCCTCTTTTTTACAGTCGTTCCAAATTGTCCATGTGGAGTCATGTGGTGGAAAGGATAAACAAAAAGTTAGTTGGATGGAAAGGGGATTTTCTAACCCAAGAAGGTAAAATCACCCTTACCGCAAAGATGCCTCCAAAGCATCCCAACCTATTTCCTCTCAGTCTTCAAAGCCCCTGTTTCAGTTTATGTCCAAATCGAACAAATACAAAAAAGATTCCTGTGGGGTGGCATAGAGAAGAAAAAATATATTCATTTGGTTGGATGGGAAAAGTTTTGTCGGCAAAAAAATCAAGGGGGACTGGGACTTAGAAGAATCAAGCATATGAACACTGCTCTACTAGCTAAGCAAGCTTGGAAAATTCACACAAGTTTCAACGTAGAATGGGTGTCAATAATACATAGGAAGTACCTTCAACACAAAGAATTCACTGATGAAGATATCCCCAAATAGGGATCAACTTTTTAGAAGTCAATTATTCAAGTCAGAGTTCTCCATAAAGTTTCAAGGTGGCAGTTGGGAACAGGTACTACCATAAACTTTTGGACAGACAGGTGGGTTAGTGATCAACCCCTAGTTGAAGATGATGAGTTATATGTGCTAAAACCCATCCTTGACGGAACCATAGGTAGTAAAGTAGTAGACTTCATCCAAAACATCAATGGGTCTAAAATGTGGAAAGACCTCAATATTAACTCAAATGATGGGCACATAACCAAGGCAACGAGGGCTTTGGCGTTTATGTTGAATACTATAGTGATCCTGACATATGGAAGAGATCTTATAATTTGGAAAGAAACAAACAGTGGATGTTTCTTTGTCAAATCTGCCTAATGCATCCCC
This sequence comes from Wollemia nobilis, assembly GCA_028583015.1. Lineage (NCBI taxonomy): Eukaryota > Viridiplantae > Streptophyta > Pinopsida > Araucariales > Araucariaceae > Wollemia > Wollemia nobilis. Next base: position 2,106,548 of record JAQPPZ010017240.1, on the reverse strand, counting down.
ACCCAAGGCACACCTCTTCATGGAAACCCCCCCCAGTAGGATGGCTCAAGCTCAATTTCTATGGAGCTTCTAAAGTAAATCCAGGAATGGCAAGGGTAGGAGGACTGGTCAAAGATAGTAGTCATAATATTGTGGTCATCTTTACGGATAACCTAGGCATTCAAACTAATCATGTAGCAGAATCCCATGCCCTATGGAGAGGTCTCACCATCATCCAAAAGCACAAAGGGAACTACAAAATAGAATGGGACTCTCTAAACATCATAAATTATATCAAAAACAGCTCTAATCCTTCGTGGAAGGTCATGAATTCCATCAGGGAAGCTAGAAACATGATCAGAAGATAGGGCAGTGTGATATGCAGACATGTGTATAGGGAGGAAAATAGATCGACTGACCTCTTAGCAAACATGGGAATCAGTCAGAATTCCTTGACTGTATAGGATAATAATCTGCCCTCAAACATTGTCAATGAAGCCAACCAAGAGTGGGCAAATCAACAGCGAAGCACCGGAGCAGGAGATCCATCATCAAGTTGTCAACATCCTCATCAGTAGCCTTATTAGTACTCTTGATAGCATTAGCGAGAAGCTGAAGTAGATCATAAAGATTGTGGAAAGCATTGCGAAGAAGGTAGCTGACGCATGATGGAGGGCCATGGGTCTTTTTTTGTTTATGGTTCTCTGGGTCCTTACTGGGGTTTGTTTCATGAGATTTATTTTAACTTTACATATATTATATGCATCAATGTTGTTTTGGGTGTCTGTTGTCCATATATTATTTGCATCAATCCTGTTTGGGGTGTTGTCCATATATTATCTATGTCAATACTGTTTGGGGTGTTTGCTATTAGGCTTATTAGCATTTAATCAATGTATAGTGAACAATGTTTATCTATGTATGAAAACACTTTTTAAAGTTTAGTCTTCTAAGCTGCTAGCCTCCTTTGAGGGTTTTGTAACTACTGGTTTTGGGATCCAGGAAAAAACCCTTTAATATAAGCTACACTATTTACCAAAAAATATATATAATAAAATATTTACAACTTAAAAAGGTTTAAGGGTTTGGTAAAATGCCTCGTTTGACAAGTGTAACGATTGCAAACTCTCCTGGAATAATATTGCTTGAGACTATTTTGATAAGTTCAAAGATGCTCTAAGGCATTAATGCACTTTTCATCCAATATCTCCAATTGATTCAAATGATCTAAGCGATACTCATCGTTGACCGAGGTATATTGCAGTAAGATGCACAATGAAGAAACCTCTAACCTGAATAGAAAAAAGACCTCAGTCCCATAGATCAAGACAAATGGAGAGACACTTGTAGGATTTTATACACCGATGTGATAGACCCACAAGACAATATAAAGTTGGATATGTCAATCGTGATCGGTCTTACTAACCAACTTCCTAAGGATCTTAATAAAATACTTATGGGATGCTTTGGCTTGATCATTACCTTAAGGATGATACAAAGTTGACCACCTGTGTTGAATCTTGTACTTAGCACAAAGCTTATGGACATACTTGTTCTTAAAATGAGTGTCATTATCTGAAACAATCACCAAATGAATCCAAGGGGAAACCAAATTTATCTTGTTACAATACAATATGTTTGAGGGATAAGGCAATCCATCACTCCACTCCAAGCCTTGATGATCTAAATATTCAGCATAAGTACTAAGGTGATCATCATTATCAAATGGTAAATATTGGCTTTTATTGAGTATGTATCCTATGCCACATCTCCTAGGCCAAGCCTTAACTTCCAAAGCCTCTTGAATACCTTTCTATTGTGGCCCCAAACCTTTACCTATATATCATATACTATACAGGATTTGCTTGGGAAGCAAGTAATCATTGGATAGGTAACATTGGGCAAAAGAACGATCTATAGGAAGAGGGTTGCTACCACAAATATTTTAATCGAGGGTCGTACCCACGAAGATAAAGGTATACATGCCAATGTGTACAACTTCACCCTTGTGAGGCAAACCCATAATCCTTGGTGAAGGTGGTAGCTTAGCTAGGTCCAGAAGAGGTTCTTAAAGAAATGGATTGACCTGATCTTGTAATGAAACTTTGATTAGTGGTTCCTCACTCACCTTTATCTTTTCAAGTTTCTTGGTAGTATGAGATGAGGAAACTAATGGACATAAATTGAGACTAGATTGAGCTTGTTCAACCATTTAAGCAGTATTGAAAAGGATGAGGATCGCTCAGAATGGTGATAAGATGATCTTTGAATTTGAACTTCAAACATTGATGAAGAGTAAAAGGGACAACCCTCATCGCATAAATCCAAGGGCGTCTAAAAAGAAGATTAAAATATGTGGGACAAGGTACTGTTAGTCAAAAAGTGACTAACTACAAAAAATGGTTGATGCACCTTTTTTGCATATTTTCAAAGAAGACCGAAGTGGCCCATATGCTAAAGAACAAAGAAAAAGCAAAATACACTAAGGAAGAAAAGTGTCACGATTTCGTGACATGTCGAGTTTTCACGGCAAAAAATAGCAAAGAGGGAAAGCAGAGGAAAAAGTCACGATTTCGCGACATTGCCAATTTTTGCCAAGTCCATCAATAAAAGGGTAGAAGTCAGGGAGAATGTCGCGATTTTGCGACATGGCTTATTTTCGCCGAAGAATAGAAAACCGCTAAAGAGACTAAAAGTGTCACGATTTCGCGACATGTCCCTTTTTCGTGGCCAAAAGCAACAAGAGAAAGCAAGGAGGCAGAAGTGTCACGATTTCATGACATGTCATGTTTTCATGGTCAAAACCAAGACAAAGAGCTATGGAGGTAGAAGTGTCACGATTTTGTGACATGTCGCGTTTTTGTGGTCAAAACCAAGACAAAGAGCTATGGAGGCGGAAGTGTCACGATTTCGTGACATGGTCAATTTTTGTGATGCAAAAAGAAGAATCAGGCTGAAGACATAGAAATGTCATGATTTCGTGACATGTTGCATTTTTATGACTCAAGAAGGGTAGACAGGTAGAGAAACAAGAGTGTCCATCGATTTCGTGACATGTCCAGGTTTTCGCTAAAGAAAGTAGAGTATATTTTTGGCAACTGGGGCATGCACTGACATCAGGTGCTGATTTTTGAAGAATGGTCAGTTGATTATAACTTGGCAGGTCCGTTGGATGATTGCAGAATAACAGGCTCATCTAAATTTAGCTATAAGGAAATCTATCTAATCTACGGGAAATCCATTGTATATTCTTAGAAACTACAGACAATTACTTGTAATTGATTGAGGAAATTAAATGTACATAGTAGAAGATACTCTTTTTAGGGTATAAATAGGAGTGAGTCGACCATGAAAAAAGGTCGGCTCTTGGACGTTTACAGACTTGATGTACATGTACTGGATTACAAGCAATAAGAGATATTCTTCCTCTGGCTTCTGAAATTCTGTATGCGAGTGTATGTATCTGGTGTTTTAACTTTTATTCATTCTAAGTTTTATAATGTATCCATTCTAAAATCTGGACTGTGCATGTATAAACCTTATTTCTAGAGTTGAATATTAAAGATATTTACATATATTTTAGATGAACATCTAAAATCGCACTCAAAAATTCATGTTTTCTATAGGAAGATATAAAGAAAACTCTGAAGGTAGTAATCTGCATCATCATTTTTTGTTGTTGTCTAATCTGTACCATGAGAAAAGTTCTAGCTTAGGCTATATTTCCCTTATCTCTTGTTTCCCTTTCCTCTAAAAAACTCAAAGGAACCAGCCTTCTCTGGAGACTAGACAGATGAGCTCATGCAAGGTCTGTCTATTCAATGTTGGCAAAGTCTAAGGCGCAACACTATTAACCGAAGGCAGATTTTGTTCCAACAATTTTTGGCACGCCCGATGGGACAAGCAAATCCCACAAGTATTATATAAGTTTTGGTGTTTTACTTTAGAGCCTTTCGTTCGAAAATCTCAAGAAAAAACTACCTGGCGACTCCATTGCAATAAAATTTAGACCATAAAAGAAAGACCTTGTCTAATATTTTCTGGTTATATAGCCATATGATAACCAGATCCCGAGCTAGAAACTCCGAAGAACCCATCGAGTTCTTTGAGCTACATCTCGAAAGCCTAAAGGCACACCCTGTGCTAGCCGCATGATCAAATCCACCTGGCACCATTAGCACCTCTTTAACACCCATTGTAGGAGCATCTGCAAGCAATCCTATAGTAGTTGTAACCCCTTTAGCAACCATGGCAGCTGCCCCTATCTTCGTGCATCTTGTGTGGAATCAAACTGGCCCTTTGAACTTGGGAGCACACCACCAAATTCCACAAGCTGCACTAAAAGCATTGCCGACCTTTGACGGAATAGGCAAAATAGTAGATGAGCACTGTTTAGATGTATCATCGCTAGCATCTATTTACAATATCACTCAGGAAGATGTAATGGTCAGATTGCTGGTTATATCTTTGAAAGGAAAGATGCTCTATTGGTACAGAGCGCTTCCCACTGGATCCATTACTTCTTGGGCAGTGCTCACCGGCTGTCTGGTCGATGAATTTAATATACATGCGGATCCTTTCACATTTCTGAATCAATTCACTATCATTGAGAGGCATCCACAAGAAGAAATCCAAGATTTCAACATCAGATTTACCAGAACTCATGATAGAGTACCTCAGGGCATAAAACCCATGGAAGAACAAGCTATATGTTATTATTTAAGGGCTTTTGATTCAGATCTCAGTATGATAATAAGGCAATCCCATGTAACCACTTTCCCTGAGATCTATCTAGAGGCAGAAAAGGGCGAAGCTGACCTCATCGCTACAAAGAAATATCCATCAAAAAGTCTATTGCCAATTGTACCAAAACTTTCCCAAGCATCAATTTCTAAACTGCCTATACTCCCATCAATGTAGGCTCTCCCAGCTATAGCCACACCTCCTACACTCCTTGCATTACCAGCCCTACCCCTTGCATCAGCTCCCCCGAATGACCAGTACACGACCATAATTGATACAATGAAAACATTGTCAAATGAAATGGCATCCATGAAAAAGAGGGAAGCTGAACGGAATATCCAAGCAAGAAGATTTCCACAGATACAAAAATATGGCACTTCAACGAGTGGTAGAGGGCAAGATAGAAAAAATGTGGTGTATGCGAATGAGACAGGAGATAATGGAGAACCCACTAATTCTGATTACTGGTGTACCACTTGCAACGATCCTCATGGAGAAGATTCATGCATGATTCATCAACATCATGTGCAAGCGGTTATTAATGAGAGAGCCAAAGAAATCGGCAAGGGACAAGTGAACATAATCAGAGAAGTCCACCACAATTTGGCAATGCCATCCGTGGAACAAGTCTCAGTCCTGACAAGATCGAGAAAAAAGTCATTACAAGTCGACCCTAAGGAACTCCAACCACTAGGTTTTCCTCCTGCCCCCAGGGCGACTCCGTAGAAAAACCAGTCCAATGAGAAAGGACGTTCTGACCCTCCTCAGACTTCTGCGACTACACCAAGAAAATAATTTCCTCCTAGAAAAGGGAGCGAGGCTCAAGAGCAAGCGAAGGAAAGACTCAGATTTCCTTCATTGACAAAAAGACAAAGAACAGAAGCCACGCAGGTCTATAGAGACAGATATGATGCATCGACTAGTGGAAAGGAGAAAAGTGCTGAGGTATCCCCAGCTGCAACCCTTTCGTTCAACATTGTAGAAGAAATGAAGAGGACTCCTTCCAAAATAAGCATGTATGATGCACTGCAAATTCCTGGTCAGATTGACCTCCTCCAAGAATCCCTAAATTTAAAGAATGATACCTCCTCCTCAAATGTTATACAAGCAAATGTTATGTCAACCTCTCGGGAAAAATAGACCGCCCCCATTCTATCTATCTTTGCAAATGGAGGGGTGGATAGTTCACAATTGCATGATTGATTCAGGGGCCGCAACTATGGTGATGCCGAAGGCCATATGTGACATAATGGGGATGGAATATACTCGGAGTCATCCTGGTGTGTTGCAATTAGATGGTACTCCAGTAAAATCTATCGGGGTGATCAAAGATATCCCTATTCAACTCCACAGAATACCAGAAGTAGTCATCATACAAGAGGTAGTCGTTGTAGACTTAGAACCATATTTCGGTATGTGTTTATCCAGAGAGTTCACGGCCAAAATGGGCGGTTATCTATCTCTAGATTATTCTCATTTGGAGGTACCTTTCAAAGGTAAAAGAGTCAAGATCTACAATGAAAAACCATCTACTTTCCACGTAGAAATACTGGAGGAAACAACCACCGTCAACATGATGTCTGAGGAATTGGAAAATATCGATTTAATGGAAGAAACCCTGGAGGAACTCCAATCTGAGGATCAGTTTTCAATGAAGGACTTCAATGCTATGATAGAGACAGAAATGGGAAGCTATTCCATTGAGAAACCAAAAAATCTCCCTGTTGTTGTCCCTAAAATAGATGATTCGGCCAACCAGTTATGGAAATTGTACTTTGATGGGTCAAGGTGCAAAAATGGAGCAGGAGCTGGAATTGTTCTGATTTCACCTACTGGAAAAGAAAAAGTCTTTTCATATAGGTTGACATGGAGTTGCACCAATAACGCAGCTGAATACGAAGCTTTGTGTTTGGGACTTAGGAAAGCTAAAAAACTGGGTGCAAAACAGCTTCTGATCTATGGAGATTCAGAACTGATTGTTAAACAGGTTACTGGCAAATGCATTTGTAAGCAACATTACCTAAGGGCTTACAAAAACAAAGTGTTGGATCTATTGGAAAATTTTGAAGCACTAAACATGAAATCCATTTCCAGAGAGAAGAATACACATGCAGACCTGTTAGCGTCGGTAGGATCCAATTTTTGCCCAGTCAGCAATGTTATTCAGAAGTCTAAAATAGTCAGACTTATATACAGGCCTTCTGTGCCCGACAAGGACATTTTTTGGCAAGTATTTGAGAATGATGAGTAGATCCTAGATTTTTTGGTTCATGAGATGAATTGCTCTACAGATAGAGCGTTACAAGAAGAGGACGAAGAGAGCCTTATTCAACTAAAAAACAATCATATCCCTAGGGGACTGATCACCCTGGAGAGCCTTTTTGACAATAGCGACAGAGCTGTAGGTCGAAGGATCAAGGTAGATGAAAGCCGGTATAAAGAGGTAGAACTAGAACCGGGCAAGATGATTAAAGTAGGGACCGATTGTACAGAAGTAGAACTAGAACAAATAAAATGGTTATGTAAAGAGTATCCGGATATAATAGCCTGGACTTATAGTGATCTAAAAGTGTATAGGAAAGAGGTCATTCAACATACCATCGAACTAGAGGAAGGAGCTAAACCTTTTAGGCAGAGGCAGAGGCCTATGAATCCTAAAATTGAAGCCTTGATGAAACAGGAGTTGTTAAAACTCCTACAGGCTAAGATAGTATACCCAATCAAGCACTCTACCTGGGTGGCAAATTTGGTCCCAGTCCGCAAGAAAAATGGAGAAATAAGACTATGCATCGATTTCAAAAATTTGAACAGAGCTTCTTTAAAATATCACTATCCTTTACCCCAGATTGACCCAATCCTTCATACTATGGCAGGAGCAGAAAGGTTTTCTCTGTTAGATGGCTTCTCTGGTTACAATCAAGTTTGGGTGAGAAATGAAGATCAATATAAGACCGCATTCACCACTAAGTGGGGAACATTTGCATACCAAAGGATGCCCTTTGGATTATCTAATGCAGGAGCAACTTTTCAAAGAGCCATGGACGTAGCTTTTGGGGAGCTTGCAAATAAAATTATTGTCATCTATTTAGATGACATGACCGTATTTTCTCACAACAAAAAAGACCATGCCACTCATCTGCGACAAGTATTTGAGAAATGTAGAGAATTTGGAATATCATTAAATCCTAAAAAATCTATTTTTGCTATGGAAGAAGGAATACTCCTTGGGCATGTTATTTCTAAAGTTGGGCTTTCAATTGACCCTGATAGAGTGAAGGCACTTCTTGAGTTGTCACTTCCAGTTAACAAGAAAGGTTTGCAGTCCTTCTTTGGGCAAATAAATTTCGTCAAAAAATTCATTGCAGACTTTGCCCAAATAGTTAAACCAATGACTGAATTATTGAAAAAGGATGCTCCTTTCAAATGGATAGAGCCAAGGAAAGAAGCTTTCCAAAAAATTCTAGAAGCCATCGCTCAAGCTCCTGTGCTAGTTAACCCTGACTATTCTCGAGGTTTCATACTATATGCTATCGGAGAACAAAATAGTTATGCTACAGTTCTCACTCAGAAAGGAGCGGATGATGAAGAAAGACCCATAGCCTTCCTAAGTTCCACCATGCACAAACATGAGGAAAGGTACAGCTTCATAGAGAAACAAGTATATGCAATTATGAAATCCTTGAATAAGCTAAAACACTTCTTATCCCAGATTCGGACGATGGTTTATGTTATTCATCCCGATGTAAGGAACTTCATAATTCAAGGAGAACTGGGTGAAAAAAGAGTTGGATGGGTGACTCGCATCCAAGAGTATGATGTAGAAATACGTCCTACTAAAATAGTCAGAGGGAGAGCTTTGTGCCAGGAATTGGCCAAGCAAGCTGCAAGTGGATATGGGGAGAGCCACCCAGTCATGGCAAACACTGAGCAACATCAAGACAGAGTAAGTTCAGGTTGGATCGATGACTTTGTGAGGTACTTTGAGACTGGGTCATGCCCTGAAGATATGAATGCTTCCCAGAGAAGGAGATTCAAAACCCAAGCATTAAAATATACCCTTCGAATAGAAGGGTTGTACAGGATTAATATCGATGGTGTATTGTTGAAATGCATTCCCGATAATGAAAAGCAGAAAGTGTTAGATGAATTTCATGGGGGTCTCTCAGGGGGACATTATGCAGGCCGAACCACAGCTTTGAAGATCCTTAGAGCTGGATGTTATTGGCCTTCCATCTTCCTAGATGCATACAAAGTGACCCAGAGGTGCGAACAAGTGTCAGAGGTATGTGGGGAGGAACAGGAATGCGCCTATGCCCTTAAAAGCTATTCAAGTCGAGGAACCGTTCCAGTAGTGGGGGTTGGATTTCGTAGGTATAATAGAGCCAAATTCATCATCAGGCCACAAATACATTCTCACTGCCACGGACTACTTCACTAAGTGGGCAGAAGTAGTACCCACAAAGAAAGCTGATTCAAAAGTGGTGATAGAATTTGTCGAGAGTCTAATCACAAGGTTTGGCATACCAGACTCTTTGATTACAGACAACGGATCTCCTTTCACTAGTGCAAAGATGATCGAATTTGCCAGTCGATATGGAATTTACCTGAAGACTTCCTCTAATTATTACCCACAAGGTAATGGATTAGCTGAGTCTACTAATAAGAATATTTTAAGAATCCTGAAAAGAACATTAGAGGATAATAAGAAGAACTGGCACTCACTCCTGAATCAAGCCCTGTGGGCCGACAAAATTTCAATCAAGAAATCAATCAATACATCACCATATGCTTTGGTTTATGGCAAAGAGGTTGTTTTGCCAATTCATATGGAGATACCCACATTGAAATTGCTAAACCAAGTTAATGAAGATGAAGGCCATCCAATGGATGCCCGACTGATGCAACTTCTACAGCTAGAAGAGTCTAGGGAACAGGCCTACAATCATCATCAAAAACATATGTTGAAAACAGTCGGGTGGTTCGATAAGAAAACCACTTTCAAGAAATTCAAAACAGGTGACCTGGTGTTAAAATGGAACGTCAAGAAAGCGAAACCAGGACATCATGACAAGTTTGACGCATTCTGGGAGGGGCCATTTGAAATTATTTCAGAAAAGCAATTCAATGCCTTCCAGTTAAAAGATCAAGATGGATGGGTTCTACCCATCACGGTGAATGCATTTCACCTAAAATTATATTTCCAGTAAAAGGGACAGATCACCATTATATGTACAGTATATTATAAGTTTTGAGTTTTGTAAATACTCCCTTTTCACGGCCTAATAAGAATTGTTTTTGAGGACTATCAGAGTCCGATATTTTGAATAAAATCTGGAGGGAAAAGCCCGCCCTCGTTATTTTGCATTTTCAAATTCGGAGCTGCCGCGTGGTCGCCTGAGAGTCGGCAAGAGGGAATCAGTGAAAGAATGTTTTTGAAATATGTTACGTATGCTTCTCTAAATATTTCTAAAAAGATCCGCCGTCGAATGTTTCTAAGCAACCACGTGCCCGGGGTTCAGTGGAAGAAGATAATTAATCTGTCAGGTAGCATCTTTTTTGGCATGGGATAATTCCCAGTCCCCAAGTGGGTTTTTAATGAGCCAACGAGCATTTTTAGAAGTTTCTTAAGGGATTTGGCGAGAACGAAAACCAAAGAAATATGGACGAATCAAATCGACCAACCGTCATTTAATGCATTAATTTTGCATGTCCTCTCGAGCTACATAAAATTAAATTCAAGGATTTGGAAAGGCATTTCGCCATTTGCAAACTTGCTGAAACTCCTGAAGAAGGAAAAGAAGTGAGGAACTATCTCTGTAACGCTTGAAAAGCCAAAAATCTCGCCAGCCACTTTTTACCACCACACTATAGCATAGTGAGGAAGGGGTTGTGAAGCAATCAGAAGAAGTTCAAAATCCATGTACCTGATAATTCATAATGGCCCCGAAGAAGGCGAAGAACCAGGTAGCATCTACCTCATCACCCCCGACTACTTTGGTAGTAAAAGGAAGGGAGGGGGACAACGCTAGTTTTATTGACAGAGACTCCCGAATTGCGGATACAATCATAACATGGAAGGACCCGACGGAGATTCGGAGCAATATAAAGAACCGGGTAGCAACTGGGGTTTCTGCGTCTTCTCCTTCAACATTTGCATACCATTCTTTCTTGTACTGGTATGTATATATTCCTGTTCATCCCTGCCCATAATTGGTAAGGGCAATTGCAAATTTCTATGATGAAAAGGAGAGAAAGATTAGAGATTTTTTAGGGAGGGTTCTGTTTTCTCTGTCCAAAGATGCTTTTGTTTCTGCTTTTGCTGCGGGCCGTGTCCCTCCCTTAGAACCTAAGAATTTTGACCCCTTAGAATAGGCTACATATTTTGGCTCGTCCAAAAAGGTGAGGGGTTTCCTAGCCACTCAGCTAAAAGATCTTCCAGAAGGGGTAAATCCACCAGAACCCCCAATTGACATGGCAGTTTTTAAAAATCCTGAACTATATTCCATCCTGGCCATGATTGCTGGACTAAAAAATGATGAAAAGGTTCAGAAGTGGCAGGTGGCTGTAGCAGAATGTTTGTCGAACCCCAGAATGTATGATTCGGTTGTTATGAGCAGGAGTGTGAGACCTATTTTCTTTGATTGGCCTGAGTTTTTAAGTGCAGAAATTCATGAGGGTTTGGCGGCATTGAAGGCTGGAACCCAGTTTTCTTTCAGATACACTTCATATTTGGTGTGGTTATTCTTTTATTTTATGTCTCAAGAGCTAGCTTTCATTTCAAAGAATGATAAGAATGAGAAGGGAGAAATTTTGCCAGTATACGAATGGACTAATGTGTTATATAAAACCGAGTCATATTATGATTTCAATAGGGAATTTTTGGGCCCTGCACTAAAAATCATGTATGGACAAATAACAAGATTGACCCCCAAAGCGGAAAAGGTATTACAATCTAAATTTGCAGAGGAGGGGGATTGGTTTATCCTAACACAAGGAGTATGCATCAGATTGTATGGGTTTACAGACAAACCCTTTTTACTTCCTCATTATGTGACTGACAGAGTCTTTGCCTTAGAATATGTTAGGCAAATAGAAAGCATTAATGTCAAATTCAGGACTCGGAATTGGGAAAACTAAGTACTGTAATATGCCCTTTAGTTTTGAAGGAATTACTATTTCAAAGAAGGGGCAAAATGAACAGATAGCGGAGTATTTGAGAAAATTGGGTCTTATTGAGATTTCGCAAAGATGGAAATATGACCCCATGAACAGGTTTGCTGAGAGACAATCTATTTTGAATAAAACACATAAAAAATAATTTCATGTTAAAGTCAGGGATGATATTGAAGAAAATAGGAATAACGCAGAAGATGAACCCCTGGAGTGGCACATAGAAAATATGGAGCCTTTGCCTCCTTGGCATGATTTTTATGAAGTAATTGTTCAGTTTGACCCAGAAAATATAAAGGCTCATCAGTTGACGGAGGGCAAAATCACCAGGATTCAGAAGAGTAGACCAGATTGGGATGTGGCAAAAATTTGGGAATGGTGGGTAATGAGAGTCCAGACAAATTCGATTTCATCAAGATACCCCACCAAAAATGACAATCTGTTCGAAACTCGGTATACTGAAAACCATGACTCCTGGGGAGGAAGTTTTCCTGTTAGAATCCCTCCAAGCATAGGAAGTAGTCATTCTTCTACTCCCGAAGTATCCCAGCCACCTGAGAAATCCCAGCAGCCCGAAGCTGGTAAAGGAAAAGAAATTGCAGAGGCTCAAAATCTTCCCCTTGTTCAGACCAAACCTAGGACATCTAGGAAAAGATCGATAGAAGAGGTTTTTACTGAAGAGCAAGGAAAAACTTATGGTTCGAAGGCCGCCCAGATGATGTTGAAAATGGGTTATGATGGAAAAGGGTTGGGCAAAGAAGGACAGGGGAGAGTTGAACCTATTCTAGTCCATCAAAGAGAGAAGCGTCTAGCACTTGGGGCAGATACTCTGACGTCCAGACATCATTCCTCAAAAATTGTAAAATTCGTTCCACCTGCGGACTCGGGTACAGAATCTGATGAACCCGTAGCAGAAAGAATGAGAAAATTGAAAATGATGGCTGATAGAAGAAAAGACAAAAATATTATTCAAACTTCTTCTAGTGATCAAGAGCCTCAAGAGACAGAAGACAACTCAGGGAAAGGGATTCAAGAAAGTGAACAAGCCCAAATGACTGAAGAAAACTCTGATGCAGATGCTCAGGAAGTTGAGCATGAAAATTCACAGAAGGAAGTCCCACGCGGCCCACCCAGTTCGGCTCAAGAGAGCCAAAAGAGTGAAAATAAAAAACAAATTTTGGTTAAAAAGGAGATCCTGACGGTAGGAGAGCAGCAGGAGAAACAAATTATAAACTTGGATGAAAGTGATGAGGAAAAGAAAACTCCTGATAAAGACAAAACGCAGAGTGAAGAAATGATCGTCAGTGAACATGAAGAAGAAGAAGAACACCAACAACAAATCCAATCGAAAACAGGTATGTTTTCTTTACTTTCTTCTTCTCATTCTCCTACTCATTCCCATTGTAATTCTCCCTCCTTTTCTAAAAATCAACAAAAGTATGATGTTCTTGCCAAAAATTACCTTGTTCTCCCAGAAATGGCAACATCTTCCCAGAATCTGCTAAATGTTGGATCCGTAGCTGCTCCCATTCCTTTTCTCCCCAACATTGACATCCCGACGGCTGGAGTTACAACTTCTCAAGGGACCGAGTCACACTCCACCATGGCCAAGATTGAAAATCTGAAAAAAGTGAGCAGGAATGCTTTAGATTGGTGGACTTCACATTCAGCTGAGGATTCTAAAGCACTGGCTATCGTAAGAGAAATCATTGCTTTAGACCCAGCTAATATGCAGAGGAAGAAGTTGAAGTTAACTCCCATTACTAAGAAATCAAAGGGAGAAATGACTGTGGAAGATTATCAGGAAGAAGAGATAACTGAAGATATATCTCAACTGCCTATGCAAGATGAGTGGGTGAAAGCCCAAGCACATTTTGGGACCATATACTTACAAGGAGGACATTATCAAGAAATGTTTTTTAAAGAAAAGGAGAAGAGGAAGGAATTAGAGGCTGTAGTGAAAGAACAAAAAATAGCAGAGAAGGCTCTTACTCTGGAAGCTAAAAAATGGGAGGGTAAATTCAGTGTTGCTACCAGTGAAGTGGCAAAATGTAAAGAAAAGTTGAGTGTAGCAGAAGCTCAAATTCAGGCATTGAATACACAGATACAACAGCTACAACAACAGTTGGAAGAACAACAAAATGCTCCTTCCGGATTTTCAAAAGATAAAGTAAAGAGCATGAGGAAGGAATTGTTAAAAGATTTGTTATCTTTAGTATTAAAGGCTAAGCCTTTATTATTGTATTTAGCTAAAGTAAAGGAAACTACCGAAGTAGTAAAACAGGAATTTGGAGCTGCCGAAGCATTTTTATTGAAAAGAGAAGATGCAGCTACCAAAATTCAGATTTTGTCAAAGAAGATGCCAGGAAGCTTGGAAGCCAAGCTCAGAAGCGAAGCCTGGTCTCAAGCTAAAATCGCAGCGAAGAACTTCTTTAGAAAGTTCAAATTGATAGCACAGGGAAATAAGTTTCTGCACGAGCTTGAAGATGAAGCGAAAGGATTGCTCCAAAATCTTGATTTGGCTATCCATAATGGGCTTCCTTACCTCTGGGATGATGGTTCAAAAGTGTTGAATGAAGAGGTCCTTTCAGCATCAATAAAAGCTTTTGTTGAAGATGAAACAGACATAGACGGCTGGCAGGAACCCATAGAAGAAACGCAGGTCATGGAGATGATCCAGAGGCTGACACAGATTAAAGCCTATTTACAAGAACTAATTTTAAGGCAAAAGATCATTTCTTATGATAAAGTGGAGGAGTTGCAGTATGTATATCAACTCTTCATTGATTCTTCTGATTTAGAAGATGAAGACTGGGACCGAGTTTGCAAAACTTATCAAGAGATACTTACAGCCATGGACAAAATCAGAAGATCTAAACATCAGGGTCAGCAACTAGCAGCCAGAGCTGGGACCAGCTCTCAGAATTGAATTTTTTATGTTCTTCAAAAAAAGGTTAGATCCCTAAGCGGTAGAAAAAGGTTTTGATAAGGTAAAGATCACTTATATTCCAAAGTGCATTCTTTTTCTTTTATCTTTGCTTTTTCACTTGAAATTTTACTTTTCGCAACTGTGTTGGTGACTCCGTTTTCCAATGGATGAAGGCCTGGTTTCTATTTATTTTTGCAAGCAAAAAATCCCTCGAAAGGCGCCAAGAATGTTAGTCAAAAAGTGACTAACTACAAAAAATGGTTGATGCACCTTTTTTGCATATTTTCAAAGAAGACCGAAGTGGCCCATATGCTAAAGAACAAAGAAAAAGCAAAATACACTAAGGAAGAAAAGTGTCACGATTTCGTGACATGTCGAGTTTTCACGACAAAAAATAGTAAAGAGGGAAAGCAGAGGAAAAAGTCATGATTTCGCGACATTGCCAATTTTTGCCAAGTCCATCAATAAAAGGGTAGAAGTCAAGGAGAATGTCATGATTTTGAGACATGGCTTATTTTCACCAGAAGAATAGAAAAACTGCTAAAGAGACTAAAAGTGTCACGATTTCATGACATGTCCCTTTTTCGTGGCCAAAAGCAACAAGAGAAAGCAAGGAGGCAGAAG
This sequence comes from Wollemia nobilis, assembly GCA_028583015.1. NCBI lineage: Eukaryota > Viridiplantae > Streptophyta > Pinopsida > Araucariales > Araucariaceae > Wollemia > Wollemia nobilis. The sequence continues at coordinate 2,091,103 of JAQPPZ010017240.1, read as the reverse complement.
TGTCACGATTTCGTGACATGTCACGTTTTCACGGTCAAAACCAAGACAAAGAGCTATGGAGGCAGAAGTGTCACGATTTCATGACATGTCGCGTTTTCATGGTCAAAACCAAGACAAAGAGCTATGGAGGCAGAAGTGTCACGATTTCGTGACATGGTCAATTTTCGCGGTGCAAAAAGAAGAATCAGGCTGAAGACATAGAAATGTCATGATTTCGTGACATGTTGCATTTTCGCGACTCAAGAAGGGTAGACAGGCAGAGAAACAAGAGTGTCACGATTTCACGACATGTCTGGTTTTCGCTAAAGAAGCAGAGTATATTTTTGGCAACTGGGGCATGCACTGACATCAGGTGCTGATTTTTGAAGAATGGTCAGTTGATTATAACCTGGCAGGTCCACTGGATGATTGCAGAATAACAGGCTCATCTAAATTTAGCCAGAAGGAAATCTATCTAATCTGCAGGAAATCCGTTGTATATTCTTAGAAACTGCAGACAATTACTTGTAATTGATTGAGGAAATTAAATGTACATAGTAGAAGATACTCTTTTTAGGGTATAAATAGGAGTGAGTCGACCATGAAAAAAGGTCGGCTCTTGGACGTTTACAGACTTGATGTACATGTACTGGATTACAAGCAATAAGAGATATTCTTCCTCTGGCTTCTGAAATTCCGTATGCGAGTGTATGTATCTGGTGTTTTAACTTTTATTCATTTTGAGTTTTATAATGTATCCATTCTGAAATCTGGACTGTGCACGTATAAACCTTATTTCTAAAGTTGAATGTTAAAGATATTTACATATATTTTAGATGAACATCTAAAATCGCACTCAAAAATTCATGTTTTCTATAGGAAGATATAAAGAAAACTCTGAAGGTAGTAATCTGCATCATCATTTTTTGTTGTTGTCTAATCTGTACCATGAGAAAAGTTCTAGCTTAGGCTATATTTCCCTTATCTCTTGTTTCCCTTTCTTCTAAAAACTCAAAGGAACCAGCCTTCTCTGGAGACTAGACAGATGAGCTCATGCGAGGTCTGTCTATTCAATGTTGGCAAAGTCTAAGGCGCAACACTATTAACCGAAGGCAGATTTTGTTCCAACAAGTACTCACATAAAGAAAGGTATCTAAGGTCTTAGGTCCAACCCTAAGGGGAGAGATATAACGTTGCAGGCCTCTTGGGACTCGTTCTTGAAAGCTTCGATGATGACATCAGATTTGATTAAATCTTCCTATTTTAATCCAAAATTTTGGAAAATTTAAAAAATGCATAAATTGAGGGAAGAACCAGTCTATCAAAATTTGTTTGATAAATGTTTCCCTAATAAATGTAGTGATGTAGAGGGAAGAATATCCTCATAAGTCTAAGGAAGGAATATTGTCATCTAATATTGTGATATGATGTATCCCAAGGGAACCTACAACATCAGCTATAGCACTAGGGGAGATATCTTGAGGGATAGTGTTGTGGTTGCTCCACAACGTACCCCAAAATTGGGAACCCACCTTTTTTGCATGTGTTCCAAGAAGACCGAAGTGGCCCATATGCTAAAATAAAAGAAAAAGCAAAACACCACAAGGAGGAAAAAGTGTCGCGATATCGCGACATGTTGCATCATCGCGGCCAAAAGAGAAAAGGTGTCGCGATATCGTGACATGTTGCATTATCGCGGCCAAAGGAGGAAAAAGTGTCGTGATATCGCGACATGTTGCATTTTTGCGACCAGAACATAAGAAATAAAAAGTGTCGCGATATCGCGACATGTTGCATCATCACGGCCAAAAGAGAAAAAGTGTCGCAATATCGCGACATGTTGCATCATCGCGGCCAAAAGAGAAAAAGTGTCGCGATATCGCGACATGTTGCATCGTCGCGGCCAAAATAGAAAAAGTGTCGCGATATCGCGACATGTTGCATTTTCATGGCCCAAAGTAAAGAGAAAGAGCGAGGAGGAAAAGTGTCACGATATCGCGACATGTTGCATTTTTGCGGCCAAAAGAGAAGAGGAAGAACGAGAAAGAAAAAGTGTCGCGATATCGCGACATGTTGTATTTTCGCGGCCAAGCAAGAAAAAGTGTCGCGATATCGCGACATGTTGCATTTTCGCGGCCAAGCAAGAAAAAGTGTCGCGATATCGCGACATGTTGCATTGTCGCGGCCAAAAGAAAAAAAGTGTCGCGATATCGTGACATGTTGCTTTATCGCGGCCAAAAGGGAAAAAGTGTTGCGATATCGCAACATGTTGCTTTGTCGTGGCCAAAAGGGAAAAAGTGTCGCGATATCGTGACATGTTACATTCTTGCGGCTAAAAGCAACAAAAGAAAGCCTAGTTCGCGGCAATATCACGACATGTTACATGTTTCATTTTGAATAAAGAAAGCCTAGTTCTAAATCATGAATGGAATGATGAAATTTACACCTCAAAGAATAGACAAGAAAGAATTGAAAATCAACCATTGTCTAATCAATTAGGTAATTTGAATCTCACCTATGAGAATACTAATGGAGCTAAATCTAATTGGTGGGGTGAGAGAGGAAGGTTGAAGTTGGTTGCATTGTTTGGTCTAGTCTTGTTTTTGTTTGATTCCTTCCACATTTGGCATGTGTATCACATTATATGTCTTTTGGACTGCTCAAATCAGGTTTGGGATCCGGGAAAATGATAATCCAAACTTTGCACCATCTTGTATTATATTGTACATTTGTATATAGATGTTGGTTGTTGGTTTTGGTTTGTGTTTTCAAGTTTCATTTTTGGGATTGCTCTTTGGATTTGGTTTTAAGTTTTGTGTGTTGGTCCTTTGGACACTTTTGGTTTGTCTTGAAAAAAAAAAAGCGAGATGTCAACTTATGTCCTTATGAATGTTGACTAAGACTAGGAGAATATGAAACATCGGAATTGTATTGCAGAAAGCTCCACGAGTATCACAGACACATTAAAGAATATCGTTTGGAACTTGTGATGCATGAAGTTGTCAGTTTTTCACATTATGGTAAAGTAGGTGGTATACTCCATCCGCATTTCAAAAAGAGCAATGCATTCATCCATATCTCATGTTACATTCGACATTGCATATGCATTTCATCTCAGTTGCATCTACATTTCAAATACAATCATTGAAAGGTGTCAAATCCTCTTAGGGTTATTACATAACATATATTAAAAGGATCCTAAGGTTGGGAAATGATGCCCGAACTATCTTGAACCAAGCACGTTCTACACATATTAAAGAGAATATTGAGTAAAATGGTCAAAACCATACTTGGAAGAAATGGTGAGGCGAAAGGAGTATTTCGTGTCTGTCCTATCATGCAACATAATCCTTAAAACAATGGTTTTTACCACTCCCATAGTGCTTAAAGTCTAAAATAAGAGTAGTAAGGATAGGGTCTAATTCTCATCTTGCTTAGGTTGAGAATATGATTCCCCAAAGCTCTGATTTGACCTTCATCGAGTAGTAAGGATAGGGTCTAATTCTCATCTCGCTTAGGTTGAGAATCCGATTCCCCAAAGCTTCTAATTTGCTCACTCAAGAACTTGAAGTTCCAAAGCAAATATTTTTCATTCTACTTTTATTGCATCATTGATATTGGATTGGAAGGATCGTACTACATGTCCCTTGCAAGGATGGGTAGTCATCCCCAAGGTTCAAGAAATCAAAAGTGAAGTCAAATCCTGGATTATGGGGTTGATCTCCACCGAGGCTATAGACGCCTGACTGGCAGTGGAGTATGCTCATGCATGGCAACATATCTTGTCTAAAAGCAAGACCACTGATCGCTTAAACGGACAGGCTAGCTCTGCAGTTTCATCCATAACAGGTTAAATCATTTTGTTCAAGATGAGGTAATGAACTCCAGATCGAGTAGTAAGGATAGGGTTAAATTCCCATCTCGCTTAGGTTGGGAATTCGATTCCCCAAAGCTCTGATTTCACTTGCACATGGGTTCAAGATGGTAGTGACACATAACCAACTTTGGGATCTAGTAAATTAATTCAGTATACATATATTTGGTCCTAAGAGGGTTTGACAGTTTTAATATGTTTGTTCATGATACTAGAAAGTTTGAGCCTTTGCAAAGCTTGTTATATCTCTAGCATCTTCACCATGCATTAAATCCTACAGGAATCATTCATAGCCTTGCATACGAATCATAAGTGAAACTGACAATGGAAAGTTGAACGAGTTTCAAACGATAGGGAATGAAGCACATTGCACACACCGAGCTGATGCTTAATAATTCTAATGCTTCATGTATTTCTCGTCTAGTTTCATTCTTGGGATATTTGCTCACGCTTGTATTTGAGTCTGTGTGTTTTCAGGTTGAGTTCTCATCGAAATGCTCAGGAGCATTTCCCAGCAGAGTCGCCATTTGTTGTGGCTACTCCACAACGTAACCCAAAATTGGGGACCCACCTTTTTTGCATGTGTTCCAAGAAGACCGAAGTGGCCCATATGCTAAAATCAAAGAAAAAGCAAAACACCACAAGGAGGAAAAAGTGTCGCGATATCGCGACATGTTGCATCATCACGGCCAAAAGAGAAAAAGTGTCGCGATATCGCGACATGTTGCATCATCGCGGCCAAAGGAGGAAAAAGTGTCGCGATATCGCGACATGTTGCATTTTCGCGGCTAGAACAGAAAGAAAGAAAAAGTGTCGCGATATCGCGACATGTTGCATCATCGCGGCCAAAAGAGAAAAAGTGTCGCGATATCGCGACATGTTGCATCATCGCGGCCAAAGGAGGAAAAAGTGTCGCGATATCGCGACATGTTGCATTTTCGCGGCCAGAACAGAAGAAAGAAAAAGTGTCGCGATATCGCGACATGTTGCATCATCGCGGCCAAAAGAGAAAAAGTGTCGCGATATCGCGACATGTTGCATCGTCGCGGCCAAAAGAGAAAAAGTGTCGCGATATCGCGACATGTTGCATCGTTGTGGCCAAAATAGAAAAATTGTCGCGATATCGCGACATGTTGCATTTTCACGGCCCAAAGTAAAGAGAAAGAGCGAGGAGGAAAAGTGTCGCGATATCGCGACATGTTGCATTTTCACGGCCAAAAGAGAAGAGGAAGAACGAGAAAGAAAAAGTGTCGCGATATCGCGACATGTATTTTCGCGGCCAAGCAAGAAAAAGTGTCGTGATATCGCGACATGTTGCATTTTCGCGGCCAAGCAAGAAAAAGTGTCGCGATATCGCGACATGTTGCATTGTCGCGGCCAAAAGAAAAAAAGTGTCGCGATATCGCGACATGTTGCTTTGTCGCGGCCAAAAGGGAAAAAGTGTCACGATATCGCGACATGTTGCTTTGTCGCGGCCAAAAGGGAAAAAGTGTCGCGATATCGTGACATGTTACATTCTCGCGGCTAAAAGCAACAAAAGAGAGCAAGGAGGCAAAAGTGTCGCGATATCGCGACATGTTACATTTTCGCGGCGAAGGGCCACAAAATGGAAACCAAAGCACATGCATGCACAAGGGAAGGTGAAACGAACAGTCAAGGAAGGTGAAACGAACAGCCATTGGAAAATGAAACGAACCGTCATGGAAGGAGAAACAATTTTTTCAGAAGTTTAAATACGCCATTCAAAGAGGCCAGAATGGGTTGGAAACTGCTACGAGCAGGGTTGCATATTTGAAGGCAAGAGGGCCATTCTGGACCTGTTTGGGCTATTTTTCTACCCGAAATTTCTGTTATTGTAAAATGACCAATTTTTAATACAAAAAATTTCAGAAAGTTGCATCTTATGGACAAGAAAGGAGGAGCCATTTTCTGCATGCAAGATTAAATGTTTATTTTTCCCCTTTTCATATTTTAGGCTTGTAAATGGAGTTTATGCAAGTTTTCTTGGTTGCTTCATGCGAATGTTTAAATCTGAAAACCTCATTTAAAACCCTAGGAGCCGACACTTAGCTTATCCGGATCGTGCTTGTTTTGCAGGTCCAATAGGTTAGGTTGCATGCATGGAAACCTCACATCTTCGGTTTTGTCGAAATAGGATAGCATCATACTTAATGCATTTTATTTTTTCCAGAAATTTTAATTTTTTTTTAGATCTTCATGCATTAAAATAAACATTTAAAATTTTTCAAAATCAAAAAATAATTTCACCATTGCGTAGGTTATACTTCAGACTTCCCATACGCACTTTGAAATTTCATTTTCGGAGTTGTTTAGTATTTTTAAAAATTCATCGAAGTTGTTGTTTTACTGCAGATTTTAAAAGATCCGAAAATAGAAAATTTCCATTTTAAGGTCAAATTTCATTTTTTTAGTTTTTTTTACACTCATGAGCCTATGATGACATTCCCTTCATGAAAATTTCAATTTCATTGAAGGAGTTATGTTTTATGGCATTTTCACAAATTTTCGTTTTGAGCCTAAAATTACCCTCTCTTCATAAAAATTCTAATTTTACGAAAGAGGGGTAATTTGAGCATCACATTGAAGGTCATATGAGGGCCAACTCACATTTTCTTTATTTTGGTTCAATGAACAATCACTAAAGTTTCACGGTAAAATAAACCAACATTGCCCCTTGTTTACAGTTATTTGCAATCACTAAGGTGTTCTAAGCATTTAAAGTGAATATCTTTATTCAAGATTACTAATACACATATGCAAATGCTAATATAGCGGAGACCTTGGAGAATTTGTTTGCTTAACTTCTTTGCAAGAGGGGATTTGGAGCCCAAATCCTGAAGGAGAGTATTATTTCACAACTGTGTAAAAATACCACTCAACAAATAGATTATTGACTTAGAATATTTAACAAGGCTTCCCTATGAATAGGAGAAGTTTGTAAATGTTCTAAAAGGGAGATCTTAGCTAGGGTGCTAGCTAATTGTTGTTAATATCGAATGAGACTTTAGGTTGAGGTTTCAACATTAAAGGTGGGTTTTCTACTCTCGTGCTCCTTTTTTGGGTACTCCTTAAAACTAAAGATGGTTTTGAAGGTTGATTGGATGTAGAACTCATCTCCTACTGAGATCATTGAGTCAATTGAGCTTGAGCTTGTTGTCTTGTAGTTGTTGCTATCGTACCAACCATGTTATTGTAGGGAGATGATACATTACAATATGATACTTGGTTAGTTGCCTATTGCTCATGATTAGGTAGGGGATCTTGGAAGATACCCATATCTTGATTAGTTGTGGGTGCATGTAGAGTAGGAGGTTGATTGTTTGTTGGAAGATTAGGTTGAGGACCCTCTATAACAAGGTGACCTGCATTAATTAAGTCCTGAACCACATGTCTCAACCTCTTACATGAATTTGTCATGTGCCCCTCCACTCTATGATACTCACAATGTTGACCAATATTATACCAATTATTCATGGTATCGGGTTGCCATATGGGAGGCAACTCAATCATGTTTGCTTCCAAAAGTTGCTTTAGAACCACCGTCATAAGCGTGTTGAGTCTTGTGAAATTCCTTGGTGGGGGTTTTCTAGGTTGTCGAAGCACCATCTTTTGTAGGGTGTTAACAACACTATTAATATGTCTACTATATGTTACCCCATCACCAACTACATGCTTGTTCTTATACTGAGATTTCATGGTCCTATCTTCTTCTTTCTTTGGCTTAATTTGACCTCTTCAAGTAAGGGTTTGCTCTACCCTTCTTGCTAGATCTATTGCTTGGTCAAAAGAAGTAATAATTGTCGTTTCCAATTCATATGATATTTGCTCTTGTAATTTTCCAATAAATATCTCTAACATGTCTCGAGGAGGTAAAATATATCTCAATCGTCCAACTAAACTTCTCCACCGAGACAAGAAATCCAAAAAACTTTCATCTTTAACTTGTTTCAACATATAAACGTCTTTCATAGTCACATTTTTCTTAACATAAGCTCTGAATTATTGAACAAACAATTTTGTTATCTCTTCAAAATTCCTCAAAGAATGATGAGGCAATTGATAATACCATTCCAATGTCATACCACCAAGGCTCTTAGGAAATGTCTTTAGTAACATGTCATCATATATAATATCATGGCATGTTGTCCTAAACATCTTTAAATGTTCAATTGGATCCTTTGTTCTCTTATAAATAGGCAAAACCGACATTGGAAAATGCTTAGGGTAAGGCCTAGAAGCGACAACAGGGTCTAAGGGTTGATTGCACATTTCCTTGTCGTTGTAAGTGAAACTTGGAGGTTGAATCATATCCACTCTCGAAACCAATTGCTTCACCACACTTACAATTTCTTGGAGGTTGAAAAAAAAATTCTTAATATAGAGTCGGACAATAACTAGGAAAGCCATATACATGATTTCATGTCTCAAGTTCAAACCTCGATACAAGGAGTACTCGAAAAGGATAGATCGCCAAACACTTAATAAACTGATAAATTGTTGAGAATTCTATTGACTTTATTTTTACTCAACCTACTAGAATTTATTAAAGTTTTCTAAAGAAAAAATAATAGTAATTTTATTGTAGCAAAGGCATATGTCGGCAATGGTTGCCCGGGAAAGATGGTTACAAGAACAAATAAAGTTAAAGAAAACAAAGATCTTGCTACGAGAAAGCACTACTTAAGAATAGGAATCTATGTAACCATTTGAGGAGACAACAACGTTCTGTAGAAAGCTAATAATTGCCCACTAAAAACTCCGCATATTGAGATGAGTAAAAGCTTCTTTTTTGAGATTTTGATAGGCCATACACTTTAAAATGGGCCTAAGATACGGACAGTTTAACATAGATTTTTTAACCTTTGCTTTTCCATTAACGTTAAAATTACTGACCTCAAGAGAGAAAAATAAAGATTTAGGGAGGGCTCACATTTAATATTTAATTTTATGACGACATATGTATTGTCGGTAATCTTTTGGTTTTATTTGAGAAGAATATTTTATATGTTTTTTAAAACAAAATATATTTTCACAACTATTAATCCTCATTCTACAAATTCAACGTAGTTTTCTTTTGGACTTAGGTGAAATAGAATATCTCAAATATGTAATTTATTGATAATATTTGAACGTAGAAGTTAAAGAATTTTATAGTATTAAATTTTAATCTATTATATTATCATTTATAAAATTATTAATATTTATTAAAATTATATTTTACATTTAAACAAGCATAAAATGACAAATAATTGAATATAATTTTTTTAATTAAAATGTAATAGTTTAAAAACTTTAAATGCAAGCAACTTGAAATATAAAGGAATTATAAATTATACTTATATACATACAAAAATAAATCTTTATATATATATATATATAAAATATGCCTATACTTTTTAACTTACATTAAAAAAATTAAAAAACTTTAAAATTGATTATATACATTAAACATAGTATATTATTTTAAATATAATAGTTAATATTTTTTTTTTCAATTGATTATATGGATTGAAATGAACTTCATTTGTATTACATCATCGTCATATAGTGGTATTACGGCAAAGCGAGAAGACAAAGATTCCTTAAATGTTGAGGAATCTAATCCGGTTGAGCTAATGTCGATTGATAATAGATCATACTATCTTAATAAATAAGAAAATAAATTCTTAATTTAATATTAAGATTCTATTTTTGTCTCCAGGGACATCGCAATGATTTGGGCTTTTGTTCTTCTTCGATAGGTCCAAAGTTCAAACCCCTACGTGTGTAGTGGTATTTAAATTCCTTATTAATAAGTTCAATTCCTCCCTTATAAGAGATGAGATAGGAATGCCTAGCCCTCAACATCATACTAACCAAATTTTTTAAAAATAATATAATAGATTTGGTTAGGGTGAGAAACCCCTACGTACAGGGTTGAGCACGCTTCCTCAACCATGACCTCTCCTAAAACCGAGAGCTATGCTTATCAATAAATAATTTAACACATAACCACCACACACCCACTCAACCCACACCACGATTTAAAAAATATATATTTTTAATCATACATGTGTATAACCCTCTCTTTATATATTTTATATAATTTGTGATATTGCTTATATAAGAACTTAAGACTATAGGACAATCCTTACTCAAAATTTTATTAGAACTTATATATATTAATTAATTATTAAACATATTTATATATTTATCTTATAATTTAAACTTAATTTTTATGATAAAAAATCAAAAACATATAAATAAAATATTTTAACAATAAATAACTTATTAATATTTTATATTTAATAGTCTGCCTTTGTAAGGCAAATAAAGAAGGTGGGCTCCGTTGAATAGGAGGTCCATGGTTTGAACCTTTGTGATGTGAAGGGGGAAACAAAAAATCTCTTGTGGCTTCCCTCTAAACAGTGGTGGCTTTCCTTTAGACAGTGGTATACCCAGATGGGAGGCTTCCCTTTAGATAGTGGTATATCCAAATGGGACGACATTGTCAGCCACCTAAAAGCAGCTCTTGAGGTTTTTTTTTAACCTAAAGTTTTGTCCCTGAGATCTAGGTGGATTGGTAAGTGTTTGTCTTGCAAGGCACTTATCAAGAAGATACCTAGGTTCAATCCTCGGGAGCAGACTTGTTTGCAAAGGTAGTAGTCTCATTTGAATCTTCCTCGGGAGCAGCTTGTTTGCAAAGGTAGTAGTCTCATTTGAATCCTATGTGTGTCAGATCGAGGATAATAGCACGAATCCCGAGCATCTGATAGTTTCCTTCACGTTGGATCAACAATAAAGCGAAATAGATTTGGTGGGAGCAACCTCTATAGTTTGAACCCTAGGCTTATCAATTACTAAAAATAATGTGATTATGACCAGCTCTATATAACATATATATATATATATATATATATATATTTTAGAAATACTGCTTACTATTTCATTAAAAGAAAATTAATACAACAATCAAAAGATTCTACGAATCAATTGGAGACATTTTGACATTAAGATGTTTTTCTCAGCTCACTCATGATAACTGGATTGAAGACTTGTAATTGCTCTAAGATACATTTCAAAATTTTATAAGTAGCCTGAGACTTTAGTTGATGTTACTTAAAATCAATAAACACCTGTCCTTCCAAAGTCCAAATAGGATTGAAACTCTGACAACATGCCATATTCCAACTAGATGAGAGGAGCAAAGATGGGAGTCACCCATAAGAGCTACATTCCACCATATGTGATTTCCAAAAAAAAAAAACCAATAATCTGATCTAAATATTTACAACTTAAAAAATTATATTTTAATATAAAAATTTAATATTATCCAATCAAATGAAACTCTAAGTACACTTCCAAAGTCTTGATTAAAAGAATACTCCCTCCCTAATAATGCACGGGTTTACATTCAGTTGACTACGAGCATTTATTTAAAAAGTATAATTTATAAGATGCTCATCTACCTGTGTATGTTGTAGAGTTGTAATCAAATATTTGTCTCATTCCAATACAATTGCACGCCCTGGATATGGCTTTAAATTAAAACATTATTCAATTAGTTGAAATATCTAATTTCAGAAAAAAACCCAAAACATTGTACAAATCACCCTCTTCTTACGTCTCCTTAATTGCGAAGTTTTTGTGTTGTGCATGGCATTAACAACTTCGTACTTCACATCTTCAAAGAAGTTCTTATTATAATAATAATAAGAATAACTTGAGAAGCAAAACATAAGAGGAATTTTATTTTTTATATTTAAATATATCTAGAAAGACAATAACTAAAAAACTAAAAAAATAAAATTTTAATATTCTTTCGCATATATTTTAAGGTCTTACTTTCTCTTTAATCAAAATGATTTGACATGCTAAATTTTTATGTGTTTCCCCAACCTAGAGCTTACTATTTTGCATAAGAAACATAACTTATGATCCCTAGATGTGCAGGGGCACACCTTTCTAGTGTGTCGGTTAAGATAGAATGACCCCTCTACCATAATCATAATATTTCAAAAGCTATGAAGGGATTGATGAACCACTCAATTTTTTCTTTGGGAAAAAGCATGGAATATATCTAATAAAACAGGAATTTCAACTTCAAAAGGTCAAAGCATTATATTCTACATAAGGTCCACTAGTGATTATTTTATAAAATGAATTTTTTATTTGAAAAGAATGGTTGGTGAGTAGTTGTAGAATGAGTATAAATTTTTTATTTAAAAAGAATAGTTGGTTGGTAGCGGTAGAATGTTTATTGTTCGGTAACTGTCAACAATAACAAAGCGAAATAGGTTTGGTGGAAGTAGCCATATAATTTGAACCCTGTTAGTTACTAAAAATAATATATAATGTGGTTGTGACCAACTCTTCTATATAACCAAAAATAAATAAAAATTATTTAAAATATATTATATTTTAAATCTACTAAAAAAATCATTTTATAATATAAAATTTTTATTTAAAAAGAATGGTTAATTAATAGCTATGAATTATTCGAGATATATTGACTTTGCCTATTTTGTTTTTCAATGTATAAGCATCATTAGGTATTTAGATCCCATTATCAGTTTATACACATTATGAGGAGCATGGATCCCATTACCAATAACATATGGACAAATAATTAATCTTAAAGAAAAGACAAGTCTACATCTCATTACAAAAGGATAAAACGATCATCTCTAGAGCACGTGTATTTTGAAATGGAAAGCAATATTCGTAGTATATGCTTTTGAATGTAATGGCCAAGGAACTCCACGTCAAACTTTCTTTTTATTGTTCTCATTATTTAAATTGTAAAAAACTAATAAAATAAAGATATACTCAATAGAATTTTGAGTATATGTTTGTGAAATTATACAACTTTTGTAATTATTAAGTTTGATGGTAATTTGTTAGTTATTTTTTTATGTGGTTATTGTGAGAAATCCTTATGAATGATGTGTAGGGTAGTCTTTTTCCAACCATGACCCTTCGTAAAGTCAATAGCTATACTTATCAACAAGGAATTTCACACAAAACCACCACACAGGCATCCCCTCACACTCGCCCACGTCATGGTTTGAACCTTGGACCTCCCAAGAGCCAAAGCCGAAACTGTTGCACCCAGGTGCATTTTTATTTTGTTTGTTTTTTTTTTTTTTTAAAGGTTTTTAATGTATATAAGTTTATATAATTATTTAAATATTACACTAGAGTTTTAAAACTTTTATTACAAATATTAAAATATTGAATATGAGATTTATTTATTTATTTTGGAAAAGTTTTGAAAGGGTTATATCAACTATTTGGTGCCGCTTAAAATTAACTTAATGTGGGTTATATCAACTATTTATTGTGAACCAAAAAATTGTTAATAATATTAAATACAAAATTTACTAGATTAATTTTATTTATAACTTTTTAAAAATTTAATAATATATATTTTTTCCAATACAAATTAAACGACATATTATCAAATCAAAAAAAATTAATAATAAAACAGGTTGTAATTGAATAAACATAAAAATAGTAAATTTGTTGCGATTTATTTACACCTTTAGTTTTCAATTAATGAAATTTAAAGATAAAAAATTGTTTATATATATATATATATATATATATATATATATATATTATTTTTTTGAATATTTAATGTATATATTGTGAAGTAATTTAAAGTAAAATGGGTGGCAGAATTAAGGGCACACTCCAAAGAAACATAGCAACATGGGATCTCCCTTCCTTTGATTGAACTCTAATAATCAAGATGAAACATCAACATATTGTTAAAATGTTTTAGCCTTAAAATTATAATATGGGTGGAATATGATTGTATTTTTTTTATATTGAACATCGTTTACAAATATTGACAAATATCAGCACTCGTTCGAGCAAACACAAGAGAAATCGACCTCACAACGTGGATGATAATAACTAGGCAACTGCCATTACACATTATATGATTGTATTTCATGTATTATTGTTTTATTATACATTTATTTTAATATTATTATTAAAATTTTAAAAAGTTAATAAAAGTTACATAAATTTGTATATAATTTTATTAATTGTTGGAGATGACATTTTCGTATAATTTAAATCATGCAACAAAGTTGCTAGCACTTCTTTTTCTTAGACTTTCCATGATGAGCACCATATATATGTAAAAATTATGTAAGAAAAACAATAATAAGGTTCTAAAATTAAACATGATTTTGGGATTTATTTTTAAAAATTATATTATTCCTTTAAAGCCATAAATTCCAATACATAATAATGGTAGGACCACTCCTCCATAGAATACATAATGTTTCACCTTTGTAGCAATTACTTCAAAGTTACATTAACTCTTTCAATTTTTATAGAGCTACCCAATATTTTCTTATACCTGCAAAGGCTAGGTGGATTGGTAATTATCTGTCTGGTTAGGCACTTACTAAGAAGAGACCTAGGTTCAAACCTTGGGGTATGCTTGTTGCAAAAGTAGTAGTTTGATCTGAATTCTTTGAGTGTGTGTCAGATCGACGATGATCGTATGAATCCCGAACGATCAGTGGTCCCCATCATGTCAGTCCCTCTCATGTCAAGTCAACAGTAACGAGGTGGTATAAGCTTGTTGGGAGCAACCACAAATAGTGTGGATGTAACCAAATTTTCTATGTATCGAATAATATATATATTCTTATATTTTTGAAAAGACGTCCCGAGGAGGACAACACAATGGTTCGAGCTTTGGCTCTTCTTTGAGAGGTCTAAGGTTCAAACCGTGACGTGGGCGAGTGTGTGAGGGGGTGGGTGTGTGGTGGTTGTGTGTTAAATTCTCTATTGATAAGCATAGCTCTCGATTTTAGGAGGGGTCATGGTTGGGAGGAGTTTGCCCAGCCTTGTGCGTTGGTCATAGGGGTTTCTCACACTAACCAAATTAAAATAAAAATTATATATATTTTTGAAAAGGCAACCCCAAATGATATGAGCAAAGACACAATAAAGTAAATGATCTAAGAAATTTTTATTGCTCTAAATATTCATATTTCAATGTGACCAAATATCAATCATCTTTTGATAGACTCTAAACCAACTCTTCCTTTCCTCTAAAAATAGGTAAATAAAACGTTTGAAGAATATTTTAAAGTGCATATTTCATTCTTTGAGTTCCTCTCCTTCAACCAAGTTACTAATAGAAATCCATGATCTGGAGTTGTTATTCATGTTAATATATTTTTTTACCTTTGGACCACTACAAATTAGACATACCCAAGCCAATGGTTGACATTTTGAATCAAAGATAAGAGGATAAGGCACTAGACCAAAAATTTGTATAATACCCCTAATTGGTTGACCATCCAATATGTTTCTTGATTAATTAAAACTTATCTAATATCAAATTCCATTTTGACGATTCTTTGGATAGGGTTTGATTCGTAAATAATTTTGTTGCATTAAGATAACCTATATATTTTTGAAGTAACATTTCACTCAACTCTTTCTTTAATCCTTAAATAATCTTCAACCGAATTTTACCTCTAAGGTCAAACTCATAAGTTTGCAATTCTACAAACCTATCCCTCCAATATTCTTTCCTTTGAAAACCCTATCCCACTTACAAAGAGGAAACCTAAATTTTTCTTCACATCCTTTCCAAATAAAATCTGTTTGAATTTTATCAATTTTTATGTTATACTTACACTAGTAAAAGTGACATCATATAAATAAGGATGGATTGCAATGTAGTCTTTATAAGTTGTAGCCTTCTTGACATGGATAAGAACTTACTTTTCTAACTTGCCAAACAATCTTTCATTCTATCCAAACATGAGTCCCAAAGCTCATTTTTGTTTCTTGTATGAGATAAAGGAATATCCAAGAAAGTTGATATTTTTTTTTAGATTTAAACCCTAAAATATCAACAATGATATGTTGTAAATCTAGGAAAATGTCAATAAAAAATTCATTTATGTTGTTGTATTAACCAACTATTCAGTATCCTTATCGTAACATGATAATATTTATTTAAACTTCATGGTCTTGTAAACTTAAGGATGATCCAAAAAAAAAAGTATCATCAACAAATTGAAATTGCATCCCCAAGTTCTGGGTGGATTGGTAGTTGTTTATCTAGCCAGGCACTTACCAAGAAGAGACCTAGGTTCAAACTTTAGGGGTATGCCTATTTGTTTGCAAAGGTAGTAGTCTAATATGAATCCTTTGAGTGTACATCAGATCAATGACAATGGTATGAATCCTGAGCGATCGGTGGTCCCTCTCACATCGGGTCAACAATAACAAGGTGGTATAGGCTTGTTGGGAGCAGCCCCTATGATTTGAACCCCGCACTTGACAGTTACTAAAAATAATGTGGATGTAACCAACTCCTCTATGTATCAAAAAATTTTAAAATTGTTATTTAATTTTATGCTATTATCCTTAATAAAAATATTATAATAATATTAAATAATCAAAATAAATACTTACTATAACCCTTGGTGAGATATATAAACAATTTGATATGATTACTATTAAAAAGCAAGTATTAAATTAAGATATTCGGAACACAAGGTGCAAATTGAATGGGTTAATGATTAATATTTTGAAACTTTGAATAGGATGTCCAAGGCTCTAATTCAAAGACGCCCAAGGTTCTAATTCGAAAGTTCTAGGGTTATACACCATTCTCTAGTATTGGTGGATAAACATTGGATAATTACTTTGTCCCATATAATCTCTTGTCTTGGTGAACATTAAAAACTAATTTGTTTTACAATATATCGAATACTATACAACATAAATTCATATTACTACATTTAAAATAAAATATAATAAAAACATTATATTGAAAACTATAAAGAAAACTCAAATTTAAATGATAAATATGAAGGAGGTTTTCACGAGATATCATATGAAATATATGAAAAGTGTTCTTTATTTTTCATATTCGAAAATTATTTATTATTATTATTATTATTTTGATAATAAGGGATTGTACTTGGGTCCCCCACCCTTGAAAAATTACATCTATTTTCTTTAGAGCTTGAGATTTTACAAATAGATGCACTTCTCATCTCAATGGAGATGCTATAACTAGAAACCTACATCATTTTACATAAAATGTCCGAATTCTTGATTTTCATTTTCTAGATCTTTTCAAATTTCTGTATGAATACAATAACTATAAAATTTAGAATCTTTCTTGACATTTTCCAATAGCAGCCTTCACAATGCCAAAAATTCACCTCTACTATCTATAACTAGAAACCTACATCATTTTACATAAAATGTCTGAATTCTTGATTTTCATTTTCTAGATCTTTTCAAATTTCTGTATGAATACAATAACTATAAAATTTAGAATCTTTCTTGACATTTTCCTATAGCAACCTTCACAATGCCAAAACTTCACCTCTACTATCTATGCCTTGCATCTTAGTAGAGTAATATTTCCAAAACATCGCACTATCATAGTCCACTTTACCAAATCTAAATTTCTAGTTTCCTTCCTCATTGAAGTCATAGCCTTTCATTGCTCTTTCCATCGTTTGAACCTTAGTTGGCAAATATTGTAATTTTATTTTTTACGACTTGAAAAATCATCATTGTTCTTGTTTTGAATGGTTGACTTCACAGAATCGTATCTCCCAAAATATTGCTTAATGTTTTGCATATAACCACTCATTTTAAAGCTATTCAAATTTTGCACAAGTTGGTCCTAGAATTAGCTAAATCAAATAAGTCTTCATGAAGATATGGCTCCTAAAAGATGAGATATTCCCATTGAGAACAACTTTTGGGACTATTGGAAGACCAATAGATTCAAATCAAAGACCTTGAAGATAGCTTGGGATTTGGGTTTGGGTTTCATCTATTGGTAGCTTTGGTTGGAATGTAACAATAGGATCTTCAAAGAAGAATTTAGACCAAAGGAAATAATTTGGAGCACTCTAATTAGAAAACTTTTAGAGATAGTATAGGCTAGAACTTAGGACTCTCAAATGGTAGAGGATGAAGCAAATATATGGACACAACTCTAGAAGCAACTACAATATGGGAACTAAGAAAGGGAGTATAAGAATAGAAAGAGGGATTTGTAGATTCAAAATGAAATTCAGGGATTCAAAAAAAGAGGGTAAATGGAACACCTTAAGGGATCATCTAGTATGGACTAAAACATCTAGAAATTGGATAGTCAAAGAAATAGAATTGAGCCGCATTTTGAGCCTTTCCAAAAAAGCAGGTTATCAAAAGTAAATGTATAGCGTATTTTTTTGCATGAAAAATTTACCTTTTTTTCAAAAAAAATTATTAAAAAGAGTATTAATAATATTAAAATGAAGAATAGGTCCGAGGTGTAGACCAATAGGTTCAACCAAACCCCATAAGGGGGGCGGAGGTCCAAGGTTCAAATCTCGGGCCTCGTTGGACAGAACGCTTGTCCCTTTCCTGGTGCTTTTAGTGGCGTAAAATATTTATAATGATTGTGGCATGGTGGTTATAGGGACGAATTGCACGAATAACTGTGTGGCGACTTCTAGGGTGGACAACGCAAAATACTGTGGCAGCCATAAAAGTCGGACAACCTACCCGAATTTGTGGTAACTACCGATTCCACCATGTAAATTCAAAAAATATATCTATATATATATATATATATATATATATATATATATATATATATATATATATATATATATATATATATAGATATTAAACCGAAGAACCAATGGCTTTTGGTTCAATGGTTAGGACAAATAGTTGATGTAGCCTACATCAAGGTTCAAATTTGAACACTAAATAATTTAGTTAAACTAAATCAATATAAAAAGGAAAGGATAACCTTTTCAAAACTCTTTTTAAAAAAAATATTAAACTGAAGGATCAAAATAAAATTAAAAAGTATTTAAAAAATATTAAAAAAATACCAAAAATACATGGTAAAAATAAGAGGTTTGAAAATAAAAACTTTAAAATTCTAAATAAAAGGTTCAAAGTTTGAATTTCGATAGGGCTAAGGCTACATGCTTTGACATGCTTTTGCCCTATGTGGGATTAAGGTTACATACCATCCTCTAGTGTCTTAAAAATGTTGAAATTTTAAATGAAAGGTTTAAATTTTGAATTTTGCTAGGGCTAAGGTTACACATGATGTGCTCGAATCTTATGCAGGTAGGTTGCATATCATCTTGACAAAAATTCAAAATTAACGAATCTACATCAAAAGACATTATTTCATATGTTCTGTAACATAGTATAACTTGAATGGACTTAATAATAAAAACTTAAAAAAAAAAAATACTAATAACCATGGTTAAATAAACAAATACTATAAATAATATCATATAACCTATAACACCATAAACTATAAAAACTTAATTTTCTTTAACTTTCTATAATATCCAACAAATTCAAATATATATTATAATTTTATTATATTAACTTTGTAATAAAACAATATATTTTAATCATTATGGTTTATTATGGCTATCCAAATTCATAAGAGGAACATAAAATAAAAAATATTTACTTTGACTTGTTCATAAACACTAGTCTATTATATCATGGATTTGACCCAAGCATCATCTTGCATATCTTTCTTCACCACCCTAATGGCATTCAAGTCCAACTTAATTACAATATTTTAAATTATTAAGCCAATGTGGATTAAATTTGAACATGAGCCAAAGCTTAAGCTTGTTGGATTAAATATTTCAATTATTATTTTTTTACTATTGTATACTTTATTTCAATCTATTCTATAAATAAAATGTAAATATTCGGAGGCATATATAAAACAAATAAATAAGTTAAATAATTTGGGATAAGATTTATTATATACAAAATAAATAAATATATTTTTAAAGTATTTAAATATAATAATAATTAAAAATAATATATTTATAAAACAATATCAAATTAAAAAAATATTATTAAAAAATAAATATTTGTTAAGTAAAAGCACAAGTTTAATCTAAAATTTATTCATATCATTTGAGCTATAAAGCAATTAGAAAAACATGAATGTGATTTTCCACATTCTTGACTTCATTTATATAATAAATCTCAATTTTTTTCTCATATATTTTTATAATTAAATTATATTTATAAATTTTATTTTAATGTAAGAAATTTTTATGACAGTTTTTATTATGAACTCTTATAAAGGGAAAGCCGAAGTTATCAATAGTAACACATAGCTACATACATGTACGGTTTAAAAGTTGGACTTACCAAAGAAGAGCCAAAGCTCGAAACATATATATATATTTTTTTAAAGCTAGATTATATTATATAATTAAAGAAGAGCCAAAGCTCGAACATTACAATATTTTGGTGTTAATATTGTCCACCAGCTAAAAAACAAAATGAGGTGGATCAGGAGTAAAGCATCCATAACTGAATATACATAAGAATAGAAGCTAATATCAACAAAAAAAACCTATACCATATATCTTGCTGCAATATACCATATATCAGCATTCATCTGTGAGAGAGTCTGTTATATGAAAAAATTCTAGGCATGCCTTGTGAGAGAGTCTGTTATATGAAAAAATTCTAGGCATGTCTTCCGTGTTATCTTCTGCAGTCTTCAGAGAAGAAAAAGAAGTAATCAAACCCTGAACCTGCTCGAATCATTGTGTTGTCCCCTAAGACTAAAAATAAAAATTTGGTTAGTGTGAAAAACCCATATGACCAACACTAAGGGTTGGACATCCCCATCCCACCATGACCTCTTATAAAAGGGAGGTCCAAAATTCAAACCCCAACGTGTATGAGACAGGTCTAATAATGACCATATTTAAATCCTTCCAAATATTTAATCCAGGTCTTAATATTAAATTTATTAAAATATTTAATCCAAGCTTCTCACCTTAATATTAAAACTATTAATTATATGAAATAATAAAACTATTAATTTTATAAATTAGTAAATAATTATTTTAAAATTTAATATTATTATATATAATTTTTTTTTTTATTATTTGTAACCACTTATGTATATAGCATATCCACAGCATGTGAGGAGAGATTTGAACATGGGGCCTCTCAATTTCAACCGGAGAGTTTTAACTACCCACTTGCTCTCCAACTCCTCTATTCAAAGATAAAAATTATTCGTTACGATAATTTTTTAATATTTTTAAATCCATTCATTTACTCTTAAATACATATTTTTAACTTACAATTTTATTTTGTTATACTATTTTATTTATTTATTGTTTTAAGTCTTCACAAGTGAGTTATGGTTATATGCAAATTTGATTATGTTGCTCTCTTACAAATGCACTTTTCTTGTATAAATCTATTTGATTTGTTATTATTCCATTGCACCTGCCACAAAGTGGCTGTCCTTGTTTTTTTATTTGTATCAATTAAATTAATTTAATTTAATTTTTAATTTATGTAAGGATTTTATAATTGTTCTGTAAAACAATGGGAAGTACACAGACAGTAAAACTAATTTTTTTAGAATTTTTACAATTATTAGTTTTTAAATTTTTAGTTAATTGGGTAAAGGTAAAGTCAACCAATTCTAATCTTTTAATAAATAGACAGCTCATCAGCCGCCCGCCTATCCTTTTCTAGATAAGTTTTTGAAAGGATCTCCCTCCCTTATGCAATGATTTGAACTTGGATCTCTGAATGAAGATCTAAAAATAACAAACTTGCCCATAGTTTTTGAAAGGATCTCGATCCCTTATGCAATGATTTGAACTTAGATCTCTGAATGAAGATCTAAAAATAACAAACAGTAAAACCAAAAGTAAGTAAACTGATAAATTATTTTTTTAATTGAAGTTAGTGTGAAAAACCAATACACGGCTACACAATAGCCATACACTCACCGCTCACACGTACCCTCACCCCGATTTGAACCTTAAAACTTCCGGAAAGAAATCATGAACCGGTTAAACTATCTCCCTGCTTTTATTTTCAGCTCCTCGTGAATACCTAACGTCAGAAGGGAAAAAGAAAACTAAATAGATCATATTGCAGTTACAAAATTTACCGTTGTAACCAATCTGAATGATGGTGAATCATTGTCCCACAACGATCCCCTCGGCACTGATCTTGACCGGAATGTTGTCCGTTCACATGTCCACCGACGAGGATTTCAATATTAATGGTGAGAGGTATGTTCACAAGGTTTGCCTCCCTAACCAGAGCAATGGTCAATTTCTAATTCCCAGCTTTGCAAAAAAAATTAATAACAATATAAGTATGTGGGACCTTGGCAAGAAGGGCCGCGTAAATCATTTGCTCTGCAACAAAATTTACACATCATCACGTGGACGTTTTCCAATAAGAATTTAATGAGAAGGAAAGAAAAATGCTACCACTGTTGAATTATTCTCTCTATATAATGTCAGCATATTATGTTAAAATTTCTGTATTAGGTGTTAACGGATGCGAGATTTTTTCTTGGCTGAGGACTTTTGTCAAACGCTTTGTGAAATGTTTGGATTTTATTGAAATTTTGGAGGATTTCGTGGCAGAAGATTTGAATTTCGCCGAAAATTGGAGGTTTGAGAAAGGGATTTTAACAAACAGGTCGATTGCTTGCGGATATTAGGGGAAAATTCGTTTTTTTTACATGAAGATCGGACAGAATTGTCTAAAAATAACGTGTGAGATCGTTTTGTGGTAAGTTTAAAGAGTTGAGCAAGTTTGACGAAGAGCGGAGGGTTTTTTGCAAGGAAACTCGACAGTTAATTCGTTCTTTGGTTTCTCTGCAGAGTTTTGGCGCCTAGTGAGTGTTTTTTTTTTTTCAATGTTGTTGTGCTTGTTTTGATTTCGCCTGTAAAATGTGTTGCAGTGGGATGCAGGTTATACTGACATGGAAGCTAAAGAAGTGTTGTTTTCTTTACAGCTGGAAGTTTGGTGACTGCGCACAGGGAGGTCACGGACAGGAGTTTTAGACTCATCTATCCGCATGTAGCGTCAGAGGTGTCCGTCGCTTTAGTCTTGCTCTTGTTCTTTGGTTAAAGCTATGGCGTGTTCTTCTTTAATTTGGAAAGTTGCAAGCTAAAGTGATTCTTCAGACGAATACTTGTTATTTTCACTCGATACGGAGAGACTTTACGGGTAAATATTGAAAGTTTTTGCAGTTTTAGCATACGTTTTTTGTATCTTTAAGCTGAAGCAATTATAAGAGTCAAAGTACTTCACAATAAATTTGTGCAGCAACGATTACAGGAGACATGATGTTGTGAACTGTGGCCGATTATAATTTTAGATTTTTGTTTTTCCTCTTGGAGATCCATGCATGTGATTCTATGACTCTCTGTTTTGAGGCTTTGGAAGCATATACATTACTGGTTGTAGATGTTTGTTTCCTTGGATAGGACACTTTGCCGGCTTGCTTTCATTGTTTATCCCTAGTTTGCTTGAGATAACACATTTGGCATTGTTAGTTCCGCTTACTGTTGTCCTGTCGTTGTTTTTGCCGAACAAGGCCCAATGTTTGTCCTGTTCGGAAGAGAAGACTTCTAATTTCTCAAAGCGTTGAGGTTTGAGAAGACTCTACAATTATCTTTACTTTTTCCTCCATCCGGCCTTAGATATTACTGTTTATAGTTTTTCATTTGTCCATTGTCGGTTTCTATGAAGAAAATAGACGAGTAGGGGGAAATTCGTTCGTTACACGAGTTTTTTTTTGGTAGGATGCAGGTCTGTGTTGCGAATCATGTAGGATGCAGGTCTGTGTAGCGAATCATTATCTCTTCTTGTTATTGCATTAGCGACGCGATTTTATATACTGTGCAAATTGAACGAACAACCGTTCAAGTTGTTGCCGTTAATCTTGTAAAGACACGAGAAATCTAATCTACGTATAAGACATTGGAGCTTTTCAGAATAAATCTAGCTAGAATTTTCAGCTTATCTTATATTTAACATCGTTATTTCTTGACGTTTTATCATTGATTTTTGCTGAAATAGGCATTAAATGCTCAAATTCCTTGGAGATCTTGATGTTTTTCTTGTATTTTTAAAAATTGTGGAGACTAAACTAATGCTACTCTTATTTTGAGGAGGCAGATGCATAGTAAATTTCAAGGTCTTTAAAGATGAAGGAAGAGCTTCCAGGAGAAATTAGGCATAGGACAGCTACAAACTTGACAAACGGAAGCAATAATGTGAGGTCTCAGAATAAGAACTCTGTCCATAATTCGAAGCCTAGAGATATGGCTCGGAGATCCGAGACTTCCAATGGAATCTCAAAGGAAATCAAAACAAAAGTTAAGACTAATTATATGGAAGGAAATGGCATAGTGAAGAAAAGTGATCAGACTTCTGTTAGGGCTGCTGTCAAGAATCCCAGCGTTCGTAGTAATGGCGAGGCTGCCAAAAAGAGTACAGGAATTCCCGTCCTGGAAATTCATGAAGATCCTGAATTTGGAAGTAACAGGTCTGTAAATCAGCAGAATTTGAAGCTTCGGACAAGTCAGGGGGGTTTTGCTCCAAAACGGTCTCAAAAGTCCCTCACTTCGTTGGAATCTGATTCATGTAATGTGGTTGAATTTCGGAAACTGAAGAGATTGGTCAAGGAATTGCAAACAACAGAGCAGATGCTTCGGAATGAACTTCTTCTTGAGCGGAACAGAGCATTGCTTAAGGTTACTGAGTTGGAGAAAGAGCTTAACTCAAAGTATAATGAAATTGAGAACTTGAGTATGGGACTTGCTTCTTTGAGAGCACAGTATGATCGTATTCAAGAGAAATTGCAAATAACAAAAGAGTTGCAAGCCAAGGTTGTTCAATTGCAAAACATTAATGAGGAACTTGCGCAGCAGAAAAGAGAAACGGAAACCAAACTTACTACAGCTGAATCTCAAATTGTTGCCCTTACCCATGCCGAAGAGGTGAGTGATCTGTAAAATCACATCTCTCTTGAGAAAACTGCTATGTATTTTTGGAATAACAAACATTGCATTATGGCTTGTAGAGATATAAGGGTTCTGAGTTTTTCATCAGGATTTTGAGTTGTTAGGTGTGTCAAAACTCGTTTACTTCTATTATTGAAGTCCAATAGGATCTCATTGGATGGTTTACTTAAAATGAAAATTTGATTCTAGATAATTTATGTAGATTTAGCAGCATTAGCAATGTAGAATTTGGGCGAGACATCACCCAACTGACTGCAATCTATTTTTGATGACAAAGTCCAAGATACTAGGACGACCTAACGGTAGGTCCATCTGCCCGCCTGCCCTTCCGAAGACATTACTTTCAGAACTTGCGGGAAAACAAGCTGAATTTAAAGAAAAACATAGGGCAAGTTTTCTCAGTGAGCGGGATAAGACGGAAATAGATAAGTGTGTCCCCTTGCCTGTTCATTCAAGGACAGTATCTTCAGAACTTATGGAAAAAGAGACCGATTCTAAAGACAAACATAGAGCAATTTCTCACAGTGACCGGGATCAGATGGAAATGAACGAGCAGAAGGCAGGGGAGAAGGAAGCTAGTGACAAGCACACTGTTTTGACAAAATCTATAGGTGCCGAAGGTGGAAAGAGGTCGAGAAGAATTCCAAATCCTCCTCCAAAACCTTCTTCAGAAACTGTCGTCTCCTTAACTGTTGCACCTACTGAAGCTCTTGGCACGACCCAACTGCAACCTCCAGCATCACCCCCACCTCCCCCTAAAGGTCCTGTCAGTGTACCGCCACCCCCACCTCCCTCTAAAGGTCCTGGCAACAATCTGCCTCGACCACCACCACCACCACCTCCTCCTCCTCCCCCTTCCCCTCTTTATGCTCTTCCTTCTAAGTCAACTGTAAGAATAGAAGCAATGCAGAAAGCTCCAGAAGTGGTCCTGTTTTACAACTCATTAATGAAGCGAGACGCAAAGAAAGATTCCTCTGCAACTGGAAATTCCGAAAATTCAAACATAGCAGGAGCTCGCAGCAGCATGATCGGAGAAATTCAGAACCGTTCTGCACATTTGCTGGCAGTGAGTTGATGTTGATTTCATTTCTTCTATTCACGTGGTTCAGTTTGGTTTATTCTGTGAGACAATCATCATAACCATTTGGAACATTTTGCAGATCAAAGAAGATGTTGAGATGCAGGGTGACTTTATACGGTCTTTGATAAAGGAAGTGCGGAATGCAGCTTATGCCAACATTGAGGATGTCCTAGCTTTTGTTCAGTGGCTTGATGATGAGCTTTCTTTCCTTGTATGTTAAATGACCCCAGAACAAATGTTTGGAGTGATCCTCACTCTCAAAATGTTTCTTTTATGAATTCTCATTAATGTGCAAGTTTTCCACTAAATTTGATATGAGTGGATAGAAGAGGAATTTAAGATTCTGCATGTGACCTGGTGAATGATGAATACTGTTTTGCAGGTTGATGAGAGAGCAGTCTTGAAGCACTTTGACTGGCCAGAGAAAAAAGCTGACACTATGAGAGAAGCTGCATTTGCATACCGGGATATCAAAAAGTTGGAATCTGAAGTTTCTTCATTTGATAATGACCTCCGTCAACCTTGTGATGCTGCTTTAAAGAGGATGACGATATTACTAGAAAAGTAAAAATTTAAAATGTTGTATTTCACATATTTCCTTATTCACAGTCAACATTCTCATGAAAGTGTTAATGTTTTGACAGGTTGGAGCAAAGTGTCTATAAGTTGATGCAAACAAGAGACTCGGCAATGGTCCTGTACAAACAGTTTCAGATTCCAACTGATTGGATGCTTGACAGTGGAATTGTTAGCAAGGTACTACTTTCAGAATCAAAGTGAGCTTTGTTCTCTTTCATCTAGACTTGCTTGGGTGAAATTTTTATCATTTGAATTCAGAGAATATCTATATCTGGATTTGAATAAATAGGTTTTAATTTTATTCATATGCTTCATCAATGTGCACAAAAAAAACTTACCTTGCAAGCCCCTATAGCCAGACAATTCAGAGGGGAAATGTGAAGGGTTCTATTAAGAAGGCTAAATCCTGGGATGTTATGCACAAGGAATACTTAATTGGGAGAAATCATAAAGTACTATCATAAATGAACAACCTATAAGAATGGTGATTAATCTTTCAGTGAAGTGCTGCAATGAAAATTTGTTCTTATATCGGTGTTTATGGCTGCTAATATTTTGTCAGTTCAAATTTACATCCTTTAATCTTATTGCTTTGGGTGGAATTACTTGAGTTCGATGTTAAACTGGAATGCAATCAAATATATTGCTCCTAACATTTATCACAAGTCTCTGTTATTTGATGCAAAATGTTGTACACCTAAGATTCTGTCACTTCCCATTAGAAAGTTTAAATTGAGGTCATAGTTTTTAAATGCTATTGAAAGCTAGGGAAGTTACTTGCACTGCAAGATGGATTTCTAAATTTGAAATTAGAGGGAATCTTAAATTTGTCATTCATGAGATGAATCATGTTTCTATTCTGCTAAGCTGCCACGGTAAGTGCTTGTTGTAGCCAAAAAGCAATTTGTCTTCCTATATTTCTTTCACCCTGAACAGTAAAGACAGGCCCAAAGTTCTCACTGAACAATGGCTTCTGATTTTCTATTTGCCATCTTCACCAAGGTCTTTTACACATCTAATTATTGCCTTCAAGGATCTATGACATAAATTCCGGCTTAGTTTACAGGCAGTGCAATCAACTTCAATCATATGATACGTTTGAAGACAACTTTTATCAATGATGTTTGCAGGTGCAGGGATTGGGAAAGAGTTAATGATTTTCCTTCCTTGGTAGTATCTATCTATGTGTCTGGACCTACCTTTCTAGAGGGACTTAACTACTCTTTGCAGATCTTTATGGCATGGTGATATAAGGTTTTCATAATCATGAGTGTTGTTCTATATGTTATTCATGGCATCATATTCACCATAGTTTTGTCTAGATAAAAGTTTGTAAAGTACAGTGCATTAGATGAGTGGCATATTGATGAATTCTACTGAATAAAATTTATAAGTTGGGCCTTAAGTCTGATGAAATTTAACTTCTGCCATAAACATGTACATTGTGGCTGTTATTTCCTTTTTAGTTTGCACAATATGATTGATATAAGCAGAGAGGCATTGCATTGCTTGCAGTTGCCTCTAAATGGAAATGTTTTATCATTTGGCTTCAATTGCAGCATATATTCCTAATACTGATCCCGTAATTAAAGTTTTGGCCTTGCTGATGTAAGAACTGTGCCTCTTGATATAGTATGTGATGCATTCATTTATTGCCATTCAGTGATCACTTATAGGCCTATAGAATTTTCAACCTTTTCTAAATGCCATTTTGTTCTCAAACTCGAGATGTAATAATTAATAATGTTCTGTTGATGCAGATAAAGCTTGCTTCTGTTAAGCTGGCAAAGAAGTACATGAAGCGAATATCTATAGAGCTTGAATCAATTGGAAGCTCAGAGAAGGAATCTGCACCAGAATTCTTGCTGCTTCAGGGTGTGCGTTTTGCGTTTAGAGCTCATCAGGTGA
The DNA here is from genome assembly GCA_028583015.1 of Wollemia nobilis. Taxonomy (NCBI): domain Eukaryota; kingdom Viridiplantae; phylum Streptophyta; class Pinopsida; order Araucariales; family Araucariaceae; genus Wollemia; species Wollemia nobilis. Next base: position 2,062,818 of record JAQPPZ010017240.1, on the reverse strand, counting down.
TTCTCGCTTCATACAACATGTAGCCAGATGATTTGAATTCTCCAATTCTGTTTTCATGTGTGGTACTTCTCTCACTGGTTTTTCTCCATATATGCAGTTTGCAGGAGGCTTTGATGCAGAAACTATGCGTGCTTTTGAGGAGCTGAGGCATCTTGCTGACATCCACAATAAAGAATCACAAGATTTGCAATGTTCTAGCTTATCAGCTTAGTATCCTTGCAAAGTAAATGCTTACATTTTGAGAGTTGTAATGAAGGGTGCACTGTATGTCCGTAATAGCACCTTGAGTGTAAAAAAAGAATTCCCTCTCTCAAATTGAGTGGGCTGGTTTGCTTCCATTGTAGGGTTCAAGGACCAACACAATGGGAAGTAATGTTTACTTGTCTATACATTTGATTCATTAGCCAGTGTTCACATTTCACAAATATAATTACAATAAGAATTTTGATTATGTTTTCCAGAATTTCATCGCCTTCTTGATTCACTTTTGTTGAAATCTGAGAATTTATGTATGTACATCGTACATTGGACTAAGCTGACACATTGTTTGGATTTTTATGTCCAGTTAAATTAATTGATTCATTCTCATTCAATCAAAACAATAATGGTCCAGGCTTTTTATTTAGGATCTGTCAGACTTTTGGGCCAAGTGGATAATATGTTGGATGCAATTAATGCTGTAAAAATTTTGAACCAGTTTTTGCTATGTGACATTCTCTTTGTATCAATATGTTGAATCTCAACAAGGTTCACCAGTGTTTGCTTTCGTATTTAGTTATGCTGAACTAAATTTCACTAAAAGCTTTTCTTCAGAGTCTCTTGTATGTTAAGATTAAATGGAATGGCTATATGTCCTTCAAAATTTTGGAGATATTTTTCAACTTTTATTCATGGGACTATACCATGAGGCTTGTGTTATGCTGAACCCTGGTTACTCTTGTCCGTAGTGTTCTTATACTTCCACCTTGTGGTGGAGACTTAAGCCAATGCTCCGCCGAGCCTTTGGCTACTTTTGTTCTTGGTATTCTTGTAATTCCACCTTGTGGTGGCTCAAAATCTTCAACCAACATGCTAGCAAGAATGAAGCCCTTATTGTTAGGAATTATTACATCATAGGCCATGTGAGAAGTCAAGTTATCACTATAGTAAATTCTCACTACACTCAAAAGTTGCCTTAAGCGGGGAGAAGCAAGCGAGAAAGTAGAAGATAGAGCATTGGGTAGGACAAAAGCAAAAAGTTTCGATAAGATGAAGTCCAAAAATCGAAACATAAAAAGCCTGAAAAATCAAAAGTAATAAAACTTCTGACCAAGATGCAAAGTAAAAGTTCCGATGAAGTCTTGAGGTCAGATAACACAAAGTGTACCAAGATGCAAAATAAAAGTTCTGATGAAGTCCTGAGGTCAGATAAAACAAAGTGTTCGAGATCGGAAGGATGCTAATGGCCAAGGCTGCCTATGCTCCAAAATTTTAGGAAAACAGTTTTGAGGTGTACAGTCTTATGAGATAAATAGTTCTTTTCCAACAAGAAGATGTGGCAACCCATAGAAGTAGTTGGCGCATTAAAAGCAGGAGTGAGGGGAGCCATACTAGGAGAAGACCTTGAACCAAGTGATATTGATTTCCCATGTTTAGACTCAAGGAATCCCCAGAAAGGGTAGATGGCAATGACAGAGACACAAAAGCATCCAGGGACTCAAAAAATGCAGCATCAATGATTTTGAATCTGAAGATCTAATAAGGACAACGAATCCAACAAAGACATGACTTGACGCATAGAGGAACAATCATTTTGAAATCTCTGAATAATTTTGGAGGGAAACTCTTCCTATTGTAATCTATAAATAGTAGTGGACTTAGCTTTGTAAAGGATCAACAAGTTTGCAATTCTATGTATTTGTAGGCTTTCTTTTCATTTCTCTCTATAAAAATAGTTGTGGTTCTTGAGCAGCTTGTGGGCAAATCTCGAACCTCCGCTTTTGGCACAATCTTTGTAAAAGGTTGCCTGCATTATATATATATATATGGGAGTCTGCATCTATTTTTTAGCCTTAGCTTGCAAACCCGTGGTCGTGTATGTGTATGGGTTTGTGATCTTTTGCATGAATATCATATTTGCTAAGTGTATGTGTGTGTGAGGGGCTTGCATCTATTTTCAGATAACTGGTAGATTTTGATTGCACTTCACTGTGTCGAGGAGAGAAAGTGTTCATCGCTGGCACATAGCATTCAAGACTATTTTTTGCAGGAAGATCTTAGCGGATCTCTTGGGACATCGCCCCCTTTTCCTTTTATTTGTTGAGTTTGTTTATTTTCTCACACCCCTTTTCCCTTTGTAGCCTTATAGATCATATCTTAACAAGGAGCCACCCTTGTAAAAACTCTCGAAGGCCCCTGATTGAGCCAAATCCCGTGCTCTCGGCTACGACCCGTTGTGTCATTCTGACGTGGGGCATGATTGTCTTGGGTGAGGACAATTGGAGATTACAACAATAACCACCCCCTCACAAGGTACATGCATGTAGTATAGGATAAGGTATTTGCAAGTTTGTTTGAGGGTTTGTTATGCCTAATTTAGGCATCTTATGTACTTATATACCCTTCACTACCATAATACAATCATTCAAAGTATTAAGATCTAACATGTGGTATCGGAGCAGGTAGAAGGAAGAAACAATTCTCCTTCTGATCCTCCTTTAATATTGACACAAAGATAGCCAAAGGTGCACTCTGTTTGAGAAAATTTTTTAGTTTGAGATAAGAAGTTTCAAGGGTAAAATTGTAATCGTAAAGGAAAATTTCACGACACATTCAAGAAGTTTCAGGGTGAAAAACCACTTCCAAAGGCAAAAAATCTTCAAGCATCAAAAGGGTTTCAATCCCTTCTAAGACCAAAAGGTCATAAGCCTGCAACAACCAGGCCAATTTTCAATAAGAAAGGAAGAATTGTCATTTGAAATGACAAGAAAAGGAAGTTATTGATAAAGGATTACAAGGAGAGCAAGCCATTAAAAGCTCACCAAGATTGAAGAAGTTTGTAGAGAGATTACAAAGAACTCTCAAAGAGTACAACCAAAATGCAAAAAGGAGGAGTGTAAGAAACCTTCAAAGGAAACTAGTAACAATTTGGTTCAAAGTGTTTGGAACAGCCAATTGAAGAGAAATGTCCAAAAATATTTTTGAAGAAACATTAGCAAAGTAATTTTAGAAGCAAGACAAGGAAGGCACCAAATAAAGCAGCTGTCATCTTGTCTCTACCAAGGTAAAGGACGAACAACGAAGAAAAGTTTGCATGAATAAAATCGTGCATGTAAAGATAGCCTAAATGTGTAATGAAGAGGACAAAAGAATCGGTTAAAAGCATTTGAATGTGCTCATATGAACCTTGCATAAACAAATATAGTATTTGAACATTACAAAGTGACTCATCGGTAATTTACCCATTGACCGAAGTTTGAAAGATTTAAGGAGGAGTAGAGAAAGGTGAAACACAGACTCATCATATAGAGTAATAAATCTCATGCCAAATGAGAGTGAATGCAATTTCATTGAACAAAGACAAATGTCTCAAAAAAGTGAATGCAGTCTCATCAAATGGAGAAAAAAATATCACATCAAATGAAAGGGAATCCAGTCTCATCAAATGGAGAAAGAAATGTCATGTCAATGAAAGAGAATGCAGTCTCATTGAATGGAGAAAGAAATCTCATGTGGAAGGAAAGTGAACACAATCTCACATTGAATGCAAAGATAAATCTCACATCTTACGAAGGAAAGATAACACAACATAGAAATAAGTTTCAACATAGGAAAATGTTTCACAAAGAACACGACGTAGAAATAAGTTTCATGTCTCACTTCGCAGAAAGAAGAGCCTCAAGAGAGAGCTCTCATGATAAAGCAACGAAAAGGAAGCAATAAAATTGAAGCACAAATTAGAAAGAAAGACATACATTTGGGAAAGCTTTTGCTCAAGTAGAGGAAGCTAGACAATCATTCCTCATAAGAGAAGAATGTAGCAGGAGAAATTGTGACAATATTTTTTTTCAAGTGCAAAACATAGATGAGCACACACTTGAAGGACCCAAGCACTCTGGATGACAAAGAATATTGGCGAAGCCATCCAAGAACATTAAAAGTTTTTAAGACTTGCGACTACATTAGAACAATCGCTTTGATCGAAAAAGAGGAAATGGTTTTCACTAAGGTACAATCAAAGGTCTCAAAAAAAGCACCAAGAAATTAGACAACACATTTTTCAAAAGGAAGGTGCAGATATAAAAGTGAACAAATAAAAAAGGCTTTTATGTTGGTTTAATTATCATCAAGAAAAAAACAAAAAGGTATAAATTTTTGAAAGACCTTTTTGGAGCATATTACAAAAAAAGAAGAAGAATAGATTAATTCCTTTAAAAAAATTGAAAAAAATTATTTCAATTGTAATTAATTGCTTATATTACAAAATATAAGCAAAGGAATATTCCATGAAATATTTTGTAGAGGAAGAAACATACCCTCTACTCGGTGAGACACAATTCTCTTGCATTTTTGAAACATCAATTAAGATCCAAGTAAAGGCATATATATACTTGTTGAAGAGACTTTTTTGAGGTAAACTTAATAAAAGAAGAATATTCAAATTTTGTGAAAGTTTATTATGGCTAGTGGAGCACTGAAGTTTTTATCACCAAATTCCTAATTGTTGAAGAGAAACAATTATGCTACCTAGAAGACTAAACTCATGACATAACTTGAGCTTGAGGAAGTTTGACATGTAGTATATGGAAGCACTATTCGTCCTACTAAAGAAGGAGAAGATCAAACAAAATTTGACAAGGCAAACAAAAAGGTAAGACTAATAATTATGTTTGGAGTAGAAGATGAGGTCCAAGCATACATTAGAGATACAACGACAACCAAGGGTGCATGGGAGAAGTTGAAGAGAATTTTTGAAGGCAAGAATCAAAATCAGATTCTATTCCTCCAATTCCAGCTCCATTGTCTAAAGATGAAGAGGTGGGAAAATTTGGAAGCATTCATGAGGAGAATAAAATAATTGCGAGCATCATTACAAGCACTAGGAACTCAGGTATCTAATGAAGTGTTAGTTCCTATTATTTTGAGATCACTCCCAATAAAGTACAATGTTTTTTTGACTACACTAAATATTATTGAGCAAACACCAAGCTTTGAGAAGTTGGTAAACCTACTTCAAAAAGTAGAGGCCTCACATACTATAGAAGAAGAAGAACAACTATTAGTTACAAGTTGGAAAGGGAAGCAACCATTCAAAAGAGGCATAAGACATCCACGATGCTTCCAACAAAGAAGTAATTTTCAAAGATATAAAAATTAGAGAAATGATTCTCAACGAAGTAATTTCAACATGCAAACAACATGTGATCATTATGGAAGAAATAAATACACCATGAAGGATTGTTGGCATATTCCATTCAAGAATGAATCCCCTTCACGAGAGATGAACCAACAACAAGAAAGGTCATCTTCTAAACAACTAAATCAAAGTTGGAGAAAGGTGCATCAACAAAATATAGCTAAAGAGAATCAAATCAAAGAAGAAAAAAAAGTTCAAGAAGAAGAAAAAGAACACTTATTTGTCACACAAGTAGAAATAAGACAACACAACAATGTTTGGTATGATTTCAAACATATGACACCTAAGAGTGAAGATGTACATTCAAAATGTGATTCTTCACCATCAATAGAAGTTTTTGAAGATAGCAAAGAGAATGAAGAATCAATGCAATAAGCATTGAAGATTCAACCATCAATAACACACCAAAGAAAGCGTGAATACATTGCATACCACAAACATCTTCTACAAATGAACAATGCAAAGAAGAAGCAACAAATGATTGATCTCACTCCATAAAGAAACAATGAAAGCTTGAAATAGAAATTAGTTCGAACATAAGTTATAACAATGCACAAGAAATATTGGCAACCCATTAATTCAATGATTGATACAAGTTACATGCTAACACATCACACTACAGAAAATAACACAACACATATCACAAGCAAAGATTTATTCAAATAAATAAAGCCATGGAAAAGAAGAAAGAATTAATTTACCTTACCTTAGCAAAAAATATTGATCAAGAAACACACTTCAAGCATTCAATATTGAATAAATATTTTGTAATAAATGTATTTTGGAGTGCATGATCAGTAGAATCCAACATTCCTAAGTATCTAAATAGGAGGTTTACATTAAAGGGAGAAATTTCTCTCTCAAATTCCTACATCATCCTAAACTTTTTTATTTACTCATAAACAAAATAGAGCTTTTAAATATAATTTAATAAGAGGGGTATATTAAGAGTTATTATATCATAAACCATATAAGAAGTCACCCCTCACAAGGCACTTGCACATAGTATAGGACAAGGTATTTGCAAGTTTATTCCAGAATTTGTTATGCCTAATTTAAGCATCCTATGTACTTAAATACTCTTAAATACTCTTCATTACCATAATACAATCATTCGAAGTATTAAAATCTAACACTTATATTGTTTTTCATACTTGAAAAATATGACAAAACAATTATAATGTCATTTGTGTTAAAATGACTTGTTATTTCTGTTTATATTGTTACATGTGTTTTCAAAAAAATACAAAATTAATGGTTTTTTATGAAATATAAGATGAAAATAACATAGTGGATTGAAAAAAAACAAACCCAAAGAACCAAAACCCCTCATAAAAAACCCCTTAAACTTATTACAAAAAACTAATTTAATTTTTAATTACTAAAAGTAATATGGTTGTAAAAAAAAACCTATATGACAACTGAACCAATGTTGAAGAGTCTTTTATGATCCAATTATATGGGATGAATCTAATGCCGTTCCTTCGCATCTTCCAGGTATCCAACGGTGGATGTTATTTACGAGTAAGAAGTTTTTTTATTGTGGTCGTAGAGTGGTTAAATTTATTATATGATGTACCGTTCATATATATACATCAACTTGTGATATAATGACATCATATTTTAACCTATAGTAATATAGGTCAACTTGTAATATAATGGCATCATATTTTAGCCTATAATAATATAGGCTCATCTTTAATGATATATTGGGCCACACTTTTCCCCGTATAATATATATATACATCAACTTGTGATATAATGACATCATATTTTAACCTATAGTAATATAGGTCAACTTGTAATATAATGGCATCATATTTTAGCCTATAATAATATAGGCTCATCTTTAATGATATATTGGGCCACACTTTTCCCCGTATAATAAGAAAAAAGCTTTTTTTTTTCCTATAACTCAATTAAAATAACTAAAATAAAACACCAATAATAAACCATAATAACACACTCCAAAAATATAACAAAAAATTCTTTCTCCTCCTAAATTTTAACTAACAACATACTATTATACCTTAATGACTGGTTAACATTTCATTATTAAATGCTTGAGCGTGACTTCTTTTTCGTTATTTAATGCTTGGGCGTGACTCCTCGAAGTGGAGGAAGCAACCGAACGGTGTTTTCAAAGGAAAAAGGTGCCAAAAGTAGAAGACGGTTACGTTTGTATGGTGGAGGTGTGAGTAGAGCTTCTCAACTAAAAATGGCGGTGAGCTACATAAACGTGTGACCAAGAGGTACTTGGCATTCATGTCACTATTTTCCAAGATTCGTGACCTCTATATAATGTTATGGGTCCCACTTTGCACGTAGACTACTATGATCGAGGGGATTTTTAAGTTAAATATTTATTATTACCTTATGGATAATTTATAGGTCGAAAGAACATGGTCATGCTATCTTGTGTTTATATCTCCATCTCAAAAGGGCCAAGTGTCTCAAGTGTGCTTGGGTACTGGGTATTGGTTGTCTCATCCAGATTTATAGATTTGAGCTTGGGTTAAAATATAAGTTATGTTGTTATAGAATATAAATATGAATATAGATATAAATGTATCGAAAAAGTTATATAAATATAGGAATATGAATATAGATATAAATGTATTGGAAACTTTATGTATATAAATATATATAAAAGTAATGTGAAGAACAACGGGTAGTACAATTAGAGTTCATCCTTTTTGAGGGTATAATAATAAGGGGTCTTCAAATTAAATTAGTTATTTTCAAGTTTAAATTAGGAGCATTTATTACTTCAACAGCAAAAGTATAAGGACTTGAGCAATAGCATTGACGATGTTTATATCAAACTTTAAAATCATTATTAGTTTTTTTACAAATTGATTGGCAACGATCATCTTGGCAAAAGCGTTGGGGCATTAACATTGCTAGCACTAACCTCCAATGCTAATGAATTCTAGGCATCGTTTTTTTTTGTTTTTTAGTTAGTACCTTCAAGGCCGCCCACCATAAATGGACCTAAACACATCAATCCAATCTACAACCCCAATAAAAATCCAAATACAAAGATTTTGCCATTTTCAATATTCCATCTATTATTGCATTTTAAACCCATTTCAAATCTTGCCTTCACCAATACTATTAATTTCAATGCAACCATCCCCCAAGGAGCCATGGCTTCCTATATAGCTAACATTTGGGAAGCTCAATTCATATCATGATCTTGTGTATAAAAAAATTCTTTCAAAATTCATATCAATTGATCTTTAAGCATGACAAAATCTTGTTAAAATTATGTCATGATCTTTTGAAGACAACATGCTCTCAAGCATATCAAGAAACAAGCAAGCTTATCAACTTCATCAAGAAAGGGGATATCAACCAAGGCATCTTGAGGCTATATGCTTCCTTGGGTTGTGCTCTCTCCCCTCTTGGCTTTTGTTATATCATTATTATCTTGTAGCTTTGAATCATTGCATTTTAATCCATCTTGTTGATTCAAATAACTTATCTACTTATCACTTAGTTTTTTTTTGCATCCTTAGATTACATATTTCATAAGCAATCATATTGTCATGCACATCCTTTGGGGCCTCTACACCTCCTGGTTAGGGATCCTTATTGCATCATTTTCTAAAATTATAAAATATCCTCATTAAGTACATTATGTTGTACCTATAGGTAAAAGTGCTATCAATTTGTAGGTTTAGTGACACTATTACTTTTTGTTTCAAAGACTAAGTTCATAGCCATAGAAAGCAAAGGCACTATCAATTGATAAAACTATTGACAACACTATTGCTCCTTTGGCAGTGCTTTTGCCATTGAATCACTATTTTATCATTCTATAGTTTAACATGGGTTTGATGCTAGTCAAGAGAGCCTCACACTCTTCGTTAGTTTAGGTAAACCCCTTAACTATTGATCCATCTACTTTTTATTGATATTGTATTTTAATGAAAGTACCTTCAGGAAGCAATAGTGTTGGAAACGCTTTCACATGAATAACAATACTTCTACCAATAATGCTTTCACAGAACAATGGCAATTTTGTCTTTATGTTAGGAAAAATAGGTTTTCTAACTCTAAACCTTTGTTTTTAGTATTTAGACAATAGGACTATGTGCTATTTGTTTCAAGTCTATTTTTGGTTCTTTATTTTCTATTTATTCATTAAGAATAGAAATAAAAGAGAGAACTAGTTAAAAATAATCACTAGGGGACCATTGTAATGTATATCATCAAACAAAATTGCATATAGTCGTATTAGACCTTGCTTATTGCATTATCCTCTTGAACCCTTACTCTCAAAGAGGAAATTATGTTTCATTTATTATGAAAGATCAAAAGCATTTTAGTTTGTTAGGACTTGCTTGTTGCATTACTTGATGCATTTGTAGCTAAAAAAGGATTAGATTAAGGTTAAGCTTGTTAAAGAAAAATCTTAGAAGAAATGTAGAAACTTATCTAAGCAATATATTGCAAGGTTGATACAATACAATGTGAATAAAATTATATTATTGCCTAAATTGGAAGAGCTTATTGACTTTTAATACCGCATCCTCAATTTCAAACAACATTAATATTTACTGTTTCAAATTATATTAATATCAAATTTAAAATAAAAAATCAAAATTTAGTTTTTATATATATCTTACTTTAGATATTTCATCCTAAATTTCAAACAATAGGAAGATTTGGTGTTTCAATTTATCTTAACATAAAATTTGAAAAAAAAAGTCATTTAAAAAAATCTCTTTTCAATTTTAAATTCATCAACATTTGCTTTATAATCATCTTGGTAATTATATATATATATATATAATAAGCAATGTGTGTCTTCTATTGGGTCCACTCCCATTACAAAAATAAAATATTACATTGTTCTATTACAATTCTAACACGTTAATTAAAGCATATTTAACTTTACCTTTCTATCAAAGATATTCTCCATCTTCCTCAAACTCGTAATTTTCCACAATCAAATCCTTTTATATCATATGCCTTTCAAAATTTACATTATGTCAAGATGAAATTCAACCAAACGAATGGCTAAAATATATGCTTCCCAAATTTTATATCTATAAATATTTTTTCTATAACAACCTCACAATTTCTTAATACCTTTTTTAGGGTTCTTATTCATTCACCTAATATTCCAAGATATTATTTTCATTGTTATTTTTTATTTTTATTTATGGGTTTAGCCCCACTTCTTGTTAGCATTTATGATATTTACTTTTGTTTTCCCATATCAATATTCCTTTGGGTTTCTTATAGGCCAGTCCTGAAGCCACGAAAGGAATTGAAACCTGCAAGAACCAACACCATGAACCCAAAGAGTAGAGTCATAGTAGAAAGCACACGGTCCCCTCCAATATCGAAAGGATGCTATGAAAAATTGCTCATGAAGCCAAAATTCCTCAAACCCACCAGTAAACAGCTTCAAGGAAACAAAAGAGGAATTCCTGAAAGGATCCAACAACGAGAAGAATAGAGGCCCTGCCACAAGCCACGAAAGGAGCTGAAACCCGTAAGAAACACCACCTCGAACCCAAAGAGCAGAGTCACAGTATAAAGTGCATTGTTCGCCTAACCAAAATGATGCTGTGCAAAACTGCTCATGAAGCCAAAAATCCTTAGACCCAAAAATCCACCACTGAAGATCCCCCAAAGTACAAATGAGAGGAAGACTTCCAAAAAAAACCTGGGAAAAAAGGAAATTTCAATGTGAACCTTGAAAGATCCAAAAAACACCAGGAAAGGTCCCAGGGAAAAACCTAAACCCAACCTAGAACCCAGACACTATGGGAAAAAGCAGGACAGTGAAGCAAAGATGGAACACAGGTTTTCCCACCATAGGGCAAGGAAAGGGGTAGAACAGTGATCTCCCCCCCCAAAGAAGATCGTCTGCAACACATTTCAGTCGAATAGGATGGGAAAAGGAGGTGCCAGAGAAGCTGGGAAAGGATCAGGGACCTAGGATAGGGCTGAGGAAGGGATGCAGGAAATTTGAATAGGACTTCCATAGGAAGTCACCTGCAAAGCCCCTTCTCATAGTAAGACTTATCATCTTTAAGTTTACCTTGTTCTAAAGGATCTAAAGTGTAAGGAATAACTTCAAAACCACAATCTTATTTATGTAGCCCTAGAAACCCTTAAGTGCAAGGATGCTCTTTTGTAATAATTATCTTCTTATTTTGCCCAAAAAAACCTAAATTGTTATGGGTTTCTTCCATCCTCATTTCTTTATTATGCTACTCTTGAAACTTTAAAGTGCAAGGGATAACATCTTCACCCCTTTCACTTTTATTAGCTGAAGAGGATTCTATACTAGAGAAAAATGAAGATGATTTTTCTAGAATAAACTTGAATTCTTTTGTTATCTTTGTTTTAGGATTTCTCTCCACATATTCTTTTGCATATTTAATTACTTCTAAACTTTTCAAATGATACTGTAGATATGCTTTCTTTACCTCTTCTTTCAAAATGTAATATCCTTGATATGATCTAGTTTCTATTACTGTATGATTTTCTTGCTTTGTCTTGAAGTTTATCTCATGGCTAGAAGTTTTTATCTCTTTCTTCATAGTTTTCACTTTGAAATCTCTTGCCATGTGTCCAATATTATAATAATTATCGCAACGAAATGTGATATTTTCATAATCTGCTTGTTGATCCCATTCTCTTGATTCAAATTTAATATTAATGGATTGTGGCAAAGGTTTTGAAATATCCATAACAACACATATTCAAGTATATATAACATGCTTTCACTATGTTGTAGTTAGTCCTTCCTTGATGAATTTTCGTAGAGTATTTCCAATATTCTTCAAAACATCCTTATTTATAAGTTGATATAGAAGTCCAAAAATCCTAACCCATACTGGAAGCTTCTTAATAGTTTCTGATTCAACAAAAAAATTTCATTCCATGGTCTCAAATAAAGTGCATCTCTTCCCCTAAACCATGGGTCACCAACCATTATTTTATCCCTACTTTCTAAATTGGAAAAGATGGTGAGAACATTTTTTAGGAAGAAAATACATAGAGTAATTTAAATTTAATCCCCACTTCCACTTGATCCAATTTTGTATCTTCAAAAACCCTAGCCATGATCTATGGAACTTACATAGTAACCCTCTACTTTTAAGAATCATTTTATCATTCTCAATCATCTCATCCTTGATACTCACTTCTGGTGTAACATATGCTACCTAGATTGAAATTTCCATGTATTTACTCTTCTACTTATCTCCAAATTGGGCCTCCATAATTTCAATAGGGCATCCTAACTTCCCATTAGAGCTTTCAAATATGAATTTCCTTCCATACTAGCTCATGGAGCTTACTCTTGGCTTGCACCCCCTCTTGGATCGTACTACCTCTTAGCTTGCATTCTCTCCCAAATTGCACTCCCTCTTGGATTGCAATAGCCCCCATCTCTTATTTTTCCTAGCATTCATTCGCTTCAACAATTTTTTGCAAACAATGTTCCATGCATTCATGGTAAGGGTTTGAAACATTGATGCACTCTGGATGAACCCATCACTCTTTCACCATAACTAAATCTCGGCTCGCAATAGCCCTTATCTCTTCTTTTTCCTGATGTTCCTTCACTTCAACAATTTTTTGGAGATAATATTCCACACATTCATGGTAAGGGTTTGAAGTATTGATGCACTTTGGATGAACCCACCACTCTTCCACCATGACTGAATCTCAGCTTGCACTCCCTCTTGGCTCACACTTCCTCCCAAATCGCACTCCCTCTTGGCTCACTCTCTGCTTAGAAAAAGTAACTAATGTATATTTTTATTTTAATTAATAATTGAAATATAGTATTATTTATAATTTTGATAAAATCATATATTTTATCATTATGTTTAGTGCATGATAAAAAATACTTCATAATCTTTACAAATAGTAGGTAGATCATTGATTGACATGAACTTGCATGCATATATTAGAATACATGGGTGTAATGGTAGTGCCATCAACATTTGCTTTATAATCAATTTGGTATTTTTATAAATTTATTTTAATTACTAATTGAAATTTTATTTTTTAAATTAAAATTAGTATTAAATCATATATTTTTATTTTTATGTTTAGTGCAAGAAAAAAATACTTCATAATCATTACAAATAGTAGGTAGATCATCGAATGACATGAACTTACATGCATATATTAGAATACATGGGTGTAATGGTAGTGCGCTAAACACGCAACAACTTACAAGGTTGAGTTCAAATAAGTAACAATGTGAATAGATTCGTGTTATCGCCTAATTTTGAATGAATTGTTGACTTCTCATATCTTATCCTAAATTTGAAACAACATCAAGATTTTGTGTTTCAATTTATTTTGGCATCATTAAAAAAAAATTAATTATTTCATATCAATTAAAAGACTATCAATATTTCCTTTGTTTTGTTTTTAAATTAATTAATTTTTTTTTAATTTGTCGCCACAAATCCGGGCAGGCTATCCGGATTTTATGGCCACCATAGTATTTTGCGTTGTTTGCCCTGGAAGCCGCCACACAGATCTTCGCGCAGTCCACCCCTATAACCACCATGCCACAAACATTTTAAAATTTTTAAAATTAAGTTTAATTAGGATTTTATTTTTAAATTGAAAATATTATAAATAATTTTGAAAAAATCATATGTTTTATCTTCATGTTTAGTGCTTGATAAAAATAACTTCGTATAGTTTCTACAAATTGTGCTTGATTAAAAAAACATCATACAATTTCTATAAATTGTAGGCAAGTCATTGATTATGAATAAATATATTTTTAAAAAGAATGCATGTAGCCCTTATGCATGTAACACTTTACAAGGTTGAATTGATGTACAACAAAATATGGATAAGTTTGTATTAATATGTAATTTTGAACAATCTATTGACTTTTTGGTATTTCATCCCAAATTTGTTTGGATTTATTTTCAGCTCAAATAGAAAAATAAAAAATTTAGATTTTTTATATATCTCATTTTAATTCAAGGCACCATTAAGATTTTCTTTATTCTCATCTTAGTATTTCATCGTAATACTCGTGTGTGTAGCTAGAAGCAAATGAGTCAGAAGTGAGTGCAACCAGAAGTAAAGGCAAACATGATGCAAGAATGAGTGTAGATGGGAGTGAGTGTGAGCACAAGCTAAAAGTGAGAAAGTGTGAGTAGGAAGTAGGAAACAAAGTGTGATCCAGTTGAAGAAAATGTAGTGTGAACTAGGAGGAAGTGCGAGCTAAGAAATAGTTTGGAATATGAAAAACTCACCTTTGATTAAAAAATGAATGGTTTGCAAGTCGAGCCCAAGGAAGGTTAGGCAAGAAACTCCAAGGAAGGCATTTTCAATGGTGCACAGGTCCTAGGGAATCTAGGAATAGGATTTTTGACTCGGAGGCTAATCATGGTTAAATGTGGTGAAAGGAAAGATCAAAGGAGTGAAGTGGTATGATTTAAGCCCAGATCAAGGAAAACTCATCATTCCAAACATCCTGGAAGATATAATGATGGTCCAAGGAGCAATGAACTTAGTGGAAAAGTTTATCAGGGCTCGACCAGATTTGGATACTGTAAAAAAATGGGCTTTGATGAAATGGTGCTCCCAATGGCACATGGAGATAGTAGCATTGCCTAAAGGGTTCTTCATGATAAAACTAAACTACAAAGAGGATGTAGATCATATCTTATGGGTGACCTATGGTTTTTGGATGCAAATATTTATTTTTGCAAAAATAGGGGCCCAACTTTGACCCAAATAAGCAAAGTATTTTCAAGCTCCTATTTGGGTTAGATTTTCGAGTTTACCCTTCCAGTTATGGCATGAGGAAGTGCTAATAGGTATTTCTAAAGAGGTTGGTAGTCTAGTTGCGATCGATCAATATTAGAAAAGTCAAGGCTAGTGTATGCTAGGATATGTATAATTGTTGACCTAGAAAAAGAAATCCCTAGCTTAATAGAACTCATTTCTAAACATGGAAGTTGGGTGCAGTCTATTGAATATGAGAACAGTCCCTTAAGATGTGATTCTTACAAGATATTAGGGCATTCAAGAAATTTATACCCTAATATAAAGGAAAGAAATCCTAATTTAGTTCAACAATTGAAGGAGGATTTAGATTCGAGATCCAAATAGGTGGGAGACCCAGTAATTCTAATGGAGAATAAATTGAATAAGGTTGAGGTCCAAGAAACCCCTATTGAAGACTCAAAGACCCATATGACGAAGGAAGGGAAAATTTTGAAAGAAGTAATTCAGGTGAACTTCATAGATCAAATCCCCTCTTCCATTGAGAAAGAATTTTTTTAAACCTAGGAACCTTGTTATGACAAAGTTAAATTCGTGAACTAGAACTCATTTGCAAGTCTTTATAAGCCAATGGTTGAAGTATATTATGACATCCATAATAAAGAAACTAACAAAGAAAACATGGCTAGGCATTAGAGGGAGAAATCTGATAATAAATATGAAAGTTATCTATGGGAAACACCTCACTAGAGGGAAAAAATCAAAATGGAGAGAGATGTAAGAATAGACTAGAAGAAGAAATGGATATAGAGGAGCGAGAGTCTTCAGAGGATACATAGAAAAATCTAAAGAGGATTTGAAGTTATTGACTCTATTAAAGCATTCCAAGAAAAAATTGGATGTGGGCTCTTCTATGTATAGAGGAAGGCTAAAAACTAGAGTGGTTAGATCTAGAGAGGCAACAAAACAAGTTGTAGATGGTACTCAGAAGGTTTTAGATTTGGGTGGGGGAAGAACCCACCAAAATCTAAGAAATGAATTTTTTTTCTTGGAACATCAAGGGTATGAATGCCCCTGCAAAACACCAGGTACTTTGGGAGATGAGAA
The DNA here is from genome assembly GCA_028583015.1 of Wollemia nobilis. Taxonomy (NCBI): domain Eukaryota; kingdom Viridiplantae; phylum Streptophyta; class Pinopsida; order Araucariales; family Araucariaceae; genus Wollemia; species Wollemia nobilis. The sequence goes on along the minus strand of JAQPPZ010017240.1, from coordinate 2,046,578 downwards.
AAGAATATAAAATCGATATCTTCTTGGTTCAAGAGACTAAGGTCGACGAGCGGAATTTTCAAACAGTTAAATATACCATTTGGAAGGAAGTGGATATGGTGGGAAGTTTAGTGGTGGGAGCCTCTGAAGGTGTCTGGACTCTGTGGGACCCTAGAATATTTGATGGTCAATGTATTCAAATAAATGAAAGATGCGTTTTTGTCCTCTTGACTTGTAAAATTACAAACTTTTCTTGGGTTTTTTCCAATGTGTATGCTCTAAACACTAGGGAAGGATGAAAAAGGGTTTGGGAGCTCCTTAGTAATCTTCATGAGGTTTCTCAGTGGCTATGGATAGTTTCTAGGGATTTTAACACACCCTTATATCCTAGAGATAAGAAAGGAGGTAGTGTTTTTTGTTTGTGGAAAACACCCCAAATGGGATGCCACTTTTGGGTAAGTCCCAAGGAGGTAGGGGTATCTATTCCACCAAAAATACCTAGGGCTCGCACCTGACATACCCCCTTTAGCACACTCAAAGAGTATGCCTAAAACAACAAAAACACAAAACATAAAAAAACACAAAAATAGAAAACAACAAAAAAATTGATAAAAGACAAAAAAAAACACAAAACAAACACAAAAACGTAAAAACAACAAAAAACGTAAAAAACAACAAAAAACGTAAAAAACAACAAAAAATGTAAAAAATAAAAAACACACACAAAAAACCACAATTACAACAAAACAACACACAAACACAATAAACAAACACACACACACACACACAAAAAGAACAAAAACACAAAACACAAAACACAAAACACAAAACACAAAACACAAAACACAAAACACAAAACACAAAACACAAAAAATTTCAAAAACACCAAAAACACCAAAAACACCAAAAACAACACAAAAAAACACAGAAATAAAATAGAACAAAAACAATACAAAACAACACACACACCAAAAAACAAAAAAGGAGGAAAAACAAAAAACAAGTTTGGCCTTTCTAGGCCAAAAGGCTATTCATGCAAGAATCAACAAAGGAAACATAAGAATGATCAATCTGAGCAAGGGAACTAAAATACCCTAACCGAACCAAAGAGAAGCAAAAACAAAGAAAAAGAACTAGGTACCTCTAGTACTGGAGCCATCCAGAGAAGTGATAGAAAGAAGAGCTTCCCTTATTTGTGAATCCCACCATCTGGGAGGGTGGTCATAGTAAGTAAGATCACCTTTGTCCAATGCCCAATTAGCTAAAGCATCAACACTCCTGTTCTATTCTCTAACCACATGATTGTATTCAACTTTCAAAAAGCCCATCTGGATTAATTGAATTTTCTCAACAATTATTTTTATTCTCCAATCAACCTTATGATTCTTAGGAGTCTTCAACAAATTAATCATGACTTGAGAGTCAGATTCAACCAACACCTTTTTCCATCCGACCTTAGTAGCCTCTCGAAGGCCTCTAAGGATACCATACCCCTCAACAAGGTTATTGGAAAGGATACCCAAATTCTCAGCAAAAGTGAAAACCAGGGAACCATCTGAAAGTCTACCAATTCCTCCTACACTAGCTTTTCTAGGGTTCCCCCTAGAGGCTCCATCGGTATTGAATTTTCCAAAATCCTTAGGAGGAGGCTGCCAATTCCTTGTTCTATCCATATTTTGATTACTCACATTCCCTTTAAGCTGGTTGCCCTTAAAAGAGTTAATCTTCAATCTTTGCATCACTTGATCCCATCTTTGGTGGGAGTTTTGGGGGTGTTTAAGGAGTTGTACTGATTCAACTAAGTTGGAAATGATCTTTTGCCATATATAGTGAATGTCCTTTCTTTCTTGATTGAAAATTTGGTTGTTTCTTTCTTTCCAGATATTCCAAGGTAGGATGGTAGAACCCATCCAAACTAGTTGCCTAATAAAGTGATCAACACCCTCCTGATTAGGCCAATCCCTCCAAATTTGTTCAAAAGTAAAAAAATTGGACCACTGTAAGCCAAGTAAGATGGCCATTCTCCTCCATAGCTTAGAGGCTAAGGTACACTCAATAAAAATATGGATGAGAGTTTCCACATTCTCTCCACATATTTCACATCTAAATGGGCCATGAAAACCATGTTTCATAAGTTGCTCACTAGTAAGCACCCTACGATGCAATAAAAGCCATGTAAAGAACCTCACCTTAGGCCAAATATTTTGAGCCCACAACTGAGTAAATATGTCATATGATTGGTTGGGATTATTATGGCATAAGGCCAAATAACCTTGAGCAACTGAATACTCACCCTTAGTAGTGTTGTTCCATCCAAAATAATCTTTATCATGGGACCAAGAGAGAGATCTCATATGAAGGATGCTTTGGATATCTTTTCTTTACCTTTCTGGCATTTGAATAGGCCACTCCTCAATAGGGATCCAATATCTACCAACCTCTGAATTACCAGTATGGTATCAATAGTAATTAGCAACCTTTATCCAGTTAGCTCGATGAAGCTCCTCCATCCAAGGCCTCCAATCAGGAAATTGAGTTATCAAAGGCTGGTGACCATCCCAAGAATCTATCCAAAAATTTACCTATTGACCATTATGAATGATCCAAAATAAATTTTTCTTAATCAAATCCTCACCAGTCTTAAGAACCGCTAAAATGGGAGAACCTTTGGTAGGCAATTGATAGCAAACAAGGTCTTCAGGACTTTTGTTCTCAACATATTTAGCATGAAGATTCTTGGCCCAAAGAGCATTGGGGTTATGCAAAATCCTCCAATACAGTTTAGCAGCTAAAGCCTTATTGTTATTAATAGCAGACCGAAAACCTAACCCCCCTTCATTCTTGGGAAGGCATAAAGTATCCCATTTCACCAAGGCCCATTTTCTTTTCTCCTTAGTACCACTCCAGAGGAACCGATGATTGATTTGATCTAATTCTCAAAGAACAACCTTTGGGATATTCAACACAGTAGAAACATAAATAGGTATAGCTTGAAGGACTGATTTTACCAAGGTAATTCTACCCCCAAATGAAAGCCACCTATTGGTCCACTTTCCAATTTTCTTCTTAACTCTATCCAACAACCAATTCCAGTATTTTTTTTTGTCTTTGAATATTGAGAGGAATGCCTAAATAAGTGATTGGAAGGGAGGTCTTCTTATATCTTAATTTATCCAAGACCATGGATTCCTTTCTAGGAGAGCAGTGAAAGAAAATGACTTTAGATTTGTCTTCATTGATCAGTTGCCTAGTAGCATTAGAAAAATAACTGATGATTTGCTTAATTTTAGAAGCTTCCTTAACTGTAGCTTTACCTAATAGAGTAGAGTCATCAAAAAATTGAAGATGAGAAATAGGCCCAGCTCCACGAGCAATGGTAACTCCCTCAAGGGTTCTATTTTCTCTATTTTTGGTTATAGTCCTGCCCAAGCATTCAACAAGAATGATGAATAAATAAGGGGAGAGGGGGTCACCTTGCCTAATACCTCTAGAAGCAGGGAACAACTGAGAAGGCTTGCCATTGATAAGAATAGAGTAGGATACCGAAGAGATACATCCCATAATCCAATCCATCCAATCTTGAGAGAAGCCAAATTGCCTTAAAACTTTGACAAGGAAGTGCCAATCCACTCTATCATAAGCTTTAGATAAGTCTAAATGAATGAACATAGATGGAGATTTTTGCATTTCCATGGAATGGATGGCTTCCTGAGCAAGAACTATCTCATCCACTATTTGATGCCCTTCCACATAACCCCCTTGTTTAAGGGAAATAATCTTATGCAAAAGAGGCTTCAACCTTTCTGCCATGATCTTTGTAATGATTTTGAGAAGAACATTACATAAAGCTATAGGTCTAAAAGCTGAGATATGATCTACCTCTTGAGCTTTTGGGACAAGAGCTATATAAGTTTTATTGATAACCTTCAAAATTTCTTTGGCTTTCCTGGCTTCTTCCACCACCTCTAATAAATCAACATGAAGGATATCCCAAAACTCTTGATAGAACTCAATAGGAAAACCATCAGGACCTGGGTTTTTCCTTTTTGCATTTTAAAAACCACCTGTTGAAGCTCATTGATAGTAATTGGAGCAGTCAAAATAGAGTTCTCCTTAGAAGTGATAAGAGTAGGGATGGCTTGAAGAATATTTTGTTGAGAAGTCGAGTCAAGAGGAGCAACAACAAACAGATTGGAAAAGTAATTGACAACAACAGAGTTCATGCCATCCCAAGTGTAGACAACATCTCCAAAATCAAATTTTAGGGAAGAAATAAAGTTGTGAGATCTTCGAGCTAGAAGAGATTTGTGGAAGAAATCTGTGTTTCGATCTCCTTCTTTGAGCCATTGGATCCTAGATTTTTGCTTCCATAAGAGTTCTCTTTTTTCCCATTCCTCTAACTGAGTAGTGAGTCTAATTTCATCTGTACTTCTACTCTCCGTGAGGCCATCTAAATGGATTTTCTTATTCAAATTTTCAAGTTGAGCAATAACTTCATGTTTTTTTGTCGGACATCTCCAAACTTCTTCCAATTCCAAATCTTGATTTTGGATTTAATGTATTGCAACCTTTTGGAAAAACAAAACATCTTAGTCCCATACCTTGGTTTACCTTCCTTCCACCATTGTTGCACTCGGGGTCTGAAGGAACTATCTCTAAGCCACATTAACTAAAATAAAAAAGGTGAGAAACTCACATTGGTTTTCCAAATTTCCACCATGATTGGCCAGTGATCCGAACCAACATTGTTAAGAGTCTTCACCTTAGGAATGTGACCATGGATTAAGAAATTATCAGAGAACAAGAACCTATCCAATCTCTCCATAATACAAGCTAAGCCTTGCCTTCTGTTAGACCAAGTCATAAGGCCATTATCTGGTTGGATGTCCACAAGATGAAGGTTTGCAATATATTCACTCATGAGGTCAGCACTTTTGTCCAAATTTCTATTTCCCCCCATTTTCTCATCCAAAGAGAGGATGGTATTGAAATATCCTCCGATCAAGATCCAAGCTTCAGGAAAATGAGAGATAATATAAGTTATATCCTTCCACTATCTTCTCTTTTCCTCCAAAGTAGTCGGAGCATAAACAATTATACAAAGCATAATTTGGTTAGAATGTCTACTTTGAATAGCTATAGCCAAAAGACCCCAACTACCAACCATATGGTGAATAACAACCTCTTTTGGGTCCCAAAGGTAAGCAATGCCACCAGAAGTCCCCTAGGAACTGAGGGAAGCAACTTTTCCAATTGGCCAAATTTTACTAGCAATTGAATCCATTTCCTCTATTGAAATATTTGTTTCTTGAAGGAAAACAAGATGTGGATGGTTTGTCTGAATCATTCTTCTAATTTCATTTTGTTTTGAAAGACTCCCTTTGAGTCCTCTAATATTCCAAGTGATGATCTTCATTAATACCAGGGCTAAAAAAATTGGTAAGGGCAGTAATCTTACCTTCCTCTACAAGCTTTTCACCTTCTTTTACCATATGATGTTGATTGGTCTTGCGACCTACCTTTTGGTTGGAATCCATCTTTAGTTTTTTTCTCTATTTCTTGACTTACCCCAATTGAATCTGAGGTGGCTTCTAACCTCGAATATTGCATGTATAAAGCCAAAGTGTTACTAGAAGGTTCAACATAGTCTATCTTGGGACCTGTATTATCTGAAGTCTCAACATTTAAAAGATTGTTTTTCTTGTGTATATTTCCTCCTTTTTTTCTTGTTGAAAACCTTTAATTTGTTGGTTTGTCTCCGAGTCTTTCCCTGCATATTTAAATTGTGTTTCTAAGATTTTTATCTCCATTATTTCCTCTTCCTCACCTGGGACATCATTTGTGGAAAGAATTTCAAACATATTAGCTGATAACTTTGATTGATCCTTCATAACTAGTTTTTTTTTAGTGTTCTTCTTCTTAGGCATTTGGAAACCTGCTAAGTTTGTATCCTCTTTCTTTTGATCTAGAATTTTATTTGGGTAAACACTAGCCAAATGACCATATTCATGGCAAATTCGACAACGAAAAGGAATGTTCTCATAGTCCACCACTTGCTCCCAAGTGTCCTCCCCAAATTGTAATGAGATATTTTTAGGTAGGGGTTTGTCAAAATCCATTAAAACACAAATCCGAGCATAAATAATATGTTCAAATTTTTTAGTACAATCAGCAATCATCATAAAATTTCCCAAAGAGTTTCCAATTGAAGAAAAAATAGTTGGATTCCATAATTCAATTGGGAGGCCAAAGAGTCTAACCCAGACAGGACCTATAGAAGGCATCTCTTCTTCGACTTTAAATTTAGTATGCCAAGGCTTCATGAAAATCCCTGCCCTTCCAAAGAACTAGGGACCCCCTTGAAATATTTTCTCTCTATCTTCATTATTAGAAAATAAAACAAGAAAATAACCATTTGGATAAATAGAGATTTGTAACTCACCTTTTGTTTTCCAATTTTTTGCAGCCCAAACTTTGAAAGCAGATAGGCTCGGATGAAAACCCAAGAAACGATAAATTAGTCCTCTTTTTTCTAGATCTTCTATGCCAGTCTGAATGATGCCCATATCTAGCTTAACAATCGGAGTTCCATCAGCTACCCTAAGACATCCCGACTTAGTTTTCCTAGGATCAATCTTAGGCATTCTCAGAGGTTTATGGGAAACCCTAAGATTAATGTTAGCATTAGGTTGAGGTTATCCACCATGGAGGGCATCCCTAAAATTCATTTTTGGGATCGAGTCTTTGAAATCCTTACCCTTGAAAGGGGTTTCCACAGTGGATTTATTTTGGAGGTGCTCCTTAGCACTAGATTCACTTGAGATCTGAACCATTTTTTGATCAACTGCTTGAAACTTATTTTGAGATCTCTTTAATCCATGCCTTGGATGTCGAGAAAAGGCATGATTTTCACTTTTATTTTGTGCAAAAAATTGGAAGCCATTGTCAATCAAGTTCACTGCATGAAGATCTGTTGAAAGATATATTTCTAACCCATCTTGGGTCCCTTGCAACATATCTTGCTAAAATATTGAGAAGAAACCACAAAAATGTTGGCTACTAGGGCCCAAAGGCCCCAAAAAACAACCTCTGGAGCCACTTGCACTCAACATAGATGAAACCCTTGCACAGTTTGATAACCATATTTACGAATATCTAGGATGGTAGTTTGGGTTATTCTAATAGTATGGAAGACTTCAATGATTTTATTTCTAAATTTGATTTGATGGATTTGGATATGAAAGGGGCTAAACACACTTGGTCTAATATGAAATTAGGAATCAATTACATTCATATTATATTGAAAATATTATTAGCATCCTAGTTTTTGTTAACTCACTATGATAACTATTCCCTCAAATCCCTCCCAAATATTACCTTTGATCATTCACCATTGCTTTTAAAAGTGTTGGAGGGGAGAAGAGTTGAAGGAAGACCCTTAAGATTTGAGTTAATGTGGATATCACATCCTTATTTAGCTTAAAATATTTTAGAATGGTGGAATATTGATATTAGGGGATCCAAAATATTCCAAGTCCCTCATAAGTTGAAAATGTTAAGAAAAATGTAAAGGTTTGGAACAGGGAGGTGTTTGGTCATTTAAAAGAAAGAAAAAGTAATTTAAATTCTAGCTTGGAAGAGGTGGAAGAGAAAATTCAGAATTGGGGGTGCACAAAGGAATTAGATAGAGCATAAAAGGTGATTTTGTATGATCTCCACACTTTATCCTCCCAGGAAGAAGTCCATTGGAGACAATAATCTAGGGATTTATGGCTCCAAGAATCATATTGGAACACCTAGTTTTTTCATCTCACAACTTTTAGCCACAAGACGTATAATAGAATAAGAATATTGAATATAGAAGAGGGCAAGAAAATGAAGAGGATATTAAAAAGGAAAGAATTTATTTTGTTTAAAATCTCCTCAACATGGAATATGTGACAAATGCTGAATCAATTAACAAATTGCTAAAGAATATTCTCCAAGTGGTGAATAGTGAAATAAATTATTTTTTGGACAACCCTTTCTCATAGGAGGAGGTGCATAGGGTAGGTTTTAGCATGCAAAAGGATAATAACTTGGGTTTATATGATCTCCTAGATGATTTATTTCAAATTTATTGGGAGATTATTAAGAATGATATGTTAGGGGCTTTGCTAGAATTTCAATGAGAAAAAATAAATCTCAAAGAATAGAATTCTACATTCTTGGTTTTGATTCCAAAGAAGTAAGGAGTAGACACACTAAAATATTTTTTCCTAATCAGCCTGTGCAATTCCATTTATAAAATTTTGACAAAGGTTCTAGCTAATAGATGGAAGAGTATTTTACCTAATATTATCCTCCCCCAATAAAGGGTTTTGTTAAACAAAGGCAGATCTTGGATGGGATAATCACTATTCATGAGGCTCTACACTCTATGAGGATGAGAGGATTAGAAGGCATTCTGCTAGAGCTGGATATGAATAATGCCTATGATAGAGTCTCTTGGAATTTTTTGGATAAAGTACTGTAGTATTTTAGTTTTGGGGAAAATTGGAGGCTTTGGATCATGGTTTGCATCTCCACTCCTCAATATTCAGTGATAGTAAATGGAGAACTAGTAGGTTTCTTTCCAAGTAAAAGAGGGCTAAGATAAAGTGATCCTATTTTGCCTTATTTGTTCATAATAGTGGTTGAGGCTCTAGAAATAAGCTTAACTATAACAAAAGATGCAACCTTGATTAAAGGAATTCGACCAACATCATCTTCAGATATAATTACTCATAATTAATTTTTTTATGATACCACAATATTATTAGACTCATCAGTTATGGAATATGAGAATATCAGGTAAATTATTAAAACCTATGAAACAACTTTAGGTCAAAAAATTAATTTTTGAAAATTAGATTGTTCATTGTTAACACTCCCTAATGTAGACCTAATAAAACTACAAGAACTTTTGGCTGTAGAGTGGACAACTTCCCCATTGTATATTTGGAAATGCTCATTTTTGTAGGTAGAATCAAAGGAGAATACTGGAATTTAGTTCTTGAGAGATTTAATAGAAATATTATTGAGGGCTCTTCACTTACTCAAGTAGGGAAATTATGATTATTGAGGGCAACCCTCCAAAACTTACCCATTTTCATGATGTCTTCATGTTGGAAATATTGAGTATATTGAGTTGTCATTGATGTCAAAGGGTTGATGTCAAAAGGTGCATGATATTCAAGGCATAAATATTCTTCAAGGTTGTTGAGTTTATGAGGTTGGAAAAATTACTCAAGGTAAGGTTTATTACAAAGCAAGACAAATATTTTTAAGGAAAAAAGTATAATATTTAAATACTATGAAGAAAAAGGTTTAAGAGGCTTGGGATGAAAGGTTTAAAAGCTTGAAACAAAAGGTTTAAAGGATTGAGACTAAGGTTTAAGAATTAATATTATAATACAAAGGTTTGAAAAAGGAGGAAGCGCCAAAAAGTTTATGGAGGCAATAAAAATTAAATATTTCAAATATGCACCAACGTCTTGGGTTGTAAGAGAAAAGCTATATAAGGTGTGCAAATTTTTCATTTATGCCCAATGTTTTTGAATGTGCTAATCGAACATTTCTTTATGCAAAAGTTGAAGCAGAGGAAAAGACAAGATGAAAATGAACTTTTTTTTTTAAAGTGAAAAACCCCTTGCGGGCCGCCTTGGTCTAAGAGACCACGAACAGGGGTTCTACACCGTCAAAGTCACCCGGGGTTGCACCTAGCCCTGCCCGCACCAACATTATCAATTGGATTTTGGGTACCAAATTCAAATTTTTAGTAGGGTGGAGATTCGAATCTGGGACCTCCCTTGGAGGATTGCCCTCTCCTCTCCAACTCACCTACAACACGGGTAGATGAAAATGAACTTTGAGGTAGAGAGCATAATGATAATACATTTATGCCAAGATTGGAATTTTGTCTAGGTGGCTAGTCCATCTAGTTTGCCTAGCTGGTGCTAAGGCGCTACCAAGCCGAAGGTCGCAGGGTCAAAACATGTTGGTGTCATTTTGGTAGAAGGAAAAATATTTTTGTTTGGAAGCTTAGATGAGGGACGATTTAATTATTTCATGTTGTAAGATTAGCACTACCCATTGGGGTAGCCTAGCTGGTAGCATAGCCTGTGGTAAGGCATTGCATGGGTAGAAGTTTGGTGTTTGATTCTTGTCATGTTCGCTGGCTTGTTTGGTTGAGGTATGAGCCAAAATTTTTGTTGATTAAAGTTTATGTGAAAAGGTTAATGCGCTGGAATTGTTGGTTGAAGTTTTGATTATTTTTAGTTCATAGGGCTTATGTTGTTATAATAGAAGAAAATTTTTGTTTATATTTTGATTTAGAAAGAGAGTCATAAGGTGCAAGATTATTATTTGTTCTGCATTAAGTTAGTAGGAGTTATAAGGTGCATGGGAGTAAATTAAAAATTGTCATTTGATCATTGTGTAAGTAGGTGTTACAACGTCTATTGGGGTGAATTGAAAATTATCTTTTGTGTATTATAAAAGTAGGAGTTATAAGGTGTGATTATGGTTAAATTTTTAAATGTAATTTTGTATGATAGAAGAAGGAAATTTTAGGGTTTAGTCACTACTAAAAGCTTTATTTTGGAGACTAGAAAGGAGTTATAAAATATAATTTTCAATCCTTATTATGCACATATTTTGAGAAGGGTTTTAATGTGGATGATTTGAAAGAGAAATTTACTAACCTATTTTTGAAGTGGTACAAGAAAGAGAAATTATTTTTAAGACAGGGTTTGAAGGTACATCATCATCAAGGTAACTTTTAGAGGTATGGTGATTTAACTCCTTCTCAAGGTGGTTTTGTTTGAGGAAAATATTTTTGATGTCATATGGTGGAGGTATAAGGATTGATTTGATGTGCATTAGTGATTCATTGAAGATGGGAGTTATTATGAATTATTGTTGAATGAAATTAGAAATATAAGTGCTAGGGTTTGAGAACAAAGTTGTGCACTATTGTTGAATAAATTTACAAATATATTAGAAAGGGTTTGAGAGCAAATATATGCATTAGTTTTTGAGTGATATTGGGAATAAATTTGCAAGGGATATAGACCAGTTTTGTGAAGCACATATGTGCATTAGTTTTGATTAATTTTGGAAAAACATAAGAAGGTCAACTATCAAGTGCTAGACTAGAGTATCCTTTTGAATGCAATGAATGTAAGACATGTGAAAGTGATAGAATTAATAAATGTGAGAAGAACATATTGAGTATTTGTAATGCATATCATTCTCTATTTGTTCATGAAGAAAAAGAATTCTGGGTAGAATATGTTTGAATTACTTTAGCCAAAGAAAGCATTTTTGGGAAAGATATAAGTATTGTTTGTATGCAATATTTGGAAATATTTGAGCAGGTTTGGTGAGCATATTTGAGTAGAGTTATGAGCATATTTGAATAGTTTCTGTATGTAGATTAGAGTAAGCCTTGTGTGTAGGCTTAGAGTAGATTTGAGCAAGTTTTGATGAACATATTCGAGCAGGGTTATGGATAGATTTGAGCAGGTTTTGGTAAGAATATTTTAGCAAGCCTTATGTGTAGGCTTAGAGTAGGTTTTGGTGAGTATATTTGAGCAAGCCTTATGTGTAGGCTTGGAGCAGATTTGAGTAGGTTTTTGTAAGTAGATTTGAGCAAGCCTTGTGAGTAGGCTTGGAGAAGATTTGAGCAAGCCTTTTGAGTAGGCTTGGAGCATATTTGAGCAAGCCTTGTGAGTAGGCTTAGATTAGATTTAAGAAAAACTTATGAGTAGGCTTGGAGTAAATTTGAGCAAAGGGGATTGGTGTCTCTTGTGAATAGAGATCCATAAACCAGATCAAAGGGTATTGGTGTCTCTTGTGGATAGAGGTCCATGAACCAGAAAAAAGGGGATTGGTGTCTTCTATGGATAGAGGTCCTTGAATTAGAGCAAAAGGGATTGGTATCTCCTATGGATAGAGATTCAAAAACTAGAGAAAAGGGGATTGGTGTCTCCTATGGATAGAGGTCCATGAACCAGAGAAAAGGGGATTGGTGTATCCTATGGATAGAGGTCCACAAACAAGAGCAAAGGGGATTGGTGTCTCCTATGGATAAAGGTCCATAAACCAGAGCAAAGGGGATTGGTGTCTCCTATGGATAAAGGTCCATAATCCAGAGTGAAGGAGATTGATGTCTCCTATGGATAGAGATACATAAACTCGAGCATAGGAGATTGACATCTCCTTTGGGTTGGTGCCCATAAACATTGTAATAGGGAATTGGTTCCCAAGAGATTTGTTGAGAAAATTTATAAAAAATATTTTCTTCTTGGATGTAGCCCACATTGGGTGAACCACGTTAAATCTATGTCTCTTATGTGTATGATGATCTGAGCATTGTTTTATTATTACAATTGATAATATTGGATAATATTGATTTGAAAATAAAAGTAAAAGGTTTTATCTTATACTATTCACCCCCCTCTCAGTATAAGCTTGTGTTTTTCAATTGATATCAGAGTGGGTTCCTTCATGAAATCCTAACAACTTGAACGAAGGTCTTACAAGAATACACATGGCTCATAAGAAAGGGTTTTCATAAAATAAGGCTCCATTGTTTAATGGGACTAACTATACTTTCTGAAGTGTGAGGATGAAGACTTATTTAATGGCACATTGATATGATACATGACAATATATTAAAAATGGATTCACACCATCTACAACTCCTCCTACAGATGCAAGTGGTAAGAAACCATATGAAGATAATGCCAAGGCAATGAATGTAATTTTGAGTGGGTTATGTGAATAAGAGTTTGTGAAAGTCATGCAATGTACTTCAACAAAAGAAATGTGGGATAAGTTACATAGAACATATGAAGGAGACAACAAGGTCAAAATGGCAAAACTTCAAACACATAGAAGGAAGTTTGAAGACTTGAAGATGAAATATGATGAAGATATTGCTATGTATCTACTTCATATTGATGAGGTTGTCAACACTATTCGTGGAATTGGAGAAAATATTAAGGAATATACTATTGTTCAGAAAAATATTGAGGTCATTCCCTATGAGGTATGATGCAAAGGTTTCAAAAATAGAAGAGATGAAGGATATAAAAACTTTAAGCATGGATGCGCTACATGGAATTTTCATAGCCTATGATATGAGGATAAAAAAAGAACAAACATCAAAAAGAGATGCAACATTCAAAGCTTCAAAAAAGGAAAAGAATAAAGAACAAGAATCAAGTGATAAATCAAGTAGTGAAGAAGAGGCTAACTTTGTGAGAAGAAATAAGAAGGATCCAAGAAAAAACAAAATTATGTAGATTGTGAAATGTTTTAGTTGTGGTAACATTGGTCTCTATGTAGCTAATTGTCCACAAAATGGAGGTAGTAGAAGTGAAGAAGAAAAGGATTACAAGAAAAATAATGAAAGAAAATTTTATTATGAAAAAATAAAAATAGACATGGTCAAGGCAAGCATGAGAAGAAGATATTTCAAAGGCACAAGAAGAGCTTTTATGTTGAAGAAGCAAGCAGTGCTTCAAGTGACAGTGATGAGACCCTCTCCGATAGTGAAAAATAAGTCATACTTTTGTCCATAGAAGAGAATGAAGATGCTCTTATGATTAAAGACCTAGAAAAATGGAAAGATTCAGAAAATGAAGAAGAAACCATAGTTAACATAGAGGAGGAACTTATTGCTGCTCTTGGAGAATTGAAAAGGGTTAGTAAGAAGAATTCAGAATTAAAGACTCAAGTTCAAGAGGATGAGGAAACAAAGATAAAGCTCCTACAAGATATCATAGACTTAAAGTGAAAGTTGAAGAGGCAAAGAAAGTTGAAGAAGGTATGGATAAAAAATTGAAGGTAAAAGAACTAGAATGTGAAAGACTAGAACATGAAGCTGACATTCTAAGGAAGGGACTTGAGAAATCCAATAATAAGATATATCAATTTAGGAAAAGCTCAAAAGAATTGGACGATATTATAAAAACATAGATATCTCCATTTATGAAGACTAGACTTGGTTATGAGGAAGGTCAAGAGGTACAAGAATATGATTCAACCTCAAAAGAAATAGAAGTGTCAAAGAAGGTATTTGAAGAAGAGCCTAAGACCTATACTAATAAGTTGAGAAGTGGTAGTATCAAAGAGGAAGTAAAAAAATAACCATCAAGGAACATGGACTATCACAAGAAAATCAAAGAAAGAACCATGATATCAAGGCAAGATGAATATTTATTCCAAGGTTATTTTTTCTCATGTAATCAATTTGGTCATAAATCTATACATTGCAAGGTTCATGATAAAAATGATTATGGCTTCAACAAGAGAAATTTCAAGTCACTTGCACTTTCCAAGGACTACAACATCATGTGTTTCAATTACAAAATTTTTGGTCATAAAGCTATACATTGCAGGGTTTATGGTAAGAATGATTATAGCTTCACCAAGAATTTATTTACACCTTTCAAGGACTACAACATCAGGTTTTACAATTGCAATAATTTTGGGCATAGATCAAAGTGGTGTAGAACAAAATTTTTGAAACTTCCAAAGACAAGCAAGAAAAAGGATGCTCAAAATGTTTAAAGAGATATGACTTCAAAATTTTAGAAAAATATTGAATAAGAATAAGAGAATAGCAATTTGGGAGTTTCACTCCCATATCATAATTGATCACCTCAAGAAAAGCAGGTGGTGAGGGGGCTATCCTAAGTGTATTATTTTTAGCCCTAAGAAGCCCTTTGCCATTGATGTCAAAGGGGGAGAGAATTGAGTGATGGGGAGTAGCTTATCAGGGGGAGTAGTTTGGGAATCCAGTTGTAGTCAAAGATATTTTTTGTAAGGGTTACCATCAATGACAAAGGGGGAGATTGTTGAAAATATTGACTATATTGAGTTGTCATTGATGTCGAAGGGTTGATGTCAAAAGGTGCATGATATTCAAGGAAAAAATATTCTTCAAGGTTGTTGAGTTTATGAGGTTAGACAAATTACTTAAGTCAAGGTTTATTACAAAGCAAGGCAAATATTTTAAAGAAAAATATTATAATATTTAAATATTATAAAGAAAAAGGTTTAAGAGGCTTGGGATGAAAGGTTTAAAAGCTTGAAACAAAAGGTTTAAAGGATTGAGACAAAGATTTAAGAATTAATATTATAATATTTGAAATATTATAATATAAAGGTTTGAAAAAGGAGGAAGCGCCAAAAATTTTATGGAGGCAATAAAAAATAAATATTTAAAATATGCACCAACGTCTTGGGTTGTAATAGAAAAGCTATATAAGGTGTGCAAATTTTTTATTTATGACCAATGTTTGTGAATGCACTAATCAAAAATTTCTTTATGTGAAAGTTGAAGCAGACAAAAAGACAAGATGAAATGAACTTTGAGGCAAAGAGCATAATGATAATACATTTGTACCAAGATTGGAATTTCATCTAGGTGGCTAGTCCAGCTGGTTTCCTAGCTGGCGCTAAGGCGCTGCCAAGCCGGAGGTCATAGGGTTGAAACATGCTGGTGCCATTTTGGTAGAAGGAAAAATATTTTTGTTTGGAAGCTTAGACAAGGGATAATTTAATTATTTTGTGTTGTAATATTAGCACTACACGTTGGGGTAGCCCACCATGTGGTAAGATACTATGTGGGTAGAAGTTTGGTGTTCTATTCCCATCATGTTTGTTGGTTTGTTTGGTTGAGGTATGAGCCAAATATTTTGTTGATTAAAGTTTATGTGAAAAGGTTAATCCGTTGGACTTGTTGGTTGAAGTTTTTATTATTTTTAGAAGGCGGTTCATAGGGCTTATGTGGTTATAATAGAAGAAAAGTTTTGTTTATATTTTGATTTAGAAAGAGAGTCATAAGGTGCAACATTATTATTTGTTCTGCATAAAGTTAGTAGGAGTTATAAGGTGCATGGGAGTAAATTAAAAATTATCATTTGCTCATTTTTTTAGTAGGTGTTATAACGTATATTGGGGTGAATTGAAAATTGTATTTTGTGTATTATAAAAGTAGGAGTTATAAGGTGTGATTATGGTTTTATTTTTAAAAGTAATTTTGTATGGTAGAAGAAGGAAATTTGAGGGTTTAGTCGCTACTAAAAGCTTTATTTTGGGATACTAAAAAGGAGTTATAAAACATAATTTTCAAGTCTTATTATGCACATATTTTGAGAAGGGTTTTAATATGGATGATTTGAAAGATAAATTTGCTAACCAATTTTTGAAGTGGCACAAGAAAGGAAAATTATGTTTAAGACAAGTTTTGAAGGTACATCATCATCAAGGCAATTTTTAGAGGTATGGTGATTTAACTCCTTCTCAAGGAGGTTTTGTTTGAGGAAAATATTTTTGATGTAATATGGTGGAGGTATAAGGATTTATTTGATGTGCATTAGAGATTTATTGAAGTTGGAAGTAATTGTGAATTATTGTTGAATGAAATTAGAAATATAAGTGCTAGGTTTCGAGAATAAAGTTGTGCATTATTGTTGAGTGAATTTGAAAATATGCTAGGAAGGTTTTGAGAGAAAATCTATGCATTAGTTTTGAGTGATATTGGGAATAATTTGCAAGATCTATAGACCAATTTTGTGAAGCATGTATGCGCATTGGTTTTGATTAATTTTGGAAGTACATATGAAGGTCAACTATCAAGTGCTATACTAGAGTATCCTTTTGAATGCAATAAATGTGAGACATGTGAAAGCGATAGACTTAATGAATATGAGAAGAACATATTGAGTATAATGCATATCATTCTCTATATGTTCATGAAGAAAAAGAATTATGGGTAGAATATGATTGAATTACTTTAGCCAAAGAAAGCACTTTTGGGAAAGATATAAGCATTGTTTGTATGCAATATTTGGGAATATTTGAGCAGGTTTGGTGAGCAGAGTTGTGAGCAGATTTGAATAGGTTTTGTGAGTAGATTTGAACAGGTTATATGAGTAGATTTGAGCAAGCCTTGTGTGTAGGATTAGAGCATATTTGAGCAGGTTTTGATGAATAGATTTGAGCAATATTATGGATAGATTTGATAAAGTTTTGGTGAAAATATTTTAGCAAGCCTTATGTGTAGGATTAGAGCAGATTTGAGTTGGTTTTGGAGAGAAAATTTGAGCAAGCCTAATGTGTAGGCTTGGAGCATATTTGATGAGTTTTTGGTGAGCAAATTTGAGCAAGCCTTATGAGTAGGCTTAGAGCATATTTGAGCAAGCCTTATGAGTAGGCTTGAAGAATATTTGAACAAGCCTTATGAGTAGGCTTGGAGCAGATTTAAGAAAGCCTTGTGAGTAGGCTTGGAGCAGATTTAAGAAAGCCTTGTGAGTAGGCTTGGAGCAAATTTGAGCAAATGGGATTGATGTATCCTGTGGATAGAGATCCAAAAAATAGAGAAAAGGGGATTGGTGTCTCTTGTGGATAGAGGCCCACAAACTAGAGAAAAGGGGATTGGTGTCTCCTATGGATAAAGGTCCACAAATTAGAGAAAATGGGATTGGTATCTCCTGTGTATAGATATCCATAAACTAGAGTAAAGGGGATTGGTGTCCTATGGATAGAGTTCCACAAACCAGAGCAAAGGGGATTGGTGTCTCCGATAGATAGATGTACACAAACCAAAGGAAAGGGTATTGGTGTTTCCTGTGGATAGAGGTCCATGAACCAGATCAAAAGGGATTGGTGTCTCTTGTGTATAGAGGTCCATAAACCAGGTCAAAGGGTATTGGTGTCTCCTATAGATAGAGGTCCATAAAATTGAGCATAGGGGATTGGAGTCTCCTTTGGGTTGGTGCCCATAAATATTGTAATAGGGAATTGGTTCCCAAGATATTTGTTGAGAAAATTTATAAGAAATATTTTCTCTATGGATATAGCCCACATGGGGTGAACCAAGTTAAATTTGTGTCTCTTATGTGTGTGATGATACGAGCATTGTTTCATTATTACAATTAATAATATTGGATAATATTACTTTGGAAAGATAAGTAAAATATTTTATCTTATTATATTCACCCCCCTCTTAGTATAAGTGTGTGTTCTTCAATTGGTATCATATAAGGATCCTTCATGAAAGCCTAACAACTTGAATGAAGATCTTACAGGAACACACATGGCTCATAATAAATGGTTTTCATCAAATAAGGCTCCATTATTTGATGTGACTAGCTATACTTTCTGGAGTGTGATGATGAAGACTTATTTGATGGCACATGGATATGATACACGACAATCTATTGAAAATGGATTCACACCATCTACAACTCATCCTACAGATGCAAGTGGTAAGAAACCATATGAAGATAATGCCAAGGCAATGAATGTAATTTTGAGTGGGTTATGTTAATAAGAGTTTGTGAAAGTCATACAATGTACTTCATCAAAAGAAATGTGGGATAAGTTACATAGAACATATGAAGGAGACGACAAGGTCAAAATGGCAAAAATTCAAACACATAGAAGGAAGTTTGAAGAATTGAAGATGAAATATGATGAAGATATTTCTATGTATCTACTTCATGTTGATGAGGTTGTCAACACTATTCATGGAATTGGATAAAATATTAAGGAATCTACTATTGTTCAAAAAAATATTGAGGTCATTCCCTATGAGGTATGATGCAAAGGTTTCAAAAATAGAAGAGACGAAGGATATCAAAAATTTAAGCATGGATGAGCTACATGTAATTATCATAGCCTATGATATGAGGATAAATAAATAACATCAAAAAGAGATGCAACATTCAAAGCTTAAAAAAAGGAAAAGAATAAAGAACAAGAATCAAGTGATAAATCAAGTAGTGAAGAAGAGGCTAACTTTGTGAGAAGAAATAATAAGGGTCCAAGAAAACACAAAAGTATGCAGACTGCAAAATGTTCTAGCTGTGGTAACATTCATCACTATGAAGCTAATTATCCATAAAATGGAGGTAGTAGCAGTGAAGAAGAAAATGATTACAAGAAAAATAAGGAAAGAAAGATTTATTATGAAAAGAAAAATATGCATGGTCAAGGTAAGCATGAGAAGAAGATCTTTTAAATGCACAAGAAGAGCTTTTATGTTGAAGAAGAAAGCAGTGCTTCAAGTGACAGTGATGAGAACCTCTCCGATAGTGAAAAAGAAGAAGTCCTATTTTTATACATAGAAGAGAATGAAGATGCTCTTGTGATTAAAGACCTAGAAAAAGGGAAAGATTCAGAAAATGAAGAAGAAACCATGGTTAACATAGAGGAGGAACTTATTTCTACTCTTGGAGAATTGAAAAGGGTTAGTAAGAAGAATTTAGAATTAAAGACTCAAGTTCAAGAGGATGAGGAAACAAAGACAAAGCTCCTACAAGATATCATAGACTTAAAAGTGAAAGTTGAAGAGGCAAAGAAAGTTGAAGAAGGTATGGATGAACAATTGAAGGTAAAAGAACTAGAATGTGAAAGACTATAACATGAAGCTAACATTATAAGGAAGGGACTTGAGAAATTCAATAATAAGATATATCAGTTTAGGAAAAGCTCAAAAGAATTGGACGCTATTATAAAAACATAGATATCTCCATTTATGAAGACTAGACTTGGTTATGAGGAAGGTCAAGAGGTACAAGAATATGATTCAAGCTCAAAAGAAATAGAAGAATCAAAGAAGGTATTTGAAGAAGAGCCTAAGACCTATACTAATAAGTTGAGAAGTGGTAGTATCAAAAAGGAAGTAAACAAATAACCATCAAGGAACAAATACTATCAAAATAAAAGCAAAGAAAGAACCATGAGATCAAGGCAAGATGAATATTTCTTCCAAGGTTATTGTTTCTCATGTAATCGATTTGGTCATAAATCTATACATTGCAAGGTTCATGATAAAAATGATTATGGCTTCAACAAGTGAAATTTCAAGTCACTTGCACTTTCCAAGGACTACAACATCATGTGTTTCAATTGCAAAATTTTTGGTCATAAAGCTATACATTGCAGGGTTTATGGTAAGAATGATTATAGATTCACCGAGAATTTATTTACACCTTTCAAGGACTACAACATTAGGTTCTACAATTGCAATAATTTTGGGCATAGATCAAAGTGGTGTAAATTTTATTTTTTGAAACTTCAAAAGACAATCAAGAAAAAGGATGCTCAAAATGTTCAAAGAGATATGATTTCAAAAGTTTGGAAAAATATTGAAAAAGAAGAAGAGCATAACAATTTGGAAGTTTCACTCCCATATCATAATTGATCACCTCAATAAAAGCAGGTGGTGAGGGGGTTATACTAAGTGTATTATTTTTAGCCCTAAGAAGCCCTTTGCCATTGATGTCAAAGGGGGAGAGAATTCAGTGAGGGGGAGTAGCTTATCAGGGGGAGTAGTTTGGGAATTCAGTTGTAGTTAAAGATATTGTTTGTAAGGGTTACCATTAATGACAAAGGAGGACATTGTTGAAAATATTGAGCATATTGAGTTGTCATTGATGTCAAAAGGTGCATGATATTCAAGGCAAAAATATTCTTCAAGGTTGTTGAGTTTATGAGGTTGGACAAATTACGTAAGTCAAGGTTTATTACAAAGCAAGGCAAATAATTTAAAGAAAAATATTATAATATTTAAATATCCTATTTAAATATTATAAATAAAAAGGTTTAAGAGGCTTGGGATGAAAGGTTTAAAATATTGAAACAAAATGTTTAAAGGATTGAGACAAAGGTTTAAGAATTAATATTATAATATTTGAAATATTATAATATAAAGGTTTGAAAAAGGAGGAAGCACCAAAAAGTTTATGGAGGCAATAAAAATTAAATATTTCAAATATGCATCGACATCTTGGGTTGTAAGAGAAAAGCTATATAAGGTGTGCAAATTTTTCATTTATGCCCAATGTTTTTGAATGCGCTAATCAAACATTTCTTTATGTGAAAGTTGAAGCAGAGGAAAAGACAAGACGAAAATGAACTTTGAGGCAGAGAGCATAATGATAATACATTTATGCCGAGATTGGAATTTCATCTAGGTGTCTAGTCTAGCTGGTTTACCTAGATGGTGCTAAGGAACTACCAAGCCGAAGGATGTAGGGTTGAAACATGCTGGTGCCATTTTGGTAGAAGGAAAAATATTTTATTTTGGAATCTTAGATGAGGTATGATTTAATTATTTCATGTTGTAAGATTAGCACTACCCGTTAGGGTAGCTCAGTTGGTATCCCAACCTGTGGTAAGGTGCTGCATGGGTAAAATTTTGGTGTTCGATTACCGTTGTGTTTGCTAGCTTATTTGGTTGAGGTATGAGCCAAAATTTTTGTTGATTAAAGTTTATGTGAAAAAGTTAATACATTGGACTTGTTGGTTGAATTTTTATTTATTTTTAGAAGGTAGTTCGCATGGCTTATGTGGTTATAATAGAAGAAAAGTTTTGTTTACATTTATATTTAGAAAGGGAGTTATAAGGTGCAATATTATTATTTGTTTTGCATTAAGTTAGTAGGAGTTATAAGGTGCTTGGGAGTAAATTAAAAATTATCATTTGCTCATTGTGTTAGTAGGTGTTATAAGGTATATTGTGGTGAATTGAAAATTGTATTTTGTGTATTATAAAAGTAGGAGTTATAAGGTGTGATTTTTAAATGTAATTTTGTATGATAGAAGAAGGAAATTTGAGGGTTTTGTCACTACTAAAAGCTTTATTTTGGGAGACTAAAAAGGAGTTATAAAACATAAATTTCAAGCCTTATTATGCACATTTTTTGAGAAGGGTTTTAATGTGGATGATTTGAAAGAGAAATTTACTAACTAGTTTTTGAAGTGGCACAAGAAAGGGAAATAATTTTTAAGACAGGTTTTGAAGGTACATCATCATCAAGGTAGTTTTAGAGGTATGGTGATTTAACTCCTTCTCAAGGTGGTTTTGTTTGAGGAAAATATTTTTGATGTCATATGGTGGAGGTATAAGGATTTATTTGATGTGCATTAGTGATTGATTGAAGTTGGGAGTAATTGTGAATTATTGTTGAATGAAATTAGAAATATATGTGCTAGGGTTTGAGAAAAAAGTTGTGCATTATTGTTGAATGAATTTGAAAATATACTAGCAAGGGTTTGAGAGCAAATCTATGCATTAGTTTTGAGTGATATTGGGAATAAATTTGCAAGGGCTATAGACTAGTTTTGTGAAGCACATATGTGCATTGGTTTTGATTAATTTTGGAAGTATATATGAAGGTCAACTATCAAGTGCTATACTAGAGTATCATTTTGAATGCAATGAATGTGAGACATGTGAAAGTGATAGACTTAATGAGTGTGAGAAGAACATATTGAGTATTTTTAATGCATATAATTCTCTATATGTTCATAAATAACAAGAATTCTGGGTAGAATATATCTGAATTACTTTAGCCAAAGAAAGTATTTTTGGTAAAGATATAAGCATTATTTGTATGCAATATTTGGAAATATTTGAGCAGGTTTGGTGAGAAGATTTAAACAAAGTTGTGAGAAGATTTCAAAAATTTCTATGAGCATATTTGAGCAAGTCTTGTGTGTAGTCTTGGAGCATATTTGAGCAGGTCTTGATGAACATATTTGAGCAGAGTTATGGGCATATTTGAGCAGGTTTTGGTGAGCAGATTTGAGCAAGCCTTATGTGTAGGTTTAGAGCATATTTGAGCAAGTTTGGATGAGCAGATTTGAGCAAGCCTTATGTGTAGGCTTGTAGCATATTTGAGCAAGATTTGTAAGTAGTCTTGGAACATATTTGAACAAGCCTTGTGAGTAGGCTTGGGGTAGATTTGAGCAAGCCTTGTGAGTAGTCTTGGAGAATATTTAAGCAAGCCTTGTGAGTAGGATTGAAGTAGATTTGAGCAAAGGGGATTGGTGTCTCTGTGAATAGAGGTCCATGAACCAGAACAAAAGGGGATTGGTGTATCCTATGGATAGAGGTCCACAAACCAGAGCAAATGGGATTGGTGTCTCTTGTTTATAATGGTCCACGAACCATAGTAGAGGGGATTGGTTTCTCCTATGGATAAAGATCCACAAACCCAAACATAGGGGATTGGAATATTCTTTGGGTTGGTTCTCATAAATATTGTAATAGGGAATTGATTCCCAAGAGATTTGTTGAGAAAATTTATAAGAACTATTTTCTTCATGGATGTAGCCCACATTGGATGAACCATGTTAAATCTATGTCTCTTATATGTGTGATGATCTAAGCATTGTTTCATTATTGTAATTGATAATATTGGATAAAATTACTGTGGAAATAAAAGTAAAAGGTTTTATCTTATACTTTTCACCCCCCTTATCAGTATAAGCTTGTGTTCTTCAGTTTGCAAGGGATATAGACCAGTTTTATTACTTCATTTGGAAGATATGGAGGGAGAGGAATATACAAGTATTATAAAATAAGTCTAATAGTGTAGAGGTGATTATTAGGAGTATCAAAAATATTGTTGTTAAAATCCCAACATCAATGGTTGAGAAATTGGAGCGAGTGCATAGGATATTTTTTTGGACTAGTGTAAAAGATAAATAGAAGATTAGTTTGGTTGCATGGGAAAAATTTTGTAGGCCTAAGTGAGAAGGCAGTTTGGGCATAAAAAAAATGAAGAAAATGAACATGGCTTTAATGGCCAAAGTGAGATAACAACAAATGATTGAACATGATCAATGTTGGGCTCAAATCCATTTTATAAAATATCTTGAGAATATAATCCTCTTTGCTTATAGCTTAAATCCACCTTTAGGATTATTATTGTGGAATGAGTTGATAAAAATAATAAATATTTTATGGAAAGGTTTAATATTGTAGGTGCGAAGAGGTGATAAGATATGCTTCTGTGAGGATGCATGGGTCATGGAGATACCTTTAGTTTTTTATTATTACTAAAAGTGCATCATTTGGACTTTAAAGAATAAATATGGGAATAAGATTTAGGACTACATTAAGGAGGAAGATAATTACAAAGTATGACACATGCTGCAGTTGGAAGGAGTTGATGCAATAATTTAAAGTAGTCTTAATTATCTCAATATCAGCGTACACCATTACTATATACAACTCAATATAGGAGAGGATAGGTTCTTTTGGGATCCTAATCCTAAAGGAATATTTATTGTTAACTTGGATTTTCCTTTGAAAGGGATAAGGAGAATAAAAAATTTCCCTCACATAGATTTTAGATTTAAAGATCTCCTACCAAAGGTGTATTTATTTCTTTGGTTGACAGTGCATATATAGATAGTGACGATGGGAAATATGATAAGAAGAGGGATGATCATTCCTAATAGGTGATATTTATGTTGTGGGGATGAGGAGACAATTTATCATATTTTTGTTCATTTTCGCCTTTCTTAGGAGGTTTGGCATGCTCTTCTTCAATCACTTAAAACTCAATGGGTGATAACAAAGTATTTGGAGGCCTTATGGGAAAGTTGGGTTAACCCTTATCATAGCCCCCGATTGAAGAAAATTTGGATCTTTGTATTACCCCATTTCATTTGGAAGATATGGAGGGAGAGGAATAAACAAGTGTTTCAAAATAAGGCTAATAGTGTAGAGGTCATTATTAGGAGTATCAAAGATATTGTTGCTAAAAACATGATTGTTAATATGGACAACCAAATATATGAAAATGAGTTGGAGGAAGAAATATCAACAAAATGGGGATTTCTAAGAGCTATAGGGCATCAGATTAGCTAGCTAAAAATAAAGGTGATATGGACTCCTCCCCCCTAGAGTGGATAAAACTAAATTTTGATGGAGTCTCTATAGGTAATACAGGGAAGGTTGGAGGGGGATGGGTTATGCGATCTAGGTTAGGGATAGTAATATCTTGTTATGCAGGGAACTTTGGGCATACATAAAACCATGTAGTAGAGGTAAGAGCCATGAATACAAAATTAAAGCTTGAAAACAATATGAATGTTAAGAAGCTTATAGTGGAATATATGAATATCATTAATAATTTGAATGCCAAGCAAAATGTTAGGTGGAGCATTGAAAGTATTTAGGATGTTATGAATATACTATTAGACATGGAGTTATTTGTGATCCAAAACATCTATAGGGAAGGTAATGCTATGATTGATGCTATGGAAAACATGGCAGTTCAAATGAATGGATCTAAGGTATAGAATGATGTTTTCCCAGAGGCTTTGATGATTATAACTATGAAAGAGAAAAATACTTTTGATGTTGTTGAGTTAAAATTTTCAAATCCTTAGGTGAATTGATCACTGCAAAAGATCTATTAGCTTAGGACCAGTTTTCAAGGAAACTAAACTAAAATGAGATTCAGGAGTTGATTAAAAAATATTATAGTTTGAATGAATACTAGGTAAAATCTTATAAAGTTCTCATGAAAGGAAAATTGAAGATCTAATATGAAGCTAATAGAGAATTGATTAAATCTCCTAAAGATTCTAAAGAAACCATATGGATTGAATTTAAGAAATATTGAATCCCCATGGGATAGATTTAAATCAAAATTATTGTATCTAAGTAGGTAGTATGCTTCATTTTAGTCCAAATTTTATAATATATAGGTGTTGGAAGTGATTTTTCTATTCTGAAATTGTAAAATATTTGGGGCCCTTTCAAAACCCCTTCATTTACCATAATATTTTTTCATATTAATACCTTTCACCAAACTTGCATCTAAATTAGGTAACACATCATTTTGATTTTGTATTTTGAGAGTCACAAACTTATCTTATATGACTCATAGAAAATTGTAATTTTTTTAGAATAAAGAAAAAATATATATGCAATGAATATTACCAACAATTATATGGTTAAGTATATTATAATTTTTCTTCCTTATAATAGTTCTATGAATATTTATATTTTTCATTGTCTTTTGGACCTAGACTTTTTTAAATGGGTTATATGGGATTGAAATAGGTCCTACCTATATTAAATCATAACCACATAGTGGTATTACAGCTGCTTCGTAATTATGCATGTATAGTTGGGAAAGATTCAAACCTAGATTTCCTCGAAAGTTGAGGAATCTAGCATATTGAGCTAATGCCACTTGATCCATAAAAACTTTCAATAAAAATTATTTTTTAATTTCATGAAACATGACAATATAAAGGTATTTAACTTATGTAATACATTAAATTATGTTTAATACATGTTTTATGAATATATGACCTTAGGTAGTTATAAAAGATAAAATGATCCTAAAATACAAATTGCATATATGAAGCATTACTAAAATATTTTTTAACTATCCATTACATATATAAATGTCAATTGGAAATGGTCATTGGTAGCCTCATATTTGTCAAATATTATGATTTTCTTATTAGTTAAAAAAAAATTTGGATACTCTTATCTATTGTCATTCTTTTGGTAGCAATAGTTCTCATATAGTTAACTTCACCATTTCCTTAGTTTTCTTACTTTAGATCATTAATTTTAATTTATATTTTTTGGAAAGTATAACAATAAACCCTATTCCAATTTTGGAAAATAGTCATTTTTTATAATTATTCTCAAGCTATTTATTTCCATAAGTCATCCTAATTAATTTAAAGTACAATTAATTATCTCACAATTGATGATTTCAGTAAGAGCTTATCATTCTATATTTAATAGTGAAAAAGATATCCAAGATTTATTAACCTAAGATATTCTCTTTTTCTAGGTCCAATGGAAATACCTCCATTTTCAACAACCATATTTAGCCCCAAGATGTTTTGTTCAAGTAACTTGATAATATAACTTTCACCATATGATAATAGTTAGAGCAAGGTTTTTGTTTCATTTGGTGATAACTTTTGATTTCAACATTTGAGCCATTAATATATAAGATAGGGTACTTAACCTACTAAGGAGTTTATATATTGTTAATAATTTACTTTACCAAATACAAAGAGGATATTGTAGTGACTAAGGTTTGTTCAACCCATCACAACAATCAAATGCTAACTAAATTCACTCAAGAGTAGTATATTCGTATACAATATTTACATGTTTATAATAATCTAATCAAGAAAATACAACAATGACATTCACTTAACACAAGTACAATAATGGGAAAATATTTATCACAAGATCTCTTTTTATACGTGGATATCTATATGATAATTTCAACCTTTTTATCAAATTATAAAATTTCAATACAACTATTGTAAAAAATTGACAAGGTGTTATGCAGTCATTATTCCAAATACAATTAGTTAGTCACTTTATCAATTTTATAATTTTCTCCCTCAACACATTCTTTTTTTTCCTATGATGCAATGCTCATAGGAAAGAAGATATCATTTGAGCATTTTATTGTTCAACCAAGTGATATTCAATTTGAATGTCCTTGTATCAACTTCAAACATGAAGTTTTGACCCTTCATGAAGGGGCATATATATATAGAACCAACCCAACTGGAGACACCATCAATATGCAATGCATCCATGCATACTATTCATGAATATCAATGAGCATATACTCATACTTGATCCAGATTTAATGCATAATTCAACTTGCACTATAGGTGATGCAACTAATATGCATACATATAATAAATCTACATTCTACATTTAATCTGGCATATTATACTTATACTCATGGTGTATACATTCAATATTTCAAACCCTCTCTATATATCTAAGATGTCATACATTCATTCATTCATTCACTCATTTAGAAATGAATACACTTATTCATGTCATGCAATTACTTTTCAATACATCATACAAATAATCCTTTTCCAAATTCTAGTTAAAGCAATACATCCAACTATAATGGTATATATTATTTCATGATTTTTATCATAAAATCAACTTAAAACCTTTTGATTATAATAATGTTATTGAGCTGAAAATAATTCGTTTATGTTGACAGTACTTTCCAATAAAAGTCATTCAATTAAAAGGATTCATCACTCATTTTAAGATATTCCCTGTGAATAAAATAAAATCACCTTATGAAAAACAATCATTGTTTTTTATACAAAGAGTCCTTTTGTTCATTTTTAAAGAGCTATCAACTTGTAAAATTCAGGCTTGATAATTTTGTTCAACCGCTAATATTAGTAGGTATTTATCCTTTTTATTTGGAGTATAAAATTAAACAAGCTAAAACTTCCAACTCAAGGTTACTAATGCCCCTACATGCATCCTTAGAAACTAAAGTACAACAACATTTATTTTTATAAAGGAGAATAAGGTATGACCTCTGACATATTCATGATTGTATTTTTACTTTAAACACTAGTTTTAAAAGAATATAAGAGAACGAAGTCATGGTATCTTTTTATTATGTTTGAATCTTCAATAATATTGCATTATAAATGGTAAATATTTAAATATAATGCATTTGGAAAGTATGACATAACCCCTATCAATATGAGGAAAATAACTTGGACTCGTGATTCTTGTGAAGATAACAATAGAACTAACTAATTTTGACCTATGCACCTTGTGAGTGGTAGTTGGAACCACTCTCATTCACATGCCACCTATACTATGATGATGATAATAACTCCCAAATTTACCCCCTTATTACATCATTGTTTAGAATGTCTAGGAGATGAAATTTTGGGATCTTTCAAACTTGATTCGTCCATAGGAATTTATGAAGAGTTTTATATTTTGTTTTTTGTTTTTTTAAATTTACATGGTGGAATCGGTAGCCGCCATGAATCTGAGTAGGCTGTCCATCCTTTTATGGCTGCCATAGTATTCTGCGCTGTTCATCCCAGAAGCCACCATATAGATCTTCGCGCAGTCCACCCCTATAACCACCATGACACAATCATTTTAAACCTTTTATGCCGTTGAAAGCACCAGGAAAGGGACAAGCGTTCAATCCGATGAGGCCTGAGATTTGAACCTTGGACCTCCGCCCCCCTTATGGGGTTTGGATGAACCAATTGGTCTACACCTCGGACTTTACATTTTGTTTTTGAGTAGGGAAAATTTTGAATTTTAGTTCTTGGTTTTGAATCTTTATAATATTTGGCTTTTAGTTTTAGCTCTTGGATTTGGCTTTGGATCTTGGCTCTATATTTGGCTTTAGATCTTGGATCTCGATTTGGCTTTGGCTTTTGGTTTGGAGCAAAGGGAAATCCCCCTCTTATTCATTATGATTTAAGTATGGATATAGATCAATAATACTTAATCAATAATGTGATTGGCCTCACTTTGATTAACCAAGGATAGGTATAATTTATTCTATCCATGGTTGGAAACATACTATTATGCCCATCACTTATGATTAGGACACATAACCAATCATATATTAGTAGTCATATTAGTTCTTACTAATTTTCATCTTCTTGTGAGTGGTGAAAAATATGAACATTGATCTTGAGTGAGGCATAGGCCTTCACTTATTCGTATATTTATAATATTTTAATCTATTGGTTTTCTTCTTCAACCATGAGTGTCCTTATGATAACTTTCTCATCCTACCAGATTGCATGGATAACTAGTTGTTGCAACCACAAAGTGTAATAGAATAGACCACTATTTATGAAATTTATTCTATTGATTTTGCATTAAGCCTTCATTTTTCTCATAGTCTTCGATCACCTGTGCTTATTGAATAACTTGATCGTCTTCAATTGCTTGGTGCTTATCAGATATAATCTACAAGAAATGGATTATTCTTTGGTTGCTGGTGCTTACTAGATACAATAGGATAAATTAATTTTCAAGAGTAGTAATGAATATTTGGAAGAATTAGTATTTCCTCCCTCTCAATGTGAACTCTACAATTATACAATATTAAGTAGTGTTGGGTACCACCAATCATGCACTTCTAGTACATAATAGATTATTCATTATATGTGGCCTTACTAATTTTACCTTTGTGAGTATGGATCACTAATATTCACAAAGAATCAATTCTTGAAATTAGTTTAATAAATATGCCCCTCCTGTAATCTCTTCATGGAAAGGATATTCTTCAAGTAATTTGCATATACATGTAATTGATGAACCCTTGTACTATAATACATGATCTTCTACCATAAATATTGTGATGGTAATTTTAATGGTCTATTACCATTTCTTATCTTGAAGATTTCTTGCTATTGTGAGGTTGATTACTGTTTGCTTTTTCTTTGCCTTTTTTATTTGGGAAAGTTTGTTTATGATAAATGATGTATTTGTGCTTTCTTTTTTTGGTAGTATGATGTGTTTCTAATGGATGCAGTCTAATGTTGAGTACCTTATGTAGGGAATCCTAGTCCTTCTTGCTAGCCTCTTTTTCTAGATCATTTAGATTGAAATCTATTAATGAAGAGGAAAGACATTCAGAATGTACCTCTTCAATTTCAAGTTTTTCCATTTGAGCTTACCTATTTATCTAGCTATCCTATTGTTTCTTTGGTGACTTGAGATAATTTATTGGTAGAAAAAAGGTATTGATATTATATTGATTGTCACTTGCAAGAGTTGGCAAAACCTTACCTCTATTGTTTGTAGGTTGAGTATTCACTATGCTATTGAGGGTGAAGATAATGGACTCTTTTATATCCCTTTGCCTTTGATAAATATTGTTAGACATCATCTTAGAGACTTGTCCAATCATCATTATGATGACTTAATTGAGCAATCAATGCATGCTCCTCTTCTCTAGAGCGATAATTTTCTTTTCTGGAGTGGTTTTGTTTAGCAACATTGCTATGTTGTTGATGCATTGATTTCCACTTTGGATTCTTATCCATTGGTAGTTTCTTCTGCTATGGATGCATTGCTTGAGAAGAAGATCCATTTGTAAAGGGATTATGCCAATATTCCTTCACTACATGACCAAAATTTCTATAAATTTCACATGTCCTTTGCATGTGAGAATGGTTTCTTTGATGTTGTAAGTAAGGTATTGTACCTCTTGATGAGTGTCGTTAATCACACCATTTAATAATTATAATTGTCAATCCAGGGCGGTGTCCAATGGTTGTATACGAAAGTAGAAGTAGGCAGCCTGAAGATCAACTCATTCAGGAAATAGGCTTTATTGATGAGACAAGTCAATTTTTGGGGGTTTTCTGGTGTCACTTCTAATACTATGGACTAAATTAGAATCCTAATTACATTTTTTGAAGTAAATTTGTAGAAATGGAAAGATTGTAGCAAAATGAAATAAATTACTCTTGTAGAATCTGAAGTAACAGGAATGAAACCTATTTATGCTTGCAAAATGAAAATGATAGAAATAAAAACTATGTAAAAAGTAAATTCTAATTATATTAGAAAAATGGAAATAACAAAAATTAAAATAATTACAGGTTTGAAATACACAAGTTGCTAATTGATCAACATGATGGAATTGTTGGAAATCTAGAAATAACTACTAAAAATAGGGTAAAATCACAAGTGTTGTCAAATTCCAAAACCTATGCTACATACATTTACTACACACCATAAATATTACATGCATCTACAAACACACAACTAATAACATGAAATGGAAATTACCAGGTTTCTTCTATTCTGCTGCAGCAAGAAATGGATAGAAAAACCTGTCAAAAGTTGATCCTTCTCCTGGGCCTGGAAGTGGCCCTTGCTCCTTGATCCAAAAGAAGGCAAGAAGAATTCTATTAATTACCTAATACTGACACATTCACTCATAATACTAGATGGATGATGAAATTGCACCTTTTATTGATAATGAAGTGACTTTACAATAATGCAAGACAAATCCTACTAAATTACTACTCTGCTACAGCTAAAAACTATGAAAGGATCTCACTATCTCAATATTTATCTATGCATATCTATATGATCAACCAATATGGGAGCTTGGTTATTTATACTACTCTATTACATATGTTGATTTGTTCTATTGCTACTTTTCAGGGATTCAACAATTGTTCTACAGTTGTCTTCCTGAAATGTAGGAAACTGTTCTTCTGTAGCATATCCATTTTACTTGCTGTGTGCAATCCATTGGGAGAAATGCATTGCAAGGGGTGAGAGAACCCATCATATAGCTGTATCCATCCTTATTTTACCATTTTCCACCTTTATGACTGTTCTGTTGATAGTTTTGACCAAAAATGGTCCTACTTCGCTCATTCCGAAACTACTCTGGAATATCAGGCAGTTTAACCAATTTTACTCTTATCCATACACCAGATGCACAGGAATGTAGGTTTGAGCATGCAAGTAGTTTCTCTAAGTCTTTAGAAGACTAATTCCATAGGTTTTATGTGTTGGATCTGACCAATTCCAATCCATGCTATTTATGCACAGCTGGCTGGAATTTGTATGGTCAAATTTTATTTTCTGCATAGTCAGACTAGTTTGAACAGGTTTTGGTGAATTTTTGCAACTTGAACTGGTTAGGAGGCAAGGAAAACAAATGAAATGATCCCATAATGAAATACACATCAACATACATTATTACATATTCAAATAAATAAATAAATAAATAAATAAATAAATAAATAAATAAATAAATATATATATATATATATATATATATATATATATATATATATATATATATATATATATATATATATTTATTTATTTGTGGAAAACATCCCAAAAGGGATGCCACTTTCGAGTAAGACCCAAGGAGGCAAGGGTATCCATTCCGCCAAAAATGCCCAGGACTCGGACCTGGCCTACCACCTTTGACATACTCAAGGAGCAAACAAACACACAAAACCAAATTAAAAAAAGTAAATAACAACAAAAATAATAAAATAAAATAAAAAACATGCTCCTTGAGTGTGTCAAAACCAAAAGCACAACCAAACACGCACAATAAGATAAAAGAAACCACAACACAAACCACATAGAAAAACACAAGAACCACATAACAAAACACAAACAAGACAAAAACAACAGAACACTACAAAGACATAACCCAAAAAAACATGAAAAATAAACACAACCAAAACCTAAAAAATAAAATAAAAATAAAAATAAAAATAAAAACAACCAACAACAGACAATAAACAAAAACAAAAAACATAGAAAACACTCACACATAAAAAAAATGAAATAACACAAACAAAGAGAAACCCAAGAACAAGAACGAAAAAAAACACAAGAACAATAACAAAAAACATAAAAAAAACAAAACAACAAAAACACAAGAACAACAAAAAACAACACAAAGAACACAAAAACAAAACAAAACAAAAGAACCCACCCACCTTAAAAAACTAAACAAAAAAACAAAGAAGACAAAAGAAAAAAAGAAGAAGAACAAAACAATGACCTATCTAGACCAGAAGACTATTAATGCAAGAATCAACAGAGGAAACAAAATAAAGAATAGAATGAGCTAGGGAACTAAAAAAACTGAATGAACCAAAGAGAAACAAAAAAAAAAAACAAGAAGAAACTAGGTACCTTCAGTACTGGAGCCATCCAAAGAAATGATAGAAAGAAGAGCTTCCCTAATTTGAGAAGCCCACCATATAGGAGGGTGGCCATAACAAGTAAGATCACCTTTGTCCAAAGCCCAATTAGCTAAAGCATCAACACTCTTGTTTTGATCTCTCGACCACATGATTGTAATCAACTTTCAAAAATCCCATCCTGGATTAACTGAATCTTCTCAATAATTCTTTTTATTCTCTAATCCACCTTATGATTCTTAGAAGGAGTCTTCAAGAGATTAATCATAAGTTGAGAGTTCGACTCAACTAACACCTTTTCCCATCCAACCTTAGTAGCCTCCTGAAGGCCTCTAAGGATACCATACCCCTCAAGCAAGGTTATTGGAAAGAATACCCAAATTCTCAAGAAAAGTAAAAACCAGGGAGCCATCTGAAAGTCTACCAATTCCTCCCACACTGGCTTTTCCAGGGTTCCCTCTAGAGGCTCCATCAGTATTGACTTTTCCAAAATCCTTAGGAGGAGGTTGCCAATTTCTAGTCCTATCCATATTACTAATACTCACATTCCCTTTAAGTTGGTTGCCCTTAGAAGGTTTAATCTTCAATCTTTGCATCACTTGATCCCATATTTGGTGGGAGTTTTGGGGGTGATTAAGGAGTTGATGGACTGATTCAACTAAGTTGGCTATGGTATTTTGCCAAATATAGTGAATATCCTTCCTATCTTGATTAAAAATTTGGTTGTTCCTTTCATTCCAAATATTCCAAAGAAGAATGGTAGAACCCATCCAAACTAATTGCCTAATAAAATGATCAACACCCTCTTGATTAGGCCAATCCCTCCAAAGCTGTTCAAAAGTGAAAAAATTGGACCACTGTAAGCCAAGTAAAGTTGCCATTCTCCTCCATAGCTCGGAGGCTAAAGTACACTCAATAAAAATATGGTTGATATTTTCTACATTCTCTTCACACATTTCACATCTAAAAGGGCCATGAAAACCACGCTTCATAAGTTGCTCACCAATAAGCACCCTACGATGCAATAAAAGCCAATTAAAGAACCTCACCTTAGGCCAGAGATTTTGAGCCCACAATTGAGAAAATATGTCAAAAGAATGGTTGGGATTATTATGGCATAAGGTCAAATAACCTTGAGCAACTGAATACTCACCCTTAGTAGTGTTGTTCCATCCAAAACAATCTTTTTCATGGGACCAAGAGAGGGATCTCATATGAAGGATGCCTTGGATATCTTGTCTTTGCCTTTCTGGGATTTGAATAGGCCAGTCCTCAATAGGGATCCAATATCTACCAACCTTTGAATTACCAATATGGTACCGACAGTAATTAGCCACCTTTATCCAATTAGCTCGGTGAAGCTCCTCCATCCAAGGCCTCCAATCGGGAAACCGAGTTATCAAAGGCTTGTGACCATCCCAAGAATCTGTCCAAAAATTTGCATGTTGACCATTATGAATGATCCAAAATAATTTTTTCTTTATCAAATCCTCACCAGCCTTAAGAACTCGCTAAAATGGGAGAACCTTTGGTAGGAAGTTGATAGCGAACAAGGTCTTCAGGACTTTTGTTCTCAAGCATATTTAGCACGGAGATTATTGGCCCAAAGAGCATTGGGGTTATGCAACATCCTCCAATATAATTTAGTAGCTAAAGCTTTGTTGTTATTAATTGAAGACCGGAATCCTAACCCCCCTTCACTCTTAGGAAGACATAAAGTATCCCATTTCACCAAGGCCCATTTTCTTTTCTCCTTAGTACCACTCCAAAGGAAACGATGACTGATTTGATCCAATTCTCGAAGAACAACCTTTGGGATATTCAAAATGGAAGAAACATAAATAGGAATAGCTTGAAGGACTGATTTTACCAAGGTGATTCTACCCCGAAGAAAGCCACTTGTTGGTCCACTTTCCAATTTTCTTCTTGACTTTGTCCAACAACCAATTCCAATATTTATTTTTCTGCCTTTGAATATTTATGGGAATACCTAAATAAGTGATTGGAAGAGAGGTCTTCTTATATCTTAATTTATCCAAGACCATGGATTCCCGTCTAGCAGAGTAGTGAAAGAAAATAACTTTAGATTTGTCTTCATTGATGAACCGCCCAATAGCCTTAGAAAAATAGCTAATGATTTGCTTAATATTAGAAGCTTCCTTAACTGTAGCTTTACCTAAAAGGGTAGAGTCATCCACAAATTGAAGATGAGAGATAGGTCTAGCTCCATGAGCAATGGTAACTCCCTCAAGGGTTTTGTTTTTCCTCTTTTTGGTTATAGTCCTACCCAAGCATTCAACAAGAATGATGAATAAATAAGGGGATAGCGGGTCACCTTGCCTAATACCTCTGGAAGCTGGGAAATACTGAGAAGGCCTGCCATTGATAAGAACTAAGTAGGAAACTAAAGAGATACATCCCATAATCCAATCCATCCAATCCTTAGAGAAACCAAATTGCCTCAAAACTTTGATAAGGAAGTGCCAATCCACTCGTCATAAGCTTTGGATAAGTCTAACCGGATGAACATAGAAGGAGAATTTTGCATATCCATGGAATGGATGGCTTCCCGAGCAAGAACTATCTCATCTACTATTTGACGTCCTTCCACATATCCCCCTTGCTCTGGGGAAATAATCTTATGCAAAAGAGGCTTCAACCTTTCTCGCCATGATTTTAGTAATAATTTTGAGAAGAACATTACATAAAGCAATAGGTCTAAAAGCTGAGATATGATCAACCTCTTGAGCTTTTGGAACAAGAGTAATATAAGTTTTATTGATAACCTTCAAAATTTCTTTGGATTTCCCGGCTTCTTCCACCACCTCTAATAAATCAACATGAAGGATATCCCGTAACTCTTGGTAGAACTCAATAGGAAAACCATCAGACCTGGGGTTTTCCCTTTTTGCATTTTAAAAACTACTTGTTGAAGCTCATTGATAGTAACAGGAGCAGTCAAAATAGAGTTCTCCTCAAAAGTGATAAGAGAAGGGATTGCTTGAAGAACATTTTGTTGTGAAGCCGAGTCAAGAGGAGTAGCAACAAAAATATTGGAAAAGTAATCAACAACAATAGAGTTCATGCCATCCCAAGTATAAACAACATCTCCAGAATCTGATTTTAAGGAAGAAATAAAGTTGTGAGATCTTCGAGCTAGAAGAGATTTGTGGAAGAAATTTGTGTTTCGATCTCCTTCTTTGAGCCATTGAATTCTAGATTTTTGCTTCCATAAGATTTCTTCTCTTTTCTCCCATTCCTCTAATCGAGTTGTGAGTTTAATTTCATTCGCACTTCTCTTCTCTGTGAGGCCATCTAAACGGATTTTTTTATTCAAATTTTCAAGATGAGCAATAACTTCATGTTTTTTTTTATGAACATCCCCAAACTCTTTCCAGCTCCAAGTCTTGATTTTGGATTTAATGTATTGCAGTCTTTTGGCAAAACAGAACATCTTAGTCCCATGCCTAGGTTTACCTTCCTTCCACCATTGTTGCACACGAGGTCTGAAGGAAATGTCTCTAAGCCACATTAATTGAAAATGAAAAGGAGAGAAACTCACATTGGTTTTCCACATTTCCACCATGACTGGCCAATGATCCGAACCAGCATTATTAAGAGTCTTCACTTTAGGAATGTGACCATGGATTAAGAAATTTTCAGAGAGCAAAAACCTATCCAATCTCTCCATTATACAAGCTAAGCCTTGCCTTCTGTTAGACCAAGTCATAAGGCCATTATCTGGTTGGATATCCACAAGATGGAGGTTTGCAATATATTCGCTCATGAGGTAAGTACTTTTGTCCAAATTTCTATTTCCCCCCTTTTCTCATCCAGAGAGAGGATGGTATTGAAATCTCCTCCGATCAAGATCCAAGATTTAGGAAAATGAGAGATAATATGAGTAATATCCTTCCACTGCCTTCTTTTTTCCTCCAAAGAAGTCGAAGCATAAACAAGAATGCAGAGCATAATCTGGTTGGAATGTCTACTTTGAATAGCTATAGCCAACAAACCCCAACCGCCAACCATATGGTGAATAACTACCTCTTTTGGGTCCCAAAGACAAGCAATGCCACCCGAAGTCCCTTGGGAACTGAGGGAAACCACTTTTCCAGCCAGCAAAATTTTATTAGCAATTAAGTCCATATCCTCCATTGACATCTTTGTTTCTTGAAGGAAAACAAGATGTGGATGATTTATCTGAATCATTCTTCTAATTTCATTTTGTTTTGAAAGACTCCCTTTGAGTCCTCTAATATTCCAAGTGATGATCTTCATTAATACCAGGGCTAAAAATGTTGGGAAGGGCATTAATCTTACCTTCCTCTACAAGCTTTTCACCTTCTTTTACCATATGATATTGATTGGTCTTGCGACCTACTTTTTGATTAGAATCCATCTTCAATTTTTTTTCCCCTGTTTCTTGACTTATTCCAATTGAATCTGAGATGGCTTCTAACCTTGAAGAATGCTCATACACAACCAAAATTTTACTAGATGGTTCAATGGAGTCTATATTGGGACCTGCATTATTTGAAGTTTTGACATTTGAAATATTGTTTTTCTTGTGTAAATTTTCTCCTTTTTTTTCTCGTTGAAAACCTTTGATTTGTTGGTTTGTCTCTCGAGTTCTTTCCTTCATATTTAAATTGTGTTTCTAAGATTTTAGTTTCCATTATTTCCTCTTCCTCACTTGGGACATCATTTGTGGAAAGGATTTCAAACATATTA
The DNA here is from genome assembly GCA_028583015.1 of Wollemia nobilis. NCBI lineage: Eukaryota > Viridiplantae > Streptophyta > Pinopsida > Araucariales > Araucariaceae > Wollemia > Wollemia nobilis. The sequence continues at coordinate 2,008,529 of JAQPPZ010017240.1, read as the reverse complement.
GCAAATGACTTTGATTGATCCTTCATTACTCGTTTTTTTTTTAGTGTTCTTCTTCTTAGGTATTTGGAAACCTGCTGAGTTTATATCTTCTTTCTTTTGATCGAGAATTTTATTTGGGCAAGCACCGGCCAAATGACCATATTCATGGCAAATTCTACAATGAAAAGGAATGTTCTCATAGTCCACTACTTGCTCCCAAGTGTCTTCCCCAAATTGTAATGTGATCTTTTTAGGTAGGGGTTTGTCAAAATCCATTAAAACACAAATTCGAGCATAAATAATATGTTCAAAATTTTGAGTACAATCAACGAGTCATCATAAAAGTTCCTAAAGAGTTTCCAATTGAAGAAAAAATAGTAGGATTCCAAAATTCAATAGGGAGGCCAAAGAGTCTAACCCACACGGGAGCTATAGAAGGCATCTCTTCTTCGCTTTAAATTTAGTATGCCAGGGCTTCATGAAAAGCCCCGCCCTTCCAAAAAACCAAGGACCCCCTTGAAAAGTTTTCTCTCTATCTTCATTATTAGCAAATAAAACAAGAAAATAACCATTTGGATAAATAGAGATTTGTAACTCACCTTTAGTTTTCCAACTTTTTGCAGCCCAGACTTTGAAAGCAGATAGACTCGGACGAAAACCCATGAACCGACAAATTAGTCCTCTTTTTTCCAAATCTTCAATGCCGTCCGAATGTTACCCATATCAAGCTTAACAATAGGAGTTCCATCAGCTACTTTAAGACATCCCGACTCCTTTTCCTAGGATCAATCTTAGGCATTCTTAGAGGTTTATGAGAAGCCCTAATATTGATATTAGCATTGGGCTGAGGCTGTCCACCATGAAGGGCATCCCTAAAATTCATTTTTGGGACTCGAGTCTTCAAAATTCTTACCCTTGACAGGGGTTTTCACAGTAGAATTATTTTGTGGGTGCACCTTAGCACTAGATTCACTTGAGATATGAGCCATTTTTTGATCAACTGCTTGAAACTTATTTCGTGGTCTCTTTAATCCTTGCCCTAGACATCGTGGAAAGGTATGGTTTTCACTTTTCTTTTGTGCAACAAATTGGAAGTCGTTGTCACTCAAGTTCACAGTATGATCTATTGAAAGACAAATTTCTAACCCATCTTGTATCCCCTGCAACATTTCTTGCTAAAATATTGAGCATAAAACACAAAAATATTGGCCGCTAGGGCCCGAAGGCCCTAAAAACCAACCTCTGGAGCTGCTTGCACTCAACCCAGATGAAACCCTCGCATAGCCACTTGCCAAATATATCGTTCACACATAGGGATGTGCTAGGATCTGTGTTGCTCCAAATGATATGAAAATTGGTGGAGACGTTCTAGGGTTTTTCAGGCATCTACCCTCAAAATTTTAGCTCAATCCGAGTTCGGATGAGTGAGATATGGCCGAAACGAGTTCGGCAGTTTGGGCAGTCCTGCGAAAAACGTCTAGAGATCCTGGCGAATCTCTATTCAAATAAATATTTATTTTCTAGGTAAATCAGCTAAAATAGTGCAAAAAATGGTCAAAACAGAGTATTATGCTCCTGAACATTCAAAACATGTAAATATCAATACATAATGCATTCAATCATCAAAATTAGCATGCAAAACATAGCATAAGGTCTATGAAATAGTTTATGTGTTATCCAAAATTAGTCCATGAATGAGGCAATTCTTGGCCTCATCATTTCCCCCCAACCTATTCTGATGCATGTCCTCATGCATTCTGCAATGCTACAAAAGCATATAGATCTATGCTCAAATTTCTTTCTTGATATTTTCATAGCTTCCCTTTATAGTATCCTATAGTTTCTTGCAGTTGCTTGATCCATTTCTAAAACTAGTTGAGGGTCACTATCAAAGAAATATGGGACAGGGGTTATAACAGTGGGTAGTCTGTACCTTAGACCTATCCAATGATCTTTCATTTCTAGGATAGTCTACATTATACCTTCTGCTCTTCGTCTAGACCACAATAGATTATTGGGTGAGATGGGTTCTCTTTTCTGAAGTGATATTGATAACTCTCCCCATCTAGCCTGGCAAGTTGATAAAGCATTTCCAAAATATGTGGTACAAGAAGTTTGAAAATTGGACATACAATCATTAATATTGTTTAGATAAACCAACCTGATATTTTGTTCCCTCATCATTATAAAATGTTGATTGGTGGTAGTTATGTGATTGGGATGGACTGGTCTGAGTAGCAGCTCAGCTGTTAGTTCAATTTCTTTACTTGCTCTTTTCTCCTGATCCCAATACAGTTGGTTTTGTATGGTGGACATAAAAGCTCTCAACTGAAGATCCCCTGTGAAGATGTGTGGCAAAAATATCACATTTTTTGGCATGAGAAACTAGTGTAGGAACAATTCACACATCAAATTCTTCTATTCTTCTAGACTGTGCAAATAGGCTTCCATAAACTCTTCTGTAGTGTTTATTTCATAGGGGAGATCAGAAAAAATTCTCATTACTTGCCAGTGGAGGTATCTTTATTTCAAGATTAAACTGTAAAATCTAGTTGGCCTCCAAAATTGAACTAGATACTCTGCAACCTGACAAAGATACTGAACCTGTCCCTGCAACTTATTTGTTTGTGCACTTTGAGCATCAATTTTTTGCTCCATATATTTCAAAGATGCAATTTGTGCTTCCATTCCTTGACACTTAAACATCCAATGTGCTATGTCCTCATTATACTTTCTTAGTGTAACTATTTGTGGGGGTCTAGCTATCTGCTGCACTTTTGGAGGTAGATCTACCTGTATTCCAATTTTTGTTGTGTCCACAAGGGGTAAATCCACTTGCACCCCAATTTCTATTGTGCTATATGGGGGTAAATTTATTTGCACCCTAGTTTTTGCTGTTGTAATTTGTTCTGCAAAAGCCTCTAAATATTCATGTTCTATCATACTTACATCCCATTGGAAGATTTGTGTTGTTGCCTCTTCTATTTCTATTCCTCTAATGGGTGATCCCCCTTTAGGTAGGGCTACCTCCCTATGTTCCTCTACTAATTCCAATAGAATTTTGGCCAACTCATCTTCAGGTTCAGACTCTGTAGACTATTGCTCTAGAGTTGACAATCTAGCCTTCAATTCATTTACCTCCTGCTGCAAATCAACAATAAATTTATCCTTCTCTTTGATAGAGGCTTCATTTTGTTCAATCCAACCCATATGTGTCCTAATGACACTTCTAGTGGCACACAATTGTTCTTGTATATCTTCCTTCTCTTCCTCTGCTATGGGCTCTTCTTCAGAATCAAAATAATCAACAAGTGGGATATGCATTGTAGGCATTTCTGTATCTATGTATGTAAATTTTGTGCCTATCTCTACATCCTCTGTTCCTATATATGCTTCTTCTATACTTATATCTGCAATATCATCTACAAGCACTTCTTCCTACAACATAACTTCAACAGATTTATCAATATCTTTTTCCTCCTCTGCACTTATTTGCTGGGACAATGATACTGCCTCTACATCCTCTACCTCCTCCATTGCTTTCTGCTTTCAAAGTATAGAGGACCTTTACAACCCAACAATAGATTATTTGTGTTTGATTTTTTTAGAGGACTCTGGAACAAGTTTTGATAATTCTGGAGCAGAGTCTACTCCAGGTGTCTTTTTCTCCAACTGCTCTTCCTTGCTTGAACTCCCAAGCTACTTCGTGGGTTGTACTGGAAAAATAGTTACATTTTCAAAAAATGTTACCTTCCTCTTTTTCACTATAGGATCAACATTAGATTTTATCTCTCTTTGTTTCCTGGTCCTAGAATATGGAGGTCCTTCTAGAGAAGGGGGAATTTCACTCCTAGAGGCCTCATCATCTTTACCATATTTAGGGCTTTTGTCTTCTGCATCATTTCTAGGGTTTTCACCCCTTGCTTTATCAATTAGTTCATTCCATGCAGAGAAAAACTTGTCAAAACTTCTAGGGTTTCCCCTAAAATGGTGTTTACAAATTAATTTAATGAGCCCATGATGTTTGGGAGTTCCTTTCCCCTCTTGGTATCGCTTGGCCATATTCTGTAAACTCTGGTGTAAATATAGAGGGAGATTTACCCTGAATTCTGGGTTTGAGCCACCATGCCTTAAATGATTTAAAATTTTAATATGGTGTCCAGACAAAATGGCAAATTGCCCATCACAAGTCAAAAATCTGATTACCCAGACTACTACATTCTCCCAAGGATGTTGTAAACTGGTTCTTTTTACCCCTTTGTAGACATTATTGTTCATTAAAAACTCAATTGGTTTATCCCCTTCTTCCTTAAACTGGTTAACTATTTCTATTAGGGCATTTTTACTAGTTTTTAAAATTTGTAACCCTTGTAGAGGTAATTCAGTAATGTGGCTTAGGATTTTCGGTGTTACCTAGATTGTCATGCCATTGATGTGAGCCTGGTTATCCATGAGAGTGTGCGTAAATTTTGTCACCAATCCCTCAGAGTATCCATCAAAATGACATCATTCCTCATTTTTTAAAGATACGTAGCGACCCAAGATCTCCCTGTAGATAGTCTACATTTTTTGGCTCAATTTTATTCTTCTTCCCCCCCATTTTCAAATTTTTATGCTCTTTTTTCCCTCAGCCTTGGAATAGGTTATTTTCCTAGTTTGAATTGAACAATTTGTGTCATAAGGAGGCGATAATGTTTCAGATATGGAAATTAATTTCTCTTAGTGTAGGAACTAGCTTCAAAACATGTTGGAGCATTTGAAAAATTAAATTCCCTTTTTTTTCTAGTTATGTGGCAGATTCTCATTCTACACAAGAACATGAATTATCTACTCCGTTGCTTTTTATTAAATGATTAAGGCTTGCTGAGGTGGTAGTTGGTCATTGGCCATATTGTGTACAACGTGCAGAGTTTCCTTCGACCAGAGTTCCTTGTTGCATGTGCCATAGATTTTGCATACCTCAAAGCGGAAATTATCGAAGATCTCCTTCCCATCACAATCTTGAAACTTGCAATGTGGAATTTATGCCTTGATTTTCATTGTCAACATCTAACGGTGAAATTGAAAACAATTTTATGCCATGTAGCATTTTGTTTTTCCAATCAATTTATCTTCGGTTCATTCCGGAGTTTATTTGTCGTTCCAGAGCTGACATCATTTTCACAAATCCTTCCTTATTTCGAAGCACAATTTTTTTATTTTAACGCTACTTTATTTTGGAAACAACATTCTTGTTCCAAAGCTTTACACCATTCCAAAGCTATCATAAGCAACATTTCATTCCAGAGCTTCTCATCATTCCGAAGCTTTGCATTTTTTCAAATTTTTTTATGTTTCTTTCATCCCTAAGATAGCCCAAAATTTTGATCTTGACTTGACCAAGTAGATAGATTTTTGGATTCAAACCTTATGAATGCTTTATATACTAATTAGTGATTTTACACACTACATACTAAATATCTACAATGATTTAAAATGCTAAGGGTACATACCTGACTTAACCATTTACCTACATTTGTATAGACGGTTGTTTTCTACGGACTACCAGCTGACTCCTCTACTGAATAAGACAAGCGCAATTTGAAAATAGGTGAAAAAATGATTGTGAGGCCAACAAGGCAAACATACCAAAAAACCAGTTTACATGCAAGTCAATTCAGAAGTGCCTCCTAGGAGGTTTCACTTTCTGAATTATTCATTTATTTATTTATTTTTATTTTTAGTTTTTTTCATCCTATCGAATTTATTGTGGAAGAATTAGTTTCTTCCAACATGAGTACATCCAATTGATCCACTTACTTTAGAAATTCATCCTTAGTTCATGGTTTATAGTAGATCTAGAGATGATTCCCATTAACCACTAAATTTCTTCATGAATCATCAATGGGTGAAATATGAACAACTCCATTTTCAAACACTTCTTCAATTAGATAAGGTCCAAGCCATCTAGTTTGTAACTTCCCAAGAAAATATTCATAGAGTGAATCAAATAACAAAGCCCAATTGCCTTGCTAAAATTCCCATTTCTGAATGTGACTATCATGCCACAACTTCCGTTGTGCTTGAATCATCTTAGTTTGATGCAATGCATCCATTCGTAGTTCATCCAATGCATTGAGCTACAAAATCTTGTTTGTTTGTGCCTGTGACAAATCAATACCAACTTCCAAAGTAGTTCGTAGTGTTAGTAATTCAAATTCAACAGGTAAAAGAGGTTGTTTACCATAAACCAATTCATAAGGTGTAAATCTTGTAGTGGATTTCCATGTAGTGTTATAAGCCCAAAGGTATATTATCTAGCCAATTTATCCTATGGGAAGCTACTATTTTGGTTAAGATTCATTCCATTTATCGATTTATCACTTCAAATTGACCATTTTCCTGAGGGTGATAAGGTGAGGATTTCCTATGCTTGATTTCATACAGTTTGGTGAAGGCTTCAACAACCTTTGATGTAAATTGAGGTCTCTGATCCGTGGTAATAGTGTGTGGGGCTCCAAAATGCAAAAAAAATTGTGAATACAAAAAATCAACAACCTTTTCCTCTCGTGCATGCTTAAAAGCACGCACTTCTGCCCATTTAGTCACATAATCAGTACATACCAAAATATGCACCTTACCTTGAGAAGGTGGATCAATAGGTCCTATAAAATATAACCCCCACCTTTCAAATGGTTCTATACCTACTTGAGGTTGCAATGGCATTTCACTGGTATAGGTAGGATTTCCCATTCTTTGGCATGCATCACAATGTCTGATATATTTCTTTTTTTGGGGGGGGGGGGTACCAAATCCTTAAAATTTTGAATTGTACTTTTTATTGAATAATGCCCTCCTGATGGTTCATCATGGCATGCACGCAAGATATCATATACCTCATCTTTGTGGATACACCTACGCAAAACATGGTCAGGACTGCATTTAAAAAGTAAATCTCCTATCCATTTGAAATAAGAGCTTTGTTTGATTAACTGTTTATTTTGTTTAGGAGTGAAGTGAAGAGGAATTTTTCTTGTAGCCAAGTAATTAGCTATATCTGCAAACCATGGAGATTGCACAGAAATAGCAAACAATTTTCATCAGGAAAAGCATCTTCAACCATTTCCCCTGTGTCTGTGTTTGGCAACCTAGATAGAAAATCTACCACTACATTAACTTTTCCTGGTTTATTAACTATGGTGATATCAAATTCCTACAACAATATTAACCAGTGAATAATTTTTACACTAACCAGAGGTTTATTCATTAGGTATTTAATAACAGCATGATATGTATGGATGAACACTTGATATCCTGTGATATAGTATCGAAATTTATTGATAGCATATACCACGACTAAGAATTCCTTCTCAGTGGTGGTGTAGTTCTTTTCTGCTCCTGTCAAATTTTTACTAATGTAGTAAATGACATAATGTTCTCCATTTTCAATCTATCCTAATGTAGCTCCAATAGCAGTATTGGAAGAATTAGTCTCAATATGGAATGACAGATCCCAATTAGGTCCTCTCAATACAAGGAGAGTTGTTAATTTCTCTTTCAATGCTTCAAAAGACTTTTGATATTTAGTAGACCAAGTAAATTCAGAATCCTTAGTCAATAATGCAAACATTGGATTAGCTATGGCACTAAAATTTGCAATAAATCTATGAAAGAAACCAATATGTCCTAAGAAGATCCTTACATCAATTTGAGTTTTTGGAGGAGGAAGGTTTTTGATGACTTCCACCTTCTTGGGATCAACCTTGATCCGATGAGAGGAAATATGATGACCAAGGACAATCCCCTCCTCCATAATTAGAAAATATTTTTCAGGATTTAAAGATAAATGGTATGTTTCACAACGTGTTAAAACTTTTTCAAGATGTTATAAGGTATAGTCAAAAGTTTCTCCACACACTCTGAAGTCATCCATATAGATTTCCACACTTTCATTTTTCAAATCAGAGAATATTGACAAAATAGATCTCTAAAAAGTTGTTAGAGCATTACATAAACCAAAAGGCAAGACCCTATAAGCAAATGTTCCCCAAAGGCATGTGAAAGTGGTTTTCTCCTGGTCTTCTCATGCAACTTGTATCTGATTATATCTACTGAAACCATCAAGAAAACAAATTTTTTTTTTCCAGCAAGGGTGTCTAATACTTGGTCTATGAAAGGTAATGAGAAATGGTCCTTATGTGTGACCTTGTTTAATTCTCTGTAGTCTACACACACTCTCATTTTTCCATTTTTCTTTGGAACAATAACCAATGGAGAAACCCACTGATTGTCTAAAATTGGATAAATGAACCCTACATCTAAAAGTTTTTCAATTTCTTCCTTGATAATATCTTTCAGAGCAGGATTCAAACATCTTTAAGGTTGTCTCACAGGTTTAACATCTCCAGTGTATATCTTGTGTACACACATTAGGGTGAATTCTAGTCATATCCTTATAACTCCAAGCAAAATCCTGAACATGTTTTTGCAGAACAACAAATAATTTTTCTTCCTGCTCATTAGTCAACCAACTATTAATGTTCAAAACTTTACCTGGTTGTACTTCAATTTGTTTTATTCCTGGATGAACAGAATCAACTGCTCCATACTTGCTGATTAAAGAATTTAATGGACAATGGTGTGGCTGAAGAGTAGGAAATACTTTGGATTTTGTTTTAAAAGTGATGCCTGATGGAATCATTCCTTGCATAGGACATGTGAAATAGGTAAGAATATTATGGTGCCATCCATGTGATAGTATGAAAGAGCTTTCTTGTATTGGAATTGATGACAAATGTTTTGAGGTATGCTCTTCATCCTTCCACAACAAGCAATGAACAATGATTTGATCATCTTTAAGTCCTTATTCTTGTAATGTCTCAACTAGGATGGATTCATACTCAAAGAATTCTCTTTCTTGTGAGTTAATTTCCTCAATGTATTCCTTTACTATTATGGTGGCCAGAGTGGAAATATTTTCTTCCTATTCCTCATCAGATTTAGGAAACCATATCTATCCAAAAAATTTGGTTGAAGGTTGGGCAGGTGGATAAAGGAAAATATTTTTAAGATCAATGCCATTTGAAATGGTCATTTCCATAGATCTGCAGTCTATAAAAGTAGTTGTAGTGGCAAGCCATGGACTTCCTAGGATGATGGGATAACCATTAACTAAATTTATAGGCTGCAATACTAGGAAATCTATAGGATATTCCCAAGAGGAAACTTCAATGGAAATGTCTTCCAGTATTCCTTCTGGTTTGGCAACTAACCTATCTTCCATCTCCAAAACTGTAGTTGTAGGACTGAGATTATTGAGCTGCAATTTTTACATTATATCTTTAGTTATTACATTAATTGCAACTCCAAGATCAATCAAAATGATTGGAATCTGCATTAGCCCAATAGTGATTGTGACAACTGGACTTCCTAGATCACTATATTTTGGAGGAACAAGTTTTCCAGATAGCAGGTCAGCCAATTTTCCTTCTACTTGCACAATTTTAGGAAAGACCTCATTTTTGTCAGGTTTCTTGATACACAACTCGTGAATAGTTTTCTTGATTAATGGCAAATCCTTTATTGCTTGCAACAAAGGAAGGGATATAGTCATTTTCTTAATTTTTGTGACTAACTCTAATTTAGGGATAGTTACAATATTATCAAACCTTTCAGGATATGGTACCATTCCTGCAGGGGGTACATCTTTCACCTACACATTTTCTAATTTTTCTTTCTCCTTTTCCAAAGTTGTTGGCAACTGTTCAGGGTTGGAATATTCTTGTTTGCTATCAATTTCTTCAATGGTAGGTGGAACAGGATTAGGTAATACCTTTCTTGAGCGTAATTGGATATTACTATAGTCAAGGGCATGAACTACAATAATTTATTTAGATTTAGATCCATAGATAGGAGCTACCTGTCTGTTATTATTTGGGTTAGCCATAGGTTGAGCTAGAAGTGAAGGTTATTTTACCATTTGTGCTTGTTGTGACTGCATTCTTCCCTAAAATTTTTGATTAGGAGTAGAAAACAGATTGTGAGTTTGTCCTTGATACCTTTGTTGCCCTTGATATGATGGGTATTGTTACCCCCATATTTGCCCATATTGTTGATTTTGTGTCCAAGGTGGATTAACTAGTGGATTCGTCCATCCAGAGTGTGACCAATCTTGAGGAGCTATCCAAGATTGATTCCAAGGTTGTGAGGGTGGTTTTACATACCCAATTGGCATATTCTAAGGATTTTGTCCCCATCTTGTAACAAAACGAGGGACATTTTGATAGTGTGTAAAATTGCCTCCTTGCCTTTGTCCAATAACATTAAGTTCTTCAATCTGGGTTTCCAAAACATTTTTGAGTTGAGGTAGCAGATGGCATTTATTAGTGATATGTCCCCTTGAACAAATGCCACAAATAGTTGAGATAGAAGTTCTGTTTAAGGGACAATATTGTAAAACATGCTTGTTTCTACATCTTGGGCAATAGATAGCCAAGGGTGGTGTAAAGTCAGATTTTGCATTTCTCTCCCCTAATACAAAATTAAACTGGACAAGAATATCAATTTTTATGTTAGCCATTTCTTCCATTAAGTCATTGATATCATTAGTATTATAATTCCGTTTTTTTCTTCTTTGCCTAGTGCAAGAATAATTTTTACATAACCCCACGATTTCATTAATGTCAAGTTGGTTCACATATTCTTTTCCCATTAAATATAATAATTCCATGGAATCATCCTACAAACCTCTTAAGAATATGGTTTTCAACAAATTCGATTCTATAGGACATCATATCTTTTGGATAAAGTTAAATCTATCAAGATAGTCCTCCAAATTCTCATCCTCCTCTTGTTTAATCTGAAACAACTCATCCTTTCTATTTTGCACTCTATAATACTCCTGATATTTATCCAAGAATATAGTTTCCATTTATTCCCAAGTGCGAATTGAATCAGGTTCAAGACTCATAAACTAGCATAAACCTACATCTTTAAGTGTAGATTGAAACAATTTTAGTTTTTGATTGTCATTTACATAGTCATAAGTCTAACACAATATCTTAAATTCAAACAAGAATTGGTCAGGATCCTCAGAGATAATTCCCCTAAAGGTTGGCAATATAGAAGGTGAAATTGTTTTCATAGGAGCATTCTGAGTAGGATTCAGCCGAATAGGATATTCAAAAGTCCTAGTAGGGTTTTCACCTTGAACTATAACATCCCTATCGTGTTATTTTGCCATATTGTCTCCCTCATTTTTGAATTTTGCAATTTATTCATATGGACCAGGTCTAGAGGTATGTCTAGAGGTAAGTACTTCTAAGAGTTCCTCTTCTAAAGGTCCTAAAATTTTGGTTGATGAAGAAGATGATTCTTGTTTAAGTCTTTCAAGGATTTCATACACAAATAAGTCTTCTACTAATTGTGAAGAACACCTTTTCTTATAAACCTTCCTCTTTCGTCTCTTGGCCTATGCATTCATGCTCATTTGCTAAATGAACTGAAGTACAAATTTCTAAGAAATGTTACTTGTATCAAAATAATAATTTTTGGGCTACTTTACTTCTCTTAACAACACATAGGTTCCTCAAAAACGATGCCAAAAATAATGAGTGTCGTTAATAACACCATTTAATAATTATAATTATTAGTCCAGGGTGGTGTCCAATGGTTGTATACAAAAGCAAAAGTAGGCAGCCTAAAGATCAACTCATTCAGGAAATAGGATTTATTGATGAGACAAGTCAGTTTTGGGGGTTTTCTGGTGTCACTTCTAATCCTATGGACTGAATTAGAATCCTAATTACATTTGCTAAAGTAAATTTGCATAAATGGAAATATTGTAGCAAAATGAAACTAATTACTCTTGCAGAATCTAAAATAACAGGAATGAAACCTATTTATGCTTGCAGAATGAAAATGATAGAAATAACAACTTTGCATAAAGTAAATCCTAATTATATTAGCAGAATGGAAATAACAAAAATGAAAAGAATTGCAGGTTTGAAATACACAAGTTGCTAATTGATCAACATGATGGAATTGTTGGAAATCTAGAAATAACTACTAAAAATAGGGTAAAATCACAAGTGTTGTCAAATTCCAAAATCTATGCTACATACATTTACTACACACCACAGCTATTACATACATGTACAATCACATAGCTAATAACATGAAATAGAAATTGCTAGGTTTCTTCTATTCTGCTGCAACAAGAAATGAATAGAAAAACCTGTCAAAAGTTGATCCTTCTCCTAGGCCAGGAAGTGGCCCTTGCTCCTTGATCTAGAAGAAGGAAATAAGAATACTATTAACTACCTAACACTCACACATTCACTCATAATACTAGATGGATGATGAAACTACACCTTTATTGATTATGAAGTGATATTACAACAATGCAAGAGAAATCCTGCTGAATTACTACTCTGTTACAACTGAAAACTATGAAAGCATCTCTCTATCTCAATATTTATCTATGCATATCTATATGCTCGACCAATATGGGAGCTTGGTTATTTATACTACTCTATTACATATGCTGATTTTTTTGTTGTTGCTTTTCAGGGATTCAACAACTGTTCTGGAGCTATCTTCTTGAAATGCAAGAAATTGTTCTTCTACAACATATCCATTTTACTTTTTGGGTGTAATACATTGGGAGAAATGCATTGGAAGGGGTGAGAAAACCCCTCATATAGTTGTATCTATTTTGTTGATAGTTTTGACCAAAACTGGTCCTGCTCCGCTCATTTTAGAGCTGCTCCGAAATATCAAGTAGTTTAACCAATTTGACTCTTATCCATACACCATATGCACAAGAAAGTAGGTTTGACCAGGTAAGTAGTCTCTCTAAGTCCTCAGAAGACTAATTCCATAGGTTTTATGTGCTGGAGCTGACCAATTCCAAGCCATGCTATTTATGCATAGCTGGCTAGAATTTGTATGGTCAAATTCTGTTTTCTGCACAATCAGACTAGTTTGAACAGGTTTTTGCACATTTTGGTAACTTGAACTGGTTAGAAGGCAAGGAAAACAAAGTAAATGATCCCAAAATAGAATACACATCAACATACATTATTACATATTCAAATAAATGTTTATTTGCTAGGTAAATCAGTTAAAATAGTACAAAAAATGCAGAAAATGGTCAAAATAGAGTATTATGCTCCTGAACATTCAAAACATGTAAATATCAATACATAATGCATTTAATCATAAAAATTAGCATGCAAAACATAGCATAAGGTTTATGAAATAGTTTATGTGTTATCCAAAATCAATCCATGAATGAGGCAATTCCTGGCCTCATCACCTCTATGGAATGGTCGCTTTCCTCTTTGATTTATAAGAACTTGTTCTTTATCTTGAGTTGTTTGTGAGACCCCTTATTTTCAAAGTAGATTCAACAAATTCTCAAATTTTGGTGTTTGTTTTGTAATATTAAAAATAATTATGAACACATTAGAACATGAAGGAAGAGATATCAAAATTATGAGAACAAGTGTGTCATTTATCACTGTTTCTCCTAGGGCTTGTAGTGATGCACATAGTTCAACAACTCGCCTAAAAAATGGCTTGAATTTTTTCCATTATTTATTTTTAAGTAATGTAATTGGCTCTAGAGGAAAAACATTAGTTCTTGTCCTATGTCTCTTTGGCTGTAGTCGAATCACGAATGTATGGTTGGAATTCATCCGTAACACCAAATATGATGATCAACTTGGTTTTTCTGTCTGCTTTGTTGAAATTTGTTTTATCTTCTTTATCTTCTTCAAGATGGGTAATGGACCACATCCCAAACTTCTTTGAACTCTAGTTGAATTCTAAGTTTCTCCTTCCAAGCAGAATAGTTGTCTACTCACAATAATTGAGAGTAAAGCAATTGGATCTTTGATGCATCACTATTCATTTTAAACCTTCACAAAAATGGAAAATTTTAATTCCATTGGATTACCTTCAAAAATGAATTTTGATGAGTATATATAAGCTTATACTTGTAAATTTATTAGTGCCTTGAATTGCAAGAAGTTCCTATCTCATTGGGCAAAAATATAGATAGAGTTTTCTTTCTCCAATTGGAATTTCTAGGGAATATTTTTTTGGAATATATTTATGTTCTTTTTCAATAATTTTAAACAGGTTTTTATGAGGGGTCCTGGTCCCCTCATACTGAGTGGGGTTTGAAGCTTGGACCTCTCAAAGAGAGGCCAAAGCCCTTACCATGGAATATATTTGTGTTTTAAAAATAATTATGTGCATCTTTTCTCCTTCACATATAATAAAACAATGCAAAGAGCAATGCTTTATTACATTTAATTGTCCTACCCACTATTAATATGGGATAATTCCTTTTGATTTAACTTGCCTAGGTTAGCTTTTGACTTCTATGTGTCAAACTCTGCTAAATTATCACAAACAATGATTGCTTGAATATATCATCTTTAGGTCTTGATGCCTAATTGTGATGTTTAAAGAATCAATCCATTTTAGGTAAAACATTCAATAGAAAGGAATATTATAAATCTCACACTTTGATCACATTGAATCATTTTCTTTTTGACAATGGATATCTGATTGTCATTGTCTCAATTATTTGTTAAACCATTGCATGCTAGGATCTTCAAGGATGTAGTAGTGTTGCACAATTTATTTTACTTTGAATAGAGTATAAGCTTTAGATGTTTGATTTGATAGTTAGAAAAGAAGCTAGATCTTGTGACTTTCTATGAAGAAGAAAAAAGACAAACAAAAAAAATATTTAACAATTTTGACCTAAGAAGGCACAAGCCTTGGAAAACTAGATGTTGCTAGCGATGGCACTCACTTTGTTGTCTTCATTCATGTTCGAATTGGATCCTTATTAGGATAGTTTAGTGAGCTTATGTGCCAAATTCAACTTTTAGTCTTTGAATACATCTGAACATTGACAAATTTATGTCAAAATAATCTTGGGCTACAAGGGCTGCATTGTGTTAATTTGTGTTTGACTTCTACTTGCTTAATTTTTGGTTTCCCATATTCTTTATGGATAGTCTATATATAATTAGTGTTCTCTCTTGAGAATGAAGAGAGAGTATATCCTACACCTTTGAGAACCAAAGATAAGAAGTCAATGAAATGAATTGCTTCTGAATGGCCTAGAAAGGGCAATGCAGTAATTTGATGCCTTTTTAGTCAAATCCTACTTTCTTGATGTTAATGATCTTATTGAAATCTTCAAGGAGCTTAAATGGATCCTTAACATATCCAAAAGAGTGCTTTTATAGTAAATAATTCTAGAATTGATGAGCCCGTATCCACTTGGTCTTTGGCAGGATTTTTATCTTGAGACCTTTGCTTGGAGGTTTGACCTCAATGGTCCTTGGAAGGGTTATGTACCTTGAGATATTTTCAATGGAGTGTCTTTAAGGCTTCTCTAAATGAAATCAAAAGAAACATTAAAAGGAGAGTTGACTCTTTCTTCTACCTACTCTAATACCATTGATGATGTTTGAAGCTTTGATGATATTATATTACAAATAATGGATATTTAAATATAGTACATTTTCCAAATATGACATACCATTATTCATATGAGGACAACAACTTGGAATTATAATTCTTGTAAAGATAATAATAACACTTAACTAAATTTGACCTATACACATTGTAAGTGATAGTTAAAACTACTCTTATTCACACACCACCCATTTAAATTATATTAATAATAACTCTAACAATTTTAAAATTATATCTCCATTCTTTATCACCTGAATTTCAACCATCTCTTCCTATTAGAGAAATAGTTTTTTCATCAAAATCATAATGCAACCAAATATAATAGGAGATAGTCCTTTCATAGATATATAAATATTCATCCAAATAAAAATATTCACTATAAAGCACTATACAACTTCAACATAGAATTTAAAACAATGTAAAATACTCTCATCTAACTGTTTGACTAGAGAGAATATCATTTATTAAACTCAAATGAAATACCTCAAGCTAAAAGTAACAATGTATCTGAAGAACACAAGGTTATACTAAGAGGGGGGTGAACAGTATAAGATAAATATGTTCTCTTTTCTTTTCAAAGTAATAACTTCAAGTAATAACAATATAATAATGAAAAAATGCACAAATCACCACATGCATGAGAGACAAAGCTTTTACGTGGAAATACCCTCTCGAGATAAAACCATGACAAAATATTTCTTATAAATTTCTTCAATAAATTTTGGGGGCACCAATCCACAAGAGACATTAATCCCCTATTACATGTTCGTGGACACCAATCCATAGGAGACACCAATCCTCTATACATGTTTATGGACACCAATCCATAGGAGCCACCAATCCCCCTGCTCTAGTTTATGGACACCAATCCCATTTCTCAAGTTCATAGAAACCAATCCATACGAGACACCAATCCCCTTGCTCAAGTTTGTGGATATAAAACCATAGGAGACACCAGTACCCTAGCTCAATTTTGTGGACACCAATCTAAAAGAGACACCAATCCCCTTGCTTACGTTCATGGACACCAATCCACAGTAGACACCAATCCCCTATCTCAAGTTTATGGATACCAATCCACAAGAGACACAAATCCCCTTGCTCAAGTTTTTGGACACCAATCCATAGGAGACACCAATCCCCTTTCTCAAGTTCATGGAAACCAATCCACACGAGACTCCAATACCCTTGCTCAAGTTTATGGACACTAATACACAAAATACACCAATCCCCTTGCTCAAGTTAATAGACACCAATCCATAGGAGACACCAATCACCTTGCTCAAGTTTGTGGACACAAATCCACAGGATACACCAATTCCCTTGCTCAAGTTCATGGCCACTAATCCATAGGAGACACCAATCCCCTTACTCAAGTATGATCCAAAACCTGCTTACAAAACCTACTTACAAAACCTACTCAAATCTACTTTAAAACTTGCTTACAAAACCTTCTCAAATCTATTCCAAAACTTACTCACAAACACTGCTCAATTCTGCTCCAAAACTTGCTTACAAAACCTACTCAAATTTGCTCCAAAATCTGCTTACAAAACCTGCTCAAATATGCTCCAAAAACTACTTACAAATTTGCTTACAAATATGATCTATAACCCTTGCACATTTACTCCTCAAATTCAATCATAACCAATGCACAAATCTATTTACAAAACTTGATCAATAATGACATCAAGTTCTTCACCTTTGCTTTCCTTAACTAAAAACAATTCAGACATATTCTACCCAGAATTGTTTTATCTTCATGAACATATAGAGAATGATATGTACTAATGTAGTAGGGTTCAAATGGCCAATATGTTCTTCATATTCATTAAGTATGTTGCTTCCACATATCTCATATATATTACATTTTAAGGTAGCTCAAGTATAGGTTAGATAACTTGTGTGTTGACTTGGAGATGCTAATACCTTGCTCTTCTTCCACTATCATGTGTAACTTTCCTTCTTCTTGAGATGATTGAATTATCCTTCCTTGTTAATTGAATGTTTGGGTGAATATATGCACTTAATCCACTTACTCTATTCTTTGAAACCTTGACTTGTTCCATGAAGAACATGTGCTTATACTGAGAGGGGGGGTGAACAGTATAACATAAAACATTTTCCCAAATAGAAGCATCAACATTAATGAAACCATAAACATAACACAAAGCATCACACACATAAGAGATACCATTTTAACGTGGTTCACCCAATGTGAGCTACCTCCATAGAGAAAATATTTTACTAAAACTTTCTCAATCAATCTCTTGGGAATTCTTCCCAAATTACAATGTTTATGGACTTTTATCCAAAGGAGATGTTGATCCCCTAATCTCAAGTTCTTGGATATCTTCCATAGGATAACTCTTTCCCCTTCTGCTCTGGCTAGTGATCTTCTAGAAGACTCTATCTCTATGCTACACTAACTAGTGGATCTCTCTCCACTTGAAGACTTATCACTCAGATATTGTCTTCAATTATCCTGGCTGTTGGATCTCTATCCACTGAGACTCTATCCTCTATACTCTATCACCTCCAAAGCTTTGTCTCAATACTGTACCAAACATAGTTCAATCGGTCTAGCACAATTCTACTCAATATCTTGCACTAAACATAGTACAATCGATCTAGTACAATTCTGCTCAATAGGTTCACTCAGAACCTACTCAAATATGCTCAACAGGTTCACCCAAAAACCTATCTAAATCTGATCAACAGGTTCACATAAAACCTGTCTAAATATTCTCAACAAATCCTCTCTATGACTTGCTCAAATCTGCTCAATAAGTCCTCTCTTGGACTTGCTCAAATCTGATCAATAAGTCCTCTCTTGGAGTTGCTCAAATATGCTCAATAAGTCCTCTCTTGGACTTGCTCAAATATGGTCAATAAGTCCTCTCTTGGACTTTCTCAAATATGTTTAGGAAGCTTTCACAAAAGCTTAACTCAAAATAATCCACAAGCCTTCTCAAAGACTTGTCTCAAATCTACTTAACAAGCTCACACAGAACTTGTTCAATCTCATAGAATCATAAAGAGAATTGTTAGAGACTCAATATTTTCTATACTCAAAGTACAATCAATATCTCAATTCAATCTCATAGAAGCATAAAGAGAATTGTTAGAGACTTTATATGTTCTATACTCAAATCCCAATCTCAACTTAATAGAAGCATAAAGAGAATTGTTAGAGACTCAATATGTCATATTCTTAAATCTCAATCTCAACTCAAATCAGAATATAGAATAGTTTGTTTTATGGAACTTGAACAACCATTTCACACATCCACTTGACTAGGCTTAACCATCTTAACTCAACCAATCACATCAAGCAACAATCCTTTCTCACAAACCCTAGTTCAAGTATGTATCCACCAACTCAAAATATTTCCAACAATGCTTTATCTCAAGTCTCACATAACAATGATACTCATGTTCTTTTCTAGATCATGTTCAAGTTCATTTCATCATCAATGGGCTTCAACAAAAATGCTAATGAAACAAGGTTTAAATACAACTCACAAATCCGAAAAACCTTGAAGCATTCAACCAACCATCTTCACAAAAGAAATCATAATCAATCCTTTTCTCTCCAATGATATTTCAGAAATCAAGCACCACAAACAATCAATAGAAGAATGTGTCCATACCTTTTTGATGCCAATAAGTTATCCACAAAATCTGCCACACTTTATCACAACTTTACTTTTCAATATTAATAAGGGTTAGTGGTCTTTTAAATAATCACAATAAAAACATAACTTAGTTTACACCTTTTTCACTCCAACTTCTTAAACACATTCACCAAAGTCTATTTTAATAAAAACCCTTATTAAGAATAACCCACAATAAATCTCTCAAAATCACTTTAACAACAACTCCTTATTTCTCCTAAAATCAATTCTCCATTTCCATCAAAATAAAACATAAATCAAATATGCTTTTGCAATAATAATCACAACCTTAATAATAAAATTTAATTCCCATTATATACCTTATAACTCCAAACTTTAGGGCTAATAAAAATTATTAAAAGGAAAAACGTAAATACCTCTCAAGGGGATTCGAACCCTTGTCCACCACACACCACGAGCGTCTTAGCCATGACTAAGATTCCAACCGAGCCAAAGCGCTCGTTGGAAAAACAAAGGCCAAAAGGCTTCCTCCGCCTACTACAAAGTACAAAGCGCCAAAATGCTTTCCACATGCTGTCGTCAAGGGGATTCGATCCCTGATATTTGCTCTGACCAAAGTCTTTGCAAAATTTGATACACCAATGCACCATGCCTCATACCACGTTTGAGATTTCCAAATCATTGCGCTTTCTTCGCTGCTTCCTTTTCAACAATTTGCAGGAGCTCTTTCGAATTTCCAAAGCAATTAACACACGAGAGCAAGGATGATTATTTGGTTTAATTGCCACCCCTTTATATAGTGTTAAATAATACTTTGAAGACGTCGACGAAAATATTAAAATTGTATTTGCATGATGACGTCGGCGGGAAACTTTCCATTTAAATTTGAATTTAAATTTTAAATAATTAAAATTTAAATCAAACATTAAAACTCAAATAACTCCATCACCGGTGCACCTTTTTCGATGAAACGAAAGCCCAATGTGGGTTTTAAGTAAAACCCAGATCAAATCTGTTGTCCATGGTTTTAAATAAAACCTTTTATTTTCCCTGCCTTGCTTTTCACAAAAACCCTTCATAGATCCTTTTGACATTTATTGCTCTATTGACATCAATGACAACATTTCTTAGGGACTCAAAATGTCCATCAAAATTTGTGCCCTCCAAATCTACCTCAATAATGATGATCTTCCTCTTGCATTTGATTTTCAAATTTGATCAATAATTTTCTTTTTCTTTTCTTTATTTTAAATATCAAATAAACCACTTTAAACTCTCATCACTTCTTTTAAAACATACACAATAATGCTTAAAAATATCTCCTTATATCTCTCTTTTAAAACTTATAAAACACAGCTTTATTAACAACAAAAGCTCTTTATATCTCTCTTTTATATAATGCAAAACAAAACTTTTTAAACACAAATCCTTATCTCCCTTTTATAAAATTTACAGAATAAAACCTTATAACATAAATCCTTATATCTCCCTTTCAAAAATTTGCAAAAAAAATTAAAACTTTATAATCACAAATCCTTATATATCCCTTTTATAAAATTTCATGAAATAAAACTTTATAAATACCTTGCACATCCATGGATGAGATTCAATCCCTGACCTCTAGAAGCGTAGCACCCTAACATAGGCTCGTGACCAACTAAGCTACCGCAGAAGGTGAAACCAAAAGGGCACAAGAAAATGGGCTATCTCAAATTCTTCAAAAAATGGGCATTGAAGAGATTTGACCCTCTAAACTCCTGCACAACAACACTCCACGCAAGCTAGGCAACCGAATGGGCTACCCCAGCGGATGAAACCAAAGGGTTAAAATATGATATTTGAATTTGTCTTTGCACTCCCTCGAACAACAAAAACCACAACAAAACAAACACCGAGGGGATTCGACCCTTGCACCTTCTGCACAACAGCGCTCCACGCGAGCTAGGCAACTGACTGGACTACCCCAGTGGATGAAACCAAATGGGCACGATGTGATATTTGACTTTATCTTTTGCTGTCGCCGAATTTGCACTACTCTGCTCCTTCGTCTGCTACTCGTTGCACGTTCTCACCCGAAGGATAATTAAATGCAATACACCTTGGCCAAAGTGAATTAATTGGCCTTATTAATATGCTTTTGTCTTTCGTACCCAAGGAGGTTGGCGAGATTTAAATATTTGAATTTCAATTTCTTTTGCATGGTGCGCTCAAGGAGGTCGGCCCATAATTTTTAACCTTTTATATATTTAAATATTTTGATTTAAATATACACCTTCCTACTTTAATATTTAAATATTTCATTTTAAATATTAAAGCATATGCAATCACCTTGGAAGATATCTGCCTTTATCATCAATGACAACTTCATTTCATCCTTGAAGATATTTCTGCCTTTGATATCAATATTTCATCCTTGAAGATATTTCTGCCTTTGACATCAATATTTCATCCTTGAAGATATTTCTGCCTTTGACATCAATGACAACTCAATATTTCTAATAGTATCCATAAAAAAAATACCAAAACCCGGATCTATTAGGTAAAACATATTTTAAATAGAGTTTTTCAATTCAACCACTAACCCAACAAAGGTGTATGAATTATATTCAGCCAACAATTGCATGAGTAAAACAAGGTATGTTCCTTTAATTTGATATCAGAGTTGCATAGAGTACCCAAGTTGAACAAATTATCCAAATTTTAGGAAGATTATTCAAGCATAAGAGATTCAAGCGTAAGAGAGCTAGATATTTCATTATTGGAGAGTATAAAATTTTGGCATTGTTTTTTAAGGTTTAAAGATCAAATTGTAATTTGAAATTATATTTTAAATTTTTTATTGATAAGTTTAACTTTCTTTCTTATAAAAAATCATTTTTACAAAAAAATATTAAAATAAAAAATTCTCAACTTTAAAAATTGGTTGCAAAATTTTTTTACTATCCAAATTAAAAAAAATAAAAAACATTTCCTTATTAAATACTTGAATGTGACTCCTCGAAGAAAACATTTCGTTATTTAATACTTGAACAAATTTAAAAAAAAAACAAAAAAAACATTTCATTATTAAATATTTGAACGTGACTCCTCGAAGAAAACATTTCGTTATTTAAGACTTGAGCGTGATTCCTCGAAGAGGAGGAAGCAACTGAACGGTGTTTTTAAAGGAAAGAGATGCCAAAAGTAGAAGAAAACATTTCGTTACGTTTGTATGGTGGTGGTGTGAGTAGAGCTTCTCAACTAAAAATGGCAGTGAGCTACATAGACGTGTGACCAAGAGGTACTTGGCATCAATGTCACTATTTTCCAAGATTCGTGACCTCTATATAATGTTATGGGTCTCACTTTGCACGTAGACTACTATGATCGAGGGAATTTTTAACTCATCAACTTTGTCGAAAAAGGATGTCAACTAAGGTATCTTGAGGCTATATGCTTCATTGGGTTTTACTCTTTTCTCTCCTGGTTTTTGGTATTGTAGTTTTTAATTATTGCATATTAATCCATTTTGTTCATTTAAATAGTTTATTTACTTGTCACAGTTTGCATTTTTCATATAAGTAATCATACTATCATACTATATTTATTAGGAACTTTACACCTCCTAGTTAGGATCTTTATTGCATCTTTTTGTTAAAATCATAAATTTTCTAATTAAACATTTTTTGTTGTATTCATAGGCAAAAGCATTATTGAATTGCAAGTTTGATGGCACTACCACTTTTTGTTTCAGAAATAGAGTCCATAGTCATAGAAAGTGAAAGCACTATCAGTTGATAAAAGCATCAATAGTGCTATCGCTAGCCCAATAGCACTTTCTCCACTAATCACACAATCATATTAAGCCTTTATTTTTCTCATAGTCTTCGATCACCTGTGCTTATCGAATAACTTGATCATTCTTCAATTGCTTGGTGCTTATCAGATATAATCTACAAGAATTGAATTATTCTTTGGTTGCTCGTGCTTACTAGATACAATAAGATAAATAAATTTTCAAGAGTAGTAATGAATATTGGGATGAATTAATATTTCCTCCCTCTCAATATGAACTCTACAATTATACAATATTAAGGAGTGTTGGGTACTACCAATCATGCACTCCTAGTACATAATAGATTATTCATAATAGTTGCCTTACCAATTTTACCTTTGTGAGTATGGATCACTAATATTCACAAAGAATCAATTCTTGAAATTAGTTTAAGAAATATGTCCCTCCTGCAATGTCTTCATGGAAAGGATCTTCTTCAAGTAATTTGCATATACATGTATTTGATGAGCCCTTGTGCTATAATAAATGCTCTTTTACCATAAATATTGTGATGGTAATTGTAATGGTCTATTGCCATTTCTTATCTTGAAAATTGCGTGCTATTGTGAGGTTGATTATCGTTTGCTTTTTCTTTGCCTTTTTTATTTGGGAAAGTTTGTTTATGATAAATGATGTATTTGTGCTTTCTTTGTCTAGCAGTATGATGTGCTGCTAATGGATGCAGTCTAATGTTGAGTACCTTATGCAGGGACTCCTAGTCCTTCTTGCTAGCCTCCATTTCTAGATCATTTAGATTGAAATCTATAGATGAAGAGGAAACACATTCAGAATATACCGCTTCAATTTTAAGTTTTTCCATTTGAGCTTGCATGTTTGTCTAGTTCTCCTATTGTTTCATTGGTGACTTGAGATAATTGATTGGTACAAAAATGGTATTGATATTATTTTGATTGTCACCTGCAATAGTTGGCCAAACCTTACCTCTATTATCTGTAGTTGAGTAATCACTATTCCATTTAGGGTAAAGATAGTGGACTCTTTTATCTTCCTTTGCCTTTGATAAATATTGTTAGACATCATCTTAGAGACTTGTCCAATCATCATTAGGATGACTTAATTGAGCAATAAATGCATACTCCTCTTCTCTATAGCGATCATTTTATTTTTTGGAGTGGTTTTGTTTAACAACATTGCTATGTTGTTGATGCATTGATTTCCACTTTGGATTCTTATCCATTGATGGTTTCTTCTACTATGGATGCATTTATTGAGAAGAAGACCCATTTGTGAAGGGATTATGCCAATATTTCTTCACTACATGGCCAAAATTTCTATAAATTTCACACGTCCTTTGCATGTGAGAATGGTTCCTTTGATGTTGTAAGCAAGGTATTGTGCCTCTCCGAAATGGTCACTTTTCTCTTTGATTTGTAAGAACTTGTTCTTTATTTTGAGTTGTTTGTGAGGCTTCTTATTTTTGAAGTAGATTCACCAAATTCTCAAATGTTGGTGTTTGTTTTATGATATTCAAACTAATTATGAACACATCATAACATGAAGGAAGAGATCTCAAAATGATGAGAACAAGTGTGTCATTTGTCACTGTTTCTCGTAGGGCTTGTAGTGATGTACGTAGTTCAACAACCCACCTAAAAAATGGCTTGATTTTTTTTCCATTCTTCATTTTTAAATAATGGATCTCTAGAGGAAAAAATTAGTTCTTGTGCTTTGCTTCAAATATTGTTTGAAGCTTATCCTCTGTCTCTTTAGATATAGTTGAATCACAAATGTATGGTTGGAATTAATCCGTAACACCAAACTTAATGATCAACTTGGCGTTTATATCTGCTTTGTTGAAATTTGTTTGCTCTTATTCAACTTCTTCAAGATGGGTAATGGACCACATCCTAAACTTCTTTGAACTCTAGTTGAATTCTAAGTTTTTCCTTCCAAGAAGAATAGTTGTCTCCTCGCAATAATTGAGAGTTAAACAATTGGATCTTTGGTGCATCACTAGCCATTTTAAACCTTCACAAAAGTGGAAAATTTTAATTCCATTGGATTGCCTTCAAATATTGTACTTCATTCTTCATTTTTAAGTAATGGAGCTAGCTCTAAAGGAAAAAAATTAGTTCTTGTGCTTTGCTTCATATATTGTTTGAAGCTTATCCTATGTCTCGTTGGCTATAGTCAAATCATGAATGTATGGTTGGACTTCATCCATAACACCAAACATGATGATCAACTTAACGTTTCTATCTGCTTTGTTGAAATTTGTTTGCTCTTCTTCACCTTCTTCAAGATGGGTAATGGACCACATACCAAACTTCTTTGAACTCTAGTTGAATTCTAAGTTTCTCCTTCCAAGCAAAATAGTTGTCTCCTTACAATAATTGAGAGTCAAGAAATTGGATCTTTGGTGCACCACTAGCCATTTTAAACCTTCACAAAAGTGAAAAATTTTAATTCCATTGGATTACCTTCAAATATTGTACTTCATTCTTCATTTTTAAGTAATGAAGTTGGCTCTAGAGAAAAAATATTAGTTCTTATGCTTTGCTTCATATATTGTTTACAGCTTATCCTATGTCCCTTTGGCTATAGTCGAATCATGAATGTATGGTTGGACTTCGTCCATAACACCAAACATGATGATCAACTTGGCGTTTCTATCTGCTTTGTTGAAATTTGTTTCCTCTTCTTCACCTTCTTCAAGATGGGTAATGGACCACATCCCAAACTTATTTGAACTCTAGTTGAATTCTAGGTTTCTCCTTCCAAGCAAAATAGTTGTCTCCTCACAATAATTGAGAGTCAAGCAATTGGATCTTTGGTGCATCACCAACCATTTTAAACCTTCACAAAAGTGGAAAATTTTAATTCCATTGGATTACCTTCAAAAAATGAATTTTTATGAGTATATATAAGCTTATGCTTGTAACTTTATTAGTGCCTTGAATTGCAAGAAATTCCTATCTCACTGGCCAAAATATAGACGGAGTTTTCTTTCTCCAATTGGAATTTCTAGGGAATATTTTTTTGGAATATATTTATGTTCTTTTTCAATGAGTTTACACATTTTTTTATGAGGGGTCATGGTCCTCTCATACTGAGTGGGGTTTGAACCTTGGACCTCTCAAAGAGATTCCAAATCCCTTACCATAGAATATATGTGTGTTTTAAAAATAATTATGTGCATCTTTTATCCTTCACATACAATCAAACAAGACAAAGAGCAATGCTTTATTGTCTTTAATTGCCCTACCCACTATTAATATGGGAAACTTCCTTCCTTTTGATTTAACTTGCCTAGGTTAGATTTTGACTTATATGTGTCAAACTCTACTAAATTATCACAACCAATGATTGCTTGAAGATATCATCTTTAGGTCTTGATGCCCAACTGTGATGTTTAAAAAATCAATCCATTTTAGGTAAAACATTCAATAGAAAGGAATATTATAAATCTCACACTTTGATCATGTTGAATCGTTTTCTTTTTGACAATGAATATCTGATTGTCATTGTATCAATGATTTGTTAAACCATTGCATGCTAGGAACCTCAAGGATGTAGTAGTGTTGCACAATTTATTTTACTTTCAATAGAGTATAAGCTTTAGATGTTTGCTTTGATAGTTATAAAAAAATCTAGATCTCGTGACTTTCTACGAAGAAGAAAATAGACAAACAAAAAAATATTTGACATTTTGACCTGAGAAGGCAAAAGCCTTGGACAACTAGATGTTGTTAGCGATGGCACTCACTTTCTTGTCTTCATTCATGTTCGACTTGGATCCTTATTAGGATAGTTGAGTGAGTTTATGTTTCAAATTCAAGTTTTAGTCTTTGAATACATCTAAAAATTGATAAATTTATGTCAAAAATAATATTGGGCTATAGGGGCTGCATTGTGTCAATTTGTGTTTAACTTCTACTTGCTTAATTTTTGGTTTCCCATATTCTTTTTGGATAGTCTATATAGAATTAATGTTCTCTCTTGAGAATGAAGAGAGAGTATATCCTACACCTTTGAGAACCAAAGATAAGAAGTCAATGAAATGAATTTCTTATGAATGGCCTAGAAAGGACAATGCAGTAATTTGATGCCTTTCTTAGTCAAATCCTACTTTCTTGATGTTAATGATCTTATTGAAATATTCAAGGAGATTCAATGGATCCTTAACATCTCCAAAAGAGTGCTTTTATAGCATATAATTCTAGAATTGATGAGCCTGTATCCAGCTGGTCTTTGGCAGGATTTTTATCTTGAGACCTTTGCTTGGAGGTTTGACCTCAATGGTCCTTGGAAGGGTTATGTACCTTGAGATATTTTCAATGGAATGTCTTTAAGACTTCTCTAAATGAAAGCAAAAGAAGTATTAGAAGGAGAGTTGACTATTTCTTCTACCTACTTTGATACCATTGATGATGTTTAAAGCTTTGATGATATTACATTACAAATAATGAATATTTAAATATAGTACATTTCCCAAATATGACATACCATTACTCATATGAGGACAACAACTTGAAATTATAATTCTTGTAAAGATAATAATAACACTTAAATAAATTTGACCTATAAACATTGTAAGTGATAATTAAAACTACTCATATTCACACCATCCATTTAAATTATATTAATAATAACTCTAACAATTTTAAAATTATATAAATTATATCTCCATTCTTTATTACTGAATTACAACCACCACTTCCTATTAAAAAAAATAGTTTTTTTTATAAAAACATAATGCAACCAAAGATAATAGGAGATAGTCCTTTCATAGATATATATTTATTCATCCAAATTAAAATCTTCACTACAAAGCACTATACAACTTCCACACAAAATTTAAAACAAAGTAGAATACTCTCATCCGACAGTTTGACTAGAGGAGATGTCATTTATTAAACTCAAATAAAATACCTCAAGCTAAAAGTAACAATGTATCCATAAAAGAAATACCAAAACCCATGCTGTTTTGATCCATTAGGTAGAACATGTTTTGAATAGAATTTTTCAATTCAACAACTAAACGAGCAAAGGTGTATGGATTATATTCAGCCAACAATTGCATGGGTAAAACAAGGCATGCTCCTTTAATTCACTCCATGGGATATCAGAGTTGCATAGAGTATCCAAGTTGAACAGATTATCCAAATTTTAGGAAGATTATTCAAGCATAAGAGCGCTAGATATTTGTTTTTTTAACTTAAAAATCATATTATGATGTAAAATTATATGATAAATTTAATTTAAAAAAAATAAAAAAAAATAAAAATTCCTAACCTAAAGAACCCGTCGCCAAATTTTAAACGTGA
Organism: Wollemia nobilis; assembly: GCA_028583015.1. Taxonomy (NCBI): domain Eukaryota; kingdom Viridiplantae; phylum Streptophyta; class Pinopsida; order Araucariales; family Araucariaceae; genus Wollemia; species Wollemia nobilis. The sequence continues at coordinate 1,980,327 of JAQPPZ010017240.1, read as the reverse complement.
CTCATCGAAGAAAACATTTCGTTATTTAATACTTGAGCGTGACTCCTCGAAGTCCTCGAAGTGGAGGAAGCAACTGAGCGGTGTTTTTAAAGGAAAAAATGCCAAAAGTACAAGGCGGTTACGTTTTTATGTTGGTGGTGTGAGTAGAGCTTCTCAACTAAAAATGGCGGTGAGCAATAGACGTGTGACCAAGAGGTACTTGGCATCAATGTCACTATTTCCCAAGATTCGTAACCTCTATATAATGTTATGGGTCCCACTTTGCATGTAGACTACTATGATCAAGGAAAATTTTAATTCATCAACTTTATCGAAAAAGGGATATCAACCAAGGTATCTTGAGGCTATATGCTTCTTTGGGTTTTGCTCTTTTTTCTCCTGGTTTTTGGTATATTATTATTATCTTCTAGCTTAGTTTTTAATCATTGTAAATTAATCCATTTAGTTTTTAATCATTGTAAATTAATCCATTTTGTTCATTCAAATAGCTTATTTACTTATCACAATTTTTTTTGCATGTCTAGCTTGCATCTTTCATAAGCAATCATACTATCATACCACATTTATTAGTCTTTACACTTTTTGGCCAGGGATCTTTATTGCATCATTTGTTAAAATTATGAATTTTTTTTATTAAATATATTTTTTTGTACCTATAGGTAAAAGCATTGTTGAATTGCAGGTTTGGTGGTACTACCACTTTTTGTTTCAGAAATATAATTCATTTTTATTTTTATTTATTTATTTTTACTACATAGGAGAGTTGGTTATAGCCACTATTTTTAGTAACTGGCCAACACAGGGTTCAAACCACAGGGACTGCTCCCAATAAACCTATTCGTCTTGTTCTTGTTGATCCAACGTGAGATGGGGACCACCTGTCGCTCGAGGTTCGTACCGTCGTCATCGATTTGACGTGCACTCATAGGATTCAAAGTAGACTACTACCTTTGCAAAGGGTTGGTTTCCCCCCAAGGTTTGAACCTAGGTCTCATCTTGGTAAGTGCCCAGCCACAAAGTTCATAGTCATAGAAAGTGAAAGCACTGTCAGTTGACAAAAGCATCAGCAGTGCTATCGCTAGCCCTATGGGACTTGATCCACTAATCACACAATCGCAATTTTATTATTGTATAGCTTTTCATATAATCTTTGAGTAAGAGTCTCATGTTGGTCAAGGGAGTCTCACACTCTCCTCTAGTTTAGGCAAACCTCTTTACTACCAATCTATCTATTTTTTTTATATATATTTTATAAATGAACACATATTCCATTAGAAATTAGTTAGCACCGACAATGCTTTTGTAGGACCAATAATGTTTTTGTGAGTAACACTTCCATAAACCAATGACACTTATATCTATGTGATAGAAAAACCAAGTTTTCTAATTCTAAACATTTGTATTTAGCATTTAGATGATAATTCTATTTGTTGTCTAATTCATTTTATGTATTTTATATTTATTTATTAAAGATAAAGAGAAAAGAGAACTAGTTAGAATTAATCTAGGGGACCAACTTAATCTTTGCATATCATCAAACAAAATTGCATGTAGTCACATTATGTCTTGCTTGTATTATTCTACAAGTTCAAATATTAGGTGGCAAGCTCCCTGGTACACGTATTCCATGATCATGGTATCATTGTGGAGGTAGCCCCTTGGGTTCCAAAAATATGAAATCACATTTAGTCAAAAGTATTTGCAAGTCACTTTGCTATTGAGGATCTTCAATATTCTATGCCTAGAATGCAAACAACTATGCCACTACCCCATATGAGGAATGTTTTAAGAGTTTATCCATTCTCTTTTAGCTAATGGTTTGAGTGGATTTTGTAGGTGATCCACAATGAGTGTATTGCTAGTCATTTTGAGTGGATTGCATCCATAATTTAGTAAAATTCCATGCTATTGTTCCCAAAGTGTAGAGCCATTATGCCCCTAAAACATCACATTCCCCTAGGGGAAGAGTGGATATATTGATTTTAATTTCATATTTGTTGACCTTCAGCTTTACATTTTGACATTTACCTTTACAAGGTAATGTGCCTCCATTGGTGACCATGACTTAGAAATAATTATAGGAATGTATGTAACAATTTGCTTGCTTAGTTGCTTGTGGATCAATAAAGTTATGTGTACTACCAAAATCAATAAGGATTATGATTCTTTGGCCCTTGAAATATCCTACCACCTTCATAGTTTGAGGGGTTGAGATTTTGGCTAATGCATAAACTAAATTTTTTGGCCGAGGTACTTCTTGTGCTTCACCTTCATCTTGGTGCTCCTCTTCTTTCTATTCATCTTCTTCTTTGATGACTTCATATGCCACAAAATCACCTATATCCATAAAATACAATTTTTATTGTACACATTTATGCCCCAAAGAATATTTCTTATCATTATTATAGCATAACCCCTATGCTCTACATGATTTCATTTTCTTCCTAGTTAATTGATTAATTATTGGAGATTTGTTTCCTAGATTAGATGTGGCCTTGAATGGGATTGGGGGTCTGGTTTGTGGAAATTTAGATGGATTCCTTTGTGCCATGAAAATTTCCTCTCCTAATCGAGCTAACCATACTGCTTGCAACATGGATTGCGGTTAAAAAAAATTTACCACAACTTTGATACCATCCTTCAGCCCATTGATAAAATAACTCTAAAAAAATTCTTCATCTAAACCACTTGTCTAGTTAGCCAACTTGTCAAACTAAGTTTGATATTCATTAATAGTGGAGGGCTGCTTCAATTTTGTTAGAGCTCTTGTAAAGTCGTCATAGTCACTAAGGATAAAACAAGTGAGTACTTGTTCAAATTCTTCCCAAAAAGGTCAAAAATCATATGTTGCACCCATTGATACCATTGAAGGGCTTTAGACTCAAAGTTTAAGGATGCCATGGTGATCCATAAATATCGAGGGACATTGTGGAGCTTGAAATATTGATCCGCTTGACACAACCAACCATTAGGGTCCTTGCCATTAAACTTAGAAAAATTGAGCTTGGGCATTTTATACGGGGTAATATTATTGAAAAGAGCATTGTTTAGAAAATGCGAAGTCTTTCAAGCATTTAATTATGTCCAATTTGTTTCTGTAATTGACTAAATTGTTTAGAAAATGTGAAGTCTTTCAAGCATGGAATTTTTTCTCTTGCTCATTGTTTAGAAAATGCGAAGTCTTTAAAGCATTTAATTATGTCCAATTTGTTTATGTAATTGACTAAATTGTTGAATTAATAGCCCTATTTGATCAAAAAATTAGTTTTTCTCCATCTCTTGTTTCTCCTCGAGTTCCTCTAGCCATGGGTTTGTGATTTGGACCTCCTAAAAATATTTTACTAAAAATAAAATTCTCGTTTTAGCAGTTACTATTATCAGTAGAGGTCTAAAAAAACTGTTTGGGTGCTATATGTCAAAATTATCAACTCAAAAAGACAATAAAAATGGACTATACCCCCAAATGATAATTTTTGGACTCCAAAAAAATCTCATAGGTGCTATAGACCAAAACGATCAAAGCAACAAGATGATCGTAATAGACTAGGTCTCAAAATAATAAAATTTTAAGACTTTTTTTATACAGACTAAATGCTACACTAGGTTCCTATTGCACTGACTAACTATTTACTATCTAACGTTTATTGTAACAACTATCTAAATTTTCAATATTCTATTTGTTACTAATCCTGACTATATTCACAACTATCACTACACCCGACTATTATTAACAATTGTCTTGTCTAAAATTATTTCTAAATGTTACTGATAACCTTTTGTTATGACAACTATCTCTTTTATTACTGACCCCAACAATTATGTTTGTCTGTCAAGAACTATTATAGTATTGCCAATTCCATGATATGTGTAGTCTCCTAAGTATGCTCAAATCTATGATTAGATTTTTTTCTTTTAATTTGACAGTCTATAATTGGGGTTTGACATACAACAAAAATAAGGTAACTCTAGTCCAAGGTGTGTGCATTGCCCATAACCCTATGTTATACTACAAAAATGATCTATAATTCTTGGACCAATATTTCAAGCCACTACTCAAGGAGAGGATTCCACAAATACCCTTGAGTGAACTACTTGCCTCTTTGATAGTATGAGAGGGTAATCTTCTCAAGTGTTATACTCGGTGCACTATGGATAGATGTGATCAAAATATTCCTATGGCTAAAGGTTTCTTCTAAACCTAGGGGTGTCTCCATATATACCCAAGGGTACATGAGAGCTTAAGTCTATATAGGTATGTTATCTAAGACCTAGGTATTAGAGTATGATTACCCCTCACTTCACAAAATGCTTTATAGAAAATCTAGCTTAGCCAATAACAAAAACTCCTCTATGATATTTTAAAACCCTCGACATAGGGTTTCTAACCTATTAAACTAAAACTGAAAAATATTGACTTAAAATTTCATAGGATAGATCATAAAAAACATAAATGGAAGGAAAATTATACCTAACATGCATAGAAGGGTAGGATAGGAACTGTTGTAGGTATAGCAAGATGCGACCCTAGAAAGTCCTCTAATATCGCTTGTTAGGAACCTTGCAGTAAAATAAAGCACATCCATACAATATTACAATAATAAGGAAAAACTAATGCAAATAATTAACAATATTACAACATGAAATGGAAATGCAATAGATAATATTGCAGAAACAAAAACATAATACATAATCACAAGCTACTTCGAGGGTACAACCTTCATGGAAGCAAAGCTTCATTATAGTATGAAAATATAAGATGATCCATTTTTTTACCTCCTTGTTTCTTTTATAGACTAGCTAACCATAACCCTAATTCTCAATGGTTTTCATCCATGTGCAAATGGGGGTTCGAGCTAGCAACTCATAAATAAAACCACTATATCTTTATATAATGTCTCTTTATAATATATAATAGTTACACCATATGGGCCTGTAAGCCTATGCACCTAATGTACCACATGGACTATGTAATTATTAATGATGTTAGGATAGAGTGCTAATAACCTTAAGGATAAGGCTTTGCTTGATAGTTTTAATCATAATGAGCACAAGAACCTTAAGCAATGAGCTTGTAGGTATGCCATCATTGGTGATATCCTATATAGTTGTACCCTTAATGGCATTTTTCTTGGGTGCCTAGACTTAGTCGAAGCCCAAACAATCATCAAATAAGCCCATGATGGATTATGCAATGGACACTTTAGTGGTGTTTCCATCACTGAGAATATCCTATGTATAGGATATTATTGGCCCTCCATGGAAAAGGACTCTTGTAACTATGCCAAGAGGTGTGATAAGTATCAAAAGCAAGACAACCTTTTCCACATTCTATCTCAATCCATTCAATATTTTACCTCGCCATGTCCTTTCTCCATTTGGGTATTGGATATTTTTGGGAAGATAAAGCTTGTGTCATCTAATTGGCACACATTTATCATCATGACTACTAAAAATTTCACCAAGTGGGTTGAAGCTATACCATTAGCCTCAAACATTGGAATAAAAGTCTTTGATTTCATCCTCAATAATATCTTTAGCTATTATGACATCCTTTCTATGATAATCTTGAACAATGAGACACTCTTCAAGAACAAGGATATCCAAAAATATTATGCTAAATACAAGGTCTAGCATAAATGGTGTATGCCTTACTATCCTTAAGGTAATGACCAAGCTGAAGTTTCTAACAAAAATCTTGTCAAAATCCTTAGTAAGATCATTAGGAAAGTTGGTAGAGGTTGGCATATTTAGTTGTATCCCACCTTATAGGTATATCACACTAGTGTCAAAAATCCCACTGGTGTGATGCCCTATCCTTTGGTCTATGGAATTGAAGTGGTATTTCCCTTTGAGCTTGAGGTGCCTTCCTTGTACATTCTACTGAAAGACACCTATGTCAAAGACAAATATCATCTTGCATATCTCACCTAGTTGTAATTTCTTAATGAAAAGTATAGCCACGTCCTAGAGCACCTAAGGGTCTACTAGAAAAGGCTTAAATATACCTATAGCAAAATAGTACAATATCAATCCTTTGAAGTTGGTGGTTTTATCCTCAAAGAGAATACAAAATTATGCCAAAACTAATCTCAAAGGTAAAGTTGATCCAAATTTACTAGGTCCATACATCATAACTTCTAAGTATGGTTTAGGATCTTATTGCCTCATCATTCTTGATGGAAAAGAACTTAAAGAACCAATGAATATAATGCATCTTAAATGATGTTATATTTGAGTTTGCATCAACTGCCTATTTTATTTTAACTACTTGTTGCTACTTTCTTATATCTACCTGATGTAATATCTGCCTAATGCATGTACATTTATTTACTTGGATTACTTGTTACATATCAAGTTAAAAATATATAATGACATGCAAATAATAATCCTAGTTAGGATAGGATTATTTACCTTTTACTGGGTGATTGAGGTGAGTGGATCCTCCTAATCCCATCTCGCAAACTAATCATAGTTTGCACAAAATAGTTATCATTATTAATTAATTACCTATATCATTAGTCCCAAGCCACATGATGAATACTACAAGGTTCATAGGTGTTGATGGTAAGGTCAATCAGATTGAGCATTATATCTCTCCAATATTCTACCTCACCAACCTCTTTTCACATGATGAATATTATGTAATTCTTAGGTGATAATGGTAAGATAAATCATATTATATTTTATCTCCTATGTATCACCATGCATGGGGTAACATGTTGAAAATAGACTATTCCTCCCGATTGAGGCATAATTCATTGTCATATCAATCATATCATCCAAAGTCCTCCACAACATTTCTCTATGAGGTAAATCAATACAAGTAAAGTACTTTAGATGCTTGTTTAAAGGTGAATCTATAATCCAAAATTCCTCTAAGCAAAGCAAAAGTCCTTTAGATTTTTTTTTTAAACACAAATATATTTTATGATTTTCACATAAGTCATAAAATGTTTCTTAGTAATTTTATTAGGGGCACAAAAATAATATATTTATCTTTTGTATGTTAATTAAAGTCTCCTTGGGAAAAATATTTTATTTTTATTTGTACATATTTGTGTATAATTGTACACATTTTGTATCATAGCAATGCCTCACAATACAAACTAAAGTCCCCCTAAGAAAAGCTAATTAAAGCCCCCTGAGAGAAGCCAACTAAAGTTCACTTGTACAAAGCTAAAAAAAGTCCCTATGGGCAAAGCTAACTCAAGTTCCCTTGGGAAAATATCTTATCTAACTAAAGCCCCCCAAGGCAAATCTGTTGGATTATATTACATTATTTGGTACATGCTAATGTACCACCATGGGTACATGTTTAGATTAGGATTTTGTATTAGATTAGGATTTGAGTATTTACTTTATGCAATGTAATAAATGCACAAGTATTATTAGAATGTGTAATGATGTAAATATGCATGTTGTCCATGTGTACATGAGTCATAGAATAGGAATATGAAGAGTCATAGGTAGGTGAAAGGCCAAGAGACATCTCATTATATATAGGCCTTTATAGAGTGAGAGAGAGGGAGTTTTTTTGTGAGCACAATGTAGAGTAGTAGTAGATACAATGTAAAGCATGTATGTAATATGGAGTGTTTAAAACCTCCATTTTAGAGCAATGTACTATTTTTGTGATCTTTAATTAATGACATATTTTTGAGTAGTTGTAGAATTTTCTCATGATATTTACATGCTTATTATATATCCTATTTCATATATTTAATATTACATTATCATTTTATACCTTGTGGTAGTTATTTCATTAAATATACAACTTCAAAAGCTAACAGTGGTATTAGAACCACAAGGGAGATTGATAGGAGATAGGGAAAGCCACAAGAAGATTGAGGGGAGATGGGGAGATTTTATTTTCAAAAATTTTGAAATTACTTTTTGGCTAGAGTCTTTCCACAGGGTTGCAGAAAAACGTATGAAGGCTAGGACTCAACATTGATTCTACTAGTTTGACAAATCAACTAGTGAAGTTCATTATTTTTAGATTTGAAGAATTTGCACTATCATCTTCTAATATTTTATTACAAAGAAGAGTTGATTTAAATAAAGTTGAGAATCTTCCTACAATAGCTAGAAAGAATATATTCTTTAGAATTGATCCAATACTTGAAACAACAAGTCAAATATTGAAGAATTTGAAGGCCTAAGGAAAAAGGTCCCATTGCAGAATTTGTAGATTGAATATTGAAGATTGAGAAGAGAGAAAGAGGCCAAAGTAGCTCTATTGAAAATTGGAGATCAAGGAGTCCCAATAAAGAGATACCCATAGAAGATTCAAGACTGCATATTGTAGATTTAAGAAAGAAGAAAGCAACTCTAGAAGGAGGAGATCCAAGAAAGAGGTCACATTGAAGAACTTCCAGATTTGGAAGAAATAATACTGAATATTGAAGATAGAGAAGGACTAAGAAAAATCCTATTGAATATTTGAGAAGTTGTAGAATTTGAAGACCCAAAAGAAGAGGTCTCAAGAAAATTTGGAAGGAGAAAGAAGAAGAAGGCTAGAAAAGCCTTATTGAAGAAATTGAAGAAGTAGCCATTGAAGGATATTTGAAGAAAGCTCAAGGTGGAATATTGCAAGGAGTATCTCCTAGAAAAGAAGAATTTGAGAAAATTGTCGACATCCGACAACAAGCCCAAAAAGAAGAAGGATTTGACAAGTAGTTTGCCAAATTTTGGAAAGGATTCTTGAAGATCTCAAGACATTCATATTTTGAGAAAAATGCTGGTAAATAGACCCAATTTGAAGTCCGAATTGACAAGGAATATTAAAGGAGAAAGAAGCTAGAAGAGACCACCATATTTGAGGTTTTTGAGGATAGCCACAACGGATTTTAAGGCTGATTTACGAAGGAGAAGATTTTTGATTTTGTAGTAGAAGTTGAATAGTCACAGGACAACAAATACAAGGTGACATATAGCTACGATTTGAAGAAAAATTGGGCAGATTTTAAATTGTCCTTGAACAACAAATCGAAGGAGAAATTGGTTGCATTAAAAGATGAAAATTACAGAGTTTAGGACAACAAGAGGGCAGAATTTTGGGTAGCACTAATAACTGCAAATTTTAGAGTTCAATAGAGCAAAGTTAAAGGAGAATTGGAGTCACAATAATCAGATTTTCAAGCAGCAAATTAAAGGTAAAAAGGTAGAAAATTTGAACAACAATTAGAGCTGTAAAATTGATAAATTTAAGGTAATATTTGAGTAGAAAGGAGAGCTGCAAGATTGACAAGTTTAGGTCAGAAAACAAAGGGAATTTAAGTTGCAAGTTTCACAAAATTAGGGCAGCAAATAGGTGAACCAAATCACCAAAAAGACTAGCTACAAAAGGAGACCAAAAGGTGTGTAAAAGTGGTGCAATGAAATTTTATTAAGTTTTTTTGAAAGCACCATAGTAGATTTATTTAAGGAGCAAAAGCTAGTTTTATTCAAGTATATCCAAGCCAAGGAAGGATACTTCTTTATTATCTTTGAAATATGCAAAATAAAACATCAAAGGTAGAAGTTAAAAATTGCTTAAAAAAAGGGGAGTGATAAGTAGGAGAAGCATATGCTGTGTTTATAATCTAAGTGCAGATTTTTCTAAGTCTTATTGAGCTAAAGAAAGAGACTCAATAGTGAAAAAAGGCAACATAAATTTCTAGATCTAAAGACACCAAAAGGTGTGCTAAGTATTGAAAAGTTTTTGGTGAAGGCAAGTTATCAAAGGCATAGAAGAACTACCATAAGCAACACCATCATATTGAAGGAGATAGCCATTTACACCAAGGAAGGCAACGTAGAGCATTGATAAACAATCATTGTTCGACCAACATAGAGCATTGGAAAATTTCATGAGTTTGCAAGGTTGAGCCACCAAGATTGCACCACTAGTGTGAGGAGAAGGAGCATAGTCTCACTGCCACCAATAGTATCATAGGCCATGACATACGAATAGATAACATAAAAGAGCAAGCCAGGGTTATGCATAAGGGGTCGGCCCTGAAATCTATTTATAAATTAAAGGTGAATTGTCTTGGAATCTCGACGAAAAATGGAGAAGTATACATGGAGAATTCTAATTATTTTTCTCCAAAAAATTTTAAACCATGGCAATTTTTTCTATTTTTGGGGCCATGAATATCGATTTTGCAAAATCTAAAAATGTATGACATACTTAAAAGCTTTAGGTTGATATGAAAGACATCAGGCCGACATGACGACAGATGAAATGCTGATCGATTGCAGTCATTTCGATTGGTTATAAGCATATCGATCAGTTGCAGCCATGCCGACTAGTTGCAGCCATGATGATCGATTGCAACCATGTCAATCGGTTGTAGCGATGTCGATTGATTACAACCATGACGATCGATTGTAGCCATGATGATTGATTATAGTCATGATGATCGGTTGCAGTCATACCGATTAGTTATAGATATGTTGATCTATTGTAGCCATGATGATTAGTTGCAGCCATGACGATCAGTTGTAGCCACAACGATCGATTGTAGCCATGCCGATCGGTTGCAGCCATGTCGATCGGTTGCAGCCATACCGATCGATTGCAACCATATTGATTAGTTATAGATATGATGATCGACTGCAGCCATGATGATCGATTACAGCCATGCCAATCGATTGCAGTCGTGATGGTTGATTGTAACCATGATGATCAGTTACAACCATGATGATCGGTTGTAGCCATGATGATCGGTTGCAACCATGACGATCGGTTGTAGCCATGATGATCAGTTGCAGCCATGATGATCTGTTGTAGCTATGTCAATCAGTTGCAGCCATATCGATCGATTACAACCATGTCAATCAGTTGTAGCCATAAAAATTGGTTGCAACCATGATGATCGATTGCAGCCATGCCGATGTGTTGCAACAATTGAGTTCCCATTGGTAGCAGCGGTGCTCTATGCCATGTGTCAATAATCTGTTAAATGATTGCATGCAGAGGACATATGTCATCCATTTGTTAAATGATTGCATGCAAAAAAGTCTATATAAAGGGAATTAACAATCATTTTTTCTCTTATTTTAACACTTTCTTACCCTTTTTTCTCTCATTTTAATGATTTCTTATGCCTTTTCCTCTCGTTTTAACGCAATCTGAACCCTCTTCCTCCACTTTTACCTTGGTTTTTACAATTTATCTTAATTTTTAAGCAGTTTTTAACCATTTTTCTCTCGTTTGAAACCTTTTCCATTGTATCTTCTTATCCATACCCGTACACCCTATAGCGTCCTCTGCAACCCCTAGAATGTTTAAATTTAATTATAAAAACCTGGTTTGCCCCTTGATTTTAGAAATTTTATCAACACCAGGTTACAACATGTCTTGGGTCACGAACTCTGGTCTTCGGGGTCTTGTTTCAATGCCCCATTTCGATACAGACGTTAAATTGGTGGAGAGGATTATTGCAGCTTATGATATGGACGTAGGCAAGGTAAATCTTGTCATCGACAACAAAAACATCATTCTTTATTTCTTAGCCATTGATGTCGCTAGATTGACAACATTGCCTCATGCTGGTGTTGAGCCTGTCACTTCCAAATACCAGTTAATTGGTGATGACAAACTCTACTTGGAGACCGCCTTCAAAGTGCAGTCAAAATATTTTCAAGGTATAACTATTTTTTTTATTTAATTGATTTCAAATTCTTATCAGTGATTGAACGTACAATTACTAATTTTAGTTTTTTTGCAGTTAATTCCACCAAGTCCAGAAGGGGTTTGACAGTACCGGCGATTGAAAATAAATTTCTTTGGGCATGTTGCGAATTCTTCCTTGCTAGACTCATTCTGCAAGGAAGGCCGACAAAAATTCCGATATGGGCCTTAGCATATTTGGTCCGTTGTATAGGACACCAAAAATTTGACTAGTGCACCTATTTCTCAAATTGGATCAGATTGGAAATAGAGAACATGAAAACCCACGCTTACCCAGGTGTTGTAGGTGAGTTGGAGAGGAGAGGGCAATCCTCCAAGGGAGGTCCCAGGTTCGAATCTGCACCCTACCAAAAAGCTGAATTGGGTACCCAAAATCCAATTGATAATGTTGGTGCGGGCAGGGTCGGGTGCGACTCCTGGGTGACTTTGACGGTGTAGAACCCCCTGTTCATGGTCTCTCAGACCAAGGCGGCCCCACAAGGGGTTTTTCTCTTAAAAAAAAAAAAAAACCCACGTTTCACCCTCTTTGACAGTTAGCACATGTAATTATATTATTGCTTTTTTTATTAATATTTTCATAATTTGCAGAACACTCCAGTACCAACATCTTGGCACTCAATCCTTGTCAATTTAGCCATGACAGAACAACAGGTTCAGGTAATTTTTTTAATATTTAAGTAATTTTTATTATTTTTCCATTGTTTGTCTTTTTGTAATTTTGACATTTTATACCAAACACATAAAAGGGTATCCTCTTCCTCTTCAAAGCGGTATGCTGTTGTTAGAGGTTATAATCCAGAGGAATTAAGAGACTCTGAAACACCTGTAGAGGAAACAACACCACTGATAAGGAAAATATCATTAAGGAAACATAGAAGATCTATTTCTCCTGTTTGTCAATGATCTCCACATGTTACTGCACGTCCGTTGCCAATGAGCATAGTTACGCATGAGGTTTCATCTTCTAGGAGTAAGTTTTAATTACTATCGAAACAATTTTTTACAATATTTTTACTGTTTTTAATTAATTTTGTTTTTTTTTTTTTTTTTTTCAGATGTACAGCATGACCACATTCCATTTGCAGTAGCATCTATGCAAGATGTTTTTTCTTTTGTCGGTAAGTGTTATAACAATATTTGCAACCAATTTTCATAATGTAATTTTATAACTAGTTTTTATTTTCTACCTTCACAAAAATTTTAACTAATTTTTATTTTTATTTTTTAAGGTCCCTCGCAACAATGTCGTAAACAAAATAAAAAAATGCTGCCCCCTCCTCCACAACACCCAAATCAAATGTGAGGTTAATGCTTCCCAGTTGGAAAACACTTTCTTCCATCTAGTCCACAGAGAGAAGCAACACAACAAATTTCAAAGAGAGAAGCATCAAATACTTTTTTTGGTTTCATCCGTATATCTGTTAATAATTTTACTTTTAAGGATATACCGGAAGCTTTTGGTACTGGGTTGGCTGATGTTCCACTTGATAAAGATTACTTTTTGCAAGATAACATATACACTCAATTTTAACTATCAGAATTGGTTCAAGACAAAGTAAATGAAGGTGCGAAATGTTCAAGCAAATCTTCTCCAAGGGAAAGAAGCACCCGTCAGGCTCCTCCTCGACAAGAGGATGATATAATAAATTTTTTAAAAAATGATTTGGTTTCTGATAACGTTGAATCTATAATTAAATATTTGCTACTTCTAGATATAACATAAATTAAAAATGGGAGTATCGGGATAAGGTGTTGATAAAGGAAATTAATGCCCGATACAATAATTTTTCAAAAAGAGAAAGAAAATTTTCTATTGTTGAAAATGAACCAAAAAATATGGAGGCTCTACTACAACAAGTAAAATTTGACATGTTGAAGTTGAATACATCATACACAGATAAAATTTTAAAGTTTATAATGAACAGATTGGAGAATATAAACGATGAGGCCCAAGCTTATTACAATGAATGGGAAAATGATAAGAAAAATATTATTGTTGCTGTAGCAGCAAAGAATGTTGCTGAGGTTTGACTCAATCATTGTTGTGTTCAAAAATTTATTGTTCTCTTTTTTAAAATGTAATTATCTTTTCATGTTGATTAACTTTTTTTCCTTTTGCAGGTAAAGCATGAAAATATCAAGAAGCAAGTTCAAAACCTACAAGACTATCTCAGGATGACAAAGGAGTTCTTAAACACTTCCATGGCAATGAAAAAAAGAGCACAGGAATTAGTTTGACATAATAATATTTTGCGGAAAATCATTATCCACAATGGATTGGATACTGATGTTATGCTTAAGGAGAAGGGTAAAGAAGTTCAAGGACCAACATCTGAAGATGTTGGCAAAGAAGAAAAAACCCTTCTCGATGGAATGGAAAATGTTGAGATGATCCTTGTCAATTCTGGAGAAATTGATAGTACTGTTACACAGCCCGAGAAAAAAGTAATCAAAATGCAGGATGTGGTAATCATAGAAGTAGTGGATGTGGAAAAAAGAGTTGAACAATGGAAATATGAGGGAGGGGTCGTTGCTATGGAGAATGCGAAAGCCATTGAGAAGGTAAAATTAGTGGAGGAAGGGGGAAAAGATTCTGAGGGGAAAAAATAAATTTTAAAAATAATTTGAAGACATTTCTTATGTTTTCATTGGAAAACAAGATACTTGCTTTTATTATTTTACTATTACACCATTTACATTTATAAATGTGTGTTATTTTCATCTCTTACGTATTATGGTGTTTCAACTTTCAAATATGATTGAGTTTACGTAGAATATATGCATAGGTATAGATTTACATGTTATTCAATGTTATTCATGTTGTGATATAAAAATGAGTTTTGTCTTGTGGATTTTGCTATGTTGTTTTTATATTTTAATATTCAAATGAGTTTGAATATTTAGTTTATTCAAATTCATTCTTGTTGTTGTATAGAAATGTGTTTTGTATTTTTATTATGCTATATTGTTTCATATTGTTGCATGTGTTTAAATTTTAGTTTATTCATATTCATTCTTGTTGTAGTATAAAAGTGAGTAATTTCATTTCTATTTTGCGATATTGTTTTTATATTTCAAGTGAATATGGTCATTTGTATTATAGTTGTATATATCTACGCATGGGTTTCCATGTCAATCGATTGCAGCCATGCCAATCAGCTATAGCCATACCGATTTGCTGTAGACATGCCAATCGGCTACATATATGTCGATCTGCTATAGACATACCGATCGACTATAGATATGTACATCGACTGCAGACATATCGATCGATTACAGGCATATCGATCGACTGTAAGCATGTCAATTGATTGTAGGCATGATGATCGGCTGCAGATATGTCGATCGGTTGTAAACATACCGATCGACTACATACATACCTATCGATTGTAGATATGGCATTGCATCTATACCACGTGTCAACCATCTGTGAAATGATTGCATTAAGAGACCATGTGTCAACCCTCTATGAAACGATTGTATGCAAAGGCCATATGTCACCCATCCAAAAGCTGATTGTATGTAGAGAATTCTATATAAAGGGATTATCAGTCATTTTTTCATCTATTCTATCGTAGTATTAATCATTTTATTCTCTTTTTAATGTATTCTTACCCCTTTTCCTCTTGTTTTTATGCATTCTTAACCCTTTTCGTCTAGATTTATCTTATTTTTAACCTTTTACCATAAGTTTTAAGCCAGTTTTAACCCTTTTCCTCCATTTTGAATCCTTTTCTGTCAAGTGTCACGTACCATTCTCTATGTCTTCTTATCCATACTCGTACACCCTATGACGTCCCCTACAACCCTTGGAATATTTGAAGTTAATTATAAGAACCTGGTTTACCCCTTGATTTCATAAATTTTATCAACATCGGGTTACGACATGTCCTGGCTCACAGAATATGGTCTTCGGGGTCTTGTTTCAATGTCCCATTTTGATACGAACATTAAATTGGTGGAGATGATCATTGCATCTTATAATATGGATTCAGGCAAGGTAAATCTTGTCACCAACAACAAAAACATCGTTATTTATTTCACAGCCGTAGATGTCGCCAGATTGACAACATTGCCTCACGCTGGTGTTGAGCCTCTCACTTACAAATACCAATTAACTAATGAAGACAAACATTACCTGGAGACCAACTTCAATGTGCAGTTGGAATATTTTCAAGGTATAACTATTTTTTTATTTAATTGAATTTAAATTCTAGTCACTGGTGTATTACTGATTTTTTTTTTTTATAGTTACGTCCACCAAGTCTAGAAGGGGTTTGACTGTACTGGCGATTGAGAATAAATTTCTTTGGGCATGTTGTGAATTCTTCCTTGCCAAACTCGTTCTTCAAGGAATGCCGACAAAATTTTTGATGTGGGTTTAGCGTATTTGGTCCGTTGTTTTTCACACCAAAAATTAGAGTGGTCCACCTATGTATCACATCGGATCAGATTGGAAATAGTTAATGTGATAACCCACGCTTCACCCTCACCGATAGTTAGCAAATGTAATTATATTATTACTTTTTTTTATGAATCTTTTTACAATTTGCAGAACACTCCAGTACCAACATCATGGCACTCAATCCTAGATAATGCAACCATGAGAGAACAACAGGTTCAGGTAAATTTTTAATCAATATTTAAATAATTTTTTTTATTTTTCCATTATTTGTCTTGTTGTAATTTTGACATTTTATATATACATAGAAAAAGGCATGCTCTTTCTCTTTAAAACGGGGTGCTGCTGTTAGAGGTTTTAATCAAGAGGAATTAGGAGACTCCAAAACACCTGTGAAGGAAACAACACTACCTATATGGAGAAGATCAACAAGGAAACCTGTTGGCAATTTTGCCACATTGTTTTTGTTGCTACTGTTAATATAAAAGAATGCATGAATTGTAGAGATACTAATTCTTCTGTTTGTCCCTTCATGCACTTTGAAGGGGAAAATGTAAAAATCTCTATAAGTTTTGTGTTAGAGCAGTGTAAATGTAAGATGCCGCGATATCACGACATGTCGCATTTTCGTGACCTGTTGCGTTATCGCGGTCAAAACAGTCAACGACAGCAAGGGGGTAAAACCGTCGTGATATTGCGACGTGTTGGATTTTCATGGTCAACGCAATCAACGGAGGCACTAAAATGAAAGTTGTCGTGATATCGTGTAGTGTTGCAAAATTGCGACTTACGGTGACCATGGAGCAGAGTGATAAAAAAATGTCACGAAATCGCGACATAATTGAGCAAAAGGCAATGTCAATGAAAATCGTCGCGATATTGCGATAGAAAAGCAGAGAGGGAGCAAATGGAGAAAAACATCGCGATATTGTGACATTTTTCAGGATGAGGCCAAGTAAGAGAAACTTGTCGTGATATCGTGACATGAAGCGATAATGATGAAGAAGGAAAGAAAATGTCACGATTTCATGACATATTTGATAGGAAGGGAAAAGTGCAGAGAATTGTCACGATTTTGCGACATGTCTCATTTTCACGAGGCGAAAGCAAGGAGGCGGCCAGATTGTACGGAATGTCATGATTTTGAGACATGTTCCATTTTCGTGAGGCGAAAGGCAGAAATAATGAGAACATAGAAACCTGTTGCGATTTCACGACATGTTGAAGATGAAAGGACCAAATGAAAAAAATGTTGCGTTTTCGCGGGTTGAAAGCTAAACCGTACAAGACAGCGAGAAAGTGTCACGATTTCGTGACATGTCGCATTTTCGTGACCTGTCACATTTTCACGGGTAAGAAGGAGGCAAAGACAACACAATAGAAATATGTCACGATTTCGCGACATGTTGCATTTTCGCGACCTGTCTCATTTTTGCGATAGAAGCAACAACAAAGGCCCGATACAATTCTATTGCATTTTTTTTCAAGATTGCATAGGAGAAAGTGCAGAGGAGATAAGGATCAATTGAAGGCTCTCCAACGGTTTTCGGATCGTGGTCAAAGAAGTGGTTCCAAGATTAAATGTTGCTGATTACCGAGGTATTGAAGATGGAAGAACCTGAAGCAATTTTTGATGCCGCCAAAATTAAAGACGCCTCCAATATTCAAAGCGCCTATTCGTGATCTCTTAAAACTTTCAGCTTCCCTTGATAACGGTCATTTGATGAAGAGATATGGGCCCTCGTTTCTGTTTCATTCTTAATTGTAATCCATTAAAAGCAGGGACTGTCATTTCTCCAAGGCAGATTAAGGGGATTGTTCTTCGAAATTTGCTTCATGTATTAAATGTTGTAATATGAAAGAAAGAGGACGGACCTCTATAAATACCAATGTAAAGCTCAAGCAGTTGGGAGGGGGATCTTGTTGCAAAAATTGAAATACAAATCCTAGATGCAATTGCTTCCATTCTTAGTGTCTTCTAGAGTTGGTGATCTAATTTGTTGTGTATGTTTGGCTTTCTGTGTGATTTACTTCTGTGTAGTCCAATGTAATATCAGTTGAATTCTGCTGTGTTGAATTTGGCTATATTGGCATTTGAATGTTTGAAGTTTATTTGGAAGCAAACTCATGGCTAATGCATGATCTAATTTTTGTGTTCTAAGAGTCAGTTGCTACTGAGCTTTAGGATCTAGTTGAAGTTATTGTTGTTCGAGATTATTCTCCCCATTAATGATCGATTTGGCTATATTTACATCCCTTTCAGTTTATTTCCCATTTCTTTCTGCATTATTCCATTTCTTTCCTGTATCTCTAGTCTTGAAACCAGTTTAGATTAGTGTGGGAACTAGCCCTCTCTGAAGATTGGTCCGATAGACATTTCTTTCTCTCGGCATTTCAATGTTGGCTGGGTCTAGGGCGCATAGATGTAGAAAATCCTTTCCTGTGGTAGATTCATGACCAAAATTTTTGGCATGCTCGGTGGGACAGACTGTTTCTATCTCTCAAATATCCACAATCGGTGGGACAAGTATTATTTCAAATTGATACCCGAAGGAATCAAGATCTTGATGAACTGTCTTGACCTCAAAGCAGAGATTGTAAGTTCATCTGGTGACTCTGTTGAAGGTTATTGTACCTAGAAATTTCTAGTGAAGCTGGTGAAAATATTTGCTTCATGATCACGAGATCAAGTGCCAAAGAATCAGAAGATCCAGTCAAATTATTCGAGATTGATGTTCAGAACTAGAGGGAGTGCCCAAGATTGGTAAGCCTAGTGAATCCATCATTTGCTGTCTCATCGTAGGCTGCAGGTCAGTTTGTGCCATTCTCGACTCCTCCAAGTACTGCTACAAGCTTCTTATATCCAGATCCAGCAGCCCATAGAAACAACAGTAGTGGCTTGATTATTTGTAGAAGAAGGAGTAGGAGAAGAAGGGAATGAAGAGGGGAAGGAAGAAGTAGAGAAGAAGCCACTAACTGTTGGGAATGAAGGAAAAGAAAAAGAAAGAAACGTACCTACGGGCTCGCATGCAAAAAGAACCGAAGTAAAAAAAATCTTTTTTTTTTTATGTACAAGGTAACTCCCGAATTAGTTGTAAACTCTCAGGAAAGACACGAACCCAAACATGGTTCTATCTCCTCCTGGATTCCAGACCTTTGTCAGACACTCAATATACTCCTGATTGATAATCGGCTCAGAGTCACAAAAGATCTGCAACTAACGCACTCCAAGTGTCCCAGTGTTAGCGTCGTTTATGTATTGTTCTCCATCAAAATAGAGCTGATCTGGCAGAGAGTCTCGACCAAATTGACCCGAAGGCAACTTGAATTCAACCTCTTCAGGCTTTGTAATGGAATAACCACCAATCTCAGTTTTGATCATGGCATTAATATTGAGCATTGAAAACTCATCCTCTAAGTCAGGATCCTCCAATTCTTCAGTTATCATATTGACAACATGTTTGGACTTTTATTCCTCTTCCATCTTCTCTATATGAAAAGTAGAAGGCTTCTGATTATGGATCCAGACTCTTCTTCCTTTGAAAGGAATCTCCAAGTGAGAATAATCTAGAGCAAGGTAGCCTCCCAACTTAGCAATGAATTCTCTCGATAAACACATACTGAAATATGGTTCCAAATCAACCACAACTATCTCTTGAATTATTGTAATTTGAGGAATATTATGCAGAGCAATAGGAACATCCTTGATTACACCCATTATTTTCACTGGAGTCCCGTCCAACTGCAAGACACTAGGGCTACTTCTTGTATATTCCATTCCCATCGTTTCACAAACTGCCTTTGGCATGACAGTTGTCGCAACACTAGAATCAATCAGGCAATTATGTACAACCCAACCCTCCATCCTGAGTGACAGATAAAATGGGGGTGGTTTATTCTTTCCAGTGGTTGAAGAAGTTAATGTTTGAGACATAACTACCTATGCTGGAGCTTTCCCCTTACTTTGTATGGTCTTTAGGGATTCCTATAAGAGATTTACCTGTTCAGGCAACTACAAGGTGTCATACAGACTTACCTTGGCTGGTATCCATTTGAGTTCTTCAACAATGTTGTACTCCATGGAGATCTATTCTTTCCTACCACTAGTAGATTCAAATTTGCTTTTATATTGCTGGGTAGCCTCCACTCATTGTCGTTTGGTCAATGATGGATACCGCAACGTCTCTCTGGCTTGTTCCTTTGTTTCTGCTTGCAGCTGGGAAGTAGAAGCTTTTTCCTTCTCTTTTGTTGGTGGTGGAAGTGGATCCCTTGACAAAATAGGTGATTGTCATTGCGCTAGGGAATCATGAGCCTTTTTTGGTATTTGCTACTTATTTGCTTGTACAGGAGGCACTTTCAATGGCTCCATCTTAACCGAATCTATCAACATTGGTTTCTTGCCACTAGATGTCAGTATTGCTATGTGTTCCTTCAGAGACTCCATGAAATTAAGATCCACCTCTCAAATCATGTTTACACGACTCCCTGTAAGAACTTGCAAATAATTTTGGTGGACCATGCAAGTGGACTCATCATGTTGGTCATTGCAAGAAGAACACCAGTAAGATGGTTCATGTGAAACTTCAGAAGGGCCAGCCTCTTTGCTTACCAAAATTTCTGAGTTCCTTTTAGGTACTTTCTCCATAGCCTTGCTAGGAGCAAGCTATTCTCTAGTTAATGTAGGCATAAATATTCATGGATGATAGTTCCTTTTCGCCTCTCTCCGTTCCATAGATGTCACCTTGTTAGTGAGAGATCTCATAGTCGACTGAATTTCTTGTAACATAGCCAATTGAGGATCTAGGCTTGAGGATATAGGTGGTGCCAATAAAGGTAATGGAACTTGTGGGAAAGGTAATGTAGGAGTTGGAAGTGGACAGGCTAACTGTGGAATGCTCGATGCAGGCAACTGGGGAATAGTTAGAGCAGGAAGCTGGGGAACTAGAATGGGTGCGATATGAGGCGCACTTGAGCTCCATGATGGGGTAGGATACATGGAAGGCATGGGCTGTGAAAGTGAACCAGAGTACAAATACTTAGAAATATCAGGTATGATAGGCATTGTTACCTTTGGAGGAAGCCTACCTATAACAATCAAATCAAATTTCGCCTTTAACGCTTGTTCGAACAGTTCTAGAAATGTAGTCACATTGGATTGTCGGACAACCCAACAAATGTCTATGTTAAATGCTCTAAGGTAATAAAATGCAGCTAGCTCATCAGAAATCCGAAGACCATCAGGAATTCTCTGCCAGGTTTTGGTAAATCTGACATTGAAATCAGCTATCTCTTCCTACGGATGCCTTTGAATTACATTAAATTGATGCAATAAAGAGTATGGATCAACTTGTTCATGAATTTTTTTTACTAACAATTCTTCTAATTGATCCCATGATGTAATGGTGCCTGGTTGCAACGATTGGTACCAATACAACAATTTACCTCTCAATGATAACACCAACAACTTTATCATCACATCTTCATTAATTATGTTGTGAATGGCTACCAAAGAGGCTACATCATTAATATGCTCATAAGCAGTCTTACCAGTACCATCATAGGTCAGCAAAGCTTTCAAAGCAGCTTGAGGAACTGGATTTTGTGCCAGTAGGTTCAAAGCTCCTGAACCATTCCATGCCGAGAACTTCCTTGGAGGATGATGATGATCTTTAAAAGGAAATAAGTTAAAAAATATAGAATAGTGCAATAGTAGACTCATCTTATTGCTCCTTTAATACACTAGTAGAAACTCTTAAAAAACTCTCAAATGCACTAATAACTTCTACAGCTCTCTTAAGATTAATTATAAAGAACCCTTAAAAGTAATCTGTAATATGCACTACAATAAATATTGTAGGATGTAGTCTTATTTATTCTTAGATAGACAATAGGTATATGATATTTTACTTTATATTAAAATATATCTAACTCCTATTTCATGTGCAAATAATAACCTTAAAAGTAACTTCATTCTACACTCCTTGAAGACTATAAAATGCAACCTTCTCTTTGCAACTTTTGAATTCTAATAAGGTGCTTTAATGCAACTGAATAATAATCCAAATTATAGTTCAAATAATAAACCTATTTGCACCCAATTTGCTTACCTTACTAATATGTAGATGAAGGAGTGCAAGGTGATTTTATTCACCTTATTACTATCTAGAACTATAGTTTGATAGCTTCAACTATCCTTCAATGGCCTTCGGTTTTCTGTTGTAAAAATCAACAATTTTCTTTTTGGGATTGTTGTTAGATGGAAATAATTATCCCAAATAGATCTTGTAGGAGTTGCTCCTTCTTTCAATCCTTTTCAGGTTCCTCAAACCTCACTTATATCACTATCCCTCTCTTGTAGCGATGTTTGCATGCAGTGGTGCACAACGAAGGATCCAGTTTGCAAAGATGTAGTAGAGTTCATATAGACAGTAGCAATAGTGCTCTCTTATGGATTTCCCTATTCCTATAAATCTATCATGTGCTCTAATACCACTGATGGTTTTTGCACTATTCTATCTACTTAAGAATCATAAAGAAAAGAGAGGAAAGCAGATCTTCATGAACATGACTTGTAATAATATTAAAGTAGAATGGTACAATCCAAATGGAATATGATTCCATTATATAGAGGAATAGGTTTCTTTTTCCTCACTCTACCTATAGCACTTAGTACAACTTGCATGACACTTATCATGATTACAATACTTGAAGCAACTAACTAACTTTACTTTGAAGTAAACTCCTACTATAGTTATGTACCAAAGGTGGTACATTCACATGATCCAAATAATGTAATATACTCTAACATTGTGCTCACCAAAAAACTCCCTCTCTCTCAATTTATAAAGGCCTATATATAATGAGATATGTCTCTTGGTCTTTCACCTACCTACAACTCTTCATATTCCTATTCTATGACTTATGTACACATGTACAACATGCACATTTACAATATTGCACATTCTAATAATACTTGTGTATTTATTACATTGCATAAAGTAAATACTCAAATCCTAATCTAAGACAAACTTCTAATCTAAACATGTACCCATGGTGGTACATTAGCATGTACCAAATAATGTAATATATTCCAAAACCCCCTTGTATTACATTATTTGGTTATTCAAGACTTTAGTCTTTAATATGGTTCTTCATATTGTCTTCAATTTACTTTGCACGGTATGTCTCCTTTGTTAGGTTGTTCTTCTTCTTCTTTTTTATCTTCATCATTAGAGTCAGACTTTGTGCTTTCATGAGTTGTCATGCTATCATCAGATTCCTACAAAAATATTTTTCTTTGCCTTTGTTCTTCTTATTACAAGTCTTCTTTTGTATACAATATTTTGAGCAATCACTTAAAGCATCATGATAAGATCTTGAGTTAGAAGAACTTGAAGTATCAATACTGCATGAAGAATGAAATATCTTCTCTAAGAAGGATTCATCTATTTTTGTTTTCTCTTTAAGTGATTCAATCAATTCCTTTTGCTCCATATTTTCTTCTTTGTAATATTTGAATGTAAGTAATGTCATATATAATACGTTGTCAATGTATAAAGGAATTAAAATATCATCTTTTCTATTATTGAATGTTTCAATGATTCTAGCATGTAGATAATATTATAGAGTTTTAAATTTTTCTTCTAAGGTTTCACTATAGATCAATTTTGAAGTAAGATCTATGTTTCCTTTAGACTTTGTAAGTAAAATATTGATTCCATTTTTTATGATATTTGACCTTTCCTTTCTAATGATATTTTTCGTATCATTATTCATTGTATTCTTTGAAGTAGACTGGGGTCACTTGTAAACCTTATATCTCCCTATATTTTAACCTTTTAAATTCTAAGTTGAATTTGAGTATAAATTCTAACTTTCAATTCTTCAAATCTTGTAGTATACCTTGTTTTCTTAATATTTGGAGAATGATCAAACAATAGTCAAATCTCTAGGTAGAATTCATTTTAGCTCCCTAGTATTTTGAATGTGAAAGATCAAATTTGATAAGGTCTTTCCAATTTCTTAAGTTTTGTAGAATACTTTGTATCTCTATGGATTTGATGTGATACTTAGCTTTCGTAGGTTTCTTTTGAGTTGAATTCTTTTTGTCTCCATAATGTTCAAATTATATTCTTCACCTTATTTCTCCCTATTTATGAATAGAAATCTAAATATAAATTTGATGCACCTTCAAGTTTTTATAAGGTTCTCTATTTTCAATACCTTTAAGATTGATTCCTTATGTCTCATTAGTTTGAGCAAGAGACTAAAACCAAATGTAATTTCCAACTTTTCAAAAAATGCTATGTTTGTGCTTATTTCAATTTTTATTAATATAGTTTCTAAGTTTCAAAGCTTTAAATTGGTGTTGAACTCCGTATAACTTCCTAATTGGAAATTTAGAAAACTAATATATTTAAAAATTTAATATTTCAATTTTTGTGTAGGAATCCTTATACCTCCAAGTTAAACAATTTGTAAATATTTATTAATAAAATATGAATTCCAAAATAGGATAAAGTAATTTCAATGCTTCTCACTTCAAATATCTTCTAATGCATTCAATATTTCATCTAAGGTTATAATGTATTACCTTATTTCTCCTATTATTCACATAATCTTAAGTATAAAATATTAATTAATTTTATCCTCAAAATATGCCTTATACCTCCTTTAATCTTTGCTAAGGTTTTGAATTAAATATTTCTTACCTTCTTGTATGTGAGACGCATCAAGACGCACCAAATTTTGACTTGCTTCAACTCTGCAACCTACACTCAAAACAGACTTCTCTCTTGTTGCAATTAATTTTTCTCCTTGCTTATTCAATTTACCTTATGAAGTTTGACTCTCCTCTACACTTTTCATGCTTTTATAAGGTTCTCGAGTTTGATTTCCATGTGCTCTCTTCATTGTGCTCAGGATATTTTCAGCCCATGTATTAATAGGTACCCTTTAGACGTTGCACCTTCCTTCAATCATGACTGGTGTTCTGAGTATCAAGTGCCAAGTGGCACTAAAAGTCTTTGCACTTCTTTGAAACATTTCTTGTGGTACTCTACCCAGCTTTATCTTACTTAAAGCTTGGAAAGAGCATTATATTTTGTGGGTATGTATATATTATGACTCCTTGAATGTTGCAAATAAAATATTTCTCTCCTCCAATGGAATATGTAACATCCTCCATGTGGCATATGGTTTCTATAATGATTGACCTTCCTTATCATGCACCTTATTCACTCTTATTTTGGTTCTTGTTGCTTAGACTTCAAAAACTTGAAACTCCTTTGTGCTATTCAACTTACCAACATCCATTGAGATTCTTATGGCTTTCACTTCTTCAATGCTCTTATCCTATGGTAGTTTCAACATTTGATGATTACTTTGTAGTGGATATTGCTTTAGATTTGGTGTTGCTCACCTTACCCTAATTTTATTCTTGAAAATTTTATCTTTTAATGCTCACTCCAGGGTTATGCACAAGCGCGAAATATCGTAAATTGGCTCTATTTAGGATTTTTAAAAATTTAAAAGGCTAATTTGGATCATTTCACTGGGGCCCATTCGCCCAAAATTTACGGGGTCAAATTTTTTTTGGGGTAAATTCATCCGTCGTTGATAATCAGGAACCTAACTTTATTTTAATTTACCAACCTCAAATTACATATGATTTTGATTTTCCTACCCAATTCGCTTTCAAATTATAGATTATTTTATATTTTCCACCCAAATCACCTTCAAATTATAAATGATTTTATTTTTCCTGTCCAAATCGCCACATATACTACGTGTATATATACTATACTGGGTACCAATAAACATACATAAAAAATACTCTAACTCGAAAATAGATCTGAAACAACAAAAAACTTGAGAAGGTTACTAAGGAGTGTCGATCGATGCAAGATGATCGGTTGTAGAGCCGTGACTGTCAAAATAAATCGATCGGTTGCAGATGAGTGTCGATCGACACAAGATGGTCGGTTGTAGAGCCATGTCTTTTGGTATAAGCCGATCAGTTGTAGAGCCATGTTTGTCAACATAAGTCGATCGATTGTAGAGCTGTGTCGGTCAGTATAAGTCGATTGATTGTAGAGTTGTGTTTGTCGGTAGAAGTCGATCGGTTGTAGAGCCGTGTCTTTCAACAAAATTTGATCGGTTGTAAAGTCATGTCTGCTGGTATAAGCCAATCAATTTTAGAGCCGTGTCTATCGACATAAGTCGATCAGTTGTAGAGTCGTGGTTGTCGACATAAGCCGATCAATTGTAGAGCTATTTCTATCGATAGAAGCTGATCGATTGTAGATCTGTGTCTGTCGACATAAGATGATCGATTGTAGAGTCGTGTTTGTCGATATAAGATGATCAGTTGTAAAGTATTATCTATCAGTATAATTTTATCGGTTTTAGAGCCTTATCTGTTAGCATAAGTCGATTGGTTGTAGAGTTTTTTGACTGGCATTTGCCTATCGGTTGTAGAGGTGTTAATCGACATTGGTCTATCAGTTGCAGAACCTTCTTGATCATATTTAGTTGATCAATTTTAGAGGTGTCGATCAAAATTCATCTATCAGTTGCAAATGTGTCGATTGGCCTTGGTAGGTCAGTTGCAAATGTGACGATCGACATTAGTCTATTGGTTGTAGGATCGTGTCGATCGGTGTTAGGTTGTTGGTTGTAGTGTTGTCAACATAACTCTATTGGTTGCAGGGATGTGTGGTCGACATTCTATTTATTGTAGTGATTATCGATCGATATAAGTCGATCAGTTGCAAGGAAGTATTTATCAGTAAAAGCGTATCGGTTGCAGAGGATTCATGACTAAAAATCGATAGAGTATTCTTATTCCATTGTTCTTTTGTCCAAATATTTTTTCTACAATTTTATAGGCACTATAGGTGAACTATACACAACAGTGGTAGACAACTATCAATGTCATTTGGTTGTGTTAGGAACATTTTTTTTGTTAGAGACTGCTTCTTGTCTTTTAGAGTATGTTTCATACGTAGTGTAGAAGCACTATCTGCAACTTTGGTCGATAAGTATTCCCTGTCATGTTGTGTGTTAGGATCATATGTTCGTCTTAAGGGATGTCTACTATTTTCCTTCAAATTCATATACATTTCCTAACATTTGAAGGTTTTTATTTACAGATACAATGTCACCTAATGAATATGGAAAGAAGGGAGGCCAATCTTGTAAAAATATAATTGTAAAATATTTTACACCAAAATACAATGAGACATCAATCTCTACAGATTCTACATAAATTGCAGGTACAAACATCTTTTACAATCAATTTTCTAAAATTTTTGTTCTTCTTAAATGTAAAACCTTTCTCTATTAATAGATAAATGGTTTTCTACTTATCTACCTCTTTTTAAATGCTTTATAAAACTGTATTCTGTTAATTCTTTAAAATAGTGTCTTTTTTACAAAAAAAAATGATAGAGAACACCAAACATTGAATGTAGTTAATATTGTCGATCCTGATGTGCATTCACTCGAAGATATTCTAGAAGATGAGATGGAACCATATGATAATTTTCCTAATAACGACATTCAACAACCACTTCAAGATATTTTAAATTCAAACACATCAACCAAAAAATAAAAATACAGTACAATTAAAAGTTAGACCTCTGGGGAATCTTCTAGTCAAAAATCTAAACGTCAAAAGATAAGTGAATGGACTATTGGAAGGGATTTTAAAAATGAATGGGCACGATTATACCCCTTTATTAAGAGAGACGATTAACTGAATGTGTGTAAATGTATTATGGAAGCTGGAAAAGGATCATGATTACAAAATAAGAAAGACACAATAGAAAAACATTGTGGGAAAGTTTACATCAAAGAAATACGAAGATAGAACAATTAACAGAATTCATAGGTGGAAGGATGCAACAAAACGTGTGCATGTGAGATATGCTCTTGAATATGATAAAGCAATAAAACAAAAACAAAATCTCATTGAGAAGGGTGGAACAATCGAGGCACAATTTCAAAAAGTTAATAATACTTTATTAGCCTCAAAGAAATTACAGTTTGCTATTGTATACAGTTCTCTAAAAAAAGGTCGACCCATGTCTGATTTTGCTGATTTTAAGGAAATACTTCAACTAGCCAATGTACAAAACCTTACCAATTCATATTAGTCATATCAAAGTGTTTGGAAAATGGCAAAATGTCTATCACTGGTTGAGAAGGAAGACCTGAGAGAGAATATGAAACAAGCCAAATTTATTTCACTTTCCATTGATGAGGTAACAATTGTTGACAACACATCTTGGATTTGCATACATGTTTACACATTCAAAAATCATTTGAGACAACCTCATTTACTAGCACTACATAAGATGATTGAAAATTGTAATGCAAAAAATATTTATAATGTTGTTGTAACCAGTTTAAAGGATATTTTTGGAATGGATGAAAAGGAAATTGCCACAAAGTTAATTGTTGTTGGAGTTATGGTGCGGCTACAATGCAAGGACAAAGGAATGGTCTTTGTGTTAGGCTTTAGACTTCCATTGCCCCATATGTGATTCATATTCATTGCACGACTCATCGAATGAATCTTGCATACAAAATTGTGAGTAATTTTGATAATGTAGCCAGAGTGGAAGAACACGTTCGCAATATAAACTCATACTTTTCATGCAGTCCAAAAATTTTTGTAGAGTTTCAATAGTTTTTTCTAGGTGTAACGGAAGGTAGAAAAATGTTAAAATATGTGGAAACTAGGTGGATTTCACTGTTTCTTCTTGTAAAAAGGGTATTTTCAGAATATCAACCTTGGTTGGGTTTATGTACGCACATTGTAGAGATGTTGACAAGGCAAAATATTTGCTTTTTGGTATGACTAACTTGGAAATTCTTCTCACATTATGTATTCTACCAATGTTACAAGAAATGAATACTATGATTAAACTTGCACAGGAAAGGGCAATTTATGTTGTTGATTTCATGAGGATGAGAAAACAAATATGTATGGTTATTGACAGGATTTATTTATTCAAAAAATATTTTGAGGATCCCAAGTTTGATAGTTGGAATACGTTAATTAATGTCAATGAACCAAACAACTTTTTAAATTTCAACATCAATGATAATCTTTGTATTGCTATCCATGGAAAGTTGATTCTTGTATATCATTTTGAAAAGCGATTAAATACTCTGAACAGATGATGTTGAACAAGTGCCCATTACCCATTCCAGATTCGATGAGGTTTTGGATAACACTAAGAATAAATTGAAAAGAATTGCAAATGCATTAACAAGTGAAATAAGAGATCATTTTAAGAGAGATGAGACACTTGAGGCCATGGATGTTGTTAATCCTAATATCTGAAATCCTTGTGGTGACAAAAGTAGTAGAAGTGAGTTGTTTGTAAAATATATGGGTAATATTATGAAACATTTCTCTAAAAGTGTGGAAATAAATGGCATTGAAATCAATGGTGTTCTAAACAAAGATATTTTGAGACATCAGTCAACCAATTTTAAAATAACAATGGATAATCAAATTGCACAATTCAAAAATCCATATGAGACTGGTTCAATCACGCGTTTCTGGTAAAATTGTATCAAAGTAGTGTCTTGCAAGATACTATGAGTGAATACTTTGTTTTATATGAATTATTTCAGACAATGATTTTGGGATCTGTTGAAGATGAAAGGGTTTTCAGTGCATTAAATTTTGTTAAATCAAAATTTCATAACAAGTTGGACAAAAATTTGGAAAATTGTTTGGATAATGTATGTGTCATTGTACGAGGTCGGTAACTTTCCCAATGATAGAGCGTTGACATATTGGAAGTCCCTAGCAAAAAGAAGAGGTATCTCTAATATGGTTGATAATGACAAAAATGATTCAGCTAGGAGTGATGATGAGATTATGGAAATGCAGAATTCACAGATTCTTAGTTCTTGTGGAGAAGTTGATAAAGCTTTGTATTACCTTCCAGAAATGTAAAAATTGCAATGATTATATGATAAATTCATATAATCTAAGGTTTTTTTGGATTTGAAATCATTTTGTAAAATTTTAGTGATTTGAATAAATTCATATTAACAGTGATTTTTTGGATTTGAAATATTTCATATTATCAAAGATTTTTTGTATTTGATTTGTTGTAAAATCATATAATAATTCAATTTTTAATGATTATGCATGTTTGATTTTTAATGTTATGGATTGTATATGTTTTCAAAATTTATGATGTATGTTATAACTTTGAGTAAGTTGAAAATTTGAAAACCATTTATACATAATGATGCTATGTTATTGAACTAAATGTATATGTTGACAAAAAATAGTTGTTTTTCCTTTGAATTTAAATGTATGTATGTATCATTAGTATCATTAGTTGTATGATATGACAAAATATAGTGATTTTTTATGATTTATGCTTTGTCATTGAGTAAACCGTGTATGCATATTAAAAAAATTTGTACATATGTATGAAAAATGCATGTAGTATATTACTCTAGATATGGAAAATGAAAATTTAAATCCATTCATAGATATATCCAAATTACCATATTCATTTTTATACAACTATAATGACTAACTATGAGTATGAATGCACTGAAAATTGAAACCCATTCATAGATATATCCTTCGTAAACTCACTTGAAAATTAAAAACAATATAGCTTAATAGAAATGAAAATACTCACTTTTATACTACAACAGGAATGAATATAAATAAACTGAAATTTAAACACATGCATAGATATATCATTCGTAAACTCATTTGAAAATTGAAATATAAAAACAACATAGCATAATATAGGTAAATTGAAATTTAACTCTTACATAAATATATCCATCGTAAACTAACATTGAATATGAAAACAATATAGCATATTAAAAAGAAAAAACACTTTTCTATACAAGAACAAGAATGAATATAAATAAACTCAAATTTAAACACATGCATAGATATATCATTCGTAAACTCATTTAAAAATTGAAATATAAAAACAACATAGCATATTTGAAACACCATAATACTTAAAAGATGAAAATAACACACAATTATAAAAGTGTATTTCTTAAAAGTAAAATAATAAAAACAAGTATCCTGTTTTCATACGAAAACATGTGAAATGTCATAAAATTGTCTTTCAAAATATCAAATTTTAAAATTCAATTTCTTGCTTCAGAATATTTTCCCGTTGGCAGTGGACGTAATGCAGCCCCAGGTGGGGGTTGTCAAAGATCAGGAGAACTAGATGTTCTAGGTTTTGTTGGTCACGAATCTACCACAGGAAAGGATTTTCTACATCTATGCACCCTAGACCCGGCCAACATTGAAAGGTCGAGAGAAAGAAATGTCTCCCGGACCAATCTCCAGAGAGGGCTGGTTCCCACACTAATCTAAACTGGTTTCAAGACTAGAGATACAGGAAAGAAATGGGAAAATGCAGAAAGAAATGGGAAATAAACTGGATGTAAATATAGCCGAAGTCGATCATTAATGGGGAGAATAATCTCAAACAGCAATAACT
Organism: Wollemia nobilis; assembly: GCA_028583015.1. NCBI lineage: Eukaryota > Viridiplantae > Streptophyta > Pinopsida > Araucariales > Araucariaceae > Wollemia > Wollemia nobilis. The sequence continues at coordinate 1,948,727 of JAQPPZ010017240.1, read as the reverse complement.
TCAACTAGATCCTAAAGCTCAGTAGCAACTAACTCTTAGAACACAGAAATTAGATCACGCATTAGCTATGAGTTTGCTTCCAAATAAACTTCAAACATTCAGATGCCAATACAGCCAAATTCAACATAGCAGAATTCAACTGATATTACACTGGACTACACAGAAGTAAATCACATAGAAAGCCAAACATACACAACAAATTAGATCACCAACTCTAGAAGACACTAAGAATGGAAGCAATTGTGTCTAGGATTTCTATTTCAATTTCTGCAACAAGATCCCCCTATCAACTGCTTGAGCTTTACATTGATATTTATAGAGGTCCGTCCTCTTTCTTTCATATTACAACATTTAATACATGAAGCAAATTTCGAAGAATAGTCCCCTTAATCTGCCTCGGAGAAATGACAGTCCCTACTTTTAATGGATTACAATTAAGAATGAAACAAAAATGAGGGCCCATATCTCTTCATCAAATGACCGTTATCAAGGGAAGCTAAAAGCTGTAAGAGATCATGGATAGGCTCTTTGAATATTGGAGGCATCTTTAATTCTGGTGGCATCGAAAACTACTTCAGGTTCTTCCATCTTCAATACCTCGATAATCAGCAACATTTAATCTTGGAACCGCTTCTTTGACCACGATCTGGAAACCGTTGGAGAGCCTTCAATTGATCTTTATCTCCTCTGCACGTTCTCCTATGCAATCCTAAAAAAAATACAACAAAATTGTATCGGGCCTTTGTTGTTGCTTCTATCACGAAAATGAGACAGGTCGCGAAAATACGACATGTGAAATCACGACATATTTATGTTGTGCTGTCTTTGCCTCCTTCTTACCTATGAAAACGTGACAGGTCGCAAAAATACGACATGTCACGAAATCGTGACACTTTCTCGCTGTCTTGTACGGTTCAGCTTTCAACCCATGAAAACGTGACATTTTTTTTCATTTGGTCCTTTCATCTTCAACATGTCATGAAATCACGATAGGTTTCTGTGTTCTCATTATTTTTGCCTTCCGCCTCGCAAAAACGGAACATGTCACGAAATCATGACATTCCGTACAATCTGGCTGCCTCCTTGCTTTTGCCTCACAAAAACAAGACATGTCGCGAAATCACGACAATTCTTCGCACTTTGCCCTTCCTATCAAATATGTCATGAAATCACGACATTTTCTTGCTTTCTTCATCATTATCGCTTCATGTTGCGATATCACGACAATTTTCTCTTACTTGGCCTTGTCTTGAAAAATGTCGTGATATCGCAACGTTTTTCTCCATTTGCTCCCTCTCTGCTTTTCTGTCACGATATCACGACGAGTTTCATTGACATTGCCTTTTGCTCAATTATGTTGCGATTTCGTGACATTTTTTTATCACTCTGCTCCATGGTCACCGTAAGTCGTGATTTTGCAACACTGCACGATATCGTGACAACTTTCATTTTAGTGCCTCCGTTGACTATGTTGACCGTGAAAATCCAACACGTCGCGATATCATGACGGTTTTACCCCCTTGTTGTCGTTGACTGTTTTGACCGCGATAACACAACAGGTCACGAAAATGCGACATGTCGCGATATCGCAGCATCTTACATTTGCATTTCTCTAACACAAAACTTATAGAGATTTTTACATTTTTCCCTTCAAAGTGCATGAAGGGACAAACAGAAGAATTAGTATCTCTACAATTCATGCATTCTTTTATATTAACAGTAGCAACAAAAACAATGTGGTAAAATTGCCAAAATTCTTGGCGGCTCGCGAGGTATACAGTTCTGCTGTATGCACGAATCTCAGGCCTTAATCCATTGGGCAACAGAGTCAAGAAGCTGGAGAAGCAGGAGAGTAAGTGCTGGTTGATGCTGGATGCGTCTATAGACTGCTACAACAAACTCTTGCTGGTACTCAGTACTCAAAAATAGGATCTTCAACAGAAATGTGAGGAATAGCAGAACTTCCTTTATTTCCTTAGAACTACTACACTTTGCCTAGCTCGGATGAGCTGGGTAAGGACCAGGTGTTGTGCAAAGATCTCCAGGGTAGTAGAGAAAGCACCTGAGATAAGAAATGAGACTTGAAGTGTCTTAGATTTAAGGTGCAAATAAAGGTTTACAGATTTGTATGTGAGCACCAAACTTAACTCCCTCTATTACATCAAAGAGAGATTAAGTATACATAGCTCTTATCTACAACTATCTAAAAGAAGAATTATTTGGAGCCATTTGAAATAGGCTCAACGTTTGTCATTTGCAAGGAGAAAGTACTAGGTATAGAGCATGTAAGAGATGAACCAACAAAGGTATCAAGAGTGCTATAGCAAAGATCCATCCTAGGGCTCAAAATCCAATGCATATTATGTTGTTCTATCATCCACAACATTGACGTCTACAAAAAAAAATGTGTACAAGCATGGAAGCCATGAGAGGATAGTTTAATAGTGTAGTCATTACAACATGATATAGTAAAGAGAATAGATATTTTAGCTAACAGAAGAGGTGCATTAACATGGGAGAGTCACCAATCGAGAGTAGCACCATAGAACTAGCCTCATCGAACCAGAGCCAACATTGTAAAGGAAAGCACATTTTTTTTACTGAAGAAAGTGTTGAGAGTAAGGAAAACAACTATGTACTCATTGTCAAAGGAGTTTTATAAAGTTTTATAGAAGTTGGAAGAGACCATACATGCAATTGAGAAGGCTGCCACTTGTCACATGCAATAGAGCATTCGATAATGCTCACAAAGGAAAAAATCAAGATAATGTCTAAGTTTCAAATGTTGAAAGCCATCATTGCAAGCATAATCATCATCACAAATCGGTTAAAAATAAAGGAGCATTACTCAAAGACCAACGCGTTATTATAATGCATCACAAGCTCGCAGTAACATGTGGGTGCAAGTCTAAGGAGAACATAAGCTACATAAACGCCCAATTCCAAGCAATTACAATGAAGTCCAAGCAAGTGTAAGCAATTGTAAGCAAAGTTTAAGGAGAGGATATTGAATTTAGTTGCATTACAATGAAGACACATTGAAATCTCGAATCCAAGGAGTCAAAGGACATCCACTAAAACCCTATCTTTGAGTAGCAATTCCAACACCCATCAGGTGTTAAATATTTATATGGAAAGGATAATACCAATGCCATCCAGTAAAAGCTTACATTACTACTATCAGGGGAGAGAAAAATTTCCTACATCACCGTTGTTAAGGGAGAACAAAACCAGTTTTATTACCATCATCTAGTGAGAGTGTCCTATACTCACTACCAACTGAGCCGCCTATGTTGAAGGAAGATAAGTATATTATTTAATTATTTACTTTCTAAAATTTAGAGTTATAAGGTGTTAAGCATAAGGTTGATTACTATTATTAAAATAACAACCTTAGAAAGCAAGGAAGCCATCCTAACAAATGTAGAAGGAATTATAGATATTTGCAAATCACCAGGTAGGAGATATAAGGTTGTCAACCTTAGTAAACCATAAATATTAAATTTTCAAATACTATTATTATTATTTTCTAATATTCCAAAGTAGGGAGTTATAAGGTATACTACATCAAAAATAGTTTATTGGAATTTAGAAATATTAAACTATTGGACATTAAGGGTTATAAAAGGAAGTTCTTCATTTACTTAAAGAATTTGGAATTATATACTTACACTTGTCTCATATTCATACTAAAGGGGCAAAAGAAATCCAACCATAGAGAACTTCAAATTAAGTGCATAGTTCATTAGGAGAGATAAGGTGAAATAGAAGTTGATTATTGTTACTTACAAAACATTACAAAATCAACTCAAAAGTGAACTATTATTTACTAAGCACTTTATTAAGCTTATAACTTATTCTAATCACTAGGGAGACATAAGGATTCTACAAAACTTAAACCTTAGAAAGAAGTACACATTCTCTACACTAAGGTATCATAAGTCATGGATTATTGGTATATAGACTTAGGGGCAAGCAAACACATGACCGAAAACATACATTGGTTTAATTCTCTACAAAAGGTAAATGAGAAACCAGTTGCTATAGTAGATAGTAAAACTTATGAGGTAAAGGGGATTGGAAACATTTTAATAGATCTAAAAAATGGAAAAGGGATAATCAGAAATGTATTATATGTACCAGGATTGTCTACCAATCTTCTTTCAGTTTCTCAACTCATGGATCAAAACATGACTGTAGAGTTCAAAGTTTCCAATGGAAGAAAACAGTGTCATATTCTTAAACAAAAGGAAAATATAGCATCAGGCTCTTATAAAAGTGGTCTATTCATTCTAAACACCACTACACACTCAACCCTTTCAGTTAAAGTTTTAGATCTATGGCACAAGCATCTAGGACATACTAGTGAATCTACTATGAATGAAATGCTCAAATATCAAATGGTTGAAGGAATACCAAATATATCTTTAGAATCTATAGTTTGTCCAAAATGTTTAGCAGGAAAACAACACAGAATCCCTTTTGAACTTCGTCAACACAGGACTCAACAACCACTAGAGTTAATATACACAGATTTATGTGGGCCAATGAATGTCACTAGTATTGGAGGACATAAGTATTTTTAATTATTTGTTGATGATCACACCAGGAAAATGTGGGTATATTTCATGAAGTACAAATCAGAGGTATTTAGTCATTTTAAACAATTCAAACTTCAAGTAGAAAAATATTCAAGAAAGACTATTAAAGCACTTCATTCAGATAGAGGAGGTGAATTTGTATCTAAATAATTTGATTCATTTTTAGAAGAAAATAGAATTAAAAGATAACTCACTACAACATATTCACCTCAATAGAATGGAATTGCAGAAAGAAGAAATATGTCAATAATGGAAATGGTGAGATGTATGTTAAAAGAAGCTCATATTGATCATCAATATTGGGTAGAAGTAGTTCAAACAACAGTATACATACAAAATAGATTACCAACAAGAATACTCAAACATATTACACTTGAAGAAGCATGGTCAGGACAAAAACCAAATATAGGAAAACTAAGAATTTTTGGATGCAAAGCTTACATGCATATTCCAAAACAAAAAAGGACAAAATTAGATGACAAAACTATGGTAGGAATATTTTTTGGCTATGATAATGAATCTACATGATACAAAATATTAGATCCACATACAAAGAAGGTTTACATAAGTAGAGATGTAATCTTTGATGAAAAAGTTAAAACTGACACAAAAAATAATAATAAAGATACAAAAATTCTTCTAAACTACTCAGAAGAAGATATAACAAGTGAAGAGTCAGAATCAGAATCTCAAGAAGAAGATAGAGAGCATACAGAACCATCTACAATTTCTCATAGGAAAGAACCAATATGGCTCAGAGACACTCTCAGGGACTCAAACCTAGAAAGATTGCCAGATCTTACCACTACTAGACCTCAAACCCGTAGTCAAAGTAGAATAAATAGAGGATTACTAAGCAATACAGTAGAGCCAACATCAACTATCCAAGCACTAAATCACTCACATTGGAAGGCAACAATGGAATCTGAATATACATCACTCCAAAAGAATAAAACATGGGATTTAGTGAAATTACCTCCAGGAAAGAAAGTAGTGGGGTGCAAATGGGTTTACAAGACCAAATATAAAGCAAATGGAACACTTGACAAATATAAAGCTCGATTAGTAGCTAAAGGATATACTCAGACTGAGGGAATTGACTATGAAGAAACATTCACACCAACAACTAGAATGACTACTATCAGAATAGTTTGTGCACTAGCAGCTCATCAAGGGTGGAAGCTTCATCAAATGGATGTAAAAAGTGCTTTTCTTAATGGTGACTTAGAAGAAGAAGGCTATATGTCACAACCAGAAGGGTTTGTTATTAAAGGATAAGAAAATAAAGTGTGCAAATTAAAAAAAATCACTATATGGTCTAAAGCAAGCTCCCAGAGCATGGAATATAAAGATCAACAATCACTTATTACAACATAGTTTCAAAAGAAGTACATCCGATCCCAGTTTGTATACAAAGAAAATTGGAAATAGTATACTAATTCTCATAGTATATGTTGATGATATAGTAATTACTGGAAGTTCTGAAAAACTAATAAGTGATATAAAAAGAGATCTAGAAAAGGTATTTGAGATGACAGATCTAGGTCTGATGAATTATTGTCTTGGTCTAGAGATCCAACAAAGTGAGGATAAGATCACTATTACTCAAACAAAATATGCAGAAGCCTTACTTGAAAAATATAGAATGAAGGATTGTAAGCCAAAAGATACACCAATGGAACAAGGAATTCAATTATCCAAAAAATATGAAACACCTTTGGTTTCAACAACTATGTATCGATAGTTAATTGGAAGTCTTCTGTACTTAACAAATAGCCGACCCGATTTAGCCTTTGTTGTAAACTATCTTTCACGTTTTATGCAAGAACCAAGAGAGAGTCATTGGAAAGCTACAAAAAGAATACTGCAATATATCAAGAAGACTACTGATTATGGACTAACCTATATGAAGAATGTTAAATATTTTTGCCTATAGGGTTACTCAGATTTAGATTATGTAGGTTCTATTGATGATAGAAAATCTACTTCAAGGTATGTATTCTATCTTGGGTCAGGTCCTATATCTTGGCATAGTAAGAAACAAAATATAGTGGCACAATCATCTACTAAAGCAGAATATTGGGTAGTAAGAGATACGACCTATGAAGCATTGTGGTTACAATATATATTATCAGATATGGGCATCATACAAACTCCAACATTGATATTTTATGACAATCAAGGAGTACTCAACTTGATCAAAAATCCAATTGTACATGAAAGAACTAAACATATTGAGGCACAATGTCACTTCATCAAAGATCATTTTTAGAACCATCATATCATCCTAAAGCATGTTCCAATAGAAGACCAACTAGTAGATATTTTTACAAAGGCACTTGGGAAAACCAAGTTTCAAATATTCAAGGATCATTTATGCAATTCAAGGGAACTTCATACCAAATAATGTAATACAAGAGGGTGTTAGAGTATATTACATTATTTGGGTCATGTAAATGTACCACCTTTGGTACATAACTAGAGTAGGAGTTTACTTCAAAGTAAATTTAGTTAGTTGCTTCAAGTATTGTAATCATGACAAGTGTCATGCAAGTTGTACCAAGTGTCATAGGTAGAGTGAGGAACAAGAAACCTATTCTTCTATATAATGGACTCATAGTTCCATTCAGATTGTATCATTCTACTTTAATAATATTACAAGTCATGTTCATGAAGATCTGCTTTCCTCTCTTTTCTTTATGATTCTTAAGTAGATAGAATAGTGTAAAAACCATCACACAAGGTAGAGCAGTAGTAGATACAATGTAGAGCATGTATGTAATATGAAATGTTTGAGACCTTCATTTTAGAGCAATGTACTATTTTCGTGAAATTTTATTTATGACATATTTTTGAGTAGTTGTAGAAGTTTCTCATGATATTTACATGCTTAGTATATTGAATTTTTCATATATGTAATATTGCATGCTCATTTTATACCTTGTGGTAGTTATTTCATTAAATATACGCTTCAAAAGCTAACAAAATCAACTAAAGTCCCCTTGGAAAAATCTATAGTTGTACATAGTTTTTATCATAAGTCATATTTCATAGTATTATCTAAGGTCTACTTGGGTACATCACTTTTCAAGCTTACTCATACATCTATCTATCTCTCATATTTCATCGAATCAAGCTAATCCTCTATGTTTTATCAACAACACATCCCAAATTAACTAAGAAACTCTGATAATTAATCAATTAAACCCATTAAATCATTAAATGATCATGATTAATAAATGATCACTATACTTTATCAATGCATCATAAATCAAACTAAAAACCACATAATCATTAATCAAACTATCATAACATAATAATTATGCTATTAAAATTAAATCACATTATTAATCATCCATCCATGATAAAAATAATTTGGTTTTTACCCCTCTACCCAATTTATCCCGAGCCCTTCCCAACCAATTTCTATTGTTTGTCCTTTATATTTCATCACAACACTGATTTGAATCATGGTCAAGTTGAATTTCGTGGTCCAATTTAATTTTCCCTCTAAAACTTGAGGGGGCGCACTAGGGCATGACAACATGTAATGCTATCAAAAATAAAAAGTTTAACATCATCACTAATAAAAAATTCAAAAGCATCAACCATCTTACATAATTAATCCTAAGCAACAAAAAAAATTCTATCTCAAATTTAGGGCATTATGGTTAGCTTTCAACACATTTGTTGTTCAATAAATCTATAAGAAGGATTAAATATAAACTCTTAATTTTGAGTGCATCATCAAGACCCCCAAACTTACCAACATCCTCATCACTTAGCCAATCAAGCATCCAAACCTAATTAGTTATCTCTAAGATCAAATCAAGAGTATTTATTGCTCCAAAAGAAAAAGTTTCAAAACCTAAGTGATAGCATCAATGGTGTTTTCACTCCCTAGCAATGCTTTTACCAAGCTTAAAAATTACATTACTTCTTGTCCAAATTGATTGGCAACAATAATATTGGCAAATAGACTCGGGCATTAGCATTTCCAGTGCTATCACCTCTAGTGCTATTGAGTATTAAGCACAAAAACAAAAAGGCTCATGGTACCTTCCAAGCCACACCCCATAAATAGAACTAATCACATCATAGGATCCATGATCCTAGTAGAAATCCATAAGCCCAAGATTTTACCATTTTCAATCTTCCATCTATTAATTGCATATTAAACCCATTTTAAATTCTTACCTTCATCAATTTTATAAACTTCAATGAAACCATCCCCCCAAGGAGCCATGGCTTCTTATAAATCCAGCACCCGGGGAGGTCAATTCATATAAATCAATCTTCAAGCATGAAAAAATTCTCGAAATCATGTCATGATATTTTGGAGGCAACAAACTCTCAATATCTCAATCATCTTAAGCAATAAGCAAGCTCATCAACTTCATCAACAAAGGGGATATCAACCAAGGCATATTAAGGCTACATACTTGCTTGGGTTGTGTTGCCTCCCCTCTTGTATTTTGGCATATCATTAGTATCTTGTAGCTTTGTAGTTTTTAATAATTGCATACTAATCCATCTTGTTCATTTAAATAATTTATCTATTCGTTATTTAGTTTTTTTTCATCCTTAGCTTACATATTTTATAAGTTTTTATATTATCATGCTCCATATCTCAAGACCTCTAAACCTACTGGTTAAGGATCCTTATTGCATCCTTTTCAAAAATCATGAAATCTCCTCATTAAGAACATTCTATTGTACCTATAGATGAAAGCGCTATCAAATTGCAGGTTTAGTGGCACTATCACTTTTTGTTTTAAAAGCTATGTTCATAGCCATAGAAAGAAAAGACATTGTCAGTTGATAAAAGTGTTGGCAACACTATTGCTCCTATTGTGGTGCTTTTTCCATTGAATCACTATTTTATCATTGTATAGTTTTTCATCTAACCTCTAAATATGGGTTCGATGCTAGTCAAGGGAGCCTCATACTCTTCTCCAATTTAGGTAAACCTCTTAATTGTTGATCCATCTACTTTCTATTTATTTTACAATTGCATGAAAGCACCGTTAGGAAGCATTAGTGTTGGCAACGCTTCCATAGGAATGACAACACTTTCACAAAACAATGGTGCTTTACCTTTGGGTTAGGAAAACTAGGTTTTCTAATTCTAAACCTTTATTTTTTAGCATTTAGACAATAGGCCTATTTGCTATTTGTTTTAATTCTATTTTTGGTTCTTCATTTTTTGTTTATTGATAGAAAGAAAAAAAGAACTATTTAACATTAATTATTAGGGGACCATCTTAATCTTTGCATACCATCAAACAAAACTGCATATAGTCGTATTAGGCCTTGCCTATTGCATTATCCTCTTGAACCCTTACTCTCAAAGAGGAAATTACTTTTTATTTATTATCAAATATCAAAAGCATTTTAGTTTATTAGGACTTGCTTGTTGTATTACTTGATGCATTTGTGGCCAACAGAGTACTAGATTAAAATTAAGCTTGTCAAAGAAAAATCTTAGGAGAAATGTAGATGTTCTTGAAATAATCTCCTAAACCTTAAAATTAAGCTCACAAACTGCCCCTATCCTCAAGGTGAGAAAAGAAATGAAGGGAAGCATCGACGCAGATCTCTTGAAATACCCATCACAATCGTCTTTTTGATCTCCTCTCTCACAATTGTCTAGCAATATTAGAATCTTGGTCACCTAAAGATTAGAATATTAATTATTATTTAATATTTTATTTTTAAATTAAAATTTGATATTATGAATAATAGTTATAAAATCATATATTTTATCATTTTACTGGATGATAAAAAAAACTTCACAAAGTGTTAAATTTTTTTGTGTAGGTCATTGATTCACATGAACCTATATGTATATATTTTAAAAAAACATGCATGTGTGTAGTGGTAGAAACTTATCTAAGTAATACCTTGTAAGGTTGAATTAGATACAATATAATGTGAATAAAATTATATTATTTCCTAATTTGGAAGAGCTTAATATCTCATCCTCAAAATCAAACAACATTAAGATTTTGTGTTTCAATTAATCTTATTAGCAAATTGAAAAAAAAAATCAAAATTTGTTTTTTTTTCAGATATCATTTTTTTTGTGTGGAAAACATCCCAGACAGGATACCACTTTTGAGTAAGACCCAAGGAGGCAAGGGTATGTCTTCCACAAAAAATACCCAGGGCTCACACCTGGACTACCACCTTTGACACACACAAGGAGCATGCCTGAAACAACATAAAAAAAGAACACACGAACACAAACACACAAAAGCTAAAACAAAAAAAAATACATACTCCTTGAGTGTGTCGAAAATAAAGAACACAACCAAACACACACACAAAATAAAACACGAACCACATAGAACAAACACACAAACAACATAGCAAAACACAATAAAAAAACCACAAAAAAATAAAATAAAATGACAAAAAAACAACACCAAAACATGAAACACAAAAAAACCACAAACACATCATAACAAAACACTACCAAAACAAAAACAACAAAAAGAAACAAATACACCACAAAAAAAACCACAGAACAAAAACACAGAAAAAACCACAAAACAAAACAAATCCAAAATAGAAACAACAAAATGAATCAAAAACACCACAAACGAAATCTGGAAAAATAAATACAACAAAAACTAAGTCAAAGGAACTAATGACAAATCAAACAAAAATGGTAACACTAAAAAAACCAAAGCTTAAAAAATTACCAAAAATATGAGAAATTGCTTAGCAAAATAGCCAAAGCTTCCAACATTGCCATAAATAAAAAGAATATAAACCTTAGGATTATGGCATTATTATTCATTTATTCATATCTATTGAGCAAGGTGTTGCAAGAAGTTTGTCATTGTTGTCAACATAGGCAGTTAGATCCAATGATGCAGTGGACAGACAGTGTAGGAGTCATTCAGATGCGAGAAGATAGAAAAAATTCGAAGAAAAAGTCAAGTGAGAAAAGCGTCGCGATATCGCGACATGTTTTTTGTCGCGATTTCACGACAAGTCGGAGGAGAGAGAAGGCGCATTCGAAAATGTCACGATTTCGCGACAAGTCGGAGGAGAGAGAAGGCACAGTTGAAAATGTCACGATTTCGCGACAAGTCGGAGGAGAGAGAAGGCGCATTCAAAAATGTCACGATTTTGCGACAAGTCGGAGGAGAGAGAAGGCACAGTTGAAAATGTCACGATTTCGCGACAAGTCGAAGGAGAGAGAAGGTGCAATCGAAAATGTCATGATTTCATGACAAGTCGCAGGAGAGAGAAGGCGCAGTTGAAAATGTCACGATTTCGCGACAAGTCGGAAGAGAGAGAAGGCGCAAGGCAAACTGTCACGATTTCACGACATGTCGGAGGCCAAGAAGCTAAGTCGAGTAACTGTAGCGATTTCGCTACATGTTGAATTTTCGTTGGCCGAAGCTGGGAGAAAGTGTTAAGAGAAAAAGATGTAGCGATTTCGCTACGAGTCAAAAGTGCTCAAAACATAGGTGTAGCGATTTCGCTACAAGTTGAAAAAGCACAACTCAAAGGTGTAGCGAGTTCGCTACGTGTCAAATTGCACAAAACAAAGGTGTAGCGATTTCGCTACAAGTCCAAAAATGCACAACGTGAAGGTGTAGCGATTTTGCTACCAGTCAAAAGATCAGAACTCAAAGTTGAAGCAAGTCGAAAGCACAAGGCACAAAGGTGTAGCGATTTCGCTACCGCATGAAGCAAGAATTGTACGGAGGCCGAAAGCGTCACGATTTCGTGACAAAGCTGAGGATGACGTCAGCAAAATTGAAAGTGTCACGATTTCATGACAGGGTGAAAGAAAAGCATTGGAAGCCGAAAGCGTCATGATTTTGCGACAAAGCTGAGGATGACGTCGGCAAAACTGAAAGTGTCACGATTTCGCGACAGGGTGAAAGAAAAGCCGGAGGCGGAAGCGTCGTGATTTCGCCGACAAGAATGAGGATGACGTAAGCAAAAGTTTGAAGTGTCACGATTTCACGACAAGAACGATGGCAAAGCTACCAAAGGCCAAAATGGTCACGATTTCGCGACAGCAAGGATATGAAGGTGTACGGCTACAAAAAGGGTCACGATATCGCGACATGGTTGTGTTTCGTGACAACAGTTACAAAAAGGTGACAGAGGTGGTAGTAGCGGTTGAGGCCGACAAGTTGAATCGAGGCCGATGATTTTAGGGTTTTGAAGTCGACATTTTCTAGGGTTTTACAGCGGACGGTTTTTAAGGTTTAGTCGCCGACAGTTGTCAAGGGTTTACGACGTGACGCATTTTTAGGGTTTTGAAGTGACATTTGCTAGGGTTTACACGGTGGACGTTTTTAGGGTTTGGCCGCGGTCGACAATCACCCCGGTTTAAGCGGCCAAAAAATTCTAGGGTTTGAAGTCGACATCATTAGGGTTTGAAGCGACGTCCTAGGGTTACGACCGACTATGATTTAAGAATTGTTCTTGAAGATTTCTTCTATAAAAGGAGGGCTAATTGAAGATGGAAGGTGACTTGTGCGAAGATAAGGTGTGTATGCAAAATTTGCAGTGCAGAGAGTGAGTCGTTTCGATTTGAGCTAAGGTCGAAGCGATATTTCTTTAGTGACGAAGTGAAGAGTGCATATCGAATCTTCGAGAATTAAGAGCGCGATGTGCAGAGGGTGTGTTTCAAGTCCGAAGTAATAATGTGTAGACTGCGAAGTGATCGATCTTCTATTACGAGAGAGTGCGAAGAAGTACAGAGAAGCGGTCGGATAGTGCGAATCGTGTTGCGCAGAAGCAGCAGAATGCGAAAAAATAGCAGACTGTGAGAAATGAGGTGAAAGTTTTATTACGTAATCTTTATTATTGTATTCCAAGTTGTAGCTTGGCACAAGGGGTTGGTGCCTCTTTCCGGTAGGTCTTTGGTAAATTAGGAGTCGGTGCTCCATTACTCCTGAAGCAGAGATAAAGCAAAGGGGTTGGTGCTCCTTCCGGTTGGTCTTGGTAAAAGATATTGTAAAGTTGTAGCTTTGCATTGGCTGGATTTGGATGGTAGTCCAAGCGGTCATTTTGAGGAGTAGCCACATTGGTGAACCTCGTTAAATTACTTGTGTTGTGTGTCATGCTTTCTTACTTGCATTTTGATATTTCTTTTATTAGTTTAAACTGTCTGTTGGATTTAAAACTATATGTTTTAGAATTTTTAAAGATTACACTGATTCACCCCCCCTCTTAGTGTCATTGTGATTACAACAATTGGTATCAGAGCCAAGTACCTGAACAGGCTTAAACAACTAAGGTGATCTTGGAAGTTACGCAATGGCAAGTGGTGAAGGTTTCTCCTCGAACAAAGCACCATTGTTTGATGGGACTAACTATGCGTTCTGGAAAATTAGAATGCAGACATATCTTAGTGCTTTGGGTTTTGACATATGGGGTGCGGTAGTTAATGGTTACAAAGCTCCTGCCACCGCTCCAACAGACACTACTTTGGTAAAAAGGCATTTGAATATGATTCAAAAGCAAAAAATGCCATCATGTGTGGACTAGTGGACAGTGAGCTAGTCAAGGTCATAAATTGTGAATCAGCAAAAGATATATGGGATAAACTAGAGAACATCCATGAAGGAGATGATAGGATCAAGGAGGCCAAGCTTCAAGCACATCGAGCTCAATACGAATCTTTAAAGATGGACAATGATGAGAACATAGAGACCTTCATGCAAAGAGTCAATGGGATCACCAATTCAATCGAGAGGTCTCGATGAAGAATTAACCGATGTTGCTATCGTGAAAAAGGTATTAAGATCGCTCCCTCCTAGATTTGATTCTAAAGTCTCTGCCATAGAAGAAGCCAAAGATCTAAATAGTTTTAGTATGGATGAGATGCATGGTTCTTTGGTTGCTTTTGAAATGAGAATAGGAAGGTCTAATCCCACAGACGAGAGAAGCGACTTTCAAAGCCCTAAAAGGCAAAAGCACAAAACAAGAGTCGAAGAAGAGGATGCTTCGAGATGAAATGGAAGCAAATTTTGTCAGAAAACTGAGAAAAGGAAAAGGAAAATACAAAATAAAGCTACCTTTTAAATGTTTCAATTGTGGAGGCATTGGACACTTTGCTATCAAATGTCCTCTCAATGACAAGAACAAAGGTGAAGAAACTCGGCATCAAGAAAGAAGTGAATGGAGGAAGAAAACAAACTACAGAAAAGGCAATTTCAAAAAGAAAATCTTTATCTCCTGAAATGCGAGAATCTTGAGAGGACGAGTTCTAGTGAAGACTACGAAGAAGGAACAGGTGAGGCTCTCTTTATGGCGTTTGAAGTAGAAGAATCGAGAAGAGGCGAGAAAACACACAAAAGAGAGAAGGAATGAACTACGAAGTATCTATTGAAATAGGTGAGGCTGAAGTTGATTTAGAAGGTGAGCTGGTTTCTGCTCTTATGGAATGGAAATGCGAGAAAAGAAAGAATAAAAAATTGTTAAGGAAGCTTGAGGATGCAAATGACATTATAGCCGAGTCTAAAAACATAGACGAGAGGAGTACAAGAAAATGTCCGAAGATCTTGAAGTTCGGGTAACCATGAAGATAGATTACTTGTTGCAAATTGGAAGAAGAAAATGTTAGTCTTCGAATACGAGATACAAGAAGTTGGATCGAAAAATTAGTTGTCATTTAAAACGTGATGAAAGTTCGATGAAGCTGGACAAAATCCTAAGCGATCAAAGACCCACAGGTATCAAATTCGGTGCAGGCTTTCCTGAAGGAGAATCATCAAATGGACCAAAGGCAAGCAATGTTGAATGTGAAAAGAGTAAAGACAAGAAAGCAGGTGTTGAAAGAAAAACAAATCGAGGCAAAAGAAAGCGGTAATGCCGGTCCTGAAATAGGAGCCGACAATGACGGTTTTACCAAGGTCACACATCAAAAGAAAAGAAGATCCAAGGCTCCTGCAACAACTTGGCAAAAACCATCTTTCAGGTTCAATCATTATTTCTATGGTTTCTATTTTAAATGTAATGGTTATGGGCATAAAATTGTGGATTGCAAGTACAATATAGGTCCTAGAAGTTTCACTAGTAGAAATGCTTTTGCTCCTCTAATGAGTTATGCAGTAGAATGCTTTAATTGTCACAACTTTGGGCATATTGCTAGAAATCGTCGTAGTATTTCTGTTTCAATTCAATCTCAGAAAAGAAGAATTCAACCATATAGGGCAAAACAAAATAGAATTTCTTCGAAGGATATGTGCAAGATTCTAAAAAGGGAAATCCAAGCTAGAACCCAACACCACGGTTAAAACAGAATGGAAACAAAAAGAACATCTCGGGAAAGAACAGGAATCTTTAATAGTGCGAGACAACTTTTAGAGCTCAAGAATAAATGTGTACCGTGGATCCTTGATAGTGGGTGCTCAAGTCATATGACAGGTGATAAACATAAATTTGAAAAACTACAGAAATATGAGGGTGGCTCTGTGAAGTTTGGAAATAATGATGGAGCCAAAATTATAGGAAAAGGGTCTGTCAAAATTAGTGAAGGGAAAATCAAGTCAGAAGAAGTTTTATTTGTGGATGGTTTGAAACATAACTTTGTTAAGTGTTAGTCAAATCTGTGATAAAGGTCATGAAGTAGTCTTCAAGAAGCGGGGTTGTGAAGTCAGAAAAATAAACAGTGGGAAATTGATAGCAAGCTGGTTCAAGGACGTCCGGTAATCTGTACACACTCTCGAAACTTCGGAAGGTACGTGTTTTATTGGACAAGAAGAAGAGAGCTGGTTGTGGCATAAGAGGCTTGGACACATAAGTTTTGATAATTTGGTGAAAATCAGCTCTAAACAAGCAGTGAGAGATATTCCAACCATTAAGAAACCTTCAAACAGTGTTTGTGCTTCATGTCGAGAAGGAAAGCAAACCAGAGTGTCATTCAAAACAAAAGAGTACCACACTAGCAGGCCTTTAGAACTTATTCATACTGACCTGTGTGGACCCATGAGAACTCAAAGCATAAACGATGACAAATACTTTATGTTGTGTATCGATGATTATTCCAGAATGACATGGATATTCTTCCTAAAAGATAAAACAGAAGCTTTTGAAATGTTCAGAACCTTCAAACAGCTAGTTGAGAATGAAACGAGGAAAAAGGATTAAATGCTTGCGATCGAGACGAGAGGAGGAGAATTCATTTCGAATGAATTTACAGAATACTATGAAAAATATGGTATCGGGAGACAATATTCAGCGGCAGAACTCCTCGGCGAGAATGGTGTAGTAGAGAGAAAGAACAGAACTATACGAGAAATGGCACGCACCATCTTGGCGAGAAAACAAAATAGCGAGATAGATTACGGAAAGAAGCGGTTCACACGACGGTATACATTCAAAACGAGATACATGTTAAGAACTCATGAATGCAAAACACCTTATGAGTTGTGGTTTGGTAGAAAAGCAACAACAAAACATCTCAAAGTATTTGGTTGTAAGTGCTACATCGAGAAAAAGCTGATGACAACCTTGGGAAGTTTGAAGATAGAGCGAGATGAAGGTGTTTTTGTTGGTTATTCTCCAAATAGCAAAGCTTACAAATGCTACAACAAGAGACTCAAGAAAATTGTGGACCGGTGCGAGATGTTAAATTCGATGAAGGGAGGAAACAAATAGTTAACTTTCAAGAAAACTACCCAATCTACGAAGAAGTCATTGAAGGAGATGAGGTGCATGGAACAGAAAATACGTCTACGGTTGATGCAGATAATTTATCCGATGACTCAGAGGTGCAAGAAAATAGAAAATTCAAAACAGGCAATTGGCGAGAAAAATCATCCTAGAGACCAAATAATTGGAGATCCCACAGTGGCATTCGGACAAGAAAGAAAGTAATAAGTAATTACTCTCTTTTATCCGACATTGAGCCCAAAAACATAGATGAAGCAAGCAAAGATGATAGCTGGATGAAGGCAATAAATGAAGAGTTGGATCAGATTGAAAAGAACAGAACTTGGGAATTAGTACCCAGACCTACAAATAAGAATATAATCGACACCAAATGGATATTTCGGAACAAATTAAATGAAGACGGACAGGTCATTAGGAACAAAGCAAGACTGGTTTGTAAAGGGTATGCACAGGTCGAAGGCATTGATTTTGAAGAGACTTTTGCACCAGTGGCCAGATTAGAAGCAATTAGAATGTTTACGGCCTTAGCGAGTCCACAAGAACTTTAGAGTTTATCAGATGGATGTAAAATCTGCTTTTTTAAATGGAAAACTTGAAGAAGAGGTCTATATTGAACAACCAGATGGCTTTCAAATTAGTGAAGATCCTAACCTTGTCTGCAAATTAAAGAAAGCAACTTGTATGGATTAAAACAAGCACCACGGGCATGGTATGCAAGGCTAGATAATTATCTTTCTCAACAGGGATTCAAGAAAGGATTAGTGGACAATAATCTGTATGTAAAAACAGAAGGTGGGCATCTCATTGTTCTAGTTGTCTACGTAGATGATATCATATTTTGCGGCAACAAAGATGAATCTTGTAAAGACTTAGCAAATAAGATGCATAATGAATTTGAAATGTCTATGATTGGTGAACTGTCTTACTTTCTTGGGCTACAAGTTAATCAAAATGAGAAAGGCATATTCATTTCCCAAATTAAGTATGTAAAAGAAATGTTAAAGAGGTTCACTATGGAGGATCTGTAAGCCGATAAGCACTCCCATGACAACGAGGCTGCAAGTTGAGTAAAGAAGACAAATCTCCACCTGTAGATCAAACCATGTATAGATCAATGATAGGAAGCTTACTATATTTAACGGCAACCAGACACGATATTCTGCAGGCAGTTTGCATGGTAGCTAGATTTCAGGCCAGTCCCAAAGAGACTCATGTGACGACGGTTAAAAGGATTTTTCGGTATCTCAAGGGCACCATTGAGTATGGGTTGTGGTATCCAAAAGGCAAAGACTTCACTCTTATATCATATTCGGATGCAGATTGGGCTGGATGTGTTGATGACGAGAAGAGTACCGGTGGAGGTGCATTCTATTTGGGGGACAGATTGGTTGCATGGCACGGTAAGAAGCAAGAGTCGGTTTCTTTATCTACAGGTGAGGCGAGAATATATTGCGGCGGCAACATGTTGCACACAAGTCTTGTGGATGAAACAAACTTTGAAAGATCTAGGTATTAATTTTAGTGAACCAATATCGGTAAAGTGTGATAACACCAGTGCAATTAACATCTCTAAGAATCCATTAATGCACTCACGGACAAAGCACATTGCTATAAGGTATCATTTCTTGAAGGAGAAAGTTGCGGAAGGAGAAGTTAAATTGGACTATGTCCCAACTACAGAACAAGTAGCGAGATATTTTTACAAAACCTTTGCCCAAGGAAGTATTTGAGTACCTTCGAAGCAAATTAGGAGTAGTCACACTTCCTAAGAAGTGACTAGCTACAGTGATCACTTTCTCAGGGGGAGCATTTGAGTATTTGACTATTCTTTTGCTCATGATCATAATTTGTGCCACATGCAACAAATTGTGCACGAGAAGTGTGAGGATGGACTCAGGGGGAGTTTGCGGCGACCCTTTGGTATTATTGACAAAGGGGGAGAAGAGTTACGAGGAATGTACACGAGTGTTGCCAACAATTCCAAAGGGGGAGATTGTTGAGCAAGGTGTTGCAAGAAGTTTGTCATTGTTGTCAACACGGGCAGTTAGATCTAATGATGCGGTGGACAGACAGTGTAGGAGTCATTCAGATGCAAAAGATAGAAAAATTTGAAGAAAAAGTCAAGTGAGAAAAACCGTCGCGATATCGCGACATGTTTTCGACAAGTAGGAGAGAGAGAGAAAATGCAGATTGGAACAATTCAGATTTCATGACAAGTCGGAGGAGAGCGCAAGGCAAGCGTCACGATTTTGTGACATGTCGGAGGCCAAGAAGCTAAGTCGAGTAACTGTAGCAATTTCGCTACATGTTGAATTTTCACTGGCCGAAGCTGGGATTCAAAAGTGCTCAAAACATAGGTGTAGCGATTTCGCTACAAGTTGAAAAAGCACAACTCAAAGGTGTAGCGAGTTCGCTACGTGTCAAATTGCACAAAACAAAGGTGTAGCGATTTCGCTACAAGTTGAAAAAGCACAAAAAAGAAGGTGTAGCGATTTCTCTACAAGTCCAAAAATGCACAACGTGAAGGTGTAGCGATTTCGCTACCAGTCAAAAGATCAGAACTCAAAGTTGAAGCAAGTCGAAAGCACAAGGCACAAAGGTGTAGCGATTTCGCTACCGCATGAAGCAAGAATTGTACGGAGGCCGAAAGCGTCGTGATTTCGCGACAAAGCTGAGGATGACGTCAGCAAAATTGAAAGTGTCACGATTTCACGACAGGGTGAAAGAAAAGCCGCTGGAAGCCGAAAGCGTCATGATTTCGCGACAAGAATGAGGATGACGTAAGCAAAAGTTTGAAGTGTCACGATTTCGCGACAAGAACGATGGCAAAGCTACCAAAGGCCAAAATGGTCACGATTTCGTGACAACAAGGATATGAAGGTGTACGGCTACAAAAAGGGTCACGATATCGCGACATGGTTGTGTTTCGTGGCAACAGTTACAAAAAGGTGACAGAGGTGGCAATAGCGGTTGAGGCCGACAAGTTGAATCGAGGTCGATGATTTTTAGGGTTTTGAAGCCGACATTTTCTAGGGTTTTATAGCAAATGTTTTTAAGGTTTTGAAGCCGACATTGTCAAGGGTTTTATAGTGGACGTTTTTAGGGTTTTGAAGCTGACATTTGCTAGGGTTTTATAGCGGACGTTTTTAGGGTTGGCAGCCGACAATCACCAGGTTTAAGCAGCCAAAAAATTCTAGGGTTTGAAGTCGACATCATTAGGGTTTGCAGCCGACGTCCTAGGGTTACAGCCGACTATGATTTAAGAATTGTTCTTGAAGATTTCTTCTATAAAAGGAGGGCTAATTGAAGATGGAAGGTGACTTGTGTGAAGATAAGGTGTGTATGCGAAATTTGCAGTGCGTAGAGAGTGAGTCGTTTCGATTTGAGCTAAGGCCGAAGCGATATTTCTTTAGTGACGAAGTGAAGAGTGCATATCGAATCCTCAAGAATTAAGAGAGCGATGTGCAGAGGGTGTGTTTCAAGTCTGAAGTAATAATGCATGAGGCTGCGAAGTGATCGATCTTCTGATTGCGACGGAGAGTGCGAAGAAGTACGGAGAAGCGGTCGGATAGTGCGAATCGTGTTGCGCGAAGCAACGAGAATGCAAAAAAATAGCAGACTATGAGAAATGAGGTGAAAGTTTTATTACGTAATATTTATTATTGTCTTCCAAGTTGTAGCTTGGCACAAGGGGTTGGTGCCTCTTTCCGGTAGGTCTTTGGTAAATTAGGAGTCGGTGCTCCATTCTGCCTAAAATAGATAAAGCAAAGGGGTTGGTGCTCCTTCCGGTTGGTCTTTGGTAAAAGATATTGTAAAGTTGTAGCTTTGCATTGGCTGGATTTGGATGGTAGTCCAAGCGGTCATTTTGAGGAGTAGCCACATTGGTGAACCTCGTTAAATTACTTGTGTTGTGTGTCATGCTTTCTTCATGCATTTTGATATTTCTTTTATCAGTTTAAACTACTGCTGGATTTAAAACTATATGTTTTAGAATTTTTAAATATCACACTGATTCACCCCCCCTCTCAGTGTCATTGTGATTACAACAATATCTTGCTTCATTCAGGCTAGTTACTTGGATCCACGACACTACTATTGAAATTATTATGGTCTTTTGAGGATCCATTTTGTTTGTTGTTTGAATCTGCCATTTTGTTTTGCACTTGGGTTTGTTTTCTACATTGTATTTTTTTTCCTTTACTGTTATTTCTTAGCATCAAGGCAAGCTCTTTTAGTGATTTATCATCATGCAATCCTTCCTGTTCCTTGTCTTCATCAAACTGTGTTTCCATAATAATTGTTTATATTTGACCATCCTCATCATCTGCTTGCTCATCTGTGGAGAGAATTTCAAAGGTGTTAGGTGAAATTATTGTTTTCTCTTTTGTTGCTATTTTTTCTTTATGTTTTTTTGTTTAGGAATTTGAAACCTGCCAAGTCCCCATCCTATTTCTCTTTGTTAGGGACCTTATGTGGACAATCCTTGGCTAGATGGCCATATTCATGATAAATTTTGCATATAAATGGAATATTTTCATAATCTACTACTTGCTCCCATATTTATTCCCCATATTGTAAAGTAATCTTCTTGGAAGTGGTTTGTCAAAATCAATCAAAACAAAAATTATTGCATAAATAATATGCTCTAAGTGTTGTGTGCTATCAAAAGTCATCATGTAAAATTCTAAATAATTTGCAATTGTTGCGAATATCTTTGGATGCTAGTATTCTATCGAAATACCAAATGAATGAACCCAAATAGAGGCATTTGATGGTATTTTTTCCTCGGCTTTGAACTTGGTATGCCAAGGCTTCATGAAGAGCCATGCCCTACCAAAAAACCATGGCTCCCCTTGAGAAATGTTGTCCCTATATTCTTCATTAACAAAAAAATAAGAAAGTAATTTTGGAACTTACCTTTAGTGCTCCAGTTTTTGGTAGCCCATTGCTTGAAGGTAGCAAGAGTTAGTTGGAATCCCATGAATAAAAAAATTAGGCATTTCCTCTCTACCACATCTATTCTTTCTTGGACATTTGTTATTTCCAACTTCACTACTGGGGATCCAATAGTTGCTTTCATGCAACCCATCTCTGTTTTCCTTGAATCGACATTTGACATCCTCAATGGTTTCCTTGGCAATCATTGATTGTGTTCCCCTCTTGTTTGAGGTGGTCCTCCATGGATTGCTTCTTTAAAATTCATTTTTGGCTCAATGTATGCATCTTTGTTGAAACCCTCCATCCGAAATCAAATAAACCCTACTTTTATCCAAGCAAACAAACCCTAATTTTGTTCAATCAGGACCCTCACACCAATGGCCGTATGAAATCTCATCCTAAACTAAACTGGGAAAACCATGGGTCTGCATTGCATGAAATCCTAGGTTTGAATTGGTTCACACATTCTTAGCTTGAATCGGTTCACACATATTTTCGTGCCACTTCAATCATTCGAAATGGTACTACTAGTTATCCGTAATGTATTGTGCCCATTCCTGCTAGGTTTTTAGTTTTATAGCTTCCTCCGCATAG
Source organism: Wollemia nobilis (assembly GCA_028583015.1). Classification (NCBI taxonomy): domain Eukaryota; kingdom Viridiplantae; phylum Streptophyta; class Pinopsida; order Araucariales; family Araucariaceae; genus Wollemia; species Wollemia nobilis. The sequence goes on along the minus strand of JAQPPZ010017240.1, from coordinate 1,925,940 downwards.
CGATCGCCAACACTCGAGTCTTCAAACCAGACTTCGTACTCAATAATACCTCTGCTTCACATCTGAATGTATATGTTTCTAAATATTGTTTTTTTTTTTTAGATATCTTACTTTGAGATAAATATCATTTTTTTTCCTTTTAGATATCTTACTATTGATATCTCATCCTAAATTTCAAACAACACCAAGATTTGGTGTTTCAATTTATCTTAACATAAAATTAATTTTTTTTTTTTTTAAATTTCATTTCAATTTGAAATGCCATCAACATTTGTTTTATAATCATCTTGGTAATTTTATATTTTTGTTTTAATTATTAATTGGAATTTTTAAATTAAAATTTAGTATTATAAATAATCATGATAAAATCATATGTTATGTTTTTATCATTATGTTTAGTGCATGATAAAAAAATACTTCATAATCTTTACAAATAGTGAATAGATTATTGATTGACATGAACTTACATGCATACATTAAAATACATGGGTGTAATGGTAGTGCCATCAACATTTACTTTATAATAATCTTGGTATTTTTATAAATTTATTTAGACTATTAGTTAAAATTTTATTATTAAAATAGAATTTAGTATTATAAATAATTTTGATAAAATCATATATTTTTATGATTATGTTTAGTGCAAGAAAAAAAACTTCATAATCATTACAAATAGTAGGTAGATCATTGATTGACATGAACTCACATGCATATATTAGAATATATGGGTGTAATGGAGGTGCCTTAAACAATAAAAAATTTACAAGGTTAAGTTCAAATAAGATATAATGTGAATAGATTCATGATATCACCTAAATTTGAATAGCTTGTTGACTTCTCGTATCTTATCCTAAATTTGAAACAACATCAAGATTTGGTGTTTCAATTTGTCTTAATATCATTTAATTTTTTTTGAATTATCTCATCTCAATTAAAAGGCCATCAAGAATCCTTTTATTTGTTTTTTTATAAATTTATTTTAATTGGTATTTTATTCTTAAATTGAAAATATTATGAATAAATGTCTTGAAAGGTTAGGTGGATTGCTAAGTGTTTTTTTAGCCAAACACTTACCAAAAAGACACTTAATATCATTTAAATATTTTTTTGAATTATCTCATCTCAATTAAAAGGCCATCAAGAATTCTTTTATTTGTTTTTATATAAATTTATTTTAATTGGTATTTTATTCTTAAATTGAAAATATTATGAATAAATGTCTTCAAAGGTTAGGTGGATTGGTAAGTGCTTGTTTAGCGAAACACTTACCAAAAAGACACTTAGGTTTAAACTTCGGGGCAACCTGTTTGCAAAGGTAATAATTTGATCTGAATCCTTTAAGTGCATGCTAAAACGACGATGATGGTACAAATCCAAAGTGATCGATGGTCCCCTTCATGCTAGGTAAACAATAACGAGGCGGAATAAGTTGGGAGTAACCCCTGTTGTTTGAACCTTACACTTGTTAGTCACTAAAAATAGTGTGGTTGTGACCAACTCTCCTATGTAACAAAAAAAATATTATGAATAATTCTGATAAAATGATATGTTTTATCTTCATATTTAATGATTAATAAAAATAACTTTATATAGTTTCTACAAATCGTGCTTGACTAAAAAACTTCATACAATTTCTATAAATTGTAGGTAATCCATTTATTAGTGAACTTGAATGAATATATCTTAAAAAATAATGCATGGTTGTAGTGGTAGCCCCTTATGCATGCAAAACCTTACAAGGTTGAATTCATATACAACAAAATATGGAGAAGTATTAATGTGTAAATTTGAACGATTTTTGACTTTTTAGTATTTCATCTTAAATTTGAAAAACATCAAAAATTGATGTTTAGATTTATTTTAACATCAAATTGAAAAATTAAAATTTTGATTTTTTTAAATATCTCATATTAATTAAAAAATATACATCTCATCTTAATTCAAGACACTATTAAGATTTGCTTTATTCTCATCTTAGTATTTCATCCTACGACCTTTCACCAAACTTCATCTTATTTAGGTAACGCCGCATTTTGCTTTTGTATTTTGAGAGTCAAAAACCTATCTTATATGACTCATGGAAAATTGTTGTTGTTGTTTGTTTTAGAATAAAGGAAAACTACCTATGCAATGAATATTACTAATAATTATATGGTTAAGTATATTATAACATTTCTTTCTTATAATATTTTTATGAATCTTTAGATTTTTCATTGTTTTTTGCCCTAGATTTTTTTAAATGGGTTATATGGGATTGAAATAGGTTTCACATGTATTACATCATAACCACATAGTGGTATTATAGGTGCTTGGTAATTATACATGTATTATTGGGTAATATTCAAACCTATGTTTACTCGAAAGTTGAGGAATCTATCATATTGAGCTAATGTCACTTGATCCTTAGAAACTTTTAATAAAATCATTTTTTAATTTTATGAAACATGACGCGATAAAAATATTTAATTTATGTAATACATTAACTTATGTTTAATACATTCTTTATGAATATATGACCTTGGATAGTTATAAATAAATAAAAATATGAAACATTACTAAAATATTTTTTAACTATCCATTGCATATATAAATGTCAATTGAAAATGGCCATTGGTATCCTCATATTTGTCAAATATTATGATTTTCTTATTAGTTAAAAAGAAAAGTTGGATACTTTTACCTATTTTCATTCCTTTGGCAACAATAGTTCTCATATAGTTATCTTCACTATTTCCTTAGTTTTCTTACTTTAGGTCATTAGTTTTAGTTTTCTTACTTCAGGTCATTAGTTTTAATTTATGTTTTTCTTAGAGTATAACAATAAATCCTATTCCAATTTTAGAAAATAGTCATTCTTTTTTATTATTCTCAAACTACTTATTTTCATAAGTCATCCTAATTAATTTAAAGTATGATCAATTATCTTAAAATGGATGATTGCAATAAGATCTTATCATTATATATTTAATAGTGACAAATAAATCCAAGAATCATCGACCTAAGATATTCTCTTTTTTCTATGTCCAATGGAAATACCTCCAATTTTCAACAACCATGCTTAGCCCCCAAAGGATTTGTTCAAGTAATCTTGATAACATAGCTTTCACTATATGATAATCGTCTAGCAAGGTTTTTGTTTCATTTGGTGATAACTTTTGATTTCAAAATTTAAGCCATCAATATATAGGATAGGGTACTTAACCCACTAAGGAGTTTACATATTATTCATAATTCACTTTACCAAATACGAAGAGGATACTTGAGTAACTAAGTTTTGTTCAACCTTTCATAACATTTAAATGCTAACTAAATTCATTCAATAGTAGTATCATCATATACAATCTTTACATGCTTATCATAATCTAAGCAAGAAAATGCAACAATGATATTCACTTAACACAAGTACAATTATACAAGGTTCAAATCTCGGGCCTCGCCGAACTGAACGCTTGTCCCTTTCCTGGTGCTTTTAGTGGCGTAAAAGGTTTAAAATGATTGTGGCATGGTGGTTATAGGGGCGGACTACGCGAAGATCTGTGTGGCAACTTTTGGGGCGGACAACGCAGAATACTGTGGTGGCCATAAAAGCTGGACAGCCTACTCGGATTCGTGGTGGCTACAAAAAAAACTCAAGTACAACTATGGAAAAATATCTATCACAAAATCTATTTTATACATGGATATCTATATGACAATTTCAACCTTTTTATCAAATTATAAATTTTCAATATAACTATTGTCACAAATTGACAAGGTATTATCTAGTCATTGTTCCAAATACAATTAGTTAGTTACTTTGTCAATTTTACAATTTTCTCCCTCAACACATTATTTTTGGTTTATGAGGTCATGTGTAGAGGAAATAAGACATCATCTGAACATTTCGTTGTCTAACCAGGTGATATTCAATTTGAATGCCCTTGTATCAACTTCAAACATGAAGTTTTGACCCTTCATGAAGGGGCATATATATAGAACCAACCTAGCTGGAGACACCATCAATATGCAATGCATCCATGCATACTTTTTATGAATATCAATGAGCATATATTCATACTTGATATAGATATAATAAAATAATTGAATTGCACTATAGGTTATGCAACTAATATGCATACATATAATAAACCTACATTCTATATTTAATTTGGCATATTATACCTATATTCATGGTGTATACATTCGATCTTCCAAACTCTCTCTATATATCTAGGATGTTATACATTCATTCATTCACTCATTTAGAAATGAATACATTTATTTGTGTCATGCAATTACTTTTCAATACAATATACAAAATATCAGTTTCCAAATTCTAGTTAAATAAATGCATCCAACTATTATGGTATATATATTATTTCATGCTTTTTATCATAAACTAAACTTACAATATTTCCAGTATAATCATGTTATTAAGCTAAAAATTAATCATTTATATTTGATAGTAATTTGCAATAAAATTCATTCAATTAAAAGCATTCATCACTCATTTTAAGACATTCACTATGAATAGAATAAAACTACCTTATGAAATACAATCATTGTTTTTTATAAAAAGAGTAAATAATCCCTTTATTCCTTTTTAAAGAGTTATCGACTTGTAAAATTCAGCCTTGATAATTTGGTTCAACCACTAATCTTAGTAGGTCTTTGTTCTTTTTCTTTGGAGCATAAAATTAAACAAGCTACAATTTCCAAGTCAAGGTTACGAATGCCCCTACATGCATCCTTATAAACTAGAGTGCAACAACATTTATTTTTATAAAGGATAATAAGGTATGACTTGTGATATATTCATGATTGTATTTTTACTTTAAACACTAATTTTAAAATAATATAAGATAACAAAGTCATGAAATATTTTTTAGGATGGTTGAAGCTTCAATAATATTATATTATAAATGGTAAATATTTAATACAATACATTTGCAAAATATGACATAACCACTATCCATATGAAGACAATAACTTGAACTCATGATTCTTGTGAAGATAACAATAGAAATTAACTAAATTTGACCTATGGACCTTGTGAGTGGTAGTTGGAACCACTCTGATTCACATACCACCTAAACTATGATGATAATAACTCCTAAATTTTCTCCCTTATCACATCATAGTGTAGTATATCTTGGATAGGAAAATTTGGAATGCTTCAAACTTGATTCATCCATGTGGTTTGATAATTATATCTGCATGTTGTTCTTGAGTTGGATAAAGTTTGAGTTCTAGTTCTTAGCTTTGACTCTTTGTTCTAGATCTGGTTCTAGCACTTGGTTCTAGATTTGGCTCTTGGTTCTAGCCCTTGGCTTTGGCTCTAGGTCTTGGATTTAGCTTTGGCTTTGAATCTTTGCTTTGGCTTTGGCCCTAGCTCTTGGATTGGATTAGAGGGAAATTCCCTCTTATTCGTCATGATCCAACTATGGATATGGATCAAGGATACTTAAACATTAATGTGATAGGCCTAAATTTGCTCAACCAAGGATAGGTATGTTTTCTTCTATCAATGGTTGAACACATACTATTGTACCCATCAATTATGCTTAGGATATAAAACCAATCATAGATTATTAGTCATATTAGTCCTTACATATTTTTATTTTCTTGAGAATTATGACAAATATGACCACTGATCTTGAGTGAGGAATAGACCTTCACTTGTTCATATATTTTTGATCTTTTAATTTGTTGGTTTTCTTCTTCAACCATGAGTGTCCATGTGGTAACCTTCTCGTCCTACCAGATTGTATGGATAACTAGTTGTTGCAACCACCAAGTGTAATAGAGTAGATCATTGTTTATGAAATAAAATCTATTGATTTTGCATCAAGCCTTCATTTTTATCATAGTATTTGGTCACCTGTGCTTATTGAATAAATTGATTGTTCTTCAATTTCTTGGTGCTTATAGGATATAATCTACAAAAATTCGATTATTCTTTGGTTGTTGGTGCTTAATGGATACAATAGGATAATTTGATTATCAAGAGTAGTAATGAATATTGGGAAGAATTGATATTTTCTCTCCCCAATGTGAACTTTACACTTATACAATATTAAGGAGTATCGGGTACCAACAATCATGCACTCCTAGTGCATAATATATTATTCATAATATGCAACCTTAATAATTTTACCTTTGTGAGTAGGGATCACTGCTATTCATAAAGAATCAATTCTTGAAATTAGTTTAATAAATATGCTCCTCCTCTAATGTCTTCATGCAAAGGATATTCTTCAAGTAATTTTCATATACCTATAGTTGATAATCCCTTGTGCAATACTAAATGCTCTTCTACTGTAAATATTATTATGGTAATTGTAATTTTTTTTGCCATTTCTTATCTTGAAGATGGTTTTCTATTGTGGGGTTGATTACTCTTTGCTTTTTCTTTACCTTTTTTATTTGAGAAATTTCATTTTTGATAAATGATGTATTTGTGCTTTCTTTGTCTAGCAGTATGATGTATTGCTAATGAATGTAGTCTAATGTTGTGTACCTTATGTAAGAAATGCTAGTATTTCTCACTACATTCCTTTTCTAGATCATTTAGATTGAAATCCATAGATGAAGAGGAAACACATTTAGAATATATCACTTCCATCTCAAGTTTTTCTATTTGATCTTGCTCAATTGTCTGGTTATCCGATTGTTTCTCTGGTGATTTGAGATAATTAATTGGTGCAAAAATGGTATTGATGTTGTTCTAATTGTCACCTACAAGAGTTGACCAAACCTTACCTCTATTGTCTATAGTTGAGTATTCACTATGCCATTGAGGGTAAATATAATGGACTCTATCTCCCTTTGCCTTTGATAAATTTTGTCAAGCATCATCTTAGAGACTTGTCCAATCATCATTAGGATGGCTTAATTAAGCAATAAATGTATACTTCTCTTCTCTAGAGTGATAATTTTATTCTTCTTTGGAGTAGTTTTATTTAGGAACATTACTATCTTGTTGATGCATTGATTTCCACTTTGGATTCTTATCCATTGATGGTTTCTTCTGTTATGGATGCATTGCTTGAGAAGAAGACCTATTTGTAAAGGGATTTTTTCAATATTACTTCACTATGTGGCCAATTATTTCATAAATTTCACATGTTCTTTGCATGTGAGAATGGTTCTTTTGATGTTGTAAGCAAGATATTGTGCCTCTCATGAATGGTTTCTTTCCTCTTTGATTTGTAAGAATTTGTTCTTTATCTCTAGTTGTTTGTAAGGCCTCTTCTTTTTAAAGTAGATTCACCAAATTCTCAAATATTGGTGTTTGTTCTATGATATTAAAACTTATTATGAATACATTATAATGTGAAGGGAGAGATATCAAAATTATGAGAATAAGTGTGTTATCTATCACTATTTCTCCCAAGGATTGTAGTGATGCACGTAGTTCAACAACTTACCTAAAAAATAACTTGAATTTTTCTCCATTCTTCATCTTTAAGCAATGGAGCTAGCTCTAAAGGAAAGCAATTGGTTCTTGTTCTTTTCTTCAAATACTATTTGAAGCTTATCATATCTCTTTGACTATAGTAAAATTACAAATGTATGGTTGGATGCCATCTGCAACACCAAACATGATGATCAACTTGGATTTTCTATCTACTTTATCAAAATTTATTTGCTCTTCTTCACCTTATTCAAGATGGGTAGTGGACCCATTCACCATATCCCAAACTTCTTATAACTCTAGTTGAATTCTAAGTCTATCCTTCCAAGTAGAATAGCTATCTTCTTACACTAATTGAGAGTCAAGCAATAGAATCTTTGGTGCACCACTAGACATTTTAAACCTTCACAAAAGTGGAAAATTTTAATTCCATTGGATTGCCTTCCAAAAATAATTTTTGGTGAGTATATGTAAGCTTATACTTGTAACTTGATTAGTGCCTTGAATTGCAAGAAATTCCTATCTCACTGAGCAAAAATATAGATGGAGTTTTTTTCTCCAATTGGAATCTGTAGGGAATTTTTTTTGGAATATATTTGTGTTTTAAAATAATTATGTGCATCTTTACTCCTTCACTTGCAATCGAATAAGAAAAAGAGAAAATCTTTTTTACCTTTAATTGTCCTTTCCACTATTAATATGGGGTGATTCCTTCCTTTTAATTTAACTTGTCTAGGTTAGATTTTGACTTCTATGTGTCAAAATATGCTAAATTATCACAAACAAATATTGCTTGAATATATCATATTTAGGTCTTTGATGCTTGATTGTGATATTTAAAGAATAAGACCATTTAAGCTAAAAAATTCAATAGAAAGGAATATTATAAATCTCACACTTTGACCACACTAAATCATTCTCATTTTAACAATTAATATTTGATTGTCATTGTCTCAGTGATTTATTTAAACCATTGCATGTTAGGATCTTCAAGGATATAGCTATGTTGCATGATTTATTTTTACTTTCAACAAAGTAGATGCTTTAGATGTTTGCTTTGATAGTTAGAAAGGAAGCCCAATCTTGTGACTTTATATGAAGAAGAAAATAGACAAACACAAAATTTATTTGATATTTTGACTTGAGAAGGCACAATCCTTGGCCAACTACATGTTCGTAGTGGTGGCACTCACATTCTTGTCTTCATTCATGTCCAACCTATATCCTTATTAGGATATTTGAGTGAACTTATGTGCCAGCCTCAAGTTTTAGTCTTTGAATGCATTTAAAAGTTATCAGAGCATACCTACACATCTAAACATCAACAAATTGTTAGAGTAGATGTTTATACTCTAGCTCATGCTCACCTAGGTACTTTATTTTTATATTAGTTTAGTTCATTTTTTCCCACCCACTTTATGTGTGGATATTTATTTTTAATTTTACTTAGATATTATTGTTGGAAATTTTGGGTACTTTGGGTACATTGCCTCAAGTATATAAGTTGTCATTGATGTCAAGAAGCTTTTGAAGGAATTTGATTTGATGTCAAATAATTTATTTTGATGAAGGTTACGGCATAACAGTTTCAAAGGTCTTTTGCAAACCCCAAGCTGACAGGTTCGAGAGAAAGAGCTCGTAGAGAAAAAGTGTCGCGATATCGCGACATGTCGGGTTTTCATGACCCGAAGAAAAGAAAAGCGCTAAGGAGAAAAAGTGTCACGATATCGCGACATGTCGGGTTTTCATGACCCGAAGAATAGAAAAGAGCTGAGGAAAAGTGTCGCGATATCGCGACATGTCGCATTTTCGCGACTTAAGCAGGAGAGAGAAAACAAGTTAGAAAAGTGTCGCGATATCACGACATGTCGCGATTTCACGACGGGTTACAAGGAAAGCGTACGAAATCTAAAAGTGCCATGATTTCATGACGGGTTGCAAAGAATGCGTACGGATGCAGAAAGTGTCACGATTTCACAACAGGAAGAAAAGAAAGCAGACGAAAGCAGAAGTGTTGTGATTTTGTGACAGAAACTGAAAGCAAGTCTTCTATAGGAGAAGTGTCACGATTTTGTGACAAAATCAGAGAGGAAGGCTATGAAGATAGAAGTGTCGTGATATCATGACAGAAGTGAAGACAAAGTTTGCAGAGGCAGAAGTGTCGTGATTTCACGACAAAAGTAGAAAGGAGGTCGATGAAGGAAGTGTCGCGATATCACGATAAAAGCAAAGTTGATGTTGACAAAGACAGAAGTGTCACGATATCACGACAAGAGCTTAGTTGAAGTCGAGAAAGGTTGAAGTGTCATGATATCGTGACAAAAGCCAAAAGAAAGTGTACGGTTGCAAAGGTGTCGTGATATCGTGACATGTTGTAGTTTCATGGCAAAAGCTATAGAAAAGTTATAGAGGCAGTTGAAGTTGATAAAGTTAAATGTGAGCTGACGAAGATTAAGGTTTGCAATCGACAAAGTTTAGGGTTGTGCAACCGACTAAAGATCAGGGTTACAGCCAACTAAGATTAAGGTTTTGATCTTGAAAGTGTTATTATAAAAGGCATGCTATTTTGAAGAGTTTGAGGAATTGTGAGTTGCGACATTTGCAGATAGAGTGCAGAGTGAGAAGTTCGATCGTTGAGAGCAGAGTGCAAAATTCGATTGAAGTGTGCAAAGTGAGCGAAGAGTCTGGTGAATTGTTCTAAGTGCCGCTATGATTGCGCAAAGAGTTCAAAGGTTGAAGTTTGACCAAGTGCGGCTGTGATTGTGCAAAGAGAGTAGAGGGCGTAGAGAGCACAAAGGGCAAAGACAAATGCGAAATGCTGCTGTATGAGGGCAGAGGTGCATTGGTTCTTTGAGAAGAACCTTAGCACAAATTTGGTAAATCTTTGAGAAGGCTTGTGTGTAGAGGATTGATTTTTTCAAGTGTTGAACAAATCTGACAGATAGAGAAATACTTGTACTAGACCGACTGACTATGTTTGGTACAGGTTGCTGAGTTGATGTGGATGTGATCATAGAAGGCAGAGGTCTCTTAGGCTAAGCATTGAGGACAGGAGGTCTTCGGTGGAAAGGAGTTCCATGTGCTGGCAAGAGGTAGAGGTAGTTGATCTTCTGAGGGATCATTTCCAGAGCAGAGGGGAAGGTATCTCTGTTGAGCAGAGGCTCATAAATCCAGAGCAGAAGGGAAGGTATCTCCTTTGAGTAGAGGCTCATAAATTTTGATTAGGGGAAGGTATATCATTTGGGCTGAGGCTCATAAACATTGTAATTGGGAAGGATTCCTAAAAAAATTTGAGATAAATTTTAGAGAAAAGTTTTGTGGACATAGCCTAGCCATTCTGGGTGAACCACGTTAAAATTGGTGTCACTTTGTGGATGATATTGTGCATTGTTTTGATATTGCTTTGGGTATATTGCTTTACTATTTTGAAGTATAAAGGAAAAAGTAAAAAGAGATCTTATACTGTTCACCCCCTCTCTCAGTATAAGCTTGTGTTCTTCAATTGGTATCATAGCAGGTGCCTTTGAAAAGTTTAACAGCTTGAAGGAAAAGCTAGTAAAGAACACACTAGATCATTCAAGTAGCAATGCAACACCTATTCTTGATGGGTCAGATTTTGGTCTTTGGAGTGCAAGGATGAAGGTTCATCTAATGGCACTTGGTAATGAGGTATGGGAAGTGATTGAATATGAGTACATTATTCCTGTACATGGTCCTAATACTAAAGAAGAAAGGCTCCTACATCACAACAATTCAAAAGCAATGAATGCAATCCTGAAAGGCTTATAAAAAGCAGATCTCACCAAAGTGATTCACTGCAAGACAACTAGTGAAATGTAGAAACAGTTGAAGGTGGTTCATACAGGTGATACAAATGTTAGAAAGGCCAAGTTGAGACACTTCAAAGGTATGTTTGAACAACTCCAGATGAATGATGATGAAAATATTAGTGACTACATGCTTCGTATGGATGATATTGTTAACTCCATGAAAGACTTAGGTCTTGAGCTTACTGAAAATGATGTTTGTGATAAGATTTTAAGATATCTTCCTAATAGATTTAGTGAAAATATTTCTGCTATTGAGGAAGCTAAAGATTTGGATAAGTTGAAAAAGGATGAGCTCCATAGTATACTTGACGACATTTGAGTTGAGAACTCAAGTGAAGGTTGATGTCAAGAAAGAGGCGACTTTCAAGGCTACCAAGAAATCCAAGGGTAAACAACTTCAAGAGAGTGATGAGTCTTCTAGTGATGAAGAGGCATATTATAGCAAGAAAGGCAAGTTCTCTAGAAAGCACAAAAGCATGAAAAATATAAGATGTTTCAATTGTGGAAAGTTTGGTCATTATGCTACTGACTGTACTATTCCTAAGAATGAAAGTGATGAAGATAAAAAGGATTCTAAGAGCAAGGATTCTAAAAAGCACAAGCATCACAGGAAGAACAAAGATGAGCACAACAATCAAGGAAAGAGGTATTCTCACAAGCACAAGAAGAGTTTCTACCTAGACAAAACAAGTAAGTGTTCTAGTAGTGATAGTGAAAGTTCTTCAAGTGATAATGAAAATGAGATGTTGTTCATATCGAGAAAAGAGGAAGAACCAAAACATAGATTCATTATCATGAAATGTCTTAGATGTGGAAATTTTTGTCACCTTGAGGATGATTGCACAAATAATGATTTTGTTTCTAGTATGTATGAGGATGCTTCAAAAAACTATAAGGAAGATGCTTGTATGGTTTTTGAAAAAGGTAGCACATCTAGTGATAAGAAATCTGAAAAAGGCTTTGATGATTTAGAAAGCAAACAAATAAAAGATCTTGAAAGTGAACTTATTAATGCTCTTAGTGCTTTGAAAAAGGAAATAAAAAAGAATGCTAGACTCAAGGATAAGTTAGATGAATGTTGTATGGAGAGAGATGATCTTATAGAAAGTCTTGATTTCTCTATAGCTAAGACACAAGAACTCAAGGATGAGCTAGAGTCTAAGGTTCTTGAGTATAGTGAGTTAGAACAGAAAATGGCTTCTTTGAAAGCGGAAACTAAAGAGTACAAGGATAAGCTTTACAGGTTTCAAGATAACTCCAAAAAGGTTAAGTCACTCATCAAAGGTCAAAGAAATACAACAGATAAAATAGGCCTTGGTTTTGTTAAGCCACACAAGGAACAAGTTGGAGAGTCTAGTAAGAGACTCCAAAAGGAAGAGAGTTCTGATGAGAAAAGTATTTCAGATCACGAGTCCTTGAATGATAGATGCACGAAAATAGAAAACATAATTCAGAATGAGAAGAAGAAGTTTTCAGGACCCAAGAGGTCAAATAAAGGAAAATTTCAAGGCAGATGTTTTGCTTGTCATAAGTTTGGTCACATGGCTTCACATTGCATGGCTGAAGTGAAGAAGGTAAATGACAATTTTAGAAGTGCTAGTTTCTTTCAAGGGTATTGCTACTCTTGTCAACAGTTTGGGCACAAGGCAGTTTATTGCAAGGTAAATAATAGGAACAGGTTTGATCAAAACAGGTTTGGTCAGAACAGGTGGATTCAAAGATCTGGTTTACCTCAGAAAAACAACATCGTCAAGTATTTCAAGTGCAACAATGAAGGTCACATAATCAGACAGTGTAGAGCTAAAATTCTAGATTATAGGAACAGGAACAGTGGCATGATCAAGTCCAAGGATCAAGGCATGGACAAGAACAGGGATGAGAACAAGAACAAGAACAGTGACAAGAATAGGAATATGGACAAAGAGTTCAAGAGAAGGCCCAACTGTTGGATATGTCTCATTCTTTTCCGGAAAAGAATTGTATGACAGGCACTACAGCGAAAAAGACGACGGGTAGGGGGGGTCCGGGGGTGCCGGAGGCACCCAAGGACCCCTGGCTACGGTAAAGGTGATTACGTAATAGGTGATGGCTTGGGGTGCGTAGGGGGACGCCCTCGGATGCGGTGAAAGAGAAAGATGCTGGAGAAGACCAGCTGAGAATAGGCGGCGGAGCCGCCTAAAATTTTTCACCTACTTTTATCGCTACTTTTCACCTACTTTTATCGCTACTTTTGGAGCGGCCCTCGGGATTCCCACTGTTGGTGGGTGGTTAGTGGGTGTGGGTGGTTTAGCCCACGGTGTTGTATCCACGGTACCCTAATACCACTTGGTGGTTTAGGGTTGTATGAGTTTCCTTATATAATTATTGTAATGCCCCATTTGAGGGACAAGAGAGAGAATAATATATCAAGGAGGATAGACTCTTGTTTGCTGGACTAGCCCAAATCGGGTGAACCAGGGTAAATCTTGTGTGTTATATGTGCATTGAATGGTGTCATTATTTCCTTAGTTATTATTTCTGCATTATTTCTAGAATATGTTTCTGTAATTCTCTTCATTTGGTATCGTAGCCAAGTCATTAGCCATAGGGGGACGCCTTTATTGCTAGGGTTTAAATCCGTTTGAAGAAGATCTAGGGTTTCTAGGAGTGAGAGGAAACCTATTCTGGAGTGGGAGTTACATGAAGGAGTTTGAAGGAAAAATGTTAGGAAATCATTCAAGGATAGAGATCGAGAAGTTTGACGACAAAATTTTTGAGCTATGGAAGTTAAAGATGGAAGATATGCTCGTGGACAGAGATCAGTGGGCTGCTATTTCAGAAACAACACAACCTACGGGTACTTCCGATGAAGATTGGGAGAAGATGAATCGAAAAGCAAGGAGTCTGATTCGACTGTGTCTTGCAGATTCGGTGCTCATCAATGTTTCGGGAGAAGCTACAAAGAAGGATCTTTGGGAGAGGTTAGGGGCTTTGTATCAATCGAAGTCCCTAGTGAACAAATTATTCCTCAGAAAGAAACTGTACAATCTTAGGATGCATGACGGGGATTCGGTTGCAGATCATCTGAATGCATTCAATACAATGGTAAGTCAACTAACATCTATAGAAATTAAGTTGAGTGAGGAAGATAAATGCATTACTTTGTTATGCTCTTTACCACATTCATGGGATAACTTAGTAGTAGCAATTGGTAGTACAACTTCATCCACATTGAAGTTTGAAGATATAGTGGCATCTCTATTATCTGAGGATATGAGGAGAAAAGCCATGGAGGGCACATCTAAGGAAGCCCTAACAGTGAGAGGGCGTGCCAAGGAGAAGGACAAATCTAGATATGGTGATAGGTCTAAGTCTAAAGGTAGATCCAAGTCTCTGGGGAAGTTTGAGAGAAAATGCTGGAATTGTGGCAAGCCAGGTCATATGAAGAAGGATTGCAGATCAAAGAAAGCTGAGTCTGGAAAAATTTGATGAATCGACTTCCACAGAGATGAATAAATCCATTGATGAAGCGAGGGATGTATATTTGGCATCCTGCTCATCATGCTCCACACGATCAGATAAAAATGATTGGTTGATTGATACCGGTGCCTCTTTTCATATGACTCCTCATAGAGGGTGGTTCAATGAATATGAAAGATATGATGGAGGGGAGGTACTATTGGGAGATGATTCACCACTCAAAATCATGGGTCGTGGAAGAGTGAAAATTTTGCTTCAGGATGGTAGGGTTAAGACCCTACCAGGTGTGATGCATATTCCGGGACTTGCTAGAAATTTGATTTCGGTAAGCAAAATGGCCGATGCAGCAGTGAATGTCAGTTTTGGCAAGGATTCATGCAAAATGGTTCGTGGATCAATGGTGTTGGCAAGGGGAGTTCGGATTGGAACATTGTATAAGCTATTGGGAAGCACTATGACAAATGAGTGCAATAGCTCAACTGTTCCTGAGGTTGATTCTGATAAAAGCTCAACACTCTGGCATCAAAGGATGGGACATATTGGAGAAAAGGGATTGCGTACCCTGTACACAAAAGGTATGGTTCATGGTATCCCTAATTACTCAATGACTTCTGAGTTCTGTGAACATTGTATTTATGGTAAACAGAATCGGGTTAGTTTTCCATCTAATGCCACAAGATCTAGTGGGGTACTAGATTTGATCCACAGTGATATTTTTGGTCCTGTTCCTATGCCGTCTCTTGGAAAATCACGGTATTATGCTTCCTTTGTTGATGATTTTTCAAGATATGCATGGATTTACTTTCTTAAGAGCAAAGATGAAGTGTTTGAAAAATTTAAGGAATTTAAAGCACTTGTTGAGAATCAAACCGATAAAAGGATTAAGGTGTTGAGGTCCGATAATGGAGGGGAATATTGTTCTAATATATTTGAGAAATTTTGTAAGCAATGTGGTATTGCAAGACAGAAGACTACTTCATATACACCTCAACGTAATGGAGTTGCAGAGAGGTTGAACAGATCACTGATGGAGAAGGCTAGAAGTATGCTCAGTGGTGCAGGTTTGGCACAGGAATTCTGGGCAAAAGCAGTGAGTGCAACATGTTACTTGCGAAATCGGTCACCTACATCAGCATTGCCAGATCAAACTCCATTTGAAGCTCTATTTGGTAAGAAACCATCTATTTCACATCTCGAAGTTTTTGGCTGTGATGCATACATGCATATTCGAAAGGAGAAAAGAAGTAAGCTAGATAATAAGGTCGTTAAATGTATCTTTATTGGTTATAAAGATGGTGTTAAAGGATATAAGCTTTGGAATCCAAAAACTAAAAGTACAATGGTATAGTAGAGATGTGGTGTTTAGGGAGATGATCAATGATTCTAGGAAGGTAGTTACAGAAGAGGAACCTGGAACGGTCCAATTTGATCTCATGGACAACTATCAGACAATAGAGGATCAGGAAGAGGAGCATACAGATGAGGATATGGAAGAGGAGCATACAGGTGAGGATCTGGAAGAGGATGAAGAAGAGGTTCATACACCCGTGGTAAGGAGATCAACACGGGAAAGGAGGCAACCCGAAAGGTACTACTCCATCCGCTTTTCCTACTTCTTTTGTACTATCTGTTACTCGATGAAGATCCTAGAACAGTTAGAGAAGTCATTAGTCTTGGAGAGGCAAACCATTGGGAAGAGGCCATGGATGAGGAAATGATGTCCCCGAAAAAGAACAGAACATGGGATTTAGTGAAATTACCAAGTGGTAGGAAAGCAATAGGTTGCAAGTGGATCTTTAAAAAGAAGCAGAATGCTAAAGGTAAAGTGGAGAAATATAAAGCTCGCCTAGTTGCTAAAGGTTTTTCTCAGGTTGAAGGAATTGATTATGGTGAAGTTTTTTCTCCCGTTGCAAAGCTAACATCAATTAGATTTATGTTAGCCGTGGCTCGTTGCATTCAATCTTGAAATAGAACAGATGGATGTGAAAACTGCATTCCTTCATGGAGATTTGGAGGAAGAAATCTATATGAGGCACCTCAAGGTTTCACTTGCTAGGAGAAAGGAGGATCTCGGTATGTAAGTTAAAGAAATCATTGTATGGACTGAAACAATCACCTAGAATGTGGTACCAAAAATTTGATACTTATGTTTTAGGAATTGGTTTTGTTCGTAGCAATGCCGATCACTCGTGTGTATTCAAAGAAAATTGGTAATGTAATTGTCATTATAGTTCTTTATGTTGATGACATGTTACTAATTGGAAATAGCAAGAAACTGGTCAGGGAAGTAAAGTCTCCATTGGCATCACAATTTGACATGAAGGATCTTGGCCCCGCAAATTTTATATTGGGTATGCAAATAAAAAGAGATCGCTCTAACGTAAGGTTGTGGCCGGATCAAAAAAGTATGTTGAGACAGTGTTGAAAAGGTTCAATATGCAGGATTGCAAACCGGTGAAGGTACCTATTTCTTTAGGTGAAAAATTGTCTGCTGAACAATGTCCAAAAATAGAAGAAGAGGTAGAGGAAATGTCACATATTCCTTATGCAAATGCCGTAGGTAGTTTAATGTATGCCATGGTTTGTACTAGAGCAGACATTGCCCATGCAGTGGGAGTCTTGAGTAGATATATGTCTAAACCTGGTAAAGAGCATTGGACCGTTGTGAAAAGGGTGTTTAGATATTTGCGTGGCACCTCTGATTTTACAATCTGCTATGAGGGTACAGGTAAAGAAAACAGACAATTGGATATAGAAGGGTTTGTTGATGCAGATTAGGTGGAGATCCCGGACAGAGAAGATCTACTAGTGCTTATGTATTCAATTTGTTCGGAGGGGCCATTAGTTGGATGAGCAAGAGGCAGACCGTTGTTGCTCTTTCAACTACCGAAGCCGAGTATATGGCTGCCACCGATGCAAGTAAGGAAGTCGTATGGCCGCAAAGACTATGTGCTGAAATTGGGTTCTTTCAAGGAGTCAGTAAAGATAAACCGTGATGATCGAGTGCCATATTTTTGGCAAAGAACCCCGCTTACCATTCAAGAACGAAGCACATTGATACAAAGTTCCATTTCCGTAGGGACATGCTTGAACAGAGGAAAGTGTTGCCTGGAAAAGGTAGACACCAAGGAAAATGTTGCGGATGCTTTAACCAAGGTCGTAAGCACTCGAAAAGTTTAGATTCTGTTCAAATGAAATGGGTCCCGCAAAGTATTCAACAAGTGGGAGAATGTTGGATATGTCTCATTCTTTTCCGGAAAAGAATTGTATGACAGGCACTACAAACGCAAAAGACGACGGGTAGGGGGGTCCGAGGGTGCGGAGGCACCCAAGGACCCCCGGCTACGGTAAAGGTGATTACGTAATAGGTGATGGCTCGGGGTGCGTAGGGGGACGCCCTCGGATGCGGTGAAAGAGAAAGATGCTGGAGAAGACCAGCTGAGAATAGGCGGCGGAGCCGCCTAAAATTTTTCACCTACTTTTATCGCTACTTTTCACCTACTTTTATCGCTACTTTTGGAGCGGCCCTCGGGATTCCCATGGTTGGTGGGTGGTTAGTGGGTGTGGGTGGTTTAGCCCACGGTGTTGTATCCACGGTACCCTAATACCACTTGGTGGTTTAGGGTTGTATGAGTTTCCTTATATAATTATTGTAATGCCCCATTTGAGGGACAAGAGAGAGAATAATATATCAAGGAGGATAGACTCTTGTTTGCTGGACTAGCCCAAATCGGGTGAACCAGGGTAAATCTTGTGTGTTATATGTGCATTGAATGGTGTCATTATTTCCTTAGTTATTATTTATGCATTATTTCTAGAATATGTTTCTGTAATTCTCTTCACCAACAGGGAAGTTATAGACGCTGATGATGATCAGTGCCTAATGGTAGTTTTACTCCCACACCAGAATTAATCACCTCATCAAGAGGCAAGGAAGGGACTAAGCTAAGAGGCTCATTCTTAGTCTCAAGCCCCAAAGGTGACCCTTTGCCATTGATGACAAAGGGGGAGAGATATGAGTAAGGGGGAGAGCTTCAAAGTGAAGAGGAAAGCTTCAAGTCAGGGGGAGCAAAACTTCAAAGGACGTTGGTCAGTTGTTAGCACAGTTGGTTTTAGTTTTGGCTCTTGAGAAGTGTTTTCAATAAAGGTTTGCCATCAATGACAAAGGGGGAGATTGTTGGAAATTTTGGGTACTTTGGGTACATTGCCTCAAGTATATAAGTTGTCATTAATGTCAAGAAGCTTTTGAAGGAATTTGATTTGATGTCAAATAATTTATTTTGATGAAGGTTATGGCATAATAGTTTCAAAGGTCTTTTGCAAACACCAAGCTAATAGGTTCGAGAGAAAGAGCTCACAGAGAAAAAGTGTCGCGATATCACGACATGTCGGGTTTTCACGACCCAAAGAAAAGAAAAGCGTTAAGGAGAAAAAGTGTCACGATATCGTGACATGTCGGGTTTTCACGACCCGAAGAACAAAAAAGAGCTAAGGAGGAAAAGTATTGTGATATTGCGACATGTCGCATTTTCGCGACTTAAGTAGGAGAGATAAAACAAGTTAGAAAAGTGTCGCGATATCGCGACATGTCACGATTTCACGATGGGTTACAAGGAAAGCGTACGAAAGCTGAAAGTGTCATGATTTCATGATGGGTTGCAAAGAATGCATACGGATGCAAAAAATATTGCGATTTTGCGACAGGCAGAAAAGAAAGTAGACGAAAGCAGAAGTGTCACGATTTCATGACAGAAACTGAAAGCAAGTCTTCTATAGGAGAAGTGTCATGATTTTGTGACAAAAGCAGAGAGGAAGGCTATGAAGATAGAAGTGTCACGATATCCCGACAAAAGTGAAGACGAATTCTGCAGAGGCAGAAGTGTCACAATTTTGCAACAAAAGCAGAAAGGAGGTCGATGAAAGGATAAGTGTCGTGATATCACGACAAAAGCAAAGTTGATGCTGACAAAGACAGAAGTGTTGCGATATCACGACAAGAGCTTAGTTGAAGTCGACAAAGGCTGAAGTGTCGCGATATCGCGACAAAAGCCTAAAGAAAGTGTATGGTTTCAAAGGTGTCACGATATCGTGACATGTTGTAGTTTCGCGACAAAAGCTACAAAAGAGTTACAGAGGCAGTTGAAGCCCAAAGTTAAATGTGAGTCAACAAAGATTAGGGTTTACAGTCGACAAATTTTAGGGTTGTGCAACCGACTAAAGATCAGGGTTACAACCGACTAAGATTAAGGTTTTGATCTTGAAAGTGTTATTATAAAAAGCAGGCTATTTTGAAGAGTTTGAGGAATTGTGAGTTGCAACGTTCGTAGATAGAGCGTAGAGTGAGAAGTTTGATTGCCGAGAGTAGAGTGTGAAATTCGATTGAAGTGTGCAGAGTGAGCGAAGAGTCATGGTGAATTGTTCTAAGTGCTGCTATGATTACACAAAGAGTGCAAAGGTTGAAGTTCGACCAAGTGCGATTGTGATTGCGCAAAGAGAGCAGAGGGCGTAGAGAGCACAAAGGGCAAAGACGAACGTGGAGTGCTGCTATATGAGGACAGAGGTGCACTGGTTCTTTGAGAAGAACCTAAGGATAGATTTGGCAAGTCTTTGAGAAGGCTTATGTGTAGAGGATTGATTTGTTCAAGTGTTGGACGGATCTGACAAATAGAGGAAGACTTGTACTAGACCGATTGACTGTGTTTGGTACAGGTTGCTGAGTTGCTATGGACGTGATCATAGAAGGCAAAGGTCTCTTAGGCTAAGCATTGAGGACAGGAGGTCTTCAGTGGAAAGGAGTTCCACATGCTGACAAGAGGTAGAGGTAGTTGATCTTCTGAGGGATCATTTCCAGAGCAGATGGGAAGGTATCTCATTTGAGTAGAGGCTCATAAATCCAAAGCAGAGGGAAAGGTATCTCCTTTGAGTAGAGGCTCATAAATTTTGATTGGGGGAAGATATCTCCTTTGGGTCGAGGCTCATAAACATTGTAATTGGGAAGGATTTCCAGAGAACTTTGAGATAACTTTTAGAGAAAGTTTTGTGGACATAGCCCAACCATTCTTGGTGAACCACGTTAAAATTGGTGTCACTTTGTGGATGATATTGTGCATTGTTTGGATATTGCTTTGGGTATATTGCTTTACTGTTTTGAAGTATAAAGGAAAAAGTAAAAAGAGGTCTTATACTGTTCACCCCCCCTCTCAGTATAAGCTTGTGTTCTTCAATTATGGGGATATTTGGCATTCCTAGGGAGTTACACTCATTGATTACATTTGGAGGGTTGAGATATTTTCTCCATGGATCATATCGCACCTCCCTGTTTGTATGGTGGATATTGATCCTTATCTCTTTGTTGATCCTATGGTTGTGGTGGATCTTCCTTGCCTATTTAAGCAAGGCTTCTCCATTGTACTCATAATCAATTCTGATATATGATATGATATTGCAGTTTTTGTGTTAGCTTCCATTATCTTGTTTCTGTTTTTTAGTCTCTCTATTTTGGTTAATGTGGTGTTGCTTCAACCCCTTGATCCTTGTGGCTTGGTTCGGTGTTTTGCATTTTTCCATCATTCCTTTCATGGTATCAGAGCTTTGAGGACTATTGGAAACATCCATTGTTGAGGTTCGTGCAATTGGATCATGTTGAAGGTTTTGTAGTTGGAGATTGGAGGTTTCTAAGCCCTAGAAGGTGAAAATTGATTTTTTTTCTCTTCTATTATTTTGCGAAGAGCTTCTATATATTTTTTAGCCCTTCATTGCATCTTGGTTGACCCCTCTAACCACGGGGATTGATCAGAAAGGTTCTATTTTTTGGAAGTTTTTTTGTTTTTTTGTGGGCTGTTTTAATAGTTGCAGAACCATCGATGACCCTGTTCACCTGACCGCCATCGATCCAGAACCACCGTCGATCACTTTCGACCACCAGTGACCACTATCGTATACAATTTTTTTGTATGCAGGTTTTTCTTGCACATAGTCCACAAAATATCTAGTTTTCTGCAATATCT
The DNA here is from genome assembly GCA_028583015.1 of Wollemia nobilis. Taxonomy (NCBI): domain Eukaryota; kingdom Viridiplantae; phylum Streptophyta; class Pinopsida; order Araucariales; family Araucariaceae; genus Wollemia; species Wollemia nobilis. The sequence goes on along the minus strand of JAQPPZ010017240.1, from coordinate 1,904,248 downwards.
AAAGTTGCTTGTTGCAGATCTGGTTTTTGAGATCTGCAACCTATCTTCTTCACTCCTGAGTTCTTTCCAAATTTCAAACTCAGATCTACATTTAAGTTACTGACAAGGTTTGCTAAAAATACATTTTTTAAAAAAAATATATTTTGTTGGCAGTTATGTGTATTTGAAAACAACTTTGTAAAATATTTGTTTTGTGAAGTTGTTACTCATTTTTTTCTTTTCAGATCTGCAAAATTTTAGTGATTGTAAAAATTAGATCTGATCATATACTCTTTGTAACGCCTGAATTATAAAGGCATTTGATTTTTGGGGGCTCTTATTTCTGGAAGCATTGAATAAAAATATTTTGGGTGGGGTGTCTTGGTGTCGATTTGAACACCATCTTTGTGGATCTTGCATTTTATTTCTTGTGATTGAAAAATGGGTTTAGAGGATTTTGAGCCACTTAACTCACATAATTATCACATATGGAAGCCACACATGATGACACTTATTCAATCTAAAGGGTTATCAAGATTAATGCAAGAAGAGCTACCTGAAGTTACAAAAGAGTATCATAAGTTTGTTCATGATTGCAAAATGGATGAATGTAAGGGATTAATTGGGATGCATGTGAGTGACAATCTGTTGTTTCATCTTAATGATTGTGACACTCCTTTTCAAATTTGGGAGAAGCTTGAGAAGCTATTTGGGCAAGTGGACACTTTGAGAGTTTTACATCTTGATGTTGAACTTAGTGCTCTCAATCCAGATGATTTTCCATCTATGGGTGATTTTCTCACTAAGTTTCAATCCTTGCTCACACTTTTAAAGGGTAGTGGAAAAACTAAAATGGATGAAGAATGTATTTTCATGATCTTGTCAAAACTTAGGGGTCCATTCCATATGTTTGCCTCCACATTTTTGCCAATATGGATTCCATGGGTTTTGATCACAAAATGCCTACTTTTGAGAAGTTTTATGCCAATATTTTGAGGGAAGAATCCAAAGTTCTTAACTCTGAGCATTACACCTCCTCACATAAGGCATTTGTTGCATCCTCCACTTCCACTTCCAAAGGCAAGGGAAAATCCAAGTCTAAGTCCCAACCTAATCCTTCCCCTTCTCCTTCATTTCATCAAAATCCCAAAGAGTCACATCAAAAAGAGTCATCCTCCAAAGAGTCCAATCATAAACCTAAGCAGTCCAAAAGCAAAAATAGGTCAAATGTTACTTGTTCATATTGTGGAGTCAATGGTCATTTCGATGACAAGTGTTGGAAAAAGTTACAAGACTTAGAGGAAGCCTTTAGGAATAAAAAATTATCCTTCACTCCTTCAAAATATAAGGGCAAGGCTTTGAATGCTTTTGGGAAATCATCTAAGGCTATTTTTGAGGATTGGATTTTGGATTCTGGTGCGACTCATCACATGACTTCATCTAGGGAGTCATTTGCCACCTTGTGTTCTACTTCTACATCTTGCATTGAGGTTGGAGATTCTTCTTCCATTTTAGTTAAGGGAAAATGTGACATACAGGTTGATGGTGGATGCATTAAGAATGTTCTTTATGTTCCAAACATTTCCACCAATTTTCTCTCCATGTACCAAATTTGTCATTCTAGGGGGGTAAAACTATGTTGTTTACACCTCAAGGAGCTGAGATTAGAGATTTGAGTGACCCATAGTCTATTGTTGCACAAGGAGTTGCTGACCATAGATCACGTCTTTATCACTTTGAGGGTTTTGATTCTTCACTTGGAGGTACTTGTTTGGTGGCTCATGCAGATTCAAAAAGCAAGATTTGGCATGAGAGATTTGGCCATCTCAATTACAGATATTTGAAGGATTTAAGCACTCATGATATGGTCATTGGATTACCTAAGGTCTCCTGTATTGATGGAGTTTGTCTAGGTTGTGTACTTGGAAAACAACATCAAGATCCTTTTCCCAAAGGTAAGTCCAAGAGAGCTTCTTCCCATCTTGAGTTGGTGCATAGTGACTTGATGGTTTTTCCCACTCCTTTTTGGGAGCTAAGTATGCACTCACCTTTATTGATGATTTCTCAAGGAGAACTTGGGTATATTTTCTCAAGTTCAAGAGTGAATTTTTTGCCACATTCAAAGTCTTTAAGGCTTTTGTTGAGAATCAATCTTCGAGTTGCATCAAGAAGCTTCACATAGATAATGGGGGAGTATTTCAGTAGGGAGTTTTTAGATTTTTTGGCCCTTCATGGGATTCTACATCAACACTCTATCCCACATACACCATAATAGAATGGTGTAGCTAAGAGGAAAAATAGAACACTCAAGGAAATGGTAAATTGTATGATGCACTCATGAGATTTACCTCCCAAGTTTTGGGCTGAGGTAGTCAATTGTGTGAATTACATTCAAAATCACACACCTCATCGAGCTCTTGAGCAGATGACTCTAGAGGAGGCTTGGATAGGGACCAAGCCTGATGTTTCTCATTTTCAAGTTTTTGGGAGTCAAGCATGGGCTCATGTTCCAAAGAAGAAAAGGATAACTTTGGATAGAAAGAGCAAGCCACTCATTTTTGTTGGCTATTATGAGGATATGAGGGCTTATAGATTATTGGATCTAGATACACATGAAGTTATTTTTCAAACTCATGTCCAGTTTGATGAGCATTATTCTCCAACTGAGCCCACTCTTTCTACTCCTCCATCCTCATCTACTTTTCACTTTGAAGATGGTTGTTTTGATGATGATCATAGTGAGGATGAGGATATTGTTGAGATAGTTGTAGAGGTTCCTGCACATGCTACCCCCATGCCTAGATGGGCTCAGACTATAGTTGAGGAGGCAACACCTTTCATTGAAGGTCTCCCACCTTCAAGGTATACTTCTACTTTCAACATGGGTCTTCTTTGTCAGGCAGTTTTTGTTGATCCATAGAGGTTTGATGAGGCCCATGGCATTCGAGAGTGGGATGATGCCATGGATGATGAGTATTCTTCCTTAATGAAGAATCATACTTGGGATTTGGTTCCTCTTCCAAAAGGAAGAAAAATGGTGAGATGCAAATGGGTGTATCACACCAAATATGCAGTAGATGGGTCCATTCATAGGTACAAGGCTCGACTTGTGGTGAAGGGTTTTTTGTAGGTTGAGGGGGTTGATTACTCTAAGATGTTTACCCCTATCACCAAGTTGGATTATGTTCATCTTGTACTCTCTATTGTTGCATCATAGGGTTGGTCAGTTTACTAGATGGATGTGAAGAGTGCCTTCTTGCATGGAGATTTGCAAGAAGAGATTTATATGGAGCAACCTCTAGGATTTGTCCAAGATTCTTCATTGGTGTGCAGATTATGAAGATCACTTTATGGCCTCAAACAGGCCCCTAGGGCTTGGTATGAGAAGATGGATTCTTTTCTTCTATCTTTCAGATTTTTGAGATGCCATTCTGATCCTATAGTTTACACTTTGAGGGATGGAGAGGACATCATCATCATTGTCTTATATGTTGATGATTTATTGATCATAGGCAGTTCTACTTCATGCATCCAGGTTGTGCAACACTCTCTTTTCGAGCATTTTGAGATGATAGATCTTGGACTTCTACACTTTTTCCTTGGGTTTCAGATTTCATAGTCAGATTCAGGGATCTCTATTTGTCAGTAGAAGTACACATTGGATTTGCTTCAACGATTTGGAATGGTTGACTGCAAGCCATCTCCTACTCCTTTTCAGTCAGGTGTTGTTTTGAGTGCCACATGTTCTACTCCCAGAGTTGATGCCACCATTTACAGACAGTTGGTTGGGAGTTTGATTTACTTAACTCACACCCATCCTGACATATCATTTGTAGTTGGTTTGGTCTCCCAATTTTCACATGATCCACATGATAGTCATTGGTAGGCTACCAAGCAGATTTTGTGGTATCTTCGAGGGACTTCACATTTTGGGCTTCACTTTTCTAGGGGGCCTTTACAGTTGGTTGGGTATACATATTTTGATTGGGTAGGTTGTGTTGATACTCGACGGTCTACTTCTGGTTATGTCTTCTACCTTGGTTCTTCACCTATTGCTTGGGCATGCAAAAAGTAGACAACTATTGCACTTTCATCGATAGAGGTAGAATATCAGGCAACAGTATTGGCTAGTCAGGAGATTCTTTGGATTCGATAGTTTTTGATAGAGCTTGGCTTCTCATAGGATCAGTGCAACACTTCACTTTGGTGTGACAACCAAAGTACCATACATATTTCTCGCAATCTTATTGAGCATCAGAGGACCAAGCACATTGAGATTCATATGCACTTCATTCAACAGCTTATCTAGGATGGAGTGATCAGCTTGGACTACATTCCCACTCAATAGCAGATTATCGACATCTTCACTAAACCCTTCCCATCTCCTCATTTTCATTTGTTGTGAGAGATGCTTGGGGTGAAGGAAGTTGTCCTTGGGGGGTGTGGATGAGGCCACCTTCCTTTCTTCTTCTTCTCTCTTTCTAGCTGGATGGTTTTTCCCATGTGGTTTTCCCTCCTTCTGGTTTGAGAGCTTCTGGATACACATTGTACATGAGTACCTGATCAGGCCTTGTTGTCGAGACTCATACTATGGATATGCCACTTCTTTTTGACCCCTAGCTTCGCTTGAGGGGGGTGTTAGAGTAGGTGTTTAGACTCTAGCTCATGCTCACCTAGGTACTTTATTTTTATATTAGTTTAGTTTATTTTTCCCCACCCACTTTATGTGTGGATATTTATTTTTATCTTATTTAGATATTATGGGGATATTTGGCATTCCTAGGGAGTTACACTCATTGATTACATTTGGAGGGTTGAGATATTTTCTCCATGGATCATATCGCACCTCCCTGTTTGTACGGTGGATATTGATCCTTATCTCTTTGTTGATCCTACGGTTGTGGTGGATCTTCCTTGCCTATTTAAGCAAGGCTTCTCCATTGTATTCACAATCAATTCTGACATATGATATGATATTGCAGTTTTTGTGTTAGCTTCCATTATCTTGTTTCTATTTTTTAGTCTCTCTATTTTGGTTAATGTGGTGTTGCTTCAACCCCTTGATCCTTGTGGCTTGGTTCGATGTTTTGCATTTTTCCATCGTTCCTTTCACAAATTTATGTCAAAAATTATCTTGGGCTACAGGGGTTGCATCATGCCAATTTGTGTTTGACTTTTACTTGCTTAATTTTTTGTTCCTCATATTCTTTTTGGATTGTCTATACTGAATTAGTGTTCTCTCTTGAGAATGAAGAGAGAATATATCCTACAACTTTGAGAACCAACTATAGGAAGTCATTGAAATGAATTGCTTCTGAATGAACTACAAAGGGCAAGTAGTAATTTGATGTCTTTCTTGTATTTAAATCTTGCTTTCTTGATGTTTATGCTCTTATTGAAATCTTGAAGGAGCTTCAGGGCTCCTTAACGACTCTAAAAAAGTGCTTTTATAGCAGATAATTCTAGAATTGATGAGTCATATTCACCTGGTCTTTGACATGATTTTTATCTTGAGACCTTTGCTTGGAGGTTTAACCTCACTGGTCCTTGGAAGGGTTATGTACCTTGAGATTTTTTCAATGGAATGTCTTTGAAACTTCTTTAGATGAAAGCAAGAGGAATATTAGGAGGAGAATTGACTCTTCCTTCTACCTGCTTTGATACCACTAATGATGTTTAAATCTTTGATGATACTACATTACAAACGATGAATATTTAAATACTATGCATTTTCCAAATATAACATAACCACTATTCATATGAAGACAACAACTTCGACTCATGGTTTTTGTAAAGATAATAATAGCACTTAACTAACTTTAACCTATAAACATTGTAAGTAGTAGTTGGAACCACTTTTTCACACACCACCCACCTAAATTATGTTGATAATAAATCCTAACACTTTTAACATTATATATCAATTTTTTATTTCCTAAATTTCAACCACTTCCTATTAAAAATATATATATTTTTATAAAAAAATAATACAACCAAAGATAACAAAATATAATCATTTCATACATATATAAATATTCATCCATATAAAAATCTTCAGTGCAAAGCACTATACAACTTCCACACAAAATTTAAAACAATGTAGAATACTCTCATTTGACTATTGGGGATGTCATTTATTATATTCAAATAAAATACCTCAAGATAAAAGTAACAATGCATTCATAAAAGAAATACCAAAACCCATGTTGTTTTGATCCCTAGAGTTTTTCAATTCAACCAATTATATTCAGCCAACAATTGCATGGGTAAAACAAGGCAGGTTCCTTTAATCCACTCAATGAGCTATAGAGTTGCATGGAGTACCCAAGAGTTTTTCAATTCAATCAATTATATTCAGCCAACAATTGCATGGGTAAAACAAGGCATGTTCCTTTAATCCACTCAATGAGCTATAGAGTTGCATGGAGTACCAAGTTGAATAAGCTATAGAGTTGCATGGAGTACCAAGTTGAATAGGTTATCCAAATTTTAGGAAAATTATTCCAGCTTAATAGTGTAGATATTTTTCTAAAATGTCAATTGTTAATAAAATATTTTTTATTAACATTTTATTATTAAATCAGTTTGAAGTTTAATTTTTTAAAGAAGGTTTAAAGTTTAAATTAGTGTTTGGTTGCGTGTTAATTTTTTATTGATAAGTGTAGTTTTTAGCTTTAGGAAGGATTATGACTGGGAGGAGACTATTCAACCCTATACGTTTGTCACAGGGGTTTATCTCATTTAATTTTAGTTTAGAAAGGCAGCACAATAATTTGTTCTTTCACTTTTCTTGGGAAGGTCCAAGGTTCAAATCATGGCGTGGGTGAGTGTGTTAGAGGTGTGTATGGCTATGTGTTTAGCCTCTACTGATAAGCTTAACTCTAGAGCCTTGCGAGGAGTTATGGTTGAGATGGGCATGTCCAGCCCTAAGTTCCTCTTAAGAGTTTCTTACACTACCTTTTAAAAATATATATATATATATATATATATATATATATATATTTGAAGACAACATAACCTCTGCGAAGTGTGTGGTTGTGTTATAAATTTCCTATTGATAAACTTAGCTTTCTCCTTATGAAAGATCATAAGATCATGAGAGAATTTCTTATTGATAAACTCAACTCTCCCGTGTAAAAAATTATAATGAAATAAAAATACTCAGCAAAAAAATTTCCAACTAACCAAATTAAAAAGAACATTTTATTGTTAAATATTTGAAAGTGTCCGCAAAAAAAACATATCGTTACTTAATACTTGTGTGACTCCTCGAAGTGGAGGAATCAAACGAACGGTGTTTTTAAAGGAAAGAGATGTCAAAAGTAGAAGACGGTTACGTTTTTATGTTGGTGGTGTGAGTGGAGCTTCACAACTAAAAATGGCGCTGACCTATATTGACGTGTGACCAAGAGGTACTTGGCATTCATGTCACTATTTCGTGGTGTGAGTGGAGCTTCTCAACTAAAAATGGCGGTGACCTATATAGACGTGTGACCAAGAGGTACTCGGCATTCATGTCACTATTCCCAAAACTAGTGACCTCCATATAATGTTATAGGTCCCACTTTGCACGTAGACTACTATGATCGAGGAAATTTTTAAGTTAATTAGTTAAGTATTTATTAATAATCTTTTTTGAATTTAGTAAGATTTGAAAAACCGATTAGAAGATTCTACATGTTATAAATAATTTAAAGATCGAAAACAATTGATCATCTTATCTTGGGTTAAGGTCTCTATCTGTCACAGGCTAAGTTTCTCAAGTGTACTTGGGTACGGGTTGCCTCATCTCAATATATAGATTTGAATTTGGGTCGAAGTATAAGCTATGTCCCTATAGAATAGGGATTTGAACACGAACACATATGTATTGGAAATGGTAAAATTATTGGATTATGTATACATTTTTAAAGTGAAGTGACGATAATGAGTGGTATAATTGGAGGTACATTTTTTTGAGAGCATAATAAAAGGAGTTGTTTTTTTTTTAATTTGTGAAATGGAGGTTATTGAAATGAAATAACAATGAAATACAATTGGGATGTTCTAATAGGGATATATATTTTTATCTTAGGATTTGAATCTTAAATTTTTATTTGGAATTTGAAAGACTTTACTATTTGGGTTTATTTAAATGGTAATATTATGTTAAATTACATGGTGATGTTATAACAATATAACATGGTGATGTTATAACAACATTTTTGGTAATTATAAAGTTTTCTATATTAGGAGGTAATTAAGGTGCTGCAGGGGACTTCCCTGGGAAGTCCTTCTCCACTTTCCTGCAGTTTATCTTTGGTCTTGTCCTAGATCCTTGGTTCTGTCTTGGATCCCTAGCATTTCCTTTGTCCTTCCTCCTTGACTGGTAGGCATGGCATACGATCCTTGGAGCGGGGGTCACTTTTCCATTTATCTGCCCCTTTCTTTGCTGTCTGGTAGGGTTCTGTTTGGTGCCTGTGATCTAGGATGTCCCTGGGCTTTTCTGGGACGTCTTTGGGTCTTGTTCCAGTTTCCTGATATTTCTTTTGCCCTTTTTCTTGGTTGGTTGGTGTTGCAGACGATCTCCTTGGGCTAGGAGGTCTTTGTTTATCTTGTTTGCCCATTTTCATGCCTTCTGGTGTGTTTTCCTTTAGGAGCCTATGAACTGGGGCATCCCTGGGTTTTTCTAGGGTGTCCCTGGTTTTTCTTGGGTTCTCCCTTGGGTTTTCTAGAGTTCCTTTAGAAACCCTTTTCCTTTGTTCTTGTAGGGTCCTATTTGGTGCTAAGGATTAGAGGTTCTTCTGGTGCAGTGTGTTGTGTCTGGAATTTTTTGACTTCATGAGCAAATCTTCACAGTATTTTTTATCTTGGATGGGACCTCATGCTTATTTTTGTGGTTTTGCTCTTTGAGTTTTCGTTTGCAGGTTTGATGGTGGGTTCTCAACTTTTTGTGGCTTGTTGTTATGCTCCTGCGGGTCATCCTCTTATGGATCCCTGAAGTTGTTCGTCAATGTCGTTGGAGGTTGCTATGGAGATCTTACTGCTTATTTTCCTGGCCTTCTACGGGACCCTATGCTTTTAGGTGGCAGCTCGTGCTTCATAGCTCCTAGGTTGAGGTTTACTAGGGCCTCCCCACCTTTTTCCTTGGTTCACAATTTTGTATTGTTGTTTCCTCTATCTCCCTTGGTCTTTGAGTAGTTTTCCTTGCTGCAATAAGATTTAATGGCCTCTGGAATCCCCTAGTTGTTGTTCCTCTTGCAGGCCTATTCGGGATGTCGTTCCCTATTGTTGCATCCTTCTGCTGCATCCATATGCATCCTCAGCCGCAAATTTTTTGCATTTCCCACTTTAGTTTCAATTTTGAATTTTCAAATTATTGTAGTGGGTGGGATAGCCCTGTTTCAAATATTTTTGGGTGGGTTTGCCCTTTTTCAAATCTTCTTAGCACGTGTTGTTTGGGCGGTCCTTTTGCACGTGTTTTTTGGCTGATCTGGGTGGGGTGGCATTGTCCCAGACTTCAATGTAAAAAATAAAAAAATTAAATTTTGTCCTTTAAGGCTATCCTTTAGCCTATCCTGAAAGGTTGTCCTTAAGCCTATCCTAAAAGGCATTCCTTATGTATTTCCTTTGGATTTTGGTGTCCTTTCCTGTGGCCTTCCTGTGGCCTTTTTTATAGTCTTATGACTTGCTGTAATCAGGTTTTGGGATCCTTGATAAAAACCCATTTTTTATTTAACTAATAAATAAAACATTTTTGGTAATGATTTATATATTGTTGTAGACACCCAACATTCAATTTTGAGTGCATCATTAATATCTTCAAAGTTATTAATATCTTTATCAATCAAGCATCCAAACTAAACTTGTAATATCCAAGCTTAAATTATAAGCATTTATTGTTCAAAAAATAAAAGCACCAGAATTTGAGCGATAGCATCGATGTTGCTTTTACCAAACTTCAAATTTTTATTATTTTCTACCCAAATTGACTTGCAATGGTCATCTTGGAAAAGCATTAAGGCATTAGCATCACTAGCATTGTTGCCTCCAGCGCTATTGACTATAAGGCACCCAAAAAAATATATTATAGTTAGTACCTTCCAAGCCACCCATCATAAATGGACCTAAACACATCAATCGAATCCATAACCCCAACAAAAATCCAAACCTTAATATTTTACTATTTTCAATCTTCCATCCATTAGTTGCATCTTAAACCCATTTCAAAATCTTGCCTTCACCAATACTATCAATTTCAATGCAACCATCCCCCAAGGAGCCATGGCTCCTATAAAGCAAGTACTTGGGGAGCTCAATTCATATCATGATCTTGTGCATAGCAAAATTATGTTAAAATTCATATCAATCAATCTTCAAGCATGGCAATTTTTTTTCAAAATCATGTCATATGATATTTTGAAGGCAACAAGCTCTCAAGCATCTCAAGAAACAAACAATATCATCAACTTCATCAACACAAGAGATATCAACCAAGCCATATTGAGGCTATATGCTTCCTTGGGTTGTGCTCTCTCCCCTCTTGGATTTTGGCATATCATTATTAGCTTTGTATCTTTATAGTTTTTAATCATTGCATACTAATCCATCTTGTTCATTGAAATAACTTATCTACTTGTCACACATGTTTTTGCATCCTTAATTGACATCTTTCATAAGCAATAACACTATCATACCACATCTATTAGGGCCTTTACACCTCTATATTAGGTATATTTATTACATCCTTTGTTAAAATCATGAAATCTCCTCATTAAACACAATTTGTTGTACCCATAGGTGAAAGTGTTGAGTTGGAGGTTCAGTGGTACTCACTTTTTGTTTTAGAAATAGAGTTCATAGTCATAGAAATTGAAAGCATTGTCTGTCAACAAAAGCACCAACAATGCTATTGCTAACCCTAAGGTGCTTTCACCACTAAGCATACAATCACTATTTTATAATTTTATAGTTTTCATCTAATCTCTTAATAGGGGTTTCATGCTAGTCAAGGGAGTCTCATACTCTCCTCTGGTCTAAGAAAATATCTTTACTATCGATCCATCTCTTTTTTATATATTTTATGGATGAACGAAAGTGCCATCAAGAAGTAGTAGCACTGGCAGTGCTTTTGCAAGATCAACAATGCTTTTGCAAGTAGCACTTTTGTAGAACAATGGTGCTTCTACCTCTATGACAAGAAAACTAGAATTTTTAATTTCAAACCTTTGTATTTAACATTTAGACAATAAATCTATTTGTTGTTTGTTTCAAGTTTGATTCCATTTTTGTAATTTTTGTTTATTTATTAAAGATGAAAAGAAAAAAACTAATTAGCATGAATCGTTAGGGGACCAACTTAATCTTTGCATATCATCAAACTAAATTGCATATAATCACATTAGGTCTTGCTTGTTGTAATATGAAGAACACAAGCTTATACTAAGAGGGGGGGTGAACAGTATATGATCACTTTTTACTTTTCTTTTCAATTCAATATTATGTAGTGTATAGATAACAGTATCAATAGCAGTAATCAAAGCAATGCACAGAACACCATACACAATAGAGACACAAATTTTAACGTGGTTCACCCAATGTGGGCTACCTCCACATAGAAAATATTTCTTCTAAATATTTCTCAAATAATCTCTTTGGGAATCCTTCCCAATTACAATATTTATGGACCTTTGTCCAAAGGAGATGCTGATCCCCTAATCTCAAGTTCGTGGATCTCTTCCATAGGATACCTCTTTCCCCTTCTAATCTGGCTAGTGATCTTCTAGAAGACTCCATCTCTCTGCTGCACTGATTGGTGGATCTCTCTCCACTTGAAGACTCCTCACTCATAAGATCTATCTTCAATTGTCCTGGATTTTGGATCTCTATCCACTGAGACTTTGTCCTCTATACTCTATCACCTCCAAAGCTCTATTAATAGGCTCACTCGGAACCTTCTCAAATATGCTCAATAAGGTCACTCAGAACCTACTCAAATTTTCTCAATAGGTCCACTCAGAACCTGCTCAAATTTGCTCAATAGGTTCACTCAGAACCTATTCAAATCAGCTCAATAGGTCCACTCAAAACCTACTCAAATCTGATCAATAGGTCCACATAGAACCTTTCCAAATATGCTCAACATATCCACACAGAACCTGTCCAAATATGCTCAATAATCTCACACTGAACTTGTCCAAATCTGCTCAATAGGTCCACACATAACCTATCCAAATCTGCTCAACAAGCTCACACAAAACTTGTCCAAATCTGCTCAATAAGTCCTCTCTAGGACTTTCTCAAATCTGCATTGCAAGCTTCCACAAAATCTTACACAAAATCAGTCCACAAGCCTTCTCAAAGACTTGCCTCAATCATATAGAATCATAAAGAGAATTGTTAGAGACTCAATATGTTCTATACTCAAAGCTCAATCAATATATCAACTCAATCTCATAGAAACATAAAGAGAATTGTTAGAGACTCAATATGTTCTATTCTCAAATCCCAATATCAACTCAAATCAATATCATAGAAGCATAAAGAGAATTGTTAGAGACTCAATATGTTCTATACTCAAATATTAATCTCAACACAAATCAATCTCATAGAAACATAAAGAGAATGGTTAGAGACTCAATATGTTCTATTTTTAAATCTCAATCTCAACTCAAGTCAATCTCATAGAAGCATAAAGATAATTGTTAGAGACTCAATATGTTCTATACTCATATACCAATCTCAACTCAAATCAATCTCATAGAAGCATAAAGAGAATTGTTATAGAGTCAATATGTTCTATTCTCAAATCTCAATCTCAACTCAAATCATAATATAGAATAGTTTATTTTACTAAAACCTGACCTTCTTTTCTGCTCCCCTTGGGACTTTACTCCCCTTGGCTCAATGCTCTCTCAAATATCAAATCTCTCCACATAACAAATCCCTCCCCCTTTGACATCAATTGCAAAGGGCCACCTTTTGGGCTTGGGGCTAAGAATGATCCTCTTATCTTAGCCCCTCCCCCACCTCCACATGAGGTGGTTAATTCTGGGGTGGGAGTATTTATACTCCCCAAAAGCGTTGCTCTTTATGTTTATCCTTTTCTCTTCTTTTTTGAGTTTTTTGAATCCTCTCACTGTTTCTTTCCAAGTCATCATCCCTGTTCCTGTCATCACTTTTGTTCCTGTTCCTATTCTTGTTTTCATCCATGTTCTTGTTCCTGTTCTCATCCATGTTCCTGTTCCTGTTCTTGTTCCTATTATTATTCTCTTCTATGTTCTTGTTCCTGTTCCTATTCTTTTTCATGCCAATGTTCCTGTTCATGTTCCTGTTCCTGTTCATGCTTGATTCTGGAATATTTGCTCTACACCATCTTGCTATGTGACCATAATTATTGCACTTATAACACATAATGTTATTATTCCTTGGATGTGCAACTGTCTTAGAATTTATCCTGGTGAATCCATATCCTCTTATGTCATGAACACTGTAATTCATTGCCTTGTGACCAAACTCATTGCATGAGTAGCAATATCTTTAGAAAATTTGTCCTTTCCCATCAACCTATATTTCATGTGTCCTACACTGTGAAGCCATGTGCCCAAACCCGTGACATGAAAAACATATTCCCTTGAAGAAACCTTTTCTAGACCCCATTGGTCTTCTAGTTCCTCTTGACCTATTCTGATTGTTGTTCCATTTGAATCTTCTTTGTTCATTATTCTTATTCCTGTTGGACTCACTGCAATTTGACTCATCCTTAGGAGTTTCACTTTCACTTCTGCTCTCATTTGAGAAACCCTCTTCTAAAGTATCCTCTTCTTCTGAAGTGTCTTCAGAACTGGTAATTAAAATTTCTTCTTGAACTTGTTTGGAACCAAGAATTGTCTTGTTTGTTGCTCTTCTTTGTATCTTGACTATTTTATCCACACTCTTTGCACTGTTTACATACTTGTATAGCTTATTCTTGGAATCCTCTAAATATTATTTTAATAGGGCCACTTCTTGTGTTAACTTTTCACATTCCAAGATCTTTGCTTCTAACTTATATTTGAACTTGCTTGCCTTAGCTTTTGATTTTTCTAGATCCTCTATGAGCAATAATATTTCTTCATCACATTCTTGAAACTATCTTTCAATCTTAGAGTGTTGCTTTCTTACCTTCTTTATTGTGTCAAGGGCATAGATAAGTTCTCCCTTGAGATCATATCCATTCTCTACTAAATAATCCTCTATTTGTTTACCTTTGTCCATATCATTACTTCCTTTAGACTTGTTTTCTATAGAATCACTCACTTCTTATTCTAATGTCATTAGAAGATTTTCATCTGGTCTATCTAGTGCATCTTCAAAATCATAATCACTAAAACTATAACCATCCCTTGTGCAATCATCTTCAATATATCTAAATCTACCACATCTAAAACACTTAAGAGTAACTGGACTCTTTTTCTTAACTGGATCTTTTTCTTCAACCATAAATAATACTTCATCTCTATCATTGTCTGAAAAACTAGTATCACTATCAATTGAGTACTTACTTGCATTATCTGCATAGTAGCTTCTCTTTTGCCTTTGGAAGAACTTTTTCCCTTGTCTGTTTTGTCCATCCTTGCTCTTCTTCTGGTACCTGTGTCTTTCTGATTTCCTGTACCTGTGATCCTATTTTTCTTCATCATTGTTGCTCTTGGGCTCTTTGCACTCTACTGCATAATGCCCATACTTTCCAAAATTGAAGCACTTTATAGATATCATATCTATGGGTCTTATTAAACCTTTATCTCTTCTACCATATTTAGGTTTTTCATCACTGGAAGATTCACTGCTTGATTCTTACTTCTTACCCTTTTTCTTTTTGTCCACTTTGAATGCAGTTTCTTTTGGAGGAACATGATATTTTGTTCTTATCTCAAACGTAGTAAGCATTCCAAGAAAAGAATTCCTTGTCAAAGAATCGCTATCAATTGATGATTCTATAGCAAAGACCTTTTCACTGTACCTTTTTGGAAGAGTTCTCAATATCTTATCACAAAGCATCTGATTCATCAACCTTAATTTCAAGATATTTCATCTCATGTATGAGTTCATCAACCTTGATGAGATAGTCACGAATGTTCTCATCATCCCGAATTCTTAGGTTCTAAAATTATCCTTTGAGATTTCTTATCTTAGCCTTCCTAACATTTTTATCTCCTTCATAAATGGTATGCAATAGATCCCACATGTCTTTTGTTGTCTTACATTCCATAACCTTCATAGATTTTGATCTACGCAACCCTTTTATAATTGCATTCATAGCTCTTGAATTTTCATGCATTAGAAGATTACCTTCCTTATATGTAGGAGGATTGGCTCCTGAATCATATCCAAATTCCACTGCATCCCAAACTTCATTGCCAAGTGCCATCAGGTGAAATCTCATCAGCACACACCAATACAAGAAGTCACTCCCATCAAAGATTGGTACTACATTATTGAAGAACCCATCCTTTTGATCCATTATGTTCTTAGATCACTTTTCCTTCAAGCTATCAAAATATTCTGAAGGAACCAACTCTGATATCAATTGAAGAACATAATATTATACTGAGAGGGTGGGTGAATAGTATAAGACCAATTTTTACTTTTCTTTTCAATTCAATATTATGCTGTTTATAGATAGCATTATCAATAGCAGTAATTAAAGCTATGCATAAAACACCATACACAATAGAGACACATATTTTAATGTGGTTCATCAAATGTGGGCTACCTCCACAGAGAAAATATTTCTTCTAAATATTTCTCAAATAATATCTTTGGGAATCCTTCCCAATTACAATGTTTATGGACCTCTATCCAAAGGAGATGCTGATTCCATAATCTCAAGTTCATGGATCTCTTCCACAAGAGAACTCTTTCCTATTCTGATCTGGCTAGTGATATTATAGAAGAATTTATCTCTCTATTGCACTGACTGGTGGATCTCTCTTCACTTGAAGACTCCTCACTCAAAATATTTATCTTTAATTTTCTTGGCTATTGTATCTCTATCCACTAAGACTGTGTCCTCTATACTCTATCACCTCCAAAGCTCTATCAATAGGCTCACTCAGAACCTTCTCAAATATTCTCAATAGGTTCACTCAGAACCTACTCAAATATGCTTAATAGGTCCACTCAGAACCTGCTCAAATTTTCTCAATAGGTTCACTCATATCCTGTTCAAATCTGCTCAATAGGTCCACTCAGAACCTACTCAAGTATGATCAACAGGTCCACACAGAACCTGTATAAATATTCTCAACAGATACACACAACCTATCTAAATTTTCTCAACAAGCTCACACAGAACTCGTCCAAATCTTCTCAATAGGTCCACATAGATTTTGTCCAAATCTGCTCAACAAGCTCACATAGAACTTGTCCAAATATTCTCAACAAGTCCTCTCTAGGACTTGCTCAAATCTACATTGCAAGCTTCTACAAAAGCTTACACAAAATTAGTCCACAAGCCTTCTCAAATACTTGCCTCAATCACATAGAATCATAAAGAGAATTGTTAGATACTTAATATGTTCTATACTCAATGCTTAATCAATATCTCAACTCAATCTCATCGAATCATAAAGAGAATTGTTAGAGACTCAATATGTTCTATACTCAAATCCCAATATCAACTCAAATCAATATCATAGAAGCATAAAGAGAATTGTTAGATACCCAAAATGTTCTATACTCAAATCTCAATCTCAACAAAAATCAATCTCATAGAAGCATAAAGAGAATGATTAGAGACTCAATATGTTCTATTCTTAAATCTCAATCTCAACTCAAATCAATCTCATAGAAGCATAAAGATAATTTTTACAGACTCAATATGTTCTATACTAAAATCCTAATCTCAACTCAAATCAATCTCATAGAAGCATAAAGAGAATTGTTATAGACTCAATATGCTCTATTCTCAAATCTCAATCTTAACTCAAATCAGAATACTCCACCTAACAAATCTCTCCCCAATACACAAATCTCTCCACCTTTGACATCAATGGCAAAGGGTCACCTTTGGGGCTTGTGGCTAAGAATGATCCTCTTATCTTAGACCCTCCCCCACCTCCACATGAGGTGGTTAATTTTGGGGTGGGAGTATTTCTACTTCCCAAAAACACTACTCTTTGTCTTTATCTTTTTCTCTTCTTTTTGAGTTTTTTGAATCCTCTCACTATTTCTTTTCAAGTCAACATCCTTGTTCCTATCATCACTTCTATTTCTATTCCTGATCTTGTTTTCATCCATGTTCTTGTTCCTGTTCCTGTTCTCATCCATGTTCCTATTCCTGTTTCTGTTCCTGTTCTTGTTCTCTTCTATGTTCTTTTTCCTGTTCCTATTCCTGTTCTTGTTCATACCAATTTTCTTGTTCATGTTCTTCTTCCTGTTCCTGTTCATGCTCGATTCTAGAATATTTTATCTACACCATCTTGCTATGTGACCATCATTATTGCACTTATAACACTTAATGTTATTATTCCTTGGATGT
Organism: Wollemia nobilis; assembly: GCA_028583015.1. Taxonomy (NCBI): domain Eukaryota; kingdom Viridiplantae; phylum Streptophyta; class Pinopsida; order Araucariales; family Araucariaceae; genus Wollemia; species Wollemia nobilis. Next base: position 1,886,769 of record JAQPPZ010017240.1, on the reverse strand, counting down.
GCAACTATCTTAGAATTTCTCCTGGTGAAGCCATATCCTCTTCTGTCATGAACCCTGCAACTCATTGACTTGTGATCAAACTCATTGCATGAGTAGCAATATCCTTGGAAAATCTGTCCTTTCCCATCTACCTATCTTTCATGTGTCCTACACTATGAATCCATGTGCCCAAACCTATGACATGAAAAAAATATTCCCTTGAATAAACCTTGCCTAGACCCCATTGGTCTTCTAGTTCTTCTTGACCTATTTTGATTGTTGTTCTATTTGAATCTTCTTTGTTCATTGTTCCTCTTCTTGCTGGAATCACTGCAATCTAACTCATCCTTAGGAGTTTCACTTTCACTTCTGCTATCATCTGAGAAACCCTCTTCTAAAGTATCCTCTTCTTCTGAAGTGTCTTTGGAGCTGGTAGTTAACTTATCTTCTTGAACCTGTTTGGAACCAAGACATGTCTTGTTTTTTGCTCTTATTTGTATCTTGACTATTTTATCCACACTCTTTGCACGGTTTACATACTCGTATAGCTTATTATTGGAATCCTCTAAATCTTCTTTTAATAGGGCCACTTCTTGTGTTAACTCTTCACATTCAAATATTTGCTTCTAACTTATCTTTGAACTTGCTTGCCTTAGCTTTTGACTTTTCTAGATCCTCTATGAGCAATAATATTTCTTCATCACATTCTTGAAACTATCTTTCAAGCTTAGAGTGTTGCTTTCTTACCTTCTTTACTGTGTCAAGTGCATAGATAAGTTCTTCCTTGAGATCATATCCATTCTCTACCGAATAATCCTCTATTTGTTTATCTTTGTCCATATCATTACTTCCTTTTGGCTTGTATTTATAGAATCACTCACTTCTTCTAATACCATTAAAAGTTTTTCATCTGGTCTATCAAGTGCATATTCAAAATAATCATCACTGAAACTATAACCATCCCTTGTGCAATCATCTTCAAGATGTCCAAATCTACCACATATAAAACACTTGAGAATAACTGGAGTCTTTTTCTTCACCATAAATAAGACTTCATCTCTATCATTGTCTAAAAAACTAGTATCACTATCAACTGAGTACTTACTTGCATTATCCACATAGTAGCTTCTCTTTTGCCTTTGGAAGAACTTCTTCCCTTGTCTATTTTGTCCATCCTTTCTCTTCTTCTGGTACCTATGTCTTTCTGATTTCCTGTACCTATGATCCTATTTTTCTTCTTCATTGTTGCTCTTGGGCTCTTTGCACTCTGTTGCATAATGTCCATACTTTCCACAATTGAAGCACTTAATAGATTTTATATCTATGGGTCTTATGGAAGCTTTATCTCTTTTTCCATAGTTAGCTTCTTCATAACTCAAAGATTCACTGCTTGATTCTGACTTCTTACCATTTTTATTTTTTTCCACTTTGAATGCATCTTCTTTTAGAGGAATAGGATATTTTTTTCTTATCTCAAACACGGTAAGCATGCCAAGCAAAGAATTCCTTGTCAAATAATAACTATCAATTAATGTTTCTATAGTGGAGACATTTTCACTGTATCTTTTTGGAAGAGTTCTCAATATCTTATCACAAGCATCTAATTCATCAACCTTCATTCCAAGACCTTTCATCTCATGTATGAGTTCATCAACCTTGATGAGATAGTTACGAATGTTCTCATCATCCCACATTCTTAGGTTCTCAAATTTACCTTTGAGATTTCTGATCTTAGCCTTCCTAATATTTTTATATCCTTCATATATGGTATGCAATAGATCCCACATGTCTTTTGTTGTCTTACATTCCATAACCTTCATAGATTCTGATCTACACAACCCTTTTATAATTACATTCATAGCTCTTGAATTTGCATGCATTAGAAGCTTACCTTCCTTATATGTAGGAGGAATGGCTCCTGAATCATATCCAAATTCTACTATATCCCAAACTTCATTGCCAAGTGCCACTAGGTGAAATCTCATCAAAATACACCAATACAAGAAGTCACTTCCATAAAATACTGGTACTACATTATTGAAGAACCCATCCTTTTGATCCATTGTGTTCTTATACCACTTTTCCTGAAAGTTGTAAAACTCTTCTAAAGGAACTAGCTATGATACCAATTGAAGAACACAAGCTTATACTGAGAGGGGGGGTGAACAGTATAAGACCAATTTTTACTTTTCTTTTCAATTCAATATTATGCAGTGTATAGATAGCAGTATCAATAGCAGTAATCAAAGCAATGCACATAACACCATACACAATAGAGACACAGATTTTAACGTGGTTCACCCAATGTGGGCTACCTCCATAGAGAAAATATTTCTTCTAAATATTTCTCAAATAATCTCTTTGGGAATCCTTCCCAATTACAATGTTTATGGACCTCTATCCAAAGGAGATGTTGATCCCCTAATATTAAGTTCATGGATCTCTTCCACATGATAAATTGTTTCCCTTCTACTCTAGCTAGTGATCTTCTAGAAGACTGTCTCTCTGCTACACTGACTGGTATATTTCTCTCCACTTGAAGACTCCTCACTCAGAAGATCTATCTTCAATAGTCCTAGCTAATGGATCTCTATCCACTAAGACTCTATCCTCTATACTCTGTCACCTCCAAATCTCTATCAATAGGCTCACTCAGAACCTTCTCAAATATGCTCAATAGGTTCACTTAGAACCTTCTCAAATATGATAAACAGGTCCACTCAGAACCTGCTTAAATCTTCTCAATAGGTTCACTCATAACCTGTTCAAATATGCTCAATAGGTCCACTCATATCCTACTCAAATCTGCTCAACAGGTCCACACAGAACCTGTACAAATATGCTCAATATATCCACATAGAACCTATCCAAATATGCTCAATAATCTCACATAATTTTTTTCCAAATCTGCTCAATAATCTCACACAGAACTTGTCCAAATCTGCTCAATAGGTCTGTACAGAACTTGTCCAAATCTACTCAACAAGCTCACACAGAACTTGTACAAATATTGTCAATAAGTCCTCTATAGGACTTCTGCATTTCAAGCTTCCATAGAAACTTACACAAAATTAGTCCACAAGCCTTCTCAAAGACTTGCCTCAATCACATAGAATCATAAAGATAATTGTTAGAGACTCAATATGTTCTATACTCAATGCTCAATCAATATATCAACTCAATATCATAAAAGCATAAAGAGAATTGTTAGAGACTCAATATGTTCTATACTCAAATCCCAATCTCAATTCAAATCAAAGAGAATTTTTAGAGACTCAATATGTTCTATACTCAAATCTTAATCTCAACACAAATCAATCTCATAGAAGAACAAAGAGAATGGTTAGAGACTCAATATGTTCTATTCTTAAATATCAATCTCAACTTAAAACAATCTCATAGAAGCATAAAGAGAATTGTTAGAGACTCAATATGTTCTATACTCAAATACCAATCTCAACTCAAATCAATATCATAGAAGAATAAAGAGAATTGTTAGAGACTCAATATGTTCTATTCTCAAATCTCATTATGTAGAAACTAAAATGTGGTAAAATTGATTAAGCATCCACACAAAATTATCAAATTGACATCATATGGCCCCTTGGGCAACCCTTAGGAGGCTCACAGTGGTTCTAGCCACTCCAGAAAGGTTTTTGGAGGCTACCGGCCCAATTTTGGGAGGTTTTGGCCCAAAATTCACCACCGTCCCACCTTGGGATAGTGGTAGATTCCCACCGTCCCACCCTAGAATGGTGGTGATCCATCGTCCCAGGGTGGGATAGTGAGGAGGTTTGACCGAGAAAAAGTCAAATCAGGGACATTTGGTGACAAAAAACTATAATTTAGAAAGCCATATGGAGCATGTGGGTCAGAGGTCACTAAATCCTTATGACACACTTCTTAATGGAGGCCCAAATTAGAGATTCTCTTCCACATCCATTGCATGCCTCCCGTTTGACAAGTGGCACCTCCTGTGATGCATGCCCTCACATGCCTTTTTGCACAAGAGCCCCTTTAGACTATAAAATGGGTCTAATATCCACACAAAAAGAAATATAGGAGTTCTAGGATATGCAATAGAGTGTTACCAATATTTCTCCCCAACTTATTGAGCTTTCTTGCCCTCGGAATCTCCTCTTAGCGAAGGAGGTTACCGGGTGACTTCAAGAGGGCCTTTTGAGCATAAATTTTCCATATAGGTGAATTTCTTCACCAAATTTGATGAAAAAACCCACTATAGTGTTTAGGATAATTCCCTAGTGATATTGGTAGCAAAATATGGGCAGAATTGGTGGGTATCCCCTCCTAGGGTGCCCCCTAATTAATTACAGTCATCACTGCCCCTAGGACGAAGACAAATCCTTGTAGAATTTTATTACTTTTTTAAATTATATTATTATAGATCCTCATATGATGTTGTGGTTTAAATTTCATGCAATTTGGAGTTAAATTGACCGAGTTATAATATTTTTAAGTTTTTGCAGGTCCGTAGGGCCCATCCGGGCACCCCAATTGTATGCAGGTGGATATGGGCCTCAATTGGAAAATCTAACCATATGGGTTGTCTTGAAATATCCTTTTATGCATTTTTTCCAAATTTCATGAGTTTTAGATATGTTTAGGTTTGGTATTTGCGTATCTTGGTTTTCGTAGGTTGTAGGCAAGCGACCCAAAATTGATGGGTCTACGAATGCAATTTAGATCTGTTTTTGGTGATATCCTCTCAAAAAATACTCTTTGAAATCTTCACAAATTTTTAAGTCATTCTGAGTTTATTTTATTTAGTTTTAATATATGCGTTATTTTGCCCCTGTGGGGATTACATGTTTTCCACCATACACCCTTGCTATTTGACCCCTTTGGCTTCCTTGTGTGCAGGTGCAGGTTCTTAGAAGGAATTGGTAAGGAATATCAGACATCAGAGATTGAATATACAAGCAGCGACGACATTGGCCTGCCCACCTCGATTGTGGGTATGAGGAAAAGCACTGGATGTGCACCCCGATTCCTTGGAGGAATTGATCCTTGGGAACCCCAAACATTGTAACAATTGTATCACATTTTGAGCCCTCAAGGGTACTTCTATGTAACCTTGGATTTGGTCCACCCAATTAATAAATAAGACACTTGTTTCATTTCATTCTTTATTGCTTGGTATTGCTTCATTTTCATATGTATGCTTCCGTTTGATGCTCGTGTGCAAGATAGGATAGATACATATATTGTTGCTTGTCATTAGGTGCACCAATTTTCCCTACTTCACAATATCAACTCAAACCAAAATATAGAATAGTTTATTTCATGGAACTTGAACAACCACTTCACACAATCACTTGACTAGGCTCAATTAACTCTACTCAACCAATCACCTCAAGGATCAATCCTTTCTCAAAAACCCTAGTCCAAGCATGTATCAACCAACTCAAAATATTTTCAACAATGCTCAACAACAAATCTCACATAACAATGATACTCATGTTATTTTCTAACTCAAGTTCAAGTTCTTTGCACAACCAATGGGCTTCAACAACAATGCTTATAAACAAGGTTTAATCACAACTCTCAATTCAAAAAATATTGAAGCATTAAACCAAAAAATCTCAAAAAGGTTAACCACAATCAATCCTTTTCTCTCCAAAGATATTTTTAGAAATCAATCACCCACATAAGTCAATGAATAATATTTCCCATACCTTTTTGATGCCTTATGAGTTGTCCACTAAATATGCCACACTCAACACACTTTCTTTTTCCAATCTCAATAAGGGTTGGAGGTCATGAGTAATAACACAATAATCAAAATAATATCTCAATAACACCTTATTACTCCTACTTAATAAAAATGCACCAAAACCTCTTATGCAAGAAATAATATTTCAAAAGAATGAATCAAACTTACTTTTGGAACTCCTTGACAAAACCAGAAATATTTTCTTGCACACACCTTATTTCTCCCTCAAAGTAATATAAACAAGTAGCTCTCGAAAATAGCTTTCCAATGATATATAATATGATATACTTCCACAAAGAAAATCAACAGAAATATCTATCTTTCCTAGGGCATACCATAACCTTATTTCTCCTTAGGCAACCTTGGCAGAAAATAAAATATTAAACAAAAATTAAATTTACTTGCCTTACCCTCGACGGGATTCGATCCCTCAACTATTTTCTTGCCAATTCCTTAGCTGCAGCCAAGCTGTCATTGGACCATGCACCATGACGTGTCTAAAAGGGCACGTCCACCATGCAATATCTTCGAAAAACAAACCTCAAAAAAACAACAAGCGCATAGAGCGCTTCTTCCTTGCAATCCAAAAATAGACCTCACGCAAATTGAAATCAAAACCTCCTCCTTATCACTGAGCCAAAATAATACTAGGCCATGCTGGCCTTTGTGCTTAGGGCTTTCGAGTCTTCACAACTTTAACCTTCACGAAAATCGTAAGGCTTTCGAAACATAAATCTCTTTTGCATGCACTTCGAAAAACAATAGCAAGGGATGCTTGGTAAATAAATTTGTTTGGCATTTATATAATGCCTTTTGCCTTCCTTAGCATCATGTCAGCACTTCGAATGAATTCGACATCGACGTGATTTAATTTATAATAAATTTAAATTTAATTTTAAATTTAAATATTATAAATTAAAATCAACCTTAAAACTTTGTCTTAAAGAGCCAACCTTAGGTTTAATAAAACCTTAGAACCTTGTCTTAATGCCCAAACTTGGTATTATTTATAAAATTTATATTCCTTGTGAATTTAAATGATTTATAAATAATTATTAAACCTCCTTTTTAACTTTTGCAATAACCCATATTGGGTTTTTATAAACCAATCATTTAACCTGTGCTCCCAATAATATTAAAATATTATGGAGCCTTTTTCCTTTCACTTTTGCACTGATGAAGTTTTTTCTTGGATGACTTGGACGACTTTATTTCTTTCCAAATTCCTTGAGATGAGTGATAATTCTATCAGGTGACCTCAATGACAACTCTAACTTAGAGGACTCAAAATGTCCAACATAATATCCTCTTGAACTCTTGATCTCAAAGATATATATATTTTTTCATTTATCATCAAATATTAAAAGCATTCTAGTTTTTTATAACTTGATTTTTGCATTTGAGCTAGCACAAGAGTAGATTAAGATGAATCTTGTTAAAGAAAAATATGAGGGAAATGTAGGTATTCTCTAATTGATCCACTAAACCTTAGACTTAAGCTCACATATTTCCCCTATCCTCAAGGTTAGAAAATAAAGGAAGGGAAGCATCATGATAGATCCCTTGAAAGGCTCCTCATGATCATCTTACCCATCCCCTCTCTTACATTTTGATGAACCCAACATAAACACCATCACAAGTCCCAATATTTTCATAACAAAGTTAAACCTTAATCAAGATAAAATTTATCAAACTTTAATCAAGACCATTAATCTTGTTTATTTAGATTATATCACATTAAATCTAGATAATAAGAACATAACCAATTGCTAGTCCTACTAAGGATCTATATGGTCCTTTGAGCAACTATTGTATAAGCTACTAGGCTATGTTGCGTATATAATAAGCTTGAAACACTAATCACCCATATAAGGTCTTGTGTGTACTTATACCTACTAAGAAGTATATTATAGTGGGATAGTGGGAGTCATAAGGAGTCATATTTTTAACCCTCATATGTCATCTTGGCTATGTATCCAATATGCCACTTCCATGTATCATTGACATCCCATATATTGGATTTTTCTCAAGTATTGATGGGTATATTGAGAGGAATAAGGTATATCGAGACCTTCAATATATAGGGAGGCTATTAAGGTATATAGGTCAAATTGAGTATACCGAGAGAAGGAGATATAAGGCTGCTAGAACTTTGTTTTTTCCTTTAATCAAGTCTATAAACAATTAAAAATTAAAATGTCTAAGAAATGTTACCTAACTTGTAGTGTTGTACATCAGTTGGCCAATAATCTTGATCCTCCTACCAAGGATTGTAATGACTGACCTACCTTCAAAAACCTCACCTATCAATAAGACAAAGTTTCTACACCTCACCATTCTCTAAGCCCTACCCATGAGGAGTATATAAGGGTGGTCTTCCAATCTAAAACTCATATAGATTATTTATTGAAAAGTCATAGGGAAACCATAGGAGCCTTAGTAAAGGTTGCGAAACCCTACATATTTTTGTAAGAGGATGATTCACTAATAGATCATCCCTAACAACCTAACTTAAATCCTTTTCCACTAAATCAATTGAATTCATCCTTTGGATATATAAGTACAAACCTTAATGCATCAACATCTCATTTCATTGATTCAAATCTCCTATTATCAACACAACCACAGATGCCAAGAGATAACCCTCCCACGTCCATTAGAGCATCACTCATCTTTGCCTACCCTTGAGGAGTTATTGATAGTTTCCCCATATCTTAACATGGAGACACAAGTTACACTTTTAATTAGAGTGTACCACCAAGTGTCCCAATCTAATCTTCATATCAATTTATTGAATAATACTCATTCCTATCCCACTATTGCGAGTATGGGGTTTGGATAAAAATCTAACCTTTCAAGCTCTTATCTTTCATATTCTAATCCTTTGATATCAAGTACACTTGGGAAAAACCATATAATACCATCTTTGACATCATATGACTAGCTATACCAACCTCCTTATATTAATCATCAACAAATCCCCTCTATCTCTCAACATATACCTTTTGATTCATTGAATCTTATTTCTCATGAACTTCAAGCTATAAAATATTAGTTAGAGAAATTGAAACAACAAATGACTATAAAAGGGTCTTCATACAGTCACAACTACTCATATGATGACTTGTATAATCAATCCCTAGATCCTTTTGTAGCTAGCCACCTTTTTCCTTCTACTTTTGAAACACCTAAGTTTCTAATATACAAAGGAAAGGAGGATCCCGTCAACCACCTTAGGTTTTTTAGAATCACTTATGATATTTCATATGATGAAACATATCTACTAATATACAAAGGGAAGGAGGATGTTCTCAACCACCTTAGGTTGTTTAGAACCAATTGTAGTGATATTTATTATGATAAAACATAACTACTTAAAATCTTCCCTAAGAGCCTTGGTGGCACTAGCTTGGAATGATACTACCAAATACTAAGGTATTTCTTGAAAATATTTAGGGACCTTTTTGAAATGTTTATTACACAATTCTCCATCTTCATTAGTGACCTATACCAACTCAAACAATCAAAAGAAGAGAGTTTTGCCAACTTCTTAGAAAGATGGTGAACCCTAGTGGGGATACTACAATATGTCCCTCCATCTAGAGACTTGCTATATATCTTTATAAGAAACCTCGATGAGCAATTGGCCTTCTTCCTAGAGATCACTTCTGTGTCTTCCTCTAAATATGTAATTGACATGGCAAAGAAAGAAAATACTTCCTTTGTTAAAAGGGGACAGTTAAATACTACCCCATAAAGAGGAATATAAGCCTCTCTCTACCATTAAGAGGCAATACAAGAATAAAAATGTTATAGGTGATGGAGTCATATACTCATGCTAGGCAAACAATATTAGTGCTAAAGCAAATATTTAAAAGCTTGTCTTAGGGAAGCCTCAACACATAAATCCAAAAGGAGGTACTCCTAACTGGATGAACCTTTTTCAACTATTCTAGAGTAGCTTCTTAAAACCAAATGATAGAACTTCTACATATTAAACCTATTGAACCTATAAGGAAAAATATTTTGTGGTTTTGTCCTAGTAAGTAATGTGCTTTCCATCACATCAATAGTTATGCTTTCGATAATTGTATGAGCCTTAGAAATGTGGTCGAGGACCTGATTGACAACAATCAAGTTTTTCTCAATGGTTATGATTGTAGTTCTTATTGTAATCAAGATTTGGAAATCTTCTAAACTTTGTTGCATAATCACAATCATAACTAAAATGAATTGAGCAATATTCACTATAGGAATATCCCACCACCAAACCAAGGAATGGTACGAGCACTCCCTTCCTCTAATCATCTCTTACATGTGTGTTGTAACCAAATAACACAAGAATCAACCTTCAATATCTCCCTTGGTCCTTTGTATAAAAATAATTTCTCCACCTAAAGGACATCCTCTAATCATATAATAAGGAAGTAAGGCTAAGGAAACATTTGATTTATCATGTAACTTGAGAGTACCCCAATTATAATATTTCTTCTTGGATGTCATAAGTCTTCTCCAACTCATAGAGACATCTTACTCAAAAATTTGAGTGAACAAGTCATTCCTCATGACCTTAACCTAAATGACCTTACTTTCATAGTAGAGTTAATTTGGGTTAACCATGCAACTATATAATTCTATGAGGATGATATTCCTCAATATTCTATGGTTAGAGATATGCCATTATACATCACAAGGCATATCAGTAACAAATTCATCAAACCAATCTTAGTCGATAATAGTTTTGATATCAATGTTTACAACTTGAAATTCATTAGTCATTTTAGGCTAACCAGATAATATTTTGAGAAATTTAATCTTGTTATGAGGTTTTTAACAATAGAAAACATTAGGCTAGAGACACTATAGTATTACCCCTTAGAGTTGGACCCCACACTTTTAATACTCTCTTTTATGTTGAAAGCACGAGATTCCGGAAACAAAAAGGAAAAACTAAACAAAATTGCATTAAAAGGAAAGAACACAAATGAATGAACACAAGATATAAAAGCAATATAAACTATAGCCCTTTTTATTGATATTCTTTTCAATTCGTGTTACAATACGTCTCCTTCCTTTTTAGGGGATAGGAGCGTTAGATATTGATCTCTACAATTTGCTTTAGAATTCCTTTTCCACATGCCCACGTTTGGAATGGGCGGGCCAAATGTTGCCGCCGCTTGCGTTGGTAAGGTAGACTCCTCGCCGCTCCTCTAATGCCGCAACTCGCACTCAAAGAAACAAACAAGAAAGTCAGAGCACTTTGTGTATGAAAAATAAAATATGAATCTAACGATGGTTGAAATGAATCTAAATGAAATGAAAAACTTGACAAAAGCATAAACACGAAACTAAAAGAAATACCACGATTATGAAAGCACAAATCACCAATAAGTGAACTAGCAGCACTTCGTCGCTCAAAATGCTCCTTCTCTGTATATTTTTTTGGGTGAGAAAACTCACCATTTTATAGACCCAAGGGGTCTCTTTGAATTAACATGCAAAAGTGTTTCTTTGCATGAATGCTTTTGTTTGTGAAGAGAAGACTTCTTCTTGATCGAGGGCTTCTTAACTGCCTTTGTGCATGTCTTTGTGTGTTTTAGAAAAACTCACTTGCACTCCTATGTCATGCATGAAAAGCTGAGTGGTAGTTATGAGTTGTCATGCGCTGAGGTCTGACTTTTTGCTGGTCAAACCTGGCATTCGTCCCACCCCGGAGCAAGCGCTAATAATCGTCCCTGGGTGAAACGAGTACAAATCCATACTCGTCTTTGGGTAGGACGAGTACAAATTCGCACTCATCCCTGGGTGGGACGAATAAGAAATAAAGTGTCTAAAAGGTGCCAAATTGATTTCTGACTTGCAAAACTGCTGTGTAAGTGGTTAGAACCACTGTTTAAGCTCTGAGGGCTACCCTGGGGGTTGTGTGTGTTAATGTGATCAGTGTTTGTAGTCACATAATCGGATTGGTGTTGTTTTGGTGTCTACAGATGCCCCTTTTTGGGAAGCGTTGTGCAAGGCGTAGCGTCGAGCAAAAATAGATAACCAAAGCACTAATGATTAGGGTTTCTCGATAACCTAACCAACTCTTGATGCCCCAAGTATGAAAAGGGCATGCATTCTTGAATCCTTGCTTCTGACGAGCTAAGGAATTTGATTTCAAGTATTAACCTGTTTTGGTGAGGTGTGACTTGAGCTTGGACATTGATCAGTCATGAATAGGCAAAGGGCGTAACCTTTTATCCATGAGGGAACCTTGTGTTCATGCTTCGAGAATGCCAAGTGTTTGATCAATTTTGTGATTATTGCTTGTTTGCTGCCCCAAGCAGGAGCGTGATTGTCTTTGTCAATGATTCTTTGAATGCATGCCATTGCCTTGATTGGGTGTGTGTTTGTTGATTGATGACTTAAGTGTGACTACCCCCTCAAGCGACGAATCGATGAGGGAATGACCGACATGAGAAAAGCGACGAGTCGCTTGACCCAAGATGACTTGTGCAAGGGTGCCTTCAGATGTTTGTCCGTTGAATGCTCAAGCAGTTTCTCGATTGTTCTGACCTATTTTTGGTGGGTGTGAACCCATTTTGGAATGCTATTTGGGGTTAACATTGGCGAAAATCCGTCTTCCCGTGGAGCGGTCCGGCTATGGTAGCCTTCTTGGGGAGTAGGATAATGACAAGGTAGACCCCGACATCAGTTTTCTTATGCCAAGAGGTCAAGTGCAAGAGCACTTTTATCCGACAATTTTTAGTGTTTTTGTTGGCATTTGTCATTTTTATATTTTGGTTGTTTTGTTGTGTTTGTTTGTTTTTTTTTTTTTATATTTTGGTTGTTTTGCGTGTTTTTATGTATGTGTTTGATGTATGCAGAGGCGATTATGAATGTGATGTTTTTAATTTGTATGATGTATGGATAGGGAATGAATGAAATGAGGTGTTGATGATGTGTCGATGCACCATAGATCGTACAAGATTTGATCGACTTGCTATACTAATGGGATGACTTTGTGAAATTACTTTGCATGTGAAAACTTTGTTTTTGTATTTTGCATATATTTTGATGGTGATGTACAGAATGAAATGTACCAGTTGTTTTTAAAATGTAGTTAAGATTTTCTGAGATTCAGATATTTTAACTAACTAGCCAAGACTGTACATTTATCTCACAAGACTTTTGATCAAGGTATAAATTCGACTTGAATTTAACCAAGTTATTTCACATCCCTGTGTGTGCAATTGAGTTCGTTTATGTGGTATTCATTAGGATACCGCCGATGCGAATGGGCTTTCAACCGAACTCGTATCGAGGATCACCTAAGTAGCTCCACTAACTCCTTATTGTATTTAGTCAGATTTGTCTGCGATGCTATCTAGGATACCATAAGCTAGCTCATCCACATGCAAACATTGATCTGTACACAAGTTAATGTGACAGATATATCGTCATGTGAGAGGTTTACTACCAGTGACCGATAGGCTATCAACCAAACTGCTACTGAAGCTTGCCTCATGACCTGTCGAAATGCTAAGAGTTCCAGGGATTCAAGTTCGACTCCCTTATTTTCTTCAATTGTATTGGGATACTTGCTCTTTATAGTGATGAGATCACTGTTTATTTTTATGATAATACTCATCTTTATTTTTTTTTTTGAGCAAGGGATTTGAATATGGAGTGATGAGAATCACTATTGTTTGTGCCTTTTGATGTGTGCACTGTAAGATGTCAAATTTTAGTGTTTTGACGTTTTGCAAATATTTGATGTTTTTGCAACTTTTGAGAACTTGGGATTCATGGGGAATTGGGTAGGGAGGATTCTTGTCCTTTTGCCAACTCTCAGCATTCCTAGGGTCATTCGCACAGGGGGATAAGCAAGATAGCCTGTTTCGCTTATGGTGACCTAGATTACTGTGCAGGTTTCATCTTTCATTCACACAACTTAGGAATTATTATGTGTGTTAATTTGTGTTGGGATGTGACGTAACAAGGTGTGATCCAAATAAAACTTTCCCATGTAAAACTGCTTTAATCGTGTACAGTTTTTGGCTAGAAATTTAAAGACATCCGAATGACGAAAACCCTATATACATTAGGAAACAACTGACTATGCTAAAATAAAAAGGTGATATGCTAGATGTAGGAGTTTATGGAAATGGATTTGAGGTGGAAATGATGGAATTGCCAAGTAATGACAGCCTATGGTGCTTTTGACTTGTATGACCTATCGAAGTATGCAAGGGATGGATGCAATGTTTAATGCAACCTATATTTTTGTATTTTGATTTTTATGAACATGCATGCAAATGTTTTGGTGATTTCGTTTTTTTTTTTTTTTTTTTTTATGAGAATGTATGGAAAATGCAAATGTTTTTGTGATTTTGTTTTTTTTATGAGAATGCATGGAATTGAAATGCAAATGTTTTTGTGATTTTGATTTTTGTGTTGTTTTTGTTGATTTTTGAATACTTATGTTGACCAAGCAGTTATGGTAACTCTTGGAGCTTTTGGGTTGACCAAGCGATTATGGTAATCCTTGGAGCTTTTGGGATGACCAAGAGATTGCGATAATCCTTGGAGATTTTTGGGATGACCAAGCGATTGCGATAATCCTTGGAGCTTTTGGGATGACCAAGAGATTGCGATAATCCTTGGAGCTTTTGGGGATGACCAAGAGATTGCGATAATCCTTGGAGATTTTGGGGATGACCAAGAGATTGCGATAATCCTTGGAGCTTTTTGGGATGACCAAGCGATTGCAATAATCCTTGGAGCCTTTTGGGATGACCAAGCGATTGCGATAATCCTTGGAGCCTTTTGGGATGACCAAGAGATTGCGATAATCCTTGGAGACTTTTGGGATGACCAAGCGATTACGATAATCCTTGGAGCCTTTTGGGGTGACCAAGCGATTGCGATAATCCTTGGAGCTTTTTGGGGTGACCAAGCGATTGCGATAATCCTTGGATCTTTTAGGATGACCAAGAGATTGCGATAATCCTTGGAGCTTTTTGGGGTGACCAAGTGATTGCGATAATCCTTGGAGCTTTTGGGATGACCAAGAGATTGCGATAATCCTTGGAGCTTTTGGTTTGACCAAAGGGTTTATGGACACCTTTGGAGCGTTTGGTGTAACCCACTGGCTCTTCAGGGAATAGAGGTACCCCCAGCGTGATGATATTTGTGCACCGGATCTGGCTCTATAGGAATTGGCACGAATGGATCGGCCTTATGCACGGATAGGAGGGCAAGGTCTGCCTTCGGCACTGATGGTGCTATGATATCTCTGGGTGGAAGGTGCTCGCGATCTTCCCAAAGGAGTGGGATCAACATGTGATG
This sequence comes from Wollemia nobilis, assembly GCA_028583015.1. Lineage (NCBI taxonomy): Eukaryota > Viridiplantae > Streptophyta > Pinopsida > Araucariales > Araucariaceae > Wollemia > Wollemia nobilis. The sequence goes on along the minus strand of JAQPPZ010017240.1, from coordinate 1,871,726 downwards.
CCAGTGGGCTGGGTCTATGCGCCACTCATGCCCTAGTCTTATGCCTAATTGGGCCATTAGTTTGTCATGGATTATAGGGTGATTGTGTCGTCGTGCATGATTGAGATAAGCCATCTCAGTTTCATCTTCGTAATCATTGTCAGTGATCCAAAGGCCCTCGTTGGCCTTGATAGCTATCTGCGACATGTTAAGCTCTTCTTGTTCGAGCAGATTGATGTGGTCCTCATGGAGTTGTTTTGCGCTTTGCGGGGGGACCTGATTTTGTGGCAATGGCACGGACTAGATGGGAGCCTCCAAAGGTAATAATGTTAGGAGAATTTTGTGATGCTTATCCATGGGGACCACCTGTGAATTAGTGCTGTTAGACTCGAACGGGTCCCATGGCACTATTGCATATGCTGACTCGTATTTGGTGAGAGAGTCAGGCTTATCAGAATCTGGTGATTCTAATATATGGAAGACCTCATCATCAGGTAGCTCTACAACTAGGGGTTGATCCTCTTTGAGAGGAGTTTCCCGTAAGTTGGGCTTTTGGGGCCCCAAAATCTTGGTCTCTATTGACTCTAAGTGCTTGGGTAGCGCATTGCTTGTATCGAGGGATTTGAGCTCCTCCTATTTGATTTGTTCCTGTTGCAAGTTGCGGGAAACTTGATGCCTTGAGAGGGATGACTGAATAGCACCCCCCATGCTTTGGTATTTCGTTTTAGTCCACTCTTCTTTTCGCTCAGGTTCCTTAGAGGCTTTTTGAAGAATTTCTAGGGGTGGTCCATGAACCTGGGTGGGTTCCTGAAGAAGGCACCCGTCATTGGTATTAGGATTGGCCTCTCGCTCAAGTCTAGGAGGCATCGAGGGTGATGTTTGATAAGGTCGTAGAGACCTGTCTTGCACCCAGTTGTGTCTCTCATAATTTTTTGTCTTATGCATGCGATGGGTTGGAGTCTTCGCCTTCATAGTGTGTTGTAACAACTCATCCTCCTGGTGTTGAAGGCACTCTTGATTTAAAAGATATTGTTGCTCTAACTGTTGTTGTTCTAGCTCAAGTATCGTGAGTTGCATCCGAAGTGCAATATGCTTGGCAGATTCTAAGATAGTTGGTCCTGTCGTCTCATGTCTAGAAGGCCTAGATGCCTCTCCTAGATATCTATCTCGGTCATGGTGATCCGAGATCTCTATAGGTCGCCTCCCTCTCTCTGTTGGGGGTAGCGACATTCCCCTGAGGATTTGGCCTCAATAGGTAATCCTGAAAGCTAGCAATTGCGGGGGCGTGTTGCTCTCGCGATGTATATTGTTCTTGAGGAAGGTAAGGGTTTTCCTCGTGCTCTCTTTTGTAAGTGAAAGAGGAATGGGAAGAGTTGGCTTGCCCCGCCTGAGGAGCCTTGTGCTCTATATTTGTCCTTGTAGTCCTGACAACTAGAGGGGGTGAAGGAGGGATAGTGTAATCATGTGGTTCCTCCCGTCAAACCCTATGTTGACCTAGTGCTTCATTGCGTGGTGACCACTCATAACGAGCATCTAAGGGAGCTCTCCTATGGATATACCTCTCGTGGGAGGGTGTGTGTTGGGTGCTATGCTGAACAGGAGTGCCCCTAGAAGAGGTGCCCCTATAGTCCCTTTTCGTTAATGCCATATAACTTAGCATATAACTTTCTTCTTAGAAGGCCATGGATTCATGATATGTAGGTAATCCCTTCAACTCTTCATCAATTCCTTAAATACAAATATAAGGACAAGATTTATCATATTTTTTCTTACCTTAAATATTTTGCTTATTGTTAGGTGATAAGGTAAAAAATCCTAAAGCTTATCTTTTTTCTTCTCTCAATTTATTTGTTGATTCATCTTCTTCTTAGTCTCCTATCATAAATGAATTAAGGTCTTTCACCTTAATTAATCCATTTGATAATGAACTTAAGGGTTAAAGTTTTAAATAATAATAATTAATAATAACAAATAAAATAATAAGTAATTTGTCCATGACCTATCCAAGCTCCCTCTATCTCCTCAAACCTTAGGTTTACACTCTAGAAACAAGGGTAAAACAATGCAAATAGAAAGTTGCTACTTTATTTATGTTGGTACTACCAATGAGGAGAAAATTCATGGTATTAACCCTTACCTAGCTAAACAACAATAAAATTTATACTTCTTGTCAAACTTATATCCCATGCCTAAGCAAATGCTTTTAAATATGGGATATCGAGACAAGGAATAGGCCTATATAAACAAGGCATCAAAAATCCCTTATAAACCAAATATCGGATGAGATGTTATGGGATAAGCTATATCCCTACCTATAACAAACCTCTATCTACTTATTCTTCTTTTGATAGTGAAAGGGTAATCAATCATTCTAATAGGGAGTCCCATGATGATACTATTTATTTAAATAAACTAGAATAAGACGAGGACAATGACAACAAATCATCGCTCCTCATAGACCCAAGTCTCTCCAAATTTATATGATTTGTATTCTAACCCTACCTTATCCTATTCTCATTGTTAATGGAGATAACAAAGTTAGAGGATGCCATGAATGATCCTCCCCATGATGTTCCCTTAGACTATCGAGATAAGAATGATTCTTGATACAAGAAAATATTTGCTTACCTTAAGGATAACAACTTTCCTGACAGTTTGAATCATAATAAGCACAAGAACCTTAAGAAATGAGCCTATAGAAATTCCATCATTGATGATATCCTATACCATCATACCCTTAAAGGAAATTTTCTTAGGTTCCTAGACTTAGTCAAAGCCTGAATAATCATCAAATAGGTACATGATGGATAATGCGATGGGTACTTCAACAATATTGTCATCATTGAGAAACTCCTATAAATGGGATATTATTGGCCCTCCATGTAAAAAGACTCTTGCAATTATGTCAATAGGTGTGATAAGAATCAAAAGCATGCTAAATTTATCCACACTATCCTAATAACTTCAATCTTTGATCTCACCATGGCTATTCTGCATTTGAGGATTGTACATTATTGGGAAGATAAATTCCATGTCATCTGATGGACACAAATTTATCATCATAACTATTGAATACTTCACCAAGTGAGTTATAACTATGCCATTAGCCTCAACCGTTGGAATCCAAGTCTTCAAGTTCATCCTAAATCAAATCTTTATCTATTATGACATCCTTTATATGATAATTTTAGACAATGAGACACCCTTCAAGAATAAGGATGTCAAAGTAAATTGTGTAAAATATAAGATCCAACATAAATGGTCTATGCACCAATTTCTTCATCCAAACCCCATAAGGAGGGCGGAGGTCCAAGGTTCAAATCTTGGGCCTCGCCGGACTGAATGCTTGTCCCTTTCCTGGTGCTTTCAGTGACAAAAGATTTAAAATGATTATGGCATGGCGGTTATAGGGGCAGACTGTGTGAATATCTGTGTGGCGGCTTTTGAGGTGGACAACGTAGAATACTGTGGCGGCCATAAAAGTTGGACAGCCTACTCGGATTCATGGCGGCTATCGATTCCATCATGTTAAAAAAAAAAACATAAATGGTCTATGCCTTATTATCTTAAGGTAACGACCAAGCTAAAATTTCTAACAAAACTCTTGTCAAAATTCTTAGTAAGCTCATTATAAAAATTGGAGGATATTGTCATCTCTAGTTGTATCACATTATGGGCATATCATACTAGTGTTAAAAATTCCACAGGTACAATATCCTATTATTTGGTCCATGGAATTGAAGTGGTCTTCCCCTTTGAGCTTGAGGTGCCTTGCAAATTTTAATGCTAGACATCTCTATCAAAGATATATATCATCTTACCCATATCACCTAGTTGGAACCACTTAATGAAAAATATATCCATGTCCTAGAGCATCTAAGGATCTAATAGCAAAGACTTAAACATACCTATAGCAAAAATTTACAATCTAGATCCTTTGAAGTTGGTAGTATCATCCTCAAAGAGAATGAAAAACAAAAATGCCAAAACCAAACTCAAAGGTAAATTTGAGCCAAATTGACTAGGTCCATTCATCATAACTACCAAGTATTGTTTAGATGCTTATCACCTCACCATGCTTGATGAAAAAGAACTTAAAGAACTAATGAAAATAATGCATCTTAAACAATGTTATACTTGAGTTTGCATCAATTGCCTATTTTCTTTTAACTACTTGTCATTGCTTGCTTGTATCTGCCAGACTTCATATCTGCCTGCATGAATGTACCTTCCTTTGCTTAGATTTCTTATTATACATTGATTCAGATATCTACGATGACATGGAAATAATGATCCTAGTTAGGATACAATTATTTACCTTTTACTAGGTGACTTATGTGAGTGGATCCTCCTAGTCCCATCTCACAAACTAATCATAGTTTTTACAATATAATTATTCATTCTTAATCTCTTACCTATCTCATTAGTCCCTAACCATATGATGAATACTATTAGATTCACAAGTGTTTATGGTAAGGTGAATTAGATCAAACACTCAATATCTTCAATCTTCTACCTCATCAACCTATTTTCACATAATGAATACTATGCAATTTTTATATGCTAATGGAAATATTGATCATATCATTTTTTATATCCTATGTATCACCATGCATGGGGTAAGATATTTATAATTGGCTCTTCCTATTGATTGAGGGTATAATATTTTGATACATCAATCATATCATCCAAAGTCCTCTACAATATTTCTTTGAGGTAAATAAATCAAATTCAAAGTCCTTTAGATGCTTGTTTAAAGGTGAATCTATAAATTAGAAGTCCTCTGAGCAAAGCAAAATTCCTTTAAAAATTTGTTTAAAGATAAATCTATATTATTATTTTTGGATAAGTCATAAAATGTTCCTTAGGCATTTTCCTGGGGCACAAATAAAACCTATTATTTATATCTTAGTTAAAGTTTTCTTGGGTCAAATATTTTATCCTTGTTTGTACATATTTGTAAATGATTGTATATATTTTTTATCATAGCAATGCCTCATGACATTGACTAAAGTACCCCTAAGAAAAGCTAACTAAAGTCCCCCTGAGAGAAGCTAAGTAAAGTTAATTTAGACAAAGTTAACTAAAGTCCCTATAGGCAAATCTAACTAAATATCCCCCAAGAAAATCAACTAATGTCCCCTTGGGTAAATCTATATTTGTACATAGTTTTTATCATAAGTCATATCTCATAGCATTATCTAAAGTTTGCTTGGGCATATAAATTTTAAAGATTATTCATACATCTATCTCTCATCATATCATCATACACGCTAATCATCCATGTCTATTACCAAAACATCTCAAATCAAGTAAGAAAATGTAATCATTAATCAATAAATTCCATCCAATTATTTAAATCATTATGATCTCTAATTCATCACTATATTTGATCATGCATTATTAATAAAATTACCAACCACATAATCATTAATCAAATTATCATAGCACTAAATTTAAATCACATCATTAATCATACATCCACACTAAAAATAATTTTATTTCTATCCCTATACCCATTTTATCCCTATCCTTCCCACCCAATTTTTGTTTTTTGTCCTCAATATTTCATCACAACACCAATGTAAATCATGTTCAAGTCAATTTTCCTCGGTCTAATTTTATTTTCCCTCTAAAACTTGAGGGGGCACACTAGGGCATGAAAACATCTAATGCTATCAAATAGAAAATTTTTAACATCATCATTAATCAATAAATCAAAAGCATCAATCATTTTGCATCACTAATCCTAAGCAACAATAATATTGCTATCTCAAATTTGGGATATTAATGTCAGATTTTGATGCATTTGTCATTTATAAATGTATAAAAATGGGTAAATATAGACTCCTAATTTTGATCACATAATGAATACCCCTAAACTTACTGACATATTCATCACTTAGCAAATCAAGCATTCAAACTAAATTAGTTATTTCTAGGCTCAAATCAAGAACATTTATTGCTCCAAAAGCAAAAGCACCAAGATTTGAGTGATAGAATTAACAATGCTTTCACTCATTGGTATATACTTTTGCCAAGCTTCAAATTTTGCATCATTTATTATTCAAATTGACTGGTAATGGTCATATTGGAAAAAGCATTTGGGCATTAGCGATTCTAGTGAAGAACACAAGCTTATACTAAGAGGGGGGTGAATAGTATAAGACCACTTTTTACTTTATTTCCAAACCAATATCAATTAATGTTCTTAATTGTAATAACCAAATATAGTAGTGTGCATTAATAACTCAGATAGCAGTAGTAAGCAAGAGCACAAGTCACCACACAATTGAGACAATAATTTATGTGGTTCACCCAATGTGGGCTACTCCACGAAGAAAATATTTTACTAAAAATTTCTCAATCAATCTCTTTGGGAATCACTCCCAATTACAATATTTATGGATCTTTGTCCAAAGGAGAACTCTTTCTCCTTATGCTCTGGTTATGTGATCTTCTAGGAGACTTTGTCTCTATGCTACACTGACTGGTGGACCTCTCTCCACTTGAAGACTCCTCACTCAGATTTGTCTTCAACTATGCTGGCTGTTGGATCTCTATCCACTGAGACTCTGTTCTATGTACTCTATCACCTCCAAAGCTCTATAAATAGGCTCACTAAGAACTTGCTCAATAGGTTCACACATAACCTGCTTAACAAGCTCACACAGAACCTATCCAATGCTGAATAACAAGCTCACACAAAACTTGTCCAATGTTGAATAACAAGCTCACACAAAACCTGTCCAATGCTGAATAACAAGCTCACATAGAACCTGTCCAATGCTAAATAACAAGCTCACACAGAACTTGTCCAATGCTGAATAACAAGCTCACACAAAACTTGTCCAATGCTACTCCAACAAGATCACTAAGAACTTGTCCAAATCTGCTCTAACAAGCTCACCAAGAACTTGCCCAAATTTGCTCTAGAAAGCTCACCAAGAACTTTCCCAAAACTATCCACAAATATGTCCCAACACTATCCTTAAATCTATCCCAACACTGTCCTCAAATCTATCCCAAATATGTCCTCAAATCTATCCCAAAGGCCTTCTCAAAGGCTCAATCAATCATGCTCAATTAGTACTCAACAATGAATGGTAATATCAACTCAAATCCACTTCATAGAAGCATAAAGAGAATTTTTAGAGACTCAATATGTTCTAATATCACTCTCAACCCAAATCAATCTCAACTCAACTCATAGAAGCATAAAGATAATTTTTAGAGACTCAATATGTTCTAAAATCACTCTCAACTCAAATCAACCTCAAATCAATTCAAGTCAACCTCAACTCAACTCAAGTATTATAGAACCATAAAGAGAATTGTTAGAGATTCAATATGTTCTAACCTCAATCTCAACTCAACATAGAATGATGGAATAGTTTGTTTCATAGAACTTGAACAATCACTTCACACATCACTTTACTAGGCTCAATCAACTCAACTCAACCAATCATCACAAGGGATAACTCTCTCTCACACAACCCTAGTCCAAGTATGTATCAACAAACTCAAATATTTCCAACAATGCTCAACCAAAAATCTCACATAACAATGATACTCATGTTCTTTTCTAACTCAAGTTCTTTCACAACCAATGGGCTTCAACCACTATGCTTATAACACAAGGTTTAAACACAAATCTCAATTAAGAAAACCTTGATGCATTCAACCAACCACTTTCGAAAAGGAAACTATAATCAATCCTTTTCACTCCAATGATATTTCACTAAACACACTAAACACAACTTTCCTTTGCCAATCTTCACAAGGGTTAGTAGATCACACAACAATCAACATTACCCCACTTCTCAATAATAATCACCAAGGCTTTTAATTTCACAACTTCCTTATCTCTCCTAAAACCACTTGTACCATAAAATAAAATAAATCAAAATATTGCATAACCTTATCACTCCCAAAACCACTTATACCTTAAAATAAAATAAATCACAATATTGCATACCTTGTCACCTCATGGAAGAATTAGTCCTCTTGAAAAAGAACAAGGTAAACTTCACTTTTGAAACCTTTTACAAAAATAGAAATATCTCTCTACATACACCTTATTTCTCCTTATAAATGATTTAGTCAAATAGCCCTCGAAATAAGTTCCAACGATATATAATATGATATACTTTTATAAAAGGAAAATACCAAAAATATCTTCTTTTCGAAAAGTGCTTTTAAACTTGCCTTCCAATAAAAAAAAAATCAACCCTCATCACCTTATTCCTCCATCATTGGGAAATAATAAAAAAATTATTAATAAAAATGTTACTTGCCTCTTAGAGGGAATCGAACCCTCGTCTTTGTCCAAAAAATCCTCAACCGCGACACCAAAGACCACGCGAACTACGCACTCGCATAGGACAAAGAGCGCAGAATGCACTTTTGTCCTTCTCCCATTGCTCATGTAAAAAAAACATGGGCCAATTATCTTGATTGAAAATCTAACCCATGGGAATTGAACCTCGTCTCTTTTGCAAGAAAAAACCTTTGCACTCCCCTCGCTCACCGTTGGACCATGCTACCACACGAAGATTTCGGCGCTTTTCGTCTTATCTCCTCTGCATTCGATTCCAAGGCTTTTGAAATAAAAGCCTTTGCATTTATATGCAACTTACCTTTAATTTTGCAAACATCGGTGGCGCTTTTAAATTATTTTCTTTTTGATGATGACATCGGCGTTGAGGTAATTTTAATTTTAAAATTTAAAATTAAATTTTAAATATTAAAATTTAAACCAAATATTCAAAATTGAATATCTCCATATCCGGGGCACCTTTTTCGATGAAACGAAAATCCAACTTGGGTTTTAAGAAAAACCCATTTCAAATCTACCATCCATGGTTTTAAATAAAACCTTTTATTTTACCTACCTTGGTTTTCACAAAAACCTTGTATATATCCATGCTCTCCAAAATATGAATGCTTTGGTCATCAAAACTCAATGTTACCTTGTGACATTAATGTGACATCAATGACAACATAAAACAACTCAAATTGCCAATAGCTAGTGCTATTGACTATCAAGAACAAAAAACAAAAAGGCTGATAGTACTTTTGAAACTATTCACCATAAATGGACTCGATCATATCAATTGGATCCATAACCCTAGTAGAAATATAAAGCCCAAGATTCTACCATTTTCAATTTTCCATCCATTAATGGTATATTAAACCCATTTCAAAATCTTACCTTCACCAATATTATAAATTTCAATGAAATGATCCCCCCAAGGAGCCATAGCTTCATATAAAGCTAACGATTGGGAATCTTAATTAATATCATGATCTTGTGCATAAAAAAACTTTATCAAAATTCATATCAATAAATCTTCAAGTATGCAAAATTTGTGTCTAGATCATGTCATGATCTTCTGGAGGTAACAAGCTCTCAATCATCTCAAGTTATCAAACTCTCAAGCATCTTAAGCAACAAGCAAGCTCATTAACTTCATCAACAATGGGGATATCAACCAGGGCATTTTAAGGCTGCATACTTGCTTGGGTTGTGCTCTCTCTCTCTCTTATATTTTGGTATATCATTACTATCTTGTAGCTTTGTAGTTTTCAATCATTACATACTAATCCATCTTGTTCCTTCAAATATCTTATCTACTTGCCACTTAGCTTTTTTGTATTCTTAGCTTGCATATTTAATAAGAAATAATGCATGCCACATCTCTTAGGGACTCTACACCTCTTGGTTAGGGATCCTTATTGCATCATTTTCTAAAATCATGAAACCTCCTTATTAAGCAATTTTTTTTGTACCTATAAATAAAAGCATTGTAAAATTGTAGGTTTAATGACATTATCATTTTTTGTTTAATAAATAGTGTTCATGGTCACACAAAGTGAAAATATTATCAGTTGATAAAAGTGCTAACAACATTATCACTCCCATGGCAATGCTTTTTCCACTAAATCACTATTTTATCATTCTAAAATTTTCATCTAATATTTGAACATGGGTTTGATGTTGGTCAAGGGAGCCTCACTCTCTTATCCAGTTTAGCCAGGTCCCTTTCATGTTTTTTTTGATAGGATGGATGAAGGGGTTTTGAAAGGTACCCCAAACCATTTTATAAAAGCAGATCATCCAAAATTTTAGAAACAAGGAAGGGAGTGGTCAAAAGATCAACCCAAAAGGATACAAGGATTAGAAAAGTAGCAAAGCTTCATAAAAACTGAACAAAAACAAGCCCCATCCACTATCATCACACCAAAGCTAGAACTAATAACATCTAAAAACTAGAAAGCAATAAAGTACCATGTAGGAGATAATATATTATGAGAGAAGTAGAGTCAAGAAACAACCCTCAAGGAGGAGGTCCAAGGGCATATTGGTTTTGGGACTAAGGAATATGGAACTAAATAATATGGTCACCTATGCTTATACCATATACTCTTGATATTTAGATTTAGAGCGTGAAACCCCCTCCATTTCAAATACAAAATATGGTAGATTTTCAAATATGAATACCTGCAATCATCCATATTTCCATGGGATCCTTGCTGATGCAAATAAAGGCCATTATAGAGAATGTATTACCTCCCTGTGGTTTTATTGTTTAATTGATTTAAACCAACTGGGAAATCTTCCTACAAAATTGCGCATCTTTCCTGAACAAACTCCAAATTTGCTAAAAAATCCATAGATCTATTTCCTTCCCTATAAACATGTTTAATTTGAACAGTTTTGAGGGTAAGAATCCATCTTTAGGATTCAACTAGTTAATTTTCAATCATCCAAGAAGGGGTTTGAAATAATTTGAGCATGTTATGTTATTAAGGGAATCCCATTCAATAATAACCTTCCTGCCGTCCATAAAATCCAGTTGAGAGACCCCTTGGAATAGAGCTCGTGCCTTCGCAAAGTGACTAGTCTGACGATCCAAGTTTTTAGTGAAGGCCAACAAGATCCTTACATTTGAGTCTCTAATCAATCACCCAATACCATCTGGTCCTGGATTCCCATTGGAGGCTCCATCAAAATTAAGCTTCAACCAAACAGGAGGAGGAGGTTCCCAAATAATTTTAGGTTTGATAGAGACTTCAGAGTAAGGATTTGGAGGGAAAGTTCTAAAACTAAGGGCTAAATCCACAATAAGCTCCCTGATGGGAGTAACCTTTTCTAAAGGGAGAATGTCCACATTTTCAACAATTGTAGCTATAGCATGAAGGATAATGAACTTAGCAGGGTGAGAAACATTTTTAAAAGCTCAAGCATTTCTCTCATTCCAAATATGCCACCAAACATGAGGTAAAACAAAAGATCAAAAAATATGAAGGCACAAATATGAAAAGGGAGAACACCATTGGAAAACCAAATAAAAAAACACCTTAGGAAATATCCAATCCATACCTATATACCTCAAGAATTGGGAGAGGATAGATCAAGAAAAAAATAATCAGACAACCAGTGAACAAGGGACTCCTTTGAGCTACCACATAGGTAGCACCTGTTCGGGAAGACCAAACCCTTTTTTTACAAGTGACTTTGTATCATGAACTTCAGAGGGCTTGCCATAGGTGGTTAGCCGATAAAAGAGCACTTGTGTCTTCTAAATTATACACCTTTGAGGAATACGTTGAGAACGCAATTGTAGTACATAAATTTCTATCTCATGTAGAGGATCAAGAAGTCGTTCTTATGGATAGAAATATATGGAATAGAGTTCCTATAGCTATGTTGCATCGAGAGTATTTCCATGAACTTTATTTTTACATGTCAGAGTCTAAAATAGATCATATTACCATAGCACACTTTGTCAAGTTCTTGAAAAATAGCTTCCAATTTGAAGAGGAGCATTTCATGACTCCTGATGAACTTGACCCTATAAATGATATCCATAAACTATTCATAGAAAGCTAAGTGATTATTTCTACTACTGTTTCTTACAACTAGCATGTTGTTTGTTATTTTTATTCTCACAAGATAATAATATAAAAAAATCACAAAAAACAAAAACAAAACAACAAAACATTTCCTTTTAAAGTATTATAGTAGGTATATAGTTAAAATATATACCTCTCAACCCTATCAAACCAAAGAAGATGAAGATTGGTTAGGAAGACCATTAATTGACCAAAATGTCCCTCCTGAGGACCAAGTTCAGGAAGAAGAAACCCTAGACCAACAAGAAGAAGAGCTTGTTGTAGGAAATGAACAAGAAGAAACTATTAGAGAGGAAGGATCCTCATCCCCTAAAATGTCTTTGGGAGGATCTATCACTTTTGAGAACATGGGACAATTCTAGAAGTTCATTAACATTAATATTGGTGTTTTTAATAGAGCAGCCCATATGGACAAGGATCGAATTAGTGACACTCAAGAAACTCTAGAATAAGTATTTCAAACACACACTAATCCCTTGTCCTTTATTGAACAAGAGAAGCTAGACCATCCAATTTGGATATAATAGCTGTGATCCAGAGCATGCAACAATAGCAGGTTACCCAACAATATAAAGTGCCTGTTAACAAGCCTAGGGTCATTCCCACACAAAAGAAACCATAATTTACTGCTCTATTCACCAAGATCTTGATCAACATACCTCAAATCAACAAAAACCCAAAACAAAACCGAACACCAATTACCAAAAATCTAAGGTACAACATAATACTATTATAAATCCCCTTCATAATACTCTTCCTACCAACACTTTGCATAATAGCAATATAACATCTAATCCTTATGTCACACAATCATACACTCATAGATCTCATACCTATGTGCCACCAAACCAATATGGTGGACAAAATAGCAATCTTGAAGCCGTGGTGAAACAGTTAGTTTCCCGCATGGACCAGATAGATCCCTACCATCCATCGTACAATTATCGAGAGATGTGTAGTCAGCATTTAGATCCTATAGTCATAGCACAGTCATATCCTAAACATTTTCCTATGCCTGTTCTTCCCATATATAAAGGAACCGAAGATCTCATAAAGCATATTTGTATGTTTAGGATAGCATGTCATGATATATCACATGATGACTTGTTATTACTAAAAATGTTCTTGAAAATCTTGGGAGGAATGGCATTAGAGTGGTATTATCAATTACCCACTAATTATTTGAGGAATTTAAAAGAAACTATTGAGTCTTTTGTTCATCAATTTAGTGCCTACATCGAAATATATGTGACCATTAAAGATTTGTATAACTTAAAATAGGGCAAAGATGAATGTTTTACTAATTTCCTAGATAGGTGGAGACAGTTGATAGGAAAATTGCACTTTGTGTTACCTTATAGGGATATGTTGGACATATTTATTAATAATTTGCAAGAGCAACTACCTTATGAATTATCAACTGCTACCTTGACCACCTTCGATCAGGCTATAGACTTAGCCCGAAGAGTGGAAGATGCTCTCATTAGGAGAGGCCATCTTAAAAAGAGAGACGATGAGAAAACATCCAAAAATAAATATAATAATAAACAAGTTGTGGGTGATGGAGTCACCGATAGTAGAAATACTGCTAATGTTAATGCTGCAAAGATAGCGAAGAAGTTTGTATTGAAACCTCCTGATAGACCTCCTCGAGAATTTACTAGGTTAAATCAACCTTTATCAACTATTCTATCGCAATTATTAGAATGAGGTTTGATTCAATTACCAAATATTTGGGAACCTGATCGAACTATACCCGGATACAGAGCAGATTTACATTGTGACTTCCATAGAGGACTTGGACACACTACCAACTCTTGTAAAATATTAAAAAATAAAATACAGGACTTGATTGATAACAATGAGATGGAGGTGCAAGCCTTTCAACCTAAGAAAAATCCTCCTAATAATGTTCAAAAGAACACCCCACAAAACTAGGATCAGAATGCCAATCAGTCATTGGACATCTTTCAACATCTAGCCACCTCCTTACCAAAACATGGTAAGGAGGTGGCTAATCAAGTTGAACATCATAACGTCCCTCCTCCTACCCGATATGTAGGAACTATTAGTGGGCATTTACCTATTCATGATCTGGAAATATTTGACACAACTTTATCCGTGGTTACAACCATGCTTCTATATAATATTCAGATACCTGATCTTAGTGATACAAAATACAAGACTGAGAGTGATATGGAAATCACATCAAATCAATCAAATAGTTTTAAAGATGAATCGGATCCTATTCACCCTATCACAAGTTATATGGTTCTAGAAGAGCCATTTCCAAGAAGAGTCACTACTAGACCATCATCTCACCGATTACTTTCTAATGAGCTAGCTATAAATGCTAGACCAAGAGCCATTCATCATCTGCAAAATAATATTTTGGGTGCCATCGGAGCTGTTACTAGACAACAAGCTCAAAATTCTCAACAAGATCAAATTCAGAATGGTGGATCAGCTCCATTTGTTTTGAAGGTTCCTAATAAAGGGAATCATTCACCTAATGAATAATTATCAAATATTATAGCTAGAATTTCTCTCTTGGACCTTTTAAGATCTTCTCCGACACAGAGATGAATTAAAGTCAGATGATGGTACCACAAGACATTCAACCTGAAGCTATAGCTGATACTATAATAACTCGTGAAGTTGATTGTATTGAATTTCGGGATAGATACATACCGCAACATTGTTTACATAAAGATAACCCCTTGTATATTACTGCCTTAATTGGAGATGTAGCAGTCAAACGAGTTTTGATTGATAATAGTTCATCTTTAAATATATGTACTTTTGAGTTCTACCAAATATTTGGGTTTATAAGTGATGAAATGAAAAGAACTGATATGATCATAAAATCTTTCAATGACAAAACACAAGAAATGTGTGGAGTTATTACCATTCCATTGCAGGTTGGTCCAAGAACCTTGGATAAAATTGTGTTTATTATACATTGCCCTGCATCGTACAATATACTTTTGGTTCGTCCTTGGATCAATGAGATGCGAGTTGTTCCCTCAAATTTACATCAATGTGTTAAGTTCAAATTTAAGAATCAGTTGGTTACCATTCATGGTGATCCAAGACCCTTTGATATGTGTGCTTTTGCAGAACCTATTGGAGTTCAATTTTACCCCGCTTTGTCATCCACACATCCTAATTCTCATTATCCATATAAATGTGTGAAACTCACACCCACAACGTCATCTAATTCTTCTCCATCAGTTTCACCTCCACATACAGCTCAACCATATTTTAAACAAACCGTATTAGGACCTAAGAAAGATCCTAATCCCACAACCAATGTCTCTTGTTCTACTCCTATAACTTCCATACCTATAATAGACCCATCTATCGACATCTCTACATCGTCTACATCCACAAAATTCATATTTTTTGCATCGAAAGATGTAGGGAATGTTCCTTCTACCTCTTATGCTCTTATTGATGAGCTCTTACCTGATCTATCTAAAATTATTATATCAAAAGAAATGAATGCTTCTATGCAATATTCCCTTATTTTAAATAATTTGCCATCATCTCTTCATACCTTTGGCCTCCCACAACCTATGGGAAGTATTTACCAAGTCGGGAGCTGTGCCTTTATTTATAAGAGATATGACTGGGGTAGAATACCCATAAACATCAGAACTCATTATGATGGATATGCTCGATGTTATTTTACTAATGAGTATATTAAAGCCAAACCTATAATTCTTAAATTGGGATATAAAGTAAAAGGTTTGGGACCTTTCCAAAATGGTATGAAAGAAACTTTTGAGGTAGAAGCGTGGTCCGCCCGATGTGGTGTGGGCCTATTTTCTAGTAAGGGTCAGCCATTCCCATTTGAGGATGATGACCATATTATATGTTACCAATATTATTTAGATGAACGCGATTCTTTGTGTTTAACAAATAAGACATTCACATGTAATATGCTATCTATAGTCTATCCTGAGATGATCGCTAAATTCGACGATGAGTTGGAGGGAGATATATTTCATGATGTCTCCGTTGAGGAATTATTACATAATGGATTTTATTTTGATGGCTTTATACCTAGTATAGCCCATATTGAGGCCACGACTCCTCAAGACGAATTATCCAAGCTAACCTTGGAAGAATTACAAGAATTGGGTGTTTCACCTGCCCCACCTAATTTTGAGAGAGATCTATGCATGGAATTAGAAAATGTCATAAAAATTAACATTGGAACCAACGATAACCCTCACATAATCAAAATTGGATTAGAATTGAGTCAAGAAAAATAGGATAAATACATTACATTTCTTAAAGAATATGAAGATGTTTTTTCTTGGACATATGAAGATATGCCAGGTTTAGACCCTTCTGTAGTTATGCATCACCTAGTAGTGCATCTGGATGCTAAACCTGTAAAGCAGAAGATTAGAAAAATGCATCCTAAAGTGGCCTTACTAGTCAAAGGGGAGTTAGAAAAACTCCTCAATGTTATTTTTATACAAGCCATTGATTATGCTGAATGGATCTCGAATGTAGTTCCAATAACTAAGAAAGAAGCTACTAAGATTAGGGTTTGTACAGACTTTAGATATATTAATGTTGCATGCCCTAAAGACGATTTTCCCCTTCCCAATATGGATCGGATCATTGATTTTACTGCTGGGAGTGGAATGATATCCTTAATGGATGGATTTTTTGGTTATAATCAGATCAGGATAGTTCCTTAAGATCAGACTAAAATAGCCTTTATTACTCCTTGGGGTACTTTCTATTGGAAAGTGATGCCATTCAGTTTGAAGAATGCAGGTGCAACCTATCAACGAGCCATGAATTATATTTTTAATGATATGATGCATGATATACTACATGATTATGTAGATGACATTATAGCTCGTTCTACTGAAGAAGATGACCATTTAGATGACTTGAGAAAAGTATTTGACCGGTTAAAGGAATATCTTATCCGATTGAATCCAGCCAAATATATATTTGGAGTTAAGTCAGGTAAATTATTGGGGGTTATAGTTTCTTTACGTGGCATCAAAATTGACCCTCTCAAGATTACGTCTATCACTGATATTCTCGCACCTACAAATATATCTGAATTACCAAGTCTACAAGGTAAGCTTCAAGCTATCCGTCACTTCATTGATAAGCTGGCGGATAAAACTGGACCCTGTATTAAGCTTCTTAAGAAGGATGTCTCTTTCCATTGGGATGACGAATGTAAGGAAGAATTTGAACTTCTCAAACAATATTTTCTTAACCCACTTATACTTTCACCACATAAACCTGATCGCCCATTTATATTGTATATTTCTACTTTAGATTTTTCTTTAGGAGCTATGTTAGCTCAACTTGATGATGAGAAAAGAGAGTGTGCTAATTATTACATTAGTAGAACATTAATTGGTTATGAAACCTGCTACACAACTTTAGAGAAGTTATGTCTAGCAGTCATATTTTCTACACAAAAACTATGCCATTATATGCTCAGTCAGAAAACATACGTTATTGCTAAATTCGATCCCTTGCGATATCTCATGAGTCGACCTTATTTATCTGGTCGCACAACGAAGTGGGTTCTTGCTCTAAGCAAGTTTGAACTCATGTTTATAGGACAAAAGTTTGTTAAGGGTCAAATCATAGCAGATCAATTAGTTGTTGCACCCTTAGAGTCCACCCACCTCCTTGTCATTGAGTTTCCTGATGAATGCCTTAACCTAGAGGCGGATCATTCAGAGCAATGGTACTTATATTTTGATGGAGCCCGATGCATGAGTGGGGCTGGTGTAGGTATTATTTTGATATCTCCATAGAAACATCTCATACCTCTATCCTTTAAATTAACGTTTGCCTGTAATAATAACACTACTAAATATGAGGCTCTAATCCTTGGATTACGAGCTGCCTTGGCACTAAAAATTAAAAATCTAATAGTTTTCAATGATTCTCAACTTGTTATAAATAAAATTAACGATGTTTATCAAATTAGAGATGATAAATTGTGCCCATATAAAGCATATGTATTACAATTAATATCTTTATTTGATCAAGTTACCTTGGAAGCTATTCCTAGGACTAGCAATCGCGTGGCTGACGCTATGGCCGCAATTGCATCTCTTTTACCCTTGGAGTTAGATGATGAATATGCTACCATCATTATTCATCGACTCCAGGAACTTGCTTCAACTAAATCATGCTTGGAACCCTTGGACATGTTTCTAATCAACAAAAATATTCCTAAACTTTGGTACACTGACATCCTTAATTTTCTTCAAAATGGGACCTTCCTTGAAGGTTTTAATAAGGTAGCTTTCATCTTAGTCTTCCAAGATGAATAATTTGAACCTTTGATTAGTTGGCTCTCAGTGAGATACTTGTGTATCATGGCCATGGTTTAGGTGTCAAATTTTATAGGACTAAGATGGTTCTATCTTGCACTATACCCTCAAAAGAGTATATGGAAGTTGTTTTCAATTTACCTCTATAAGATATTTAATGGCATCTACATTAACACCCCTACCAAGGGATGAAAATTTGGAGGAAATTAAGCCAAACAAATAGAGAAAATAAAAAAGGGGTAGGTTTGTGAAAAACTTTTGATTTTGCCCTCTAGGATATTTAATGGCACCTGCCTTAATACCCTTCAAGAATGATGAAAAATTTGAGGATATTAAGCCAAATAAAGAGAGTGAATTAAGGTGATTTGGATTTTTGACCTTTGATGGGGAGTAAAAAAAAAATGACTTGTTTTAACCTATGCAAATTTTAACATGGTTTTTGGGTGAAGTTTGGGTTTTGTGAAATGCTTCTTCTAATGCTGTATTTGACTATTTAATTGCACACAAAACCATGAGTGTTAGTGCAATAATCAAAACATGAGAGCAACCCAAATTTTTATCACTCTAGGTGTTGGATTCAATTGAAAATGCACCTAGTACAAGCAATTTTTAAGAGTAGGTGTCAAGTTCAATCGAGAATGCACCTTTCTTACTCTGAAATATCCCCCTTTTTTCGCTACAATTTTGCAAACAATAGAATCAAAAACTGAATTCTATCCCCCCTTAATGTTTACAAAATGTAGAATTTATAGCACTCCTTTCAAGACAAGTCGACACATGACCCACGTTTGAAAGGCTTCCAGAACTAGTCGACACACGACTTAGTTTTTATGGGCCCAAGGTTACAAGTTCTTCTCAAATTCGCAAAAAAAAGATGTGCAATTTTATGTATTATATCTCCTTGGAGAAAACAAATGCACAAATTTTGATGTTTGGATTTTGCAAGTTTTTGTGAGTCCTTGTGTTACAATTTTGCAATCAAATAGTGGCTCCTTTTATGTTGTAAAATTAACAAGTTTTGAGAAGAAAGAAGGTTTTTCAAATTTGCAAAAAAAATATGCTTTTCTATGTCTTATATCTCCTTTGTGGTGAGAAAACAAAAAGCAATATGTTGTTGTAATTTGCAAAATATGAGCCTTCTTTGTTTGAATTTTGAAGTTTATAAAAAAAATTCTAAGTAATTTAAGTAAAAATTTATCAAGAAAAATAAAAACTATTTTAACTTTAAAATTACTTTAAAAAAAATAATTCTAAGTAAAATAATTTTTAAAATTTTTAATAAATTAAAACTAAATTAATTGAAAAATAAACTTCAAAAAAAAAAAAAATGTACCTTGATCATTCAGCTGGGCAAAAAAAAGATTATGGCCCTGACGAGGCTCGATCCCCCGACCTCCTATCGGGGGAGCACCCACATGTTGGACGGTCTACCGATCGGGCTAGGCCACCCAACGGGACTGAAGGTATCACAAGTCCCTTTTATTTCCTTGAAGGCCACATGACAAAAAAATATTTTATGCAAAATATCCTCATCGGGAATCGATCTGTTGTCCTCTTTCGTGCCAACAAATAAGAGTGACCAACATGCTACAAGGCATTCCTTGGTGGCGAGGTTGACGAGCGTGATAAGAAATCATGGTGCAAGAAAAAAAAATTGTTTTTTTTTAAATGTGAGGACTTTAGTCCCACATTCATCCCGTGGAGGATGAATGAGGACTTTTTAAGCCTCAGTCCACACCAACGCTTGTTGATTGCCTTTGGCCAGTCGGTGTCGGTCCCCTAGCCTTTTGGACACTGCCACATGGCACCAAAGGTTTTCTTGTCATCCTGTGGCTATCTACCACATGTCATGTTCGGTCCAGGTCGAGTCTAATGGCTTTCCACCACATGTCATCCAGATGTCGCTGCAGGTGGCAGTGCCACATTAGCGTTCTGTCCTGTGATCTAGTCAACATCTAGATCTATGTCTAGGTGGTAGTGCCACATTTTTGGTCTAGGTTAGTCTGAGTTAACACCTCGAGATCTATGCTTGGGCGTGCATGGGTCCCTCTGATCATCGAATCTTAGGGATCGAAGGGCCTCCTACCCTCACAGATACCGAGGTGGTTTGCTCTCGTGTAGTTGTCCCCTTAGGAGGGGGAGGATGTTCCTGCCCTCTTGGCTCTTACAAGATGTTAGGAACCTATGTGGCTCCTGGGCCCATGTGGCTCTATGGGTCATGGCTTCATACATGGGGGCCGAGGTGAATATGCCTCAAGGCCTTCGCCTACGTGGCCGATCGCCCACTTGGACTATCGACAGCATGTGGCTGTCGACTATGGGCTGTTGCTCCCATGAAGCCAATCGACAACATGTGGCTATTGAATATAGGCTCAATCGATCGACCGCTAGGATGGTCGATCGCCTAGCCTAGGTAGGCTTAGAAAGATTGACATGTCCATGATGATGATCGCCATGGTGGCCCGTAGGCCCACCCGCGACTAGACTCCAATCAAGCATGCCTAGGGCCTGGCAGGTCACATGGACATAGCCAAGGATTACCCTCCATGTCTACCAGCCGCCATGCTCACTTGGAGTGTGATGGCAAAAAAAAACTTTGATCCAGCCCCAACATAGTTGGCTCTGATGCCAATGATGACAAATAGAGTCACAAAATTATTGATTTATCATTACCATAGACTATAGAGAGTCAAGGTTTAAATAGGAGATAAAATAGAACATTAACAGGACGGTAGCAAATAACACTAACTACCCTCTAACAATAGAATAGGGAGTTGCATGTGATGCAGGAGCATCTGGTGACAGTGTGGGCAATCTTGCATCCTTCAAAATTTTCTTTAAGTTCTTGTATTTTGATGTATTTTGTTTCTTTTTCGGAGGAGGGAAGATGTTGCAAAGCCGAAGGGGAAGTTGTTAGAAGAGCTAAGGCAAAGGTTGGAGTGGGGTCATGAAATCATGACCACATTGGCTACAGCAAAGGCAGGGCGAGTTTCGTCGTGATATCGCAACGTCGCGATATCACGATGGTTATGTTGGCAGAGGCAGAAGTTGCAGAGGAGTCACGATATTGCGACGGTTATGTTGGCCGAGGCGAAAGTTGCGGAGGGGTCGCGATATCGCGACGTCGCGATGTCGTGACCATATTGAAGCTATGGCAAAGGGCGGAGGTGGGGTCATGAAATAGTGACATGTTGCGATTTCGTGGCCTCAAAGGCAGTGGCAAGTGCAGGGCATATTTTGTCGCGATATCGCGATGTCACAATATCGTGATATTGTCTCAAAGTTGAGAGCGGGGCGACATTTGGGTCGCGATATCGTGACATGTCACGATATCATGACATGTCGCAATATCGCGGTCGGAGAAAAGTCAAACTAAAAGCGAACACGCGGATGGTCGGACAGGGCGGAATCGACACATGGCTGCCACATGTGTTGAAGGCGACGCCACCAGTTGGGGGTAGGGTGGAATTTGACACGTGAAAGCATACAGGTAATAGGCCAAAAGGGTGAGGGCCACGTAGTCTGAAGAGAAAGATAAAGATGTCGACCCTACATATGTATCTTTTATTATTGTTTTTGAAAGAACCGTAGTTACAGGTGATAGACATAATGGCAGAGACAATGGTACTTAAGGACAGTCAGATCAAAACGATGGGTGCAGGGTGTGGAAGCCATTAATGCAAACTCTCAGTAGATCGGGCAGTGGCCCATTTATGACAAAGAAATTTGAAAGTTCAAAGAGGGGGAAATTCGAATTTGAATTTTGGGTTAGGTGAAGGCATTGATTGCCTAGAGGATCGGGGCCTCGATAAAGACTCAAAACCTTTGTAATGAGGGGGGGTGGACCGGAGAACAGGGAAGAGACAGAGGGTCAAAAATACCAGAGCACCTCTGGTTAATGTATGCCTGCGGGCTGTTTTATTTTGGAATGCATGTAAATATTTTTTGAAATTTTAATGAAAAGTTGAATTTGTAAGGTGTTGGTTTTCCCGTCCCCATCAGTGGTATCAGAGCGGGAGTTCCTGAGAGTATAGCAGACCGCCGAAGGAGATGAAGTTGTACCAGGACTTGTGGGAGGGCTTGAGATCAGGTGAAGATGCCTTCGAGAAGAAACCCGGTGGGTGGCAGAGGCATGGCAGCAAAAGATTTCTGGGCTTTGCAGCGGCAAGTTCAGGCCTGCAAGAAGAGCTACATAGAGGGCACGAACCGAGAAGAGATGCAGACAGTGAAGATGAAGTTGATGAAGAGGAGAATCAGTTTGAAGAAGAGGAAGAAGATGTAGATCCGGCACAAGCCAGACTATACAAGGCCATATCTCAGATCGGGAAGAGGCCGAAGTTAGAAGTTTCTACATATTCTGGGAACTTGAATCCGGAGGAGTTAATAGATTGGATAAATGATTTAGAAGAGTATTTCAAATATGAGGAGGTTGAAGACCCTAACCGGGTCAGATTTTCTAAGACCAAGTTAAAGGGCCATGCCAGCATTTGGTGGAGAGGAATACAGTTGGAGCGGAACCAAAGAGGAAAAGAGAAGATAACAAGATGGGACAGAATGGTGGAGAAATTAAAGAGGCAGTTTATTCCCGTGGATTATGAACTGGACCTGCTACGTAAAATGCAGAGTTTGAGACAGATGAATAAAACTATCCAGGAATATACGGAGGAGTTTTATAAAATCTCCATCAGAACCGGGCACTTAGAAGCAAGTAAGGAAAAAGTGGCCCGTTATATTAATGGGTTGAGACCCAGTGTTCAGGAGGAGTTGAGTTTGGTTCGGGTAAGCACCATTGAAGATGCTTACCAATTTGCTTTAAAGGTGGAAGAAAAACTGAACCAAAATTTTGAGAGCAAGCAAAGAGTGAAAGGACCGGGAGGAAAGACCGATGGAAAGAAAGAAGGAAAGGAAGAGAAGAAAGAAGAGGAGAGCAGCAGCCGAAGTCAAAAGGAAGAAGATGAAGAACCCAAACCGCAAGTTCAGAATGATGGCTACCCGAGAGGAAGAGGTAGATCTGGACACGGGTATGGAAGAGGAGTATTTCGTGGAACATGTTTCCATTGTGGTGAAGAAGGACATCGGGCATTTGAGTGTCCACAACACCGAGAAAGGACAAACAAGAGGCCAGTGGGTCCTGCCAGAGCAGTTGTGGCAGTTGAAGATGCTGATTCAGAACATTCTGAAGAAGCTGAAAAGGGAGAAGCAATGATTGTGAGGAGGACCATGCTGGTGGAGGAAGACAAATCTAAGCAGAGGAGAATCCTATTCCGCACCCGATGCAAAAGTGCAGGCAAAGTCTGTAATGTTATTATAGACAATGGGAGTAAAAACAACTTAGTTTCTGAGGAGATGGTTTCTAAGTTGCATCTGGAGAGAAGGAGGCACCCGCACCCATACCGGATTGCGTGGTTGCGAAAGGACCACAGAGCATGGGTCCGTGAACAGTGCTTAGTTACTTTCAATATTGGAAGATACCAGGATGAAGTCCTGTGTGATGTTTTCCCCATGGATGCTTGCCATTTGCTGTTGGGAAGGCCATGGTAGTTTGATCGGAGTGCAGTGCATGATGGTCGTGCAAATACTTACTCCTTGATGAAATATGGAGTGCGGCACAAGTTGAAGCCATTGCAAATAGTGGATGAGAAGGTGTGCAGCAATGCCAGAATTTGTCTGGTAGAAGGCAAAAATTTTTGCCAGGGAACGGGACTTGAGCAGGCTGATGAGTGTTTGGGGCTGCTACAAAGGACACGGACCGAACAACAAAGAAGTGAAGGTCACTTCTCTTGTTACCCCGGGTGTCTGATGCAGGAGCATCTGGTGACAGTGTGGGCAATCTTGCATCCTTCAAAATTTTCTTTAAGTTCTTGTATTTTGACGTATTTTGTTTCTTTTTCGGAGGAGGGAAGATGTTGCAAAGCCAAAGGGGAAGTTGTTAGAAGAGCTAAGGCAAAGGTTGGAGTGGGGTCGTGAAATCGTGACCTCATTGGCTACAGCAAAGGCAGGGTGAGTTTCGTCACGATATCGCAACGTCATGATATCGCGACGTCGTGATATCACGACGGTTATGTTGGCAGAGGTAGAAGTTGCGGAGGGGTCGCGATATCACGACGTTGTGATATCGCGACGGTTATGTTGGCCGAGGCGAAAGTTGGGAGGGGTCGTGATATCGCGACGTCGTGATGTCACGACCATATTGAAGCTATGGCAAAGGGCGGAGGTGGGGTCGTGAAATCGTGACATGTCATGATTTTACGGCCTCAAAGGCAGTGGCAAGTGCAGGGCATATTTTGTCGCGATATCGTGACTTCGTGATATCACGACATTGTCTCAAAGTTGAGAGCGGGGTGACAGTTGGGTCACGATATTGCGACATGTCGTGATATCACGGTCGAAGAAAAGTCAAACTAAAAGCGAACACGTGGATGGTCGGACAGGGCAGAATCGACACGTGGCTGCCACGTGTGTTGAAGGCAATGCCACCAGTTGGGGGTAGGGTGGAATTTGACACGCGTAAGTGTACAGGTAATAGGCCAAAAGGGTGAGGGCCACGTAGTCTGAAGAGAAAGATAAAGATGTCGACCCTGCATATGTATCTTTTATTATTGTTTCTGAAAGAACCGTAGTTACAGGTGATAGACATAATGGCAGAGACAGCGGTACTTAAGGACAGTCAGATCAAAATGGCGGGTGCAGGGTGTGGAAGCCATTAATGCAAACTCTCAGTAGATCGGGCAATGGCCCATTTATGATAAAGAAATTTGAAAGTTCGAAGATGGGGGAAATGCGAATTTGAATTTTGGGTTAGGTGAAGGCATTGATTGCCTAGAGGATCGGGGCCTCGATAAAGACCCAAAACATTTGTAATGAGGGGGGGTGGACCGGAGAACAGGGAAGAGACAGAGGGTCAAAAATACCAGAGCACCTCTGGTTAATGTATGCCTGCGGGCTGTTTTATTTTGGAATGCATGTAAATATTTTTCGAAATTTTAATGAAAATTTGAATTTGTAAGGTGTTGGTTTTCCCATCCCCGTCAGTGTGTGATTAAATACTAACCTAGGAGAGAGTTCTAACTTAACCACAAACCTAGGATATTTAGATATTAACCTAGGATAGAAAAATAAATATCTAGATAGTAAAATATAAATGTAAATACTCTTTTACCTAGTGGAGTAAATGGTAAATATCCCAAGTAATGGAATATTACTCTAACATCGATCACTTTGGGCATATGGATCGTATTGCATTTATCGTTGTTATCATATTTTTGGGATATTTATTGCTTATTGTCCTTGATTTCCACATATTCCTCCTCTTTTTTATCTTCTATGGTTTCCTTATCTTCCTTAACTTCCTCATCATTTTTTTATTTAGTGCTATATTCAGGTGTATCTATCACTATGTCTACCTCAATCGCATTTTCATCATTGGGAGAACTACAAGGAATAGTTACATCTAAAATATATAGTGCAGGTGTAATACATTGATGATTGTGAATAAATTTCTCATTGCAATGATAGTAGAGGCCTTTTGCTTGTTGTTCTTTCATTTCTTCAAAACTAAGATGTTTAATTGGTAGGGTTGGGTTAATTTTGGGGGTTGTGTAAGTTCTTTGTGCCTTTCCATTATGCATAGGTTTGGGGGAAATGTAAGTGGTTTGATATTTCCCCACATTGTTCATTAATTTTGTCTTCGGCTAATTTTTCCAATATAATAGTCTAAATCATGGTACTAGGGTTGAACATTTGTACCTCTAGCCAAATCTCTTCCTTTAATCCATTGATGAAATAATATATGAAAATTATTTCATCCAACCCTGTGTATTGTTTGGTGATATCCTTAAATTGAATTTCATACTCATGCATGGAAGTGTTTTGATGAAGTTCCCAAGTGTTTTGATGAAGGTCCTTGAGAAAATCCCACATGTTTGGGTCCCACATGGCTCTGATACCAAATGGTAGAAACCTGAAGGTTCTAAAATAATTTAATAAAGAAATAATTAAAATAACATCTAAATTAAAAGAATCACTTTTATAAAGAATCATTGTTTCACTGGTAGGAAGGTCCCTCTAATGCATTCAATAAACAATTATATATTCTTCTTCATGGATTATTTGATATGGATTCCTCTCATATCATATATATAAACCTTTTCAATCATGAAATTTCAATCATGACTTTTCAACCATGACTTTTCAATAGTAGTGAAATATAAAATTAAAGTAATAAATAATAATTAATAAGTAATGTTAGGATGTGGGATCCTAAAAAGATCTTCAAATGCTCTATTGAAATTTTACAACTTTACCCTTTTGACCTTTTTATCTCCTTCATATATGCCTTGCAACTTATCCCAAATTTACTTTGTTGATGTGTAATGGATAACATTTATAAAATCTATTTTATGTAAACCTCTCAAAATTCCATTAATTGCTCTTGAATTGTGATGATGTAGAAGCTTACCATCCTTATATGTAGGTGGAGTTTATGGTGTTGTGTATCCATTTTCAAATGCTTCCCATATATCGTTTCCAAGTGCCATTATATGAAACTTCATCCTTGTGCTCCATAGTGCATAATTGTTTCCATAAAACAACGGTGCTGAATTCCCTAAAGATCAAGTGTACGAATCCATCTATGTTATTGATATATTTTCCTTCAAGATATTAAAATCTTCCAAAGAAACCCACTATGATACGAATTGAAGAACACAAGCTTATACTAAGAGGGGGGTTAACAATATAAGATAAATTTTTACTTTTCTTTCTCAAATAATATCATGCAATATATCAATGGCAATATCAACAACAGTAATCAAAGCAATGCACAAATCACCACACAAAATAGAGACACCAATTTAACGTGGTTCACCCAATATGGGCTACTCCACGGAGAAAATATTTCACTAAAATTTTTTCAACAAATATCTTGGGAATTCTTCCCTATTACAATATTTATGGCCATTTTCCAAAGGAGACACCAATCTCCTAATCAAGTTCATGTATCTCTATCCATAGGAGACACCAATCCCCTTAGTTGGTTTGTGGATATCTATCCATAGGAGAACTCCTTATCCTCTACTTTGGCTGGTGATCCTCTAGAAGACTACTACCTCCACTACAGTGGATTGTGGATCCCTATCCACAAAAGACTCTATCTTCACTCAGAAGATCTTTATTTTCACTACCCTGGCTAATGGATATCTATCCACTTAAGACTACTATCCTCTACTCTGTCACCTCAAAATATTATTCTCAGCTATGTCTTGAATTTGCACTAAACATAGTCCTTCGGTTTAGCACAAATATGCATAATTTTAGTCTTTAATCAGTATTAAACACATTCTTTTGGTCTAGCACAAATATGCTCAATCTCTGTGTTTGATAAGCAATTAACACAATCCTTCGATTTAGCACAAATCTAGTCAATCTGATATGGTACAAACCTGTTCTCAAATCTACACCAAACTTTATCCTCAAATATATCCTCAAGCCTTAACACGAAGCTTGACTCAATTATAAATCAACTCTACTATATCTTCCCCAAACCTTAACTCAAGGTTTGAAAAAATTAATCAATCAACTCTACTTACAAGTCTTATCAAAGACTTACCTCAAATCTATCCACAAGTACTCTCTAGAAATTGCTCTCACTGCTCTCAAGTCTTCACCAAGACTTACCTCAAATCTTCTCAATAATTCCTCACTAGAACTTGTCCAATATGCTCAAAAAGTATTCACCAATACTTGCCTCAAATCTTGCTCAAAATGTCCTCACTAGAACTTGTCCAATCTTCTCAACAAGTCTTCACCAAGACTTACCTCAAATATGCTCAACAAGTCCTCTAGAACTTTTACAAATATTATTGTAAGCTTCCACAAAATATTACTCAAATCTACTCTCTCTATTACAAAAAACCTCTTCAATAACACAAACAAGCTTCACACAAATGTTTTTTTAATCTCATAGAAACATATAGAGAATTGTTAGAGACTCAATATGCATCACACTCACAACAATTCTCAATCACTTTCAATATCTCTTACTTTACCACATAAACATATAGAGAATGGTTAGAGACTCAATATTCTTCACACTCACAATAATGCTCAATCACTTTCAATCTCTCTTTTGTTTTTTCCATAGAAACATATAGATAATTTTTAGAGACTCGATATGTTTCACTCACAATAATGCTTAATCACTTTCAATATTTCCTTCAACTCAAACAATAAATCAAGAATAATTTGTTTCACATAACTTGAACTATCACTCCAACACTTCCAATCAACTAAGCTCAATCAAATCCACTCAATGAAAGATTATTCAACAACGCTTATCAAATACACCTCACATAACAATGATACTCATGATCTTTCACAAACCCTAATCATGCACATGAAGGCTCACTCAATATTTCCAACAATACTTATGAAACAAGGTTTCTAGCATCAACCTTCATTCTAGAAAAACCTTCATAAATCAATATTGGATATGTAAAAAACAAACTCAACAATGCTTATCAAAAAATATTTTTCACTCCAACTTAGCATTCATAACATCCAATCCAATAATATTTTACTCACGAGGAAGATGTACCCATACCTTTTATTTTGAAGGATATATGTCTTCAAAAATTGTCTTAAGCACACTCAAATTTTCTTTGCCAACACTTGGGTTAGATAGCCACAACCTATCTCAATGTCTCCACAAAATAATTTTCTCAAAAATTATTTTCCATAAAAAATATCAAATTCTTTTGTTCACCTCATAATATCCAAACTCACAATATCTAACTCAATAATTTCATTAAAACAAAATTCACAACAATCTCCATTATACATCTTATAATATCCACACCTTATAACATAAATTTCATTCACCAAAAATCAAAATAAAATATTTTAATTTTTCCTTTACCTTATAACTCTCCCAACCACTTATAACTCACGTCAATATCAAAGCAACTTTAATTTTCAATACTTTAGAGAATAAAAATGAATAGCATACCTTAAATTCAATCTGCCCACAAAATTATTTTTAGCGAATTCGACCAAGTGACCTTGCACTCCCCAAAACCCTAGCTCAAGATAGGCCATCAAGTGGGTTGCATTCCCACATGAGGCAAATGGTCCATGCTATCCTAAAATAATACCTTATAAAATTTCTGAGCAACTCAAACAAAAACTCCTTCCTCACACAAAATGTCGATCGTGTGAATCGAACCGCGATTTCCTCCTCGCAAGCCTTGGCACTCTCCCAACGACTGCCTGCTCTACCATCATCAGTGGGATTTTAAATCACTTCACTATCTTTATTACCTCATTTCCCTCCAATCTCTTTGAAATGCGAATCTTGCTTCTTCCTAGGATGCAACACTCGATATTCTCTTTTCTCTTGCATTTGAAGGTGTAAGTTCAACTTTAGGAAATGGAATTTATTTCCTATATATATATATATATATATATATATATATATATATATATAGCACATTGTTCATTACTTCTCACATTGGCCCATTTCGAATTTAAAATTTTGAATTTAGTTTTTAAATATTAAATTTAAAAACCTTTGTCTCCCTTATTAATTTAAATTAAAATTTTAATCAAAGATTAAAATATTTTAATTTAAATTAAATATTTTGTGATCTTCTCAGTGATATTTTCAATTTGAACTTCATTTTTCTTCACCTTGTTCTTTGGCCCAAAATATTATAATAATATAATATTATTATTTAATTTAACTTTGCTTCTCCTTCCTCAGGTCTCCATCCTTTGGGCTCTTTTTAGGCATATAATATTAAAAATTAATATTATATCCTATTCCTTTCTAGGAACTTATTGCTTTTGTAAAAACCACTTAATTTACTTAATGACGATGGAATTAAACTAATATTCTTTTGACATCAATGACAACAAAACTACTCAAAATTTCCTACACTCTACTTTTATCCAGAGCTTCTTCAAGCTTGATGATCTTTGCTTCAACATCATAGAATATTTTCTTGTAGTGCCCATCGTGCAAATAAACCGAGATCTTATCAACCTAGATGTTCTCTATCTTCTTAGTAGGATCAATTTTTATTAAGTCATTTGTCACAACTTCATAAACGTAATCACTTGGAGTCATTTCCCCTTGTTATTTTCAAACCAGGGGAATCATCTTGGTAATGTGGGCCTCCATGGCAACTAGATCGAAGGTGACTTTCTTGAGTGGCTTAGATGGAGTGAGTACCTCATTTCTCCTGTGGCTCTTCAACCACTATGACAAACTAAAAGCACGAGGATACGGAAACAAAAAAGGAAAAGCTCCAAGTACGATGCAAAATGGAACTAAACTTAACGCTAAGTCCTACGAATTGAAAATGCATGAAATAGGAAAAGCATAAATGAATTGAAACCCAAATGAAAAGCCAATGCGGAAAACAACCCTTTATTTTATTGATATGTTTCGAGATTCGGTTACAATTCGCCTCCTCCCTTTTTAGGGGCGAGGAGCGTTAAATTTGTTTCTTTGTTACATCCATGGATAGCCATCCTTCTTCCGCGTGCCCACATGTAAGATGGGTGGACCAAAACATCACCGCCGCTTGTATATACGAATGTTGACTCCCTGCTGCTCCTCCAATGTCTAGGTCCTACGTTCAAGGAAACATAAAGACAATTAATAGCACCTGTAGAGGAGACGAAACATGCAATCCCAAAACCCAAAGCTAATGCATGCAAAGAATAAGTAAAATGATAGTTAAAACAGATCCAAATCAGCTAAAAACTTCACAGAGGCATGGGAACATCATCGGGAAGGCATTGCAAAAAGAACAGTCTACAAACTTGCCATGGATTCGTATTCGTTCCGAGGCGGGATGAATATACCTGCAACAAAATGCCGGATAGCACCGCCCAAAATGTCACATCTGGACAGCTCCAGATCTCCTGCAAAAGTGGGGGTTAGCTAATTGGGGGTATTTTGGGATGACCCAGATGGTCAGATTTCCCCAATTTGGCCTCTAACACCCAGATTTTGATGATGCCCTCTGCAAGTTAGTAAAGGCGAAAAAATGATGAAACATGATAAGATTTGCTCAAAACGTTATGAAATTGAAATTGCAAACTATCTAAGCAGCATAAGATGAAATGCAAAAGAAAATGATAGAAGGAAAATCTGCCATAGATTCCTAATCATTCCTAAAGGGGACGATTAGATCTACAACAGTGTAGGGGGCGCCTGGGCAGGCCGCCCGCCGTTTGGGGCCTGATTTTGGCACCAATCCACTTGGGATGGGTCCAAAATCTCTTGTAAAGTGTTGTCGGCAAATTGGGTGGTATGCTGTGGCAAAATGTCGGGTTTTGGGCTCAAGATTTGACCTTCCAATGGTCACCCAATGACCTCCTCTCTAAAAGAGATCACGGATGTGAAAGGCACAAATCAAACAAGGGCGTATGGGGAAGTAAAATGGCAGCACTTCGTTGCTCAAAAATGCTCCTTCTCTGTATATTTTGGGGTGAGAAAACTCACCAATTTATAGACCTGGAGGTCTCTTTGAATGAGCATGCAGGGGCGCCACTTGGCAGCCATGCCCTTCCAGGGGAGGGAAGATTCCTCCCTGATTAGGGGCTTCATGACTGCCCCTGTAACTGCCTCTAATGCTCGAAAACGCTCACCCACACTCCCATGAAATGAAGGAAGCGTTAAGTGGTGAATCCGAGCTGCCATTTGTCAAGGTTTGACTTTTTGCTCGTCAAACCCGCTATTCGCCCCACCCCGGAGCGAATACTGCTATTCGTCCCTAGGCGGGGCGAATACCATACCGTAATCGTTCCTGGGTGAAACGAGTATGGAGCAGAGTACCTGAGGGTGCCAAATTGACCTCTGACCTCCAAAAACTATTGTGAGAGTGGTTAGGACCACTGTTTAACCTCTAGGGGCTGCCCTGGGGGCTGTGCGTGTCAATGCGATCAGTGTTTGCAGTCACATAATCGGATTGGTGCTGTTTTGGTGTCTATAGATGCCCCTTTTTGGGAAGCGCTGTGCATGGCGCAGTGTTGAGCAAAAATAGATAACCAAAGCACTAATGATTAGGGTTTCTCAGTAACCTAACCAACTTTGGATGCCCCAAGTATGGAAAGGGCATGCATTCTTGAATCCTTGCTTCTGACGAGCGAAGGAACTCAATTCAAGTGTTAACCTTTTTCGGTGAGGTGTTACTTGAGCTTGGACATTGATCAGTCATGAATAGGCAAAGGGCACAACCTTTTGTCTGTGGGAACCTTGAGTTCATGATTCATGAATGCCAAGTGTTTGATCAGCTTGTGATTATTGCTTGTTTGCTGCCCCAAGCAGGAGCGTAGTTGTCTTTGTCAATGATTCTTTGAATGCATGTTGTTTCCATGATTGGGTGTGTTTTTGTTGATTGGTGACTAAGTGTGACTACCCCCTCAAGCGACGAATCGATGAGGGAATGACCTGCATGAGAAAAGTGACGAGTCGCTTGACCCAAGATGACTTAGGTAAGGGTGCCTTCAGATGTTTGATCTTTGAATGTGTGTGCAGTTTTCCCGACATTTAGACCTATTTTTGGTGGGTGTTAACCCTTTTGGTGACGTCGTTTTAGGGATGAAATTCTCGGCAATCCGTTCTCCCGTGGAGCGGTCCGGCTATGGTAGCCTTCTTAGGGAGTAGGAGAGCGAGGATTTGCAATCCCGACGTCTATTTTGCATGCCCGGAATATCAAGTGCAAAAGCACTCTTATTGGACAATTTTATTGCTTTGTGTTTTCATTTTTTTTTTTGTTGTTTTTGTTGTTTTTGTTTTTCTTGCTTTGTAATCGTTCCTGGGTGAGGCGAATACCAGGCTGGTAATCATCCCAGGGCGGGACGAGCGCTAACCAGAGCGCTCATCCCAGGGTGGAACGTTTACAGGCAGAAAATCCTATTTAAGGGCCAAAATTAGGATTTGGGGTCATTATCATTTGATTTTTTTGGTGATTTTGGAGCTCTGAGGAGGAGGTCAATTCTACGAAGCGAAGCGCTGCCAAATTTTTCCTGCCACCATGAGTTCACGGACCGGATCGAGCGGCGGAGCCGAAGCGAGACCGGTAAGTGATCCTCCTCGTTATTGTTTGTTTGTTACAGTGTAAAAAACCGTAATTTGCTTTGTTTTTGCCTTTTGTCTTTTGTGTTTGGTTTTTTAAATTAAAATGAAACCCTAGACGACCAAAATTGTCGAGAGTAAAAACTTAGTTAAACCCTAGGTTGGGTTTACGTGTTTGCAATTTAATCGTACTTAGGGTTAAAACCTGGTGCCAAATTATTTGTTTGATTATGTGTTGGTTTTATCGTTTATCAGTTAGAGTTAAAAACCCTAGAATTGACAAACCATTGTTGTTGATTTTTTGGTGTTTTTGTTTAATTTAATTTATCAATTAACAGTTAAAAACCTAGAACTGACAAACCATTTTGTTGATTTTTTTTTTTGTTTTTGTTGAATTGTTGTATATCCATGTTTTTGTTGTACAGTTTTTTTTAATGTTTTTGTGTGTTTTCTTTTGCAGGTTGTGAAGAGCCGGTATCGTGTGCCTACAGTGTTTACTAAAGCGTGGGAGGCACTGACTTTGACGATTGGGAGTGGCTTGATGCCCTTGGGCTCAAGCAAGTGACTCGGCTGGAGCCGGTAGTCGGGGATCGGGCCTACCTGACGGCCCTGATCAACTTGTGGGATCCTCGGACTAATACCTTCCATCTCCCAATAGGGGAGATGATGGTTACGTTAGAGGATGTCTATCAGATTTTGCGGATCCCGATAGACGGATTGCCGATCAGGACGACGCCACGGGACCAGCGGACAACAGTGTTGACACGCTGCTTCGGGCATGGGGCGGAGGTGGGTGTGGATAGTCCAGTGGAGAGGGCAGAGGTTGACTGCCAGATTGGTGGTATTCTGGTATGATGGTGGCTTGAGAAGGGGGTGTTGGGAGTGAGGCACGCATTGCTGATGGGCCTCATTTCCAACATGTTGCTACCCGACTCTTCGGGCGTGAGGTTCCCATGGAACCTGCTGGAGGTGGTGTTTCGGTTGGTGGAGTGCCCGACGGAGGCACCAATGATCATGAGATGGGGACAGACATTGCTGGCACAGCTCTATGATGAGTTGTACGAGGTCCGCTATCGGAGGCGAAAGGGTATTGGATGCAGCTTCTTGTTGCAGTGCTGGGCGTGGCAGCACATAGCGGTGGAGAGGCCAGTGGGGTTACCATGGATGACCCGGGCGGAGATGGTGGATAGGGATATAGGGTATGGGGCTCTGTGGCGGCGGTCTGAGGAGCAGGGACAGAGTCGACGGTGGGCAGGTGCCGTAGGGCACTATGCGGATGCCTTTGCTCGGCTGACTCCAGGGGAGGTGTTCTGGCACCCCTACCGGGACTGTCCAGCCTGGCCTGAGGCTGGAGAGTGGCTCCGATGGGTATGGAGGGGGCGGTGGCTGATTGGGCACCACGGGACTGAGCAGGAGTTCTTCCCATATGGCCGGGTTACATGATAGTTTGGGGTGCACCAGGGGTTGCCTGGTGAGCCCGTGATCTATCGACATCGGGGGCCGAGAAGACTCTAGCCTGGCCAGTCATTGCGCCACTAGGTGAGGATTCGGATACGGTGATTGACGTCCCGGATGTGGATGACGTCGGGACTACCATGGAGTATGATCAGTGGTGGACTCTACGACGATGGCGGGGAGAGGGACCACTGGGAGGCGCAGAGGCAGCAGCAGTAGGTGATGAGGGTGCGGAGGCACCAGGTGAGGGTTGGGGAGCTCCGCTAGAGGATGCGGACATGGTGGAGGTAGATGATGTGGGTGTGGATTATGGGGTTCCAGATCAGCCGGAGATGCAGGACGCCCTAGAGCAGTGGGAGCCAGAGCAGGTTGTAGTCTCGAGATTTGCCTATGCACCAGGCAGTGGCGGAGGACACGGAGGCAGGGGTGCACGCTGAGAATGCATGATTGGTGGGGCTACTATGGAGGCGAGATGAGGAGCTGGGGGAGGCTCTGTAAGAGAGGGATCTCTTACGGGCTCAGCTAGCGGAGCGGGAGAACGCATGGGCTGCGCACCATCGATAGGATGGGGATACCGATGCTGCATGGGAGAGGGATCTCCTACGGATGCAACTGGTGCAACATGATGATGTAGTAGCGATGTACCGTCGATGGGAGGCGGAGTGGTGTCGGCATCGGATGGATTTGGAGGGAGAGATCATCCACCTCGGGGGCGGGTACCTGAGCCCTCTGGAGGTGGCTCTTCGCGTCGGACGAGGGGCAGTGATACTGAGCAGTCAGCATCATCTCATCGCAGGTGATTGGATGAGGGAGGGGGTAGTAGGCATGATGCGGGGGCTAGCAACAGCCACCCTGAGGGGTCCCATAGGACCCACACCATGGGGGGTAGTTCCCGTCGCACCGATCCTGCGTGATCATGGTGGCCGACGCCTTAGGCTTTGGGGATTTTTGAGCTTTTGGATTTTGTTGTGGGGTCACAGGACCGGTTCATTGTAGCCTGCGAGCATTTTTGATGATATATACAGATGACTTTATTTTATTTATGCACATGTCATGATTTGATGTTATGCACGATGATTGATGAATATGGATGTATGCATGTTAATTTATATTGATGGATGCATATGTTTTGATGAAATGCAAATGTTTCTAATTTATATGATATGCAAATGGAATGGATGAATTGAATTTGTGATTTTTGGTGGTCGCACCATAGATTGTTTAGAATTTATGGCTTTTTGTGCTGGGTGATTGTGTGACTTTCTTTATGTATACGGGCTATTTTTTGTATTTTTTGATGGCAATGTGAGGATGAAAGATAGCAAGTTGGTTTAGAATGTAGGTAGGGTTTTTCGAGACTCGGATGTTTTAACTATCTAGCCAAGACTGTACTTTTATCTTACGAGACTTTTTAACAAGGTATGAATCGGACTTGTTTTTGACCAAGTTATTTCACATCCCTGTGTGTGCAATTGAGTTCATTTATGTGGTGTTTGTCAGGATACCGCCAGTGCCAGATAGGTTGTCAACCAAACCTGTACTGAGGATCACCCGATTAGCTCCACTAACTCCTTTGTTGTATTTAGTCGGATTAATCTACGGTGCTATCGTAGGATACCATAAGCTAGCTCATCCACATGCAAACATTGATCTGCACACAAGTTAATGTGACAGATATATCGTCATGCGGGAGGTTTACCACCAGTGACCGATAGGCTATCCACCAAACCAGTACTGAGGTTTGCCTCATGACCTATCGGAATGCTGAGAGTTCCAGGGATTCAAGTTCGACTCCCTTCTTTTCTTCAATTGTATTGGGATACTTGCTCTTTTGTAGTGATAAAAATCACTGTTTATTTTATTTTTGTTTGTTTCTTTTGAGCAAGGGATTTTGAATAGTGAGTGATGGGAATCACTATTGTATGTGCTTTTTGATGTATGCACTTTGGTTGTGATGTCAAAATTTTTTGGAGTTTTGACTTTTGCAAATTTTTGATGTTTTGCAACCTTTTGAGAACTTGGGATTCTTGGGGAATTGGGTAGGGAAGATGCTTGTCCTTTTGCCAACTCTCAACATTCTTGGGGTCATTCGCACAGGGGGATGAGCAAGATAACCGTTTCGCTTATGGTGACCTGGATTGCTTTGCAGGTTTCATCTTTCGTTCACACAACTTGGGAATTTTTATGTGTTTTAATTTGTGTTGGGATGCTACGTAACAAGGTGTGATCCAAGTAGAACTCTACCTTTGTAAAATTTGTCTGACTTGGTACAGTACGTGGCTAGAAAGCTAATGATGACTGAAGGACGAAAACTCTTGATACATTAGAAGACAACCGACTATGATGTGGGAAAATAACGTGAGTGGCGGTTATTTGCGATGAATTATTGATAAAGTGGAAAAATGTGAAAAATGATGGTTTTGCCAAGTAATGGCGAGTCTATGGTGCGTTGACCTTTATGACCACAAATATGTAATGTATGGATGTGATGCTTAAGGCGGCTATATATTTTTGTGTTTTTGATGGATTGATTTTTGTGAATATGAAGATGAGATGCAAAAAGAGCTCTTTATTGTTGTGATGATTTTGAGTATGCATGGAAATGAGATGCAAATTTTTGTTATTTTTGATGATTTTATTGTTTTTGAATTTTCTTATTTTTGACCAAGCGATTGTGGGAACCCTTGGAGCTTTTGGTTTGACCAAAGGGGTAATGGGCACCTTTGGGGCATTTTTGGGTTTGACCAAGCGATTGTGGGAATCCTTGGGGCTTTTTGGGTTGACCAAGCGATTATGGGAATCCTTGGGGCTTTTTGGGTTGGGCTATGGCTCTTTTAAATATGGAATGGCCTCAAATGACTGATGTTCAAGGGTTCTAGTTCCTTGATTCCGTCAAGAGAGGCTAGCCGGTATGTTCCAGGTCCTATTTTACTGTCAATGACATAAGGACCTAACCAGTTTGCCGTGAACTTGTCCCTTAGATGGGGCGGCAAGTTAGAGTTCTGTTGGTTCTCTTTCAAGACCAAGTCACCAACCTGAAAGTCCCTCGGGTGAACTTTCATGTTGTATGCTTTCTTAAGTCGCTCTTGATAGATACGTAAATGCTCGAGAGCATTAACGCGTCGTTCGTCAAGCAACGTAAGCTGGTCTAACCGGGCCTACCATGCAGTGTCATCATCGATGAACTCTTGCATTGATATGCATAGGGAAGGAATTTCCAACTCGAGAGGCATGACTGCCTCGGAGCCATACACCAGCGAAAATGGAGTTGCCCCGGTGGGTGTCCGAATGCTAGTGCGATAAGCCCACAGGGCAAGTGGGATCTGAATGTGCCAATCCTTATGACTATCTATGACTGTATTTTTGAGGATGGCGACTAGCATTTTGTTTGACGCCTCTGCTTGCCCATTTGCCTGCGGATAATAGGGTGTCAAAAAACTATGCTGAATTTTGTACTTTGTGGTCAAAGCACGCACATATTTGTTCTTGAATGACGTCCCATTATCCGAGATTATCTTGGATGGAATACCAAAATGACATATGATGTTATGTAAAATGAACTCCACAATGCGGGGTCCAGTCATAGAGGTTAGCGGAACCGCTTCCACCCACTTGGTGAAGTACTCTGTGGCCGTTATGATAAACGTGTGATGGCCTGACGATGTAGGGGAGATCTTTTCGATTAGATCTAAGCCCCACTACGAAAATGGCCAAGCCGATTGGATCGGATGCAAGGCCTGAGAAGGTACGTGTGTCAAATTGGCATGATGTTGACACTTCACGCACTTCCTCACATATGCGCAACAATCTCGCTCTAAAGATGGCCAATAATAGCCCATGCGAAGAATGCGCTTTGCGATGGCCATACCGCTAAAGTGGCCACCGCATGTACCATCGTGCGCTTGGGTGATTGCCCAAGTGGACTCCTGCTGGTCCAAGCAATGGAGGAGGATCCCTTCATAGCTTTGACGGTACAAAATGTCTCCTAACAAGACATGTTTTGCCGCTTTCTGTTTGAATGATCATTTTGCGGCATGTGTCAATCCAAGTGGGAGGTTACCTAACTTGAGGTAGTCCCTTATGGGTGTATACCAATCCTGTTGATCGAAAACCTCGATAGTCTGAACGGCCAATCCCTCTTGAAGTTTATCCCTAGCAAAAGCTGAGTGGGAAAGAACTTGTAAGAATAGCATTGTGTTGCTATTAAGGGGAGTAGGGGAGAACAAGGACCCCCAGTTGGCGTGATTCAGATGATCGTGGATTCGAGAGAACCTATCCTGAGGTGGTTCAATCTGGATCATGTGGATTCCTGGCATTAAGTCAGAGCTTGCACGCTCCATCGCGGATTGCGATAGTGTTTTGACTTGAATGGTTGTCATATCACCAGAAATGTCTTGCGGGATTAGTGACCCCAAAGAGGCCATAGTGTCCGCAAAATGATTCGATGATCGAGGGAGTGCCTCGATGTCGTACCATTCAAGCTTTGCCAAGAATTTGTCCACAAGGGCTTTGTAGGCCTATAGAACTGGGCATTTACATTGGAATACCCCTTTGACTTGGTTGACGATTAACAGCGAATCACCAAAGATGTTCAATCGTTTAATGTTCATGGTGATTGTTGTCTGAAGACCTATGAGCAAGGCTTCATACTCTGCATTGTTGTTGGTGCATGGGAAATTTAATTTAAATGACAGAGGCATTGGAGCACCTTGCGGTGTGAAGAATACTATTCCCATGCCACCACCTTGCTCACATTTAGAACCATCAAAAAATAGGGTTATGTCGGCCTGTGACTCAGGCTCATCAAAATCTGGTGATTCTGAGACATGGAAGACCCCATCATCGGGTAGTTCTATGGTCAGAGGCTGATCGTCTTCGAGAGGAGCCTCTGCTAGTTGATCGGCTATGACCTGACCTTTTATGGATTTCTGTCCAATAAACTCTATGTCAAATTCCGTCAACAACATGATCCATTTCACCGTGCGACTACTATGATAAGTACGACTCATCATGTACCACAATGGATTCTCCTTAGACACAACATACGTCTTGTTGCTCAGCATGTAATGGCACAGCTTTTTGGTAGCAAACACCACTGCCAAGCAGAGTTTCTCAACGTATGCATAGTTAAGTTCATAGCTGACCAAGGTGCGGCTAAGGTAGTAAGTAGCCTATTCTTTATGAAGTTCATTCTTCTGGGCTAACATGGCGCCCAGTGCCACCTCAGTAGCTGAGATGTATAAGTAGAATGACACTCCTGGTCTGGGTGGTGCCAATACTGGCGGCGAAGCCAAGTATTGTTTAATGTCATCGAAGGCTGACTGGCACTCGTCATCCCAGTGAAATGCTACCCCCTTGTGCAATAATTTGTTCATGGGTCGGCACTTGTCAGATAGTTGCGCTATGAAGCGCTTGATCGACGTGACCTTTCCCTGTAGGCTTCTAAGCTGCTTAATGGTAGTTGGGGGAAGCATTTCAAGGATTGCCTTGACTTTGTTTGGGTCCACCTCGATGCCTCATTTTGAGACTATGAAACCCAAGAGTTTTCCAGATGTGACGCCAAATACGCACTTCTTGGGATTCAATCCGACTTTATGTTCCATGAGGCGATCGAGGATCTTGCTTAAGTCATCGAGATGATCTAGGCGCAAAAGAGATTTGGCCAACAAATCATCCATGTAATCTTCCAAAGTCTTGTGCATGTAATCATGGAAGATGTATGTCATGGCACGTTGGTAGGTGGCGCTAGCATTTTTAAGGCCAAAGGGCATGACCTTATAACAAAATGTCCCCCAAGGCATTGTGAATGTCATTTTTAGCTAGTCCTCGGGATTGATACAAATATGATTGTATCCCAAGAAACCATCCATGAGGGAAAGCATTTCGTGACCCATTGTAGCGTCTACCAATGCGTCGATGCTCGGCAAGGGG
The DNA here is from genome assembly GCA_028583015.1 of Wollemia nobilis. Classification (NCBI taxonomy): domain Eukaryota; kingdom Viridiplantae; phylum Streptophyta; class Pinopsida; order Araucariales; family Araucariaceae; genus Wollemia; species Wollemia nobilis. The sequence goes on along the minus strand of JAQPPZ010017240.1, from coordinate 1,831,022 downwards.
AAATCATCCTTAGGACTCGCTTTGTTTAGATCTCAAAAATTAGTGCATATGCGAATCCTCCCATCAAGGCTTCTTGACGGGCACCATGTTGGACATCCATGGTAGATAATCCACGCAGATGACAAACTGTGCATCCAACAACTTTTGCAATTCATCTTTGACCATTAAGGCCACTTTTGGGTGCATCTTACATAGTTTTTGCTTAACTGGCTTGACTGTCGGATCAAGCGTTAGATTATGCATGACTAGCTACGGATCTAGTCCCGGCATGTCTTTGTATGACCATGCAAAAACCTCCTTCTTCTCTTTGAGAAGGGCAATGTAGTTGGCTTGCTCTTCGGGGGATAGACTTACCCCCAGCTTGATGATCTGTGGATTCATTGGGTCCGAGCCGATGTCTACGTCAGTCGTCTCCTCGACCGACATGTGGGATCCATCCTCCAACTGGTGTGGAGTTGGGATCAAGTGGATATCATTTGCCGAGTTTAAATCATCGTTAGGAACCTCGGGTCCCTCTTCAGCATGGAAGATATCCTAAGTTGGCCTAGGGGTAAAATGAAGCATTTCATCGAAAGGCCAGTACTCGGATGGGGATGGTGGTGAATTGATGCGATCCCAGTCTATGGCATCTATGTCTAGATACAATGACTATGTTGGATCGATCGGATTGTGGATGGGGGTGGTTAAATCAATGGAGATCATGTTGATGAAATGATTTTGGTCTCCATTACCGTGGGTGTGATGACTCGGACTTTCTGGATGTTCTCTGTGCTCTGGATCTGGCTCTAGAGGTATTGGCATGAATGGATTGGCCCTATGTGTGGATAGGAAGATAGGGTCTACCCTCGACATTGATATCATTCTAGGGTCCCTTGGTGGAAGGTATTCTCTGTATATCTAAAGTGGAAGATTCAACACATGGTCCCATTGTGCTGGATTTACATGTCACTCATTCTCTGGCCTTATGTTTAGTTGTTCATGCACATCATCAATATCCAAGGGATATTGTTGTTGCATCTGCCACATGTGATTGAGATATGCCATCTCAGTCTCATCTTCATAATCACTATCAGAGATCCAAAGGCCTTCGTTGGCTCCGACAACTGCTTGTGGCATTAAAGGCTCATCTTGCTCGAGAAAATTGATGTGGCCCCATCGGGGTTGTTCCATTCTCTATGGGGGGACTTGATTTCCTTGGAGTGGCGCTTGCTCGATTGGAGCATCTAAAGGGAACATTGTCAAGAGGTTTTCTTGATAATCATCCATGGGGATCACCTATGAGTGATCGCTATTTGATTCGAAGGGGTCACACTCTAACTCATCCTCTGAGGACCCTTCTTGACATTGTCTAGACCCTCCTTGAAAATGAGCTCTCGAGCTTTCTCCTCTCTCGAGCGAAGGGAAGGGATTGCGAGGGTCAACAAGGTTGATTGCCATTAATGGGAGATAATCCCTCAATGTATATGTCATGTTAGGGTTGGCATATGGATCTGATGCCAATCCCCCCTTGTTGCCCATCCCTAGGCTTTGCATGTTCTCCACCAAGATGTCCAAGGGCAGGGGGTGGTTGAACCCTACTCCTGACTTGTCATATGGCATTTGGTATCTTGGTTGGCAAAGAACACGTACCCCTTGCTCATATCTGCCTAACCCATATTCATGCCAATTGCATTGGCCAAGGTATCTCAAAGCAAAGTCTGGGTTAGACAAATAGTTGACATTTTTAGAAAAAGGCTCTTCATCTTCATCCTCTTGCGTGCATGGTGCAACGCCATGATCAAGGCCCCCATACACAAAGTTTTTCTGGTTTGGCGGGTAGCCTAGGGGAACAATAGTGCCGATGGGGAGGCGAGGTCTCCCCATGTCTCCCATGGACTCTAGTGTGGGTTTTGCTACAATATTCCACACCAGATACTCCCCTAGGCCCGTATTGGCCATTTCAACGATGATTGTTGGTGGTTGAGGGGGAGGGAATGGAAGTTCTCCCTAAGTCCACTCCATGTCGGGTGAACTAGGAGTCTCAACTTCCATTCATCTAGGCATCTCCTCAGTAGAGATAGTTGATACTAATGGCAGTGTCTCTTCCAGAGGTTGCGCCTCTCCCACCATGATCGCCACTAAAAGCATGAGGATACGAAACAAAAATGGAAAATCTACAAGTACGATGCAAAATGGAACTAAACTTAATGCTAAGTCCTACGAATTGAAAATGCATGAAATAGGAAAAGCATAAATAAATTGAAACCCAAATGAAAATCCAATGTGGAGAACAACCCTTTCTTTTATTGATATATTTTTGGATTCGGTTATAATTTGCCTCCTCCCTTTTTAGGGGTGAGGAGCATTAAATTTGTTTCTTTGTTACATCCATGGATAGCCATCCTTCTTTCGCATGCCCACATGTAATATGGGTAGACTAAAATGTTGCCACCACTTGTATATATGAATGTTGACTCCCTACTGCTCCTCCAATGTCTAGGTCCTGCATTCAAGGAAATAGAAAGACAATTAATAGCACCTGTAGAGGAGATGAAACACACAATCCTAAAACTCAAAGCTAATGCATGCAAAGAATAAGTAAAATGATAGTTAAAATAGATCAAAATCAGTTGAAAACTTTAGAGAGGCATGGGAACATCACCAGGAAGGCATTACAAAAAGAACAATTTGCAAACTCGCCATGTATTCGTATTCGTTCTAGGGTGGGACAAATATACCTGCAACAAAATGCCAGATAGCACCGCTCAAAATGTCACATCTGGACAGCTCCAGATCTCTTGCAAAAGTTTGGGTTAGCTAATTGGGGGTATTTTGGGATGACCCAGATGGTCATATTTCCCCAATTTGGCCTTTAACACCCAAATTTTGATGATGCCCTCTGCAAGTTAGTAAAGACATAAAAATTATGAAACATGATAAGATTTGCTCAAAACGTTATGAAATTGAAATTGCAAACTATCTAAGTAGCATAAGATGAAATGCAAAATAAAATTACAGAAGGAAAATCTGCCACAGATTCCTAATCGTTCCTAAAGGGGACAATTAGATCTACAACAATGCAGGGGGCCACCCGGGGCAGGCCGCCCGCCGTTTGGGGCCTAATTTTGGCACCAATCCACTTGGGATGGGTCAAAAATCTCTTGTGAAGTGTTGTCAACAAATTTGGTGGTATTCTATGGCAAATGTCGAGTTTTAGGCTCGAGATTTGACCTTCCAATGGTCACCCAATGACCTCCTCTCTAAAAGAGATCACGGATGTGAAAGGCACAAATAAAACAAGGGCGTATGGGGAAGTAAAACGGTAGCACTTCGTTGCTCAAAAATGCTCCTTTTTTGTATATTTTGGGGAGAGAAGACTCACCATTTTATAGACATGGAAGTCTCTTTGAATGAGCATGCAGGGGCGCCACTTGGCAGCCATGCCTTTCTAGGGGAGGGATGATTCCTCCCTGATTAGGGGCTTCATGACTACCCCTGTAACTGCCTCTAATGCTCGAAAACGCTCACCCACACTCCCATGAAATGAAGGAAGTGTTAAGTGGTGAATCTGAGCTACCATTTGTCGAGGTTTGACTTTTTGCCTGTCAAACCTGCTATTCATCCCACCACAGAGCGAATACTACTATTCATCCCTGGGTGGGGAGAATTCCATATAGTAATCGTTCCTGGGTGAAATGAGTATGGAGAAGAGTACCTGAGGGTGCCAAATTGGCCTCTGACCTCCAAAAACTACTGTGAGAGTGGTTAGGACCATTGTTTAACCTCTGGGGGCTGCCCTGGGGGCTGTGCGTGTCAATGCGATCAGTGTTTACAGTCACATAATCGGATTGGTGCTGTTTTGGTGTTTACACAAACTCAAATGAGCTTGACTAATCTTCAATGCCACTGGATTTTTAGGCATCACCTATGACTTAGGAAACAACTGCAGCTTCAAAACTAAGGTGAAGGGGAACTAAGCCTATGAACTGTTTGGCTCAAAGGAAGAAGAGGAAACAAAAACAATAGGGGGAACCAAAATAGTATAATGGATTGATGTACTAGGGGTGGCTACAGTTACACTTACTTGTGGAGGAGCTTGTGTACTCACAACTTTGAAAGAAGTGATAAAACAAAGGGTGAGGGACACAAAAATCGATTTAGACCAGATGTAAATGAATTGAAACAAAGGGAGGCCAAAGGGAGGGAAATAGAAGTAGTAGTAACTTGTGTTTGAGGAGTAGGGAGCAAAATGTAAGAAGAATAAATGTTGAATGGGGGAGCAATATATGTAGAAATTGCTAGAGGTGAAGTGACAATCACTATTTTATCCTGAGTAGAAGAGGGAAAATATGTACCTTCAAACTCAAGTGTTGTGTGAGGTGGTTGTGAGATAGGTTCCTCTTACACTTACTACTTCTCTACCTCTACTTTGAGATATATAACCTCCATTTTTTGGTTCAACTACTATTCTTGAATTAATTGAGGCTCTTGAAAAGAGCTAACCTAAGCAAATGATACCAATGTGGAGGATTTACTGCAAATGCAGTAACTACAACCGTGGAAACTAAAACAACGAATGAAGAAACTACACCAATTATCAAATTCCTTATATCCTTTAGAAAAGGAAGTGCATCTTCTACACTTCTCTTAACTTGATAATATCCCCTCTTAAATACCAACATCTATTCCTCTTCCTCCTATGTCGCTTCTTCAACTTCTGGGTTACCCTCTTTGGCCATGCTTTCTTCACTATTATATTTTTGAAAACTTCAAGGTACAACATTAGAGAAAGTGATAGTTTGATAGATGTTAATAAATTCATCATATGCATCGAATAATGCTTCATCCATATTCAAACCATAAGCTGATGTAATTTTTCCTCGGTGGAGCCTCATAATCCACTAGTTTGTGATCTTTTGCTTAGACCATGTAGATAGTTGATCTTTCATTTAGTTAAATATTCTCAGATGAGGAATATTCTCTCTGTGCACTACAAGATTATATTCTGCCTATTTTTCATAAAAATCATACCATGGTGGAAGTGACATCATGGGTTCAACATACCACTCCAAATAATGCCCCTCAGGATTGTTTCACTTTTGTTGAATGTCAGGCCATGGGTAAAAATGAAATTTTTTGCCATTAATTAACTCCAAAAGATAACCCAAGGGGTCGTACCTCCATATTTGAGGTAGTTCCACTAGACCTAGATCTTGGATATCCTCCATGAGCAATCTATTATGACAGACACGGCTCACCTCTATACTTCAAAATATGAAAGGCATTGTGCATGTTGTCCTTTTACTGCACCCTGATCCATAAACATTATTAACGTAGTCATTCTAGTGTACCACATCCATTTCAAATACATGCTCTGTAGCAAAATATGGAAGCAAGAATGACTTATCCATGAAGCCAAACATCTGCACAACTATGTATTGAGTTAACAAGAAGATATCATCCTTTTATGCCATGACAATCACTTCTCTCATTACCTGTGACACCCTTTTGCTCTTACCACAAATCAACACAATTGCAAGGTCCAAAAATTAAGCAGTTAAAATTATAAAATGAATCCCTCCTTGACATAGTGGGAGTCTAAATATAAACTGGTAAAACCTTCTTCATCTCATCAACTTGTGCAACAACTATAAATAAAAAATGTTGATGTAAATAAAAATGAAATACCATACGAGGAATGATGTATGATTTAATTATGTCTCCTCTCCCATATTCATTTTTTCCAATTGAATGTGCATCTTCCAATAAGTAAAATCTACTCAATCAAAATAAATTGGGTTTTTACCTGCCCTCATCATTGTTAAAGTGTAAAAATCCACTTGTGATATGCACTACGCAAGTACTGCCTGCCACTTGTGAACTATGGGATCTTTAAGGAGTCTATAAATACATGCCAAAATTGAGTATATATCTGGGCTCTTAAAATATAAAAGTGGCTTGATAGATTTTCCAACTTCCCAAGTTGTGACTCTTTGATTAACTGCATTTCCATGAATTGGTGCATTGGCATAGTAGATAGGAATTTCTCCTCTTGTTCATTGAGATGTAATTTCTTGGATATCATGTTGGATTGAGGCTTCAACCCACAAGAAAAATCTTCCCACACTGTGTTAGAGGAGATGGTTAAAACCACTTCATGGTTTGCCTTTCGAATAGCCCTGCTAGAGGGGTTATAAAATCTAGCAATTATCTTCACTTTTGCCGAGTATGAATGTACAGGAGTACACATATAGAGGAACAACTATGAATAATATGACACTATTAAAGGGCTCTCTAGTTTCAATCCCTTCTTGATGATGAATTCCATGTCTTGGCACGGTTTAAACACACCCTTATTGGTGATGATGTAGTCTCTTACTTCTGCCATGGTGTCAGAGTACATATCAAAGTCAACATTCTCATTTCACCATGCTTTTTTGGACCTTTTCCCACATTCTACTTTCTTCCTTGACTTATTGGGCTCTATAGTGTCAACTTTACTTCCTTATCCTCTAAGACCACAAACCCTTCCTTATTGTGTGCCCCTCATTTGATATCTAAGCATGTATTTATATAATATTTTTAAGGTGCCCTCTGTAGATGGTGAAGGGCAACCTAAGTAGTAACCTTATATAGGGGTCATATGGGTAGTTAGACCCAATAAGGTGGTGATGCACATAAAGTGGTGGAATAGTATTTTAGAAGACTTGAGGACATGATGCAAACAAGGGTAAGTAATAGTGTTTTTGAAGACTTAGAGTGGCTATATAATAATTTTAAATTCCTTCTAGAGCCTTGTAAGTACAAATTCCTTTCTCATAGCCCTTAGACCCAAAATACTTCTCCTAAAATATTTTAACTCTTTATTTATTTATTTGTGGAAAACATCCCAAAAGGGATGCCACTTTCGGGTAAGACCCAAGGAGGCAGGGGTATCCATTTCGCCAAAAATGCCCAGGACTCGGACCTGGCCTACCACCTTTGACATACTCAAGGAGCAAACAAACACACAAAACCAATTTAAAAATAAGTAAATAACAACAAAAATAATAAAATAAAATAAAAAACATGCTCCTTGAGTGTGTCAAAAACAAAAGCACAACCAAACACGCACAATAAGATAAAAGAAACCACAACACAAACCACATAGAAAAACACAAGAACCACATAACAAAACACAAACAAGACAAAAACAACAGAACACTACAAAGACATAACCCAAAAAAAAACATGAAAAATAAACACAACCAAAACCTAAAAAATTAAAAAATAAAATAAAAATAAAAATAAAAAACAACCAACAACGAGACAATAAACAAAAACAAAAAACATAGAAAACACTCACACATAAAAACACGAAATAACACAAACAAAGAGAAACCCAAGAACAAGAACGAAAAAAAACACAAGAACAATAACAAAAAACATAAAAAAAACAAAAAAAACAACAAAAACACAAGAACAACAAAAAACAACACAAAGAACACAAAAACAAAACAAAATAAAAAATCCCACCCACCTTAAAAAACTAAACAAAAAAAACAAAAAAAAAAAAGAAATAAAAAATGAACAAAACAATGACCTATCTAGACCAGAAGACTATTAAGGCAAGAATCAACAGAGGAAACAAAATAAAGAATAGAATGAGCTAGGGAACTAAAAAAAATTGAATGAACCAAAGAGAAGCAAAAAAAAAAAACAAGAAGAAACTAGGTACCTTCGAAGCTGGAGCCATCCAAAGAAATGATAGAAAGAAGAGCTTCCCTAATTTGAGAAGCCCACCATATAGGAGGGTGGCCATAACAAGTAAGATCACCTTTGTCCAAAGCCCAATTAGCTAAAGCATCAGCACTCTTGTTTTGATCTCTGACCACATGATTGTAATCAACTTTCAAAAATCCCATCTGGATTAATCTGAATCTTCTCAATAATTCTTTTTATTCTCCAATCCACCTTATGATTCTTAGAAGGATTCTTCAAGAGATTAATCATAAGTTGAGAGTCAGACTCAACTAACACCTTTTCCCATCCAACCTTAGTAGCCTCCTGAAGGCCTCTGAGGATACCATACCCCTCAGCAAGGTTATTGGAAAGAATACCCAAATTCTCAGCAAAAGTAAAAACCAGGGAGCCATCTGAAAGTCTACCAATTCCTCCCACCTTGGCTTTTCTAGGGTTCCCTCTAGAGGCTCCATCGGTATTGACTTTTCCAAAATCCTTAGGAGGAGGTTGCCAATTTCTATTCCTATCCATCTTACTAATACTCACATTCCCTTTAAGTTGGTTGCCCTTAGAAGGTTTAATCTTCAATCTTTGCATCACTTGATCCCATCTTTGGTGGGAGTTTTGGGGGTGATTAAGGAGATGATGGACTGATTCAACTAAGTTGGCTATGGTCTTTTGCCAAATATAGTGAATATCCTTCCTATCTTGATTAAAAATTTGGTTGTTCCTTTCATTCCAAATATTCCAAAGAAGAATGGTAGAACCCATCCAAACTAACTGCCTAATAAAATGATCAACACCCTCTTGATTAGGCCAATCCCTCCAAAGCTGTTCAAAAGTAAAAAAATTGGACCATTGTAAGCCAAGTAAAGTGGCCATTCTCCTCCACAGCTCAGAGGCTAAAGTACACTCAATAAAAATATGGTTGATATTTTCTACATTCTCTTCACACATTTCACATCTAAAAGGGCCATGAAAACCACGCTTCATAAGTTGCTCACCAGGTAAGCACCCTACGATGCAATAAAAGCCAATTAAAGAACCTCACCTTAGGCCAGAGCTTTTGAGCCCACAATCGAGAAAATATGTCAGAAGAATGGTTGGGATTATTATGGCATAAGGTCAAATAACCTTGAGCAACTGAATACTCACCCTTAGTAGTGTTGTTCCATCCAAAACAATCTTTTTCATGGGACCAAGAGAGGGATCTCATATGAAGGATGCCTTGGATATCTTGTCTTTGCCTTTCTGGGATTTGAATAGGCCAGTCCTCAATAGGGATCCAATATCTACCAACCTTTGAATTACCGGTATGGTACCGATAGTAATTAGCCACCTTTATCCAATTAGCTCGGTGAAGCTCCTCCATCCAAGGCCTCCAATCGGGAAACCGAGTTATCAAAGGCTTGTGACCATCCCAAGAATCTGTCCAAAAATTTGCATGTTGACCATTATGAATGATCCAAAATAATTTTTTTTTATCAAATCCTCACCAGTCTTAAGAACTGCTAAAATGGGAGAACCTTTGGTAGGAAGTTGATAGCGAACAAGGTCTTCAGGACTTTTGTTCTCAGCATATTTAGCACGGAGATTATTGGCCCAAAGAGCATTGGGGTTATGCAACATCCTCCAATATAATTTAGCAGCTAAAGCTTTGTTGTTATTAATTGAAGACCGTAATCCTAACCCCCCTTCACTCTTAGGAAGACATAAAGTATCCCATTTCACCAAGGCCCATTTTCTTTTCTCCTTAGTACCACTCCAAAGGAAACGATGACTGATTTGATCCAATTCTCGAAGAACAACCTTTGGGATATTCAAAATGGAAGAAACATAAATAGGAATAGCTTGAAGGACTGATTTTACCAAGGTGATTCTACCCCCAGAAGAAAGCCACTTGTTGGTCCACTTTCCAATTTTCTTCTTGACTTTGTCCAACAACCAATTCCAATCTTTATTTTTTTGCCTTTGAATATTTATGGGAATACCTAAATAAGTGATTGGAAGAGAGGTCTTCTTATATCTTAGTTTATCCAAGACCATGGATTCCTGTCTAGCAGAGCAGTGAAAGAAAATAACTTTAGATTTGTCTTCATTGATCAACTGCCCAGATAGCCTTAGAAAAATAGCTAATGATTTGCTTAATATTAGAAGCTTCCTTAATTGTAGCTTTACCTAAAAGAGTAGAGTCATCCACAAATTGAAGATGAGAGATAGGTCTAGCTCCATGAGCAATGGTAACTCCCTCAAGGGTTTTGTTTTCCCTCTTTTTGGTTATAGTCCTACCCAAGCATTCAGCAAGAATGATGAATAAATAAGGGGATAGCGGGTCACCTTGCCTAATACCTCTGGAAGCTGGGAAAGACTGAGAAGGCCTACCATTGATAAGAACTAAGTAGGAAACTGAAGAGATACATCCCATAATCCAATCCATCCAATCCTTAGAGAAACCAAATTGCCTCAAAACTTTGATAAGGAAGTGCCAATCCACTCTGTCATAAGCTTTGGATAAGTCTAACCGAATGAACATGGAAGGAGAATTTTGCATATCCATGGAATGGATGGCTTCCTGAGCAAGAACTATCTCATCTACTATTTGACGTCCTTCCACATAACCCCCTTGCTCTGGGGAAATAATCTTATGCAAAAGAGGCTTCAACCTTTCTGCCATGATTTTAGTAATGATTTTGAGAAGAACATTACATAAAGCAATAGGTCTAAAAGTTGAGATATGATCAACCTCTTGAGCTTTTGGAACAAGAGTAATATAAGTTTTATTGATAACCTTCAAAATTTCTTTGGCTTTCTTGGCTTCTTCCACCACCTCTAATAAATCAACATGAAGGATATCCCAGAACTCTTGGTAGAACTCAATAGGAAAACCATCAGGACCTGGGGTTTTCCCTTTTTGCATTTTAAAAACTACTTGTTGAAGCTCATTGATAGTAACATGAGCAGTCAAAATAGAGTTCTCCTCGAAGTGATAAGAGAAGGGATTGCTTGAAGAACATTATGTTGTGAAGCTGAGTCAAGGGGAGTAGCAACAAAAATATTGGAAAAGTAATCAACAACAATAGAGTTCATGCCATCCCAAGTATAAACAACATCTCCAGAATCTGATTTTAAGGAAGAAATAAAGTTGTGAGATCTTCGAGCTAGAAGAGATTTGTGGAAGAAATTTGTGTTTCGATCTCCTTCTTTGAGCCATTGAATTCTAGATTTTTGCTTCCATAAGATTTCTTCTCTTTTTTCCCATTCCTCTAACTGAGTTGTGAGTTTAATTTCATCTGCACTTCTCTTCTCTGTGAGGCCATCTAAATGGATTTTCTTATTCAAATTTTCAAGATGAGCAATAACTTCATGTTTTTTTTATGAACATCCCCAAACTCTTTCCAGTTCCAAGTCTTGATTTTGGATTTAATGTATTGCGGTATTTTGGCAAAACAGAACATCTTAGTCCCATGCCTAGGTTTACCTTCCTTCCACCATTGTTGCACATGAGGTCTGAAGGAAATGTCTCTAAGCCACATTAATTGAAAATGAAAAGGAGAGAAACTCACATTGGTTTTCCACATTTCCACCATGACTGGCCAATGATCCGAACCAGCATTATTAAGAGTCTTCACTTTAGGAATGTGACCATGGATTAAGAAATTTTTAGAGAGCAAAAACCTATCCAATCTCTCCATTATACAAGCTAAGCCTTGCCTTATGTTAGACCAAGTCATAAGGCCATTATCTGGTTGGATATCCACAAGATGGAGGTTTGCAATATATTCGCTCATGAGGTCAGTGCTTTTGTCCAAAATTTCTCTTTCCCCCCCTTTTCTCATCCAGAGAGAGGATGGTATTGAAATCTCCTCCGATCAAGATCCAAGCTTTAGGAAAATGAGAGATAATATGAGTAATATCCTTCCACTGGTCTTCTTTTTTCCTCCAAAGAAGGTTGGAGCATAAACAGTAATGTAGAGCATAATCTGGTTGGAATGTCTACTTTGAATAGCTATAGCCAACAAACCCCAACTCGCCAACCATATGGTGAATAACTACCTCTTTTGGATCCCAAAGACAAGCAATGCCACCCGAAGTCCCTTGGGAGCCGAGGGAAACCACTTTTCCAGCTGGCCAAATTTTACTTGGCAATTAAGTCCATATCCTCCATTGACATCTTTGTTTCTTGAAGGAAAACAAGATGTGGATGATTTATCCGAATCATTCTTCTAATTTCATTTTGTTTTGAAAGACTCCCTTTGAGTCCTCTAATATTCCAAGTGATGATCTTCATTAATACCGGGCTAAAAAATTTGGGAAGGGCATTAATCTTACCTTCCTCTACAAGCTTTTCACCTTCTTTTACCATATGATATTGATTGGTCTTGCGACCTACTTTTTTATTAGAATCCATCTTCAATTTTTTTTTCCCTATTTCTTGACTTATTCCAATTGAATCTGAGATGGCTTCTAACCTTGAAGAATGCTCGTACACAGCCAAAATTTTACTAGATGGTTCAACGGAGTCTATATTGGGACTTGCATTATTTGAAGTTTTGACATTTGAAATATTGTTTTTCTTGTGTAAATTTTCTCCTTTTTTTTTTCTGTTGAAAACCTTTGATTTGTTGGTTTGTCTCCGAGTTCTTCCCTTCATATTTAAATTGTGTTTCTAAGATTTTAGTTTCCATTATTTCCTCTTCCTCACTTGGGACATCATTTGTGGAAAGGATTTCAAACATATTAGCGAGATAACTTTGATTGATATTTCATCACTGGTTTTTTCTAAGTGTTCTTCTTCTTAGGTATTTGGAAACTCGTTGAGTTTATATCTTCTTTCTTTTGATCAGGAATTTTATTTGGGCAAGCCACTGGCCAAATGACCATATTCATGGCAAATTCTACAACGAAAAGGGATGTTCTCATAGTCCACTACTTGCTCCCAAGTGTCTTCCCCAAATTGTAATGTGATATTTTTAGGTAGGGGTTTGTCAAAATCCATTAAAACACAAATCCGAGCATAAATAATATGTTCAAAATTTTGAGTACAATCAGCGAGTCATCATAAAAGTTCCTAAAGAGTTTCCAATTGAAGAAAAAATAGTAGGATTCCAAAATTCAATAGGGAGGCCAAAGAGTCTAACCCACACGGGAGCTATAGAAGGCATCTCTTCTTCGACTTTAAATTTAGTATGCCGAGGCTTCATGAAAAGCCCTGCCCTTCCAAAAAACCAAGGACCCCCTTGAAAAGTTTTCTCTCTATCTTCATTATTAGCAAATAAAACAAGAAAATAACCATTTGGATAAATAGAGATTTGTAACTCACCTTTAGTTTTCCAGCTTTTTGCAGCCTAGACTTTGAAAGCAGATAGACTCAGACAAAAACCCACGAAATGATAAATTAGTCCTCTTTTTTTCAGATCTTCAATGCCGGTCTGAATGTTACCCATATCAAGCTTAACAATAGGAGTTCCATCAAGCTGCTTTAAGACATCCCGACTCCGTTTTCCTGGGATCAATCTTAGGCATTCTTAGAGGTTTATGGGAAGCCCTAATATTGATATTAGCATTGGGCTGAGGCTGTCCACCATGAAGGGCATCCCTAAAATTCATTTTTGGGACTGAGTCTTCGAAATTCTTACCCTTGATAGGGGTTTTCACAGTAGAATTATTTTGTGGGTGCACCTTAGCACCAGATTCACTTGAGATATGAGCCATTTTTTGATCAACTACTTGAAACTTGTTTCGTGATCTCTTTAATCCTTGCCCTAGACGCCGTGGAAAGGTATGGTTTTCACTTTTCTTTTGTGCAGCAAATTGGAAGCCGTTGTCACTCAAGTTCATAGTATGATCTGTTGAAAGACAAATTTCTAACCCATATTGTATCCCCTACAACATTTCTTGCTAAAATATTGAGCATAAACCACAAAAATATTGGCCGCTAGGGCCCGAAGGCCCTAAAAACCAACCTCTGGAGCTGCTTGCACTCAACCCAGATGAAACCCTCGCATAGCCGCTTGCCAAATATGTCGTTCACACATAGGGATGTGCTAGGATCTGTGTTGCTCCAAATGATATGAAAATTGGTGGAGACGTTCTAGGGTTTTTCAGGCATCTACCCTCAAAATTTCAGCTCAATCCGAGTCCGGATGAGTGAGATATGGCCGAAACGAGTTCGGCAGTTTGGGCAGTCCTACGAAAAATGTCTAATCAATTTTGCCTCAACTTTCGATTTCTTTCCAGATTTATATCCACCATGGAAACCATTGTATTTGCATAAACACTTTTTATTTGTAGTAATAAACCAATAATAGCATTTGATCAATTATTCTATTTACAATCTTATTAATCCAACTCTTTATTAATATGCAAAACATACTAATAATTTAATTCACAAGAAATCCTCCCCTTTTCATTAAAATATATTTTTCTTCTAGGGTGCATTTTCAAAAACATTAAATAAATCACCACAATTTTCAAAACCTTACAAATTTCCAATACTTTCTACGACTTCACAAACTAAGCATTAGTTTCATTTTTCTTTTTTCAAGCACAAGGGTTTGGTCAAGGTGGAAAGTGACAATAGAAGAAAAGTATGTATTTTTCCTCCTTTTAACATCACATTATCCTTCTTGTAATATTTTTTCCTTATGGAAATGGATGTTGGAAAAATCAACACCTATTTCTTCAATATTAAAGAAAGTAGAGGAGTAAGTATATCATTACAATTAGGTCAATGTGGTAGGTGATAATAGAAGAAAATAATATATTTTTACTCCTTTTAACATCGCATTATACTTCTTGTAATATTGTTTCCTTATGGAAATGGATGTTGGAAAAATAAACACATATTTATTTAATATTAAATAAATTAGAGTAATTATATCATTACAATAAATTTCCTTACTGAAATGGGTGTCACAAAGTTGCATATTATTAATAATTACAAAGAGCTCAATATGTAGATGTAGTTGTATATCATTGAAGGTATTATGAATCTAAAATCCTTCATAAAAAAATTGTAACATATCATTTTGGCTTAAAATGTGCTCATTTATTTTTTTAGCCACTAGTAAGGCTTACAGTTCCTAGATTGAATCTTACTATGAGTTTAAAATTTTTTTATTCAAATGTAAAAATATGGTAAGGAACAAGTGCATTGACCAAAATGTTATAATTCAATCTTATGGTACAACTATAATTTAAAAATCTCACCTTTGGTATCTTTTAGTTTAAGTTATTGGGTACATGAGGAAGCATGTGCCTTGACAATTCTTTTTGATGCCATGTAGTAGTGAAAATAATCTTTACTTGAGAGCCTACATGATGACTTATCTCACCATATTTTTTTTTTTTGTGGTAGGATTCTATTCAATGAAAAGAAATAGTATAATAGTGCACTAGAATATTTTTTGTTGTCATTCACTCCATGAAACTTTCCACTTTTGTGAAGTCTCTCCCACGCATGCAGGAAGCAGGTATAAATACATCATTCATAAAAAATTTCCAATATTCACTTGGGCTATTGGGGATAGTGAATAAAATAATTAAATTTAGATCTCATCCTATTTGATGAGCAAGATCAACAGTCCTAGATCTCCTAGATGAAAATCCAAGGTTTTACCACTATGGTATCCATTCTAGGATAAAAATGTTAAGATAAAGGATAAAATTTTATGAGGGGTCTTTATCTCCTCATAACAGGGTTTGAATTGGGGTCTCGAATATGAAAACCCAAGAACTTACTATTATGGTATCTCTTCTAAGGCTTAAATATTAGGGTAAAGCATGAGATAAAGTGTAGGACTTTATGAGGGGTCTTTATCCCCTCATAGTAGGCTTTGAACTTGGATATATTGTATTAAAACCCAAAAAATAATCACTATGGTATGCCTTGTGAGGCTTAAATATTAGGGTAAGCATGTATTTTAATGAGAGGTCCTTGTATCTAGGTTTTAACTTGGGTATCCTAAATAAAAACCTAGGCACTTACCACTACAGTATCCACCTTAAGGATAAAAAAATGATAGGGCAAAGTACATGTTTTTATGATAATTCATAGTCCTCTCATACCATGGTTTCAACTTGACTCTCTTGGATGAAAACCCAAGGTCTTACTACTATGGTAGCCCTCCTAGTTCAAAAATGTTAGGGTAAAGCATTTTTTTTGTGAGGGGTCTCGGTTCCCTCATACAAATGTTTGAACATGGGTTTATTTTATCAAAGAAAAAGCTAACATATCTATCATTAAAAAGCAAGGGTCATTCAAAAGATAACCTTAATATTTTTTATAAAATAATATTTAATGAAACATACAATCGATATATTTTGTTAGGATTTGGAGAGACTATGAGGTTTTACAGATCTTTAAAGATCATATTTTAATGAATAGGGAAACCAGTAACATCATTTGATGTTGTCTCTAAAAACCCTGGCCAACTAGATAAAATGAAAGTACATAGGATCCCAACCCTCCAAGGTATCAAACTAGGGTAGCCAAACACTGGATCACTACCGTCCAACCTATACCCTTGTGTGTATGTTATGTTTTGAATATTATACCTCACCAAAAATAAGCCAAAACCCCAAACACTATACTCTACTTGTAGACTACAATGTTAGGGTAAAGCACAAGCTTTTATGAGGGTTCATGGTCCCCTCATGCCATGATTTAAACTTGGGTCTCCTAGATGAAAACCCTAGGTCTTACCACTATGGTATCCCATCTACTACAAAATGATAGGATAAAGCATAAGATTTTATGAGGGGTATTTATCTCCTCATAGCATGGTTTGAATTGGTGTCTCTAATATGAAAACCCAAGAACTTATAATTATTGTAACTCTCCTAAGTATTAAATGTTAGGGTAAATGATGGGATAAAGTGTAGGATTTTATGAGGGGTCTTGAGGGTTTGAACTTGGATATCTTGTATGAAAACACAAGAAATTATAACTATGGTATGCCTCATGAGGCTTAAATGTTAGGGTAAGTATGAATTTTTATGATAGGTCCTTGTATCGAGGTTTGAACTTGGGTTTCCTAAATAAAAACCTAGGCACTTACCACTATAGTATCCACCCTAAGGCTTAAAAAATGTTAGGGCTTTTATGAGAATTCATAGTCCCCTCATACCATGGTTTGAACTCGAGTCTCATGGATGAAAACCCAAGATTTTAATACTATGGTATCCCTCCTAGTTCAAAATTATTAGCGTAAAGCATGTTTTTTGTGAGGGATATTTGTTCCTTCATACAAGGGTTTGAACTTAGGTTTCCTATATCAAAGGAAAACATAAGCTCTCTATCATTAAAAATAAAGGGTCATTCAAAAAATAACCTTAATTTTTTATAAAATAATATTTAATGAAACATACAATAAATATATTTTGTTAGGATTTGAAAAGAGTATGAGTTTTTATAGATCTTTAAAGATCGTATTTTTAATGAATAAGGAAACCAGTAACACCATTTTATGTTGCCTCTATAAACCCTAACCCACTAGATAAAAGTAAATTCAATGGGATCCCAACCCTCCAAGGTATTGAACTAGCATAGCCAATTGACAAAAACTAGGTCACTACCATCCAACCTATCCCCTTTTGGGTATGTTATGGTTTTAAGCTTAGACCTCACCAAACATAAGCCAAAATCCTAAACACTATACTCTCCTTGTAGACTACAATGTTAGGGTAAATTACACATTCTTATGGAGGGTCATGGTCCTCTCATACCATGACTTAAACTTGGATCTCCCAGATGAAAACCCAAGCTCTTACCACTATGGTATTCCTTCTAGGATGAAATTGTAGGATAAAGCACAAGATTTTATGAGGGGTCTTGATCTCCTCATAGCAGTATTTGAATTGAGGTCTTGAATATGAAAACCCAAGAACTTACCATTATGGTATCTCTCCCAAGGCTTAAATGTTAGGGTAAAACATCAGATAAAGTGTAGGACTTTATGAGGGGTATTGATACCCTCATAGTAGCGTTTGAACTTGGATATCTTGTATGAAAACCCAATAAATTATAACTATGGTATGTGATGCAGGAGCATCCAGGGCAGCACAACAATCTTGCATCACCGAAAAATACAAACAAAAGAAACAAGAAAAAAAGTTCTAAGTTTGAAAGAAAGTTCTAAGTGTTACAATGTGTCGCGATATCGCGACACAAAAGTCATCGCGATATCGCGACATATTTAGAACCGTGGTGAGTGCAAAATAAATTGTCGCGATACCGTGACATAAAAGTCATCACGATATCATGACATATTTACAACCATGGCAAGCACAAAATAAATTTTCGCGATATCGCAACATAAAAGTTGTCACGATATTGTGACACCAACAACAGAACGACGGGTGCCAAAGAAGTGTCATGATATCGCGACACTTTGGCAAACAAGCCAAGAGCCAAAGAAGTGTCACGATATCATGACACTTTGGCAAACAAATCCAAAAGCCAAAGAAGTGTCGCGATATCGCGACACTTTGGCAAACAAAGCCAAAAGCCAAAGAAGTGTCGCGATATCGCGACACTTTGGCAAACAAAGCCAAAAGCCAAAGAAGTGTCGCGATATCACGAAAATTTGGCAAACAAAGCCAAAAGTCGAAGAAGTGTCATGATATCGCGACACATTGGAGGAAGAGAGTCAAAGACAGAAAAGTGTCGTGATATCGCGACACATTAGCGAAAGAGAGCCAAAGGCAGAAAAGTGTCGCGATATCGTGACACATTGGTGAAAGTGAGCCAAAGGCAAAAAAGTGTCACGATATCGTGACACATTGGCGAAAGAGAGCCAAGGGCAAAAAAGTGTCACGAAATCATGACATGTCGCATTTTCGTGACCTGGCTAAGAAAGTGAAGGCGGGTTTTTTGTGGACTATTACAAAATGACAGTTGGCGATTTCAGAAGCCGTTAGGGCAGTTCCAAGTGGTAGTTCCAATAGCCGTTAAGGCAGTTACATGTGGCAGTTCTAGAAGCCGTTAAGATAGTTACGAACGACGATTGCAACAAGAAGTCATGATGATAAAAGGGGATTTTTCAAAGGATTCGAGAGGCTGGAAAGGCGAAAGCTACGATTTTGTCTGTCATTTTTTTTTGTACTGTGTAAATTTTCATGGTTTCGAATTGTAAGCTTTCAATGCTCCAAAATAAAGTTGCATATTTTTTTTTATGATTTAATTGGTTAAAATTGGCTCTCCATAAAATGGTATCAGAGCAGTAATATTCTGAGTGTGTGAGCAGAGAGTCAAACATAAGGCAGCTTGCACTAGGATCTAGGGTTACAGGTTTTGAGAAACAGTGAAGCAGAATGCCACTGTGAAGAAATTATGGTGCTGGAAGGAATGTGGTTCCTAAAGAAGACTTTTGAGCATTACAGAGGCAAGTGCAAGCCTTGTAAGAAGAATTACGTAGAGGAGTAGAGCCAAGAGGAGAATACCACAGCGATGATGGCGGAGTTGAAGACTCGTCTGAAGAAGAAGAAGAAGCAATGAGTGCTGCAGAATCTTGAATGATTAAAGCTATTTTACAAATTGGGAGAAGGCCAAAGATTAATGTCTCCACATATTCTAGAAATTTAAATCCAGAAGAATTGATAGACTAGATTAATGACATGGAGGAATATTTTGAATATAAGAAATTTGAAGATCCAAATCGAATTAAATTTGCCAGAACAAAGTTGAAAGGCCATGCTGGCATATGGTGGAAAGGAGTGCAACTGGAAAGAAACCGTAGAGGAAAATAAAAGATCACCAGGTAAGATCGAATGGTTGAAAAACTGAAAGGACAATTTATTTTGGCAGATTATGAATTAGATCTGCTAAGAAAAATGCAAAGTTTGCGCCAGTCCAGCAAGTCTGTTAAAGAGTATACAGAGGAATTTTTTTAAAATTTCTATTAGAACCAGTCATACGAAAGCAAATAAAGAGAGGGTAGCCCGTTACATTAATGTATTAAGAACTAGAATGCAAGAAGAATTGATTCTGGTTCGAATGAACAACATTGAAGATGCTTACCAGTTTGCTCTGAAAGTGGAAGAGAAACTAAACCGTAGATTTGACAGCAAACAAAGAGGAAGAGGTCGTGGTGGAAGAACTGGTGGAAGAACCAGTGGAGGTAAATATGATGACCAAAAGCAGACTGGTGAAACTAGCAATCACCAGGAATAGAAGGAGGAGAATGCTTACCAACCCTGTAATTAGAATAATGATTATCAAAGGGGACGAGGTAGAGGTGGACGCAGATATGACAAAGGCAGATTCTGTGGAACCTATTTCAATTGCGGAGAAGAGGGGCATCGATCATTTGAGTGTCCCAAACACCAAGAAACACAAAAAAAAAGGCCTAAAGGTAATGCCAGAGCTACAGTTGTTGAGGATGGTGTTGAATCTGAGCACTCTAAAGAAGCAGAGCATGGAGAAGTGATGATCACAAGGAGAACCTTGTTGAATGAAGAGAAGGAACCAGATCAGCAAAAAATCTTGTTCTACACAGGTGCAAATGTTCAGGTAAAATTTGTAATATTATTATTGATGATGGTAGTATAGATAATTTGGTTTCTGAGAAAATGGTAGCTAAGTTAAAGCTAGAAAGAAGACAGCACCCGCATCCATACCGGATTGCGTGGTTGCAGAAGGATCATAGAGCATTGGTTAGTGAACAATGCTTGGTCAAGTTTCAAATTGGAAGATACAAGGATGAGGTCCTGTGTGATATTTTGCCGATGGATGCTTGCCATTTGTTGCTTGGAAGACCATGGCAATTTGATAGACGTGCAGTGCATGATGGACATGCAAATACCTATTCCCTGACAAAAGATGGAGTACGCCACAAACTGAAGCCATTGAAGGAGGTTGAGGAAAAGGTATGCAATAATGCTAGAATTTTTTTAGTAGATGGCAAAAAAAATTTGGATGGTATAAATAGGGATTCAATGTGTTATGCATTAATTCCTACTGTAAAAAGAGAAGATACTACTGACATTCGAGAAGAAGTTGAACATCTATTAGCAGAATTTTTTGATATTATATCAGACAATGTGCCTGAGGGTTTGCTGCCAATGAGGAAGATTAGTCATCAGATTGACTTAATGTTAGGATCTAGCTTACCCAACAAGGCAGCCCATAGAATGTCTCCTGTAGAGAATGAAGAGTTGAACCAACAAGTTCAGGAATTGTTGAGGAAGGGTTTGATTCGAGCAAGTTTGAGCCCTTGTGCAGTGCTAGCAGTACTTGCACCAAATAAGAATGGTGAATGGCGAATGTGCATTGATTTTTGAGACATTAATAAAATTACCATTAAATATCGCTTTCCATTACCCAGAATGGATGATATAATGGATTGCTTGAGTGGAGCTAAATACTTCACTAAGATTGATTTGAAGAGCGGATATCATCAGATATGTGTTAGAGAGGGTGATGAATGGAATACAACCTTTAAAACCAGAGAGGGTTTGTATGAGTGGTTAGTTATGCCATTTGGATTGACTAATGCACCCAGTACATTTATGAGGTTGATGAATGAGGTATTGCATGACTTCCTGGAAAATTTTGTGATAGTTTATTTGGATGATATTCTGATTTTTAGTAAAACATCGGACGAGCATTTGTTACATGTTCGGACAATTTTTGAAAAACTACGTGAGGAGCAGTTATTGATAAATATACAGAAGTGCAATTAAAAAGCAGCAGATTAAAATAGAAATAATAAAAGTACTAAGAGCATCACACATAACACGGCATTTTAACGAGGTTCACCGATGTGGCTACTCCTCAAAAAGGACTGCTTGGACTACCATCCAAATCCAGTCAAATGCAAAGCTCCAACTTTACATAATCATTCACAAGCACCAACTGGTAAGAGGCACCAACCCCTAAGTTTTATCTGCTACAACAGAATGGAGCACCAACTCCAATTTTTCCAGCACCAACTGGAAAGAGGCACCAACCCCTTTTTCAAGCTACAACTTGAAGATAATAATAAAAATTGCAGAATGTAAACTTTCACCTCAATTATCACGATCTGCTATTTTTCTGTGATCTGCTACTTGTCGGCATTCGACTGCTGCTGTGAAAAATGATTCGCACTTTTTCAACCACTCTATATCTCTTCGCGTTCTTTGCTACAACTTCACAAAAATCTCACTTCTACCATCTGCATATTTTTGCCTCGGACTTTAAACACACCGTCTGCATATCACTCTCTTTGTTCTTGATCAGTCGATACGCACTCACTCACTATCTCATCGCTGCGATCTCTTTTCTTTAACTCCAAAGAACTATCACCGACTTACACTCTACTGCACACGAACTTCATTCGCTTATATCGCATCACGCCCCTTTACAACCTTGCAACAGTCCCGCATTTTTATAGAAGAGAATATCCCATCAAAACATTCTCAAACACATCGACTGCAACCCTAATTAGGTCAACATGAAACCCTAGAATTTTTTGGTTGCTTAACCTTGCTTTGTCATCAGGAAACCCTAATTGATCCGTTGCAAAACCCTAGCAACGTCGGCTTTGAAAATAAGCCGATGAACAGCTTTAATTTAATTTTAAAATATTAATTTAAATTTTAAATAAATAAATAAAATTTAAACTGGATATTTAAAATTAAATATCTTCATCATCGGAGCACCTTTTTCAACAAAACGAAGAGCTAACTTGGGTTTTAAGAAAAACCCATTTCAAAACTGCTGACCATGGATTTAAACAAAACCTATAATTTAGTTTGCCTTGGTTTTCACAAAAACCCTTCCGCTCTTTGACATCAATGACAACATCAACACTTGAGCAAGGGCAATGTACCCAAGGTACCCAAAATTGCCAACAATCTCCCCCTTTGTCATTGATGGCAACCCTTTACTAAAAACACATCTTCAAGAGCCAAAATCGAAATCAATCTCTTTGAAGTTTTGCTCCCCCGACTTGAAGCTTTCCTCTTCACTTGAAGCTCTCCCCCTTACTCATATCTCTCCCCCTTTGTCATCAATGGCAAAGGGCCACCTTTGGGGCTTGGAACTAAGAATGAGCCTCTTAGCTTAGTCCCTCCCCCACCTCCTGATGAGGTGATTAATTCTGGGGTGGGAGTAAAACTCCCATTAGGCACTGATCAACATCAACGTCTATAACTTCCTTGCTGGGTCTTCTCTTGAACTCTTTGACCATATTCTTGTTCTTGTCATTGTTCTGATCCTTGGACCTGATAATGCCACTATTCCTATTCCTATATCCTAGAATTTCAACTCTGCACTGTCTGACAGTGTGACTTTTATTGTTGCACTTATAACAAGTAATAGTGTTGTTTCTTTTAGGCATACCTATTCTTTGAATCCACATGTTCTGACTAAGCCAGTTCTGAATAAACCTGTTTTGACCAAGCTCGTTAGTGTGATGTTATTTTGTTTTAAACAAAACTCTGGTCTGTTTACCCTTCTGACATGAAGCACACATACTATTTGTAGGTTTTTTAATGATTGGAATATCTCTCACCGCTTGTTTAGCGCTAATTCTTACCAGATTATCAAAACTTATGTGTCCAAGCCTCTTATGCCACAACCAGTTCTCTTCTTCTTGTCCCATGAAGCACATACCTTCTGAAAACTCTGAGAGTGTGTACAAATTGCCAGATGTCCTTGATCCGATTGCTATTAATTTCCTACTGTTTATTTTTTTGACTTCACAACCATGCTTCTTGAAAACTACTTCATGTCCTTTGTCACAAATTTGACTCACACTCAATAGATTATGTTTCAAACCATCCACATATAAAACTTCCTCTGACTTGATCTTTCCTTCACTAATTTTGACCGTTCCTTTACCTATTATTTTGGCTCCGTCATTGTTGCCGAATTTTATAGAACCACCCTCATACTTTTGTAGATTTTCAAATTTTTGTTTGTCACCTGTCATATGACTTGAGCAACCACTATCAAGAATCCAAGGAACATGTTTATTCTGAGCTCTAAAAGTTGTCTGCACTATTAAAGAATCTTGTTCTTTCCGTCTTCGTTCTTTTTGTTTTCATTCTGTTTTAACTGTGGTATTGGGTTCTAGCTGTGACTTCCCCTTTTTAGAATTTTGCACATATCCTTCAGTATAAATTCTATTTTGTTTTGCTCTATATGGTTGAAATCTGCTTTCATGAGGTTGATATGAAACAGACATACTACGACAATTTCTGGCAATATGACCAAAGTTGTGACACTTAAAACACTCTACTGCATAACTTATTAAAGGAGCAAACGCATTTCTACTAGTGAAACTTCTTGGACCTACGTTGTATTTGCAGTCAACAATTTTATGCCCATAAACATTACACTTGAAACAAAAACCATAGAAATAATGATTAAACCTGAAATATGGTCTTGGCCAGGTTGTTGCTGGAGCCTTGGATCTTCTATTCTTTTGATGTGTGACCTTAGTAAAGCCATAATTGTCAACTGCTATTTCAAGTCTAGCATTATATCTTTCTTTTGCCTGATTCTTGTCTTTGTTCTTTTCACTTTCAACATTGCTTGCTTTTGGTCCAGTTGATGATTCTCCTTCAGAAAAACTGAGACCAAATTTGATACCTGTGGATCTTTGATCGCTCAAAATTTTGTCCAATTTCATCGATCTTTCTTCACGTTTTACATGACAGTTGATTTTTCGATCCAGCTCTTGTATATGTATTCGAAGACTCACATTTTCTTCTTCCAATTTGCTACAGTGGTCTATCTTCATGGATACCTGTATTTCCAGATCTTTAGACATTTTCTTGTATTCTTCAGTCTATATTTTTAAACTGGCAATAATGTTGTTTGCATCCTTAAGTTTCCTTGACAATTTTTCATTCTTCTTTTTCTTCGATTCCCATTCCGTAAGGGCAGACACTAGCTCACCCTCTAAATCAACTTCAGCCTCAACTTCTTCAACTTTAGAGTTCATTCTTTCTGCCATTTCTGGTTCAATTTTCTCAACCATAGGAACTGAAATTGGCTGGGATGCCTTTTTGGATGAGGATCTATTCTTCTTAGCCATTGTGTACTAATCCAAGATCAACCCTGACTGATTTAGCCAAAATTGGGAACCTTGCTCTGATACCAATTGTTAGAAAGGCGAAACCTACCGTTCTACCAAAAGCTCGAACTGGAGGTAGCCGCTACAGGCCAGGGCTTTAACCTACGGGAGGCGGTTAGTCCATGTCACGATTCCCGAGGAGGGATGCTGGCGATTAGTCCAACAATCCCCCCCCCAGCGTTACCCGAAGGGAATCGAACCCGAGACCGGCTCTGGGTATTTTTGCCTTGGACTTTAAACACGTCGTCTGCATATCACTCTCTTTGTTCTCAATCAATCGATACGCACTCACTCACTATCTCATCGCTGCGATCTCTTTTCTTTAACTCCAAAGAACTATCACCGACTTACACTCTGCTGCACACGAACTTCATTTGCTTATATCGCATCATGCCCCTTTACAACCTTGCAACAGTCCTGCCTTTTTATAGAAGAGAATATCCCATCAAAACATTATCAAACACGTTGGCTGCAACCCTAATTAGGTCAACATGAAACCCTAGAATTTTTTGGTTGCTTAACCTTGCTTTGTCAGCAGGAAACCCTAATTGATCCGTTGCAAAACCCTAGCAACGTCGGCTTTGAAAACAAGCCGGTGAACATATTTAATTTAATTTTAAAATATTAATTTAAATTTTAAATAAATAAATAAAATTTAAACTGGATATTTAAAATTAAATATCTTCATCATCGGAGCACCTTTTAAAAAAAAACGAAGAGCTAACTTGGGTTTTAAGAAAAACCCATTTCAAAACTGCTGACCATGGATTTAAAAAAAATCTATAATTTTGTCTACCTTGGTTTTCACAAAAACCCTTCTGCTCTTTGACATCAATGACAACATCAAAACTTGAGCAAGGGCAATGTACCCAATGTACCCAAAATTGCCAACAAATTTTGTACAGAAAGAGTTGATATACCTGGGATTTGTCATCTCAGAGGAGGGTCTGAAAATGGATCCTAAGAAAGTGAAGGCTATTCTTGAATGGCCTACCCCAAGGAATGTAACAGAGGTAAGATCATTTCACGGTCTTGCAAGTTTCTATGGAAAGTTTATTAGAGACTTTAGCAGTATTTGTGCACCCCTAACAGAAACTATGAGAGGGGATAAGAGAGAATTTAAGTGGACTACCAAGGCAGATACTAGTATGAACATATTGAAGAAGAAAGTGATAGAATAGCTCATTCTGGCACTTCCAGATTTTAATAAAGTGTTTCAGGTTGACTGTGATGCCAGTGGCAGTGCCATTGGAGCTGTGTTGAGCCAAGAAGGTAAACTTGTTGCATACTTTAGTGAAAAATTGAATGATGCTAGAAAGAAATACTTTGTTTATGATCAAGAATTCTATGCTATAATTCAAGCTCTTAAGAAATGGAGACATTATTTGCTAACCAAAGAGTTTGTTTTATATACTGACCATCAAGCTTTGCAGTATATAAATAGTCAAGGTAAACTTAACCAACGACATTTGAAGTGGGTTGAATTCCTACAGAGTTATACCTTTTAACTAAAGCATAGAAGTGGCAAATCTAATAGAGTTGCAGATGCCTTGAGTAGAAGGCATAATTTGTTGATAGAAATGAGAGTGCAGGTTGTTGGGTTTGATGAACTCAAGAGTTTATACCCAGTAGATCTAGATTTTGTAGAGGCATGGACAACATGTGTGTCTCCTACTACTATGGATTGCACTAAGTGGTTGGATTTCATGATCCAAGATGGGATGTTGTTCTAGAAGAACCAGTTGTACATTCCACAAAGTTCCATGAGGGAAAATTTGATCAAGGAGAAACATAACGAAGGACTAGCAGGGAATTTTGGTCGAGATAAGACCATTGCTCTCGTTAGTGAGAATTACCATTGGCCACAGTTGCAGTCGGATGTGACCAAATTTGTGCAGGGTTGCAGAGTGTGCCAGATGGCAAAAGGGGTCAGCCAAAATACAGGAATGTACCAGCCATTGCCTGTACCATAAAGACCGTGGGAGGACATCAGCATGGATTTTGTTCTTGGTCTGCCAAGAACACAACGTGGACATGACGCCATTTTTTTTGTTGTTGACAGGTTTTCAAAAATGGCCCATTTTATTCCATGTCAAAAGACAAGTGATGCGGTTCACATTGCCGGCTTGTTCTTCAAGGAGGTAGTACGACTTCATGGTCTACCCCAAAGAATTGTCTCGGATAGAGATACCAAATTTGTGGGTTATTTCTGGAGAACCCTGTGGAAGAAGCTAAAAATAGACTTGAAATTCAATTCTACATACCACCCGTAGACTGATGGACAGACCGAAGTAGTCAACAGAAGTTTGGGTAATCTTCTATGATGTCTGGTGGAGATAAACCCAAGGGATGGGATCTGATTTTACCACAAGTAGATTTTGCTTACAATAATTCTGTCAATCACAGTACTGGTAAATCACCATTCTAGATTGTGCATGGGTACAGCTCGAGAAACGCTTTTGAGTTGAGACCGATGGATAAAGCAGACAAGTGCAATGCTGAAGCTGAAGACTTTGCAGCACACATGAAGACTTTACATGAAGAGGTACAACAGCATATCAGTCAAATGAATGCTACATACAAATCCAAAGTAGATAAGAAGTGGCATTTCAAAGAATTCCAGGTAGGGGATGAAGTCATGGTTCATTTGCATAAGGAACGTTTTCCTAAAAAAACGTACAATAAGTTGAAGATGAAGAAGTTTGGACCATGTCGGATCATAGGTAAACGAGAATCAGGCAATCCCTATGAAGTTGATCTAACAAGTGAGCTGAATATTTCACCTATCTTCAATATTTTAGGCTTGGTTGAATATCATGCAGGAAGTTGTAGCGAACCACCCAGTCCGGCTCTGAACATTCCTACATCCACTCCAGACAAAGAAGAAATTGAAGACATACTCGACACTTGTGAAGGCAAAAGTACCCAAAACAGGCAATATTCAGAGTATTTGGTCAAGTGGAAGAACCAACCTGTAGAAGATGCCACATGGTTTTCCAAATTAGAGGTTGATCATCTGGGTTTTCCTCTGATCGCCCAGAAGTGAGGATCACTTCTAAAAAAAATCTACCCCGGGTGTCTGATGCAGGAGCATCCAGGGCAGCACAACAATCTTGCATCACCAAAAAAATACAAACAAAAGAAACAAGAAAAAAAAGTTTTAAGTTTGAAATAAAGTTCTAAGTGTTAGAATGTGTCGCGATATTGCGATACAAAAGTCGTCGCGATATCGCGACGTATTTAGAACTGTGGTGAGTGCAAAATAAATTGTCGCGATATCACGACATAAAAGTCATCGCGATATCGTGACGCATTTACAACTGTGGTGAGCACAAAATAAATTGTTGCAATATCGCGACATAAAAATTTTCACAATATCGCGACACCAACAGCAGAATGGCGGGTGCCAAAGAAGTGTCGCGATATCGTGACACTTTGGCAAACAAAGCCAAAAGCCAAAGAAGTGTCGCGATATCATGACACTTTGGCAAACAAAACCAAAAGCCAAAGAAGTGTCGTGATATCGCAACACTTTGGCAAACAAAGCCAAAATCCAAAGAAGTGTCGCGATATCGCGACACTTTGGCAAACAAAGCCAAAAGCCAAAGAAGTGTCGCGATATCGTGACACTTTGGCAAACAAAGCCAAAAGTCGAAGAAGTGTCGCGATATCGCGACACATTGGAGGAAGAGAGTCAAAGACAGAAAAGTGTCGCGATATCGCGACACATTAGCGAAAGAGAGCCAAAGGCAGAAAAGTGTCGCGATATCGCGACACATTGGTGAAAGTGAGCCAAAGGCAGAAAAGTGTTGCGATATCGCGACACATTGGCGAAAGAAAGCCAAGGGCAGAAAAGTGTCACGAAATTATGACATGTCGCATTTTCGCGACCTGGATAAGAAAGTGAAGGCGGGTTTTTTGTGAACTATTACAAAATGATAGTTGGTGATTCCAAAAGCCGTTAAGGCAGTTCCAAGTGACAGTTCTAGAAGCCATTAAGGTAGTTACATGTGGCAGTTCTAGAAGCTGTTAAGACAGTTACTAACGGTGATTGCAACAAGAAGTCATGATGATAAAAGGGGATTTTTCGAAGGATTCGAGAGGCTAGAAAGATGAAGGCTACAATTTCTTCTGTCATTTTTTTCTGTACTATGTAAATTTTCATGGTTATGAATTATAAGCTTTCCATGCTCTGAAATAAAGTTGCATCTTTTTCTTTATGATTTAATTGGTTAAAATTGGCTCTCCATCAGTATGCCTCATGAGGCTTAAATGTTGGCGTAAGCATAGATTTTTATGATAGGTCCTTGTATAAAGGTTTTAACTTGGGTCTCCTAAATAAAAACCTAGGTACTTACCACTACAATATCCACCCTAAGGCTCAAAAATGTTAGGGCAAAGCACATATTTTTATGAGAATTCATAGTCCCCTAATACCATGGTTTGAACTTGAGTCTCTTGGATGAAAACCCAAGGTCTTACTGCTATGGTATCCCTCCTAGTTCAAAAATTTTAGGGTAAATCATGCTTTTTGTATAGGATCTCAGTTTACTCATACAAGGGTTTGAACTTGGGTTTCCTAGATCAAAGAAAAAGCTAAATTATGTATCATTAAAAATAAAGGGTAATTCAAAAGATAAAATTTATAGTATTTATAAAATAATATTTAATGAAACATACAATCAATAGATTTTTCAAGGATTTGGAGAGACTATGTGGTTTTATAGATCTTTAAATATCATTTTTTTAATGAATAGGAAAACTGGTAATACCATTTAATGTCACCTCTATAAACCCTAACCCAATAGATAAAATAAAATTCAATGGGATCCCAAACTTCCAAGGTATCGAACTAGGGTAACCAATTAAAAAACAATTGATCACTAGCATCCAACCTATCCCCTTTTCGGTATGTTATGGTTTAAAGCTTAAACCTCAGCAAACATTATGTAAAAGCTTAAACACTATACTCTCCTTGTAGGCTAAAATATTAGGGTAAAGCACAAGTTTTTATGAGGTGTCACAGTCCCCTCATACCATGATTTAAACTTGGGTATCCTAGATGAAAACCCTAGGTATTACCACTATGGTATCCCTTCTAGGAAAAAATGTTAGGACAAAGCATAATATTTTATGATGGGTCTTGATCTCCTCAAAAGCAGGGTTTGAATTGGGGTCTCGAATATGAAAACCGAAGAACTTACCATTATGGCATCTCTACCAAGGCTTAAATGTTAGGGTAACTGATGGGATAAAGTGTAGGATTTTATGATGGGTCTTGAGGGTTTGAAATTGGATCTCTTGTATGAAAACACAAGAAATTATCACTATGGTATACCTCATGAGGCTTAAATGTTAGGGTAAGCATTGATTTTTATGATAGGTCCTTGTATCGAGGTTTGAACTTGGGTCTCCTTAATGAAAACCTAGGCACTTAGCACTATAATATCCCCCCTAAGGCTAAAAAAATGTTAGGGCAAACCACATTGTTTTATGATAATTCATAGTTCCCTCATACCATGGTTTAAACTTGAGCCTCTTGGATGAAAACCCAAGGTCTTAATACTATGGTATCCCTCCTAGTTCAAAAATGTTAAGGTAAAGCATACTTGTTGTGAGGGATCTCAGTTTCCTTATACAAGGGTTTGAACTTGGGTTTCCTATATCAAAGAAATATATAACCTCTCTATAATTAAAAAGCAAGGGTCATTCAAAAAATAACCTTAATAGTTTTTATAAAATAATATTTAATTAAACATACAATCAATATATTTTGTTAGAAGTTTAAAAGACAATGAGGTTTTATAGATATTTAAATAACATATTTTTAATGAATAGGAAAATTGGTAACACCATTTTATGTTGCCTCTATAAACCCTAAACCACTAGATAAAATAAAATTCAATGGGATCTCAACCCTCCAAGGTATCAAAATAGGGTAGCCAATTGACAAACAATAGGTCACTACCATCCAACCTATCCCATTTTGGGCATGTTATGGTTTGAAGCTTATACATCACCAAACATAATCCCAAACCCTAAACACTATAATCTTCTTATAGACTATAATGTTAGGGTAAATCACACATTCTTATGGGGGGTCATTTTCCCCTCATACAATGACTTAAATTTGGGTCTCCTAGATGAAAACCCAAGGTCTTACCACTATGGTATCCCTTCTCGGATAAAAATGTTAGGATAAATGATAAGATTTTATGTGGGGTCTTGATATCCTCATAGTAGGGTTTGAATTGGGGTCTTGAATATGAAAACCCAAGAACTTACCATTATGGTATCTCTTCCAAGGATTAAATATTAGGGTAAAGAATGGGATAAGGTGTAGGAATTTATGAGGGGTATTTATTACCTCATAGTAGGGTTTGAACTTGGATCTCTTGTATGAAAACCCAATAATATAACTATGGTATACCTCCTAAGGCTTAAATATTGGGGTAAGCATGGATTTTTATGATAGGTCCTTGTATCAAGGTTTTAACTTAGGTCTCCTAAATGAAATCCTAAGCACTTACCACTACAATATCCAACCTAAGGCTCAAAAAATATTAGGGTAAAGCACATTTTTTTATGATAATTCATAGTCCGCTCATACCATAGTTTCAGCTTGAGTCTCTTGGATGAAAACCCAAGGTGTTACTGCTATGGTATCCCTACTAGTTCAAAAATATTATAGGTAAAGCATACTTTTTGTGAAGGATCTTGGTTCCCTCATACAAGGGTTTGAACTTGGGTTTCCTATATCAAAGAAAAAGCTAACCTATCTATCATTAATGAAATATACAATCAATATATTTTGTTAGAACTTGAAAAAACTATGAGGTTTTATAGATATTTAAAGATCATTTTTTTAATGAATTGCTAAACCGGTAAAACCATTTGATGTTGCCTCTATAAACTCTAGCTCACTAGATAAAATAGACGTCAATGGTATCCCAACCCTCTTAGGTATTAATATAGGATAGCCAATTGAAAAACACTGGGTCACTACCATCCAAACTATCTCCTTTTGGGCCTGTTATGATTTGAAGCTTAGACCTCTCCAAACATAAGCCAAAACCATAAACATTATACTCTTCTTGTAGACTACAATGTTAAAGTAAATCACAAATTTTTATGAGGGGTCATCGTCCCCTCATACCATGATTTAAACTTGGGTCTCCTAGATGAAAACCCAAGATCATACCACTATGGTATCCCTTCTAGGCTAAAATTTTAGGATAAAGCACAAGATTTTATGAAGGGTCTTGATCTTCTCATAGCAAAGTTTGAATTGGGGTCTTGAATATGAAAACCCAAGAACTTAACATTATGGTATCTCTCCCAAGGCTTAAATGTTAGGTTAAATCATGGGATAAAGTGTAGGATTTTATGAGGGGTCTTGATCCCTTCATAATAGGGTTTGAACTTGGATCTCTTGTACAAAAACCCAATAAATTATCACTATGGTATGTTTCTTGATGCTTAAATGTTAGGGTAAGCATGTATTTTTATGATAGGTACTTGTATCGAGGTTTGAACTTGGGTCTCCTAAATTAAATCCCAGGTAATTACCACTACAATATGCACCCAAAGGCTCAAAATAAGTTAGGTCAAAGCACATGTTTTATGATAATTCATAGTCCTCGCATACAATGGTTTGAACTTGAGTCTTTTGGAAGAAAACCCAAGGTATTAATACTATGGTATCCCTCCTAGTTCAAAAATATTAGGTTAAATCATGTTTTTTTTAGGGGTATTTGTTCCCTCATATAAGGATTTGAAATTGGGTTTCCTTCATGGAAAAAGTTTTTATGAGAGGTCTCTATCCCTATCTATGTTTGAAATTGAGTCTTCTGGATGAAAATCCAAAAACTTACTACTAAACCATCACTCTATAACCTATTCTTATTGTATTTAAAGATATAATTGTAAGCAATAAATATAGCACCTTTGAAACCAAAATAAAAAAATATAGCCAATATGTAAGATAAATGAACTTTGTATTTTATATTATAATACAATGGATCCTTGGTCTCCTTTTGCAATGATCTACCTTGAATGTACAAGGGTCTGATTACAATAATAATGCTTTACTTATTTTTATTTTTATAGTACAATGAGCAAAAGAGGGAATGATGCATTTCACATATCAAAGGAAATGTGGTGTCGATAGTCTTGTTTGCTACAATCAAAATTTTGGATGGGCTTGGGTATCCTTATGGGACATCCTTGCTCCAACAAATTTTAGAAACTTGTCACCTACACACATATGCTTGCAAATATAAAATAGCTATAAGACACTAAATTAATATACTTGCAAAATATAAAAAACATGTACAAAATATAGAACAGTAAAAAATAATACCATGTTATGTCATCGGTTCCGATCTAGGCCTATAATTGCTTGATCTAGGCCTACACAAATATAGTATACATTTGGCACCCATTGGCTACATTTGGGTAAATGTAGCTTGAATTTGTTGCAGATACATGGTATTACCTTGATAAATTTGCTTGATAAAAGCAAAGTGATAGCTTATCCATGCAAACACATGGGATGTTATATCAAAAACCCACTTTGAGGCAGGTATTCAATCACCCTATTCATCCTTCACTACCATCACTACATTATCCTATAGATTTTACACTACCAAAGTAAAATATTCAAAGGGGATGAGGACAAGGACAAGGTGCAACAATAGCAATAAAGTTGCTAGAAAAATTTTATTGCTATGAGATCGACAACCTACCTAGTTCAACTAATTTATTTGTAGATGTGATGGTCTCTCTACGATCATTAATTCTAAAGAAAACCACTAGAGAGGTCCAAAAACTCATAATTACATGAATGTCAAAGTCTATAGTTTTATGGGTAGAGTCTAAATATGAAAAAAATATTTGTTTCATCCACCCAAAGCCATACAAACCATGGCTTAGTTAGGTGAAATACTTTCTCAAGTTTGGTACTCATATTTGTCATGAACTACCAAACACATTTTCAAATAGAATTCAACTCGTTACACAATTTTAGGGGATGTGTTGTATAGCCATGGCTATGATGGAATATTGCTTCATTGTTAAGAGACCATGGAGGCACAATGGGGCATATATGAGGCTCATGATGGTACTTTTGGTGGCCATTTTAGTGGGATGGCCATTAAAAACTGTATCTTGTCTATGTATACTATTGACTCACTATTCAAACTGACTATTGAAACTATGTAAAGAAATATAAAAAATGTTAACATGCCAATTTCACTCATGTATTATTGTAGGAACTACAACCAATCCAAACTATTTGACCTTTTTCATAATGGGGACTTGATTTTATTGGGAAAATATTTCCTGTCTCATCAGAATAACACACATTTATTATCACTTCCATAGAGTATTTTACAAAGTGGATCAAGGTAATTCCTATGACCAGTACAATAGGACCTTGAATCATGGAGTTCATACTCCAAAAAATAATCTATTATTTTTAAATTCCTTCAAAGATTATTTCTAACAATATAAAGTCTTTCAACAATAAGGATGTTCGAGCACTTTATGAGAAATATCATATCCAACATAGTTTCTCGACTTCTTATTACCCATAAACAAATGGACAAGTTGAGGCAACCAATAATACCTTGATAGCCATTCTATAGAAACACATTAAAGACATTCACAGAGATTGAAATATTCAAATACCCTTAGCATTTGGGATTATCGAATGAGCATTTGAACACCTCTAGGGGTAAATCCATTTTTATTGGTCTATGGGATTCGGGTAGTTATACCTATTGAGCTCGAGATCCCTTCACTACTTCTAGATAATAACATCTTGAACAACTCACGTTCTTTAATGAAAGGTAAGTCAACACCTTGGAGCATCTATGGCTATATCAATATCGTATCAAGCATGCTTATAATGCAAAATTTCATCCACGTGAATTCCATGTAGGAGATATCATACTTAGAGAGAATAAAAAAAACACCAATGCCTTATCGCACATTCATGATAAATTTATGGCTAATTGGTTAGGTCCATTCATAATTAAATATAAGTTATATCTTAGAACATGTATGCTTGCTAGTCTTAGGGAATAAAGAAGCCTAAGCCATTGAAAATTATTCACTTGAGAGTTTTATATACCTTATATGAATTATATATATATACACACATATACATCGCTAAATAATCCTAAAAAAAAGTTAAATAATTTTTTGCTTACTCATTCACATTCCAATTTGTGCATTAGAAAAGAGGCAGTTTGAGTCCGAAATATAGAAATGGGGTTATGTTATACAAATCCTAGTTGTAACTTTGTAAAGAGAAGATAAATAAATAGAATTTTGGTGTTTTATGTGTTATTCCTATGAGTGAAGCTATTCTGCAATAAATTGTGTGTTGGTTTTTTATGCGTAGGTCATAGCATTCAAATATCACAACATTTGAAGGTGAGGATAAGGAAGCTCTGTACGGTTAGTGGATGTGTGTGAATTTATTTGATGCATAATTTTTGGTATCAGAGTCTGAAGATATCTATGGATTGGTATGTGTTAAATGAATAATGGCATAGTGGGGAAGAAGATGACCAAGAGGAACCCAAAATGCAAATATAACTAATATATTAAGAATAATTACTACCTGACTTGAAGCGAAATGAAACCACCCAAAGAAGTTCATGATAGTGAAGAAGTTAATGATAGTGAAGAAGAAGAGGTTGGTCGTGAAGAAGATCAAGATGAAGAGCAAAAGGAAGAAACATACGAACGATTGATTCAGATAATTTCAAATTTGGGTTGAAAACCAAATATAGAAACTTTTTCATACAATGGGATCCTAAATCTAGAGGAGCTCATAAATTGGAACTTGTCCAATATTCTCAAAAAGTATTCACCAAGGCTTACCTCAAATCTTTCTCAAAAAGTCCTCACTATAACTTGTCCAATATGCTCAACAAGTCTTCACCAAGACTTACCTCAAATCTACTCAACAAGTCCTCTCTAGAACTTGTCCAAATCTTATTGTAATCTTCCATAAAATCTTACTCAACTCAAATCACTCTATTACAAAAACCTCTTCAATCACACAAACAAGCTTCACACAAATTCGTTTTTAATCTCATAGAAACATATAGATAATTTTTAGAGACTCAATATGCTTCACACTCACAACAATGCTCAATCAATTTCAATATCTCTTGCTTTACCACAGAAACATATAGAGAATGGTCAGAGACTCAATATGATTCACACTCACAACAATGATCAATAACTTTCAATCTCTCTTTTTTTTTGCCATAGAAACATATAGATAATTTTTAGAGACTCGATATGTTTCACTCACAATAATTCTTAATCACTTTCAATATTTCCTTCAACTCAAACCACAAATAAAGAATAATTTATTTTATATAACTTGAACTATCACTCCAAAACTTCCAATCAACTAAGCTCAATCAAATC
The DNA here is from genome assembly GCA_028583015.1 of Wollemia nobilis. Lineage (NCBI taxonomy): Eukaryota > Viridiplantae > Streptophyta > Pinopsida > Araucariales > Araucariaceae > Wollemia > Wollemia nobilis. Next base: position 1,794,804 of record JAQPPZ010017240.1, on the reverse strand, counting down.
CACTCAATGAAAGCTTATTCAACAATGCTTATCAAATAAAACTCACATAACAATGATACTCATGATCTTTCACAAACCCTAATCATGCACATGAAGGCTCACTCAATATTTCCAACAACGCTTATCAAACAAGGTTTCTAGCATCAACCTTAATTACAGAAAAACCTTCATAAATCAATATTGGATATCTAAAAAACAAACTCAACAATGCTTATCAAACAATCATTTTCACTCCAACTTAGCATTCACAACATCCAATCCAACAATATTTTACTCATGAGGAAGATGTAACCATACCTTTTATTTTGAAGGAGATATATATTCAAAACCTATCCTAATCACACTCAAATTTTCTTTGCAAACACTTGGGTTAGGTAGCCACAACCTATCTCAATATCTCCACAAAATAATTTTCTCAAAAATTATTTTCCATACAAAATATCAAATCCTTTTGTACACCTTATAATATCCAAACTCACAATATCTAACTCAATAATTTCATTAAAACAAAATGCACAACAATCTCCCTTATACACCTTATAATATCCACACCTTATAAAATAAATTTCAATCACCAAAAATAAAAATAAAATATTTTAATTTTTCCTTTACCTTATAACTCCCCCAAGCACTTAGAACTCACGTCAATCTCTAAGCAACTTTAATTTTCAACACTTTAGAGAATAAAAATGAATAGCATACCTTTAATTCAATCTTCCCACAAAAACATTTTCAACGAATTCGACCACATGACCTTGCATTCCCCAACACCCTAGCTCAAGCTAGGCCACCAAGTGGGCTGCGTGCCCACATGAGACAAACGACGCATGCTGTCCTAAAATAATACATCATGAAAACTATCGAGCAAGTCAAATGAAAACTCCTTCCCTACGCAAAACATCGATCATGTGAATCGAACCATGATCTCATCCTCATAAGCCTTGGCACTTTCCCAACTACTTCCTGCACTACCATCATCAGTGGTATGTCAAATCACTTTGTTATCTTTATTGCCTCATTTCCCTCCAATCTCTTCAAAATGTGAATCTTGCTTCTTCCTAGGATGCAGCGCTCGATTTTCTCTTTTCTCTTGCATTCGAAGGTGTAAGTTCAACTTTAGGAAATGGAATTTATTTCCTATATATATGCACATTATTCTTTACTTCTCATATTGGCCCATTTTGAATTTAAAAATTTGAATTTAGTTTTTAAATATTAAATTTAAAAACCTTTGTCTCCCTTATTAATTTAAATTAAATATTTTGTAATATTCTCATGGGTCTTTTCAATTTGAAATTCATTTTTCTTCACCTTGTTATTTGGCCCGAAATATTATAATAATATAATATTATTATTTAATTTAACTTTGCTTCTCCTTCCTTGGGTCTTCATCCTTTGGGCCTTTTTTAGGCATATAATATTAAAAATAAATATTATATCCTATTCCTTTCCAAGACCTTCTTGATTTTGTAAAAACCACTTAATTTCCTTAATGACGACGAAATTAAACCATATTATATTGACATCAATGACAACAAAACTACTAAAAATTTTCAACACTCTACTTTTATCCAGAGCTTCTTCAAGCTCGATGATATTTGCTTCGACATCATAGAATATTTTCTTGTAGTTCCCATCATACAAATAAACTGAGATCATATCAACCTAGATTTTCTCCATCTTCTTAGTAGGGTCAATTTTTGTTAAGTCCTCTGTCATGACTTCATAAGCGTAATCACTCAGAGTCATTTCTCCTTGTTGTTTTCAAACCAGGGGAATCATCTTGGTAGTGTGGGTCTCCATGGCAACTGGATCGAAGGTGACTTTCTTGACTGGCTTAGTTGGAGGGGGTACCTCATTTATCCTATGTCTCTTCAACCACTATGACAAACTCAAATGAGCTTGAATGGCCTTCACTACCACTGACTGTTCAAGCATCACCTATGACTCGGGAAACACCTGCAAATTCAAAACTAAGGTGAGAGGGAACTAAGCCTATGAACGGTCTAGCTCAAAGGAAGAAGAGGAAGAGGGGGAACTAGAATAGTAGAATGGATGGGAGTACCAGGGGTGGCTATAGTTACACTCACTCGTGGAGGATCTTGTTTACTCACAACTTCAAAAGAAGTGATAAAAACAAATGGTGAGGGATGCAAAAATGGATTCAGACCAGATGTAAATGAACTAAAATAAAGGGAGGCCAAAGGGAGGGAAATAGGAGTAGTAGTAACTAGTGGTTGAGAGATAGGGATCAAAATGGAAGAAGGAATGTCAAATGGGGGAGCAATAGATGTAGAAATTGCTAGAGGTGAAGTGACAGTCATTATTTTCTCCTGAGTGGAAGAGGGAAAAGACATACCTTCGAGCTCAAGTGTTGTGTGAGGTGGTGATGGAGGTGGTTGTGAGATAGGCTCCTCTTGCACTTGTTGCTTCTCTACCTCTATTTTTGAGATATATAACCTCCATTTTATGGTTCAATTGCTATTCTTGAATTAACGAAGGCTTTTAAAAATTGCTAACCTAAGTATATGATACCAATGGAGGAGGATTTACTACAAATGTAGCAACTACAACCATGGAAACTGCAGCAGCGAATGAAGAAACTACACCAATTTTGGATTTCTTTATATACTTTGGAAAATGAAGTTCCTCTTCTACACTTCTCTTCACTCGCTAAGATCTTCTCTTAAATACCAACATCTGTTCCTCTTCCTCTTGTGTTGCTTCTTCGACTGTCGGGTGATCCTCTTTGGCAATGCTTTCTTCACTATCAAATTTTTGAAAACTTCAAGGTACAACCTTAGAGAAAGTGATAGGTTGATAGATGTCAACAAATTCATCATATGCATCAAAGAATGCTTCATCCATATTCAACCCATAAGCCGATGTAATTTTTCCCCGGTGGACCCTCATAATACACTAGTTTGTGATCTTTTCCTCGGAATATGAAGATAGTTTATCTTTCATGTAGTTAAATATTTTTAGAGGAGGAATATGCTCTCTGTGCACTACAAGATTATATTCAGTCTCTTTTTCATAAAAATCATACCATGGTGGAAGTGACATCATGGCTTCAACATACCACTCCAAATCATGCCCCTCAAGATTTTTGCACTTTTGTTGAATGTCAGGCCGTGGGTAACAATGAAACTATTTACCATTAATTTACTCCAAAAAATGACCCAGAGGGTCATACCTTCATATTTGAGGTAGTTCCACTAGACCTAGATCTTGGATAGCCTCCATGAGCAATCTAGTATGACTGACATGGCTCACCTCTATACTACCAAATATAAAAGGTATTGTGCATGTTGTCCTTTTACCGCACCTTGCTCCATAAACATCATTAACGTTGTCATTCTAGTGTACCACCTCCATTTCAAAGACATGCTCTGTAGAAAAATATGAGAGCAAAAATGACTTACCCATGAAGCCAAACATCCACACAACTATATCTTGAGTTAATAAGAATATATCATCCTTTTTTGCCATGACAACCACTTCTCTCATTGCCTGTGACACCCTTTCTCTCTTACCACAAATAAGCACAATTGCAAGGCCCAAAAATTAAGTGGTTAAAATTATAAAATGACTCCCTCCTTGACATAGTGACTTACCCATGAAGCCAAACATCCACACAACTATATCTTGAGTTAATAATAATATATGATCCTTTTTTGCCATGACAACCACTTCTCTCATTGCTTGTGACACCCTTTCGCTCTTACCACAAATAAGCACAATTGCAAGGCCCAAAAATTAAGCGATTAAAATTATAAAATGTCTCCCTCCTTGACATAGTGGGAGTCTAAATATAAACTGGTAAAACGTTCTTTGCATCATCAAATTATGCAACAACTATAAATGAAAAATATTTATGTAAATAAAAATGAAATACCATACGAGGAATTATGTGTGCTTGAATGATGTCTCCTCTCCCATTTTTATTTTTTCCAACTGAATGTGCATCTTCCAAGAAATAAAATCTACCCAATCAAAATAAATTGGGTTTGTACCTGACCTTATTGTTGTTGAAGCATAAAACTCTACATGTGATATGTACTATGTAAGTAATTCCTGCCACTTGTGAACTATGGAATATTTAGGGAGTCCAGTAATCCATGCCAACATTGAGTATATATTTGGGCTCTTAAAATCTAAAAGTGGCTTGATATATTTTCCAACTTCCCAAGTTGTGACTCTTTGATTAATTGCATTTCCATGAATTGGTGCATTGACATAGTAGATGGGTATTTCTCCTCTTGTTCATTGAGATGTAGTTTCTTGGAGATCATGTCGAATGGAGGTTTTAACCCACAAGCAAAATCTTCCCTCACTATATTAGAGGAGATGGTGAAAATCACTTCATCGTTTGCCTTTAGAATAGCCCTACTAGAGGGGTTATAAAATCTAGAAATTATCTTCACTATATCTAAATAGTAATGTACTACAATACATAGATACAAGAAAAAATATGTATAATATGACACTATTAAAGGGCTCTCTAGTGTCAATCCCTGCTTGATGATGAATTCCATGTCTTGGCATAGTTTAACCACACCCTTGTTGGTGATGATGCAGTCTTCGACTTCTGCCATGGTGTCAAAGTACAGATTGAAGTCAACGTTCTCATTTCACCATGCTTTTTTGGACCTTTTTCCACATTCTACTTTCTTCCTTGACTTATTGGGCCCTACGGTATCAAATTTACTCCCTTGTCCTCTAAGTCCACCAACCCTTCCTTATTGTGTGCCCCTCATTTGATATATAATAATGGCTTTATATAATATTTTTAAGGTGCCCCTTTTAGATGGTGAAGGGCAAGCTAGGTAGTGACCTTCTAGAGGGGTCATGTGGGTAGTTAGACCCACTAAGGTGGTGATGCACATAAAGTGGTGGAATAGTATTTTAGAAGACTTGAGGACATGATGCAAACAAGGGGAAGTAATAGTGCTTTTGAAGACTTAGAGTGGCTATATAATAATTTTAAATTCCTTCTAGAGCCTTGTAAGTACATATTCCTTTCTCATGGCACTTAGAGCCAAAATACTTCTCCCAAAATATTTTAACTCTTTATTAATATGCAAAACATACTAATAATTTAATTCACAAGAAATCCTCCCCTTTTCATTAAAATATATTTTTCTTCTAGGGTACATTTTCAAAAACATTCATTAAATCATTAAAATTTACAAAACCTTACAAATTCCTAATACTTTCTACGACTTCACAAACTAAGCATTAGTTTCATTTTTCTTTTTTCGGGCACAAAAGGTTTTGTCAAGGTGGAAAGTGACAATAGAAGAAAAGTATGTATTTTTCCTCCTTTTAACATCACATTATCCTTCTTGTAATATTGTTTCCTTATGGAAATGGATGTTGGAAAAATCAACACCTATTTCTTCAATATTAAATAAAGTAGAGGAGTAAATGTATCATTACAATCAGGTCAAGTTGGAAAGTGATAATAGAAGAAAATAATGTATTTTTTCTCCTTCTAACATCACATTATCCTTCTTGTAATATTGTTTCCTTATGGAAATGGATGTTGAAAAAATGAACACATATTTCTTTAATATTAAATAAAGTAGAGGAGTAAGTATATCATTAAAATAAATTTACTTATTGAAATAGATATCACATAGTTGCATATTATTAATAATTACAAAGAGCACAATATGTAGATGGAGTTGTATATCATTGAAGGTATTATGATTCTAAAATCCTTCATAAAAAAAATTGTAACATATCATTTTGACTTCAAATGTGCTCATTTATTTTTTTAGCCACCAGTAAGGCTTACACTTCCTAGATTGAATCTTACTATGAGTTTAAAAAAAAAAAATTCAAAGGTAAAAATATGGTAAAGATCAAGTCCATTTGACAAAAATTTTATAGTTAAATATTATGGTACAACTATAATTTAAAAGTCTTACCTTTGGTATCTTTTCTTTTAATTGATTGGGTACATGAGGAAGCAAGTGCCTTGACAATTATTTTTATGCCATGTAGTAGTGAAAATACTCTTTACTTGAGAGCCTACATGATGACTTATCTCACCATATTTTTTTGTGTGGTAGGATCCTATTCAATGAAAATAATTAGTATAATAGTGCACTAGAATATATATATATATATATAATTTGTGGAAAACATCCCAAAAGGGATGCCACTTTCGAGTAAGACCCAAGGAGGCAGAGGTATCCATTCCGCCAAAAATACCCAGGACTCGGACCTGACCTACCACATTTGACATACTCAAGGAGCAAACAAACACACAAAACCAATTTAAAAATAAGTAAATAACAACAAAAATAATAAAATAAAATAAAACACATGCTCCTTGAGTGTGTCAAAAACAAAAGCACAATCAAACACGTAAAATAAGATAAAATAAATCACAACATGAACCACATAGAAAAACACAAGAACCACATAACAAAACACAAACAAGACAAAAACAATAGAACACTACAAAGACATAACCCAAAAAAAAACATTAAAAATAAACACAACCAAAACCTAAAAAATTAAAAAGAAAAAAGAAAAAATAACCAACAACATATAATAAACAAAAACAAAAAACATAGAAAACAGTCACACATAAAAACACGAATTAACACAATCAAAGAGAAACCCAAGAACAAGAATGAAAAACACAAGAACAATAAAAAAAAACATTAAAAAAAAAACACAAAACAACAAAAACACAAGAACAACAAAAAACAACACAAAGAACACAAAAACAAAACAAAACAAAATAACCCACCCACCTTAAATATCTAAACAAAAAAAACAAAAAAGAAAAAAGAAAAAAAATTGAACATAACAATGACTTATTCTTGGTGCTTTCAGCAACGTAAAAGGTTTAAAATGATTGTGGCATGGTGGTTATAGGGGTGGACTGCATGAAGATCTATGTGGCAACTTTTGGGACAGACAACGTAGAATACTGTGGTGGCCATAAAAGTTGGACATCCTGCCCAATTTCATGGCGGCTACGATTCCACCATGTAAATACAAAAAAAAAAAAAACAATGACTTATCTAGACCAGAAGACTATTAAGGAAAGAATAAATAGAGGAAACAAAAGAAAGAATAGAATGAGCTAGGGAACTAAAAAAACTGAATGAACCGAAGAGAAGCAAAAAAAAAAAAAAAGCAAGAAGAAACTAGGTACCTTTAGAATTGGAGCCATCCAAAGAAATGATAGAAATAAGAGCTTCCCTAATTTGAGAAGCCCACCATCTAGGAGGGTGACCATAACAAGTAAGATCACCTTTGTAAAAATCCAAATTAGCTAAAGCATCAACACTCTTGTTTTTATCTCTAACCACATGATTGCAATCAACTTTCAAAAATCCCATCTGTATTAATTGAATCTTCTTTTTATTCTCCAATCCACCTTATGATTCTTAGGAGTCTTCAAGAGATTAATCATAAGTTGAGAGTCATACTCAACTAACATATTTTCCCATCCAACCTTAGTAGCATCCTGAAAGCATCTGAGGACACCATACCCCTCAACAAGGTTATTGGAAAGAATACCCAAATTCTCAGCAAAAGTTAAAACCAGGGAGCCATCTAAAAGTCTACCAATTCCTCCCACACTGGTTTTTCCAGGGTTCCCTCTAGAGGTTCCATCAATATTGACTTTTCCAAAATCCTTAGGAGAAGGTTTCCAATTTCTTGTCCTATCCATATTACTAATACTCACATTCCATTTAATTTGGTTGCCCTTAGAAGATTTAATCTTCAATATTTGCATCACTTGATCCCATATTTTGTGGGAGTTTTGGGGGTGATTAAGGAGTTTATGGACTAATTCAACTAAGTTGGCTATGGTATTTTACCAAATATAGTGAATATCCTTCCTATCTTTATTAAAAATTTGGTTGTTCCTTTCATTCCAAATATTCCAAAGAAGAATGGTAGAACCCATCCAAACTAATTGCCTAATAAAATGATCAACACCCTCTTGATTAGGCCAATCCCTCCAAAGTTGTTCAAAAGTAAAAAAATTGGACCACTATAAGCCAAGTAAAGTGGCCATTCTCCTCCATAGCTCAGAGGCTAAAGTACACTCAATAAAAATATGGTTGAGAGTTTCTACATTCTCTTCACACATTTCACATCTAAAAGGGCCATGAAAACCATGCTTCATAAGTTGCTCACCAGTAAGCACCCTACGATGCAATAAAAGCCAATTAAAGAACCTCACTTTAGGCCAGAGCTTTTGAGCCCACAATCAAGAAAATATGTTAGAAGAATGGTTGGGATTATTATGGTATAAGGTCAAATAACATCGAGTAACTGAATACTCACCCTTAGTAGTATTTTTCCATCCAAAACAATATTTTTGATGGGACCAAGAGAGGGATATCATATGAAGGATGCCTTGAATATCTTATCTTTACCTTTCTGGGATTTGAATAGGCTAGTACTCAATAGGGATACAATATATACCAACCTTTGAATTATTAGGATGGTACCGATAGTAATTAGCCACCTTTATCCAGTTAGCTCGATGAAGCTCCTCCATACAAGGCCTCCAATCGAGAAACTGAGTTATCAAAGGCTTGTGACCATCCCAAGAATTTGTCAAAAAAATTTCCTGTTGACTATTATGAATGATCCAAAATAAAATTTTCTTTATCAAATCCTCACCAGTCTTAAGAACTTCTCAAATGAGAGAACCTTTGGTAGGACTTTGATAGTGAACAAGATATTCAGGACTTTTGTTCTCAGCATATTTAGCATGGATATTATTGGCCCAAAGAGCATTGGGGTTATGCAACATCCTCAAATATAATTTATCAGCTAAAGCTTTGTTGTTATTAATAGAATACTGGAATCCTAACCCCCCTTCATTCATAGGAAGACATAAAGTATCCCATTTCACCAAGACCCATTTTCTTTTCTCCTTAGTACCACTCCAAAGGAAACGATGACTAATTTGATCCAATTATTGAAGAACAACCTTTGGGATATTCAAAACATAAGAAACTTAAATAGGAATAGCTTGAAGAAATGAATTTACCAAGGTGATTCTACCCCTATAAGAAATCCACCTGTTGGTCCACTTTCCAATTTTCTTCTTGACTTTGTCCAACGACCAATTCCAATATTTATTTTTCTATGTTTGAATATTTATGGGAATACCTAAATAAGTGATTGGAAAGGAGGTCTTCTTATATCTTAATTTATCCAACACCATGGATTCCTGTCTAGTAGATTAGTGAAAGAAAATAACTTTAGATTTGTCTTCATTGATCAACTACCCAGTAGCCTTAGAAAAACAGCTAATGATTTGCTTAATATTAGAAGCTTCCTTAACTATAGATTTACCTAAAAGAGTAGAATCATCCACAAATTGAAGATGAGAGATAGGTCTAGCTCCATGAGAAATGGTAACTCCCTCAAGGGTTTTGTTTTCCCTTTTTTTGGTTATAGTCCTACCCAAGCATTCAACAAGAATGATGAATAAATAAGGGGATAGTGGGTCACCTTGCCTAATACATCTAGAAGTTGGGAATGACTGAGAATGTATGCCATTGATAAGAAATAAGTAGGAAAATAAAGAGATACATCCCATAATCCAATCCATCCAATCCTTAGAGAAACCAAATTGCCTCAAAATTTTGATAAGGAAGTACCAATCCACTCTGTCATAAGCTTTGGATAAGCCTAACCGAATGAACATGGAAGGAGATTTTGCATATCCATGGAATGGATGGCTTCCTGAGAAAGAACTATCTCATATACTATTTGATGTCCTTCCACATAACCCACTTGCTTTGGGAAAATAATCTTATGCAAAAGAGGCTTCAACCTTTCTGCCATGATTTTAGTAAATATTTTGAGAAGAACATTACATAAAGCAATAGGTCTAAAAGATGAGATATGATCAACCTCTTGAGCTTTTGGAACAAGATTAATATAATTTTTATTGATAACTTTCAAAATTTCTTTGGCTTTCCTGGCTTCTTCCACCACCTCTAATAAATCAACATGAAGGATATCCTAGAAGTCTTGGTAGAACTCAATAGGAAAACCATCAAGACGTAGGTTTTTCCCTTTTTGCATTTTAAAAACTACTTGTTGAAGCTCATTGATAGCAACATGAGCAATAAAAATAGAGTTCTCCTCAGAAGTGATAAGAGAAGGGATTTCTTGAAGAACATTATGTTGTGAAGCTAAGTCAAGGGGAGTAGCAGCAAAAAGATTGGAAAAGTAATCAACAAAAATAGAGTTCATGCCATCCCAAGTATAAACAACATCTCCAGAATCTGATTTTAAGGAAGAAATAAAGTTGTGAGATCTTCGAGCTAGAAGATATTTGTGGAAGATATTTGTGTTTCAATCTCCTTCTTTGAGCCATTGAATTCTAGATTTTTGCTTCCATAATATTTCTTCTCTTTTTTCCCATTCCTCTAACTGAGTTGTGAGTTTAATTTCAATTACAACATTTATGGGTATGCATACAACACAATATCTAAAGTATGAAAATGGTTAAAATTATGATGTTTCATGATCTACACAAATAAGATATTATTCAATAGAATAGTAAGCAATGAATGAAAATTATGCCAACTACTAAATATATAAATGAGTTGGCATAATTTTCATTCATTGTTTACTTATTTTTTTATTGTTTGAAATTCAAATAAATATTAATTTATTAATTTGAATTATCATTTTACATTCAAATATATTATGATATTCAATATCTAATTTTAGAAATTTCAAATAAAAATCTAACCTGTCTATCATTAAAAAACAAGGATCATTCAAAAGATAACTATAATAGTTTTAATAAAATAATATTAAATGAAACATACAATAAATATATTTTTTTGGGATTTGGAGAGACTATGTGGTTTTATAGATCCTTAAAGATCATATTTTTAATGAATTGTAAAATCGGTAACACCATTAGATGTTGCCTCTATAAACCTTAGCCTGCTAGATAAAATGAAAGTCAATGGGATACCAATCCTCCAAGGTATCGAACTAGGGTAGCCAATTTAAAACACTGGATCACTACCATCCAACATATCTCCCTTTGGGTATGTTATGCTTTGAAGCATAAACCTCACCAAACATAAGACAAAACTCTAAAAACTATACTCTCCTTGTAGACTATAATGTTGGGATAAAGCACAAGTTTTTATGAGGGGTCATGGTCCCCTCATACCATGATTTAACCCTAGGTCTTACCACTATGGTATCCCTTATAGGAAAAAATATTATGATAAAGCATAATATTTTATGACGGGTCTTGATCTCCTTAGAGCAGGGTTTGAATTGGGATCTCGAATATGAAAATCCAAGAACTTACCATTATGGTATCTCTCCCAAGGCTTAAATGTTAGGTAAAATGATGGGATAAAGTGTAGGATTTTATAAGAGGTCTTGAGGGTTTGTACTTGGATCTCTTATATGAAAACACAAGAATTTATCACTATGCTATACCTCCCGAGGCTTAAATGTTAGGGTAAGCATGGATGTTTTTGATAGGTCCTTGTATCGAGGTTTTAACTTGGGTATCCTAAATGAAAACCTAGGCACTTACCACTATGGTATCCACCCTAAGGCTCCAAAAACATTATGGCAAACCACATTGTTTTATGAGAATTCATAGTCCCCTCATACCATGGTTTGAACTTGAGTCTCTTGGATGAAAATATAAGGTCTTAATACTATGGTATCCCTCCTAGTTCAAAAATGTTAGGCTAAAACATGTTTTTTGTGAGGGATCTCGATTCCCTCATACAAGTGTTTGAACTTAGGTTTCCTATATCAAAGGAAAACATAACCTCTCTATCATTAAAAATCAAGGGTCATTCAAAAAATAACCTTAATAGTTTTTATAAAATAATATTTAATGAAACATACAATCGATATATTTTTTTAGGATTTGAAAAGACTATGAGGTTTTATATCTCTTGAAAGATCATATTTTTAATGAATAAGAAAACCAGTAACACCATTTTATGTTGCCTCTATAAACCCTAACCCACTAGATAAAATGAATGTTGATGGGATCCCAATCCTCCAAGGTATCTAACTAGGGTAGCCAATTGACAAACACTAGGTCACTACCATCCAACCTATCCCCTTTTGGGTATGTTATTGTTTGAATATTAGACCTCACAAAACATAAGCCAAAACCCTAAACACTATACTTTCCTTATAGAATATAATATTAGGGTAAATCACACATTCTTATGGGGGGTCATGGTCCCCTCATACCATGACTTAAACTTGGATCTCCTAGATGAAAACCCAAGGTATTACCACTATGGTATCCATTCTAGGATAAAAATATTTAGGATAAAGAACAATATTTTATGAGGAGTCTTGATATCCTCATAGCAAGGTTTGAATTGGGGTCTCGAATATGAAAACCCAAGAACTTACCATTATGGTATCTCTTACAAGGCTTAAATATTAGGGTAAAGCATGGGCTAAAGTGTAGGACTTTATGAGGGGTCTTGATCCCCTCATAGTAGGGTTTGAACTTGGATCTCTTGTATGAAAACCCAATAAATTATCACTATGGTATACCTTATGAGGCTTAAATATTGGGGTAAGCATGTATTTTTATTATAGGTCCTTGTATCGAGGTTTTAACTTGGTTATACTAAATGAAAACCTAGGCGCTTACCACTACAGTATCCACCCTAAGGATAAAAAAATGATAGGTTAAAGTACATGTTTTATGAGAATTCATAGTTCCCTCATACCATGGTTTCAACATGAGTCTCTTGGATTAAAACCCAAGGTCTTACTACTATGGTATCCCTCCTAGTTCAAAAATATTAGGGTAAATCATGATTTTTATGAGGGGTCTCAGTTCCCTCATACAAGGGTTTGAACATGGGTTTCCTAGATAAAAGAAAAATCTAACATCTCTATAATTAAAAAGCAAGGGTCATTCAAAAGATAACCTTAATAGTTTTTTATAAAATAATATTTAATGAAACATAAAATCAATATTTTTTGTTAGGATTTGGAAAGACTATGAGGTTTTATAGGTATTTAAAGATCATATTTTTAATTAATAGGGAAACCAATAACACCATTTGATGTTGCCTTTATAAACCCTAGCCCACTAGATAAAATGAAAGTCAATGGGATCCCAAACCTCCAAGGTATCGAACTAGGGTAGCCAATTGAAAAACGTTGGATCACTGCCGTCCCACCTATACCCTTTTGGGTATGTTATAATTTGAAGCTTAGAACTCACCAAACATAAGCCAAAACCCTAAACACTATACTCTCCTTATAGACTACAATGTTAGGGTAAAGCACAAGTTTTTATGAGGGTTCATGGTTCCCTCATTCCATGATTTAATCTTGGGTCTCCTAGATGAAAACTCTAGGTCTTACCACTACGGTATCCCATATAGGACAAAATGATAGGATAAAGTATAAGATTTTATGAGGGGTCTTTATCTCCTCATATCAGGGTTTGAATTGAGCTCTCTAATATGAAAACCCAACAACTTACTATTATTGTCTCTCTCCTAAGTCTTAAATGTTAGGGTAAATGATGGGATAAAGTGTAGGATTTGTTGAGGGGTATTGAGGGTTTGAAATTGGATCTCTTATATGAAAAAACAATAAATTATAACTATGGTATGCCTCATGAGGCTTAAATGTTAAGGGTAAGTATGAATTTTTATGATAGTTCCTTGTATCAAGGTTTGAACTTGGGTCTCCTAAATGAAAACCTAGGCACTTACCACTATAGTATCCGCCTTAAGGCTCAAAATTTATTAGGGCTTTTATGAGAATTCATAGTCCACTCATACCATGGTTTGAACTTGAGTTTGTTGGATGAAAACCCAAGGTATGAATACTATAATATCCCTCTTAGTTCAAAAATTTTAGGGTAAAGCATAATATTTGTGAGGGATCTTGGCTCCCTCATACAAGTTTTTGAACTTGGGTTTCCTAAATAAAAGGAAAATCTAACCTTTCTATCATTAAAAGCCAAGGGTCATTCAAAAAATAACCTTATTTATTTTTATAAAATAATATTTAATGAAACATACAATAAATATATTTTGTTAGGATTTGAAAAGACTATGAGGTTTTATAGATCTCTAAATATTATATTTTTAATGAATAAGGAAACCGGTAACACCATTTGATGTTGCCTCTATAAGCCCTAACCCACTAGAAAAAATGAAATTCAATGTGATCCCAACCATCCAAGGTATCGAACTAGGGTAGCCAATTGACAAACACTAGGTCACTACCATCCAATGTATCCCATTTTGGGTATGTTATGGTTTGAATCTTAGAAATCACCAAACATAATCCAAAAACCTAAACACTATACTCTCCTTATAGACTACAATGTTAGGGTAAATCACACATTCTTATGGGGGGTCATGGTCCCCTCATACCATGACTTAAAATTTGATCTCCTATATGAAATCCCAAGGTCTTACCACTATGGTATTCCTTCTAGGAAAAAATGGTAGGATCAAGCACAAGATTTTATGAGGGTTCTTGATCTCCTCATAGCAATATTTTAATTACAGTCTTGAATATGAAAACCCAAGAACTTACCATTATGGTATCTCTCCCAAGGCTTAAATATTAGGGTAAAGCATGGGATAAAGTGTAGGACTTTATGAGGGTTCTTGATCCCCTCATAGTAGGGTTTGAACTTGGATCTCTTGTATGAAAACCCAATAAATTATCACTATGGTATGTCTCCTGAGGCTTAAATTTTGGCATAAGCATGAATTTTTATGATAGGTCCTTGTATAAAGGTTTTAACTTGGGTCTCCTAAATGAAAACCTAGGTACTTACCACTACAATATCCACCCAAAGGCTCAAAAAATGTTAGGTCAAAGCACATGTTTTTATGATAATTCATAGTCCCCTCATACCATGGTTTGAACTTGAGTCTCTTGGATGAAAAGCCAAGGTCTTACTGCTATGGTATCCCTCCTAGTTAAAAAATATTACGTTAAAGCATGCTTTTTGTGAGGGGTCTTGGTTCCCTCATACAAGGGTTTGAACTTGGGTTTCCTAGATAAAAGAAAAATCTAAACTCTGTATCATTAGAAAGCAAAGGCCATTCAAAATATAACCTTTATAGTTTTAATAAAATAATACTTAATGAAACATACAATCAATATATTTTGCTAGGATTTGGAGAGAATATGAGGTTTTATAGATCTTTAAAGATCATATTTTTAATGAATAGGGAAAATAATAACATAATTTTATGTTACCTCTATAAACCCTAACCAACTAGATAAAATAAAATTCAATGGGATCCCAACCCTCCAAGGTATTGAACTAGGGTAACCACTTGAAAAATACTTGATCACTAGCATCCAAACTATCCCTTTTTGGGTATGCTATGGTTTAAAGCTTAGACCTCAACAAACAATAGCCAAAACCTTAAACACTATACTCTCCTTGTAGACTGCAGTGTTAGGGTAAAGCACAAGTTTTTATGAGGGGTAATGGTCCCCTCATACCATGATTTAAACTTGGGTCTCCTAGATGAAAACCCTAGGTCTTACCACTATGGTATCCCTTCTAGAAAAAAATATTAGGATAAAGCATAAGATTTTATGAGGGGTCTTGATCTCCTCAAAGCAAGGTTTGAATTGGGGTCTCGAATATGAAAACCCAAGAACTTACCATTATGGTATCTATACCAAGTCTTAAATGTTAAGGTAAATTATGGGATAAACTGTATGATTGTATGAGGGGTCTTGAGGGTTTGAACTTGGATCTCTTGTATGAAAACACAAGAAATTATCACTATGGTATGCCTCATGAGGATTAAATGTTAGGGTAAGCATGGATTTTTATGATAGGTTCTTGTATTGAGGTTTGAATTTGGGTCTCCTAAATGAAAACCTAGGCACTTAGCACTATAATATCCACCCTAAGGCTCAAAAAAAGTTAGGGGAAACCACATTATTTTATGATAATTCATACTCCCCTCATACCATGGTTTGAACTTGAGTATCTTGGATGAGAATCCAAGGTCTTAATACTATGGTATCCCTCCTAGTTCAAAAATGTTAGGGTAAAGCATGCTTTTTGTGAGGGATCTCGATTCCCTTATACAAGGGTTTGAACTTGGGTTTCCTATATCAAAGGAAAATCTAACCTCTCTATCATTAAAAATCAAGGGTCATTCAAAAAATAACCTTAATAGTTTTTATAAAATAACATTTAATGAAACATACAATCAATATATTTTGTTAGAATTTTAAAATACTGTGAGGTTTTATAGATCTTCAAATATCATATTTTTAATGAATAGGAAAACCGGTAACACCATTTTATGTTGCCTCTATAAAACCTAACCCACTATATAAAATGAAAGTCAATGGGATCCCAACCCTCCACGGTATAAAACTAGGGTAGCCAATTGACAAATAATAGTTCACTACCATCCAACCTATCCCCTTTTGGGTATGTTATGGTTTGAATATTATACCTCACCAAACATAAGCCAAAACCCTAAACACTATACTCTCCTTATAAACTATAATTTTAGGGTAAATCACACATTATTATGGTGTTTCATGGTACCCTCATACTATAATTTTTTGCAGAGGAAACAAAATAATGCTATAAGAAGAGGACAGTCCTCTCAAGGAAAAGAAAAATCAAATAATGGTAGCAGACAACATTTGCAAGAAGGAGAAGCTAGTACTTCTAAGGGTGATTTTAATCATCACACTGGAGGAGGTAGAGACTACTCACAAGGTAGAGGTGGTTTTGGTCGAGGAAGGGGTAGAAGATTCTCTAGATGATGTTTTTGATGCATATAAGAGGGTCATCGGGTATATGAATGCCCAACTACGCAATAAAGTAACAACAAAATAAAGGAGTTCAAAAACCATATTTCGCAAGGAAAAAAAGAAAGTGTTGCTTCCTAAAGGCATGTAGAAGAGCCTAAGCAAGGATAATATCTCATGATAAAGAGAGTACTACTGAAGCTAAAGAAAATAGAAAGTAAACTTGTTCAAAGAAGAAGCCTTTTCATAATAGCATGTAAATTAGGAGGAAAATATTGTCAGGTCATAGTATATAGTGGGAGTATAGACAACCTTGAGATGGTGGAGAAACTAGGGTTGAAAAAGGTAGAGCATCCCAATCCATACAAGGTATCTTGGTTTCAAAAGGGACACTAGATGTTAGTTAGTGAACAATTCAAGGTGAATTTTCATATAGGATCATTCAAGGATGAGGTCTTATGCGATTTTATGCCTATGGATGCTTGCCATGTGTTTTTAGGGAGACCTTGGTAGTTTGATAGAAAGCTAATGCATGAAGGTAGGGAGAACACCTATACCATTGAGAAGGAAGGTAAAAGGTACACATTAAATCTATTTAAGGACAAAGAGAAAGAAGAGGACACCAATCCTATAGTGTACCAGAATACAAAAAATAAACCTTGAAAGAAAAAAAAAGAAGGAAGCATGTTTTGCTTTTATCACTAAATCCATAGAAGAAGTGACAGTGGACAAGATGGGCAAAACCCCATATGGAGTGAAGTATTTTTTAGAATCATACGTAGATATTCCTATGGCCGATAAGGAGAAAGAGGAAGAGAGAGAAAATGGTAAAGGGATGGTAGAATATAACTCTCACCGAGTAATTTTTGGCCATGACAAAAGCCATGTTAAAATTGATAGCAACAATGTTACCTCAAAATGTGATGAAGGACATTCTCAAAATGATCGAGGTTAGAGTAGCGATGAAGAATTTGGGTGTTTTGAAAAGAATATAAGAGGCATTGGTTCCATGTTTATGAGAAGAATGTGATACAATAGCGAAGGATTAGGAAGATGTGGGTAAGGTATGAAAATGCCTGTACTACCAAAGATAAGGCCAAAGAATGAAGGCCTTGGATATGCAGGTCCGACAAGAAGTAGTGGGACAAAATTTGTGAGAAAAAGGAGTAGTACAAGGAATGTAGATTCAAGAGTGGGTTGTTGTAGTTAGTGTAGAAGATCTGGACATGTAGCAACTAGGTGTTGGAACCTGCATCCTTGTGGGAATTGTGGAGGATGAAATCACTCCACACATGAGTGTTGGCACCGAGAGGAAGATGCCAACAAAGTGTATGTTGAATATGAGTTAATTTAAGTGATTTAGCATATGAATATAAGGATTCATAATACCTTTGAGGTGACATATTTGGGCCTTTTCATTATTTTTAGGATAATGAAATTATCTAGTCTTCTTTGGTAATCTCTCTTCGCACCAATATGTTTTAGGTATTCCATAACATTTTGGATGGAGGATTATAAGGTATGTTGCACCCACTATTTGTCTAGTTTGTTCTATAGGATAACTACCTCTGTCCTTTATTTGATTTTATTATTTATCAATATTTGATGGGTAGGTGACATAACACCTACTACTAGGTTATAGTCAAAATGCATGCAAGTGTCTCATGAGAGTTAATGGATGGTTATCAATTGGATTTTAAGTTTTATAAAGGAGTATTATTCGAATGGAAATTCACTATTATTTTATATGGTAGAAGGATGTTCCAATGTGGATTGGATCAATTACCTTGATGCACATAAGTCCGCTATTTATATTATTTATTGACCTCAATCAAAACATATTTATTGGTGTTTCAAGTAGCATATTGCCTTGTTTTTATATTTCAAAATAAAAAATATTATAATGTTAATCAAATAATGTAGCAAATTTTATGATTAATGATAGTTCTTAGGTAGTTAGGCCTCCCTTGTAATTATATCCTTGCTCTATTTTATAATAATAAAATCACATTAATATATTTGTAATATAATGAAGCATCAATGGATCATAAGCATACATTACATTCGTTAGTATAATTCTTGGTGATTGTTTGAGCTCATATGTGTTGCTTTAATAGACCACTTATAGATATCCTAAGGTCATGCATGAAATGAATTTTAAAATATAATATAATCGATTTGATTTTATTTTGTAAGGTTCTATCTTTGTATATCATTAAAACTAATGGGAATGTTCGATTGTTGTTAATATTTATTTGAGGCCAAAATAAACTTTGTATTATTGTTATATGGATTTTTCCTATGGGATTATGTTCAGCTTTGGATATGATCCTTATATTATTATTGAGATTTAGTGATAGGTCAATTTAACTTCCATTCATTTTTTTTTTATTATATCATAGATGGTATTTATATCCCCACTCTCCCAACAATTTGTACATCATTTGAAGATACTTTTATTTTTGAATGAAAAATTATTAGTGTTTGAGAGATTGATATAATTTATGTTCTTTATTATCTATGAATAATATATATATATATATATATATATATATATATATATATATATATATATATATATATTTACTAATGTAGTTAATTATATTTGTTTCTTTTTTTATTGGATAATTCTACACCAACTTGACCTTAAACCCATTCATCCTCTTCATCTTAAGTATATATTAACAATATAAAGTTAAACGATGTTCAAAGTTTAGCTGAGTAAAATATTAGAGCAAGTTTAATCTAGGGTGAGTGTAAAAATATGAGTCTCAAAATTATAAATGTGCATGTCTAGCAACAAATTCCTTTTCTATAAGCATTAAAAAAATAGTAAAATTTAAACATGCCAGTTTTATACACAAAAGATACAATACCTCAAATATGAGTAGCCCTTTGACTTGCTTAGCAATTCCAATAGAGTAATGCTTAAGTGGCCATCTATTCATTATGATATCTACAAATAAAAATCATGAATGAACTATTCTTATTTTATTCATAAGAAAAACAATTTAGAATAAATGTTGACAAAATGCTTTGTAGGAGGATCAATTGAAATTTATTTAAAGAGTGAGATTTTATATGCTTACCAACTATAATCCATTTGAAGAGTAAAATTTTACATGACTACTAACTTCAAAGAGTAATTAAAATATATCATGTTCAAAATTCTTATGATATTTATCTATTAAACGTAATAATATCTTTTTTTTTTTCTAAATTAAAGGAATTATCGACACACTCATATTTGAACACTAAGGTTTCCATTATCTAAGCATGAAAAGAAGGTCTATTAAAAAAAAATTATTAAGCTTTATGGTTAGTGATTTTTTGCTATGATACTTAATGAAAATGAATTAAGAATTCTTGAAAAAAAGTACATAATTTATCTCATAAAGATGTGGGTATCTACGTATCCACACAAATTTCACTTGTAATTCCTCTTCAATGGTAAAGAATCTAGGAAATGGTCTTCATTTATTTGTAGAAAATATCCAATAATAGATAGTACCCAAGGAATATCTCTTCAATATATAGTATTTATGGAAGAAACCCTAGCCAAATATGTAATGTGATGAAACAATAAAATTTATGACTTAATATAGGTAAGAGTAAAATAACTAAACAACATCCTAATATTTTATACCCTTAAACTAATTAATATTAATACTTCAAAATAAAAAATATTAGGTTTAAATACTCTAGTTTTAATAAGATATACATAACATAAAAATATAATAAAACATTTAAATTCCAAAATAATAAAATTATACTATATATCCTTACCTTGCATTCCTTATTTCTAATATCTATAACGTTTCATTTTAATACAAAATATTGATAATTTAACAATTTAATTTTTTTTACAATAAAATAATAATTAAAAATTTATTATATAAAAGTCTATATATAACAATATTAAACGCTTATTCAATTTTCAAGTAATATATGGAAAAGGCAGTTGAGTCTCAACCTCCTTACAACTTCATTAAATTTAATTGAGTTGTGTTTTTTTCTTCCAAACTTTTTTTTGTACGATTAATAAATGAGAGGGTTTTAAAAGGGGCCCCACAACCTTTTACAGCAAAAGGCCTAAAGGTCAAAATGACAAAAATTGACCAACCAAAGGGAGAGGCAAAAAAAAACAACAAAAAAGCCTACAGCCAACCTAAGGAATAGAAGAAAGGGTTGGGGGAAACCGATAATGTTCAACCCCAAGCCCAAATATCCTTCCCAATGGCCACCACTTCACTTCAAGGGCCAAAAAGACAAATGACTCAAATTTGTGGGGCCCTCTTTCTGGCATTGACATCAAATTAAAATAGTTTACCCTATGTTATTGATGTGGTGGTAGTGTGATTGGCTAAAATCTGCATCCACAACCACTTTGTCCATATAGTCCATGAATAACATGAGAGATCAAGATTCCTAGTATGTTTTGGTATCATAGTCCTTGTTTGAGAAGAAGTAGTCAATTTTCTTGAGGATCTAGAATATGCAATCTGTTGTTAATGGCCAGAGAGGTTCCTTCACAAACAGGAAATGCAAACTGATAGTCTTAAACCATTCAAGTTAAGTAACATACATTCCATGACTGTTGTTAGCGAGACCCCTTCTAATCATTGCTATCAAATTCTACTCTTTTCTGCCTCTCCTGTAAGCCTCTTTCTATTCTCATATTTTATTTATGGAAAGAGTATTTATTGGCCACCCACAAACTGATAGGATATTCTCCTTTCATATGCAGGACCTCCAAATATGACTTGAATTTTAAAAGTTCTTCATGTTCACATCAAGGCATAGGGTGGTCAACATTAAAAAGATGGTGAAAAATCTTGTTGCTGAAAAAAAAAGTTGATAGTGTTAGGATTAAATATATAAACAAAAGGGATTATTGAAGCAAGAAAATTAATCAATAACATTAGAAAATATTAACCATAATAGAATAAGAACTTAAACATCCAAGACAAGATAAAAATATAGCATATAACGTAGTTCACCCAGTATGGGTTACATCCACCATGAAACACCAATATTTTGTATTACCACCAATATAATATCTGAAGGGAATAATCTTGCAACACAACCAATTACAAATTCCTCTTCAAAATACCAGTATTTTGTATTATTACCAATACAATCTCTAAGGGAAATAATACTACAACACAACCAACTGCAAATTCTTCTTCAAAATACTAGCATCTCCACACAATTACTCTAACAGTAATTTAACATGCAAATACCCTTGCATCAAGCTCTACAACAAGCTTTCCACTCTCTTTATAGGAGATACACAATCTTATGCACTTCCCATAAACAAGATACAATCCTCTTTATCAGAGGTATTATATAAATAGGGAAACCCAATTACATGCATGCTAAAATAAGCATCCTATAATTAACCCAATCCCCACTTAAGGTCTAATTAAAACCTAAAAAGTTTACAATTAGAAAAAAAATTAATTTTAGCCAATCATAAAATTAACTTTTCCTTTCTTTGCCTCTGATTTGGGATTGGTCATCTACAGTCCAGTAAAGGAATAGAGATCTGTTTTATCCATATTTGGCCAAAATCAGACTCCACAACCTAACAATATTCCACTTGGAAATTGATCCACAATAGCTCTACTATTGTTGCATCTGCCAAAAAACATATTCAAGACAAATAAGGAATGTCAACTCCTCTAGATTGTTGTAACCATGTTTTGGACCGTGACATGTGTTATCCATGCAATTTTCTTGTGATCAACAAGCAACACACAATCTTACCTACCATAAATACATGATATTTCAACACCCCCATGATCGCCCATGTATCATGATGATACAACCATCACCATCGTGACAAGATCCACATACCATGTCTGCCCCCATAGCATGCTCACACATAATGCGACTTGCCACAACCACATCATGTGATCTATCTCGCAATCATGCATCAAGATCGATGCCATGTCCATACCCCTTGACATGCCTCTTACTCATAGCTCCCACTGCTTGATCAATCTCCAATATTTCGTAGTCAAGATCAATACAATCCTTTTCTTCAAAAGCGAGTATCAAGGCCTCTTGTAACACTTTACCTGGAGACCAGCAATATTTCTTTAGATGTCCCTTCCCCAACTTGCTCAATTGGAACCCCACCATTTTTTTCATCTTTGTAGGAGGTATTTTGTATCCTCCCCAACTGAAATATTACCCAGCATTTCGGTAGATTTCCTCCTCCAAATCGATGGCCACTAGTGAACGAAAACCACACCCTCATGCTGTTCGAATAACACAAGATAATGTTTCTCGTATCAATACACTCTTCAACCGTCAAATACAAGCATCAACATTTCAAGGTATACACCCACTTTGGATTTGAAAATTTGAAACCAAAACGTCACCCCTATTGAATCCCAGGGGTAGCTCTGGCTTTGGCTCTTATCGTCTGCTCTGGTTTCTCAGTGCAAAGGCTCTCGGATGGCTCGACGTATACCTCATCGGTGATTATGGGTTTGATCCCCTAGGCCTTGGAAAGCCTGTCAAATACCTGCAGCATGACCTAGACTCACTAGACTAGAACCTTGCCAAGAATGACCTTGACAATGTCATTGGCACCATCAACTATGACGACTCTGAGGTGAACCCCATGCCCTTCAAGCCCTACAACAAAGCCTTCATCCTATAGCACTTTTGTGAGTGCGAGCTCATCCACGGTCGCTAGACCATGCTCACAACTGACCATGACATTTTTTGGTAAAAATTTCATGAGATTTAAGCCATACCGTAGCATCACCACCACTAGTTTCAAACATGTACAGCCTAGAAAGCACCTCAATATGCTTCTTTCCACCATTGCTCCCACTTGATTTAGGATCCCACTCAATCTTGAATTCCAACCTCGCTTTAATACCAATTGTCAAGATTCATTGTATAAAACAAAAGGGATTCTTGAAGCAAGCAACTTAATCAATAACATCAAAAACTATTAACCATCATATAAGAAGAACATAAACATCCAAGAGAATATAAAAATACAACATATAACATGGTTCACCCAGTGTGGGTCACATCCACCAAGGAACACTAGTCTTTTGTATTAGCACCAATACAATCTTTGAAGGGAGTAATCATGCAACGCAACTACCTTCAAATTCCTCTTCAAAACACCAACATCTCTACACAATTACTCTAATAGTAATTCAACATGCAAACACCCTTGCATCAAGCTCTACACCAAGCTTCCTACTCTCTCTATAGGAAATACATAATTCTATGCGGTTTTCATAAACAAGATACAGTCCTCTCTACTTGAGGTATTACATAAATTGGAAAACCCAGTTACATGCATGCTAAAACAAGTATCCTATAATTAACCCAATCCCCAATTAAAGCCTAATTCAAAGTTAGAAAGTTTACGATTAGAAAAAAACTTAATTTTAGTCAATCCTAAAATTAAATTTTTCTTTTTTTTGCCTCTGGTTTTGGATTGGTCATCTACATTCCAGTTAAGGAACAAAGAACTAGCTGAAAATTATTTTATCCATAATTAACTGAAATCAAATTCCACAACCTAACATAAAGAAACTAGAAGAATATGAAAACAACCCCTATCAAAATAAGACATAACACATTCAATGTGTACAAAAACAAGAAGGTGAAGCAAGGTAGTGGAAAAAAAATTGTTGGTATAACTCACTTTTGAATGAACAAACAACTACATATACACTTAATAATGGAAGCTCCCTAAAACGGACCTCTAAGACAAGAAAGATCGAATGACAATTTCGAATAAATTCTATAATTTTTTTAAAGCAAAGCACAAATTTAACCCATATATAGGTGATGACAATCCATCCAATTAAGATGAAAGAACACTTAAGAGATTCAAGTTGTATCATTAAACCAACTTATTTGATTGTCTCCCATGAGCTAGCATTATTATCATTGAGAGAGGAGATTGTGAGAATTATTCTCAATATATATCCTTACCTTACGTTATACTATACTATACTATATATATATATATACCTTACATTTCTTCTTTCTAATATCTATAACTTTTGATTATAATATTAAATATTTAGAATTTAACAGTATTATTATTTTTATAATAAAAATATTATTAAAAAATAAAAAATTTATCTTATAGTAAAATATTTATTTATTTTATAAAAGTTTATATATAACAATATTAAATTTTATTCAATTTCAAGTAATAGATGAAAATGGTAGTTGAGTCTCAAACCTCCTTACAACTTCATTAAATTTAATTGGATTGTGTTGTTTTCTCCCAAACTTTTTAATATGCAATTACTTTTCAAATTTGGTACATTAAATTATAATAAAATATTTTTTAATATGATGGAAAACATTCCCATTTTTTTGTTAGTTGAGGAGGATCTGA
The DNA here is from genome assembly GCA_028583015.1 of Wollemia nobilis. Classification (NCBI taxonomy): domain Eukaryota; kingdom Viridiplantae; phylum Streptophyta; class Pinopsida; order Araucariales; family Araucariaceae; genus Wollemia; species Wollemia nobilis. The sequence continues at coordinate 1,769,618 of JAQPPZ010017240.1, read as the reverse complement.
GAAAGATTTTTAAAATAGAAAAAATTCTCCCTTTTTTCCTAAAATTATTTGGGCATCATAAGGAAATGGTCAAGCATCTAGCCTATTCGTGGCATGATAGGGTGTTTAGAGTTGGAAATGTAGAGTTTGTGATTGATATTCCCCTCATTGCTAAGGTCATTGGGCTTGTGGCAGATGGCCTAGTTCACAATTGAGAAAATCATTCTTTGGCGAAGGAGGCCTATATATTTATGGGGGAGGAATAAGAACTTGTTAAATTTAAATATATCTTTAGGAGAGCCTCCTTGAAGGCCCCTTGGGACCAATGGCCCTTGTAATTATGCAGTTTTTAACCCTAGATAAAAACAAGGATATCCTTTGTAATTATCATTTTATGGTCTTGAATCATCTTCGACACAAGAAGATTATGAATATTCCATCCTTCCTTTTCCAATCCCTATCAATATTAGTCAGTAAGGTGAAGAAAGAAGTTGCATCAAACCCAATCCATCAGGGATTTTTAAATATGATATTTGATTTCATGGTGAGTTCAAGGGTCGTATATGGTGATAGTATCCTCAACTATTTGATCAAGGTTTAGCCTTCCATTGTGGAGTTTTCTAAATCATCTATATCTAGAGATCATGAATCTCTAAACTTGGAGACCATTAATGCTACGCCCATAGCTAAGATGGTGATGGTAGGAATTTACTCTATCCATAAAGCTTTTGGAGAAAGTGTAGAAAATTGCAGGTCTAAGAGGGTGGTTGCCAAAGTGGCTAACTAGGGCAAGGATCCGATGGAGATTGATGAATATGATTCTAAAAAATATCTACCACCCTCTAAGAAGCATAGGATTTATCTAGGTGGAAGCAGCAATAGGAAAATGCAAAAATTTGAAAGCCTTCATGGGGATCTGATGCCAAAGTCATTGAAGAGTAATATTATGAAATCGTAATGATCTCTTATTGATTCTCTACAAGCCACTATTTCCTCCATGCAAGCGTCTATATCCAATTTAGAGGAAATATTTGCCCTTATGGGTTGGTAGGCCTGGGAGATCAATGATCACAAGGCTAAAAATAATGCAGGTCCAAGCAATATTAAGAATTAAAATCGAGGGTGGGGTCGGTGTGTTCTTTTATAGGTTTTGGTTCTATTTTGGCGATTGGTTTTCCTCCTTATTTGATCTCTGTTTATTTTGGTTGATATGGGATTTTTCTATTCCTTCTAAGATCCTTTTTGGGTTATATTGTAATGTGTTTATGATTCTTTTTCGACTATTAATCCTCGTGCTATTCTATTTTATGTTATGGATGTATACCAGCTATATTTGATGGGAGTATCCTTCCTGTGCACAGGATCTTACCTCTTTTTTAAAGGTTTGGATATCCTTTTAAAACTCCTTCATCCATCTAATCAAAAAAATATATTTTTTAATTTAAAAAATTAATAAATTTAAGAAATTTATAATTATAAAAAGTTTCAAATTTTACACATTTTTAAATAACAAATAGTAATATTATTTATTTAATTTATTTTTTATTTTTTACACAAGCTTACTCACAAGCGCACGCACACACACCATGCTCCACTGTGATTTGATGATAGGTATTTAGAAAGAAAGCCCAAAACATTAACCACATTCGTGTCTCATGGGTGTACACAAGCTTAATAAAATAATGTATACATTTTTAAATAACAAATCGTAATATTATCAATAAAATAATTGCAAAAGAAAAATTATTTGGATAACCCATTGGAGAATATTAATTATATGCAATGCTTAAGGATTTGGTAAGATATAAGAAGCAATAGACAAATTAGGTTTCATTATAGAAACTGCATGTAACTGTTTTGTACTCTTATTAAACATATCTATATTCTTCAATGTAATATCATCATGATCATCATCAAAATGATCCTTCCTCCTCTGAGTTTGTGTATCTTGTTTATGTAAATGGTTGTTGTTCTTTGATGTTATTTTTTAGATTGCTTTATTTTGTAGGTCCTATTTCAACAATTGGTATCAAAGCCTGATGTGAAAGCTTTTGGTGTATGCTAGGAATCCCAAGCACTTGCAAAGTGACTTAGAGGAATGTTAGAGCAATGATCAAGACTCCTTAATTTTACATCATAAAATCATAGGTTGGTTCAATGAAGAACCAGAAGCTCCTAGTTGGTTCATACCTTTAATAGGGTATGAGAGCTAAAGTAATCAAATTAAAAAAAAAAATGCAAATATGCATATAAAGGAGAAAGAGCAGCAATAATATACCCAAAGGAAAAAAAGGAGAGTGATGAAAAAAATTAAATATTTCTTCCGTGTTTGTTATGTTAAAAATGGTTATAGATTTGTTAAGGTCCTCTTTTTGTAGTGAGATTGTTGAAAGTCTCACATTTGGAATATTCATTCTATATTCTTTAAATGAGTGAATTTGTTAGAAATCGCATGTTAATGTTGTTTCTAATTTGGTGAATGAATTTGTTAAAATTCATTTTGAGGTGTCAACCAGAAGTGACATCATTTCCTTTCTTGTTGTATAATGAATTTGTTAAAAATAAATATGTTAAATTTCATTTTCCTTTCTTGTTGTATAATGAATTTGTTAAAAATAAATATGTTAAATTTCATTTTGGGTGTCAGAGACACCATTTCTTTGTTGAATGCACTTGAAATGTTCGAGGACGACCAAAAAAATAAAATAGATGTTGCAATTTGAACACATGAAGAAAGTTTGTTTGAGAATCTATAGAACCTTAAGAATTAAGGGGGAGATTGTAAGAATATTTAATTATTTGTAATGCTTAAGGATTTGATTAATTATTTTGTATTTTTATTAAATGTATTTATATAATCAAAATCATCTTTCCTCCTTTAAATTTATGTATCTTGTTTATGTAAATGACTGTTGTTCCTTTCGATGTTCTATTTTGAATTGCTTTATTTTGTAGGTACTGCTTTCAACATAGCTGGATTGTTTTCAAACATAGCCGATGACCTCGGTGATACATATGGATTACAAATATCAATACTCAAAATGCATTCCATATCTACATGAATAGCTATTGTTTACCCTTGCTGTTGGACTTGTGGAGTTTCTGTGTCTTAAGAGATAAAGTCCATTCCATAACGATGTAAAGATCGACAACCACATCAACCATAACATACAAAGTATTGATCACACATTTATTAAGAAGATATTTAGGTTTAAATTTTCGGATAGCTTATTCGCAAAGGTAATAGTCTGATCTGAATCTTCTCATTGGGAATGGAGTCCCCTGCTCCCCTTCACCAGAGCTGAACAATAACAAGGCAGCTACTAAATAATTAGGGAGAATAGATTTGATAGGAACAGCCTGCACTTATCAATTACTAAAAAACTAATATGTAACCTGCCTATGATTTAAATCCTACTATTAATTACTAAAAAACTAATATGTAACCTTCCCATGATTTAAATCCTACTATTAATTAGTAAACTAATGTGATTGTGACGAACTCAAATATTTAATATAATCGTATAGATACTGTAAGTATGCATTAAGTGCATTCAAGAGTAAAAGTTTTGAAACAATGTGTATGTACTCGACGGAGAATAAATCAACGAAAATAAAGGGTGCAAAAGAGAGGTTGGTGCAATAACAATTGTTCCGTGTGCGGCCTAATTTAAGAGAGCAGAAGCGATTCTTTCTTGCTTTATAAAATATCACAGCAGACGTATTAATTGTTCTTCTTCGTTTGATGCAATTGCTCTTTTTTCAGATGCTTCCGTAGAGCAAGCGATTATTCCTTGCTTTACAAAATATCACAGCAGACGTATTAAGTGCTCTTATTATTTTGATGCAATTGGTCTTTTCTTGAGATGCTTCCGGATGACATTGTCGAGCCAAATTATATAATCTCAGCTGTGGAGATATTAGAATTTTGGATAAATGTTTTAGGTTTAAATTATGTAGAGATTGAGATTGTATATGAATAAATGGAATAATAGTTGGATAAGAATATATTAAATAAAAAATGTTGAAATAAAAATATTTTATATTAAATATAAGATTAAATTTTTAAATATTAAAATAATTACGTAGAAATTAAGATTGTATATAGATAAATGGAATGATGGTTAGATAAAATATAATATTGAAAGTTGTTTTATGATCAAACTTAAAAATATTTATATATTTTTATCTTATAAATTTTCAACTACTCAATACTAAACATAAATTTAATTTTTAAATATTAAAAACTATATTATCTTTTACTTTATAAATATTTTGGCGAGATATCCAACTATTATAAGTTTGTCTATAATCACTCTATTTTTTTATTACGTTTGAATCTGTGAAATTATTTGCTTTCCAAAAACCATAGAAAGTATTTGAAATTAAAAAAAAATCCCTAACCGAAGAGATCAACGAAAGCAAGCGATTCTTCTTTGCTTTATAAAATATCACAGCAGGCGTGTTAATTGCTCAAGCTAAATTGCAATTTCAGTGGCGTGTCGGCGGAGAAATTATAATCTTGAATATAGGTTTAAAATTTGAATTTTAAAAAAGTTATAGTTCTATATTATTTGAGAATAATTATATGTAAAATAATATTCTTCATAAATATTATTTCGTAGTTTAGTTGTTAAAAGCTCCTTTACTCTTTTACTTTGTAAATGTTTAATTGTAAAAAATGATAAATATAGTTTTCAACTATAGCCTCTCCTTCTTTACCTTGTAAAGGTTTAAGATTGGGCAATATTAAACATGGGTTTCCAGCTTTCATGAGTTTTCTTATAGTAACTTTTTTTCAATTGGTTTTCTTAATTAAAATGTAAAAAAATTATTTAAAAATGTTAATTTATGTATTTAGTTTTAATAATTTTTTTACTTGGTAAGGTTTAAAATGCGGTTTAGTTGTTTTTTTAACTATTTAATTTTTGGATTTTCCAATTACTATAAATTATTTTTTACCCTCTTTTTTTAATCCTTAGTCTTTATCTTGAATCTACAAATCCCTCTTTTTATTCTTATCCTCCCTTTCTTAGTTCCCATATTGCAGTTGTTTTTGGAGTTGTGTTCTTATATCTATTTCATCCTCTATCACCTTAGATTCTTCTCGAGTTCTAGCCTATATTATCTCTAAAATTTTCATGTGCATTAGGGTAGTTTTAATGAAGGAGGGTCGACCATTGGATTTTACTAGTAAGTCACTTTATCTTCAAAATTTTGGCAAGTCCACTTATGAGAAGGAAACGCTTACCATTTTATATGGAGTCATCCATTGGAGTCCATATCTCATTGTTAAACATGTTTCCATTAAAATTGATCATCAAAGTCTAAAATATTTTTTAGAATGAGCGTCTACTCTAGAATAACAAGAATGGGTCTCCAAATTGTTGGAGTATGACTATGCCATCCCTTACAAGAAAGGTAATGAGAATGTGGTGGTCAATACCTTGTCTCATCTCCATGAAGATATATCCATCTTACATGCTATCTCTACTCTTATTCTGCAATAGATTCATCAACTTCATGAGGATCTGGCCAAGTATTCATCATTACAAACTCTTATCTACACTCTCCAAGAGGATCCTCATTCCCACCTTGGCCATGTTTAGGATGGTCCAGATTTACAATTTCATGATCGTTTAGTTATTTCATTTGAATCTTAAATCAAGGACCTCCTCCAAGAAATGCATGCTTCTCCCACAACTGATCATTAGGGATTTCTCAAAATATATACTCAAATCAAGCATACATTTTTTTGGAAGGGAATGAAATAGGATATCAAAATATTTGTGGCCGAATGTGAACGTTATTAGTGCATGAAAGGTGAAACTATGAGTTCTCCAAGGATGCTTCAAATTTTTCCCATTCTTGAGTAGGTTTAGACAGATATATCTATGGACTCCATCGAAGGGCTACCAAAATCTAGAGGTAAATCAATTATTTTGGTGATAATGGATCATCTTTCAAAGTATCCTCACTTTTATTCCCTATTCCACCCTTATACTGCATCCATTATCACCCAAATATTTCTTCACTCCATTTTTTACCTCCATGGGATTCCTAAATCCATTGTCTTTGATTGAGATCCTACCTTCACCGATCGCTTTTAGTGGGAACTATTCAAGTTGCAAGGTTTGCCTACCATGCTCAAACCGATGGCTAAATCAAAATTATTAATAAATGATTAGAGATGCACCTTTGTTGTTTCAATTTTGAATATACTACTCATTGGGCTAAGTGGCTTCCTTTGCCTAAATGGTGGTACAACACCACCTATCACTCTACCGCTAAGGTGACTCCATTTTATGTAGTCTATGGTTAGCTTATACCAACTCCAAATTCTTACATTCTAGTTACTTCCAATGTTTAGATGATGGATTTCACTCTCTAATAGCATGACTCTATTTATGCCAACTCAAGCTCAACTTGGACATGGCTTAGAACTATATGAAATAGCAAGTAACAAACACCATACTAAACATAGCTTTGTCATTGGTGACAGGGTATTTCTTCACCTACAACAATACAAACAATCATCTCTCCAGTTGTGTGGTTGTTAGAAACTTACCACCAAATACCCAGCTCCTTATTAGATATTATAGAGGCTTGGAGTGACAATATACAAACTAGCCATTTTAGAAAGTTCTAAAATTTATATAGTTTTTCATGTGTTATCTCTCAAGAAGTTTATTGGCAATAAGGTGCATGTGTAGTCTACACTTCTAGAGTTGCATGAGAAAGATTCCATATTTCTTGAACATGAATGTATTATTGACAGAAAATCACACACCCTTCATTAACATATTATCATAGATTTCTTAGTACAATGGTATGGGTTACAACCTGAATATGTGATATGGAAACCTCTTCACCACACACAACAATAATTTTTTTACTTGGTAAGATTTAAAATGCGGTTTAGTCATTTTTTAACTATTTAATTTTTGGATGTTCCAGTTACTACAAATCATTCTTTGCCCTCTTTTTTTAATCCCTGGTATTTATCTTGAATCTACAAATCCCTCTTTTTATTCTTATACTCCCTTTATTAGTTCCCATATTGTAGTTATTTTTGGAGTTGTGTTCATATATCTATTTCATCCTCTATCACCTTAGATTATTCTCAAGTTCTAGCCTGTATTATCTCTAAAATTTTCATGTGCATTAGGGTAATTTTAATGTTGGAGGTTCGACCATTGGCTTTCACTAGTAAGGCACTTTATCTTCAAAATTTTGGCAAGTCCACTTATGAGAAGGAAACGCTTACCATTTTACATGGAGTCATCCATTGGAGTCCATATCTCATTGCTAAAATTTTTTATATTAAAATTGATCATCGAAGTCTAAAATATTTTTTAGAATGAGCGTCTACTCTAGAATAACAAGAATGGGTCTCCAAATTTTTGGAGTATGACTATGACATCTCTTACAAGAAAGGTAACGAGAATGTGGTGGTCAATGCATTGTCTCATCTCCATGAAGATCAAGCCATCTTGCATGCTATCTCTACTCCTATTCTGCAATGGATTCATCAACTTCATGAGGATTTGGCCAAGTATATATCATTACAAACTCTTATCTGCACTCTCCAAGAGGATCCTTATTCCCACCTTGGCCATGTTTAGGATGGTCCAGATTTACAATTTAATGATCATTTGGTTATTCCATCTTATTCTTAAATCAAGGACCTCCTCCAAGAAATGCATGCTTCTCCCACAACTGGTCATTAGGGTTTTCTTAAAATATATACTCAAATCAAGCATACATTTTTTTGGAAGGGAATGAAATAAGATATCAAAATATTTGTGGCCAAATGTGAACATTATTGGTGCATGAAAGGTGAAACTATGAGTTCTCTAAGGATACTTCAACCTTTTCTCATTCTTGAGCAGGTTTAGACAGATATATCCATGGAATCCATCGAAGGGCTAACAAAATCTAGAGGTAAATCGATTATTTTGGTGATAATGGATCATATTTCAAATTATCCTCACTTTAATTCCCTATTCCACCCTTATACTGCATCCATTATCACCCAAATATTTCTTCATTCCATTTTTTACCTCCATGGAATTCCTAAATCCATTGTCTTTGATTGAGATCCTACCTTCACTGATCGCTTTTGGTGGGAACTATTCAAGTTGCAAGGTTTGCCTACCATCCTCAAACCGATGGCTAAATTAAAATTATCAATAAATGATTAGAGATGCACCTTTGTTGTTTCAATTTTGAATATACTACTCATTGGGCTAAGTGGATTCCTTTTCCTGAATGGTGGTACAACACCACATATCACTCTACTGCTAAGGTGACTACATTTTATGTATTCTATGGTTAGCTTATACCAACTCCAAATTCTTACATTCTAGTTACTTCCAATGTTTATATGATGGATTTCACTCTCTGCTAGCATGACTCTATTTATGCCAACTCAAGCTCAACTTGGACATGGCTTAGAACCGAAAGCACGAGATTTCGAAAGTTGAAAAGAAACACTAAAGCTATGCAATGCAAAACGAAATGTAACGCTTTAATCCTAGAAATTTGAAATGCATGAAATAGGGAAAAGAGACGAATTGAGACGAAATGAAAGAAGTATAGAAAGCACAGCCCTTTTTATTTATACTCTCTCAATATCGGTTACAAAGATGTCTCCCGCCTTTTCAGGGGCTAGGAGCGTTAACATGTTTCAATTACAATAGTGACTAGTGATCCTCCTTCCGCGTGCCCACATGCAAAATGGGCGGGCCAAAGTGTTGTCGTCGCTGGTGTGAATGAATCTTTGATCCTTGCTGCTCCTCCTGCATTCAAAGAAACAACAAAATCGTTAGTAGCACCTGTTGCAAAAGATGAAACGTTTATTCTCTAAAAAACAATGAAGGATGCATGCATGAAACTGAATAAAAAGATAAGTGAACTGAATCAAAACAGTCTGCAAATTTCACAAAAACAAGGGAACATCACCAGAAGGTCACTGCAAGTGAAACAGTCAAGAAATTCTTCACCGATTCGAATTCGCTCCTGGGCGGGATGGATTCGACTGTAATTCATCCCGGGGTAGGACGAATTAGACTGTAATTCGTCCGGGGTAGGACGAATTCACCTACAACAAAGCGCCGAAGTGATACTACCAAAATGTCGCGTCTCGGGAACTCCAAAAGACCTGCAAACTTGGGGGTTAGCTAATTGGGGGCATTTTGGGAAGACCCAGATGGTCAGATTTTCCCAATTTGACCTCCATCAATGGGAATTTGATAATGCTCATCTGCAAGTTAGTGGGAGCAAAAACGCGATAGCATAATGATAATAAATCAAAGCATTACTGAAATCAAAATTGTAAACTACCTAACAGACATAGAAAACAAATGCAAGGAATGAAAATGACAGAAATGAAGATATGCTACACATTCCCAATCATTCCTAAAAGGGACGATTAGGCTCACAGCAGTGCGGGGCGCCCAGGCGGGCCGCCCACCGTTGGAACCTGATTTCGGCACCAATCCACTTGGGATGGGCCCAAAATCTCTTGTAATGCGTTGTCGACGAATGGGTAGATCAATGTGGTCAAGTGTCGGGTTTTGGATCCGGATTCACACTTCCAATAACCACCCAATGACCTCCCTTGCGAAAGAGATCAAGGATGTGGAAGAGGTGAATCAAAAGGGTAAAGTGTGATATCAATTTGGCAGCACTTCGTTGCTTGAAAATGCTTCCAACCTTTCTCTTTTGGGTGAGAAAGTTCACCATTTTATAGACCCAGGGGGTCTCTTTGGAGGGGCATGCATAAGCGCCATGTGGCAGTCATGCCTTCCCATGAGGGAGGAAAGTCCTCCTTGACTTGGGCTTCCATGACTGCCCTTGTGACAGTCCTCTAACGTCCAATCTGCCCACCTACACGCGCATGCAAGGCAGGAGGCATTAATGGACTGTCCTCGGCTGCCACTTGTCAAGATTTTTCTTTTTGCCCGTTAAACCTGGAATTCGTCCTACCCCAGAGCGAATTCAGAATTCATCCCTGGGTGGGGCGGATCCCATTTTGAATTCGTCCCAGGGTGGGACGGATTTGGAGCAGGGTGCCTGAATGTGCCAAATTGCCTTTTGACCTTCCAAAATTGCTGCAAAAGTGGTTAGGACCACTGTTTAACCTCTGAGGGCTGCCCTGGGGGCTATGTGTGTCAAAGCGATCAGTGTTTGCAGCCACATAATCGGATTGGTGTTGTTTTGGTGTCTACAGATGCCCCTTTTTGGGATGCGCTGTGCATGGCGCAGCGTCGAGCAAAAATAGATAACCAAAGCACTAATGATTAGGGTTTCTTGGTAACCTAACCAACTTTTGATGCCCCAAGTATGGAAAGGGCATGCATTCTTGAATCCTTGCTTCTGACGAGCGAAGGCACTCAATTCAAGTGTTAACCTTTTTCGGTGAGGTGTTACTTGACCTTGGACATTGATCAGTCATGAATAGGCAAAGGGCGCAACCTTTTGTCTGTGAGAACCTTGAGTTCATGATTCATGAAATGCCAAGTGATTTGATCAGATTGTGATTATTGCTTGTTTACTACCCCAAGCAGGAGCGTAATTGTCTTTGTCAATGATTCTTTGAATGCATGTCATTTTCCTTAATTGGGTGTGTGCTTGTTGATTGGTGACTAAGTGTGACTACCCCCTCAAGCGACGAATCGATGAGGGAATGACCTTCGTGAGAAAAGCGACGAGTCGCTTGACCCAAGATGACTTGTGCAAGGGTGCCTTTAGATGGTTTAGCGTTAAGCATGTGCAGTTTTCTGACATTTAGACCTATTTTTGGTGGGTGGTAACCCTTTTTGCGACGCTTTTTGGAGCTAAAATTGGCAAAAATCCGGCCTCCCGTGGAGCGGTCCGGCTATGGTAGCCTTCTTAGGGAGTAGGATAGTGACAATTTGTGACCCCAATGTCTATTTTGCATGCCCGGGATGTCAAGTGCAACAGCACTCTCATCGGGCAAGTTTATTAGCTGATCTAGTGCATTTTTGTTCAATTTTTGCTATTTTTTGAAATTTTTGCCCTGAATTCGTCCCAGGGTGGGACGAATACTAGCTTAGAATTCGTCCCAGGGTGGGACGAGCGCTAACTAGAGTGCTCATCCCAGGGGAGGATGAATTTAAGCTCAAAAGGCCTATTTAAAGGCCAAAACTAGGGTTTGGGCTCATTTGCATCTGAATTTTCTTACGATTTGGAGCTCTAGGGAGGAGGAGGTTAATTCTGCAAAGCGAAGCACTGTCAAATTTATCCTGACATCATGAGTGCACAAACCGGATCGAGCGACGGAGCCGAAGCGAGACCAGTAAGTGCTCCCTAGAGTTATTACTTTTGTTTAAAACTGCAAGTGTTTTGTTTAATTTTTTTTTTTGATGATGTTTTTCAAAATTTTAAAACTAAAACCCTGAAACTGATCTGAACACAACTAAGACTTAGTGTACAACTAAACGACAAACGTAGCAAAAAACCTAGGTAAAGAATTGTTATTTTTCTTATAACTAAACCCTAGGATAAACGGAACGTAAAACCCTAGTTCTTAGGTTGAGCTGGTCAGTTTTAAAACGTAGGTTAAAACCCTAGGTTTAAAACTGTTATTTTAATTTTATGTTGTTCGTGCAGACGTTTTAAACTTAAAATATAGAGATTCTAAGACTGACAAATAGGTCCAACAATTTATTGTGTTTTTGTTAATTAATCAGTTTAGAGTTTAAAAACCCTAGGGCTGACAAATTAATTTTTGTTTTTTGAATTTTTGTTCTGTTTTTAAATTAATCAGTTAGGATTAGAAACCCTAGGACTGAAAAATTAATTTTGGAATTTTGTTTTGTTTTATTTTTGGAATTTATCAGTTAGGATTAGAAACCCTAGAACTAAATTTTTTTTTTTGTTGAATTTTGAATGTTTGTTTGTTGTTTTTAAATTAATCAGTTAGGATTAGAAACCCTAGGACTGAAAAATTAATTTTTGAATTTTGAATTTTTGTTTTGTTTTTAAATTTATCAGTTAGGATTAGAAACCCTAGAACTGAAAAATTAATTTTTGTTTGAATTTTATGTTTGTTTTTTTTTGTACATTGGTAGGCAATGTTGTATATTCATGTTATTGTTGTACAGTTCTTTTCCATGATTTTAATGTTTTTGAATTGTTTTCTTTTGCAGGTTGTTAAGAGTCGGTACCGTGTACCCACTGCTTTTACTGAAGCACGGGGAGCGCTAACTGTGGCTTGATGCCCTTGGGCTCAAGCAGGTGGCTCGACTGGAGCCTATGGTCATGGATCGGGCATATTTGATGGCCCTGATCAATCTATGGGATCCATGGACCAACACCTTCCATCTCCCAATAGGGGAGATGACCGTGACCCTGGAGGATATCTATCGACTTCTACGGATTTTGATAGATGGACTGTCGATCAGGACGTCATCGCGTGATCAGCGGACAGCTATACTGACGCGATGCTTCGGGCATGGGGAGGAGCTGGGTGTGGAGGATCCATTGGAGAGGGCAGAGGGCGACTGCCAGATTGGCAGGATTTTGGTTCGATGGTGGTTGGAGAGGGGGGTGTTGGGAGTGAGGCACGCATTCCTTATGGGCCTCATTTCCAACATGTTGTTGCCTGACTCGTCAGGCACGAGGTTCCCATGGAACCTGCTGGATTTGGTTTGGCGGTTGGTAGAGTGCCCGAGAGAGGCACCACTAATTATGAGATGGGGACAAACGCTATTGGCATAGCTATATGGTGAGTTGTACGAGGTCCGCTTCTGGAAGCGAAAGGGGATTAGCTACAGCTATCTGTTGCAGAGCTAGGCTTGGCAGCATATAGCGGTGGAGAGGCCGATCGGGTTACCGTGGATGACTCGGGCGGAGATGGAGGATAGGGAGATAGGCTATGCAGTTCTGTGGCGGCGGTCTAGGGAGCAGGGATAGAGTCGACGGTGGGCAGGTGTCGTAGGGCACTATGTCGATGCCTTCGCTCGGCTTACTCTAGGGGAGGTGCTCTGGCGCCCCTATCGGGACTGTCTAGCCTGGCCAAAGGCTGGAGAGTGGCTCCATCGGGTATGTAGAGAGCGATGGCTGATTGGGCGGCACGGGACCGAGCATGAGTTCTTCTCGTACAGCCGGGTGACACGATAGTTTGGGGTGCGCCAGGGGTTTCTTGGTGAGCCCGTGGTCTATCGACATTGGGGGGATGAGAGGACTCTGGACCGACCGGTCATCGTGCCACTGGGCGAGGATTCAGACGCGGTGATCGACGTCTCGGATGTGGATGACATCGGGACTACCGTAGAGTATGACCAGTGGTGGGTACTATGGCGATGGCGGGGAGAGGGGCCACTGGGAGGCATGGAGGCGGCAGGGTGGGGAGGGTGCTGAGGCACCAGGGGATGATTGGGGAGCTCCTTTGGAGGATGCGGACATGGTGGAGGTGGAGGATGAGGATGCAGATTTGGGGGTTCTGGATCAGCTAGAGATGCAGGACGTTTCGGAGCAGTGGGAGCTAGAGTAGGCTGCTGTCCCGGATTCGCCTATGCCTCAGGCAAGTTCGACGGAGGTGGAGGCGAGGCTCAATGCTAAGATAGCATGATTGGAGGACCTACTACGGAGGCACGATGGGGAGCTGGGAGAGGCTTTGTAGGAGAGAGATCTCTTGCGGTCTCAGTTGGCAGAGTGGGAGAGCGCATGGGCGGCGTCTCACCGATAGGAGGGGGGTACTGATGCTGCATGAGAGAGGGATCTCCTACGGACGTAGCTGGTGGAGAAGGATAGGGTTTTGGCACAGCGTGATGATGCAGTAGCTTACTACCATCGATGGGAGGCAGAGTGGGATCGACGGGAATCAGATTGGTGATGGCATCGGCTGGAGATGGAGGGAGAGATCATCCACCTCGGTGGGCGGCTACCTGAGCCGTCGGGAGGTGGATCATCGCATCGGATGAGGGGCAGTGATACTGAGCAGTCAGCATCATCTCGTCGTAGGCGACTAGATGAGGGAGGGAGTAGCAGGCATGATGCGAGGGCTAGCAGTAGCCGCCCTGAGGGGTCCCATAGGACCCACACTACGGGGGGTAGTTCTCGTCGCACCGATCCTACGTGATCATGGTGGCTGACGCCCTAGGCTTGGGGTTTTTGAGTTTTTGGGTTTTTGGTAGCGAGGTCCGAGGACCGGTTCATTGTAGCCTACGGGCATTTTTGTTATGATATATATATACAGATGACTCTTTTTTGTTTATGCGATGATGATTTGATTTTATGCATGATGAGTGATGAGTACAGATGTATGCATGTTAATTTATTGCGATGGATGCATATGTTATGATGAATGTAAATGTTTTTGATGTATATGTGATATGCAAAATGCAATGGATAAAATGAATTTGTGTTGTTTGGTTAGGGCACCATAGACTGTTTAGGACTTTGTTATTTTGTTTTTATGCGATTGCTGTGGTAAATGACATTGTATGTATACATGTGGTTTTTTGTATTTTTTGATGGTATTGTAAGGATGAAAAGTAGCGCAGTTGGTCTAGAAATGTAGCTAAGGTTTTCTGAGACTCAGACGGTTTTAACTCACTAGCCACGACTGTACTTTATCTTACAAGACTTTTGAACAAGGTATGAATCGGACTTGTCTTTGACCAAGCTATTTCACATCCCTGTGTGTGCAATTGAGTTCATTTTTGTGGTATTTGTCAGGATACCGCTAGTGCCAAATAGGCTATCAACCAAACCTGTATTGAGGATCACCTAATTAGCTCCACTAACTCCTTTATTGTATTTAGTCAGATTAATCTACGGTGCTATCTAGGATACCATAAGCTAGCTCATCCACATGCAAACATTGATCCGTACACGAGTTAATGTGACAGATATATCATCATGCGGGAGGTTTACCACCGAGTGACCGATAGGCTATCCACCAAACCGGTACTAAGGTTTGCCTCATGACCTATCAAAATTTTGAGAGTTCCAAGGATTCAAGTTCGACTCCCTTCTTTTCTTCAATTGTATTGGGATACTTGCTCGATTGTAGTGATAAAAATCACTATTTATTTTTATATATTTTTCTTTTGAGCAAGGGATTTGGATTTCGAGTGATAAGAATCACTATTGTATGTGCTTTTTGTTGTATGCACTCTGGTGGTGATGTCAAATTTTTTGGAGTTTTGACATTTTGCAAAATTTTGATGTTTGCAACTTTTGAGAACTTGGGATTCTTGGGGAATTGGGTAGGGAAGATGCTTGTCCTTTTGCCAACTCTCAGCATTCTTAGGGTCATTCGCATAGGGGGATGAGCAAGATAACCGTTTCGCTTATGGTGACCTGGATTACTGTGCAGGTTTCATCTTTCGTTCACACAACTTGGGAATTTTTATGTGTGTTTTAATTTGTGTTGGGATGCTATGTAACAAGGTTTTGTCCAAGTAGAACTCTACCTTCGTAAAATCTGTCTGACTTGGTACAGTACATGGCTAGAAAGCAAAATGACGACTGAAAGACGAAAACTCTTGATACATTAGAAGACCACTGACTCTAGTGTGGTAAAAAGAAGTGCATGGCATTTATTTTTGATGGACTGCTTATAGAACGGAGAAATGTGGAACAAGATGGATTGGCGGAGTAATTACAGTCTATGGTGCCTTTGACCTGTACGACCACAAATATGCAATGTATGGGTGCAGCTACATATTTTTGTATTTTTGATGGATTGATTTTTGTGATTATGAAGATGAGATGCGAGAAGAGCTCTCTATTGATGAACTTGAGCATGCCTGGAAATGAGATAAAAAAAATTTGTTGTTTTGGATGATTTTACTATTTTTGAATTTTCTTATTTTTGACCAAGCGATTGTGGGAATCCTTGGAGCATTTTGAGATTGACCAAGCGATTTTAGAAATCCTTGGAGCATTTTTGGGATTGACCAAGCGATTTTAGAAATCCTTGGAGCATTTTGGGATTGACCAAGCGATTTTAGAAATCCTTGGAGCATTTTGGGGTTGACCAAGCGATTTTAGAAATCCTTGGAGCATTTTGGGATTGACCAAGTGATTTTAGAAATCCTTGGAGCATTTTGGGATTGACCAAGCGATTTTAGAAATCCTTGGAGCATTTTGGGATTGACCAAGCGATTTTAGAAATCCTTGGAGCATTTTGGGGTTGACCAAGCGATTTTAGAAATCCTTGGAGCATTTTGGGATTGACCAAGCGATTTTAGAAATCCTTGGAGCATTTTGGGATTGACCAAGCGATTTTAGAAATCTTGGGTTTTATTAGTTTTGAATTTTTTTTTTTTTATTTGTTTTTTAGAGATTTTAGAAATCCTTGGAGCGTTTTGGGATTGACCAAGTGATTTTAGAAATCCTTGGAGCATTTTGGGGTTGACCAAGCGATTTTAGAAATCCTTGGAGCATTTTTGGGATATGGCTCTCTTAGATATGGAATGGTCACAAATGACTGATGTTCAAGGGTTCTGTTTCCTTGATTCCATCAAGAGAGGCTAGCCGGTACGTCCCGGGTCCTATTTTGCTATCAATTACATATGGACCTAACCAATTTGCCATGAACTTGTCCCTTAGGTGGGACGGAAAATTAGAGTTCTGTTGGTTTTCCTTCAAGACCAAATCACCAATCCGAAAGTCCCTCAGGTGAACTTTCATGTTGTAAGCTTTCTTAAGTCGCTCTTGATAGATACGTAAATGCTCGAGGGCATTAACGCGTCGTTCATCAAGCAACGTAAGCTGGTCTAACCGGGCCTGTCACGCAGCGTCATCATCGATGAACTCTTGCATTGATATGCGTAGGGAAGGAATTTCCAATTCGAGAGGCATTACTGCCTCGGAGCCATACACGAGCGAAAATGGAGTTGCCCCAGTGGGTGTCCGAATGCTAGTGCGATAAGCCCACAGGGCAAGTGGAATTTGAATGTGCCAATCCTTATGACTGTCTTTGACCATATTTTTAAGGATGGCAACTAGCATTTTGTTTGACGCCTCTGCTTGCCCATTTGCCTACGGATAATAGGGTGTCAAAAATCTATGCTGAATTTTGTACTTTGTGGTCAAAGCACGCACGTCTTTGTTCTTGAATGGCATCCCATTATCCGAGACTATTTTGGATGGAATACCAAAATGACATATGATGTTATGCAAAATGAACTCCACAATGCGGGGTCCTGTCGTAGAGGTAAGCGAAACTGCTTCCACCCACTTGGTAAAATACTCTGTGGCCATTATGATAAATGTGTGATGGCCTGACGATACAAGGGAGATCTTTCCAATTAGATCGAAACCCCACTACAAAAATGGCCAAGCAGACTGGACTATCTGCAAGGCCTGGGAAGGTACATGCATCAAATTGGCATGATGTTGACACTTCATGCACTTCCTGACATATGCACAACAATCTCGCTCTAAATATGGCCAATAATAGCCCATGCAAAGAATGCGCTTTGCGATGGCCATACCACTGAAGTGGCCACCACATGTACCATCATGCGCTTGGGCGATCGCCCAAGTGGACTCTTGTTGGTCCAAGCAACGAAGGAGGATTCCTTAAGACATACTGTAGATCAAAATGTCTCCTATCAAGACATACTTAGCCGCTTTCTGCTTGAATGCTCATTTTGTGGCATGCATCAATTCAAGCGGGAGATTACCTAACTTGAGGTAGTCTCTAATGGGTAAATACCAGTCCTATTGATCGGAAGCCTCGATGGTATGAACAACCAATCCCTCTTGAAGTTCATCCCTAGCAAATGTTGAGCGGGAGAGAACTTGTAAGAATAGCGTTGTGTTGCTATTAATGGGAGTAGGGGAGAACAAGGACCCCCAGTTGGCATGTTTCAGATGATCATGGATTCGAGAGAACTTATCCGAGGATGGTTCAATCTGGATCATGTGGATTCCTGGCATCAAGTCAGAGCTTGCATGCTCCATCGTAGATTGTGATAGGGTTTTGACTTGAATGGTTGTCATGTCACCAGAAAGGTCTTGCGGGATTAGTGACCCCAAGGAGGCCATTGTGTCCGCAAAATGATTCGATGATCGAGGGAGTGCCTCGATGTCGTACCACTCAAGTTTTGCCAAGAATTTGTCCACGAGGGCTTTGTAAGCCTGCAGAACTGGGCATTTGCATTGGAATACCCCTTTGACTTGATTGACAATTAACAACGAATCACCAAAGATGTTCAGTCGTTTGATGTTCATGGCGATTGTTGTCTGAAGACCTATGAGCAAGGCTTCATACTCTGCATTATTGTTGGTGCATGGGAAATTTAATTTAAATGATAGGGGCATTGGAGCACCCTACGGTGTGAAGAATACTATTCCCATGCCACCACCTTGCTCACATTTAGAACCATCGAAGAATAGGGTTATGTCGACCTGTGACTCAGGCTCATCAGAATCTGGCGATTCTAAGACATGGAAGACCCCATCATCGGGTAGTTCTATGACTAGAGGCTGATCGTCTTCGAGAGGAGCCTCTGCTAGTTGATCGGCTATGACCTGTCCTTTGATGGATTTCTATCCAATAAACTCTATGTCAAATTCTGTCAACAACATGATCCATTTCGCCGTGCGACTACTATGATAAGTATGACTCATCATGTATCACAATGGATTCTCCTTAGACACAACATACGTAGTGTTGCTCAGCATGTAGTGGCATAGCTTTTTGGTAGCAAACACCACTTGCCAAGCAGAGTTTCTCGACGTATGCATAGTTAAGTTCATAACCGACTAGGGTGCGGCTAAGATAGTAAGTAGCCTGTTCTTTGTGAAGTTCATTTTTTGGGCTAGCATGGCGCCCGGTGCCACCTCAGTAGCTTGAGATGTATAAGTAGAATGGCACTCCTGGTCTAGGTGGTGCCAATACTGGCGACGAAGCCAAGTATCATTTGATGTCATCAAAGGCTGACTGGCACTCGTCATCCTAGTGAAATACTACCCCCTTGTGCAATAATTTGTTCATGGGTCGGCACTTGTCAGATAGCTGCGCTATGAAGCGCTTAATTGATGTGACCTTTCCTTGCAGACTTCTGAGCTGCTTAATGGTAGTTGGGGGAACCATTTCAAGGATTGCCTTGACTTTGTTTGGGTCCACCTCGATTCCTCACTTTGAGACTATGAAACCCAAGAGTTTTCCAGATGTGATACCAAATACGCACTTCTTGGGATTCGAGTTGACTTTATGCTCCATGAGGCGATCGAGGATCTTGCTTAGGTCATCGAGATGATCTGGGCGCAAAAGAGACTTGGCCAACAAATCATCCATGTAATCTTCCAAATTTTTATGCATGTAATCATGGAAGATGTACGTCATGGCACGTTGGTAGGTGGCACCAACATTTTTAAGGCCAAAAGGCATGACCTTATAACAAAATGTCCCCCAAGGCATTGTGAACACCATTTTTAGTTGGTCCTCAGGATTGATACGAATCTGATTGTATCTTGAGAAACCATCCATGAGGGATAGCATTTCGTGACTTGCTGTAGCATCTACCAACGCGTCGATGCTTGGCAAGGGGAAGTCATCCTTAGGACTCGCTTTGTTTAGATCTCAAAAATTAGTGCATATGCGAATCCTCCCATCGAGCTTTTTGATGGGCACCATGTTGGACAGCCATGGCGGATAATCCATGTAGATGACAAACTGTGCATCCAACAACTTTTGCAATTCGTCTTTGACCATCAAGGCCACTGTTGGGTGCATCTTACGTAGTTTTTGCTTAACTGGCTTGATTGTCGGATCAAGCGTTAGATTATGCGTGACTAGCTATGGATCTAGCCCCGACATGTCTCTGTATGACCATGCAAAAACCTCCTTCTTCTCTTTGAGAAGGGCAATGTAGTCGACTTGCTCTTCAGGGGATAAGCTTACCCCCAACTTGATAATCTATGGATTCATTGGATCTAAGCCGATGTCTACGTCAATCGTCTCCTCGATCGACATGTGGGATCCATCCTCCAACTGATGTGGAGTTGGGATCAAATGGATATCAGTAGCTGAGTTTAAATCTACATTGGGAACCTCGGGTTCCTCTTCAGCCTGAAAGATATCCTGAGTTGTCCCTGGGGTAAAATGAGGCATTTTATCGAAAGGCCAGTACTCTGATGGGGACAAAGGTGAATTGACATGATCCCAGTCAATGGCATCTATGTCTAGATGCAAGGACCATGCTGGATCGGCCGGATTGCGGATGGGTGTGGTCAAGTCAATGGAGATCATGTGGATGAAATGAATTTGGTCTCCATTACCATGGGTGTGATGACTCAAACATTGTGGTTGTTCTCTATGTTCTGGATCTGGTTCTGTAGGTACTGGCATGAATGGATCGGCCCTATGTGCTAATAAGAGGACAGGGTCTACCCTCGGCACTGATATCACCCTAGGGTCTCAGAGTGGAAGGTGCTCTTCATGTACCCTTGGAGCAATGGATCCAACACTTGATCCCACCCTACTGGGTCTACGTACCACTCATGCCCTGGCACTATGCCCATCTATGCAAATATGTCATTAATCCTCAAGGGGTATCGTTGTTGCATTTGTCGCATGTGGTTGAGATAGGCCATCTCAGTTTCATCTTCTGAATCACTGTCAGAGATCCAAAAGTGTTCATTGGCTCCAACAACTGCTTGAGGCATCTGAGGCTCATCTTGTTCAAGCAAATTAATCTGGTCCCATTGTTGTTGATCCACGCTCCGTGGGGGGATCTGATTCTCTTGACACAACACTGGCTCGATTGGAACCTCTAAAGGGAATAGTTTCAAAAAGATCTCTTGATAGTTATTCATGGGAATCTCTCATGAGTGATCACTATCGGATTCGAAGGGATCATATGACACTGGTTCATATTCTGATTCATCCTTCGAAGATCCTTCTGGACATTGTTTATGCTTTCCTTGAAAGTGAGTTCCCAAACTTTCACCTCTCTCTATCAAAGGAGAAGGGTTATTGATGTTACCAAGGGTGGTTGTTGACCATGGGAGGTAATCTCCCAATGTATATGTTGTGTTTGGGTTGGCATAAGGATCTGATGCCAATCCACCCTTGTTGCCTATTCCTAGGCCTTGCATGTTTTCCACCAAGATGTCTAAGGGCAGGGGGTGGTTGAACCCTACTCCCGACTTGTCATAAGGCATTTGGTATCTTGGTTGGCAAAGGACACGCACTCCTTGCTCATACCTACCTAGCCCGTATCCATGCCAATTGCATTGGCCAAGATATCTCAGAGCGAAGTCTGGGTTAGACAGATAGTTGACATCTTCTACAAAAGGCTCTTCATCCTCATCCTTTTGCATGCATGGCTCAACACCATGGTCAAGGCCCCCATACACAAAATTGGTCTAGTTCGGTGGGTAGCCTAAAGGAACAATTGTCCCGATGGGGAGGCGAGGTCTCCCCATGTCTTGCACTGACTCTAGCATGGTCGTTGCTATGACATTTCACACTAGATACTCCCCTAGGCCCGTACTGGCCATTTCAATAGTAATTGTTGGTGATTGAGAGGGAGGGAATGGAAGCCCTTCCTGAGTCCATTCCATGTTGGGTGGATTAGGAGCCTCAACTTCCATTGTGCTAGGTATCTCTTCGGTTGAGATGGTTGATATTGTTGGCAGTGCCTCTTCCAAGGGTTGAGCCTCTTCCAGGATTTGTTTCCCTTTGTCCTTCTGTTTAGCCATGAAAGGTGGCATTGGTGGTGAAGGAGCTGACGATGAAGATGCACCTGGCTGGGGTTTTGATGGATTAGTCACCAATGGTGCTTGCGGCATCGGACCCTGTCTAGATGGATTTAACTAAAAATCCAAGTGCGTCGATGGGAGGGTCGATTGCGGCATCAAGTGCACCGCATTGCAATATTTGAAGGGTTCTAAGTCCGTCGGGACTACATGTACCTCCCCTTCAAATGCATACTTCAAACATTGGTGAGCTATCGAAGGGACACACTTCATGTCCCTGATCCATGGCCGCCCTAGCAATATGTTGTATGCCATCTCGCCTTCCAAAACATGGCACAATGTAGATATCATCTTTTGTCCTACCTGAATGGGTAGAACAATTGTGCCAACTGTCGAGCATATCGCATCATTAAATGCTCATAGTGTGTAAGTGGAAGCCATGATGTGAGAGGCTAGCAACTTCAGATGCTTCAATGCTATCGTAGTAATGATGTTACTGGACGAGCCAGTGTCTATCAACACCCTCTTATACGGGATCCCGTTGACCCGCATGATAACGTGCAGGGGTGGATCTGCCATGTCATCAGATATTGATTTAACTTCATCTTCTCGAAAGGTAATGACTGGCTCCGTGCATCATTTTACATGTCCCACGAAGTTATTGAAGGAATTCGCTTCATGGGGCTGCAACTCGATGGCTTTCAAAATCTCCATGAGAGCCTCCCGATGGGGTGCTGATTGCTGTATAAGCTCATATATGGAGAGCCTAGCCGACGTGGTCCGTAAACTCTGCATGAGTTTGGTCCGTATCGTGACCTCGGGTCTAGGCGGAGGTATCTGCACAGGGTGTTGTTGAGGTCGTGACGTCGATGGAACCTCTCTTGTGGCTACCTCGGGGGCAACTCCTGGGTATTTCTTGTTCCTCGTCACTATGCTTATCATTCCCACATACCCTTGCATGGGGCAATTTTGTTGCACCTCATTGACCTGAAGGGGTTTTGCTTGTGCCTCATGGGCAGGCAAGGGGTCCTTGAAAACCCCCATCTGCTGATTGTTTGGCGCTATGGGGTTGTCCACTGCCAATGTTTTATTGTCAATCAGGTCTTGTATCAACCCTTTGAACTTCCAGCATGTATTCAGGTCATGTCCCCTTCGCCTGTGGAATCTACAATACAAGTCCTCTCTGTATCCCTTAGGCTTGGGAGCGTTAGGATCTATGGTTTGAAGCTCTGGAAGGGTGATTAAATTCATCGCTGACAAGCGGTCAAATAGGGAGTCCCTAGACTCCGTATAAGGGGTAAATTGTCGCCTAGGGCGACGCTGCTGATTTTGCTCCTATTTTTTATTTTCTCTTTCATAATTGTTTGGAGGCACTGCCTGATAATTAGCCTTTTGAGGTTGTATTTCTTGTGCAGGCTTAGAGACATTTATAGCAACTTGATTAACCGCAGTGGGTTTTTGTTGCGTAGTCCCTATTTTTGTGTTTTTGTTCCACTCTTTCTTTTTAGGTTTGGCAATTTTGCCATCCTGTATTTTGATCTCTTCGATAATTCTGGCTTGCGCCAAAGCTTCTTCTAAGGTGGCATATTGTTGCAGCTGCAATAGCACCGAGATCGATCTCAAACAACTTCGTGAGAACATTTGTGTAAGGTCGGACATAGGGGGAAGGTAGGGTAGCTTGGAAAGCAGAGTCCTCCATCGATTCTCGTAGGCCGCCATAGTCTCCTCCTCATATTGCCTGAGGCTGGCCAGGTCACTCAGTGACGCCTTCTTCTTGGTGTTGAAGGTGAAGCGTTCAAGGAACGCATCCACTAATTGATCCAAGTTATTGATGTTGTGCTTCGACAGCTGGGTGAACCAATCCGAGGCAGGGCCCATGAATGTGGTTATGAATGTCCTTAGCAACAGTGCATCATTATCCTGAATGCCAAAGCATTGGCTCAGGAATCTTGTCACATGCTCTTGGGCATCCTCTTCACCCTTAAAGACTGCCAACTGAGGCAACTTGAAGTGTTTGGGGTAAGGAGGTGCAGGCACTAATGGATGCACAGGGTGACTACGGAGTTGGCATAACATGGGCTTTTGGGGCCCAGAAGCTTTGGTTTCCATAGACTCCAAATGCTCTAACAGCGCTTTGTATGCATCGGAAGATTTAATCTCTTCCTCTTTAGTTTGCTCCCGTTGTGGGTTGTGGGAGACTTGAGGCCTATGGGGGGTGGCCGAATAACAACCCCTCCGCCTTGATAGGGCATTTCAGCCCACTCTTCTTCTTGTTCATACTCCTCGTAAACTTCTTGAGGAGTCTCTGGGCGAGACTTATGACCCTGAGTGGGTCCCCGTGGAGGGTACCCATCGTTGTTTTGGGGAGTGGCCTCCCTCTCAGGTCTATGGGGTCTCGAAGGCAAAACTTGATGAGGTCACGGAGACCTATCCTGCACCAAGGGATTATGCCTCTCATATGGTTCCGCTCTTTGGGTGCGAGGGGTTGGAACCCTCTCAGGTAGGTTATAAAGTAGCTCATCTGTTTGGCACTGAATGCGCTCCTTGCTAAGGCGGTATAGACGCTCTAGCTACTGCTGATCTTGCTCAAGCCGCATGATCTGGGCTTGGTGGGTGGCATGTCTGGCGACTGCCAGGTCAATTTGGTCCACCATCTTGGGCCTAGGAGGCCTGAATGCTTCTTCTATGCATTTTCCTCGATCATGATGATCCGAGATCTCAATGGGTTGCTTCCCTCTGTCGAGGTTGGCGGCATTTACCCGAGGCTCTGGCCTCAGTGTGTGACCATGGTATCTAGCAGGTGCAGAAGCGCAAGGCTCCCACACTGTATGTTGCTCTCGAGGAATGTGATGGTCTTCCTCGTACTCCCTTTCATAGGTGTGAAAGGGGCGGGTAGAGTTAGCTCACCCAGTTTGGAGAGCCCTACGCTCTAGGTTTTGTCTATTGGTTCTAACAGTGAGGGGAGGCAAAGGAGAGATGCCATAGTCATGTGGCCTCTCCCCATGGACACTATGCCTCTCTAGCACTTCATCGCATGGTGGCCACTCATATCTAGCTTCTAAAGGAGCTCTTCTATCTACGTTGAGGGCCACGTGTAAAGCTTCTTCCCGAAAGGGGCTATGCTGAACGGGCATGTCCCCCAGAGGGGTGTCCCTATAATTCCACCTTGACATGGAATGATGTGGACTCTCTTGTAGTCCAGACCGCCAAGGCGGTATGGCCAAGTCCTTAGGGCTAAAGCGGAGGCGACTTGTGCCCGCTCCTTGTACACTTTCCATAGCTTCTGCCCTTGATTGGGCTTGGCTACGGGTGTACACCATGGTGGTGCTCTTCTACAAGCTAAGCAGATTTTTATCTCTTTTATGATTTTTTTTTTATGCTACACTTAAACAGAAAAGAACACACACATACACAAATGGTGATTATCTCGTTTAAAGGTTGAAAGTGTGTCCTAAAACTGGTTTAGTGTGTTTTGTTGTTTGTTTTTTTTGAAGTTTTTTATGAAAACCGTTTAAATGCAATTATGAAGGCTCTTATGACTCCCAAAATGGTCGCCCCTTCAATATACCATTGTCGGACCGATATACCAACCTCTCTATATACCCGCCCTTACGAGAGGGAAACTATAGGTACGTGAGAGCAGATGGTACGTGGAACATAGGCGGTACGAAAGGGGGATTGTCCTGTTTATGACACCTACCATAGAAGACTTATCCTCGCACGTTGGGAATCACCCCAACGACACTCGATCAGCTTTCGTCAGGATTTAAGTCGAGCAACAGTGACAATCGGGGTAAATGAATGCAAAATTCAAGCCAAGGTGGTGATGAACCCACCGTTGGTCTTGATCAAGGGCTGGGGTCTTACGACCAGCTCCTTGGTTTAAAAATGCCACGTGATGTGTGTGGGGTTCCTTTTAATTTGCAAAAATGAAATAGGCAAACAAAAAGGATGATATTATCACAATGACACTGAGAGGGGGGGGTGAATCAGTGTAACTATTTTAAAATTTAAATCTGCTACTCTTAAAACTTAATACTGCATGCTTAAAAATCAAATACAGTAAACATAGCACAAGAGCATCACACAACATAGGATTTAACGAGGTTCACCGATGTGGCTACTCCTCAAATAATGACTGTTTGGACTACAATCCAAATCCAGTCTTTGCAAGGATTCAATCTTTACAAACGGTTTACCAGCACCCACTGGAAGGAGCACCAACCCCTGATTTATCTGCTGTAATGATAGGAGCACCAACTCCTTTTACCAAGCACCCACTTGGATTTCAATTTCTAATAAAACTGATGACATATAAAATGCCTTCTCTTATACAAGACCCTCACTGGTCTACAACACATACAAAAATCTCACAGAAGCATAGAGAGAATTGTTAGAGACTCAATATCTTCTGATCTAATCTAAAACCTTTCTCTTGAATATTCAATAGAATTGCAGGTTTTGATCTAAGGTTGTTTGCTTACAGCACCCTTACTTACTGAGACCTTTTAAATGCACAATGAAAACACAGTCACAGTAACCTTCTCACTATGCCAGTTCGATCCTTATATACTTGATTTCTTCGAACGGCTCAATTTCAAACGGTTTAACTTTCCCTCCAACTTTTCATGTACCTTCGGCTACGATCAAAGCATTAATCCTTCTCTGACCCGATCCGCCTTTTAGCCGCTTTCTTTCTGACTCATTCTGACATTCTGACAGCCTTTTTCTCTGCACATTCTGACTAGTATCCTGACAGGCTTTCTACGTACCTCGGCTCTCTGATGTTCTTCTTTCTTCTCTGTTAAAAATTGTGTATCTTTTATCTCCTATGATCAACTATACCTTTTGATATATGCAACTGACCAATGTCACTGCAATCAGTTCTCGATACAACGTAGCTTCCCTGTGAGTCTGCCACCTTTCCCAGTCATGCTTTGTTACGGCCCTGCAACAGCCGTTTAACATTCAATGCATTGCTCAGTAGCTACTTTTTGTAACTGCTACCTTAGCTGGCCATGCTGCATCACGGCTCTGCAACAGCCGTTCGTGTCTTAAATTCACTGTCTAGTCACTTTCACTTGTAACTACAGTTAACTGCAGCACGAATTTCTCCTCTGCAATCTCACCACCTGTCACTTGGAACTGCAGATCTGACTCCAGTTAGGTTTATCGTAACTGGCGCCTTTTTGACACCTGTCATGATATCGCGACATTTTTTGCTTTGCTGATGTCATCCTCAACTTTGTCACGAAATCGTGACACTTTCGGCTTCCTGAGGCTTCTCTGGAAACTTGTCACGATATCACGACATTTTCTAGACTTGTTGACGTCATCCTCAAAGATGTCACGAAATCGTGACACTTTCTGGCTTCCAATGGCTTTTCGTTCACCCTGTCGTGATATCGCGACACTTTTTGGTTTTGCTGACGTCATCTTCTAAGATGTCGCGAAATCACGACGTTTCCGGCTTGCAATGGCTTTTCGTTCACCCTGTCGCGAAATCGCGACACTTTTTGGTTTTGCTGACGTCATCTTCTAAGATGTCACGAAATCACGACGTTTTCCGCCTTGGTACTGTCATCCTCATTGCCGTCGCGAAATCGCGATGCTTCTGGCCTCCGTACAATTTTTACTCCATGCAGCCGCGAAAACCTTACATGTAGCGAAATCGCTACACCATTGTTGCCTTAGCATTTTTCTTTGCTGCTTGCTAGTGAAACTCCGACGTGTAGCGATATCGCTACACCTTTCCACTTTGCACTTTGAACTCGTAGCACGATCGCTGCACCTTCCCAACATGTGTTTCAAACCTGTAGCGAAATCGCTACACCTTCGCACTATGCACTTTCAACCTGTAGCGAAATCGCTACACCTTTTTACCTTGCACTTTCAACCTGTAGCGATATCGCTACACCTCTCGCACTATGCACTTTCAACTCGTAGCGAAATCGCTACACCTTTTTACCTTGCACTTTCAACCTGTAGCGATATCGCTACACCTCCGCACTATGCACTTTCAACCTGTAGCGATATCGCTACACCTTTTTACCTTGCCTTTTGAAACAGTTAGAAAAATGCTGCACTTTTGTTCTTAGTGTTTCAAGCTTGTAGCGAAATCGCTACATCTTTCATCCTTTGCATTTAGAGCCTGTAGCAAAATCGCTACACTTTCCTTACTTAGTGCCTTTTCTTCGCTTTCACCAGTGAATTTGCAACATGTAGCGAAATCGCTACGCTTTCTTCACTTTCCTGCTTTGCCTCCAACATGTCGCGAAATCGCGACACTTTCTCATGCACTTTCTCTCTCATCCTTTTTGTCGCGAAATCGTGACAATTTTGATTTCGCCTTCTCTCTCCTCAGCCATGTCGTGAAATCGTGACAATCTTACTTGCATCTTCTCTCTCCTCAGACATGTCGCGAAATCGTGACATTTTGGCATGCTTTTTCTCTCTCCTCGGATATGTCATGAAATCGTGACATTTTCTTATGGACTTTCTCTCTCCTCCGATATGTCGCGAAATCATGACATTTTCTTATGAACTTTCTCTCTCCTCCGGTATGTCGCGATATCGCGACAGGAACCATGTCGCGATATCGCGACAGAAAACATGTCGCGATATCGCGACAGTTTTCTTCCTTGTCTTTTTCTGCAAATTTTTGGATCTGGGTCCCCTCTGTTTTTCTTGAGATTTTCTGCACTTGATCTGACTGACCTCTCGAACCGCTTCAACTGCATCACTCGTCTCGTGTTGACAACAATTACAATCCTTTTGCACTGCTTTTGTTGCACCTTGCTCAACAATCTCCCCCTTTGGAATTGTTGGCAACACTTTGTAGCCTTGCTCAAATTCTTCTCCCCCTTTGCCAATAATGCCAAAGGGCTACTGTAGACTCCCCCTGAGTCCATGCACAACATTCTCAGGCATAAATAAGTTGAATGCTCCCCCTGAGAATGTATTTCCCATAGCTAGTCAGTGCTTGGGAAGTGTGACTACTCCCAACTTCTTTCGAAGGTATTCAAATACTTCCTTTGGTAAAGGTTTGGTGAATATGTCCGCTACTTGCTCGTAGTGGGAACAAACTCCAATATGACTTCTCCTTCCGCAACCTTATCCTTCAAGAAGTGATACCGGATTGCAATATGTTTGGTGCGGGAATGCATTACCGGATTCTTTGAAATGTTGATTGCACTAGTGTTGTCACATTTGACTCGAAATGGGCTCATTGAAGTGAATTCCTAGATCTTTCAATGTTTGTCTCATCCATAGTATTTGTGTGCAGCATGTAGTAGCTGCAATGTATTCGGCCTCGACTGTGGATAAAGAGACTGATTCTTGCTTCTTACTGTGCCATGCAACCAATTTGTTTCCAAGAAAGAATGCTCCTCCACTTGTACTTTTTCTGTCATCAATGCATCATGCCCAATCAGCATCAGAGTATGCAAAGAGAGTGAAGTCTTTTCCTTTTGGATACCACAGCCCATACTCCATAGTACCTTTGAGATACCTAAAAATCCTTTTCACTGCTATCACATGAGTCTCTTTTGGACTAGCCTGAAATCTTGCAACCATGCAGACAGCCTGCAAGATATCCGGTCTAGTGGCTGTCAAATACAGCAAGCTCCCTATCATTGATCTATACATTGTTTGATCAACATCTGGAGAGTTATCATCCTTGCTCAACTTGCAGCTTGTTGTCATGGGGGTGCTCACTGGTTTACTATCTTCCATAGTGAACTTTTTCAGCATTTCTTTCACATATTTAATTTGAGAGATAAAAATTCCCTTTTCTGTTTGATTAACTTGTAATCCAAGGAAATATGAAAGTTCACCTATCATAGACATTTCAAACTCTTTCTGCATTTTGTTTGCTATGTCTTTGCATGATTCATCATTGCTACTTCCAAAAATTATATCATCTACATAAACAACAAGGACAATGAAATTGCCATTTTCAGTTTTCACATATAAATTGCTATCCACCATACCTTTCTTGAATCCTTGCTTAGTGAGATAGTTGTCCAACCTTGCATACCAAGCTCTAGGTGCTTGTTTCAAGCCATACAATGCTTTCTTCAGCTTGCAAACAAAGTCAGGATTATCACAAAGTTGAAAACCATCAGGTTGTTCAATATATACTTCTTCTTCAAGATTTCCATTCAAAATGCTGATTTTACATCCATCTGATAAACCTTGAAATTCTTATGAATAGCTAAAGCCAAAAATAGTCTTATTGCTTCAATTCTGGCCACGGGTGCAAAAGTCTCTTCAAAATCAATCCCCTCAACTTGGGCATATCCCTTACAGACTAATCTTGCTTTATTCCTTACAACCTATCCATCTTCATTCAGTTTGTTTCTAAATATCCATTTAGTACCAATTATGTTTTTATTTTCAGGCCTTGGTACTAATTCCCAGGTTTTGTTTTTCTCAATTTGATCTAGTTCTTCATTTACTGCCTCCATCCAGCTTTCATCCGTGCTTGCTTCAATAATATTTTTGGGCTCAATACTGGATAACAGAGAATAGTTATTTACTACTCTTCTTCTTGTCTGAATGCCAACTGTAGGGTCCCCAATAATCTGCTCTTTGGGATGATTTTTCTGCCAACCGCCTGTTCTGTATTTTCTATTTTCATCTCTTTCTAAGTCCTCTGAATCTGATTTTTGTCTCTCTTCTTTTTCTTGATCTTCATCTTCTTCAATAAATTCTTCATAGGTTGGGTAATTTTCACTTTTGGTGGTTTCTTGTTTTCTTCCTTCATCAACCTTTACATCCGCACTCTCCACTATTTTCTTAAGTCTTTTGTTGTAGCATGTATAGGCTTTGCTTTTAGTTGAGTACCCAAGGAATATTCCTTCATCAGCTCTATCTTCAAACTTGCCAAGATTGCTTTCAGTTCTTTTAATGTAACACTTGCCGCCAAACACTTTGAAGTATTTTGTCGTAGCCTTTTTGCCAAACCACAGTTCATATGGTGTTTTGCTTTCATGCGGCCTCAACATACATCTATTCTGAATGTAGACTGCAGTATGAACTGCCTCTTTCCAGAATCTGTTAGCAATTTTGCTCTCTGTTAACATGGTCCTTGCCATTTCCTGTACAGTTCTGTTCTTTCTTTCAACTACTCCATTCTGCTGAGGTGTTCTTGCTGCTGAGAACTGTCTTCTTATTCCATGTCTTTCACAAAATTCTGCAAACTCTTCTGAAATAAACTCTCCTCCTCTATCAGATCTCAAACACTTTATCCTTTTTCCAGATTGGTTCTCAACCAGATTTTTGAAGGTTTTAAACATCTCAAAGGCTTCTGACTTCTGTTTCAAAAAGAGTACCCATGTCATTCTGGAAAAATCATCTATACACAAGCATAAAATATTTGTATCCATTTATGCTTTCTGTCCTCATGGGTCCACACAAATCAGTGTGAATCAGTTCTAATGGCTTGCTAGTGAAATATTCTTTTGCTTTGAAGGTAGATCTGGTTTGCTTCCCCTTTTGGCATGACTCACATATACTGTTTGATGGTTTACCAATAGTGGGTATGTCTCTTACTGCTCTTTTCGAGCTGATTTTTATCAGATTATCAAAGCTTATGTGACCGAGTCTTTTATGCCACAGCCAGTTTTCTTCTTCTTGACCAACCAAGCAGGCTCCTTCTGAAGTCTCCGAGAGAGTATACAAATTTCCAGAAGTTCTCAGTCCAGTGGCTATTAACTTTCCATTTCTTGTCTTCCTTACTTCACAGCCCTCCTTCTTGAAAATTACTTCATGACCTCTGTCACAAATCTGACTTACACTCAACAAGTTATGCTTTAGTCCTACCACAAAAAGAACTTCCTTAGAGTTGATTTTACCATCACTTAACTTAACTGATCCTTTACCCACTATCTTTGCTCCATCATTGTTTCTAAATTTTACAGAACCACCTTCGTATGTTTGTAGGTTGTCAAACTTCTGTTTGTCTCCCGTCATATGACTGGAGCATCCACTGTCTAGAATCCAGGGAGCAGATTTATTCTGTGCTTTGAGAGCTGTTTGAACGATCAAGGATTCTTTGTCTTTCTTCGGTTGTCCCTTTTCTTTCCACTGAGACTTGACATCAGATCTGGTCACTTGTTTTACCTTCTCCCTTCCATTTGTTTGTGATAGTTTTTCAAGAAATTTTTTGTTCTGTTTTGATCCAGTTGATTGATATTTTCTTCCCTGGTATGTATTTCCTGCAAAAGAGCTACGACAATTTCTTGCAATATGGCCGAAGTTATGGCAGTTATAACATTCTACAGCATAATCTATCAAGGGAGAAAAAATATTTCTACTAGTAAAATTTCTTTGTTCTACATTATATCTACAGCTTGAAATTTTATGACCATATGCATTGCACTTAAAACAATAACCAGAAAAGGAACGAGTGTACCTAGGAAGTGGTTGTTTCCAGGTGGAGGTAGGAGCCCTGGGTCTTCTTCTTCTTTGATGAGTGACTTTGGTGAATCCATCATTTGCAGCACTCCTTTCGAGCTTGGACTTGTTGTTTTCTTTTGCATGATACGGCTTATTTTGGTCAACTTTAATCTTGTCTTTAATCTTTATTGGTTCTACAGTTATAGCTTTTGAGTTCTTTGAGGTTTCTCCTTCATCAAAGCCCAAACCAAACTTGATACCTGTGGGCCTTTGATTATTCAACATTTTATTCAATTTCTCAGAACTGTCTTCAAATTTTTGATGACAACTCAGTTTCCGATTCATCCCTTCTAGCTGCAACCTTAATCCAACTATATCTTCTTCTAGCTTGTTGCACTCATTTATTTTCACGATTAGCTGTGCTTCAAAATCTTCAGACTTTTTCTTATGCTCTTCAGTTTGTACTTTCAAACTGATTATTACATTGCTGGCCTCCTCAAATTTTCTTGTAATCTTTTTATTTCTTTTCCTTTCTGCACTTAACTCTTCAAGAGCAGCCACCAACTCACCTTCCAGATCTACCTCGGCCTCATCGTCTAATTTTTCTTCACACTCCCGGGTTTCTTCGGTTCTTTGTTCTTCGAAGGCCATGAACAAGGCTTCACCAGCTTCTTCTTCCGAGTCCTCACCGGAACTGTCTTCGAAGAATCAATGTTCCGAGAAAGGAAACTCTTCTTCTTGAAGTTCCTTTTTCTAAAATGTGGTTTCTTTTTCCAGACATTTCTTTCTGGATGTGTTCCTTCATCATTTTTATTTTTCTCATTCATTGGGCATTTTGCTGCAAAGTGCCCGATGCCGCCACAGTTAAAGCACTTGAACGATAGCTTCCTCTCGTATTTCCCTTTTCCCTTTACTAGTTTCCTAACAAAGTTTGCTTCAGTTTCATCTGCAGATTCTTCTTCCTCATATTCTAGTTTAGATTTTATATTTTTCTCGAGCTTGGAAGGTCGCTTCTCTATCTGAGGGCTTAGTTTGACCAATCCTCATTTCATATGCAGTTAGAGATCCATGCATTTCATCCAAACTAAAAATATTTAAATCCTTTGCTTCCTCTATAGCAGAAACCTTTGCATCAAATCTTTTGTTGAGGGTTCTCAGTATCTTCTTCACGACAACTGCATCTTCAATCTCCTCTCCGAGTCCTCTTATTGCATTGATGATTCCATTTACCCTCAGCATATAGGCTTCTATGTTCTCATCATCGGTCATCTTTAATGCTTCAAACTGGGCACGATGTGTTTGTAGCTTAGCTTCCTTGATTTTGCTATCTCCTTCATGAATGCTTTGCAGTTTGTCCCATATGTCTTTAGCAGATTTGCAGTTCATGATACGTATCAACTCACTGTCGACCAATCCACACATAATAGCATTTTTGGCTTTCGAGTTGTTCTCAAACTTTTTCTTCTCATCCGCATCTGTTGGAGGAACAGTGGGTATGGTGTATCCATTTTCAAAAGATTCCCAAATGTCATAGCCCAGAGCACATAGATAAGTCTGCATCCTGAGCCTCCAGAAAGAATAATTTGTTCCATCAAACAGAGGAGCTTTGTTAGAAGAAAAACCTTCACCATCGGCCATTGTACCTCTCCCAAGAACACCTTAGCTGATTAAGCTTGAACAGGTGCCTGGCTCTGATACCAATTGATATTCTCACAATGACACTGAGAGGGGGGGGGTGAATCAGTGTAACTATTTTAAAATTTAAATCTGCTACTCTTAAAACTTAATACTGCATGCTTAAAAATCAAATACAGTAAACATAGCACAAGAGCATCACACAACAAAGGATTTAACGAGGTTCACCAATGTGGCTACTCCTCAAAAATGACTGTTTGGACTACAATCCAAATCCAGTCTTTGCAAGGATTCAATCTTTACAAACGGTTTACCAGCACCCACTGGAAGGAGCACCAACCCCTGATTTATCTGCTGCAACAGATAGGAGCACCAACTCCTTTTACCAAGCACCCACTTGGATTTCAATTTCTAATAAAATTGATGACATATAAAATGCCTTCTCTTATACAAGACCCTCACTGGTCTACAGCACATACAAAAATCTCACAAAAGCATAGAGAGAATTGTTAGAGACTCAATATCTTCTGATCTAATCTAAAACCTTTCTCTTGAATATTCAATAGAATTGCAGGTTTTGATCTAAGGCTGTTTGCTTACAGCACCCTTACTCACTGAGACCTTTTAAATGCACAATGAAAACACAGTCACAGTAACCTTCTCACTATGCCAGTTCGATCCTTATATACTTGATTTCTTCGAACGGCTCAATTTCAAACGGTTTAACTTTCCCTCCAACTTTTCATGTACCTTCGGCTACGATCAAAGCATTAATCCTTCTCTGACCCGATCCGCCTTTTAGCCGCTTTCTTTCTGACTCATTCTGACATTCTGACAGCCTTTTTCTCTGCACATTCTGACTGGTATCCTGACAGGCTTTCTGCGTACCTCGGCTCTCTGATGTTCTTCTTTCTTCTCTGTTAAAAACTGTGTATCTTTTATCTCCTATGATCAACTATACCTTTTGATATACGCAACTGACCAATGTCACTGCAATCAGTTCTCGATACAACGTAGCTTCCCTGTGAGTCTGCCACCTTTCCCAGTCATGCTTTGTTACGGCCCTGCAACAGCCGTTTAACATTCAATGCATTGCTCAGTAGCTACTTTTTGTAACTGCTACCTTAGCTGGCCATGCTGCATCACGGCTCTGCAACAGCCGTTCACGTCTTAAATGCACTGTCTAGTCACTTTCACTTGTAACTACAGTTAATCGCAACATGAATTTCTCCTATGCAATCTCACCACCGGTCACTTGGAACTGCAGATCTGACTCCAGTTAGGTTTATCGTAACTGGCGCCTTTTTGACACCTGTCACTTTGAATGCCTCTTAGACCTTTTTCCCGCCAAAACATTACCTGTCGTGATATCGTGACATTTTCCGCTTTGCTGACGTCATCCTCAACTTTGTCGCGATATCGCGACACTTTCGGCTTCCTGAGGCTTCTCTGGCAACTTGTCGCGATATCGCGACATTTTTAGACTTGCTGACGTCATCCTCAAAGATGTCACGAAATCGTGACGTTTCCGGCTTGCAATGGCTTCTTGTTCACCCTGTCGCGATATCGCGACACTTTTTGGTTTTGCTGACGTCATCTTCTAAGATGTCGCGAAATCACGACGTTTCCGGCTTGCAATGGCTTTTCGTTCACCCTATCGCGAAATCACGACACTTTTTGGTTTTGCTGACGTCATCTTCTAAGATGTCGCAAAATCGTGACATTTTTCGCCTTGCTGACGTCATCCTCATTGCCGTCACGAAATCGCGACGCTTCTGGCCTCCGTACAATTTTTACTCCATGCAGCCGCGAAAACCTTACATGTAGCGAAATCGCTACACCATTGTTGCCTTAGCATTTTTCTTTGCTGCTTGCTAGTGAAACTCCGACGTGTAGCGATATCGCTACACCTTTCCACTTTGCACTTTGAACTCGTAGCATGATCGCTGCACCTTCCCAACATGTGTTTCAAACCTGTAGCAAAATCGCTACACCTTCGCACTATGCACTTTCAACCTGTAGCGAAATCGCTACACCTTTTTACCTTGCACTTTCAACCTGTAGCGATATCGCTACACCTCCGCACTATGCACTTTCAACCTGTAGCGAAATCGCTACACCTTTTTACCTTGCACTTTCAACCTGTAGCGATATCGCTACACCTCCGCACTATGCACTTTCAACCTGTAGCGATATCGCTACACCTTTTTACCTTGCCTTTTGAAACAGTTAGAAAAACGCTGCACTTTTGTTCTTAGTGTTTCAAGCTTGTAGCGAAATCGCTACATCTTTCATCCTTTGCATTTAGAGCTTGTAGCAAAATCGCTACACTTTCCTTACTTAGTGCATTTTCTTCACTTTCACCAGTGAATTTGCAACATGTAGCGAAATCGCTACGCTTTCTTCACTTTCCTGCTTTGCCTCCAACATGTCGCGAAATCGTGACACTTTCTCATGCACTTTCTCTCTCATTATTTTTGTCGTGAAATCGCGACAATTTTTCTTGCGCCTTCTCTCTCCTCAGCCATGTCGCGAAATAGCGACAATCTTACTTGCATCTTATCTCTCCTCAGCCATGTCGCGAAATCATGACATTTTGGCGTGCTTTTTCTCTCTCCTCGGATATGTCGCGAAATCGTGACATTTTCTTATGGACTTTCTCTCTCCTCCGGTATGTCGCGAAATCGCGACATTTTCTTATGAACTTTCTCTCTCCTCCGGTATGTCACGAAATCGCGACAGGAACCATGTCGCGATATCGCGATAGAAAACATGTCGCGATATCGCGACAGTTTTCTTCCTTGTCTTTTTTTGCAAATTTCTGGATCTGGGTCCCCTCTATTTTTCTTGAGATTTTCTGCACTTGATCTGACTGACCTCTGAACTGCTTCAACTGCATCACTCTGTCTCGTGTTGACAACAATTACAATCCTTTTGCACTGCTTTTGCTGCACCTTGCTCAACAAAGGAAACTTTCCCTAAGCCATACAAAAACTAAAAATCAGAAGACAGAAAAAAAAAATTTGACAGATGCTTGTTAGAAACCCCTACCTCTTCTCTGCCCAAAAGGATGTTTCTGATTCTCGGCTCTGAAACTGCACAGACAAAAATTCATCCCTGGGTGAGATGAATTACAGAACATAATTCATCCTAGGCTGAGACGAATTCAAATTTGTCTCAGGGTCAGACAAATTCCAGTAATGTATTCGCCACATGCAGGAATGAATAACAGTCAGAGTTCAAAAAATGGTACCTGTAAGCACAAAAAAACAAATTTTTGATCAGTTTCTTGATCTTAAAAAATAAGGGGACAGAGTCCCACCGTGATCGCAACTAAAAGCACGATATTTCGGAAGTTGAAAAGAAACACTAAAGCTATGCAATGCAAAA
This sequence comes from Wollemia nobilis, assembly GCA_028583015.1. Taxonomy (NCBI): domain Eukaryota; kingdom Viridiplantae; phylum Streptophyta; class Pinopsida; order Araucariales; family Araucariaceae; genus Wollemia; species Wollemia nobilis. The sequence continues at coordinate 1,732,520 of JAQPPZ010017240.1, read as the reverse complement.
CAAAATGTAACGCTTTAATCCTATAAATTTGAAATGCATGAAATAGGGAAAAGAGATGAATTGAGACGAAATGAAAGAAGTATAGAAAGCACAACCCTTTTTATTTATACTCTCTCAATATTGGTTACAAAGACGTCTCCCGCATTTTTAGGGGCTAGGAGCGTTAACATGTTTCAATTACAATAGTGACTAGTGATCCTCCTTCCGTGTGCCCACATGCAAAATGGGCAGGCCAAAGTGTTACCGTTGTTGGTGTGAATGAATATTTGATCCTTGCTGCTCCTCTTGCATTCAAAGAAACAACAAAATTGTTAGTAGCACCTGTTGCAAAATATGAAATGTTTATTCTCTAAAAAACAATGAAGGATGCATGCATGAAACTGAATAAAAAGATAAGTGAACTGAATCAAAATAGTCTACAAATTTCACAGAAACAAGGGAACATCACCAAAAAGTCACTGCAAGTGAAACAGTCAGGAAATTCTTCATCGATTCGAATTCACTCTTGGGCGGGATGGATTTGACTATAATTCATCCCGGGGTAGGACGAATTGGACTGTAATTCATCTTGGGGTAGGACGAATTCACCTGCAACAAAATGCCAAAGTGATACTGCCAAAATGTCGCATCTCGGGAACTCCAAAAGACATGCAAAATTGGGGATTAGCTAATTGGGGGCATTTTGGGAAGACCCAGATGGTCAGATTTTCCCAATTTGACCTCCATCAATAGGAATTTGATAATGCTCATCTGCAAGTTAGTGGGAGCGAAAACACGATAGCATAATGATAATAAATCAAAATGAACTGAAATCAAAATTGTAAACTACCTAACAACATAGAAAACAAATGCAAGGAATGAAAATGATAGAAATGAAGATATGCTACACATTCCCGATCGTTCCTAAAAGGGACGATTAGGCTCGTAGGAGTGCGGGGTGCCCGGGCAGGCCGCCCACCGTTAGAACCTGATTTCGGCACCAATCCACTTGGGATGGGCCCAAAATCTCTTGTAATGGGTTGTCGATGAATGGGTGAGATAATGTGGTCAAGTTTCGGGTTTTGGATCCGGATTCACACTTCCAATAACCACCCAATGACCTCCCTTGCGAAAGAGATCAAGGATGTGGAAGAGGTGAATCAAAAGGGTTAAAGTGTGATATCAATTTGGCAGCACTTTGTTGCTTGAAAATGCTTCCAACCTTTTTCTTTTGGGTGATAAATTTCACCATTTTATAGACCCAGGGGGTCTCTTTGGAGGGGCATGCATAAGCGCCATGTGGCAGTCATGCCTTCCCATGAGGGAGGAAAGTCCTCCTTGACTTGGGCTTCCATGACTACCCTTGTGATAGTCCTCTAACGTCCAATCTGCCCACCTACACGCGCATGCAAGGCAGGAGGCATTAATTGACTGTCCTTGGCTGCCATTTGGCGCAATTTCTCTTTTTTCCCGTTAAACCTGGAATTTGTCCTACACCAGAGCGAATTCAAAATTTGTCCTTGGGTGGGGTGGATCCCATTTTGAATTTGTCCTAGGGTGGGACGAATTTGGAGCAGAGTGTCTGAAGGTGCCAAATTGCTTTCTGACCTTCCAAAATTGTTGTAAAAGTGGTTAGGACCATTGTTTGACCTCTGAGGGATGCCCTGGGGGCTATGTGTGTCAAAGCGATCAGTGTTGGTAGCCACATAATTGGATTGGTGTTATTTTGGTGTCTACAAGAACTATATGGAATAGCAAGTAACAAAAACCATACTAAACATAGCTTTTTCATTGGTGACAGGGTCTTTCTTCACCTACAACCATACAAACAATCATCTCTCTAGTTGTGTGGTTGTTATAAACTTGCCACAAAATACCCTGCTCCTTATTACATATTATAGAGGCTTGGAGTGACAATATACAAACTAGCCCTTCTAGCTAGTTCTAAAATTTATCTAGTCTTTCATGTGTTATCTCTCAAGAAGGTTATTGGTAATAAGGTGCATGTGTAGTCTAAACCTCTATAGTTGCATGAGAAAGGGTCCATATTTCTTGAACCTGAATGTATTATTGAAAGCAAATCACACACCCTTCATTAACATATCATCATATATGTCTTAGTCCAATGGTATGGGTTACAACCTAAATATGTGATATAGAAACCTCTTCACCACACACAACAATAGTTTCCTCACCTTCAGATTTGAGAACAAAGTCTTTTTAAGGGGAAGGGCATGTTAGGACCCCATCCTAATACCTTGATGTAATAGTCCTTGTGGAACATGGTTAGTACCCATGTTAATATTTTGTAATTTTTTATTATATTTTTGGATTAAGAAGTTCCTATGCCAAATGGTGTCCTTTTATGTAATCATTTTTCAAGAATGTAATTGATTGTAGGTAGGATATTATAGCCTAGGTGGCATTTTGTATATGAGCCAACCTTGGGAGTTAGGTGCTAGAGAAATTCCTTAAAACTATGATGGATAGTATTGTATGTATATTTTTGCATTATTGAATGAAGTATTGAAGGAGGCTACCCCCTCGAAGAGGCTTATGATTCGGAGCTATTATGAGCTTGTTCTTTTTTTGCAATTTATTTCCATAGCGTGTTGTGAGCATATATGTTTACTTTTTGTATTTGTTTGAGTGTGCTTATTTTTAATAGTATATTTTTAATAATGAACACAAAATAGGTGGAGCATCACCAACTACTAACACAAAAAGTGAATTATTTGCAACAGTCCCTATAATAGTTACATCTACAATCCATGAAATGGTTATATCAGTTTCATCCATAATAACACCCGTATCTAGAGCAAATATAATAACAACATAATAGGTCATGGCAACCACCTTAGCAGTTATACCAACAATAAGTTCAATAGTTGCAATAGTAGTCTGTATAGTTAAAAACTAATATGTACAATTTTAACAATAGCCTATATAATTGTAACCCTAATAACGCCATATCCAACAATAGCCTCAATGGATGTGTCCATAACAATAAGTCCCTTCACCTAGTAATTCTTACACTAGTTTCTCAAATTTTATTTTCTAGAAATAGTTGTATTTGTATGGTCAAACCACCACCATAGGCCCTTTGGAAGAGTCTAATTCAAGCACATGCTCGAGACCATAATTTGAGAAAATATTCATTAGTAGATCTTGGAAGACAATTTTATGTCTTTGTAGTAATTTGGATATCGCTAGATCATTTTATTTATCAGACATATTAGCATCCATGTTGTAGATCCTAGACATAAATCAAAAGTTATCCTTTTCCAAAATATTTAACATAATCTACTACCTTAATTTGCTTTGTTGGTAAGGCTTTAATTATATATTCCACTTTATCATTTTAAAACTCGATAAATGTTCTTGATGGTTAGTGAAATCTATGCCCAAAGAATATAACCATTGCACTCCATGAACAATATCAACTTCACCTACCTCTACTATATAATATTTATCTATTAAACTAATTTTGTATAGATAGCTCAATATTCTATGCTAAACATTTACACATGATAAAATGATACCCTAGTATTTGAATTAAAAATATTTTAGAAGTATGTGTAAAGAGGTCTAAATTCTTGGCATATCTCTTATATAAAATATTCAAATTAATTTCAACAACCATGACACAAAGGCATTTTCTTTCTTTATAAAATTCTAAAATTTGAATGTATCAATATGATCTAACCTTACCATTATAGCCAAAGACTAAATGTTGGCCAATTTTAATGGTTTATTAGGGTTGATATTCTTCATCTGATTCATTTTATTGGTGCTTAAAGGAAGCTTCCTTTTCTAATTCTAACGATAAATAAAAAATGTAAGTGCCTATAGGCATATACAATTTTTAGAGATTGCATTTATACACCTTTGACTAAGGCTGAGGACATGCATGACATAAATTTAGGTTTGAAGAAGCCTTCCTTTGATCAAATATATTCTTATAGTTATGATGATTGATATTATATTTATATGCATTCACTCTACCAGATCTACCATGTGTATACCCTTTGAAGTAGAACTAATCATTTTTCTTTTTAATGTTGCAACTTGAACTTTTTTCCCCTAGCTATAGTAATAAATTTTTCCAAAGAATTATGTTTAAAAAGCCTTACCTTAGTACAATATTTTATCCTTAGGTCAGAATAAAAATTTCCTAGTCTAGATTAGCCCATGGTTTAACTTTTGACTCAAAAATTTAAAATTTGTCTATGTATTCCTCCACGAACATATCCCTATGAAATAGATGCACGAGTTGAATATCACATGGCTCATCCCATGATATACTTTCTATAATAAAGTATCAACAAAATATCCTCTAGGGTTTTTTGAGTTGCTCCCTATAGGGTTTATCCTCCTATTTAAGATTTACAAGATTCAAAAAATAAGTTTTACCTTAATCATTTATGCACCTCAACCTCATTGAAAAAATTAATTTGGCATCGACATTTATATCATTTGAGATGGACCATGAGCCCATCCATTTTGTGAATTTGGTAGGCTATTAGCTCTCCTTACAAAGAGTTTTCATTTTCTCATCCTGGTAGAATTTCTTTGAATAATGGGTTGAAGGATTTCTTTTTAATTTAGATTTTCTATATTTAAAACTCATACCTTACCCCTGAGATCTACAAACATATTGGTTAGATATATTTCAATTGCTCCCAAGTCACGTACCCAAATATATATTTTGGGATAGGTGCAGGGGATTCCTGATTCCTCTGCACCTATCTCAATTGCTTCCTTATGGAGATATTCTCCTTTTCGGTAGGATCTGAATAAATCTCATTGTCTGCCATTGCCTCTCCAACCCTCCCTACAAAAGCACAACTCTTGCTAATTAAGAATGTTTTCACTTTGCATTCAAATTTTCTAGTTTATTTAAAAACTCGTAAATATAAGATATAAATATTCCAGTCCATAAGGTGAAGCAAAATTAACGATTTTGTTTCCTTCTTGATGGAGAATAAATCAACGAAAATAAAGGTACAAAAAGAGAGGCTGAATGCAATAATAGTAAGTAGAATAAATGAAAATGTAGGGACAATGGATGGACTGGAATGAATTGGATGGTTTTGTGGCATTATTTGCTTTCAAAACACGATGGGACATATTTGAAATTAAAAATTATGAAATATCACAGCAGACGTGTTAATTTCTCTTCTTCTTTTCAGGATCCAATTGTTCAACTTTTTCTTTTTTACAGATGCTTATCTACAAATAAGATTTCCAGTATGGAGATATTATAATTTTGAATGAAGTTAGATTAAATTTTGTAAGGGTTTAAGGTTATATATAATTTTTATTAATGGAATATTAGTAAAAAATTATCTATTAAATGAAATAATTTTTTAGAAGGATGGTTTTGTTAGTGTAAATAAGTATTTGTTATTCTATTATTTGGTATATTGTTACTTTGTTGTAACCATGTATATTTGATGCCCAGTTGGTTCCATGTATTACGGGCTAATCTAAGGTTGTCCATGTATTATTTAAATCATTCAATACAATGGTTCATTGTTCGATTGTCTAACATGGTATCAGAGCATCTTTGATTTTTGGTTGATCTGTGATTATTGTGAAATCAGACTAGGCTCATGACCTGAGGCAAGGCTAGACCTGCATCTCGAGCACAGATCTTGAGGGACCGATTGATGCCCGACTAGGACACGAGACTGACGTAGATAGGCCCATAGAATGCTGACTCAGATGATATAGGCCCGGATAGGACCGATGTGGATGCGAACCCAAAATTTTGGTGATCGCAACTAGACTCAGTGGACGAAGGAGTAGCGACGTAGTAGAGAACGGAGGAGGCAAGCTAGAGGAGAAGCCACTGGGAGCGATGGCCCCATGGTGAAGCCACCAAGATGACCCCATGTGGGAGAATCCCATCGACATCTAGGGCAGCATCTCTTTGAGAGGAGATACTTCAATAGGGAAGTATCCTTCTTTTTAAACACCTAAATGAAATCTATTCCCACGCATGTGGGACTAATGTTTTCTCTGCTTCCTACGCGATGTCAACCAGATAGAAGACCTGCTATTTTTCCTTAGTAATGGTCATGTCGGATCTGTAATTTTTTTTCATGTCTACATTCTCCATGAAATTTTAGACATTTTTGGCAGATTAGTTTTTTCTCTTTGCTCTCAGATCATCACTTATCTGGTCTCTTCCCTATCGGTAGCTGTCACAAAGTACAGACATAGTGTGTGATTTGTAGGTCAACGATTGAGATTGTTATTTTCTTTTTGGAGCTGAGAGCAGGTTTACCGAGGTGCAGCTGCTCGTGGATCAGGGTGCAATAAGCATGGAGGTCATAGCAAACATGGTGGAGGTAGCACATAAAATTTATGCCCATGCACCACTGGTGCCCATGCGCCACCAAAGGGAGCCACCACCGAGTGGAGGAGTGGTGGCTGCATGACGAAGGGAATCTTTGAGTTCTCTATAAGTCATAAGGGCCTACTGATCCTTTCATATCAGCCCGTTAGCCTAGTTGGTCGAGGGAAAGTAGTAAGGAAGCAAAGGTCATGGGGTCAATTCCCACCGACCCCCCCAACGTAGCCTTTTTACTAAGGTATATAAAGTTAGTTTTTTTGATTAATTTTTTTTTATATAGTTTTTTTTATATAATTTATTTATTTAATTTAATTAAAGTTAAAAGTTAATTATTATTTTTCTCTTCATATAATTATTTTTTTTGAAAAAATAAATTTTTTTTATGAATGAAGAAAAGGTAATTAATTACTTAATTAAATTTTATAAAAGAAATTGTTTAAAAAGGCTTTTGAAAAGATTTTTTTTCATAAACTTAAAGGGGGGCCAATTTCTTTCAAAAATCAAAGGGTGGGGTTGTGAGTTATTTCTTCAAGCATTGAAAAAAGGTAATTTTGGCATATTGTAAAGGTGCATTTTGGCAGTGCTCGACACCTATGGGTTTATTTATGTGGGCACTTTTATGATGTATGTAGCATTTTCATTCCTTTATGCACTACTTCATTAAAGTTAAAAATAAAAATCACTCCCTAAGTCCCCAAATGTAAATAAAACCCATCTGTGCAATTTATTGCACTACAATGTTCAGTATTTGTGATACCTCTGGCTAGCACTTATAGGTAATGCTATTGTTATTGCGCTACTATATCTGCCACCTAATATAGCTGCCAAAATGACGTTTAAGATTGTTCTCCATCAATCATTGAGGAGATATAAGTTTACCATTTTGCTATTCTTTTTACTCCATTCCACTACCCTAATTTTTCTTGTGTTTAGGCATAATTCCTAATGAAAGTTCTGACATCCAAAGTGTTTAGGGTAAGTTACGCCCCACGCATGAGGATTGATTTTTTTCTATGGTAGGTGCCATCAAAGAGATGATTCCCTTTCAATACCTCCTAAGTACCACGTATCGTATAATCATTGAAATTACCTATACTCTCCCTCACGTAAGGGTGGATAATTTCTCTGATTTTTCAAAATACCTATAGCCTCCCTCATGTAAGGGTGGGCATTTTGTCCAGGATAATGGCCTGGAATTAAGGTATAAATAAATGGGGACCATTTGGTGATATAATGAACCTTCACTATGTCTGCAAAATTAATGACTAATGCTCATCAATTGTTGAAAAGTCCTAACTACATACCATGGAAAAGAAATATGAAGGAAATTCTAGTCATGGATGACTTATGGGTGTTTTTTTTGGAGCAACAACCAGACCTTCACCTACTGCTAGATCAATAGCAGCCATAGCTCCATCTGTTGCTTAGATAGACTTTGACAAGAAAGACAACAAGGCAAAAGTGCTAATCTTACTTGTTGTTTCAGACGAAATTCAACCCCACATTGCTGACTGTGCACATAGTAAAGGGGCATGGGATACCCTTAAAACTATATATGAGGGAAAGAATGATTCCACTATTCATTTTCTTCAATATCAATTATACAGTCTAAGCATGAAGCAAAGAGAGACAGTTGAACACTTTCTTTGTAGAGTGTCTGAGTTTAAAGTAAAATTGAATTCTTTGGGAGAACCTATTTATGACAAGCTCCTTACCTCCATTGTATTGAGAGCTTTACCTAATTCTTATAGGGTGTTGATCACTTCCCTTAAGGTGTCACAACAAAAAGTTACCTTTGTTGAGTTGGTCAATATGCTTCAAGAAGAGGAGGCATGCCAACTTCAAAGAGATGATTTTTCTAACACAACCCTCTATTCCAACAGGAAGGGTTCTAAGAAGAAGGGTAATTTTTAGAAAGGAGGAAATTCTACCAAATACTCAAAAGGGAAACAACCTCAAAAAACAAAAATATATTGCAAGATCTGTGACAAAGATAATCATGATACAAATAGATGTTGGCATAAGAATAAAAAACCTAAAAAGAAAGGCCAGAACAAACCACAACACAAGAATAAGCAACCCAAAGTGAATGTTGTTGTCGAAGAATTTGACTTAGATTCTAAGAGGGCACACAAGGTGCTTATGACTACCACAATTTTCAAGTAGAAGGATCCTATTTGGTATGTCGATTTTGGCACTAGTAAGCACATGACTGGCGATAAATCATGGTTTGAGTCCTTTGAGGCCAAAGAGGGCAAACCTGTCACTATTGCTAATGATAAAACCTACAAGGTTTAGGGAGAAGGTATAGTTTTAGTCACTCTTCCTAATGGCAAGTGTCATATTGAAAAAGTCCTCTATGTTCCAGGATTGGTGAACAATTTGTTGTCAGTCACACAAATTCTGGACAAAGATATGGTTGTGAACTTTAGTGTTGAGGTAGGCAAAAAGTTTTGTTCTATTACTAGGAGAGGTAAGCATATTGCAACCGCTTCATATAAGCATGGCTTATTTGCCTTATATGTTATCTCTACTCCACATGTAGCCATGACTATCTCTACCAAAGAGGTAACTTCCCTATGGCACAAGAGATATGGGCATCTTAGTTCTGGCTACTTACTTGAGCTAAGTAAGTATGAGATGCTAAAGGGTCTTCCTTCCCTTTCTTCCACATTGCTAGTATGCTCTGATTGCTTGACAGGAAAGCAGCATAGAGTACCATTTAAGAAAAGCTCTACAAGAGCAAAGAAACCTCTGGAGTTGATTCACACTAATTTGTGCGGTCCTTTCACACCCATCATTTGTGGGGAGAAGAGGTATTTTTAGTTTTTTGTGGATGATTACTCATAAAATATGTGGGTGTTCTTTCTTAATATGAAATATGAAGCATTTGGTTTCTTCTAGCATTATTGACTGCACATGGGATCACGAGATAGTTAACTAGTGCTTATACTCCTCACCAAAATGGAGCTATTGAAAGGAGGACCCGTTTCATCATGGAAATGGTTCGTTTCATGCTCATAGGAGCTAGTCTTGAGCAACAATATTGGGTAGAAGTTGTCACCACAATAGTATATCTATTGAATAGGGCATCCACAAACAACATCTCTACTTTCGGTATGTGCATGTTAGTAGAGATGTTTTTTTATGAAGATTTCACATCACAAAGCACATCTGATGTATACCTGGATCTTGTGGAATCTAAAGTTGAGAAGTCCCCTTCATTACTAAATGTTGTGGGTCCTTCTACTTCTTCATCTTCTTCATAACCACAGAACAAGAATCCAAAATGGTATGCAAATACAATCAGAGACTCCAAGTTATCCACTCCACTAGATTTGACTTTGGATAGACCTCATACTTACAGTATGGCTCAACAACAAAGAGCAGCAGCAGATACTACTAAGGTTGATGATCTTTGTCAATATTTTGAGGAAATTTCTATAGATCCAAAAAAATAAATAGAAGATATGGATATAGATTATGATAGGGTGTTTATGTCTTAAATGAATGAACATGAACTTGCTTCTGTACAATATGCCCTTAGCGAGCCACAATGGAAGGCCACTATGGATGTTGAGTATAAGTCTCTGATGAAAAACAAAACTTGGGAGCTTGTCAATATGCCATACGGAAAGAAGCCCATAGGCTAAAAATGGGTGTACAAAGTAAAGTACAAGGCATATGGGATAATAGATAAGCATAAGGCCCATCTTGTTGCAAAGGGCTATGCTCAAAAGGAAGGCATTGACTACGAGGAAACTTTTGCACCTACTGCTCAGATGACCACTATTTGATTTCTTTGTGCTATGACAGCATAGTATGGGTGGAATGTTCACCAAATGGATGTCAAGAGTGCTTTTCTGAATGGTGATATCCAAGATAAAGTCTACATGACTCAACCTGAAGGATTTGAAGTGGAAGGCCAAGAGTAGAAAGTGTGCAAATTGGAAAAATCCTTATATGGTTTAAAACAAGATCCTCAATATTTCTATATATAAATGGATACTAACCTCTTGCAACATGGATTTAAGAGATGCCCATTAGATGCAATCCTTTATTTTAAGAAACAAGTTTCTAAGATAGTGTTGCTTGTACTCTATGTTGATGATCTGCTCATTATAGGGAGTTTAGAAACTATGATCTCTTCTGTCAAAAGAGACTTGTGTAAATATTTTGAGATGATAGATCTCATAATTCTCCATTATTGTCTTGGTCTGGAAGTGAGCCAAAAGGAGAACTACATCAAAGTGTCTCAGAAAAAATATGCCAAGACACTGTTAGAAAATATCGCATGACTGATTGCAAGCCAATGGCAACACTGATGGAATTTGGGCTTCAATTATCATGATATGATGATTCACCTTAGGTATATGGTACTCTCTATCGATAGTTGATTGGGAGTCTCATATATCTGACAAATACTAGGCCAGATATCATGTTTATTGTCAACTATATTTTGAGGTTCATGCAGGAGCCTAAGACCACTCATTGGAAAGCAACAAAACATGTTATTCACTATGTTCATGGTACAATGGAATATGACCTAGAATACAAGAGGAATGATAAATTCTTCTTGCAAGGATATATGAACTTTGACTATATCGGGTCATATGATGATCATAAATTAACTTTAGGATATATATTTCATCTTGGATCCGGTCCTATCTCTTGGCACAAAAAGAAGCAACAGGTGGTTGCTATCTCATCTACAGAGGCAAAATATCACACCGCACATGAAGCTATGTGTGAAGTGATATGGTTGCATCACATTCTGACAAGTATGGGTCATCCATAAAAATATCCAATACACTTGTTCTGTAACAACTAGGGTGTTTTGAACCTTGTTAAGAATCCAGTGCACCATGATAAAACCAAGCACATTGACACAAAATGCCATTTCAATCAAGATGAAGTTCCAAGGCACCGAATTCAACGTCAATACATCTCCACCAATGGTCAAGTTACAGATATTTTCACTAAGGCACCTACACATGTCAATTTTGAATTGTTTCACAGCTCTCTATGTATTGAAAAATGATGTAATTAGGGGGGATGTTAGTATAGCTAGTAGTTATCCTATTACCCAAATAATGTAATAAGGGGGGATGTTAGCGTAACTAAGTATTTGTTATTCTATTATTGGGTATATTGTTACTTTGTTGTAACCATGTCTATTTGATGCCTAGTTGGTTCCATGTATTACGGGCTAATCTAAGGTTGTCCATGTATTATTTAAATCATTCAATACAATGGTTCGTTGTTCGACTGGCTAACAGGTTTTATAGTAACATAGCAAATGATAAAAACTACTTTACTTTTTTACCTTATAAATGTTTCAAGCTGGGTAATATAATAATAAACAAGGGTTTCCCTTATAGTCACTTTATTTCAACTAGCTTAACAATGATTTTTTCTTTATAATGTTGTTAATAAAGTATTTATCTATATATATTCAAAAGATTTTTTTGACTATGTCCTCAAACTAGTGATAAATTCTGAGTTCCTTTATGGTTGCTCTATTTTAACCAACTACATAATGATAATTTATTTATTTTTTAATTACTTATTAACAAAAAATTTAATTATACAATTATCAAAGTTTAATCTATATGTTTTTATATTTTATATTTTTAATTATATTGTTATCTCTTTTTAAATTAATTATGTTATTATCAAAGTGTTTATTTATCTATGTAAGAAAACAATTTTTTTGACTAGGTCTTTAAACGAGTTACAATTTTTCCATGTTTTTTTTTCTCAAAAAAATGTTTTGACTATGCCACTAGTTACATTGAGCTATATAACTTTTTTGATGTCGTTGAGATTTGAACCTTGGTGTAGGTTGCATCATTGGCTATGCAAGAACATAGTTAATTATGTTATTTTATTTCAATTTGAACATTGAATTTTTTATAATTCAAAATCCCCAAGTCTTAACAACGGGATCCATTAGAATTATCTTCAAATTTAAATTTATTACTTTTATAAATTTATTATTTTTATAAATGATACAATATTATTATATTGATCATTTTATATGTTATTTTTTTAATTATTTTTTAATTGTTATTTATTTTAAGATATATTACACAATAAATTTAAAATATTTATTATTATTATTATTATTATTATTATTATTATTATTTATATTGGTACTTATTACAACTATGTTGTAACCATAGAAATCAAGACACAACATATAGAAGAAGGTATATATTAGATAAAAGATTGATAAATTAAATAACACAATTAGATTATAGATTATAGATTAAATTTTGATCATCACATCAATAGTACATTTAATTAATTTTATGCATAATGAAATATTTCATGTGTTAATTTTGGTATGAATTTAAATTAACGAGAGAATCTCAACATGTAACTACCCAAGTCTACTCACCTGTTGTACCAATCAGTTTAGCTCATTAGTTCACAAGGTAAATTTTTTTTCTAGTTTACCATCATAGCTCATCCTAAGAGAAACGTGTTGTTTTAGTTTGATGTTCACCCAATATTTTATTTAATACATGACATATTCAACCATATTTAGGTTTTTAAATCATTGCAGACAATTTTCAAGTGGACAAGATTGGCCAAATCTCGTAAAAGGAGATATTTTGTGGAACTATCTTCTCATTTATGATCCTCTTGTTTTGGTATGAATGTAGATCCATGGTTGTGGTTATACTCTAGGTCCCATAACACCTAGAGGATGGATGCATACTCTCCCCATCCCTTAGCATGATGAACCTCAACCTAACTAGTCAGTTTGTTCAAGACTTCACATGCAAGGGGTTTAGCATCTATATGCCTAGTACCTAGCTAATTGTTCACTCATCTAGAGTTAGCTATGTCAATTCCATTACCCTAACTCTATACTTGGTAATTATTGACAATTTATGAATTATGATAGATTATCCCATACCAATCGTTGTGGATTAGACTAGTTTCTTGGTCATACAAGTCCCTTCCTAATCAGAAATATTATAAGGACCTATCATTGTACCTCTCGAGCAATGACCTAGAGAAAACATCCCATATTACCCCTCTTCACCTTCTCATCTTGAATCATCTCGTAAAGAAGTTATTGTTCTCAATTCGCAGGGGTTACCAACTCGTAACCATGGTATTGGGTGCTATCATTTATCCTTCATGATGGAACAGTAAATGTATCCTAAATATATCATTTTTTTAAGGTTAAGGTAGGGTTTATATCTTCTTAATAAATATTTTTTCTACCTTTCATACAGGTTTGATTACTCCTTAAAGAATAATTTCTCTACCTACTTCTAAAATCCATACACTAACTTTGTGTAGTTTTATCTATTAAGTTAATATTTCTTAATAAGCAAAAATAATATTAATAATTATATATTTTAAATATAAAAAAATATAATTTATGTCTATATGTATATGTTCTTCCTCTATTGGTTAATTAACATTCCCTAAGTAAAAAAATATTTTGTTTAATTCTTCTCTAATTCCAAAACAAGGAAACTTTTCCTTTAACTAAAAATAAACTGACAACAATATTAACATAAAGTAAATGGCTTTCAACTATAAATTACATAGTTACTTGGAAATAATCGAATTTACATAGAATCCATTTCTATAAAATATTGGTCTCAAATGAACCATTCAATTATTGGGTTCTCTTTAAATTTTCCTGTTTTCACCTCAATAACCATCATTCAGAGACGTGTAAAAAAAATATTTAGATTTCATTTACACTACTATACACATTATTCTTTTCTCAGTTAATATTAAATGAAAGTTTACATATGCTTTCTATTCCTTATGAAATAATTCATAGCATTTCAAAACTACCCCGAATTCTAACTACACGATCTCTTTTGTCAAATTCAAAGGTCATTTGATAATTTGAATGCAACAATGATTTCCTTAAGTATTTTACATATTTACATATTCCACCTTAAGGAACACTTCAATAAAATTTCTTATTTTAAAACATCATAGTATATTTCATATTATTCTCCATACGTTGCACGATAGAAGAGTTGATAAATTAATTCTACCCCATCCCGATTTGAATTTGTGATGATATCTTACTTTTGTCTTTCAGTGATGTAGTGATTGTACATGAGTGTTGAGGTACCATATATGTCTATATACTATCCATTAAAATATAAAACTAAACCTTCTATCTGGCGATTTCTAAAAAGATAAATTAATTTCAATTTAACTATAAACATATTCCATAGAAATATCTTAGGAACTATTTGGATAAATATAATCTTGGTTTAATATTTAATTTAATTCCTTTAGTTTTATCATTTTTAAACTAGATAAACAAAGAGAATGTATTTATGGAAGGTGTCTATCTCCATTCAACCATTGTGGAATTCTAAAGATTAATTGCCCATTTAGATGAAAAGTTATAAAATAAAACTATGAATCAAGACTATTAATCACCTGACAATCTGAATTAATAAGTCATATGAGAAAATGAAGAATGATTTTATCAAACGTCTACTAATTTTCCTAAAAGAAACTCATACATTAATTTTCCAGTAGAAGCGAGCAACATTTACAACTTGCATGCTTTTACACAACAGTTACGTCAATGAAGAATAAAAGAATCTCACTTTAGGCTCAAATCCTAAATATTTATGTCAATTTGGTTTGCTATATCATTTGTCTTGAAATACAATGTTCACATCAGGGACTTGGGTCATCTCCCAAGGTCCTTTTACACCAGCATATAGTTTGAGTATGATTAAGTTATCTCCAGCTCCAAGCCCCATATTCTAACACAATATCTACTTCAAAATATCAATTTTTTTAGTGAATAGAAATGGTTTGATGCAATATCTTAATTTTTTTGGAAAAATGGATCAGAATGACCCATAACTGCAACCAATATGCAACTATTATGAACATGCACCTACCCATACTTCTTAATTTCTATGAATTTTATGTAAACCTTCCCATCCAATTAAAGTCGTGGTGCATCGAGACCATAAAATAAAATTAAATATTTTAAAACAAAGGAGTTAATCATTCAATTATAAATTCCACCATGCAGCTTAGTCATCAATCTTTCCATAGACCAAACATTCGTAGACAAGGAAAAATTTAATTGATATTATTTTTTTGATCAATTCCATGTAGATGAACATTAGTGGACATCAAGGAATAGATAACATAGCAAGAACCAATTATTTGAAAAGCTCAAGCTAATTACCTTAACGTAGGTGGGCATGCACCAAGTAAAAACTCAGCATAGAGCAAGGTGGTTTAGCATTGACCATAGGATTTATACAAATCTTCCATTCATCCCACACTCAGTAACAACCCAACCAATGAATAAAAATATTATATATATATATATATAAACAAAATATATATATATATATATATATATATATAAACATATATTCACACAATGGAGAAAATAATTGGGTCATGCATGAAATATACATAATCATTTATCACTGTAATAGTAAACATACAAACATGTAATTCATCCTACTGTTAGCTACAATATTAGAGGATTCTAACTTGGTATTTCATGTCCCGGATGAAATGCTACAATTTATTGGTATGTTGCTTGTTATCTACATGGGCTAAAGGATAGAACACATCAAACTGTCCCTCTTTTCTCACTCTCCAATATTTCAAACTCAAGAGATAGTAACATACCAAGGTTGGCAACCTTCGAATTCACTAGTCCCGTCCTCCAAAGCATGACCCAAGATAACAATAAACACTCCCCCTTACCTGTATTCCTAAGTTTCCACCTTAAATAACATGGGATATGTTAAGGAAATCATGAGGGGTTATATTCATCATCTAGCGCAAGACCGCCGCTATTTTCCCATTAATCCCAACACAAAAATATTATTTTTTTTATAATTTTTATTCATTTAACTTTATATTACTTTACAAACTCAATAGTAAGCATACAAATAATCTTTAATTCACTAAATTATTTAATAAAGAATGGTTTCCATGCCCTAGGTACTTTCATTGCCATCGAAGGTTATATGTATTCATTATTTTTATCAAACAATAAGCACACATTCAAAACAAGGTACACACAAAATACAAGTCATTCATGATGCACCTATATGATATGCAATTACGTGCACTTGCATGTTCTCACTATCCATGGTGTTATTTCACACTACCACCATATTCCACTTTATCTATTTTAATTGATCTTTTTTCCGCTCATCGAAGGAGTATACCTGACTCTACAAGCACAATAGCCATCCGTATTACCTCATTCTTGAAATAAAAACTAGTTCACCAATTGATTTGTAATCAATAGTTGTGCTAGGAGGGTTGTTACATCCTCCCCCATTAGAAATAAATATAGTACTTGTGTTTTAAAGCATGTTCATACAAGCCAATATATATATATATATTGTATGACTTGTGAATGAACATATGTAATGTTGGCTACATTAATGAATATATATATATATATATATATATATGTATATATATATATATATATATATGTATATATATATATATATATGTATATATATATATACATATATATATATGTATATATATATATACATATATATATACATATATATATATATACATATATATATACATATATACATATATATATATATACATATATATATATATATATACATATATATATACATATATATATATATATACATATATATATATATGTATATATATATATATATGTATATATATATGTATATATATATATATATATATATATATATATATATATTCATTAATGTATCCAAAAGTACATATGTTCATTCATAAATCATACAATATTCAAATATGTTCTTAGCAGCAACTCAACACAATATTTCATATTTACATTCATCCATAGATCTATACAACAATCAAAACATATTCCAAAGTCCATCCATTGACATTGTCTAGCATTTAACAAGGATTGAGTAAAGATATGATTTAAAATTTGATGATTTGTTTTAAGTTCAAAAGGTTTATCAAGTAAATAATACCTCTAAATATTGAGAGCATGCACAATAGCTGCCAACTCTAGGTCATGAGTAGCATACTTTACTTAATGCCTCTTAAGTTTTCATGATTCATAGGCAATTATCACTTCATATTTAGTAAGGAATCCTCATAATACATCAATATATGCATCAGTACACACTATGAAATTCTTTGAAGGATCAAGTAACTAGAGAATTGGTGCAGTCATTAATCTCTCCTTTAGAAATTAGAAAACTTCTTCACACTAACCAGTCCACTGGAAATCCTTCCACTTACTTTGGATATTTGTTATGGGTTCAAAAATTCTTGAAAAACCTCTTACAAACATCTAAAATAATCTACCGTTTCCATAAAACTTCTTACTTCAGTGACATTAGTGGGTGTGGGCTAGTGAATAATGGCTTCATTTTTTTTGGGATCAACAAAAATTCCATTAGCAGACTATATACCCCAAATATTGTACTTGAGGAGTATAGAATTCACATTTTGATAGCTTTCCATACAATTAATTTTTCCTGAGGATCTCAAGTACAATTATCATATGTTGGGCATGCTCTTGTTTTGATAATAGATTAGTATGTTATCAAGGAATATGAGAAAAAAATGATCTAGCTACTCTAAAAAAATGTTGTTCATAAGGTTCATAAAAGTAGACGGGTCATTAGTCAAACCAAAAGGTAGGACTATGAACTCATATTATCCATACGTTGTTTAGAATGTGGTATTGTGAGTGTCTTCCTCATAGATTATTAGATGACGATAACCTAATCTGAGGTCAATTTTTAAAAATATTGTAGCTCCTTTCAACTGATCAAAAATATCATCTATTCTAGATAATGAATACCTATTTTTGATGGTAACCTTGTTGAGCATTTGGTAGTCTATGCACAACTTTAAGGATCCATATTTTTTATTAACATATAGAACAAAAGCACCCCATGGTGATACATTAGACTTAATAAGCTCCTTTTCTAACAAGTCCTAAAGCTATGTCTTGAGCTATTGTAACTCAATAGAGGTCATCTGATAAGATGACCTAGCAATTGGCATAGCTCCAAGCAATAATTCTATTAAAAAATCAAATTCACATTGGGGAGGTAGACCTGGTACATCTTCGATGAGGACATCCTTAAACTCACTGAGGATGGGATACTTTTGGAAGAGATTTGAATCAAATTTAGTCTCTTGACAACATAAATTATTAATCTCATCCTTATTGCTTTCTTAACTTGCATTGTTGATAATAAATGTGGTCTAAAGGAACCACGATCACAATGGATTCTAATTCATTGATTGGACTTATCTATGAATTATATCCACATATATTCAAAATTTAGGAGGGCTTTATGGGCTCTAAGCTAATCTACACCAAGGATGATGTCAAAGGCATGCAGTGGAGCTACATATAAGTGTCAACTAGTTCTACGATGAGTTAAGGTAATGTGAGAGTCAATAAAATATTGGTCAAATAAATAGGTCTATCCTGACTCATACTCTACCTTCCATTTGTTTGCCAAAAATCTAAAAAAAAATTATATGCCCCTCACTATACTAGTAGAAATGAAACTATCAGTAGCTCCACTATTAATTAAAATATCCAGATTTCTATCATAGATTTTACCATTCAAAAGAAAGGGAGTAACTTACCCATTGAGTATAGGACTACCTATCGCTACAAAGATTCAATGGATATATTCCTCTAGTGCCTTTTTGTGATATGCTCTATAAGGATACTTTTTTGCAAAGTAGGGACCACCACAAACATAAAAACCAACCGAGGGAGCTCTACAATCCCTGTTACTATCTCAATTTTTGTTTTGTGGTGCTGGTTTCTTATATTTATCCTAAAATATTTATCTCAGATCATTTCTCCTTGGATACCCCTTTCCATCTCTTCTGTCCCTATTACCTTAGAACTTACTTATGTTTCTATTCTATGGCTTGGTTTGATCCCCTCCTTTAGTCCTTTGTTTAGATATCTATCCCATCTCATGAATCCTACACTCTTTTTTCCTAAGTTCATCCTTTTATTTTTTAGATAACTTTTGATAGTTGAAATACACCTTTTTGGCTTCCTAATTTGCTTCTTCTTGACGAGCCAAATCATAATATTTTAGAAGATCTTTAGAATTAAGCAAATTTATTATCATTCTAATATTTAGGTGAAGTCCCAAATGAAATTTTGTGCATTCATTTCTTCTTTATTCTCATACTTTGGTATGCACTTTAGTAGTTGGATGCACTTCTAGTGATATGCTCATTTAATCATTGTTTCCTACTGTAAGGTGGAGAACTCAGTAAATTTTTCTATGTAGTATTTCCTAGTAAATAATTTATTTTTAAACTCTTCCACGAAGTCCTCTTACTTAAGATCCATGCCTTTAATGTTCTTTCCCTTCTTATAGGTCTTCCACCAATCCAAAGTTGTTCCTACTAGATGAAGGACAACCCATGTAGTTCTAGATTCATATGATAGGATTTTTATGGAAAAGTATGTTTCAACTTCATTTAACTAGTTTTCCATAGCATCACCATCCTCCCTACCATCAAATTTTAAAATCTTCACATTTTTCATATCCTTGGCCAATTCAACTCCCACTCGGACTCTACTAGTTCCTACAAACTCATTAGGTTCTGTAGACACCAAAACAGCACCAATTCGATTATGTGACTGCAAACACTGATCGCATTGACACACACAGCCCCAAGGGCAGCCCCTAGAGGTCAAACAGTGGTCCTAACCACTCTCACAGCAGTTTTGGAAGGTCAGGAGTCAATTTGGCACCTTCAGGCACTTTGCTCAATATCCGTTCCACCCAAGGATGAATTCAAATTGGGATTCGCCCTACCCAGGGACGAATATCAGGATTCGCTCCAGGGTGGGATGAATTGCAGGTTTGACGGGAAAAAAGTCAAATCTTGACAAATGGCAGCTCAGATCCACCACCTAACGCTTCCTTCATTGCATGGGAGTGTGGGTGAGCGTTTTTGAGTGTTAGAGGTAGCTGCAAGGGCAGTAATGAAGTCCCTAATCATGGAGGAGTCTCCCTCCCCCTGGGAAGGCATGATTGCCAAGTGGCGCCTCTGCATGCCCAATGCAAGAGACCTCCAGGTCTATAAATTGGTGAGTTTCCTCACCCAAAATATAGAGAGAAGGAGCATTTTTTGAGCAATGAAGTGCTACCGTTTTACTTCCCCATACATCCTTGTGTGATTTGTGCCTTTCACATCCTTGATCTCTTTTAGAGAGGAGGTCATTGGGTGACTATTGGAAGGACGAATATTGAGCCCAAAACTCTAACATTTGGCCACAATATCCCACCAAAATTTTTGACAATACCCCACAAGAGGTTTTGGACCCATCCCAAGTGGATTGGTGCCGAAATCAGGCCTCAAATGGTGGGCGGCCTGCCCCATGGGCGCCCCCTCCCACACTGCTACAATCCTAATCGCCCCTCTTCGGAGTGATGGGAATTTTGTGGCAGATTTTATTTCTTTAATTTTTGCATTCAATTCTATGATGCTTAGATAGGTTGTCATTTAAATTTCATCTCGTTTTGAACAATTTCGATCATGTTTCTATCTTCGTTCGCTTTTACTAACCTATAGGTAGCATCATCAAAATCCCATTAACGGAGGCCAAATTGGGAAAATCTGACCATCTTGGTCTTCCCAAAATACCCCCAATTAGCTAACCCCAAGTTTATAGGTCTTTTGGAGCTTCCTAGGCAGGACATTTGGGATAGTACCTTTTCGGCGTTTTGTTGCAGGTAAATTCGTCCCGCCCCGGAGCGAATTCAAATATGCGAGGAATTTCTCGACTATTATTTTTGCAGGGCCCTCTTGGTGATGTCTTGATGCCCCTGTCAAATTTTTAGAGCATTTGGATTCATTTTAGTCATAGTTTAATTCATTTTCTCATTCGCTTATTGTAGGCTTGGGGATTGCATGCTTTGTTTTATCCGTAGGTGCTATTGACTGTTTCTTGTTCCCTTGAATGCAGGGTCTGGACATTGGAGGAGCAGCAAGAAACCAAAACTCGTATACACAAGTGGCGGTGACGTTTTGGTCCACCCATATTACATGTGGGCATGCGGAAGAAGGATGGCTATCCATGGATGTAACCAAGAGACGAATTTAACGCTCCTCACCCCTGAAAAGGGAGGAGGCGAATTGTAACCGAATTGTGAAATACATAAATAAAATAAAAGGGCTGTTTGTTTCATTTGGGTTTCAATTTGTTTATGCTTTCTCCATTTTTATGCATTTTTAATTCGTAGCGTTAAGTTTGGTTCCATTTTTGCATCGTACTTGGAGTTTTTTTCCTTTTGTTTCCGTATCCTCGTGCTTTCAGTGGCGATCACGGTGGGACCTTGTCCTATATTTTTAAGATCAGAGATCTGATCCAAACTTGGTTGTTTTTGCTTGCAGGTACCGAGTTTTCATACGCTGACTATTGTTCGTTCCATCAGGAGGCGGATACAGAGTTGTAATTCGTCTTACCCAGGGACGAATGGGAATTCACCCCACCCTGTGATGAATACAGTCTTGTAATTCATTTCTCCCCGGGATGAATTTTTGTCTATGCAGTTTCATGGCAGAAACTCAGAACCGACAGATTTGGGCAGAGAAAAGGTAGGGATTCTAAACTTTTCTTGTCATTTTCTATTTTCAGTTTTTCTATTTTTAGGTTACTTGCTTGCTTAGGGAAAGTAGTTTTCCTTTACTGCTTGCTTGTTTCCTTTTTGCAAAATAAAAAGAACCCCACACACCACGTGGCAAATTAAAAACCAAGGAGCTGGTCATAAAACCCCAGCCCTTGATCAAGACCAACGGTGGATTTCATCACCACCTTGGCTTGAATTTTGCATCCATTACCCCGATCGCTATTGTTGCTAGACATAAATCCTGATGAAAGCTGATCGAGTGTAGTCGGGGTGATTCCCAATGCATGAGGATAAGTCTTCTATGGTAGGTGTCATAAACAGGGTGATTCCCCTTTCGTACCACCTACGTTCCACGTACCATCTGCTCTCACGTACCTATAGTTTCCCTCATGTAAGGGCGGGTATATAGAGAGGTTGGTATATCGGCCTGGCAATGGTATATCGAAGGGGCAACCATTTTTGGGAGCCATAAGAGCCATAATTTTGCATTTAAACGTTCTTTACAAAAACCTTCAAAAAAAAAAAAACAAAAAAATCAAAAACACACTAAACCAGGTCTAGGACACACTCTCAATATTTAAATGAGATAATCATTGCTTGTGTGTGTGTGTGTGTGCTATTTTCTATTTAGTGTAGCATAAAAATCATAAAAAGAGATAAAAATCTACATAGCTTATAGAAAAACACCACCATGGTGTACACCCGTAGCCAAGCCCAATCAAGGGCGAAAGTTGCAAAAAGTGTACAAGGGGGCACAAGTCACCTCCGCTACAGCCCTAAGGACTTGGTCATACCGCCTTGGCGGCTCGACCCACAAGAGAGTCCGCATCATTCCATGTCAAGATGGAACTATAGGGACACCTTTGAGGGACACGCCCTTCATCATAGCCCCTTTCAGGAGGAGTCCTTACATGTGGCGCTCAACATAGATAGGAAGGCTCCCTTAGAAGCTCGATATGAGTGGCCACCGTGCGATGAAGCGCTAGAGCGGCATAGTGTCTAGGAGGAGAGGCCACATGATTATGGCATCCCTCCTTTGCCCCCCATCATTGTTAGAACCAATAGACAAAACCCAGAGTGCAAGGCTCTTCAAGCAGGGCGAGCCAACTCTGCCCGCCCCTTTCACACATACGAAAGGGAGCATGAGGAAGACCATTACATTCCTCGAGAGCAACGTACAGCATGGGAGCCATGCACCTCCACACCCGCTATGTACCATGATCACCCATTGAGGCCAGAGCCTCGGGTAAATGCCACCAACCTCGATAGAGGGAAGTGACCTATTGAGATCTCGGATCATTGTGACCGAGGTAAGTGCATAGGAGAGGCATCCAGGCCTCCTAGGCTCAATATGGTGGAACAAATTGACTTGGCAGTTGCCATACATGCCACCCACCAAGCGTAGATCATGCGGCTTGAGCAAGACCAACAGCAGCTAGAGCATCTATATCACCTTAGCAAAGAGTGCATTAGGTGCCAAATAGATGAGCTGCTCCATAACCCGATGCTTGAGAGGGTTCCAACCCCTCGCACCCAAAGAGCAGAACCGTATGAGAGGCATAATCCCTTGGTGCGAGATAGGTCTCTGTGACCTTACCAAGTGCTACCTCCGAGACCTCCTAGACCTGAGCGGGAGGCCACTCCTCGGAACAACGATGGGTACCCTCCGTGGGGACCCACCCAGGGTCATAGGTCTCACCTAGAGACTCCTCAAGAAGCTTATGAGGAATATGAGCAAGAAGAAGAGTGGGCCGAAATGCCCTACCAAGGCGGAGGGGTTGCCATCCAACCACCCCTCTATAGGCCTCAAGTCTCCCACAACCCACAATGGGAGCAAACTAAAGAGGAAGAGATTAAATATTTAGATGCATATAAAGTGCTGCTAGAGTGTTTGGAGTCTATGGAGACCAAAACTTTTGGGCCCCAAAAGCCCACTTTACGCCAACTCTGTACAGTCATCCTATGCATCCGTCCGTGCCAACACCCCCTTACCTTGAACACTTTAAGCTACCTTAGTTGGCAACCTTTAGAGGTGAGGAGGATGCTCAAGAGCATGTGACAAGATTCTTGAGCCAATGCTTCGGCATTCAGGACAATGATGCTTTGTTATTAAGAATGTTTATAACCACATTTGTAGGCCCTGCTTCGGATTGGTTTACTCAGTTACCAAAGCATAGCATTAACAACTTAGATTAGTTAGTGGATGCGTTCCTCGAATGCTTCGCCTTCAACACCAAGAAGAAGGCATCATTGAGTGACTTAGCCAGCCTCAGGCAGTATGAGGAGGAAACCATGGTGGCCTATGGGAATTGATGGAGGACTTTGCTTTCAAAGCTGCCCTACCTTCCCCCTATGTCCGACCTCACTCAAATGTTCTCAAAGAGTTGTTTGAGATTGATCTCTATGCTATTGTAGCTGTAGCAATATGCCACCTTAGAAGAAGCCCTGGCACAAGCCAGGATCATTGAAGAGATCAAGATACAGGATGGCGAGATAGCCAAACCTAAGAAAAAAGAGTGGACTAAGAACACTAAAATAGGGACCATGCAACAGAAACCCATTGTGGTCAATCAAGTTGCTATCAATGTCCCTAAGCCTGCACAAGTAACACAGCCCCAAAAGGCTAATTATCAGGCTGTGCCTCCCAAAAACTATGACAAAGAAAATCAGATACAAGAACAGAATCAACAGCATCGCCCTAGGCGACAATACACACCCTACACAGAGTCCAGGGACTCCTTATTTGACCACTTGTTAGCGGCAAACCTGATCAACCTACCAAAGATTCAGACCATAGATCCCAATGCACCCAAGCCTAAGGGGTATAGAGAGGACTTGTACTGTAGGTTCCATAGGCGGCAGGGACATGACCTAAATGCTTGTTGGAAATTTAAGGGCTTGGTGCAAGACTTGATTGATAACAAGACACTAGCGGTAGATAATCCCGTCGCACCAAGCAATCAACAAATGGAGGTCTTTAAAGACCCCTTGCCTGCTCATGCTCTACAAGAAAAAACCCTACAAGTTAATGAGGTCACACAGAACTACCCCATGCAGGGATATGTAGGGATGATCAGTATAGTGACTCGAAATAGGAGGTATCCGAGTGTAGCTACCCTCATGGCAACTACAGGTGAGGTGCCAATAATGACACAACCACAACAACACCTTGCACAACCTCCTCCACCTAGACCAGTGGCCACACTTCGGACCAAACTTACTCAGATTTTGAGGACCACATCGGCTAGGCTCTCTATATACGAGCTTATACAACAATATACACCCCATCGAGAAGCTCTAATGGAGATATTGAAAGCCATCGAGTTGCAGCCCCACGAGACAAATTCTTTCAACAACTTTGTGGGACATGTAAAACGATGCACTGAGCCGGTCATCACATTTCGAGAAGATGAATTGAGATCAGTGACTGATGACATGGCGGATCCACCCCTGCACGTTATCGCGTGGGTCAACGGGATCCCATACAAGAGGGTGTTGATAGACACTGGATCGTCCAGTAATCTCATCACAACCACGGCCCTAAAACATCTAAAGTTGCCCACATCTCACATCACAGCTTCCACCTACACTCTATGAGCATTCAATGATGCAATTTGCTCGACAGTTGGCACAATAGTCCTACCCATCCAAGTGGGACAAAATACTATACCTACATTGTGCCACATCTTGGAAGGTGAGATGGCCTACAACATCTTGCTAGGGCGGCCATGGATCAGGGACATGAAGTGTGTCCCTTTGATAGCTCACCAATGCTTAAAGTATACATTTGAAGGGGAAGTGCATGTAGTCCCGACGGACTTAGAACCCTTCAAGTATTGTAATGCGGTGCAGCTGATGCCACAATCGACCCTCCCATCAATGCATTTGGATTTCCAATTGAATCCATCTAAATAGGGTTCAATTCTATGGGCATCCCCATTAGCAAGTTCTTCAAAACCCCATCCGGGTCCATCTTCATCATCTGGTCCTCCACCAGCGATGCCACCGATGGGGGCCAAACAAAAGGACAAAGGGAAGAAACCGTTGGAAGAGGCACAACCTCTAGAAGAGACACTGCCATCAGTATCAACTATCTCTACTGAGGAGACGCCTAGCCGAATGGAAGTCGAGGCTCCTAGTTCACCCGACATGGAGTGGACTCAGGGAGAACTTCCATTCCCTCCCCCTCAACCGCCAACAATCACCATTGAGATGGCCAATACGGGCTTGGGGGAGTATTTGGTGCGGAATATTGTAGCAACACCCACACTGGAGTCCATGCAGGACATGGGGAGACCTCGCCTCCCCATCGAAACTATTGTTCCCCTAGGCTACCCGCCGAACTAGACAAACTTTATGTATGGGGGCCTTGATCATGGCATTGCACCATGCATGCAAGAGGATGAATATGAAGAGCCTTTTGCTGAAAATGTCAATTATTTGTCTAACCCAAACTTTGCTCTGAGATACCTTGGCCAATGCAATTGGCATCGGATATGGGTTAGGTAGATATGAGCAAGGGGTACGTGTTCTTTGCCAACCAAGATACCAAATGCCATATGACAAGTTGGGAGTAGGGTTCAACCACCCCCGCCCTTGGACATCTTGGTGGAGAACATGCAAGGCCTAGGGATAGGCAACAAGGGGGGATTGGCATCAGATCCATATGCCAACCCTAACACGACATATACATTGAGGGATTATCTCCCATTAATGGCAATCAACCTTGTTGACCCTCACAATCCCTTCCCTTCGCTCGAAAGAGGAGAAAGCTCGAGAGCTCATTTTCAGGGAGGGTCTAGACAATGTCAAGAAGGGTCCTCAGAGGATGAATCAGAATATGAGGTGGCACCATGGGACCCCTTCGAATCAGATAGCAATCACTCATAGGTGATCCCCATGGATGATTATCAAGAGAGTCTCTTGACAATGTTCCCTTTAGATGCTCCAATCGAGCAAGTGCCACCCCAAGGTAATCAGGCCCCATCGTAGAGAGTGAAACAACCCCAATGGGGCCAGATCAATTTGCTTGAGCAAGGCAAACCCTTAATGCCGCAAGCAGTTGTCAAAGCCAATGAAGGCCTTTGGATCTCTGATAGTTATTATGAAGATGAAATCGAGATGGCATATCTTAATCACATGCGACAGATGCAACATCGATACCCCTTGGAGATTAACGACATATTTGAACAACTAAACATAGTGCCAGGGCATGAGTGGTACGTAGACCCAGCAGGGTGGGACCAAGTGTTGGATCCACCACTCTGGGCATATGAAGCATACCTTCCACCCAGAGACCCTATAGTGACATCAGTGTTGAGGGTAGACCCTATCTTCCTATCCGCACATAGGGCCGATCCATTCATGCCCATACCTCTAGAGCCAGATCCAGAGCATAGAGAGCATCTAGAATGTTCGAGTAACCACACCCACGGTAATGGAGACCAAAATCATTTCATCAACATGATCTCCATTGACTTAACCTCCCCCATCCACAACCCGACCGATCCAGCACATAGTCATTGTATCTAGACATAGATGCCATAGACTGGGATCGCGTCAATTCACCGCCATCCCCATCAGAGTACTGGCCTTTTAGTGAAATGCTTCATTTTACCCCTGGGTCAACTCAGGATATCTTCCATGCTGAAGAGGAACCCGAGGTTCCTAACGATGATCTTAACTCAAGCAAATGATATCCATTTGATCCCAACTCCACACCAGTTGGAGGATGGATCCCACATGTCAGTCGAGGAGACGACTGACGTAGACATCGTCTCAAATCCAATGAATCCATAGATCATCAAGTTGGGGGTAAGTTTATCCCCCAAAGAGCAAGCCGACTACATTGCCCTTCTCAAAGAGAAGAAGGAAGTTTTTGCATGGTCATACAAAGACATGCCGGGGCTAGATCCGTAGCTAGTCATGCATAATCTAACGCTTGATCCGATAGTCAAGCTAGTTAAGAAAAAACTACGTAAGATGCATCCAACAGTGGCCTTGATGGTCAAAGACGAATTGCAAAAGCTATTGGATGCACAGTTTATCATCTATGTGGATTACCCACCATGGTTGTCCAACATGGTGCCCGTCAAAAAGCTTGATGGAAGGATTCGCATATGCACTGATTTTTGAGATCTAAACAAAGTGAGTCCTAAGGATGATTTTCCATTGCCAAGCATCGACGCATTGGTAGATGCCACAGCGGGTCATGAAATGCTTTCCCTCATGGACGGTTTCTCGGGATACAATCAGATTTGTATCAATCCCGAGGACCAGCTAAAAACAGTATTCACAATGCCTTGGGGGACATTTTGTTATAAGGTCATGCCTTTTGGCCTTAAAAATACTGGCACCACCTACCAATGTGCCATGACGTACATCTTCCATGATTACATGCATAAAACTTTGGAAGACTACATGGATGATTTGTTGGCCAAATCTCTTTTGTGCCCAGATCATCTCGATGACTTAAGCAAGATCCTCGATCACCTCATGGAACATAAAGTCAGACCGAATCCCAAGAAGTGCGTATTTGGCATCACATCTAGAAAACTCTTGGGTTTCATAGTCTCAAAGTGAGGCATCAAGGTCGACCCAAACAAAGTCAAGGCAATCCTTGAAATGCTTCCCCCAACTACCATCAAGCAGCTCAAAAGCCTACAGGGAAAGGTCGCGTCGATCAAGCGCTTCATAGCACAACTATCTGACAAGTGCCAACCCATGAATAAATTATTGCACAAGGGGGTAGCATTCCACTGGGATGACGAGTGCTAGTCAGCCTTCGATGACATTAAACAATACCTGGCTTCGTCACTAGTATTGGAACCACCCAGACCAGGAGTGTTGTTCTACATATACATCTCAGCTACTGAGGTCGCACTGGGTGCCATGCTAGCCTAGAAGAATGAACTTCACAAAGAATAAGATACTTACTATCTTAGCCACACCCTGGTCAGTTATGAACTTAACTATGCATACATTGAGAAACTCTGCTTGGCAGTGGTGTTTGCTACCAAAAAGCTATGCCATTACATGTTGAGCAACAAGACGTATGTTGTGTCTAAGGAGAATCCATTGCGATACATGATGAGTCATACTTATCATAGTAGTCACACGGCAAAATGGATCATGTTGTTGATGAAATTTGACATAGAGTTTATTGGACAGAAATCCATAAAAGGTCAGGTCATAGCCGATCAACTAGCAGAGGCTCCTCTTGAAGACGATCAGCCTCTAGTCATAGAACTACCCGATGATGGGGTCTTCCATGTCTCAGAATCACTAGATTATGATGAGCCTGAGTCACAGGCCGACATAACCCTATTTTTTGATGGTTCTAAATGTGAGCAAGGTGGTGGCGTAGGAATATTATTCTTCACACCACAAGGTACTCCAATGCCTATGTCATTTAAATTAAATTTCCCATGCACTAACAACAATGCAAAGTATGAAGCCTTGCTCATAGGTCTTCAGACAACAATCACCATGAACATTAAATGATTGAATATCTTTGGTGATTCATTGTTAATCATCAACCAAGTCAAAGGGGTATTCCAATGCAAATGCCCAGTTATGTAGGCCTACAAAGCCCTTGTGGAAAAATTCCTGGCAAATCTTGAATGGTATGACATCGAGGCACTCCCTCGATCATCGAATCATTTTGCGAACACTATGGCCTCTTTGGGGTCGCTAATCCCGTAAGACATTTCTGGTGATATGACCACCATTCAAGTCAAAACACTATCGCAATCCATGATGGATCGTGTAAGCTCTAACTTGACACCAGGAATCCACATGATCTAGATTGAACCACCTCAAGATAGGTTCTCTCGAATCCACGATCATCTGAATCACGCCAACTGGGAGTCCTTGTTCTCCCCTACTCCCCTTAATAGCAATACAATGCTATTCTTGCAAGTTCTTTCCCATTCAGCTTTCACTAGGGATGAACTTCAAGAGGGATTGGTTGTTCATACCATCGAGGCTTCTGATCAACAGGATTGGTATTCACCCATAAGGGACTACCTCAAGTTAGGTAATCTCCCAC
The DNA here is from genome assembly GCA_028583015.1 of Wollemia nobilis. Lineage (NCBI taxonomy): Eukaryota > Viridiplantae > Streptophyta > Pinopsida > Araucariales > Araucariaceae > Wollemia > Wollemia nobilis. The sequence goes on along the minus strand of JAQPPZ010017240.1, from coordinate 1,702,471 downwards.
TTGGATTGATGCATGCCACAAAATGAGCATTCAAGCAGAAAGCAACAAAGCATGTCTTGTTAGGAGACATTTTGTATCGTCATAGCTACAAAAGAATCCTCCTTCGTTGCTTGGACTAACAAGAGTCCACTTGGGCAATCACCCAAGTGCACGATGGTACGTGCGGTGGCCACTTCAGTGGTATGGCCATCACAAAGTGCATTCTCCGCATGGGCTATTATTGGCCATCTTTAGAGTGAGATTGTTGTGCATATGTTAGGAAGTGCATGAAATGTCAACACCATGCTAATTTGACACACGTACCTTCCTAGGCCTTGCAGCAAATTCAATCGGCTTGGCCATTTTTGTAGTGGGGCCTATATATAGTCGAAAAGATCTCCCCTGCATCGTCAGGTCGTCACACGTTTATTATATCAGCCAAAGAGTATTTCACCAAGTGGGTGGAAGCGGTTCCACTTACCTCTACGACAAGACCCCGCATTTCGGAGTTCATTTTGCACAACATCATATGTCATTTTGGTATCCCATCCAAGATAATTTTGAATAATGGGACGTCATTCAAAAATAAAGACGTGCGTGCTTTGACCACAAAGTACAAAATTCAGCATAGTTTTTTGACACCTTATTATCCATAGGCAAATGGGCAAGCAGAGGCATCGAACAAAATTCTAGTTGTCATCCTCAAAAATATAATCATATACAGTCATAAGGATTGGCACATTTAGATCCCACTTGCCCTGTGGGCTTATCACACCAGCATTCGGACGCCCACTAGGGCAACTCCATTTTTGCTCGTGTATGGCTCCGAGGCTGTCATGCCTCTTGAGTTGGAAATTTCTTCCCTGCGCATATCAATGCAAGAGTTCATCAATTATGATGCTGTGTGGCAGGCCCGGTTAGACTAGCTTACATTGTTTGATGAAGGATGCGTTAATGCTCTCGAGCATTTACGTATCTATCAAGAGCGACTTAAGAAAGCATACAACATGAAAGTTCATTTGAGGGACTTTCAGGTTGGTGACTTGGTCTTGAAAGAGAACCAATAGAATTCTAGTTTGTCATCCCATCTAAGGGACAATTTCACGGCAAACTAGTTAGGTCCCTATGTAATTGATAGTAAAATAGGACCTGGAACATACCGGCTAGCCTCTCTTGACGAAATCAAGGAACTAGAACCCTTGAACATTAGTCATTTGCGGCCATTCCATGTTTAGAAGAGCCATAGCCCAAAATGCCCCAAGGATTCCCATAATCGCTTGGTCAATCCCCAAACACTCCAAGGATTCCCATAATCACTTGGTCAATCCCAAACGCTCCAAGGATTCCCATAATCGCTTGGTCAATCCCAAACGCTCCAAGGATTCCCATAATCGCTTGGTCAACCCAAAACACTCCAAGGATTCCCATAATCACTTGGTCAACCCAAAATGCTCCAAGGATTCTCATAATCGCTTGGTCAACCCAAAACACTCCAAGGATTCCCATAATCGCTTGGTCAATCCCAAACGCTCCAAATTCCCATAATCACTTGGTCAACCCAAAATGCTCCAAGGATTCCCATAATCACTTGGTCAACCCAAAACGCTCCAAGGATTCCCATAATCACTTGGTCAACCCAAAATGCTCCAAGGATTCCCATAATCTCTTGGTCAACCCAAAATGCTCCAAGGGTTCCCTCAATCGCTTGGTCAAAAATAAGAAAATTCAAAAACAATAAAATCATCAAAAATAACAAAAATTCGCATCTCATTTCTAGGCATACTCACCATCATCACAACAATAAAGAGCTATTTTTGCATCTCATATTCATACTCACAAAAATCATTTCATCAAAAACACAAAAATATATATAGTTGTATTAAGCATCACATCCATACATTGCATATTTTTGGTCATACAGGTCAAATGTACCATAGATTGTAAGTACTCCGCTAATCCATCTTGTTCCACATTTCTCCACTATTGTAAATAGTCATAAAAAATAAATGCCATTCACTTATTTTTGCCATACCATAGTCAGTGGTCTTCTAATATATCAAGAGTTTTCGTCTTTTAGTCATCATTAGCTTTCTGGCCACGTACTATACAAATTCAAACAGATTTTACAATGGTAGAGTTCTACTTGGATCACACCTTGGTACGTAGCATCCCAACACAAATTAAAACACATAAGAATTCCCAAGTTGTGTGAACGAAAGATGAAATATGCAAAGCAATCCAGATCACCATAAGCAAAATGGTTATCTTGCTCATCCCCCTATGCGAATGACCTCAAGAATGTTGAGAGTTGGCAAAAGGACAAGCATCTTCCCTACCTAATTCCCCAAGAATCCCAAGTTCTCAAAAGTTGCAAAAACATCACAAATTTGCAAACGTCAAAACTCCAAAAACTTTGACATCCCAACCAAAGTGCATACATCAAAGGGCACATAAGATAGTGATTCTCATCACTCCATATTCAAATACCTTGCTCAAAAGAAAAACAAAAATAAACAATGATTTTTATCACTAATAAAAGAGCAAGTATCCCAATACAATTGAAGAAAAGGAGGGAGTCAAACTTGAATCCCTGGAACTCTCAGCATTTCGACAGGTCATGAGGCAAACCTCAGTACTGGTTTGGTGAATAGTCTATCAGTCACTGGTGGTAAACCTCCTGCATGATGATACATCTATCACATTAACTTGTGTGCAGATCAATGTTTGCATGTGGATGAGCTAGCTTATGGTATCCTACGACAACACCGTAGATTAATCAGACTAAACACAACAAAGGAGTTAGTGGAGCTAATCAGGTGATCCTCAATACAGTTTTGGTTGACAGCCTACCTGGCACTGGTGGTATCCTAACAAAAACCACATAAATGAACTTAATTGCACACACAGGGATGTGAAATAACTTGGTCAAAGACAAGTCTGATTCATACCTTATTCAAAAAGTCTCGTAAGATGAAACTACAGTCATGGCTAGATAGTTAAAACATCTGAGTCTTAGAAAACCTTAAAATACATTTTAAAACCACTAATATCTTTCATCCTTGCATCGCCATTAGAAAATACAAAAAACATGTATACACAAAAATTCATTTACCACAGCAATCGCCTAGGACAAAAAGCCATAAAGTTCTAAACAATCTATGGTCCGACCACCAAAAATCACAAATTCAATTCATCCATTCCATATGCATATCATATAAATTAAAAACATTTACATTTCATCAAAACATATGCATCCATCAATATAACTTAACATGCATACATCCATATTCATCAATCATCGTGCATAAAATCAAATCATCACATGCGCATAAACAAAATATAGTCATCTGTATATATCATCAAAAATGCACCAAAAACAACAATAAAACTATCTAATGAGAGTGCTTTTGCACTTGACATTCCGAGCATGCAAAACAGATGTCGAGGTCACAAATCCTGATGGCGGACAAGAAATGCACACATGGGTTCACTCCAATTTTTCTTTCATTAATCTGCAAATCACAGTTACAGACACATAAACAGCCCACAGACTTTACAATAGCTAGCACTCGGCTTAGATTTCTCACACTCACTGCAGATCTCTAATCCACCACCCCTTCTCTTATAATTTCTAAGTTTTTATCGAGGTCTCGGCCCTCTAGGACATTAATGACCCTTCTGGAAAATACATTAAATAAAACCTGCAAAATCGGCTTCACCCGTCGAGTCTTCAATTTTCCCTCCGTAATTGGCAACTACCTCGATCCGCCATGAAAACATGCATTTAATAGGCCCTTGACCTACAACCGTCGTTTTGTCAGACTGTTCTTCTGAACTGCTATCTCTTTTTCCGTGCACATGGTCGTCTACGTGTTTATTTCTCATTTGTTTTCTACTGGTCATGATATCGTGACATGTCATGATATCGTGACCATTCTGCATTCGATCCCTTTGTTCTGTTTTATGTCGTGATATCATGACGTCGCGATATCATGACCATTTCGCCATCGACCCCTCTACTTTGATTTATGTCGCGATATCGCAGCATCACGATATCGTGGCCATTCTGCCATTGACCCCTCTACTTTGATTTATGTCACGATATTACAACCATTTCGCCATCGACCCCTCTACTTTGATTTATGTCATGATATTGCGACGTCGCAATATCGTGACCATTCTGCCATCGACCCCTCTACTTTGATTTATGTCACGATATCACGACGTCGCGATATCGCGACCATTCCGCCATCGACCCCTCTGCTTTGTTTTATGTCACGATATTGCAACGTCATGATATCACGACCGACTTCTGCCTTGCAAAAATAAAAGAAAGAAAACGAAACACTTAGAAAAATTTGGTTGATGCAAGATTGCCTTGCTGCCACCAGATGCTCCTGCATCAAACACTCGGGGTTGATAGAGAAGTGACCTTCACTTTTGTGCTATTCGGTCACCACCTTCTGTAACACCTCCAGACACTCATCTGCCTCTGCAGCCTGCTTAAATCTCGTCTCTTGGAAAAAACTTTTTCTACCTTCTACCAGACAAATTTTGGCACTGCTGCACACCTTCTCGTCCACTGCCTGTAATGGTTTTAACTTGTGGCGCACTCCATCTTTCGTCAAGGAGTATGTATTTGCACGACCATCATGCACTGCACTCCGATCAAACTACCATGGCCTTCCTAACAACAAATGGCAAGCATCCATGGGGAAAACATCACACAGGACCTCGTCCTGGTACTTTCCAATATTGAACGTGACTAAGCACTGTTCATGAACCCATGCTCTATGGTCCTTCCACAACCACGCAATCCGGTATGGATGTGGGTGTCTCCTCCTCTTCAACTGCAACTTAGTAACCATCTCTTCAGAGACTAAGTTATCACTACTACCATTGTCTATAATAACATTACAGACTTTGCCTGAACTTTTGCACCTTGTGCGAAACAGGCTTCTCCTCTGTTCTGGCTTGTCTTTCTCAATCAACATGGCTCTCCTTGCGACCATGAATTCTCCTCTCCGCATTCTCAAAATGTTCTGATTTAGCATCTTTATCTGCTACAGCAGCTCTGGCAGGACCCACAGGTCTCTTTTTCACCCTCTCGCAGTGTTGGGGACACTCATATGCCCGATGTCCCTCTTCTCCATAGTGGAAACAGGTTCCACGAAACACTCCTCTTCCATACCCATGTCCAGATCTACCTCTTCCTCTTGGGTAGCCATTGTTCTGAACTTGGGGTTTATAATCATCACCTGCCTTCTGCTCTTGGCTGCTGCTAGCTTCTTCTTTCTTCTCCTCTTTTCCTTCATCTTTTCTTCCACCAGCCTTTCCTCCATGACCTCTTCTGTTCTGCTTACTCTCAAACCTTCGGTTCAATTTTTCTTCAACCTTCAGAGCAAACTGGTAAGCATCTTCAATGGTGCTCACCCGAACTAGGCTCAACTCTTCCTGGATACTGGGTCTCAACCCATTGATATAACGGGCCACCTTCTCCTTGCTTGCCTCTAAATGGCCAGTTCTGATGGAGATCTTATAAAACTCCTCTGTGTACTCTTGGACAGTTTTTTTCATCTGTCTCAAACTCTGCATTTTCCTCAGTAGATCCAGTTCGTAATCTGTAGGAATAAACTATCTTTTTAGCTTCTCCACCATTCATGCCCATTTTGTTATCCGTTATTTTCCTCTTTTATTTTGCTCCAGCTGTACTCCCTTCCACCATATGCTAGCATGACCCTTCAGCTTGGTCTTGGCAAATCTGACCCTCTCAAGATCTTCAACTTCTTCATACTCAAAGTACTCTTCCAGATCGTTGATCCAGTCGATCAATTCCTCTGGATCAAGATTCTTGAAATACATGGAAACCTCCATCTTCGACCTCTTCCCAATCTGGGATATGGCTTTGTACAGTCTGGCTTGTGTAGGATCTATAGCCTCTTCTTCTTCTTCAAACTGGTTTTCTTCTTCATCCACTTCGTCTTCACTGCCTTCATCTCTTCTTGGCTTTGATCTTCTACACCACTCTTCTTGCAAGGCTTGTATTTGCCTCTGCAAAACTCGAACATCTTCTACTAACGCCATGCCTCTCCCACCAACGAGGTTTCTTCTTGGAGGCATTCTGCTCACTCTCTCTCAAGCCCTTCCATAGATCCTGGTGTAACTACCTCACGTCCGGCGATCTGTTACACACTCAGGAACCCTAACTCACTCTTCTCTCATAGAACCATACCACAGATCCTGGCACAACTGCCTCACGTTCGGCGAATCTGTTGCACACTCTAAATCTTCTGGCTTTGATACCATTTGATGGTGGACAAGAAATGCACACACGGGTTCACTCCAATTTTTCTTTCATTAATCTACAAATCGTAGTTACAGGCACATAAACAGCCCATAGGCTTTACAACAGCTAGCACTCGACTTAGCTTTCTCACACTCACTGCAGATCTCTAATCCACCACCCCTTATCTTACAATTTTTGAGTTTTTATCGAGGTCTCGACCCTCTAGGTCATTAATGACCCTTCTGGAAAAATACATTAAATAAAACCTGCAAAATTGGCTTCACCCGTCGAGTCTTCAATTTTCCCTTTGTAATTGGCAACTACCTCGATCCGCCATGAAAACATGCATTTAATAGGCCCTTGACCTGCAACCGTCATTTTGTCAGACTGTTCTTCTGAACTGCTATCTCTTTTTTCATGTGTGTGGCCGTCTGCGTGTTTATTTCTCATTTGTTTTCTACTGTTCATGATATCCTGACATGTCATGATATCACGACCATTCCACCTTCGAGCCCTTTGTTCTGTTTTATGTCGCGATATCACGATGTCGCGATATCGCAACCATTCCACCATCGACCCCTCTGCTTTGATTTATGTCACGATATCACGACGTCGTGATATCATGATTTTGCGATATTACGACCATTATACCATTGACCCCTCTACTTTGATTTATGTCATGATATCACGACGTCGTGATATCACGACATCGCGATATCGTGACCATTTCGCCATCGACCCCTCTACTTTGATTTATGTTGTGATATCATGACGTCACGATATCGCGATGTCGCAATATCATGACCATTTCACCATCAACCCCTCTGCTTTATTTTATGTCATGATATCACGATGTCGTAATATCGCGACGTCGCAATATCACAACCGACTTTTGCCTTGCAAAAATAAAAGAAATAAAACGAAACACTTAGAAAAATTTGGTTGATGCAATATTGCCTTGCTGTCGTTGGATGCTCCTGCATCAAATCCTCACTATCCTACTCCCTAAGAAGGCTACCATAGTCGAACCGCTCCACGGGAAGATGGATCTTCAAGAATTTCATCCCCAAACGACATCACCAAAAGGGTCAAAACCCACCCAAAAATAGCAATAGAGTTTTCGAACGACGGCGCCTTCGTGCCTGACATTCTTGGCATCCAAAACAGACATTGGGGTTACAAATTGTCACCATCCTACTCCCTAAAAAGGCCACCATGGCCGGACCGCTCCATGGGAAGATGAATTTTCGATAATTTCAACTCCAAAAAGCGTCACCAAAAGGGTTAACACCCACCAAAAATAGGTCTAAATGTCAGAAAACTACACACACATTTAATGCTAAAACATCTGTAGGCACCCTTGCACAAGTCATCTTGGGTCAAGTGACTCGTCGGTTTTCTCATGTTTGTCATTCCCTCATTGATTCGTTGCTTTATGGGGTAGTCACACTTAGTCACCAATCAACAAATACACACCCAATCATGGAAATAGCATGCATTCAAAGAATCATTGGCAAAGACAATCACGCTCCTGCTTGGGGCAGCAAACAAGCAATAATCACAAGTTGATCAATCACTTGGCATTCATGAATCATGAACTCAAGGTTCCCATAGAAAAAAGGTTGCACCCTTTGCCTATTCATGATTGATCAATGTCCAAGCTCAAGTAACACCTCACCAAAAAAGGTTAACACTTGAATTGAGTTCCTTCGCTCATCAGAAGAAAGGATTCAAGAATGCATGCCCTTCCCATACTTGGGGCATCAAAAGTTGGTTAGGTTACTAGAAACCCTAATCATTAGTGCTTTGGTTATCTATTTTTGCTTGACGTTATGCCTTGCACAGTGCATCCCAAAAAGGGGCATTTGTAGACACTAAAACAACACCAATCCGATTATGTGAACTGCAAACACTGATCGCATTGACACACACAGCCCCAAGGGCAGCCCCCAGAGGTCAAACATTGGTCCTAACCACTCTCACAAAAATTTTGGAAGTTCAAGAGTCAATTTGGCACCTTCAAGAACTTTGCTCAATATCTGTTCCACCCAAGGATGAATTCAAATTGGGATTTGCCCTACCCAGGGACGAATATTCGAATTCGCTCTAGGGTGGGACAAATTGCAGGTTTTATGGGCAAAAATTCAAATCTTGACAAATGGCAGCTCATATCCACCAGCAAACACTTCCTTCATCGCGTGGGAGTGTGGGTGAGTGTTTTTGAGCATTAGAGGCAGCTGCAAGGGCAGTCATGAAGTCCCTAATTAGGGAGGAGTCTCCCTCCCCCTGGGAAGGCATGATTGCCAAGTGGCACCTCTGCATGCCCAATGCAAGAGACCTCCAGGTCTATAAATTGGTGAGTTTCCTCACCCCAAAGAGAGAGATAAGGAGCATTTTTTGAGCAATGAAGTGTTGTTGTGTTACTTCCCCATACATCCTTGTGTGATTTGTGCCTTTCACATCCTTGATCTCTTTTAGAGAGGAGGTCATTGGGTGACTATTGGAATGATGAATATTGAGCCCAAAAACATGAAATTTGGCCACAATATCCCACCAAATTTTTTGATAATACCCCACAAGAGGTTTTGGACCCATCCCAAGTGGATCGGTGCCAAAATCAGGCCTCAAATGGCGGGTAGCCTACCCCATGGGTGCCCCCTCCCACACTGCTACAATCCTAATCGCCCTTCTTTGGAGAGATGGGAATTATGTGGTATATTTTCTTTCTTTCATTTTTGCATTCAATTCTATGATGCTTATATAGGTTGTCATTTAAATTTCGTCTCGTTTTGAATAATTTTGATCATGTTTCTATCTTCGTTCGCTTTTACTAACCTACAGGTAGCATCGTCAAAATCCCATTAATGAAGGCCAAATTGGGAAAATATGACCATTTGGGTCTTCCCAAAATACCCCCAATTAGCTAACCCCAAGTTTGCAGGTCTTGTGGAGCTTCCTAGGTATGAGATTTGGGACAGTACCTTTTCGGCATTTTGTTGCAGGTAAATTCGTCCCGCCCTGGAGCGAATTCAAATCCGTGAGGAATTTTCTGATTGTTCTTTTTGCAGGGCCCTCCTGGTGATGTCTTGATGCCCCTGTCAAATTTTTAGAGCATTTGGATTCATTTTAGTCATAGTTTAATTCATTTTCTCATTCGCTTATTGTAGGCTTGGGGATTGCATGCTTTGTTTTATCCGCAGATGTTATTTATTGTTTCTTGTTCCCTTGAACATAGGGTCTAGACATTGGAGGAGTAGCAATAAACTGAAACTCATATACATGAGCAGCGGTGACATTTTGGTCTACCCATCTTACATGTGGTCACGCAAAAGAAGGATGGCTATCCATGGATGTAACCAAGAGATGAATTTAACACTCCTTGCCCCTGAAAAGGGAGGAGGCGAATTGTAACCGAATTGTGAAATACATCAATAAAAGAAAAGGGCTGTTTTTTTCATTTGGGTTTCAATTTGTTTATGCTTTCTCCTTTTTTATGCATTTTTAATTCGTAGCGTTAAGTTTGGTTCCGTTTTTGCATCATACTTGGAGTTTTTTTTCCTTTTGTTTTCGTATCCTCGTGCTTTCAGGTTCTTCTTATTTTTTGCCTTAAAATTCTCTATCCTTAGTTAAGTCCTCTATTAGTTTCTTTTGCTAGATAATTAATTCATGTTATCGAGCCATATGTGATTTCTCTTGTTCCATTTCCTATTTTTGTTGTTCCATATGTGTTTGAAGCAATTGAACTACCTTAGCCATACTTCCATCCTCCTTGGTAGATTCATTTGTTGAAGGTTCATTAAGTTGTTTCATTTGCCTCTCTTTTTGGGGTCCTTCTTTTCTACCCCCTGTGCATGGTCCTTTTTGAGGTCTAATTGTGGACTCCTCCTGCCCAACTATCATTTTCTAGAAAATCCACCTCATAACAATTGCACCATTATACATATTGATAAAGGAACTACAGTAATTGTTTGACTTGGATTTATAGAATATAACATACAAAGTCTTATAACATAAGGATTTAATACAATTTGATACCACATGTAACAACACAAGTCTACTCACCTGGTTGTACCACTTAGTTTAGCTCATTAGTTCACAAGGTAATTTTTTTCTAGTTTATCATCATAGCTCATCTTAAGGTAAAATATTTTTGAGTTAACTAGTTTGATGTTCACCCAATGTTTTATTTAGTATAGGTATATTCAACCACATTTGGATTTTTATATCATTGTAAATGATTCCCAAGTGGATGAGATAGGCTAAATCCCATAGAAGGTGTCATTTTGTGGGTCTATCTTCTCATTTATCATCCTCTTATTTTAGAATGAGTGTATATCCATGAATGGGGTTATCCTCTAGGGACCATAAAACCTAGAGGGTGTACTCATAATCTCCCCATCCCTTAGCATGATGAACCTCAGTCTAACTGGTTATCTTGTTCTAGACTTCACATGTAAGGGGGTTAGCATATATATGCCTAGTGCCTAGCTGATTGTCCACTCACTTGGAGTTAGCTAGGGCCATGTCATTATCCTAACTCTAGACTTGGTAATGATTGACCATTTATGACTCATGATAGATTGTCCCATACCAATCATCATGGATTAGACTAGTTTCTTGGTCATACTAATCCCTTCCTAGTCAGAAATAGTGCAAGGACCTATCACTATACTTCCCAAGCAATGACCTAGAGAAAACATCCCATACCACCCATATTCACCTTCTCACATTGACACCATACATAGTTTAGTAGCCATCTCCCTAGGATTAGCTGCAGTACATTTCTTCTCAATACTGGGAAGAAAAAATCTAGTATCTGCAACACTCTTATGCCCCACCTACCTTAGCATCATCCTCCACAATTCTCACATCTGAACTTCAACTCTTTTAATATGAATTAAATATGCTAAACCTTTGTATCACTAGCTACATACCACAAAAACCTACCTATGATGAATTCTACAACAAGAAATTCCATCCCTTAGTTCCCATTCCCCCTTACCCTTATCACTTTGAGATCTTGAAGTCTGATAAGTACAAAGGTAAAGAGGATCCATGATAACATGTTAGTAACTACCATTTAGCTTGCTACCAACTTCATAGTAGCAATCCCCTCATGTTATGTACCTTCTCCCTCTCACTTGGGGAACAAGCCCTTGATTGGTAAAATATGCTTCCATGCCATAGACTATACACCCTTAAAAAATTAGCCAATTATTTCATAGACTATTTCTCTATCAACATAAAAAATAGAATAAACTTCTCAAACATCTACATCCTATGATAGGCTGATGATGAACCCATTACTGAGTTTTTTTCTCGATGGATATTCGTCATACATGACCTAGCTCGCAGTCTCCCAACTTTTGAACTTGTTACACTATTCTCCAAAAGTTTTCATAACCACATCTCCACTTCCCTATAGCTTCATCAAATCTGCAACTTTGAAGAAGGTATTGCCCAAGCTAAAGTCATCATGGACATCAAAGTCCAATCAGGCAAAATCATGATAATAAAAAAACCCTCACAACTCTAATTTTTGCTTTAAATAGAAATGCACCTGATCAAACTTTCCCTAGGCCTCCACAAGCCAATCATGTGGAAATAACTACCTTAGCTCCACCACCCATCCCATGACCTTTGTCTCCTCAATAGAAACCATTTCAAACCAGTGCACCTCTTCCTCCTCGACCACAACAGCCTTGCGACCTTTTTCCACAAGCTCCACAATGCAATATCACTACACTCTCTGAGACTTTACCAACCCTTTTCCAAATATTGTATGATGTAGGCCACATCAAAATACCTAAAATATGACCGCTCAACCCAAATAAAACCAAGCCTTTAGGATACATTGAGCAAGCCTTTTGTGCATACCTCCAATAGACTGGTCATGATATCAAATTCTATCACTCTTTTCATGGCCTTTTCCAAGATCTCATTAATAAGGGTACCATCCAAGTATCCAAAACACTCACCCCACAAAATCATAACTTGGGGATATACCAAAATGCCCTACCTGAACACAGGGGGGCCAATCCTCAATGAACTCAACCTAATTTTGTAGGGCCACCTAGACAAGTTAATAGAATCCAATGAGACCCTTATTCATGCAACATAGTTGGCATGGTTAACCTCACTACTTGCAATCAAAGGTACCCTTCATGCCAAACCACACCAATGGTCTCACTACCTGCACCATTTATGTCTCCACAGTCTCCTGCGACTTCTAACGCTACACCCCATCCACCATAAATTTTCATTACCATTCGTGGTAGACTTACCCACCAGTTACGTAACGCTCCTACCATGTTATCCATATTTGATATTTTACAATAATCTCAACCCCATCGTGAGGTATTGAATGATATTATTTGATCTACTGATCTTGAAACCCATGACATAAATGCATTTGTAAGCTTTATGGGAAATATTATGTGTTGCCTTCAACCTTCGATTAGTTTCCATGATCATGAGATTACTAAACTCATAAGTGAAGGCGCAAACCCTCCTCTTCAAATCCAAGCAATAGTCAATGATATCACCTACAAGCATATTCTTGTTGATACCAATTTTTCTATCAGCATCATTTCAATTGTAGCCTTGCACCACCTATATATTCCTTGAACTCATTTCGCTATCCCATCGCTCGATCTTTGAGAATTCGATGGTTCCATGTGACCCATAATAGGCTCCATTTTCCTACCTATCTGAGTGGGTATTTGCACCATTTCTATCCTATTCCATGTTATACAAGGTGAGATTTAGTACAACATATTGCTCTACCATCCATGGATTAGGGATATGCAATGTGTCCCTTCAATATTACACCACTACCTCAAATATGTCCATGAAAAATTGGTTCATTGCATTCCTTCTGATGGGGACCCCTTCAAATTTTGTAATATTACATACCTCCCATTAGTATCTTTCTCATATTCTACACAACTCTTTCTAGTTTCTTCTCATCAATCTATAGGAGCATCAGCATCTCCCTCCACATCAACCTCATTACCACAATCTCCATTAGGGATACATGCCTCAGTGTCTATACCACTTTCACCAACTATCATAGAAACTAATATAGCTACCATAATTTTTTTACCACCTTCCCTCTACCCACCCGCATATTCTCAACCATCCTCTTCCACAAATCAACCTCCAACATCGACACCCTCTTCATCACCCTCATAGTGGCCTACCACTGCATATCAATTATATTCCTCTACGAAAAATCCTATCATCCATACAACTCAAACACCTCCACTTACATTTCATCCATGACCTAGGTTGTTCACATCTTCTCGCAGTCCAGCATTGACACCTACTGACTCAAATCCATAATTCCAACATGCAGATAATCCAATCCCATCTAGAAAAGTTGAAGGCCATGATTAAAACAATGAGCCTCTCACCTTGACAATCAACTATTGCACTCCTCTATTACCACCATATGATATTATTAGCTCTCACTCTTTTTCTTATTTGGATCCACCACCTTATCTGTCACCTTACATCTCTATATTCATGATGAAATCTAGCCCAAGAGATTACAGTGTTTGTGATGCTCGTGTATGACCTCCAATAGTTTGATCCACATGCAACTATGACCATCCTTCAACTTCAGTATTAACCATTGGCACTATTGTACAATTAGGACCTTCCAACAACCAAATCGACTTTGTTTATGCAGAACTAGATTCCTCACTCCTGGTTGTACTACCTCCACCACCACAATCCAAATTTTATGGTACACTAGATCACATGTCTAATCTCATTTTCACATTATTCTATCTTTGGCATTTCCATTGGTATGTATTTGGATTATGACATTACAAATAAGGGTTATGAACACCCATTAATCCTCATGTCCAGTCACCTATAGATAAATTTGACTTAGGCTATCACCCTACCACTATTCACACACTTGAGGATGAGCTTAAAGATCTCTCCTTTCACCCTTTCTTGCTTTCGACACACACTTTGGATGAATATATCAACATGGATATTTTAGAGGAGAGTTGATCTCCTCATTCGACCCTTACTATTCTATTTAAATTCATTCAGGAAACACGCTTCTTTGACACTACATCATCATGTTGTGTCAATAAATTAATTAATTTTTTTTTTGTATTATCTCTAGTTTCTCACTACCCAAAATATGACATGACATCTCCTCCACAATCACCACCACATTTGGCTAGATAACTACCTATGCATCGGTAGCTCCATCACTTCATTACTCGATCATGTTCTCCACCTGTCATCTTGCACCCTCTGCTAAGTCTACTTGGACGGTCACATGTTATTGAGTCTTCATCATTAGAATCTTTACTGCCTACTTCCCCCATGGCTTCAGTTAACATGGTTGAGGTATACCTCTTTGTCCCACTTCGGTACACACATCAACATACTCGTGATGACATACCCAACCCAGATATCCTCAACTTTATACACATTTCACCTACACCTGCACCGCATGATTTCTTACTTTCACCCCATGTCTTGTGTGATGCAAACACTCCTTTGCCTTCCACCCCATCCCACATTCCATAGGTTCACCATACAATCATACACCTAGATAATGAATTTGATTTACCAAAGTCTATCAATGACATCCATATTATTTAATTCTCTGAACAAATTTTATATGACTCTGAAATGCTCATGGAAGACACTATTGAGGTTGACATTGGATACGATCCCAAAAACCCACACATAGTTAAACTCATCCCTAGCCTCTTACCAAAAGAGCACATCACATTTACAACATTCCTTAAGGAATATATTATAGTCTTTGCCTATTCCTACAAGGACATGTCTAGACTTGATCCTTCCCTAGTGGTTCATAATCTCACCTTAGATAAATACATCAAACCCGTCAGATAAAATTTGTGATGCATGCATCCTATAGCTACTCTCCTCATAAAATAGGAGTTCCAAAAGCTCCTCGATGTAGGTTTCATTATTCCCATAGATTACCTTGAATGGGTTTCTAATATGGTACCGGTCTTAAAACCCTTCGATGAGGTTCACATATGCACTGATTTTCATAACTTAAACAAAGCTTATCCCAAAGAAAACTTTCCATTACCAAAAATTGACTCACTTGTTGATTCCATCACAGGCCATGAAATGATATCCCTTATGGATGGATTTTTTGGATATAATCAAATCAAAATCAATCATACCGATCAACACAAAACCTCCTTCACAACCCCCTAGGGTACCTTATGCTACAAGGTCTTGCCTTTCAGTATCAAGAACATAAGGGTAACCTATCAACACATGATGACTTACATTTTCCATGATTACATGCATAAAACCATGGAATATTTCTTCGATGATCTTATCAAGAAATCAAAAGAGTGGTCATAGTATCTCGTTGACTTACGCTAAATATTCAATCAACTTTTAGAACATAATGTTTTCCTAAACCCAAAGAAATTCATCTTTGGGTTCACTTTAGGCAAGATCTTAGGGTTCATCATCTCTCAATGAGGAATTGAAGTTGATAGTAACAAAGTTAAATCCATACTTGAGATACCTCCACCCATAAACCTCTAATAATTATGTAGCTTGCAAGGAAAAATACAATCGATACATCACTTTATTGCCTACCTCTCAGAAAAATGCAATCCATTTAATCACCTCTTACAAAAGGAAATCACCTTCAAGTGAGACAAGAACTACCAAAAAGCCTTTGATTCAATCAAAGCCTACCTTATCTCTTTACTAGTTTTATCTCCCCCAGATCTATAGTTGCTAGATCAACAAATTCACACTTGGTATACTCCTCACCCAAAAGAATGAATTCAATCATGAGCGAGCCATATGCTACATCAGTCATACACTAGTTAGTTATAAAATGCATGATGCATACATGGAAAATATGTGTTTGGATGTAGTTTTTTTCTCCCAAAAACTACTCCATTACATGCTCAACCATAGCACGTCATCATCGCTCATGACAACCCACTCCGCTACATGATGAACAAGTGTTATCATAACTCTCGTACTTCTATATGGATTATGCTCCTTAATGAATTCAAACTAGACTTGATTTCACAAAATCTATTAAGGGGTAGGTGATCACAAACCAGCTCATGGAGGCCCCTTTATCAGATACTCGTCCTCTCATGATTCAACTCCCTAATGATTCCATTTTTAATGTCACAAAACATGAATAATATATTGAACTTGATATAAGTTCCCACTGCACATACTCTAGGGTGTAGGCATAGTATTTTTCATCCCATATAGAGAGCCCCTTCTATTCTCATTCAAAATAGGGTTTCCTTGCACAAACAACAACACAAAATACAAAGCCCTTATTCTCAATTTAAAATAGGTGCATTCCATGCACATTCGATGCCTTCACATCATTGGATACTCTCTCCTTTTTGTAAACCAAGTCTAGGAGATATGGTAATGTCATTGTACCATACTTCAGCAATATAAGCAAATCACCTAGCAACTCCTCATCCATTTTGAGTGGTATGCTATCGAAGTCGTCTCACGTTCCTCCAATCATTTTGTCGATACAATGACCTCCTTAGGATCACTAATACCACAAAATACCCTTTCATATACTATGCATGTCTCTGGTCACATGCTTACCAAATCAATTATCTCATACAAATGATGATGGTATTCACGTTATCTAAATTGAACCATATGATCCTTGGTTTTTCCAAATTACTTATTACATCAAATTAGGCTTCCTACCTTATGAGCTACCACATTATCAAAGTCGAGTATTCAAACAATGTGCCATTCATTATAAACTATTGGGGGACATATTGTACCACCATGGTTACAATGGTATTCTCCTATGATACCTCAAACCACATGAATCCCAATGGATAGTACAAGAAACCTATGATGATACTTGCGGTGGCCACTTCAGTGGCAAGTTTATCACCAAGTGTATATTACACATGTGGCCCAAAATGAAGCATCATTGCTATGAATATGTGAAGCAATGCATAAAAAGCTAGCAACATGCCAATTTTACACACCTTCCTTCACAAGCTCTCCAACCAATTCAATATATGTGTCCTTTCTCACAATGGGAACTTGATCTCATCGAGAAGATCATACCTACCTCATAAAACAACCATTAATATATTATCACTACTACCAAGTACTTCACAAAGTGGGTCAAATCTATCCCACTTGTCCAAACAATAAGAGCCAAGATCATGGTATTTTTTATAGATCACATCATATGTCGCTTTGGTATTCCCTCTCAAATCATATCTGATAATGGAAAATCCTTCAAAAACAAAAATATTCATGCCCTCTACACCAAATTTAATATCCACCATAGTTTCTCAATCCCATACTACCCATAGGGTAACGGCCAGGCCAAAGCTACAAACAAAACCATTTTCTCCATCCTTCAAAAAATGGTTGCTAAATCCCATCATGATTGGCATAATCAAATACCTCTTACGTTGTGGGCTTACTATACAAGAATTCATACACCCAATGGGATAACCCCCTTCTCCTTGGTATATGGCACCAAAGCCATTATGCCTCTTGAGCTCAAGATGCCTTCCCTATGAGTCTCCATGAAAGACTTTGTCAATATTGACATAACTTGTCAAGACCATCTTGATCAATTAATGCTCTTAGATGAGTGTCTCATCCACGCCATAGAGCACACACACATCTATCAAGACCATATTGGTTGTGCCTACAACAGTAAGGTATATCAATGCAAATTCCAAATGGTGATCTAGTTCTCAAGGAAAACCAAAAAATCACACGCCAACCCCGTCAGTAGCGAGACAAATTCACTCCTAATTGGTTAGGCCCATACATAATTACACAAACATTTGGCTTTGTTTCCTATCGATTAGCAAATCTTGAAGGCTCTATTGAACTTGAGCCTATCAACATCATTCACCTTCATACAGTCAATGCCTAGCCTATCTAGGTTAGCAACCACATACAGTGTATATAGGGTTGTCACAACATAGTCCTGATTTACATCATACATACACTACACCACACTACACACACGATATTTCACTTTTTGTTACACAATAGAACTACTTTTACTTTTTATGTCATTTATATGATGTGGGTATTTCAGTTTTTATAGGTCTTTCACCATCAGTGATGTCATATTCAATGATAGGACCTAATTTCAGATAATCGCATCCAATATACATTCACCTCCACCATGCAGGACCCCTAGATGTTATCTTCTATACCATTTACCCTATCCGATCTAGCTCAGCCACCCAACATGGTTTGTGTATGCCAAAACTCCACATCATCATATTTTGATTACTTTAGCTTACCTCACTGTAGTGTTGAGTGGTAATTTTTCCTTGTTGCAAAATCACACCCACTGTTAGGATTCTTGTTAGCAAAAACCCTCTCTTGTAAAGAAATGACAACTTCTTCAAGGTTCTTCTAAAAATATGGTCTACAAGCTAGGATCCATAATAGCTTAAAGAACTTGCAAAATGACCATTAACAAGGGGCCTTCTGGTTAGATTGATTCTTATGTTTAAATTTTGATCGTGAAATTTGTATTCTGCTAACTAGTGTTGTGGGACATACCACTTCCTTTTATATTGAATTTAAGAATGAGGTTAGTGTTAGCATTTGGAGTTAGTCAGTTCCTTTTACTTCAGATTTAAGTGTAGGACTAACTAATGCTGTGGAAAAATCCACTTCATTTTATCTTTGCTTTAAGATGTGCTACACTAACAAATGACTACCTCCTCACCTCACTGATTCATTTATCTTATGCTTAGATGATGAAAGGAAGTGCTTTGAAAACTAAAATTGTATCACTAAAAAAATGAAAAAAGATAGGGTTACTGAAGTCAAAACAATAGAAATTTGGAAAGACCAAAAATTTAACAAATCTGGAACCGGACCAGATATTATTTAAACACTCTGGAATGACCAAAAATTGAACAACTGAAATCTGGAACACTGGACCAAATGTTTGAAAATGAATTTCGGAACAAAACAAGGAATTTAAAATTTTTGGAAAAGGACCAGAAGTTTAACAAATTTCTAGAGAATGGACCAGATTATAAAAAGCAAAATGCAGGAAACCCAAACCCTTAACACCCAATGTTTATTCGAATTAATTGCATGGCATGAACCCCGTTAGAATAAAACATGAATAAATTTAACCTGCAGAAGCACAATATAAAATTTATTCATGGCCAAAGTCAGAGGTATAAATGATGCATAAAACAATCTGATATTTGATGTAACCACCCTGTGCATAAGACATCAGACATATTCCAAATGCATATTAGAAGATAATAACAAAATCTTATATTTCAATCGAGAATCTTCTTTTTCCAACACAAATACATGCATGCAGCAAAAATAAGCAAACCAGGCTCTATGGATGTTAGCTTCCTGCTCTCCCTCTGAAACACAGTCCTCTTTCTTTCTTTCTTTCTTAATCTCCTCCTTGTTATCGAAATTTTCAACGCCCTTATACATATTTCAAACCTATATTTAAATCTTCTTCCTTCCTCTCCTATTTTTGTTTGTTCCCCTTTTTCGTTGTAACTGCCCTTTCCTTTACGTACACAAAAGAACAAAAATGTTCTCATGATTTTGGACTACCGCGGTGCTTGACTTGCACCAACATTTTAGCTTTCATGATGTTTCGCAAAGCGTTATATTTTATAACATTCCTTTGTCTCATACGCCCTTTAGACGTTCTTGTGGCTTCCGAACGTTATAAAAAACATCAATGCACTCTGTGGGTCTCTGTATACGCTGCCAACGTTTATCTGTGGCATCCATATTACACTCTGACTCATGCTGCCAAATAGCATTACTTTGTAATGCTTGCTACCACCTATCACATGCTTTAGAAAACGCTCGCAATTCTTGTCTTCAGATGTTACCCTAGTTCAATGTGTTGTTTTCGAATTACCCTCGTCAGCCTTCTTTCATCCGCATGCCTCCACGTCTATCTTGGTATCAAGATACTACCATCGTGGAGGACGTGTGTGTCCACGTATTCCTCCACGACATACCCTCAATCCTTCACTATTTGCCTTCGGTGGAATTTTGTTGCTTCCGATTTGCTGCCACAACTATTGGTGATGTCCCATTATCCACATCTCCTACAGGGTGGAACCTGCATTCGCCAATAACGAATTCTGCCAAATCACCACATGTTAATGTCTTTGCGAAACGCCTTTTATCATTATCAAACAAAATATCATATATTTTTATTTTCATTTATGGCCCCTAGCCATGCATAGCCTTTATATTTTCTAAAACTTTTCGTTATGCTTCTAAAAATTGAACTATTGTGATTCCCACATATATACTGTTGAATGTACGAAGGGCGTTATTCTAACATGCTTCCAAATCATCGTCCGCAACACTCGTATGGGAGGAGTTATCATTTCTAAACTCAGCTAGACACCACGTCACACTTTCGCATCAACCGTTGGGTATCCAAGATTATCCGGTGTTTTCCTTGCTCTACGTGGAACCGTCGCTGATATGTGTTGTCATTTGTTGTATCATTTATGTCCGTGTGGACCATAGTGCTTGGTATCCAGCTGCCCCATCATCGTCTTGTCATCGTCCTTGTTGGCTGTCAGACTACTACAATGTCAAGTCCGCGTGTGCAGCCGATGTATCTAGCCAAACATAGCTTCTAAGAATATGCAATCTGGTTAGATTTGGTAATGCTTCCATTCCGTTTCTAGGTGTCCCCACCATAATCCACGGCATGATCTGCGAACCCGTGTTGTAAAATTGTCTCTAATATATATGTACGATATTTTGTAGTTGTTCCTCGACGTCTATCAACATTATTTCCAACGTGGTTGCCAACGTAATATGCAATGTATTTTAGAATGCCGCATATGTCACTAATAGACGGGGTCTATTTCTTCTCTGTCAAGTTGGCTATTACTCATCGAGCGGGATTATCTGGCACCCAACGTTGCCTTGCTACGTATTCGTCGGTGTTGTCGCTGTCCAAGTTGAAGATATCTATGCATGGATCTATGTTGATTCGGGGTAGTCCCTTTTTATACCATGTTGGATCGTCTTAGGCTTGTGCTATGTCCACCTATCGTGGTCCGCATGATCTATACATCCTCAAGTATTCATGGCTTGTTGCGGCATGTCACCAGGTGGGTCACCCTTGACCTTAAACTAACTTTAAATTCAACCCAATCCTAAACAACAACAAAGCAATTACAAAAAGCCATTAACCCCGTGCCCCAGAATTTAGCACACAAGGGTAGAAACTTATCAAAATCACAATAACAACAAACCAAAATTCCAAAACCAATAGCCAAAATTTGGTTCCCCAAATTTTGGGAATAGTTGTGGAGAAAACCACAACAAATGGTGACTCTAATGGGGGAATGCTCCCGAGCATTCCGGATGAACATCCAGAATCTTAGGTTCTAAAACTAGACAAACCAAAATATTACAAACAACATTATTTAGCAACATCCACAGATGAAGAGAATAGACAATATCAACTAGAAACACATGAACCATTGCTTTAACTAAGTGTGTGCGAGTGTTTTTGTTTTAGCATTCTTAGAAACTATTTAAAGGCCATTGCTCGTTTTGCATTAGGCTATAAAAAATCACTCATTAAAGATGTGCCTTCGCATTGCTCCACAACCAGCTGGGCATTTATAGCCTTGGTGGAGGTGCTTCACTCACCCAGGTGTTGGATCACATTTGCACTTGACTGTTTATTGGCATTGCTCCACTACCAACCAGGTGTCTATAGCCCCGGTGGAGATACCCTAAGCCTTTAGATTAGTCTTGGCCCCCTTTTTTTTTTTGAATATTAAACATGTATCTTGGCGAACTTCCCCTGCCACCTGGGTTAGAGCTAAAAAAGGTTAAATATTGAGTATATAAAAATTTTCACCTTGATATGCAAAACAAGTAACTTCCTCTTTCAAGTTTCCAAAAATGCACCTTAATATGATGTGTTGATGTGTAGCTTTAGTGAAAATGATTCATGGCTTTCAACATTCACTGTCTTAGTCCCCATAATCTAGGAGTAATTGCTAATTAATTTTATCCCTTTTCTTGGATATATATGATAAGAAACGCATCCTTCAGGAGGCCAAAAGTTAGCAACTGTCGTAGACCCTGATTTATCATTAGAGGAACCCACTCAAGACTCAAACTTGCAAACCAAAACTTGGAAACGCACTCAACTAAACAAACTTGACAAGAAACCCACACAAAGCTCACCACACCAAAACTTGAGATAACTCCCAAAATCGAAAATCAAAACCAAAACACACAACCAAACAACAATATACACTATTGTACAAAATACCCCAAGATTTGGACCATCTCATGGGTGAAAATAATGTTTCAAAAACTGTCCATTTACAGGTAAATGAACATCTTCTCCACTTAAAGTTTTCAAACGAAAAGTATTTTCACCAAGAATTTCAGAAATTTGGTAAGGACCTAACCAGAGACAATCAAATTTTTCATGATCACCTTTCTTTTCATGTGCCTTATCCCAAAGTAAAACCAGGTCAAAAATTCTAAAATCTTTAATTTTTGCCCTTTTGTCAAACCATATTTTGACTACGTCTTGATGTTTACTAAAGTGGAGTAATGCCTCTTCTCTTTTTTCATCCAAATGCATTAGTTGTGTGAGGCGTGCTTCAATTTTATCATCAGTACCTAGATACTCCCTCATAAACTGTAAAGTTTACAATTTTAGATTAGTGGGAAAAATCGGATCTTGACCGTAAACCAAGTGGTATGGTGAGGTTCCAATAGATTCCTTAATTCTTATCCTATCAACCCATAATGCAAACTTTAGTTTATTATGCCAATCCCTAGGGTTATGTTCAAGCAACTTTTTAATAACCGTCAACAAGTTTTTGTTTGAGGATTCCGCCAATCCATTACCTTGAGGGTAATAGTTAGACGAGTGCTTAATGCTTACCTTGTTATCATATGCCCACTCTACAAATCACGATGAAATAAATGCAGATCTGTTATCACAAACTGAAAGCATGTCTACAAAAGCACGACGTACTGGATGCGATGCAAACAAAAGCAGATGTATAATGAAATGCTAAGTCCTATGAAAATGCGAAGAACAAGTGCATGAAAAGGGAAAACGACGAAATGAAATGAGATGTAAAGCAAAACTAAAGTGCAGCCTCTTTTATTAATGTTTCTTGTGATCTGGTTACAATACGTTCCCCCCATTTCAGGGGCTCGGAGCGTTCTATACAATTTTGTTACACCAACGGATGGTACGCTTCCCTTCGGGATCTTCCGTGTGCCCACATTCAAAATGGGCAGGCCAAACATCACCGTTGCTTGCATGAGTGCATCCATCATTCCTTGCTACCCCTCCGGTGTCGAGATCCTGTGTACATAGAAATAGCAAATGGTTAATAGCATATGCGGATGGAAGGAAACATGCAATCCCTAAGACCTCCGGCTAGTGAATACATGAAATAATAAAATAGAGATCAAAACATGTCAAAATGAGATGAAACTTGAATAGGAGCATCTAGACATCATTAGGGACACATTCCAAAAATAACAGTCGGGAAATCATGCGTGGATTTCTAATCGCTCTAGGGTGGGACACTGGCGACTATCACAAAACATGTGAAAGTGACCTCCCAAATGTCCTATCCAGAGGCCTCCAAAATACCTGCAAACTTGGGGTTAGGCAAAATGGGGCATTTTGAGATGACCCAGAAGGTCGGATTTGGGATATTCTACCCAGATTGTCCTATATCCGAAGGTGCCCCCTGTAGGTTAGTGAACGCGTAAAATGATAAAAACATAGTCAAAATAGGTCAGAATGCAGTGAAAATTGAACAGAAGCATAAAAAAATCACATAAAACATGATGCAAAAGAAACAGTAAATAAATCTAATGTAGATTTCTAATCGCTCCGAGGTGGGGCGATTAGGACTGCAACAGTGCGGGGGGCGCCCGGGGGCAGGGCGCCCACCGTTTGGGGCTTGGTTTTGACACCAATCCACTTGGGATGGGTCCAAAACCTCCTAGGGGGTTGTGTCGGCAAATTTGGTGTGGGATTGTGGCCGATTGTTCAGGTTTTGGGTCCGGATTGCGCTCCTAGTATTCACCCAATAACCTCCCTTCCAAAAGAGAGATCAAGGATGTAGGAAGCACAATGAGGGGTGAGGGTATAATTTGGCAGCACTCCGTTGCTCCAAAATGCTCTTGCTCTATATTTTTTTGGGGGTGAGAAGGCTCACCATTTTATAGACCTGAGGGTCTCCTTTGAATGTGCATGTAGGGGCACCACTTGGCCATCATGCCTTGTCAAGGGAGAGAAGATTCCTCCCTGATTAAGGGCTCCTTGATTTAGGCCTCCATGACTTCCTCTTTGAGCTCTAAAATGCTCACTCGCACTCCCATGCCTTGGAGGTGGAGTTGAGTGGAGCATCTAGGATGCCATTTGTCAAGGTTTGACTTTTTGCCCATCAAACCTGCTATTCATCCCACCCTGGAGCGATTGCTGCTAATCATCCCGGGGTGGGGCGAATAGCATTCTAATCATCCCAGGGTGGAACGAATAGGGAGTAGAATGCTTGAAAGGTGCCAAATTGACCTATGACCTTCCAAAACAGCTTTGGGAGTGGTTAGGACCACTATTTAACCTCTGTGGGCTACCCTAGGGGCTATGTATGCAAATTCAATCAGTGCTTGTAGCCACATAATCGGATTGGTGTTGTTTTGGTGTCTACAGATGCCCCTTTTTGGGATGCGATGTGCGTGGCGTAGTGCTGAGAAAAAATAGATAACCAAAGCACTTAATGATTAGGGTTTCTCAGTAACCTAACCAACTTTTGATGCCCCAAGTATGGAAAGGGCACGCATTCTTGAATCCTTGCTTCTGACGAGCTAAGGAGCTTACTTCAAGTGTTAACCTTTTTCGGTGAGGTGTTACTTGATCTTGGACATTGTTCAATCATGAATAGGCAAAGGGCGCAACCTTTTGTCTGTGGGAACCTTGAGTTCATGATTCTAGAATGCCAAGTGTTTGATCAGCTTGTGATTATTGCTTGTTTTCTGCCCCAAGCAAGGGCGTGATTGTCTTTGTCAATGATTCTTTGAATGCATGCCATTTCCTTGATCGGGTGTGTATTTGTTGATTGGTAACTGAGTGTGACTACCCCCTCAAGCGATGAATCGATGAGGGAATGACCAAAATGAGAAAAGTGACGAGTCGCTTGACCCAAGATGACTTTTGTAAGGGTGCCTTCAGTTGTTTTTCGTTGAACGCTTATGCAGTTTCCCAACAATCGACCTGTTTTTGGTGGGTTTTGACCCTTTTGTGTGACGTTGATTGGGGTTGAAATTGTCAAAAATTCGTCCTCCCATGGAGCGGTCCGGATATGGTAGCCTTCTTAGGGAGTAGGATAGTGATAATTTGTGGTCCCGATATTGGTTTTTCATGCCAATAATGTCAGTGCAAAGGCACCTTTATTCGGCAGAGTTATTGCTGTTTTTGGTGGGTTTTGACCCTTTTTGTGATGCCTATTGGGGTTGAAATTCTTAAAAATCCTTCCTCCCGTGGAGTGGTCCAGCTATGGTAGCCTTCTTAGGGAGTAGCATAGTGATAATTTTTGGTCCCGACGTCGGTTTTTCATGCAATTTATGTCAGGTGCAAAGGCACCTTTATTCGGCAGATTTATTGTTGCTTTTGAGTGGGTTTTGACCCTTTTTGTGACGCCTTGGGGTTGAAATTGTCGAAAATCCTTCCTCCCGTGGAGCGGTCCGGCTATGGTAGCCTTATTAGGGAGTAGGATAGTGATAATTTGTGACCCCGACATCGGTGTTTCATGCCAAGAATATCAGGTGCAAGGGCACCTTTGTTTGGCAGCTTTATTGCTTTTTTTGGTGCATTTTTTGGATGCAGTTTTGGTTGCTTTATTTCTTGCTCTGTAATCGTCCCGGGGTGGGACGAATACCAATTTTGTAATCGTCCTAGGGTGGGACGAGTGCTAACTAGAGTGCTCATCCCAGGGTGGAACGATTACAGGCCTAAGAGCCTTTATAAGGGCCAAAACTAGGTTTTGGGCTCATTTGCAATCTTTTTTTTCTAGCGATTTGGAGCTGTGAGGAGGAGTGCGAGTTTGCATAGCGGAGCGCTACCAAAATTTCATGGACACCATGAGTGCAAGGACTGGATCTTCGAGTGGTGGAGCCGAGGCAAGACTGATAGGTGCTCCTTCTCCCTTCCTGTTCATTTTTTTTGTTTTATATGAAGTTAAAAACTTGATATAATTGTTTCTTTTCTGCGGTATTTTGTTTTTATTTTGCGTTAATACTAAGGTTGAGACCCTAGTATTACTTTTTTTGTTTTATTTCATTTTTTGTTCATACTAAGGTTGAAACCCTAGGACGATGTTTTGTTTTATTGTATTAACGTTTAGACTAAGGTTAAGACCCTAGTGAATTTTTTGTTTTTTTTTTTGTTTTTGCGTTGTTTATTTGATTTTTTTAATGTTTTTGTTGTACATTTTGTTAATGTTTTTGTTTTGTTGTTTTTTCGTTTAGACTAAGGTTAAAACCCTAGTTAATTTTTTGTTTTTTTTTGGTGTTGTTTGTATACACTGTTGTACATTTGTTTTGTTATTGTATAGTTTTTTTTTTGTTTTTGTTTGTATACACTGTTGTACATTTGTTTTGTTGTCATGTTTTAATGTTTTTGTGTTGTTTTTGTTTTTCAAGTTGTGAAGAGTCGGTATCACCAATCGACTATGTTCTCAGATGCTCGGGATGCGCTGACTATTGTGGATTGGGAGTGGCTTGATGCCCTTGGGCTCAAGCAGGTGATGCGGTTGGAGCCTGTGGTGGGGGATCGGGCATATCTGACTGCCTTGATCAATTTGTGGGATCCTCGCACCAACACCTTTCATCTCCCAATAGGGGAGATGAAGGTTACTTTGGAGGACGTGTATCGAATTCTGTGGATTCTGATAGATGGACTACCCATTCGGATGACTCCCCATGATCAATGGATGGTGGTGCTGACACGATGCTTTGGGTAGGCGATGGAGATGGGGGTGGATAGGGTTGTGGAGAGGGCATAGGCGGACTACTTGATTGGCGGGATTCTGGTGCGGTGGTGGTTTGAGAAGGATATTTTGGGGGTGAGGCATGCGTTGCTCATGACCCTCATCTCCAACATGTTGCTTCCTGACTCCTCAGGTGCGAGGTTCCCTTGGAACCTACTTGAGGTGGTGTTTAGACTGGTGGAGTGTCCGACAGCAGTGCCACTTATTATGAGGTGGGGTCAGACACTATTGGCATAGCTTTACGATGAGTTGTACAAGGTCCGCTGTCGAGAGGTGGAAGGGGATCGGGTGCACCTATATTTTGCATTTTTTGGGGTGGGAGCACATAGCTATGGAGCGGCCGCAGGGGTTGCCTTGGACCACTCGAGGTGAGATGGTGGATAGGGATATTGGGTATGCTGCTCTATGGCGGAGGTCGGAGGAGCATGGGCAGAGTCGATGGTGGGCAGGTGACGTAAGTCACTATACTGATGCCTTCTCGCATATTGCTCCAGGGGAGGTGTTCTAGCGGCCATATCGGGACTGTCCAGCCTGGCCTGAGGCTAGAGAGTGGCTCCGGTGGGTGCGCAGGGGGAGATGGTTGATCGGGCAACATGGGACAGAGCAGGAGTACTTCTCGTACATTTGGGTGACTCGACAGTTTGGGGTGCGCCAGGGATTGCTTGGTGAGCCCTTGATCTATCGACGTCGGGGCGATGAGAGGACTCTAGCCTGGCCAATTATTGAGCCACTAGGTGAGGAGTCTAATGCAGTGATTGATGTCCCCAACATGGACAATGTTGGGGTGACTACAGAGTACGACCAGTGGTGGACGATGCGGCGATGGTGGGGTGAGGGGCCTCTAGGAGGTCCGAATGCGACAACAACA
The DNA here is from genome assembly GCA_028583015.1 of Wollemia nobilis. Classification (NCBI taxonomy): domain Eukaryota; kingdom Viridiplantae; phylum Streptophyta; class Pinopsida; order Araucariales; family Araucariaceae; genus Wollemia; species Wollemia nobilis. The sequence continues at coordinate 1,674,249 of JAQPPZ010017240.1, read as the reverse complement.
GGCGGTGGGGGTGCGGAGGCACCGATGGAGGGTTGGGGGGCTCCACTCGATGATGCAGATATGGTGGAGGTAGATGACTTCATTGGGGATGATTTAGGGATTCTGGAGTAGCCGGATACATAGGACGTCCCGGAGCAGTGGGTGCCGGAGCAGCATGTCATCCCGGAGATGCCCATGCCTCAGGAAGTCCCAAGGGATATGGAGGCTAGGTTTCATGCTGAGATAGCACGATTGGAGGATCTACTATGGAGATGGGATGAGGAGCACAAAGTCGAGAGGGATCTCTTGCGGGCTTATTTGGCACAGCGAGATGATGCATTAGTTGCGTACCATTGGCGGGATGTGGAGTGGGGTCGATGCTGGGTGGAGTTGAAGGCCAAGATTATCCGCCTTGGTGGATAGTTACCTAAGCTCACTCGAGGTGGATCATCATACCGTACGAGAGGTAGTGAGACTGAGCAGTCTGCATCCTCTCATCGTAGGCGGGTGGGTGAGGGTAGCGTTAGTGGGCATGATGCGAGGGCTGGCAGCAGCCGCCGGAGAGGTCCCATAGGACCCACACCACTGGGGGTAGTTCTAGTCACACCGATCCTACGTGATCATGGTGGCCGACTCCCTAGGCTTTGGGGATTTTGAGTTTTTGATTTTTTTGTGAGGTCAGAGGACCGTTTTATTGTAGCCTAAGGGCATTTTTGACTTAATATATACATGACTCTCTTTTTTGATTATTTACTTGTTATGGTTTATTGCTCTTTTATGCACATTTATTTATGTTGATGTATGCATATGTTATTATGAATGCGGATGTTTCTGACTATATGGATGTATGCATATGGAATGGATGAAATGATTTGTTGATATATTGGCAGTGGCACCATAGAATATACAGTTTTTATTGGCTTTCTGTACTATGTGATTGCTTTGTGAGATGAATTTTCATGTGTAATTTTTTTTTGTTTTGTATTTTTTGATGGTGATGTAAGTAATGAAATGTACCACAGTTGTTTTAGAATGTAGTTAAGGTTTTTTTGAGACTCAGATGTTTTAACTAACTATCCAAGACTGTACATTTATCTTACAAGACTTTTGAACAAGGTACGAATCAGACTTGAGTTTGACCAAGTTATTTCACTTCCTGTGTGTGCGATTGAATTTGTTTATGTGGTATTTGTCAGGATACCGCCAGTGCCAGATAGGCTGTCAACCAAACCTATACTGAGGATCACCTAATTAGCTCCACTAACTCCTTTGTTGTATTTAGTAATATTAATCTACGATGCAATCTAGGATACCATAAGCTAGCTCATCCACATGCAAACATTGATCTATACACAATTTAATGCGATAGATATATCGTCATGTGGGAGGTTTTACCACCAGTGACCAGCAGGCTATCCACCAAACCGGTATTGAGGATCACCTCATGACCTTTCGAATGCTGAGAGTTCCAGGGATTCAAGTTCGACTCCCTTCTTTTCTTCAATTTTATTGGGATACTTGCTCTCATATGTAGTGATAAAAATCATTGTTTATTTTTGTTGTTTTTTTCTTTTGAGCAAGGGATTTGAATTTTGAGTGATGAGAATCACTATTTCTTGTGCTTTTTGATGTGTGCACTTTGAGGATTTTGATGTCAAACTTTGGAGTTTGTACTTTGACTTTTGCAATTTTTTTTTTTGGTGTTTTGCAACTTCTTGAGAATTTGGGATTTTTGACAGTGGTAAAAGCCACTGTTTATTTTGGGGAATTGGGTAGGGAAGATGCTTGTCCTTTTTCCAACTCTCAGCATTCTTGGGGTCATTTGCATAGGGGGAGGAGTGAGATAACATTTTCACTGTATGGTATCCTGGATTGCTTTGCATGTTTCATCTTTCGTTCACACAACTTGGGAATTTTTATGTGTTTTAACTTGTGTTGGGATGCTACGTAACAAGGTGTGATCCAAGTAAAACTCTACCTTTGTAAAATATGTCTGACTTTGTACAGTTTTTGGCTAGAAATCTAAAGATAGTTGAATGACGAAAAACCCTAAATACATTAGAAGACAACTGACTATGATATGGTGAAAAATGTGGGTGGCGTTATTCTTGTTGGATCATTTACAAAGTGGAAAAATGTGGAAAATGATGGAATTGCCGAGTAATTACAGTCTATGGTGCATTTGACCTGTATGGTCAACAAATATGCAATGTATGTATGCGATGCCTAATGCAGCTTATTATATTTTTTTTTTTTTTTTTGTGTTTTGATTTTTTAAGAGTATGCATGGAAGTGAGATGCAATTTTTTTTTTGTTATTTTTGATTATTTTGTTGTTTTTGAATATTCGTTATGGTTGGTTTATCCCGAATGGGTGCGGACCAAGTGATTCTTACGGATCCTTGGAGGTTTTGACCAAAGGGATTATAGATACCTTTGGGGCATTTTGGTTGACCAAGCGATTGTGGGAATCCTTGGAGCTTTTGGTTTGACCAAAGGGATTATGGATACCTTTGGGGCATTTTGGGGTTGACCAAGCGATTGAGGGAATCCTTGGAGCTTTTGGTTTGACCAAAGGGATTATGGGTACCTTTGGGGCATTTTGGGGTTGACCAAGCGATTATGGGAATCCTTGGAGCTTTTGGTTTGACCAAAGGGATTATGGATACCTTTGGGGCATTTTTGGGTTGACCAAGCGATTGTGGGAATCCTTGGAGATTTTTGGGTTGACCAAGCGATTTTGGGAATCCTTGGAGCTTTTGGGGTGGGCCATGGCTCTTTTAAATGTGGAATGGCCTCAAATGACTAATGTTCAAGGGTTCTAGTTCCTTGATTCCATCAAGAGAGGCGAGTCGGTATGTTCCAGGTCCTATTTTACTGTTGATTACATACGGACCTAACCAGTTTGCCACGAACTTGTCCCTTAAATGGGGCGACAAGTTAGAATTTTGTTGGTTCTCTTTTAAGACTAGGTCACCAACCTGAAAGTCCCTCAGGTGAACTTTCATGTTGTATGCTTTCTTAAGTCGCTCTTGGTAGATACGTAAATGCTCGAGAGCATTGATGCATCATTCATCGAGCAACGTAAGCTGGTCTAATCGTGCCTACCGTGCAGTGTCATCATCGATGAACTCTTGCATTGATATGCGTAGGGAAGGTATTTCCAACTCGAGAGGCATGACTGCCTCGAAGCCATACACCAACGAAAATGGAGTTGCCCCAGTGGGCGTTCGAATGCTAGTGCGATAAGCCCAAAGAGCAAGTGGTATTTGAATGTGCCAATCCTTATGACTATCTGCGACTATCTTTTTAAGGATGGCAACTAGCATTTTGTTTGATGCCTCTGCTTGCCCATTTGCCTACGGATAATAAGGTGTCAAAAAATTATGCTGAATTTTGTACTTTGTTGTCAAAGCACGCACATATTTGTTCTTAAACGATGTCCCATTATCCGAGATGATCTTGGATGGAATACCAAAATGACATATGATGTTATGTAAAATAAACTCCGCAATGCGGGTCCCAGTCATAGAGGTAAGCGGAATTGCTTCCACCCACTTGGTGAAGTACTCTGTGGCCATTATGATGAATGTGTGACGACCTAACGACGTAGGGGAGATCTTTTCGATTAGATCTAAGCCCCACTATGAGAACGGCCAAGCCGATTGGATCAGCTGCAAGGCCTGAGAAGGTACGTGTGTCAAATTAGCATGGTGTTGACACTTCACGCACTTTCGCACATATGCACAAAAATATCGCTCTAAAGATGGCCAATAATAGCCCATGCAAAGAATGCGCTTGGCGATGGCCATACCACTAAAGTGGCCACCGCATGTACCATCGTGCGCTTGGGTGATCACCCAAGTGGACTCTTGCTGGTCCAAGCAATGGAGGAGGATTCCTTCGTAGCTTCGATGGTACAAAATGTCTCCTAGCAAGACATGTTTTGCCACTTTTTGTTTGAATGATATTTTCACGGTGTGCGACAATCCAAGTGGGAGGCTACCCAACTTGAGGTAGTCTCTTATGGGTGTGTACCAATCTTGCTGATCAAAAACCTCGATGGTATGAACGGCCAATCCCTCTTGAATTTCGTCCCTAGCAAAATTTGAGCGGGAAAGAACTTGTAAGAATAGCGTTGTGTTGCTATTAAGAGGGGTCGGGGAGAACAAGGACCCCCAGTTGGCGTGATTCAGACTATCATGGATTCGAGAGAACCTATCTTGAGATGGTTCAATCTGGATCAAGTGGATTCTTGGCGTTAGGTCAGAGCTTGCACGCTCCATCGTGGATTGCGATAATGTTTTGACTTGAATGGTTGTCATATCACCAAAAATGTCTTGCGGGATTAGTGACCCCAAGGAGGCCATAGTGTCCGCAAAATGATTCGATGATCGAGGGAGTGCCTCGATGTCATACCATTCAAGATTTGCCAAGAATTTATCCACAAGGGCTTTGTAGGCCTGTAGAACTGGGCATTTGCATTGGAATACCCCTTTCACTTGGTTGACAATTAACGGTGAATCACCAAAGATATTCAAGCATTTGATGTTCATGGTGATGGTTGTCTGAAGACCTATGAGCAAGGCTTCATATTCCACATTGTTATTGGTGCATGGGAAATCAAGTTTAAATGATAAAGGCATTGGAGCCCCTTGCGGTGTGAAGAATATGATTCCCGTGCCACCCCCTTGCTCACATTTAGAACCATCAAAAAATAGGGTTATGTCGGCCTGTGACTCAGGCTCATCAAAATCTGGCGACTCTGAGACATGGAAGACCCCATCATCGGGAAGCTCTATGGTCAAAGGTTGATCGTCTTTGAGAGGAGCCTCTGCTAGTTGATCGGCGATGACTTGACCTTTTATGGACTTCTATCCAATGAATTTGATGTCAAACTCCATCAACAACATGATCCATTTCATCGTGTGGCTACTATGATAAGTACGACTCATCATGTACCACAATGGATTCTCCTTAGACACAACATACGTCGTATTGCTTAGCATGTAATGGCATAGCTTTTTGGTGGCAAATACCACTGCTAAGCATAGCTTCTCGACGTATGCATAGTTAAGTTCATAACTGACCAGGTGCGGCTAAGATAATAATTAGCCTATTCTTTATGTAGTTCATTTTTTTGGGCTAGCATGGCGCCCAGTGCCACCTCAGTAGTTGAGATGTATAAATAGAATGACACTCCTGGTCTAGGTGGTGCCAATACTGGTGGTGAAGCCAAGTATTGTCTAATGTCATTGAAGGCAGACTGGCACTCGTCATCCCAATGAAATGCTACCCCCTTGTGTAATAATTTATTCATGGGTCGGCACTTGTCAGATAGCTGCACTATGAAGCGCTTGATTGACGTGACCTTACCCTGCAAGCTTCTGAGTTGCTTGATGGTGGTTGGGGGAAGCATTTCAAGGATTTCCTTGACTTTATTTGGATCCACCTCGATGCCTCATTTTGAGACTATGAAACCCAAGAGTTTTCCAGATGTGATGCCAAATACGCACTTCTTGGGGTTTAGCCTGACTTTGTGTTCGATGAGGTGATCAAGGATCTTGCGTAAGTCATCGAGATGATCTAGGCACAAAAGATATTTGGCCAACAAATCATCCATATAATCTTCCAAAGTTTTATGCATGTGATCATGGAAGATGTATGTCATAGTGCGTTGGTAGGTGGCGCCAACATTTTTAAGGCCAAAGGGCATGACCTTATAACAAAATGTCCCCCAAGGCATTGTGAACGCCGTCTTTAGTTGATCATCGGGATTGATATGAATATGGTTGTATCTCGAGAAACCATCCATGAGGGAAAGCATTTTGTGGCCTGTTGTAGCATCTACCAATGCATCAATGCTAGGCAAGGGGAAATCATCCTTGGGACTCGCTTTGTTTAGATCTCGAAAATCAATGCATATGTGAATCCTCCCGTCAAGCTTTTTGATGGGTACCATGTTGGACAACCATGGTGGGTAATCTATGCAGATGACAAACTGTGCATCCAACAGCTTTTGTAGCTCGTATTTGACCATTAAGGCCATTGTTGGGTGCATCTTATGTAGCTTTTGCTTGACTGGCTTGACTTTTGGATCAAGCGTTAGATTATGCGTGACTAGTTGTGGGTCTAGCCCCGACATGTCTTTGTAGGACCATGCAAAAACCTCCTTCTTCTCTTTGAGAAGGGCAATGTAATAGGCTTGCTCTTTAGGGGATAGACTTACCCCTAGCTTGATGATCTATGGATTCATTGGATCAGAGTCGATGTCTACATCAGTCGTCTCTTCGACTGACATGTGGGACCCGTCCTCCAACTGGTGTGGAGTTGGGATCAAGTGGATATCATTTGCTGAATTTAGATCTGCATTGGGAACGTCGGGTTCCTCTTCAGCATGGAAGATATCTTGATTTGGTCTTAGGGAGAAATGAAGCATCTCACCGCAAGGCCAATACTCTGATGGGTATGGTGGCGAGTTAGCATGATCCCAGTCTATGGCATCTAGGTCTAGATACAATGGTCATGCTGGATCGGTTGGATTGTGGATGGGGGTGGTTAAGTCAATGGAGATCATGTTGATGAAATGAATTTGGTCTCCATTACCACGAGGGCATTGACTCGGACTTCCTTGGTGATCCTTATACCTCGGATCTGGCTCTGTGGGTATTGGCACGAATGGATCGGCCCTATGTGTGGATAGAAGGATAGGGTCTACCCTTGGCACTGATGGCTCTATAGGGTCTCTGGGTGGAAGGTGCTCTCTGTATGCCTGAAGTGGTGGATGCAACACTTGGTCCAACTATGCTTGGTTCAAATTCCACCTATGCCTTGGCCCCATGTTTAGTTGTTCAAACATATCGTCAATGTCCATGGGGTGAGGGTTTTGTCATAATCGTTACATAGGCTTGTATGGCTGTGGAGTTTTTTCCCTGAGGAATTATTGCTTATTTGGTGGGATATCGAAGGGACAACTTCATGTCCCTGATCCAAGGCTGGCCTAGAAAGATATTGTAGGCCATATCACCCTCGATGGTGTGACACAACGTAGGAATAGTCTTTTGTCCCACTTGGATGGGCAGGACAATTGTGCCAACCGTCGAGCATAACGCATCGTTGAATGCCCGAAGAGTATAGGTGGAGGCCACAATATGAGATGTTGGTAGCTTAAGATGTTTTAATGCCACCGTTGTGATTATATTGTTGGATGAGCCAGTGTCTACCAACACCCTCTTGAATGGAATCCTATTGACCCACGCAATGACGTGCAAGGGTGGATCCACCATATCACTAGTCACCGATTTTAGTTCATCTTCTCTAAAGGTTATGACTAGTTTTGTGCATCATTTTACATGTCCTACAAAGTTGTTGAAATAATTTGCTTCATGGGGCTATAGCTCGATGGCTTTGAGTATCTCCATCAGAGCCTCCCGATGGGGCGGTGATTGTTGGATGAGCTCATAAATGGAGAGCCTAGCCGACGTGGTCCTTAAAATTTGAGTAAGTTTAGTCCGAATCGTGGCCATTGGTCTAGGTGGGGGAGGTTGTGTAGGGTGTTGTGGGAGTTGTGACGTTGATGGAACATCTCCTATAGCTGCAGTGGGGGCAATTGTGCTTGGGTATCTCTTGTTCCGTGTCACTATGCTTATCATCCCTACGTACCCTTGCATGGGGCATTTTTGTGTCACCTCATTTACTTGTAAAGTCTTTGCCTACGCATCATGGGCAGGCAGGGGGTCTTTGAAGACCTCCATCTGTTGGTTGCTTAGTGCTACGGGATTATCCACCACTAGCATTTTGTTGTCTATCAGGTCCTGCACTAAGCTTTTGAATTTCCAACATGCGTAGATGTCGTGTCCTTTCTATCGATGAAATCTACAATATAAGTCTTCCCTATAGCCCTTGGGTTTTTGCGCATTGGGGTCTACGGGTCGACTTTTTGGCAAGTTTATCAAGTTTGCCACGAACAAGCGGTCAAACAAGGAGTCTTTAGACTCTGTGAAGTGTGTGAATTGTCGCCTAGGATGACGCTACTGATTCTGCTCTTGCTTATGATTTTCCTTTTCATAGCTGTCAAGAGGAACTGCCTGATAATTAGCCTTTGGGGGTTGTGTCGTTTGTGTAGGCTTTGGTATGTTTATGGCAACTTGATTGACCACGACGGGTTTCGGTTGCATGGGCCCAGTTTTGGAATTTTTGGGCCACTCTTTCTTGCACAGCTTGGCAATCTCACCATCTTGTATCTTGATCTCCTTAATTATCTTGGCTTGCGCCAGGGCTTCCTCGAGAGTGGCATATTGTTGTAGCTACAATAGCACGGAGATTGACCTTAGGCAACTCTTCGAGAACATTTGGGTCAGGTCGGCCATGGGAGGGAGGTAAGGTAGCTTTGAAAGCAACGTCCTCCATCGATTTCCATAAGCAGCCATGGTTTCCTCCTCATACTGCCTAAGGCTAGCTAGGTTGCTTAATGATGCCTTCTTCTTGGTGTTGAAGGTGAAACGTTAGAGGAACACGTCCACTAGCTGGTCTAGGTTACTGATGCTATGCTTTGGCAACTAGGTAAACCAATCCAAGGTATGGCCTACGAACGTGGTTATAAACGTTCTTAGAAGCAATGCATCATTGTCTTGAATGCCAAAGCATTGACTTAGGAATCTTGTCACGTGCTCTTGGGCATCCTCATCCCCTCTAAAAATTGCCAATTGAGGCATTTTGAAGTGTTCAGGGTATGGGGGTGCCGACATTGAAGGATGCACAGGGTGACTGTGGAGCTGGCATAATGTGGGCTTTTGGGGCCCCAAAGTCTTGGTCTCCATAGACTCTAAGCGCTCTAGCAGTGCTTTGTATGCATCAGAGGATTTTATCTCTTCCTCCTTGGTTTGTTCCCATTGTGAATTGCGGGGAACTTGAGGCCTATGGAGGGGTAGCCGGATAGCACCCCCCTACCTTGGTAGGGCATTTCAGCCCGCTCTTCTTCTCACTCAAATTCCTCATAGGCTTCTTGAGGAGTTCTTGGGTGTGACCTATAAACATGGGTGGGTGCCCGAGGAAGGCGCCCGTCATTGGTTCTAGGAGTGGCCTCCCGCTCAGGTCTAGGAGGTCTTGGAGGCAATGCTTGATAAGGTCGTGGAGACCTATCTCACACCAAGGGGTTGTGCCTCTCATAAAGTTCTATCTTATGCATGCGAGGGGTTGGAATCCTCTCATGCACAGTGTTCTGGAGCAACTCATCTGTCTGACGTCGAATGCGCTCTTTGCTAAGATGATACAAGTGCTCTAACTATTGTTGATCTTGCTCAAGCTGCATGATTTGTGCTTGGCGAGCGACGTGTTTGGCAAATGCCAAGTCGATTTTTTCTATCGTCTTAGGTCTAGGAGGCCTAGATGCCTCCCCTACATATCTATCTCGATCATGGTGATCCGAGATCTCTATAGGTCGCTTCCCTCTATCGAGGTTAGCAGCATTCACCCGAGGCTCTGGCCTCAGTAGGTGATCTTGATAATTAGCAGGTGTGGAGGCGCATTGCTCCCATGCTGTGTATTGCTCTTGAGGAATATATTGGTTTTCCTCATGCTCCCTTTCATACATGTGAAAGGGGCGAGCGAAGTTGGCTCGCCCAATCTGAAGAGCCTTGCACTCTAGATTTGGCCTATTAGTTCTAACAGTAATGAGGGGTAGAGGAGGGATGATATAATCATGTGGCCCCTCCTTATGAACCCTATGCTGTTCTAGTGCTTCATCGCATGGTGGCCACTCATAATGAGTGTCTAAGGGGGCCTTCCCATGTATGTACTCCTCTTGAGAGGGTCTATGTTGAATGGGAGTGCCCCTCGAAGGGGTGCCTCTATAGTCCTATTCCGTAATGGTATGATGTGGACTATTTTGTGGGTCAGGCCACCAAGGTGGTATGACCAAGTCCTTGGGGCTATAACGGAGGCGACTTGTGCCTCCTTGTACACTTTCTGTAGCTTCTTCCCATGATTGGGCTTGGCTATGGGTATACACCATGGTGGTGGTTCTCTACAAGATATGTATGTTTTTATCTCCTTTACGATTTTTTATGCTACACCAAACAAAAGGGACCACACAAACAAAGAAATGATTATCTCGTTTACAGATTAAATGTGTGTCCTAAATCTGGTTTAGTGTGTTTTGATTTTTGTTGTGCAAACCGTGTAAAGAAAATTTTGTTATTCATGCATGATGAGGGCTCTTATATCTCCAAAATGGTCACCCCTTCAATATACCACTGCCAGGCCGTTATACCGAACCTCTCAATATACCCGCCCTTACGTGAGGGAAACTATTGGTACGCGAGAGCAGAACAATACGTGGAACATAGGCGGTACGAAAGGGGGATCACTCTATTTTTGACACCTACCATAGAATAATTATCCTCATGCACTGGGAATCACCCCCGCTACACTTGGTCAGCTTTCATCAGGATTTACGTCTAGCAACAATCATGATCAGGGTTATGTATGCAAAATCCAAGCCAAGGTGGTGATGAAATCCACCGTTGGTCTTGATCAAGTGTTGGGGTTTTAAGACCAACTCCTTGATGTTAATATTATTATGTGGTGTGTGTGGTTCCTTTTACTTGTGCAAAGAAAGAAAACATGCAGCAAAATTCCCTATGCAAGCAAATAAAATAGAAAAATTGTAAAGACAAAAACAAAAAAACACAGAGGATGTCCAGAAAACCTACCTCTTCTCTGCCCAAACCAGATGCCTCTGAGTTTCTGCTCAAAAAATGCATAGAGAGCTAATCATCCCGGGGTGGGATGAATAGTAGGTTTGTATTCATCATAGGGTGGTACGAATGCCTATTCATCTCGGGGTGAAAATAATGCCAGCCTGTATTCGTCCCAGGGTGGCACGAGCAGTGGTCCAGCGCCCTAAGGATTAACACACCTGCAAGAAAAACACAAAATTTTGATCAAAAACTTGATCCCAATAGTAGGGGATAGGGTCCCACCATGATCACCACTGAAATCATGTCTATGGAAGCACAGCGTACTGGATGCGATGCAAACAAAAGTAGATGTATAATGAAACGCTAAGTCCTACGAAAATGCGAAGAACAAGTGCATGAAAAGGGAAAACGACGCAATGAAATGAGATGTAAAGCAAAACTAAAGTGCAGCCTCTTTTATTAATGTTTCTTGTGATCTAGTTACAATACGTTCCCCCCCTTTTAGGGGCTCGGAGCGTTCGATACAATTTTGTTACACCAACGGATGGTACGCTTCCCTTCGGGATCTTCCGCGTGCCCACATTCGAAATGGGTGGGCCAAACATCATCGCCACTTGTGTGAGTGCATCCATAATTCCTTGCTGCCCCTCTTATGTTGAGATCCTATGTACAGAGAAACATAAAATGGTTAATAGCATATGCGGATGGAAGGAAACATGCAATCCCCAAGACCTCCGGCTAGTGAATACATGAAATAATAAAATAGAGATCAAAACATGTCAGAATGAGATGAAACTTGAACAGGAGCATCCAAACATCATTAGGGACACATTGCAAAAATAATAGTTAGGAAATCATGCATGTATTTCTAATCGCTCCGGGATGGGATGCTGCGACTGTCACAAAATGTGCAAAGGTGACCTCCCAAATGTCCTATCCAAAGGCCTCCAAAATACCTACAAACTTGGGGTTAGGCAAAATGGGGCATTTTGAGATGACCCAGAAGGTCGGATTTGGCAGATTCTACCCATATTTCCCTGTATCCGAAGGCGCCCCCTGTAGGTTAGTGAACGCGTAAAACGATAAAAACACAGTCAAAATAGGTCAGAATGTAGTGAAAATTGAATAGTAGCATAAAAAAATCACATACAACATGATGAAAAATAAATATTAAAGAAATATAATGTATATTTCTAATCGCTCTGGGGTGGGGCGATTAGGACTACAACAGTGTAGGGGGCGCCCGGGGGTAGGAGACCCATCGTTTGGGGCTTGGTTTTGACACCAATCCACTTGGGATGGGTCCAAAACATCCTAGGGGGTTGTGTCAGAAAATTTGGTGTGGGATTGTGGCCGATTGTTCGGGTTTTGGGTCCGGATTGCGCTCCTAGTATTCACCCGATAACCTCCCTTCCAAAAGAGAGATCAAGGATGTAGGAAGCACAATGAGGGGTGAGGGTATAATTTGGCAGCACTCCATTGCTCCAAATGCTCCTGCTCTATTTTTTTTTGGGGTGAGAAGGCTCACCATTTTATATACCTGAGGGTCTCCTTTGAATGCGCATGCGAGGGCGCCACTTGGCCATCATGCCTTGTCAGGGGAGAGAAGATTCCTCCCTGATTAAGGGCTCCTTTATTTAGGCCTCCATGACTTCCTCTTTGAGCTCTGAAATGCTCACTCACACTCCCATGCCTTGGAGGTGGAGTTGAGTGGCGAATCTGGGCTACCATTTGTCAAGGTTTGACTTTTTTCCCGTCAAACCTGCTATTCGTCCCACCCTGGAGCGATTGTTGCTAATCATCTCGGGGTGGGGTGAATAGCATTCTAATCATCCCAAGGTGGAACGAATAGGGAGTAGAATGCTTGAAAGGTGCCAAATTGACCTCTAACCTTCCAAAACTGCTTTGGGAGTGGTTAGGACCACTGTTTAACCTCTAGGGGCTACCCTAGGGGCTATGTATGCCAATTCGGTCAGTGCTTGTAGCCACATAATCGGATTGGTGCTATTTTGGTGTCTACACAAACAATAGAATGGGGCATTCCAAACCTGGTCACAATATAATTTTCTAGGAATTGGATAATGACCTCGGTTGTACAATTTTTAGTAGGGATGGCTTCAGTCCATCTTGTGTAATAATAAGAAGTAAGGATATACTTATGAAGATCTGATGAATTAGGACTTATAACCCCTACAAATTCTAAATCTCATTGGGAAAAGGATTTCATTTCTATTACTAGTTGTAACATCATTGATTCTTGTATTTTCCTATTGGCAGCTAATTGAAAAGTATGGTAATTTATCACATGGGAATGACGTATTTGAATATTTAAGGCTAATAATAACCGGATCTCAGAATCTGATGGGCAACAACATTGGCCAAACCATTTCATGTCCCGTATTTACCATGGAATTCTTGCAAAACTTGTGCAGACTCCTCTTTGTTTAGACAACGCAAAAATATTCCTTCATGATTTTTTCTATATAAAACACCTGCATTAATCATAAAATTTGAAGATTTCAAATGTAAAGCTCTTCTTTGCATGGAATTTAGGTTTGGAGGACACATACCATTCAGTAATAAGTAGACAATATCTACATACCATTCATCTTGAGTAATGTCTCCTACATTGTAATGCTGACAAGAAATTTGAGGATCTATTTCTACCAAGGTTTTGGTCAATCCTTGACCTTGAACAAGCTTCATTGGATGAATTTTGAGATCAAATTCTTGAATAATAGACATCAATTTCCCTCTCCTTTCTTTCAGCTCATTCTGCATTAAGATATTTTCATGTCCGAGTCAGGAACAATAGCAAATACTCTACTATGCAAGATGTAATGTCTAACTTTCTTAATAGTCTTAAACAGAGCATATGCTTGCTTGTCTAGAATGGTATACCTTGTTTGAGCATATTTTAGTGGTGAACTCAAAAATGCGATTGGTTACAAATCAAAAAATAACTCCTTTTGGGTCTGATATGTAGACCAATTGGTTCATCCAAATCGCATAAGGGGGGTAAAGGTCCAAGGTTCAAATCTCGGACCTCACCGGACTGAACGCTTGATCCTTTCCTAGTGCTTTCAATAGCTTAAAAGGTTTTAAATGATTGTGGCATGGTGGTTATAGGGGATGACTACAGAAATATATGTGTGGCATATTCTTGGGTGGACAACACATAATATTGTGGCAGCCATAAAAGTTGGACAGCCTGCCCGAATTTGTGGCGGCTACCGATTCCACCATGTAAATTAAAAACAAAAAACAAAAAAAAATATCGCTAATAGATGGGATCTATTTCTTCTCTGTCAAGTTGGCAATTACTCATCACGCGAGATTATCTGGCACCCAATGTTGCCTTGTTACGTATTTGTCAGTGTTGTCATTGTCCAAGTTGAAGATATCTATGCATCGATCTGTGTTGACTCGGGGTAGTCCCTTTTTATGCCATGCTAGATTGTATTAGGCTTGCATTATGTCCACCTATCGTAATCCATGTAATCTGTACATTCTCAAGTCTTCATGGCTTACTATGGTATGTCACCAGGTGGGTCATCCTTAGCATCCCAAACTATCGACAATGAGGGATCTATTATCGTCTGCCGCGAAGTAAACATGTATTCCTCTCTTACCTGTATGACAATGAGAGAAATAAAATTAATTAAAACCTAAGCCTAGTCCTAAACATAACAACCACTTAAAACTAAATTAACCAACACTTTAAAATAAACTAAATCTAAATACTATGCTACATAAAATCAAAGCTAACATCAATGATAATAATGAATATAATATGTCCCTTATTTATGCATATATGATATAAGTTTGCATTTATTTTACTATTATTTTTTGTTATTATCATTATATATAAAATATATATGCAAATTAGTTTTTTTTTATATTTATATTTATTTTTATTTTTTTATATTAAAATACTTATACATATAAAATATATATATAAATATTTTAAAATTTTATTTTATTTTCTCTTTTATTTTTTTTAGAAAATCAAATGAAATCAATTTTAAATACTAAAATCACCTTAACCAACTTAATCAAAATTGACCTTAAACTAACTTTAGAGTCAACCCAATCCTAAACAACAACAAAGCAATTACAAAAACCCATTAACCCATGCCCTAGAATTTAGCACACAAGGGTAGAAACTTATCAAAATCACAATAATAACAAACCAAAATTCCAAAACCAACAGCCAAAATGTGGGTCCCCAAATTTTGGGGATAGTTGTGGAGAAAGCCACAACACGTAGCTCACCTCATCATAGGCATGCTTCTTATTCTCCTCACTCAGGATATAGCCATATCTCTTTATCTTCCATTTAGGATAAGGAATAGTGCTCTCATCCATTAGTTTCATGCATGCGAGAGTCATCCCCACCTCACATGGTTGACCCCAGGGATCCTTATATACCACCTTCTTAAGTTCACCGACCAATACCACATTATTACCCCCTAACAAGGGTACTACACCCATCCATACATCTTGTACAGGATTACCTCCACCCTACCAATTTGGATGTCACCCTACGACTTATCCCCTCATTATCATGCCATCCAAGCCACATACACTCACATTCCTCCATCCCATCAATATTGATTTTTCTAGCCATCCCTCGTACCACCTATCCTCCAGATGCCACCATAACCACTCCATGACCTCTCACTCCTGCTTGTCACACAACTAGCATAATAGTTCCATTCTCCTCCCTCTTCATCCCATTCATCCCCTTCTTCACACTCATACCTCCATTCCATATACCCTTTCAAATCCTGGTCCCTGTCTTTCCCGATTCCATATTCTCCCCCCATTGACATTTAGTATATTCTCTCCCATCTCGATAATCTTGAGTTACACTTGAGCCATTATCGCTACCAGTCCTCTTCATGTTTTTATACCATGACCTGATCAACATCACCTTATTCTAGGTTTACACTTTGTTCTCGGACCCAATCTACATATGATTACCATGTCTTGACTCAACCACCCATTCCCACACCACCTCTCTCATGTTCATCACTACCCAACCTATATATCTATGCTATGCTAGTCCTATCAGCACCTTTATCTCAAAAATTCCACCAACTATTTCACCATGGCCTCCATGCTTTACCTAAAATTCACCCTATTGATCCCTCACACCCTAAGTTGTGTGATTACAATGAAAACCACTTTTATGTCTATCATAATCAGCCAAGGTATGACATCGATGCATTCCATATGTTTGAATCTATTTTTTAGGATATGTTTTTCAATGATGCTCACTTGCATCCTAAACAATATCCCTTGCCTACTCACCTCCAAAGCACCCCACACCAGCTCGTACATCACTCCACCCCATCATGAGATTCATTCTCTCCTATGTCGTGCTACTTCCAATAGGCATCCAACTACCAAAATCTAAGTTGCCTTATCACTTCACCATGTCACTCATGGCCTGATTCATATCATTTCACCATAGTTTTTGTTTGATTATGTATTTATTGTTTTCTTCCATTCCATATCGTCACCTCCTTCCTCATTATAATTGTTGAATGATCACATTTTGAGTAGCTACATTCCTATACTAATTCTTCCTTCCTCTTTTATCTTTTATTTTCCTTTTCTTTTACATTGTTGTTTCAGGTTATCATATTTGTTGCACTTCATGTTAGTTTACATATTTCATATAGATTATCTATCCACACCCATCAACCCCACATGTACTTTCTTACTTATTTGCTTTTCTCTTGGTTGCTACATCCCCCCACACGTTGGGGTAACCATCATCATCTCTCTATTTTTCTTCATCATCATCCAACACATTCATATTTCCATATGATTTACAATCTTCTCTAGTTGCATCGTGCATATTTCCTCTTGTAGATATGGATATTTCATAATGTATCTCACATTATATTCATTACACATATCCATCCTCCTTCTATGGTTTTGTTTATGTTTGTATATTCCATCTATAGAAATGCATCCCAAGCAGGAATAACACACACACTTGTTAGCATTACCACCTGGATGTCCACTCCCTTTCTTGGGATCACAGGATCTATGGTGTCTTGCATTTTCTTAACCATTCACTAGTTTAGCCAATAAAATGTCACCTCTAGCTGACAGGTTATTACAGTCCTTATAATTTTCTTTGGTTAGTTCAACTTCTTTCAAGGACCATTCACACATATCACATATTAAATAAACTTTGAGTTTAGGTAAGATAACACCTTGCATAGATATCATCATCTAGAAAACGGTTTCCTCTGCTCATCTATCATTTGCATGATTAATATACAACCTAGGGATAAACAAAGGGATAAGCATAAGCAAAAATTAGAAAAAGAAACAGAAAAAAAAGCCAACACCCATACAAAAAAAGAGCACCACAAAAATACAAGCAATAAATGAGGGGTAAAAAACAAAATGAAAAACCTCTAGATATCACAATTATTATGAATCATCGCCTTTGGTACTTAGTTTTAATATAACATCATGCGATGATTTCCATCACTAGCAATAGGCCCTAAGTGCATACCTACCAGTGGAATAGTCTTACAAGTGGTAACACATCTATCACATTAGCGACCTTATTTTGTACAGATTACTACATGCTGGTGGATGAGCTAGCTACTTTGGCTATGTTTACAATGGGTTAATCCTACTTCCCTCAATATGGATAAATGAACATCACTCACTTACACATATATGTCCTTGATAGACTTTGTCCTAGACATGTTAGTTACGAGTTGTCGACAAATCTTGCTCAAATTTTCATGAGTTTTATTGCTACAACTATGATTGATGAAATTTTTGCATACACACTACACTATCCTACATCCCTGAGATTACGAAACATATAATATTATCATAGGCTATGTTATGATATAAGTTCTTCCTCTAAGTATTTAAGCCCTCACATACATGCATTCTTGCATCTATCCTACATGCATTTATTTTTATTAGATAATAGATCATCACATCTATCTACATGCATTCCCACTACATCACTTCATAGTATTTCTACACTATAGTGCTATAATTTTCTTACATATCACCATATGCACATATATTCATCTATGTTACATCTACCTATCAATATTTTACACAACAAAATAATAGAAATCACACACATTCAATTCAAATCACAACACATATATATATATATAAGAGCTGCAACACAATAGGTATATATATATATATATATATATATATATATATATATATATATATATATATATATATATATATATATATATATCAAGATAAAAAATATCATTAGGATACAAAATGGGTACAACTCCATAGCCCATCATCACATCTGCCCATAGGCTACAAAAATAAATAATACATCATCATAAATCAAAGCATCAACTTTGTTGATCACCATGATTCTCTCCAATCCCCTCATAAGTTGTCATACCATATGTCACTCCACATGCCACTACCACCCTACTAGACTCTACTCCTGCCCTAGATGTCTGCATCACCATAGGAGCTACACTCCCTACCAGTAATGCTACTGGTACCTTTATCCCCATTCCCCTTTGTGCAATAGAGGTTGTACTCCAATGAATCTATCGTAAATGTGTCTATGCTCATGATCGTGATATCGATTGTGATAATGCCCTACCATAATCCAAAAATGGAATCCCATGCATCATCAGGAGGATCTCACAATATGATCGCATAACCATATCATTCCTCATTTGATTTTCCACATCTTTGCTACCCCTCCATAGTTGCTTTATCTTTGGTATCAATGCAGTAATATTTATAGGGACCTGCTTTGCTACTCTCACCCACTCCACATCCTCTTGTGCCTACCACAACTGCTCAACCTTGGTATGTAAATCAAAAATATCTACCAAGTGAGCCTCTCATTCAACATCCCTTGTCTCTATCTCATATTGCATCTTGTGTATCTCATCCTTAAATCTCTATTCGGCCATCATAGTCTCTCTGGTCATACACTCTAAATTTTCTACTATCTCTACATACCTCACCTCCATTGCAAAGAACTACTCATATTTTTCTATAACCTAAAGCTCCAAATCCTTCTCCCCCTCCAAAGCCACAAATTGCTTCTCCAAATCCCTATGCTCCTTACTCCATCTCTATTGATATTTCACCCAACCCTCCTCACTGGTACAAATCTACCCCTCTAGCTATCATACCCTCTCATGCAACATCAAAAAATCCTCATTAACCTCCAACCTCTCCTACTCCTCAATGGGTATCTCTCTCATATCTCTAATATCATAAAAATATCTCACATAAATCATGTCATTGACACCCATATCAACCCCAACATCCTTTCTTACATCCTCCATCATCACGGGCTCCTCCTCATGATCCATCCCATCACCTATCAATGCCTTCACTACCTTCTCTATAGTTGTAGTAGACGTGCTACCCAACCATCATCTCAATCAATGAAGAGGAACCTTAGCCTCATCCCTCACCTTCCCTTATGGCCTAAATTGGGTACCTCTTGCTATTCACCCAGGTACCCCACTGCCTAGTTGCACCTATTGATCAATCACTCTCCTATCTACCTCCCAACCCTAAGTTACTCACTAGGCATCATACTTTGGTATTGTACATGCAGTTTTCATATTTGAAATCATCATTGATGGATCCATCTCACCATTCTAAGGTAGTACTATAGGGCAACTACCTCTATCACCCCATTGCCTATAAATCATTACAGGTGCCTCAAAAACATCCTATCGTAAATCATACTACCACATCACCCTATTGAAATAGAATAACTTAGCCTATACCAATCCACTACCCATCACCCTCGAAAAATAGCTCCTAGATACTCCTAATTCTTTTTCCACACTACTCCACCTCTCCAAGACCTTCAAACAATATACTTAGCCTCCAACTGCCCAAACTTCACCCTCAAAAATAAAGGATCGCTCTCATGTGGCCTCTTCATTCCCTTCTCCTCATATATCCTCCATATCAATACATATGGCAAGTGAGTCTTCCCCTCCACATGAGCATTACAAGGTAACAATAACATTCACTCTATGGTTATATGCTAGCATACCCACACCTGCATCAAAGGAGTCCAACTCAATCCCTTCCACCCTACACATACTACATTATGCAACTCCATGTACACCTGGGCCAATAGTGTAGGCACCCATATAAACATAACAATGCGCTCCACCATGTCACATACCATATCCAACATATTCCAGTTAAACAATATCCCAAAAATATATGGTAGTGCATAGGTCGATATAATCATCATCGTTGCACACTAACGATATGAAAAAATGCCCTGATGCCAAAGGTACTTGTAATACATCTTCTTAGTGTCAACCTCCCTCCACTATGTACCAAATACACACTCCATCATAGCCTCTTGTCTGACATGTTCAACTTTCCTTACTAGAACACCCTCAATCGGTAACTTATAAATCATGTACACATCCTCTAAGGTGATCATCATCTCACCTATCAAAAAGTGGAAGGTATTCCTATTAGGATCCCACCTCTCACATAAGGCATATATATAAGCTTGATTAGCATGAATGCTTACGCATTCCCAAATACCTTTTAGCCACACTACCTCCAAACATGCATGATCCTCATCATTCTTCTTTATAATCTTCTCCAATTGAACTTTCATCATCCGCACACGATGTCGTGACTCAACATTCTTCACCTGTTCCATTCATAATAAAATTCATTTCAATTTCAAACACAAACTAAACAAAAATATATATTTCACTCATTCTAGTCAATTTAATTTCAAACAATTCACTAGAACACATTTCGCAACAACAAAATCATTCACTTTCGTTCTCACACATATCGAGATGTAAAATCATGTACAATGCATAAAACACGATAAAACAAAATCACAGTCATATACTTGGATACCCATTTTACCATTTTATTGTAAAAATGCAAATAAATTTTATTAAAAGTGCATATTTGGCTCTCAATAGCCAATTCCATGTTTACTCAAATACACCTCATGGCACGAAATTCAAAAACACATCAAATTCCACAACACATAAAAATAGAATACATTTTTGAATACCCATTTTTCCATTTTGAGGTAAAATTTTCAATAGATTTCAAAAATAGCACACCAATCATTGCCAACATCACAATCACGTTCAACTTACTCACATGCAAAAAACCACACATCAACATCACATGCTAAATGAGGGTAAAACAAAAACACAATTGTACATATGAATACCCATTTTCCACTTTTACAAATAAAATGCAATCACATCTCAAAAACAATACACTGTTTGCTCCCAAAAATAAACCCTATTCACTCAACTACACTACCCGTAAATCAATCAAACTAACACAAAAATTGGTCAAAATGAAAATCTTATCACACATCTAGATACACATTAGGATTTTTTAACACTTTGAGTTTCAATTTTTATAAAATATTGCATAAATTTCAAAAAATGATGCAAAAACCTCCTCCCCATAATTTCATGTTTTTCTAAAAATAATAAAATAGAACAAAAGCAAGTTGCGACCACTTATCGGTGGGTCCCCATGTAAAATTCCAGCTCTAGTTTGTCCCCTCACCATTGCTACCTCTAAATCCTCAAACTACCAGTGCTCTGCACCACCAAACATCACTCACTTCTCGCTCTCCAACTCGCAGGCTGCAAATGACCCTCGTGCATGTTAAAAAGGTATAAAAACACCTAAAAAACCCTAATTCATCTCCCACCCTATGATTTGGGTCCAATTCAGACCCTAACCTATAAATCTAGGTTCAGTTAACCCCTTGCCATGCGAATTGAAGCTCCTACCTCCAAAATCATCAAAATTTCACTCCAACCCCTAGATTACCTTTCCTTCTACTTATCCATTTAATTTTTCATCCATGTTATCATCTATTTTATTCTATCACTCGCCTCATCATCACTTCATCACATTTCATTCAACTCATTGTTGATTCGTTGTTATATGGGGTATTCAAATCCAAAATCCACTTTCCATTCAACCAAACAAACAAACATCCAAATCACAGATATCGCATCTATCTACAAAAAGTTTTGCTAAAGATTACCTGAAGATAAAATTCCATCCCAAATCAGACATTTGTTAAATCATGAGAGCCACACGTAATATTGGAAATGTCACTCTATCATTCTGTCGGCCCTGAAAAAATACTGAATGGTACGTTTGAATAACCCAATAATGAAGATTTCCCTCTAGCATTCATGTATGTCGACAATGATCACATAATGAATGGTACATTTAAATAATCCATACCACCCAGCTCAAATGGTTTGACAAGTGACACCTTGTACTCATCAATCAATCATAAGCAAAAATTTGAATAGACATGCGTTATATTTGTATTTGGACCATCTTGCATTGGTTGTAAAAGCAAAGTAGTCATAATTTTCCCTTACAAGCAACCAATACGACATTGCAAAATGTTGTACAAAATCAACAAATCATCGCACTACATCTGCAATCATCCACATGCATCCATTCACCTCCATCTCATCATTTGCACTCACCCATTATTCTCTTCTCCTTCTTCCCCTTTATTTCTTTTCCCTTCCCTTCTTGGCACATGCTCACTTCTAGACACTTGCACATCTACATACACACTTGTAGACTAACATAGGCTATCATAGGCCATTGTAGACCGTCGTAGTAATTTGCAGGCTATCTTAGTCATCCATAGGTTTCAAAACCTACAAAACTAGGTAAAACAACTCCAAAGTGCGTCCTACCCACTAGGAGACCACCTATTATCCCCCCAAGGTAATGTAAGCCCTCCCCTACACCTAATTAGCCTTCATAGGACCTTATACCTATCTAAAAGCCTAATTAGGTTGATTAGTGATCTAATTCATCATTGAATTTTCATTAAAATGTACTTTTTCACTTAAGTGAGTTTAATTAGGGTCCTACGTCAAATTAGTCCTAAACACACTTTCACACATGTGTGCTCATGAGGTTAGTTAGGATATTTCCAAATGTCCTAACTAAACAATAACCTAACCTAGGATCTAATTAACCCTAGTTAATCCTAACTCTTCTTCGCACATGTGTGAGGAGGAGATATTTTCCTAAGGCATGTGGATTTGACACCTATTCAAACCCTAACCTAACTCCAACATGGAGTAACTATAAGGGTTGGTCTATCTAACCCCTTCTCCTGACCTCATATTTTTCTATAGATAGATGGATCCCTCCCCTTATTCTACCTCTCTCTCCCATTTTTCTACCATACAAAAACTTTACCAAAATTAATCTATGATTGCATCTGACAATTCTACACCATACAAACAACAAATGATAACTTCTACCATCCATCCAAATAGAAAGTTTGGTCCCATAGCCAGTAGATGTCTGATTTTCCCTCTGACCTATGAATCTGAGCTCCAATTTTCCCCTTGCCATGCAAATTGACCATGCATCACATCTACTTCAATAAATTTAGAAGGTAAGTTCTATTTCATGTTTTTATAGTGTTTTATTCAATTTCCATCACGTTTTAGCATAATTTTCCTTTGGGTATATTTATATTTTATCAAAAAGGGGCTTGATGAACGCAAGCCCCCAAACCCTCTAACTATATTTTGCATGCCTTCAGAAATATGTGCAGAAGATCACAAACAACAATCAATAAACTAGCGGTGGTTCACAAGCCCACCTTCACTGAGGAGTCTTGAAAGAAACCATCAGAGTGTTTGATATCCATAAAGATAGATTGGAAAATCACCTTTGTAACCCATGAAAGTTTGAATGAATAAAAAACAACATTCTATATATTACATTTGTTTTATGTTTTATGTCTAATCAAATGTCACCTTTCGTCTGCTTCAAGAATTTGAAAAGACTATGAAGTTTTATATATCTTTAAAGATCATATTTTTTTAATAAATAGAGGAAATCAATAACACCATTTGATATTACCTCTATAAACCCTAGCCTACTAGATAAAATTAAATTCAATAAGATCCCAACCCTGAAAGGTATCCAACTAGTGTAGCCAATTGATAAACATTGGATCACTACCATCCAACCTATCCCCTTTTGGATATGTCATGGTTTGAAACTTAGACGTCACCAAACATAAGCCAAAGTCCTGAATACTATACTCTGTTTACAAACTACAATGTTAAGGTAAAGCACAAGTTTTTATGAGGGATCATGGTCCCATATTATCATGATTTAAACTTGTGTCCCCTAGATGAAAATCCAAGATCTTACCAATATGGTACCCTTTCTAGGAAAAAATGTTAGGATAAAGTGCAATATTTTATGAAGGGTCTTGATCTCCTTATAGCAATATTTGAAATTGGATCTCATATATAAAAAACCAATAACTTACCATTATGTTATCTCTCTTAGGGCTTAAATGCTAGAGTAAAGTATGAGATAAAGTGTAGTATTTTATGAGGGATATTGATCCCCTCATAGTAGGGTTTGAACTTGGATCTCTTGTATGAAAACTCAAGAACTTATCACTATGGTATGCCTCCTAAGGCTTAAATATTAGGGTAAGCGTGGTTTTTTATGATTGGTCCCATCCCCTTATATCAAGGTTTGAACTTGCATCTCCTAACTAAAAACCCAAGCATTTACCACTATAGCATCCACCCTAAGACTCAAAAAATACTAGGGCAAAGCACATATTTTTATGAGAATTCATAGCCCCCTCATGCCATGGTTTGAACTAGAGTCTCTTGGATGAAAACCCACGGTATTACCACTATGGTATCCCTCTTTGTTCAAAAATGTTAGGGTAAAGCATACATTTATGAGGGGTCTCAGTTCCCTCTTACCAGGGTTTGAAATTGGGTTTCCTAGATGAAAATAAAAGAACTTATCACTATTGTATGCTGTAGACACCAAAACAGCACCAATCCAATTATGTGACTGCAAACACTGATCACATTGGCACACACAGCCCCTAGGGCAGCCCCCAGAGGTTAAACAGTGGTCCTAACCAGTCTCACAGTAGTTTTGGAAGGTCAAAAATCATTTTGGCACCTTTAGGCACTTTGCTCAATATCCGTTCCACCCAGGGACGAATTCTAATTGGGATTCTCTCTGCCCAGGGATGAATTCATAATTCACTCCAGGGTGGGGCGAATTGCAGGTTTGACGGGAAAAAAGTCAAATCTTGACAAATGGTAGCTCGGATCCGCCACTTAATGCTTCCTTCATTGCATGGGAGTATAGGTGAGCGTTTTCGAGCATTAGAGGCTGTTACAAGGGCAGTCATGGAGTCCCTATTCAGGGAGGAATCTTCCCTCCCCTAGAAGGGCATGGCTGCCAAGTGGCGCCTCTGCATGCTCATCCCAAGAGACCTCTAGGTCTATAAATTGGTGGGTTTTCTCACCCCAAAAGATACAGAGAAAGAGCAATTTGGAGCAACGAAGTGCTGTCATTTTACTTCCCCATACATCCTTGTGCGATTTGTGCCTTTTACATCCTTGATCTCTTTCAGAGAGGAGGTCATTGGGTGACTATTGGAAGGACGAATCTTGAGCCCAAAACCCGACACTTGACCACAGTATACCACCCAATTTTTTGACAACACCTTGTAAGATATTTTGGACCTATCCCAAGTGGATTGGTGTCAAAATCATGCCTCAAACGGTGGGCGGCCCGCCCGGGCGCCCCCCCCGCACTGCTGCAGGCCTATTCGTCCCTTTTAGGAACGATTGGGAATTTGTGGCAGATTTTGCTTTCTGTCATTTTCATTTTTTGCATTCAATTCTATGATGCTTAGATAGGTTGTCATTTAAATTTTGTCTCATTTTGAATAATTTTGATCATGTTTCTATCTTCGTTCGCTTTTACTAACTTGCAGGTAGCATCATCAAATTCCCATTGACGGAGGTCAAATTGGGAGAATATGACCATCTGGGTCTTCCCAAAATGCCCCTAATTAGCTAACCCCAAATTTTTAGATCCTTTGGAGCTACCTAGGCAGGACATTTGGGACAGTACATTTTCGGCATTTTGTTGCAGGTAAATTCACCCCGCCCCAGAGCGAATTCAAATTGGCGAGGAATTTCCTGACTATTTTTTTTGCAATGCCCTCTTGGTGATGTCCCGATGCCCCTATCAAATTTTTAGAGCATTTGGATTCATTTTAGCTATAGTTTAATTCATTTTTCCCATTCACTTATCGTAGGCTTGGGGATTGCATGTTTTGTTTCATCCGCAGGTGCTACTAACTATTTCCTATTCCTTTGACCATAGGATCGGAACATCGGAGGAGCAGCAAGGAATCAAAATTCATAGACACAAGTGGTGGCGAAGTTTTGGTCCGCCCATCTTACATGTGGGCACGCGGAAGAAGGATGGCTATCCATGGATGTAACCAAGAGATGAATTTGACGCTCCTCGCCCCTAAAAAGGGAGGATATGAATTGTAAAAGACTTGTGAAATACATCAATAAAATAAAAGGGATGTTATTTCATTTGGGTTTCAATTCATGTTTTTCTCCATTTCATGCATTTTTAATTCGTAGGATTTAGCGTTAAGTTCGGTTCCATTTTTGCATCGTGCTTTGAGTTTTCCTTTTTTGTTTCTATATCCTCATGCTTTCAGTGGCGATCACGGTGGGAATTTGTCTTCTATTTTTAATATCAGAGATCTGATCCAAACTTGGTTGTTTTTTTCTTGCAGGTGTCGAGTTTCATACGCTGACTGTTGTTCATTCCATTAGGAGGCGGATACAGAGCTGTAATTCGTCTTACCTAGGGACGAATGGGAATTTGCCCCACCTGTGATGAATATAGTCCTGTAATTCGTTCCCCCCAGGACGAATTTATGTCTGTGCAATCTTCGGGCAGAAACTTAGAACCGGTAGATTTGGTCAGAGAAGAGGTAAGGATTCTGAACTTTTTTTGTCAATTTTTGTCTTCAACTTTTTTGTTTTTAGGGTACTTGCTTACTTAGGGAAAGTAGTTTTCCTTTACTGCTTGCTTGTTTTAATTTTGCAAAATAAAAAGAACCCCACACACCACGTGGCAAATTAAACACCAAGGAGCTGGTCGTAAAACCCCAGCCCTTGATCAAGACCAATGGTGGATTTCATCACCACCTTGGCTTGAATTTTTGCATCCATTACCCCGATCGCTGGGAATAGTCCATTTTCTAGAAAGATTTTTAGACTTCTCTTGCATCATGATTGTTTGTAGAAGGAGACTCTCCTTGTAAAAATTCAAATATGATGACGATGTTCATTGGATGGATTACTAAGGGATAAGATAAGCATGAGTTAGGGTTAGGTATAACCTCGAAAGTCAAAGTATATAGGAACCTAGGGTTAGGGTTTCAATCAAATAAATCTGGTATTTAAGAATTTAGGTATGTTTTTCTTGTATTTATATTATTTCTTTTTATTATTTTTAAATGTTATCTTATGTAATTTTTCAAACATGTTGGCTTTCATATTTTTGAAATAGTGTACTATTAATGATTTTTATTTTTAATTATTTTTAGGAGAAAAATATTTTTTTTTTATTATATGATTATACAATGGTATTGTAATAATTTGGCATATAGTTTAATTTTTAAAATAATATAATATTTTTAAATTTTTATTTTTATAATTTATATGGGATTGAAATGGGTCCCACTCATATTACATCATGATCACATAGTAATCTTACCACAAAATGGTTATTACGCATGTATTGCTTGGTAAGATTCTAACCTTAGTCTCCTTTTATAAGTCTTATGTTAGTTATAATTAATTGTTTAATGTGTTAGGTTTGGTTGATATGTGCATCCAAATTTATTTTCTTGTGTCAGTCTTGTCTGCTCTATCCAGTCCATCCTGAATTTTGACTTTGCCTAACGTCAGCATCTATCACCTATCTGGTTTGGTCCCCTATCATCGCTACCCTTTATGTCCATCTGTACTGACATGTGACCCTAGAACCCCTAACATCATGTCAGTAATTCTCGAGCCTATGCCTATAGTCCTTCATCCACATGTTAGTCTAGTCAGTAGTACAATTCCTATCCTAGTCAGCGTAGTCCAACTTGTCTACTGACATGTCTTCTAACCCTATTGTTAGTCAATCAGCCTTTCGTTGGTCAAATCACCCACTTATGTTAGCTACTGACCATTGTTACTTGTGATAGTCGTTGCAATCATTAATGGGCCATTAATGGTCGCCCAACATTAAATTGACCATTACTATTACCCGTTGGAGTTGTAACCCATATTTTCATTCAATGCATGCAATCATTAATGGCGGTCCAACATTAAATTAAAATCAAAAAATTAATGACCAACAAAATTAAATTTTCCGCTTTGTATCTTTGGCACGTCTTTTGAGGAATATTCTCCAACCTATTTTTACTATACCACCAATTCTGATTTCTTTTACCAAGTCAAGGGACTCATCCAACTGTCCACTGGTATAGCAGTGTTTATAGTCATTGGAGAGTATTTTTCGAGTCTGATTCAGTTCCAGCATCCATTTTTATTTTTTTGAAGACCTTCTCAAGTTCATCATTTTAGTCTTTTTATTTTTGTAATAGGAGTGCATTCTCGGTTGTATCCGACACTTCCTACCTACACATATTTCTCTTTAACACTTGTATGCATTGGGGATCAATGCTTTCTCAATGGGGAGGAATGATAGGGATTAGTGTAATAAGTTGATAACATTTACGACCACTTGTTTTTAATAAGTTGTTAGATAGCTATTGTTAAGGATAAGCATTGTAACCAATTGTATTTAATGAACTCTTATCCATTGGAACTTATACAAAATTTTGTAATACCTATTTATAGGTGTCTTTTGATATTTCAATGTAGTTTTTGATCATTATTTCCTTTTTTTGTCTATTGTAAATTTATGTCCATATCATAAATTTATGAGTATTCGTCAAGCCAACAAAATATTTGTAAAGGAAGTAAAAGGGTCCACAAACCAGATCTACAAGAGGTGTTCTCGTTCCTTGTTTGAACAAAAAAATAGCTTGGAGGAAGAGGATACTTACCTACCCAGTAACCTACTTTGATACCAATTATATGGACATAGGTTTAAAAAAAATAGGAAAAATAAGATAACGATAAAAAATTGCATTGCAATATCAGAAGACACCTATAAATAGGTATTACAATATTTCGGATAAGTTCCAATGGATAAGAGCACATTAAATATGATTGGTTACAATGATTATCCTTAAAAACAACTATCTAAAAACTTATTAAAAACAAGTGGCCGTAAATGTTATCAACTTATTACAGTAATCCCTATCAGGGACTCTGGTGGGTTGGTCCTTTTGGGAACCCAAATATAGGGGATACCTCTATGTGCAATGTGTATTATTAGATTTATTCAAGATAATGAGGTATGGAAAACTTTATTTTACAACTGCAATGTATCCTGCTCCTCTCAAGGATAAAAATATTAGATGAACTTGAGTTACACTTCATTCTACTTATGACGGTGCCTATTTAGATTCAAGATACATTTATTATCAAAACCATTTAGAAAGCTTGGAAAGTTATCATACCTTGTCTTCAATCGAACAATAATTATTTTAGTAAGGGACTCTCCATCAATTAGAAATTAGTTTGGTGGTACCCCATATTTACCTACTAGAACCAGTCTTAAGCCAAAGTACCCTGGATTGAGGTCTTATGCTTCTTCCACAAAGGAATAAAGGTTGTTTATGAAATTTTTTCTAGATGGACTAGAACTTGGTTTTCATGGTTGGAAACCAAGTCTTATTTCAACCTCTAAAAAGAAGACAATAATATATTCCAAGAGGACAAAGATGTAGATCCCCATGATATGCTTCACAAAATTGGGGTTAGAAACCTCCCCCCATGGTGGATAGATTAGAAGTGATACATGGATAATATTTTTAGGAGTTATAATCCCTATACAAGGTATTCATGGCTTTTCCTCCATTTACCCATGGTATCAAGGCTTAATGAATGGTGGAAAATATAGTCTACTAGTAAATAATGCCAAACTAACTTTCACACTATCAAGGATGTAGTTCTGGAGCCTAAAGTGGCTCATTTTTCCCAGTGTCTCCTTTTTTAGGGCTACTTGTAGAAGAAAAATTAGTTCACTTAGGAATGGCTAAACTAAAAAGTCCATTTTGTCGTTATAGGGAGTCCATCAAGCATCTCTTCTAGTTTTTCTCTAGAGCCCAATCAGCCTAGACATGGAATCATGATTTTTTAAACCACTCAAGCAAATACCATTCTCATGGCACACATTTTTTGTGGATAAGACCAACATACCAGGAAGCATTGAACGGATTTGACATATTTTAGAGCAAAAATATTATTTGTTATTTGAAAAAATTGTAATACTACTATTTTTTCTAAACAACAAGCTTTAATTAAATTTCCAGTTTATACAAAAGCTCTAATCTAATCTAATGTTTTACTTCAAATTCAATCATAAGCCAACAAGGTTGCTCTCAAATTTCAACATTTATTGAATCTTTTGGATAACTAAATGAATGTTCCTTACATAGTGGTTCGTGCTCCATCCTCTCCATTCGGCCAAAGAAATCCCTCATCCTAATAGAAAAATTGAGGTTGATAGATATGCCAAGCATGGATTCTAGGTTCTCATTGTCCTAGGCTTGAGTTTCACATGAGGCCCATAATTACTATACAATAGGTGGTGTTAATTCTTGTATTTGGAATAGATTTCATTCTTGAGAAGCCCAATTCATAGAGGTGATGGATTTGGAATAGATTCCATTATTGAGGAGCCCAATTCATGTTTTGGTTGGGATAATCCTATAGATAAGGACCCCCCTCCTTCTGCTAGAGCCATTTCCATGGTAACTTGAATTTTAATGCATTTCCACATTTTATTTATTTGTTTAATAGTTTTTTTACTTATTCCAAACCACAAAATTCTAATATGAATTTATAATATAAATTTTAAGAGATATGCTTCCAAACAACCATTTTTTTATAATATAGTGTTATTTTTAATTTTAATAATATAAAATCTAAAAAAAGTATTTTTAAAAAATAATAAAATAAATTCAAATTTTAAATCTTTAAATGTTTCATACATTATCTAACACTAATATTTCAAAATATAAGGTAGTCCATATTCTCTTATCATAGTAGGGACTAGTGTATCCCTTAAATACATAGAGATCAAGGAGCCTATTAAATGTATGCAATGGATTTAATGGTATTTATTGTGAATTAGATTCAGACTAAGATAACTTTTCATTCAAGAAATCAAACTAAGATAAGGTGTGTAAGTATATATATATATATATATATATATATATTTGTGGAAAACATCCGAGAAGGGATGCCACTTTTGGGTAAGACCCAAGGAGGTAGGGGTATATATTCCATCAAAAATACCCAGGGCTCGCACCTGGCCTACCACCTTTGACACACGCAAGGAGCATACCTAAAATAACACAAAACAAGAACATAAAAACACAAACACACAAAAAGCTAAAAAAAATAAAACATACTCCTTGAGTGTGTTGACAACACAAAACAAGAACACACAAACACAAACACACAAAAGCTAAAACAAATAAAGTATACTCCTTGAGTGAATCGACAAGAAAAAGCACAAAAAAAAGACACGAACCACACAGAACAAACACACAAACAACATAGGAAAACACAATCAAATAAAACACACACAATAAATAAATAAAATAAAAAAAAAATGACAAAAATAAACAACCCCAAAACATGAAACACATGGAGAAAACCACCAACATAGCCTAACAAACACTACCATAACAAAACAACAACAAAAAACAAAAAACCACAAAACACAAAACACACAAAAAACCCCCAAAAACAACAAAATAAAACAAAACCAAAACAGAAACAACAAAATGAATCAAGTACACCACAAATGAAATCTAGAAAAACAAATACAACAAAAACTAAGCCAAAGGAGCTATTGACAAATCCAACAAAATACGATAACACTAAAAAAAAAATCTTAACAAATTACCAAAAATATCATAAATTGCTTAGAAAAATAGCCAGAGCTTCCAACATTGCCATAAAAATATTGGCTATAAACCTTAGGATTATGGCATCCTTATCCTTTTATTCGTATCTTTCTTTATTCGAGTTGGGACTATAGGTTGGTTACTTGGTACCACGACACTAATATTGGAATTTGTATGGTCTTTTTGAGGATCTATTTTTTTTTAGTTTGAATCTGCTCTTTTGTTTTGCACTTTGGGTTGGTTTTCTACATTGTACTATTTTTCCTTTACTGTTATTTCTTAGTGTCAAGGCAAACTCTTTCAATGATTTATTATCATGCAATCCTTCATGTTCCCTCTCTTCATCAAATTGTGTCTCTATAATAATTGTTTCTATTTGACCATCCTCATCATTTGCTTTCTCATCCGTGGAGATAATTTTGAAGGTGTTAAGAAATTACTGTTTTCTCTTTTGTTGACATTTTTTTTGTGTTTTTTTTTTACGGATTTGAAACCCTGCCAAGTTCCCATCTTCTTTATCTTTTTTAAGGATCTTTTGTGGGCAATCCTTGGCTAGATGACCATATTCATGACAAATTTTACATCTAAATGAAATACTTTTCATAATCTACTACTTGCTCCTATATTTCTTCCCCATATTGTAAAGTAATATTCTCTAGAAGTGGTTTGTCAAAATAAATCAAAACACAAATCCTTGCATAAATCATATGCACTAAGTGTTGGGTGCAATCAGAAATCATCATGTAAACTCCTAAAGAATTTCCAATTGTTGCGAATATCTTTTGATGCGAGTATTCTATTGAAATACCAAATAAACAAACCCAAATAGGGGTAGTTGATGACATCTTTTCCTTACCTTTAAACCTGGTATGCCAGGGCTTCATAAAGAGCCCTGCCCTACCAAAAAACCATGGCCCTCTTAAAAATGTTCTCCCTATCTTCTTCATTATTAAAAAAAAAAAAAGTAGCCATTAGGGTAAGTAAAATTTTGGAACTTACCTGCTCCAGTTTTTGGTAGCCCATTGCTTGAACGTAGCAAGAGTAGGTCAGAATCCTATGAATAAAAAAATCAGGCTTTTCCTCTCAATTGTATCTATTTCTTTTTAGACATTCGTTATTTCCAAATTCACTACTAGGGATCCATTAGTTGCTTTCATGCAACCCATCTCTGTTTTCTTAAATTGACCTTTGTCATCCTCGATGGTTTCTATGGCAATCATTGATTGTATTCCCCTCCTATTAAAGATGGTCCTCGATGGATTGCTTCTTTAAAACTCATTTTTGGTTCAATGAATGCATCTTCTTTGTTGAAACGCTCCATCCAAAATCAAATAAACCTTATTTTCATGCAAACAAACCTTAATACTTACATTGATCCAAGCAAAAAAACCCTAATTTTGTTCATTGAGGACCCTCACACCAGTAATTGTATGAAAACCCATCCCAAACAGGCAGACTGGTAAAGCAAAACTTTAAAGATGGATATGGACCGTTCCATTTGCATTCACCAACATTGCACTTGGGTCTGGTTTTTTTCCTATCTAGAAAATCCTTTAGACCTGCTTAATCATCAACAATGCAGAGGGATTATGTTTTTCCCTAATTATCTTCAACTTCCGCTATGTTATCTTCTTATTCAGTATCTATCCAATCCTAAGAATTTCATTCAAACACAATGTTTCAATCAACTGCTTCAACTGAAGCAGGTTACTACCGTAAGGCATTTATGCAATTTTTTTTTTTTGTGCGCGGTCCTAATTCTCTCTTCGCACCCGTTCTACTTTTATCTATACATCAATGTGTAATTATATTTAACTTTAAAAATTTGAATCAACCCAAATTCACGGATTAGAAACCTTAACTTAGACTACGGATTCACACCAAAATATTTCAATTTTGAAAAAGGAAAACTTTAATATTAGACTCCTTAAAAAACCCGTTCCACTTTTATCTATACATCAATGTGTAATTATATTTAACTTTAAAATTTTGAATCAACCCAAATTCACGGATTAGAAACCTTAACTTACTTAGACTACGGATTCACACCAAAATATTTCAATTTTGAAAAAGGAAAAACTTTAATAGACTTCTTAAAAAAAAAAATCTTATGAAACTCCATTTCAAGAGTCTTCAGTTTTAAAACAAAAGAAATAACTTAATATAAAAATTGCAATCTATTTCAGAAATAAGTATCTCACCAGTGTAATAACTACTGCAGACATATTACAATTTTCTTTAATTACAAATTCAAATCAACACATAAAACTAGTTTAATTTTTAAAGATTCTATACATATCAGATCTAGATTTAAGATCCACTATATAATCCGTGGGCTTCTTGCTACGCATCATTTCCTATAACAAAAAAAAATGAAAATATCAATAAAGAAAATTGCATTTTTTATCTTAATCACCTTAAAGATACAGAAGGACAAAAACTAGTAAGTACGAAAGATAGCCACGATGACAAGGATAGAAAGAAATATAGCTCACCCAATATCAATGAAGGCAACATCAAGTAAGTAATCAGATAGAATCAAAAGGAAAGGATAATAACCTACACCAAAAAATAAATAAATATCTTCCACTTTTGATTGTTCCTAGAAGGAAACTCGCCCTCTAAAAATTCAAAAAATAATATCTTCTTACATGAAATTTATTTGTACATGATCTTGCGATTATATATGTGGAAAGTATTCATGGATTTGTCCAGAGGATAGAACTCTACGATGGAACTCTCTTGAACTTCATGGCCTAATTTGGATTGCATATAGAAACCTAGGGTTAGGTATAATGAAATGATTTTAGTATTTCAGAATTTATGTATGATTTTCTTGTATTTATATTATTTTCTTTTATTATCTTTAAATATTACCTTTTGTAATTTTAGAATAGGTTGGCTTTCATGTTTTTGAAATAGTTTATTATTGATGTATTTTTATCTTTAAATATTTTTATGATATTAAAATAATTTATTTTTAAAATAGTTTATTATTGATGTATTTTTATCTTTAAATATTTTTATGATATTAAAATAATTTATTTTTAGATTAATGATTATATAATAATATCGTAATAATTTAATATATAGTTTATTTTTATTTTTGAAATATGAATGT
This sequence comes from Wollemia nobilis, assembly GCA_028583015.1. Taxonomy (NCBI): domain Eukaryota; kingdom Viridiplantae; phylum Streptophyta; class Pinopsida; order Araucariales; family Araucariaceae; genus Wollemia; species Wollemia nobilis. The sequence goes on along the minus strand of JAQPPZ010017240.1, from coordinate 1,639,464 downwards.
GAAAGTGAGATGAGCGGGAAAACTTTGGAGTGAAGCGCATGAACTAGGGTTTCTGGAGCTAGGGAAAAACTAGGGCATCAGTTGGGTTGCCGAAGAGATTTTTGGTTACTGTGGATTTGAAGGCAAGATTGCTGCCCCAGGAGGTGTCATCCTCTTCTCGAGAGAAATAGCTCTTATGCAGATCTGCTAAAAGATAAATCTCCTTCCAAGACTGATGAAGCACAAAGAACTACATTTAAAATGCTCTTCACGACTGTTGGCAATCGATCAACATCTCATCGAGTCAATGGATGCTTGCCATAGGCAGAATCAAGGCCCAAGATTGTCATTGAGCCAAGGATGGTCGAAGAAACAGTCTTATACAGAGCAAACCACAATTTGATCTGTAAATTCATGGGTATTTGCCCTACCCTAAATTTTTTGCATTCCTGGGTCCGGAAAAACTGGGAGCCTCGTGGTGAGTACTCTTTATGGTTTATTAGAAATGGGTATTTTATTGTTAGTTTTTCTTCTTTGGTCGATAGAAATAGGGCTTTCGAATCAGAAAAGAGGAATCATGGTCCGACAGGATTATTTGTTCAACCCTGGAGAGTGGGATTCAATCCTCGAATTGAACCCATTTTTGTCCTAGTCTGGATCCGTTTGTATGCACTTCCAATGGAGTTTTGGAATGAGCAGGTTTTGGAAATTATCGGTAATTCCTTTGGAAGACATTTGGGTGTCTCCAAAGACACAATAGAAGGAAACACAATTGTTTATGCAAGAATATGTGTGGAAATGGATCTTAGCCAACCTCTACCGACAAAGGTGGAACTTGAACTTGCAGGACTATCCTGGATTCAACAATTGGATTATGAGGCTCTGCCCTTCAAATGGAGAGTTTGCCATAAATATGGGAATTTGGCCCGATCTTGCCCAAATAATATGAACACAAAAATGGAGGCTCCTCTCGGAATGTCAAATCTTCCTAAGGAGGGTAAATCAACAATAAAAAAAGAACCAACCAATACTTCTTAGGGTAAATAAGCACACAGAGATGGTTTTGAACATCCCAAAATAAGGAGAAGGCAAAAGAAAAAATATGGTAAGGAGCATTCCCAACTCAAGCCCGCAAATAGGTATGAGATATTTAAGACACTAATGGACCAAGAAGAACAATTCATGGAAGGAGTGGATGGGAATAGTGAAAATAATAACATCCACGTTCAAGCTCCTCTTTCATCTCCCCCCATCATAGAGCAGGTAATTGAGCACAGTGAGTTACCGCAGTCAGAGAGTGTAGGGGCATTGATAGTACATAACCAAGAGCAGCCAATAATTAAGGATGTTAGCATGGGAATAGCAAAAAAGAACAGAGAAAGGCCAACTTTAGGGATAACTCAGGTGGAAAAGAGATCAAAAAATAACAACTCTCAAGGAGTGGGTAGAAAATCAAATAAGGAATTGCTAGCAGTTCAAGGAGACAAATTGATCACTAGAGGATCGGTGAGGCCAATAGATTCTTACTGCTCTCAAGGTAACCAATGATTATACAATCATGGAATGTTAGGGGTTTAAACAATAGAACCCATCAATCTGTTGTTCGAAGACTCTTAGAAAAATGTAAAATATATTTTTTTCTTATCCAGGAGACAAAAATGTCGTTAGATCTTATGTGTAAAACAGTTAATAGAATTTGGAGGGGTGCTGGGCATATGGAAGTGGCTGCCCAAGGTGCCTTAGGAGGGATTGTTACTCTTTGGAACTCTCTTGAATGGACTGCAATAGAACATATAGCTTGGAGGGGTGTTCTCACATCACATTTTAGAAATAATGTCACAGTTGAACACGTTTTAATCACAAATTTTTATGGGGCTCAAAACCTAGATGGTCAGAGGCTTCAATGGAAATTTATGCATAACATGAGAGTCTCAAGGGGAGATTTAGACTGGATTATTGCTGGGGATTTTAATGCTAAATTATCCTCTAGATATCAGGAAGGGCGATCCCCAATTTTGGATCCAGGGGATCGACTTATGATTGCCCAAGTCCAGGCTTTACACTTTGTGGATATTAAATGCCCTGGAACCAACTATAATTGGACTAATAAGAGGAGGGAGCTACATAGTAGGAAGGTAAAGTTAGACCATTTTTTGGTTTCAGAGGAAGCATTTGTAAAATGGAATACAAAATTTCAGATTTTGGAGGGTCCAGTTTCGGATCACTTTCCCATTTTGTTGGAAGGAGGGATTAAGATAGGGTAGCATCACAAACCATTTAAATTTGAAAAATTTTGGTTACAAAAAGAGGAACTTTGAAAGAAAATCCCATAGTGGTGGGAAGAAGGTCGCCCAACATATGGGACAACAATGTTTAGATTCCACAAACAACTTCATTATGTCAAAGATCATCTAAAACAATGGAGGCGAGCTAACAAGATAGACTTCCAGGTCTAAAGAGCTCCTTTGGTGGCCAAATGGGATGAGGTTCAAAAACACTTTAGGGAAGGAAAAATTATAGAGCAGCTCAAAGTAGAGGATGATGCCTTGTGTAAAGCGGTTGAGGACATTGACAACCAAGAGAAGACCTACTGGAAACAAAGAGCAAGAACCACTTGGTTATTAGAAGGTGATAGAAATACCAAATTTTTCCATCGAACTGCCTGTGCTAGGAGACAAATGAACAACATGAAATCTCTTCAATATGAGAACGAACACTCCTTTGATACACTTCCAGGTATGCATGCCCATTCAATGGATTATTTTTCTAAACTATTTAAGGAAAGTATGGTGCAAGATGAAGAGGCTCAAAACAGTGTTATTGTTGTCATACCTTTCGTAATCTTTGAAGAAGAAAATCATACCCTTCTTAAACCCATTGATAGAGAGAAGCTAAATAATGTGGTATTTGGAATGAGCATTGGGAAAACTCCAGGTCCAGATGGATTTCCAATTGAGTTTTTTCAGGCCTTTTGGGATAACTTGGAGGAGGATGTAATGGTTGTTATAGAGGAATCCAGAGGTAGTAAAAGAATGCTTAAAGCATTAAATCATACTTTCATTCCCTTAGTCCCAAAAGGGGAGGAGGGGGTACATATTTCAGATTATAGACCTATTGCCTTATGCAATGTTATATATAAAATAATCACCAAGGTAATGGCTGAGCGGCTAAAACCTCTTTTACATAACATTATCTCCTCAGAGCAAGCGGGCTTTGTAGAGGGTAGGCAGATCTTGGATGGGGTGGTTCTAGATCAGGAGGTAATCCATTCAATGCAAACATATGGTAATAAAGGAATGTTCATAAAATTAGATATGTCAAAGGCTTATGATAGGGTGGAGTGGAGCTTCTTGTCAAAGATGATGGTAGCCTTTGGTTTCTCTCAGGATTGGATAGAATGGGTCATGAGTTGTGTTTCTACTCCGACATACTCAATGTTAATCAAGGGTCTTCCCTCGCAACTATTTGGAGCCACTCGAGGCCTTCGTCAAGGAGATCCTTGCTCTCCCTATCTTTTTGTCATATTGGCTAAAGGATTAGGTAAACTTTTCTTGAGGAGACGACAACAAGGTTTTCTAACAGGTATCAAGGTGGGTGAGGAAGTTTTGACTCACCTATAGTTTGTGGATGACACACAATTGGTGGGAGTGGCCAGCTTCAGGGAAGCAAGAATGATCAGAGATACTCTTAATGTCTACCTTAGGGCTACAAACCAAGTCATCAATGAGAAAAAATCCAAAGTAGTCTTTTTCAATCTTGTTCAAAGGCTTTAGGACAGAGTTTTAGAGATCTTGGGATTCACAAGGACCTCTCTCCTAGTGGTTTACTTGGGGGTCCCTTTGCATTTCAAAAAATTAAAAATAGATATGTGGAGGAATCTTTTGGATTTTATTAAGGATAGAATTAATCATTGGTCTCACAAATGGTTAAGCTATGGGGGTAGATTAACTTTTTTACAGTCAATCATTCAGGCCATGCCAATTTATAAATTCTCTATCCTCGCTGCCCCACATACTATTTGGAAAGAGTTGGACAAGCTGGCTAGAAAATTTTTATGGGAATGAGTAAAAGGAGAGAGGAAATGGGCCTTAGTAGGTTGGGACAAAGTAACCCAGACCAAGGTAAAAGGAGGTTTGGGTCTGAGAAGATCCAAGTTAAATAATAGAGCTTTGGCTGGAAAGCTTTATTGGAGGTGGATTTCCCAACCAACTTCCTTATTCAGTAGAATCCTAACTAGTAAATATTTGGGACATGTAAACCCAAACGAGGTGGGTCGCTTCCATTTGGATGGTACTGGTTCCTTAATGTGGCAGGCTCTCAAGTTAGGATCTCAGGTAGTAGAAGATCGATTATTTTGGAAAGTGGGGAGAGGGGAGAAGGCTCGATTTTGGACAGATTCTTGGGATCAGTACCCACCTATCATTATTGAATTTCCTGAATTGCAACCAGTAAAAACAGCCATAGAATCCAAGGGTTGGATCCAAATTGAAAGTTACTTCACCACTAGTCAGCTGGGGGGTTATAATTTTAAGTAGTTCTAGAAGTTGGATGAGTGGCCAATTTCAATCCCTCCAGATTTGGCACCCATCATGACTAAAAGTTTTATAGAAATATTTCTCACAGGTAGAGACAAGGAGGATGAATTAGCTTGGGGCTATGGGAGCCTTGGTGTCTACACAGTGAAGGATGGATATGACAAGATCCTTCCAGAGCCTCCCCATCATACATATCAGGTTGAGGATTGGAGAAAGATTTGGCAGTCCAAGGGTTGGTCGAAAGTTAACTTTTTTGCCTGGTAGTTCATGCATAATGGAATTCTCACTTTTGATAATCTCAGATGTAAAGGAATCATCGTTCCATCTCAATGTGTCTTATGCTACAAGAGTGAGGAAACAGCTGATCACTTGATGTTTGAGTGCCCATTCACGCGCCAGATTTGGGAGAGATGATTTTTTTATTTTAAAATTCAAGTTAATGGTGACTTGAATTGGATTAATATCTGGGAAATATGGAAGAAGGGTAGATTTAAATCTAAAGCTCTTTGTATTTTTTGGGATCTTGGATTAAACTTTATTTGGTGGCAAGTCTGGTTGGAGAGAAATGCTAAAATTTTTAGAGAAACTTTTCTTCTTTAGATGGATTTTGGCAGGTCATTTGGAGCAAAGTCACAGAAACTGTGGTTGTCTATGCTAAAAAATAAAGTCAGGTTGTTATTGGGGCAATGGAAGAGGAAGTTGAAGTGCAAGAGGGATAGGTTAGAGCTAGTTGGAAACCACCCCCAAAAGGTTGGATTAAAATCAATACTGATGGAGTTGCAAAAGGCAATTCGGGTAGAGCCGAAATTGGAGTGGTTTGCCGAAATCATGTTGGAATAGTGATCTATTGGGAACTGCAAGGCTTGGAAAGAGCCACAAAAAATGAAGCAGAAGCCATAGCTATCAAATTTTCTTCTATTTGGGCAGTTAAACAGGGCCACAAGAGGATAATCCTTGAATCAGATTCTCAAATAATGGTTGGAGCTCTAGATTGCATGAGGAACTTTGCTTTAAAAGCATGGAGGTTGAGGATTCTTGTCACTCAAATTAAGGAATTATGGAGGGAATTAGATGATGTGATTCCAGTTTATGTGAGTAGAGATTTAAACAAAGTGGTCGACTTCCTGGCTAAGATGGGTGTTGAGAAGGAGGTAGGGGTTCAGTTGCATAGTGACATGGCTATTGAGGATGAGGTGATTAGGCAGGGTCTTGAAAGGTCCCTGAGCTAATGATCAAAGAAAAAGCAAAGGGAGGATATATGTATAATTTTATTTTTTTAAATAATATAATTTTTTAATGTTTGGTAATTTTTAGCCTTAGTTTTCTCTTATAAGTCTTATGTTATGTATAATTAATTGTTTAATGTGTTAGGTTATATTGATATATGTAACCAAATCAAAAAATTTATACCATTATGGACTTAAATATTCAATTCCCATGGACACTTTCCCTTCCAAATAGATTGCATTCAATCCATTTATGAATTGTAGAAATAACATTGCTTATGATGCTAGTTGATTGTATGATAAAAAAACAACAACTAAAATATATTGAAAAATATGCTTCAAATAGCTTACATTTGTTAGACTTGATGTTATATATGCTTGTTGATTGTGGGTGGGTTATCTTGTTGTTAAGCCTATCTAGGATTTTGATATAGACAACAAATAATTTATTTCATAGTATACTACATAAATGAGTGGAATCAACAAATTATTCATTTCATAGTACACTCCAAAAATTTAGAAATAGATTATATGAATAACATTCTAAATAAGAAATGTATTTATAGATTCTAAAACAATCTCACTAAAGAATAAATTACACTCCAATGGATGATTAAATGGTTGGTAGAAAGGGGTATAGATAACCAAATATAATAAACCTTTAGGTCAAGAACCTACCTTTAGGTTAAATATTATAATATTATAGTTAATTCACCCATACAAGGTGTATAATGGCTAAAAGGGTTATAAAAATAAAATAAGAAATAAATTAGTGTGGCCAAACAAAGCTTAACATCACATATTCCAACATCCTACTTAAGCCAACTGAGGGAGATAAAGATAGACCCTTATTAGTCACACCCTTTAAGGAATACTCTCCTACTATAAGACACTCTTAAAGCCACATAAAATACATCTCAAGCATGAAATTGATTGAGATATCTTTTATTTATGCTTTTGATGACACATAGACTAAACCAAGCATGTCATGAGCATAAAGCCACCACACATAGTGCATCAAAGCTTCAATATTATTTCTCTATGAAGGAAAAATTAGATATAATACAAGCTTAATAGAATACTTATTGTCACATTCAATGACAACTAGAAACTTTTGTTTTTTTTTGTTTTTGTTTTTTTTTTTTGTGTGCTTGAGATACTCATTAGCAACATAATATTTAATTTTCATAGAAGGAAACTATATAGTGGAATTTCATCTATAACACTAAGATATAGGACTAGGTCGAAGATAAAAGTTATACCTAATAGTTACGTGCTACTGTTCCAAATAATTTATCAAATTTATATTAAAAATATACTGAAAATTAGAAATGCAACTAAATAGTAAATACCCATAAAGCATATACCTCTAATATATAAAATTATCTATTTGATAACTATCTAATGACTCTCATGGGATGCCTACATATACTTACACTAATAGATGATGGCATATTCAATTTTTAGCTGAATGTGGATGACATAGAAAATAATCCCAACAAGTGACTTATCTAAGGTAGCATTCATCAAACGAGTAGTATAATCTACTTATAGCTTCACATAAAAATCAAAGAGGGTCTACGTAGTATTACAATCCTCTATTTGTAACTATTATAGAAGTTCCAACACATACATTGGTTGATAGATAGTGATCCTTGAATATGTGTGGTCAATATAAATTTCTCAAAATAATGCTAAATCCCCAACTCTATCAACTCAAAGTGTCATAAATTCATGACTTCATCCCCTAGATCAATGAGTTTAAACTATATGTAATAAGAATATCATCAATATGGAATATATTCACTAATGTCTAACCATTATTATGCTTGATATAAACATCATGCTCTAACTTGAAACACCAACACTCATTTTTGAGAAAGAGTGTATGGATCTTCTCATACAAATCTTATGGAGCTTGGTCAAGTTTTTGTAAGAAATTATTTAGCCAAAAGAATGAGTAACACCATATATCTTAAACCCAAATACTACATATAAATATCCTCCTAAAGCTCCCAATGAAGAAAGGAACTCTTCACATCAATTTGATATACCTCTCATCCACAAGAATAATCTATAGAAAGAATTGTGCAGACTCATTCTATATAAGAAACTAGAGCACACATGTCTCTAATAGTTAATATATTATTTATGAGATAATACCTTAGTGAAAAGGTGTATCTTGTACTTCTACATCTTATTTACTAATATGTTACCAATGTATAATCTTCTTTACTAATATGGTACTTTCTCTTCAAAAGACCAAATAACAATGACAATCAACTGATCATTCTACTAGTCACTATGGGTTAGAGCTATGTTATGTAACTTCTATAGGTGATTGTAAGCCTTTATTACATATTTTTTGAATGGTTTGAGTGATTTACTTGCTATATTTGAGACATAAATCTTAGCCATGTAGGGTGTTAGCCTCTATTTTATTTATGATTAGTCAAGCATGCTACTAATGGAATTAGGCTTAGTTCAAAGAATTTTACCAATAATATGTAGTCTAGCTACCTAAGAAAACTTGGGACAATAATTAAATTTAAAGGGATTTATATGTCTTTCTTAGATATTTCCAACATCTCTTCCTCATGATCTCTTAAATTGCTACCATTGAAAGTACATTTATGTAAGGATTATAGCTATGACATAGTTATAGAAAATACACATCCATTGATATGATGATAATCCTCTTTATTTCTTATGTTGGTGCATGTTAAAAATTATTATTTTGTGTCTTTAATTATTAAGGATAAAATATAGTCTGAACTAGCCTAAAATATTTATCTAAATATTTTTTAAGAATATTTGAATTATTAGTTTCTTTCATTTTATTCATATATAATTTTATTTTCCTAAAATATAATGTTATTAAAATTTTAAACTTATCTTTTTATTGTTTGAAATTCAAATAAATATTAATTTATTATTTTCAATTATCATTTTACCTACAAATTTACTATGAAATTTCATATCTAATTTTAGAAATATCAAAGAAAAACTAACCTTTCTATCATTAAAAAGTGAGGGTCATTCAAAAGATAACTATAATAGTTTTAATAAAATAATATTAAATGAAACTTACAATCAATATATTTTGTTAGGATTTGAAAAGATTGTGAGGTTTTTTAGATCTTTAAAGACCATATTTTTTAATTAATAGGGAAACCGGTAACACTGTTTTATGTTGCCTCTATAAACCCTAGCCCACTAGATAAAATGAAATTCATGGGATCCCAACCATCCAAGGTATCCAACTAGGGTAGCCAATTTATAAATATTAGATCACTACCATACAACCTATCCCATTTTGCGTATGTCATGGTTTGAATCTTAGACCTCACTAAACATAATCCAAAGCCGTAAACATTATACTCTCTTTGCAAACTATAATGTTAGGGTAAATAACAAGTTTTTATGAGGTATCATGGTCTCCTAGATGAAAACCCAAGGTCTTACCACTATGGTGTCCTTTCTAGGATAAAATTTTAGGATAAAGTGTAAGATTTTATGAAGGGTATTGATATTTTATAGTAGGATTTGAACTTGAATCTCATATATGAAAACCCAAGAACTTGTCATTATGGTATCTCTCCCAGGGTTTAAATGTTAGGGTAAAGCATGAGATAAAGTGTAGGATTTTATGAGGGGTCTTGATCCCCTCATAGTAGGGTTTTAACTTGGATCTCTTGTATAAAAACCCAAGAACTTATCACTATGGTATACCTCCTTAGGCTTAAATTTTAGGGTAAACATGGGTTTTTATGATTGGTCCCATCCCCTTGTATCAGGTTTTGAACTTGCATCTCCTAAATTAAAACCCAAGCACTTAACACTATAGTATCCACCCTAAGACTCAAAAAATGTTAGGGAAAAACACATATTTTTATGAAAATTCATAGCCCCCTCATAACATGGTTTGAACTAGAGTCTCTTGTATGAAAACCCAAGGTCTTACCACTATGGTATCCCTCCTAGTTCAAATATGTTAGGGTAAAGCATACCAGAGTTTGAACTTAGGTTTCCTAGATGAAAACCAAAGAACTTACTTATATGGTATCCCTCCAAAGACATTAAATGTTAGGGTAAAGTGTGGGTTTTTACAATGGATCTCAATTCCTTCACATGAGTTTGAACATGGATTTTCTACATAAAAAACCAAAAACTTACCACTATGGCATCCCTTCTAAAACGTAAAAATTTTAAGAGAAAGAAAATTTTTATGAGAGGTATCTCCCACCCTAGCTTGAACTTGATTCTTCTAGATGAAAATTTAAAAACTTACTACTAAACCATCCCTCTAAAACTTATTCTTATTTTATTTAAAGATATAACATACATAAAACCTTAAAAGATATAAAATATTTTCAATTCCCTTATCTTATTAAATTGTTCACCACCACTATAACGTAAGCTGTTAACCCTAATTTTAGCTAATCTAATAATTTCTACTCATCTAACAGATCAAATATTCTTCTACTCTAATAAATGTAAGGAAAATCCATTTGATGTTGCCTATATTGAACTTAAGGTTAATTAAAATAAAAGTATGTAAATAGGTACATAAATGAACAACCATGGGCATACTATTTTATGTATATGGAGACCCTTTTTGCAAAGTTTTCTTTTGAAACATAGTCTAATATTTCTATTTAAAAAAAAATCTTAAATTTTTTTAAGGTATTCAACATTTTCTTTGCATAGTAGGGACCAGCGTACCCAATAATACACTATATGAGATGGAATCAATGTTATCCATTGCTAAATAGATTCAGACATAAACTAACTAAACCAACCTAGATTCATAGCATTAAATGCCTAATGCCTTAACTTCTTACTCTACCTATAGCATGACCATCATCGGGATTTCGTACAGATTAGATTTAAATAAACAAAACACTTTTTTTGGATAAACTCCATTTCAAAAGCCTTTAGTTTTACAACAAAATAAGTAATCTAACTTAATGTAAATATTACCAATAATTTACAATCAGGGTTATTCATAAGGGGTTGGACTCAAAATGAACTTGTAAAAAATGGTGAATCCTAATAAAATCAAATAAATTATCTTCACACCAAAATTTGGGGTATTTTAAGCCCTAATAAGTAATTTCATATTTGGGGCAAAATTTGACCCATTAAATCACCTTATAACTTCATAAAAATACCACCATTATATTAGGCTCAAAAAGAGCTTTCTAACGAGTACAAATATACCTATGTTTGGATATATATTGTGGTGAATTAAACCTAAGAAAAAATTGGTCCTAAAAATTTTAGGCAAACGGTCCGACGTTGAGTGTCCTCATATTCGTCAATTTCCAATTTTAAAAATCCTAATATTAACCCAATTTGCAAATATTCACCACTATGCATAACCCTATTTGCAATTTCAAAATGGAGTCTATTTTCAGTACTTATTACAAGGGGTTGCTCTTCAAGATGAGCCAAAGTAATTTGCAATATGTGACTTCCATGACGTTCCTGCTTTTCACTTACGCACAATACTTGACTACTTCCAATCAAATAGTCAGGTGCAAGAACACCATAATCTGTGATTCAAACCTTTGCAAAAATATAGGTAAAAATACTATACAAATTTGGGCAGCACATTTGCGGTATAATTCTAAATTAAATGAACAATCTAACTATTTACTTGATTTTAAATATTTTTTTTCTCCATTGAAATATCTCCATATCATGATTCTACAGGTGAACTACATATTAGGAGACAACCCGCTAGGGATGTCATATATGGTGGGCTATGGTACCAAGTTTCCACAGCGTATACATCACCAGGGTTCATCATTACCTTTGATTTACCACCACCCTCAGACCATATCTTGCAACGAAGGTTTCAATCTGGGGTTGAATGGCAACGCTCCGAATCCAAACATTCTTGTTGGAGCAGTCGTTGGAGGTCCCGATAACAATGATAATTTCTCGGATGATCGCAACGACTATTCACACTCGGAGCCAGCCACTTACATCAACGCCCCATTGGTTGGCTCGCTTGCATATTTAGCCCAGTTCCCTCAATTTTAGACCATATCCATCATTCTATATCTATAACCTCCTTTCTATATCTTAAGTTATCTATAATATCATTTATATCAATGTCATCTGCTAGGCATATCTATGTAATAGAAAATTTATTATTGTCTTACTTTATATAATGTGTTCCTTGTAGAAAAGTTATTATTGTCTTACTTTAAATAATGTGCTCCTTGTAGCATGGTCTAATAACTTTTCTATTACATCGACATGCTTGGAAGATGGCATCAATATAGATGACATTATATATAACTTGAGATAAAGAAATTATAATATAGATATATAATGATAGAGATGATCTAAGATTGAGGGGATTGAGCTAAATATGCAAGGGAGTCAATCAATGAGATGTTGATGTAAGTGGTTGGCTCTAAATGTGAATAGTCATTGCAGTCATCCTAGAAATTTTCATTGTTAGCAAGACCTCCAATAACTATTCCATCAATAATATTTGGATTTGAAGGGTTGCCATAAAATCCTAGGTTGAAACCTTCATATATGGTCTGAGGGTGATGGCAAATTGAAGGTAACTATGATCTTCGGTAATGTATATACTGTGGAATATTGGTACCGTAGCCCACCATATATGACATCCCTAGCGGGTTGTCTCCTAGTATGTAGTCCACCTGTAGAATCACGAGATGGAGAGATTTCAATCAAGAAAAAAAACCTTTAAAATAAATTCAATAGTCAGATTGTTTATTTAATTTAGCATAAGGTCGCAAATGCACTACCCAAATTCGTATAGTAATTTTACCTATCCTTTCGCAAAGGTTAAGATCCTCCAATGCAAATCAAAAACATAATTTTACCTAGTTTATTTTAACAACTAGTGCAAATCAACGATATAAAACTAGTTTAATTCTTTTATATTTTATACATACCACATCTGAGGTTAAGATCCTCCTTACAATATATGAGCTTCTCGCTAGACACCATTCCCTCTAACTAGAAAATGAAAATATGAGTAAAGAAGAAAACACAATTTTTATCTTAGTCACCTCAAAAACATAGAAGGAAAATTTGGTAAGTATGAAGGATCCCAGGATGGCAATGATAAAAAGAAATAAAGCTCAGAAAATATCAATGAAGATGATAAGAAATATGTAGTCACAAGGATAGAATCAAAAGGAAAGCATAATTACCTACACCAAGATATATATATATATTTATTTATTTATTTATTTATTTATTTATTTATTTATTTATTTATCTATTTATCTTTGTAAATAGTCCATTTTTTTGTAAATCTTTTGGGCTTCTCTTGCATCATGATTATTTGTAGAGGGAGACTCCTTGTAAAAACTCAAAGAACAATATCTTCTTGTAGGATCTCCTACTACTAATTTAGTGAAGTGATGCCTTGAATGGTATTTTTATAGCAGTTATATATGTGGAAAATATTCATGCATTTATCCTAATTATGATGTTCATTGGATGGATTACTAAGGGATAAGATAAATTTGAGTTAGGGTTAAGTATAACCTACCAAGTCAAAGTGTATAGGAAACTAGGGTTAGGGTTTCAATCAAATAAATCTGGTATTTAAGAATTTATGTATGTTTTTCTTGTATTTATATTATTTCTTTTTATTATCTTTAAATGTTACCTTATGTAATTTTCAAACATTCTGGCTATACTATTAATGATTTTTTTTTATGAGATAAATCATTTTTGTTTTGATTATATGATTATACAATAGTATTGTAAAAAATTTGCATATAGTTTAATTTTTAAAACAATATAATGTTTTTAAATTTTTATTTTTATAAGTTAAATGGGATTGAAATGGGTCCCACTCATATTACATCATCATGATCACATAGTAATATTACCACAAATTGGTTGTTGCACATGTATTTGTTAAGATTATAACCTTAGTCTCCTTTCATAAGTCTTATGTTAGGTATACTTAATTGTTTAATGTGTTAGGTTGTGTTGATATGTGTATCCAATTTTATTTTCTTATGCCATTACAGATCTAAATAGTGAATCCTAGGTACACTTTCACTTCTAAACAAAATAGACAAACCTAATCATTATGCCATTTTAAATAGTTGAAGTTACTTCTCGGAAGCAAGATGAATATGATGGATTTGGAATATATTTCATTATTGAGGAGCCCAATTCATGTGTTGGTTGGGGTAATCCAATAAATAGGGACCCCCTCATTTCCCTAGAGCCATTCTCATGGTAAATTTGTTTTTTGGTACTATTAAAAACATAGGGTTTTAACGGGATCAGGATCCCACAACCACCACAAGGAAAACATAGGGTTTTACCGGATCCCACAACCACTACAAGGAAAACAAAGGGTTTTAGCGAGATCCCACAACCACTACAAGGAAGACCAAACGGGAGAAAACCTCGAAACAAACTTGGAAGAACCAAAGGTAAACCAGAACAAGGGTGGAAACCAAACCAAAAGGAGACAAAGAAAGGAGAACCGAGAAGGTTCTACCCTAACTTATGAACACCTTGAGTAACATTAGCCACCAGACTTGAAACATTCTCCATCAAATCAAGGGTAAGTTTCAATGAGCTCCAAATTTTATGCTGGTTAATATCAATAAGCAATAAGTCTTGGAGAACCACATCTTTAGAAATTTCTAACTCTCTTGGAGAAAGGATTTCCTCCACAGACTTTTCCCAGAGAAAATCTCGGAAGAATATCCATATTAAAAGAAGTCATCACAAAGGGAGAGTCATCATCCACCACCTTACTCCGAAGTCACTTAGACAAATGACGTTCTACAGTAGCAGCACCATCCAACATCATATCAGAACCACCAAGACCAACCAAGCTCTCCTTAAGGGTCAACTTTAAATTATCAGTGTGAGTGTTAATGAGTTTCCACATTTTTCCTGTTTATTAATTTTTTTAATTATTCCAACACTAAAAAATTCTAAGATAAATTTATAATATAAATTTTAGAAGATATATTTTCAAACAAGATATGTTTTTTAACAATATACTCTTATTATTAATTTTAATAATATCAAGTTAAAAAAAAAGTACTTTAAATTAATAGTAAAATAAATTCTAATTTAAAATATTTAAATGTTTTATACATTATCTAACTCTATCCTTTAAAAACATAAGGTATTCCACATTCTCTTAGCATAGTAGGGACCAATGTATCTCTCTTTTTTTTATTTGTGGAAAACATCCCAAAAGGGATGCCACTTTCGGGTAAGACCCAAGGAGGCAGGAGTATCCATTCTGCCAAAAACGCCCAGGACTTGGACCTGGCCTACCACCTTTGACATACTCAAGGAGCAAACAAACACACAAAACCAAATTAAAAAAAGTAAATAACAACAAAAATAATAAAATAAAATAAAAAACATGCTCCTTGAGTGTGTCAAAACCAAAAGCACAACCAAACACGCACAATAAGATAAAAGAAACCATAACACAAACCACATAGAAAAACACAAGAACCACATAACAAAACACAAACAAGACAAAAACAACAGAACACTACAAAGACATAACCCAAAAAAACATGAAAAATAAACACAACCAAAACCTAAAAAATAAAATAAATAAAATAAAAATAAAAACAACCAACAACGAGACAATAAACAAAAACAAAAAACATAGAAAACACTCACACATAAAAAATGAAATTACACAAACAAAGAGAAACCCAAGAACAAGAACGAAAAAAACACAAGAACAATAACAAAAAACATAAAAAAAAACAAAACAAAACAACAAAAACACAAGAACAACAAAAAACAACACAAAGAACACAAAAACAAAACAAAACAAAAGAACCCACCCACCTTAAAAAACTAAACAAAAAAACAAAAAAGAAAAAAGAAAAAAAATGAACAAAACAATGACCTATCTAGACCAGAAGACTATTAATACAATAATCAACAGAGGAAATAAAATAAAGAATAGAATGAGCTAGGGAACTAAAAAAACTGAATGAACCAAAGAGAAACAAAAAAAAAAACAAGAAGAAACTAGGTACCTTCGAACTGGAGCCATCCAAAGAAATGATAGAAAGAAGAGCTTCCCTAATTTGAGAAGCCCACCATATAGGAGGGTGGCCATAACAAGTAAGATCACCTTTGTCCAAAGCCCAATTAGCTAAAGCATCAGCACTCTTGTTTTGATCTCTGACCACATGATTGTAATCAACTTTCAAAAATCCCATATGGATTAATTGAATCTTCTCAATAATTCTTTTTATTCTCCAATCCACCTTATGATTCTTAGAAGGAGTCTTCAAGAGATTAATCATAATTTGAGAGTCATACTCAACTAACACCTTTTCCCATCCAACCTTAGTAGCCTCCTGAAGGCCTCTAAGGATACCATACCCCTCAGCAAGGTTATTGGAAAGAATACCCAAATTCTCAGCAAAAGTAAAAACCAGGGAGCCATCTGAAAGTCTACCAATTCCTCCCACACTGGATTTTCTAGGGTTCCCTCTAGAGGCTCCATCAGTATTGACTTTTCCAAAATCCTTAGGAGGAGGTTGCCAATTTCTAGTCCTATCCATCTTACTAATACTCACATTCCCTTTAATTTGGTTGCCCTTAGAAGGTTTAATATTCAATATTTGCATCACTTGATCCCATATTTGGTGGGAGTTTTGGGGGTGATTAAGGAGTTGATGGACTGATTCAACTAAGTTGGCTATGGTCTTTTGCCAAATATAGTGAATATCCTTCCTATCTTGATTAAAAATTTAGTTGTTACTTTCATTCCAAATATTCCAAAGAAGAATGGTAGAACCCATCCAAAGTAACTGCCTAATAAAATGATCAACACCCTCTTGATTAGGCCAATCCCTCCAAAGTTGTTCAAAAGTGAAAAAATTGGACCATTGTAAGACAAGTAAAGTTGCCATTCTCCTCCATAGCTCAAAGGCTAAAGTACACTCAATAAAAATATGGTTGATATTTTCTACATTCTCTTCACACATTTCACATCTAAAAGGGCCATGAAAACCACACTTCATAAGTTGCTCACCAGTAAGCACCCTACGATGCAATAAAAGCCAATTAAAGAACCTCACCTTAGGCCAGAGCTTTTGAGCCCACAATTGAGAAAAAAATGTCAGAAGAATGGTTGGGATTATTATGGCATAAGGTCAAATAACCTTGAGCAACTGAATACTCACCCTTAGTAGTGTTGTTCCATCCAAAACAATCTTTTTCATGGGACCAAGAGAGGGATCTCATATGAAGGATGCCTTGGATATCTTGTCTTTGCCTTTCTGGGATTTGAATAGGCCAGTCCTCAATAGGGATCCAATATCTACCAACCTTTGAATTACCAGTATGGTACCGGCAATAATTAGCCACCTTTATCCAATTAGCTCGGTGAAGCTCCTCCATCCAAGGCCTCCAATCGGGAAGCTGAGTTATCAAAGGCTTGTGACCATCCCAAGAATCTGTCCAAAAATTTGCATGTTGACCATTATGAATGATCCAAAATAATTTTTTCTTTATCAAATCCTCACTAGTCTTAAGAACTGCTAAAATGGGAGAACCTTTGGTAGGAATTTGATAGCGAACAAGGTCTTCAGGACTTTTGTTCTCAACATATTTAGCATGGATATTATTGGCCCAAAGAGCATTGGGGTTATGCAACATCCTCCAATATAATTTAGCAGCTAAAGCTTTGTTGTTATTAATTGAATACCGGAATCCTAACCCCCCTTCACTCTTAGGAAGACATAAAGTATCCCATTTCACCAAGGCCCATTTTCTTTTCTCCTTAGTACCACTCCAAAGGAAACGATGACTGATTTGATCCAATTCTCGAAGAACAGCCTTTGGGATATTCAAAATGAAAGAAACATAAATAGGAATAGCTTGAAGGACTGATTTTACCAAGGTGATTCTACCCCTAGAAGAAAGCCACTTGTTGGTCCACTTTCCAATTTTCTTCTTGACTTTGTCCAACAACCAATTCCAATCTTTATTTTTCAGCCTTTGAATATTTATGGGAATACCTAAATAAGTGATTGGAAGAGAGGCCTTCTTATATCTTAATTTATCCAAGACCATGGATTCTTGTCTAGCAGAGCAGTGAAAGAAAATAACTTTAGATTTGTCTTCATTGATCAACTGCCCGATAGCCTTAGAAAAATAGCTAATGATTTGCTTAATATTAGAAGCTTCCTTAATTGTAGCTTTACCTAAAAGGGTAGAGTCATCCACAAATTGAAGATGAGATATAGGTCTAGCTCCATGAGCAATGGTAACTCCCTCAAGGGTTGTGTTTTCCCTCTTTTTGGTTATAGTCCTACCCAAGCATTCAACAAGAATGATGAATAAATGAGGGGATAGCGGGTCACCTTGCCTAATACCTCTGGAAGCCAGGAAAGACTGAGAAGGCCTACCATTGATAAGAACTAAGTAGGAAACTGAAGAGATACATCCCATAATCCAATCCATCCAATCCTTAGAGAAACCAAATTGCCTCAAAACTTTTATAAGGAAGTGCCAATCCACTCTGTCATAAGCTTTGGATAAGTCTAACCGGATGAACATAGAAGGAGAATTTTGCATATCCATGGAATGGATGGCTTCCTGAGCAAGAACTATCTCATATACTATTTGAATTCCTTACACATACCCCCCTTGCTCTAGGGAAATAATCTTATGCAAAAGAGGCTTCAACCTTTCTGCCATGATTTTAGTAATAATTTTGAGAAGAACATTACATAAAGCAATAGGTCTAAAGGCTGAGATATGATCAACCTCTTGAGCTTTTGGAACAAGAGTAATATAAGTTTTATTGATAACCTTCAAAATTTCTTTGGATTTCCTGGCTTCTTCCACCACCTCTAATAAATCAACATGAAGGATATCCCATAACTCTTGGTAGAACTCAATAGGAAAACCATCAGGACCTGGGGTTTTCCCTTTTTGCATTTTAAAAACTACTTGTTGAAGCTCATTGATAGTAAAAGAAGCAGTCAAAATAAAGTTCTCCTCAAAAGTGATAAGAGAAGGGATTGCTTGAAGAACATTTTGTTGTGAAGCTGAGTCAAGAGGAGTAGCAGAAAAAATATTGGAAAAATAATCAACAACAATAGAGTTCATGCCATCCCAAGTATAAACAACATCTCTAGAATCTGATTTTAAAGAAGAAATAAAGTTGTGAGATCTTCGAGCTAGAAGAGATTTGTGGAAGAAATTTGTGTTTCGATCTCCTTATTTGAGCCATTGAATTCTATATTTTTGCTTCCATAAGATTTCTTCTCTTTTTTCCTATTCCTCTAACTGAGTTGTAAGTTTAATTTCATCTGCACTTCTCTTCTCTGTGAGGCCATATAAACAGATTTTCTTATTCAAATTTTCAAGATGAGCAATAACTTCATGTTTTTTTTTATGAACATCCCCAAACTCTTTCCAGTTCCAAGTCTTGATTTTGGATTTAATGTATTGCAGTCTTTTGGAAAAACAAAACATCTTAGTCCCATGCCTAGGTTTACCTTCCTTCCACCATTGTTGCACACGAGGTCTAAAGGAAATGTCTCTAAGCCACATTAATTGAAAATGAAAAGGAGAGAAACTCGCATTGGTTTTCCACATTTCCACCATGACTGGCCAATGATCCGAACCAGCATTATTAAGAGTCTTCACTTTAGGAATGTGACCATGGATTAAGAAATTTTCAGAGAGCAAAAACCTATCCAATCTCTCCATTATACAAGCTAAGCCTTGCCTTCTATTAGACCAAGTCATAAGGCCATTATCTGGTTGGATATCCACAAGATGGAGGTTTGCAATATATTCACTCATGAGGTCAGTACTTTTGTCCAAATTTCTATTTCCCCCCTTTTTCTCATCCAAAGAGAGGATGGTATTGAAATCTCCTCCGATCAAGATCCAAGCTTTAGGAAAATGAGAGATAATATGAGTAATATCCTTCCATTGTCTTCTTTTTTCCTCCAAAGAAGTCGGGGCATAAACAGTAATGCAGAGCATAATCTGGTTGGAATGTCTACTTTGAATAGCTATAGCCAACAAACCCCAACTGCCAACCATATGGTGAATAACTACCTCTTTTGGGTCCCAAAGACAAGAAATGCCACCCGAAGTCCCTTGGGAACTGAGGGAAACCAATTTTCCAGCTGGCCAAATTTTATTGGCAATTAAGTCCATATCCTCCATTGACATCTTTGTTTATTGAAGGAAAACAAGATGTGGATGATTTATCTGAATCATTCTTCTAATTTCATTTTGTTTTGAAAGACTCCCTTTGAGTCCTCTAATATTCCAAGTGATGATCTTCATTAATACCAGGGCTAAAATGTTGGGAAGGGCATTAATCTTACCTTCCTCTACAAGCTTTTCACCTTCTTTTACCATATGATATTGATTGGTCTTGCGACCTACTTTTTGATTAGAATCCATCTTCAATTTTTTTTCCCTATTTCTTGACTTATTCCAATTGAATCCGAGATGGCTTCTAACCTTGAAGAATGCTCATACACAGCCAAAATTTTACTAGATGGTTCAATGGAGTCTATATTGGGGCCTGTATTATTTGAAGTTTTGACATTTGAAATATTGTTTTTCTTGTGTAAATTTTCTCCTTTTTTTTTTGTTGAAAACCTTTGATTTGTTGGTTTGTCTCTGAGTTCTTTCCTTCATATTTAAATTGTGTTTCTAAGATTTTAGTTTCCATTATTTCCTCTTCCTCACTTGGGACATCATTTGTGGAAAGGATTTCAAACATATTAGCAAATGACTTTGATTGATCCTTCATTACTAGTTTTTTTTTAGTGTTCTTCTTCTTAGGTATTTGGAAACCTGTTGAGTTTATATCTTCTTTATTTTGATCAGGAATTTTATTTGGGCAAGCACTGGCCAAATGACCATATTCATGGCAAATTCTACAACGAAAAGGAATTTTCTCATAGTCCACTACTTGCTCCCAAGTGTCTTCCCCAAATTGTAAAGTGATAGTTTTAGGTAGCGGTTTGTCAAAATCCATTAAAACACAAATTCGAGCATAAATAATATGTTCAAAATTTTGAGTACAATCATGAGTCATCATAAAAGTTCCTAAAGAGTTTCCAATTGAAGAAAAAATAGTAGGATTCCAAAATTCAATAGGGAGGCCAAAGAGTCTAACCCACACGGGAGCTATAGAAGGCATCTCTTCTTCGGCTTTAAATTTAGTATGCCAAGGCTTCATGAAAAGCCCTGCCCTTCCAGAAAACCAAGGACCCCCTTGAAAAGTTTTCTCTCTATCTTCATTATTAGCAAATAAAACAAGAAAATAACCATTTGGATAAATAGAGATTTGTAACTCACCTTTAGTTTTCCAGCTTTTTGTAGCCCAGACTTTGAAAGCAGATAGACTCAGACAAAAACCCACGAACCGACAAATTAGTCCTATTTTTTTCAAATCTTCAATGCAAGTTTGAATGTTACCCATATCAAGCTTAACAATAGGAGTTCCATCAGCTGCTTTAAGACATCCTGACTCCGTTTTCCTGGGATAAATCGTAGGAATTCTTAGAGGTTTATGAGAAGCCCTAATATTGATATTAGCATTGGGCTTAGGCTGTCCACCACGAAGGGCATCCCTAAAATTCTTTTTTGGGACTAAGTCTTCAAAATTCTTACCCTTGACAGGGGTTTTCACAGTAGAATTATTTTGTAGGTGCACCTTAACACCAGATTCACTTGAGATATTAGCTATTTTTTGATCAACTGCTTGAAACTTATTTCGTGGTCTCTTTAATCCTTGCCCTAGACGCCGTGGAAAGGTATGGTTTTCACTTTTCTTTTGTGCAGAAAATTGGAAGCCGTTGTCACTCATGTTCACAGTATGATCTGTTGAAAGACAAATTTCTAACCCATCTTGTATCCCCTGTAACATTTCCTACTAAAATATTGAGCAGAAACCACAAAAATATTTTCCGCTAGAGCCCGAAGGCCTTAAAAACCAACCTCTGGAGCTGCTTGCACTCAACCCAGATGAAACCTTCACATAGTCGCTTGCAAAATATATCGTTCACACATAGGGATGCGCTAGGATCTGTGTTGCTCCAAATGATATGAAAATTGGTGGAGATGTTATAGGGTTTTTCAGGCATCTACCCTCAAAATTTCAGCTCAATCCGAGTTCGGATGAGTGAGATATGGCCAAAACGAGTTCGGCAGTTTGGGCAGTCCTGAGAAAAACCTAAAACAAATTTTTTCGACCAATGTATCTCTTAAATACCCGGATCAAGAGGTCCATTAAACATATGCGATGGATTTAAAGTTATTGATTGTGAATTAGATTCAGACTAAACCAACCTTTCAGTTAAGAGATCAAACTACGACAAGGATCATATAATAACTAAATCAACCCAAATTCCCAGCATTAGATGCCTTAACTTACTACTGTACTAATAGACTGCGGATTCACTCCAAAATATTTCGATTTTGGAAAAGGAAAAACTTGGCTTTAACCCCACACTGTGCTTAAGAAAATAAAAATCTTACGAAATTTCATTCAAGAGGCTTCAGTTAAAAATTGCAATCTATTTCAGACATAAGTAGCTCACCTGTTCAGACAGACTCTAACTTTCTTTCAATTACAAATTCAAATCAACAACATAAAACCAATTTAATTATTAAAGATTCTATATATGCCAGGTCTAGCTTTAAGATCCACCAGGTAGTCCGTGGGCTTCTAGCTACGCATCACTTCCTGTAACTAAAAAAAGAAAATATCAATAAAAAAAATAAATAAATATCTTTGTAAACACAGTCCATTTTCTCAAAAGCTTTCGGACTTCCGATTGTTTCTAGCATTCAATTCATTTAAGAATTGCAGAAATAACATTGCTTATATTTCTAGTTGATTGTATGATAAAAAATAAAACTAAAATATATTAAAATGTATGTTTCAAATAATTTACATTTGTTAGATTTGATGTTATTTATGCTTTGTTTCATAATACACTCCAAAAAAATTAGAAATAGATCATATGAATAACATAAACAAATAGTTTACATTCCTAGTTGAATAGAAATAGCATTGCTTATATTTTGATAAAAAATAAAACTAATTTAAATAATTTAAATTTGTTAAATTTGATGTTAATTATGCTTTGTTTCATAATACACTCCAAAAAAAAATTTAAAAATAAATCATATGGATAACATACATAATATGAAAGATATTTATAGATTCTAAAAACAATCCCACTAAAAAAACTAAATTACACTCCAATGAATGATTAAATGATTAGTAGAAAGGGGTATAACCTTATTCCAGCTAAACAAAGGGAGACTCGCCCTGTAAAAACTCAAAAAAACAAAATCTTCTTGCACGATCTCCTACTACCGATCTAATGAAGTGTTGCCTTGCATTACACTCAAATGAATGATTAAATGATTAGTAGAAAGGGGTATAACCTTATTCCAGCTAACAAAGGGAGACTCGTCCTGTAAAAACTCAGGAAACAAAATTTTCTTGCACGATCTCCTACCACTGATCTAATGAAGTGTTGCCTTGAATGGCATTTTTATAGCAGTTATATAGATGGGAAATATTCATTGATTTATCGTAACGATGATGTTCTCTTGACCCTTCTCTTTATCATGGCCTCGTGTCCGTTGGATGGATTACTAAGGGATAAGATAAGGTATAACACGCGAAGTCAAAGTGTTTAGGATCTTAGGTTTAGGGTTTCAATCAAAATGTATAGGAACCTGGTTTCAATCAAATAAGTCTAGCATTTAATTACCTTACTTTAGGGTTATGTATGTTTATATTTTTTACTTTTATTATTCATAAATATTACCTTATGTTCCACTTATGGGGTCTATTGGTTATCAAGAAGGCCAATGGCCTAGGGAGGCCACCTCCATTGCACTTGGGAGCGGGGTCTGCCTAGCATCACCCAATGAGGTGGGTGCACATTATTAATATTTGAGTTTTTTTACTTTTAATAAATTAAAAAAAAAAATTACTTAATTTTTTAAATAAGCTGTCTTTTATATTTTTGAAATAGTGTACTATTAATATAAAATAATTTTTGTTTTGATTATATGGTTATACAATAGTATTGTAACAATTTGGCATACCGTGTCCCGAGGGTTAGGTGGATTGGTTGGCCCACTATACCCAGGGTCATTGGCCTCAATTCACATATTCATAGTTGGCTAGTCATTATCCTTGGAGTTTGGTAAGGAGGATTACATCCGTGTAAAAATACATGTCTTCTATATTGTCCTAAGAATATCACAGTCCTTGATTGCAGAAATTCAAAATGGAGATAAAAATTGATATTCCAACCTATGAAGGGGAGTTAGATCCTAAAAATTAGATGGATGGCTAAATAAATTGAAGGTTTACTTCATTTTTAAGTCTTATACATAGGTACAGTAGATGAAATTTTCTAGATTGAAACTGGGTGGTCATGCTCTCACATGGTGGGAGGTATACTCAGCTGGATTTGCAAGAAATCAATAGCCAGCTGTGGAAACATGGGAAAAATGTGTGAAGTCTATAAGGGCTTAATTTTATCATATTGGCTATCAAGAGAAGATGGAGGAGAGATGGCTATTTCTAAGACAGAGGTAGGGCCAAATTGTCCAAGAATACACCACAAAATTCAAAAAATAAGTTGTGTTAATGGGTGTTAATCTTCATGATCCTCAAATTTTTAAGAAATATAAGTGTGGTTTGTCTTATCAGATCAATATAGAACTGGAATTATTTTATGCCAATGACATTGATGAGGTATGTATCAAAGCCACATACCTGGAAATGAGGGTCAAGAAAATTTAATAAAAGATAATAAGGTATTAACTTCATCTAAACCCTCCAACCCTATAGAGAAAACCAAGGGTTTCAATAATAAAAACAAGAAGAAATTAGGGGCTACCACAAAATAACAAAAGGATGAAAAAATTGCAAGTGTAATGTTGACCACTCATTCAAGTGAGGATTGTTGGAAGCTACACCCTGAAAAGAGGTGAAAATGGTGGAACAAGGGAAATAAGAAATCTGCCAATTCTTCTAAAAATATTGAGCAGGAGGAAGAAGGGTGTTTTAAGGAAGAGGATGAAGGAAAGATAGTATGTGCTACCAGAATTAAGCATTTAAGGCAGGATCATACCTCTAAGAAGAAGGAACAAGATATAGAGACCAAAAAAGAGGAATTATTTTGGGTCTACATACAAGTGTAAAGGACACAAATAATAACATTGTTTGACAACGGATCCCAATGAAATTTAATTTCTAAGGATCTAGTGAGTTCTTTAAAAACTTAAAAGCAATTTAGACTTTTAAATAAATTGCAGCAGATTAAAACAGAAATAATAAAAGTACTAAGAGCATCACACATAACACGGCATTTTAACGAGGTTCACCGATGTGGCTACTCCTCAAAAAGACTGCTTGGACTACCATCCAAATCCAGTCAAATGCAAAGCTACAACTTTACATAATCATTCACCAGGACCAACTGGTAAGAGGCACCAACCTCTAAATTTTATCTGCTACAATAGAATGGAGCACCAACTCCAATTTTTCCAGCACCAACTGGAAAGAGGCACCAACCCCTTTTTCAAGCTACAACTTGAAGATAATAATAAAAATTACAGAATGTAAACTTTCACCTCAATTATCACGATCCGCTATTTTTTACGATCTGCCGCTTGTCGACATTCGACTGCTACTGTGAAAAATGATTCGCACTTTTTCAACCACTCCTCTATATCTCTCCGCGTTCTCTGCTGCAACTTCACAGAAATATTACTTCTACAGCCAGCACACTGTCATTTCACACTCGGAACACGACTTCTGCATACCGCGTTCTTATCTTCTCTTTGCACCACTCACTCTGCTGCACCTTCCATGAAATCTCACTTCTACCATCTGCGTATTTTTGCCTCGGCCTTTAAACACACCGTCTGCATATCGCTCTCTTTGTTCTCGATCATTCGATACGCACTCACTCACTATCTCATCGCTGCGATCTCTTTTCTTTAACTCCAAAGAACTATCACCGACTTACACTCTGCTGCACACGAACTTCATTTGCATATATCGCATCACGCCCACATTTCAACCTTGCAACGAGTCCCGCATTTTTATAGAAGAGAATATCCCATCAAAACATTCTCAAACACGTCGTACTGCAACCCTAATTAGGTCAACATGAAACCCTAGAATTTTTCGGTTGCTTAACCTTGCTTTGTCCACAGGAAACCCTAATTGATCCGTTGCAAAACCCTAGCAACGTCGGCTTTGAAAACAAGCCGGTGAACGACTTTTAATTTAATTTTAAAATATTAATTTAAATTTTAAATAAATAAATAAAATTTAAACTGGATATTTAAAATTAAATATCTTCATCATCGGAGCACCTTTTTCAACAAAACGAAGAGCTAACTTGGGTTTTAAGAAAAACCCATTTCAAAACTGCTGACCATGGATTTAAACAAAACCTATAATTTAGTCTGCCTTGGTTTTCACAAAAACCCTTCTGCTCTTTGACATCAATGACAACATCAACACTTGAGCAAGGGCAATGTACCCAAGGTACCCAAAATAGAAAACAAAAAGAACAAAATACTGTCCAAGAAATTAGAAGAATATGAGGATGAGATTGAAGATCTCTTCCTACAAATTCAAAAGGCCAAGAAATCAGAAGAAGCCTTGAAGACACAGCTGGGTAATAAGAATGATGTATACAACACAAGTGAAGAGGAATATAAACAGGTTATTGTTGATCTAAAGCTACAAGTAGAACATAACAAAAGGATTGAAGATATTCTTAGGTCTCAGATCAATGAGAAAGAGACTGTATGCTGCCAACAAGAAGAAGAGATTGTTTCATTGAAGAAACAACTAAAAAAGGCCAATATAAATCTCAAATTTGAGAAGAGCACAGAGTTGCTAGATACAATGATAAATCAACAAAGAAGCTCCATAGCTAAGTTTGGTCTTGGATATGAAGCTGAACAACCTTCATCCTCCAAATATGCAGAGAAGAAGAAGTCATCGGTTGAAGGATTGAAACAAGAAAATTCCCAAGTTGAATCCTCAAAAGGAAGAAAATATCAAAGAAGATCTACAACAAAGCAACCACAGCAAAAGAGGTTCTCTCACTCTCACTCTTTTAATAATAATGCTTTTTATGGCTATTGTTCTAAATGCAACCACTTTGGTCACAAGAAAATTTATTGTGGACTGAACAATAGATCAAAGAGTTATGCTGATAAAAATACCTCTAATTTTTTGAGTGAACACCCTGTGCAATGTTTTAAATGTAATGGCCATGGGCACATAGCAAGGTTTTGTTCAAGCACTTCCGTATCCAATCTAAGGCAATACCATAGATTTCATCATACACATAGAATGCAATACGACAGGGAATAAAACATGTGCAATGTTTTAAATGCAACAATCAAGGGCACATAGCAAGGTTCCGTCCAAGCACTTCTATATCTAATCTAAAGCAAAACCCTAGATTTCATCAGACACAAAGAGGACAACACCGACAAGGAACATATCATGTGCATAAAAGAAAAGAAAATAATCATCCATCAAGAATGCACAAGATACAACCCCACAAGAGAAATGTTCAATTTCACGAATAGGAGCAAAATAGGGATGTTGTTGAAAAACCCAAGCCCAAGTTCAGGAAAGTCTGGAGAAAGACAGAATAAAGGAAATTGTGTCTCCTTGGACTGAAGGAGGCTACTCTGCCATTGCTCTAAGCAACTCCAGGTGGCACATCCTCAGGAGGAGCAATATTAAAGTTTTATTTTAATGCTCCTATGTATTTGTCTACGTATCTGAGGATGAAAGGTAAGCAGTCGGGTTAATGTTGTATAGTTGTTAAAGTGTGTTTTTCAGTTTATATAGTGGTTTGTGGAAATGCCATGAAGTGTGGTGTTTAATTTGAGAGCTGTCACCATTGGTAGTTTTGAGATATGTCACTATTGTACTGTTGATGATTCTTAATACCACTGTTCAAAATTACGAATCATAATAGTCCAAGTAATTTGCTCAACGAAAGAATGCTTGCCCTAGCCGTGTATTTGTGTTTCGAGCAGCATGTATTTGTTTTTACTCTTTGATGTGAAGATTGCCGGATCTTTCATGACACCTTGGTGAATATATTTAATTCACAGACAGTTTTGTTTTAACTATTGATTTAATGCCAGTCCAAGGATAAGAAGCTTGATGCTGAGTAAGGTGCACTACGGTTGGCCATAAAGTGTTTGAAAAAATGTCTTCTTCTGACATGCATAGTTGAAAGTAAGAGTTGGCGATAGAAATTGCGAGTCGTTGGACAAAAATTGGTACAGATGTGAGTCACTTGTCAATTTTTTTGACAAAAGTGAAATCAGCATGTTGAATGGGAAGATTGAAGAAAAAGTTTTTAATGAGCAGCCAGATGATTTCTAGCCTGGTGATGAATAGTTGAGTTGCTTTCATAGTGGTTGTTTTGATCAAGTTAATGCTTTTCTTGATACATGATTTGGGCTTACTCCATTGAGTTTGATTTGAGCAAGTTATTCTTTGCCTTGGTGATTTATGTTGGTGGCTGTCTTGTTCAAATACCTTTGGAAGGAAAAGGATGTCTACTAGTTTCCTTTTCATGTAGTGATTGGTTGAATGCTTCAAGGTTAATCTTGATTTGAATGATGTTGGTTAAACCTTATCTATAAGCATTGTTGCTAAAGCCCTAATTGGTTGAGAAAATATGTTGGTTGTGTTGTGGTACAGTGTTTGGTACTTGCACAGAGTTGAAAGTGGATTGAGGTAGCCTATTGGATTCTCACTGTAGAGAGAGACAAACAACTGTCATTGGGTTCAAGCTTGTTGAGAATATATCCAAGATGCATGGTGAAGTTGTATGCAGATGTTGTTGGCATTGCAGAACAAAAAGTTGGCTATATAAGATTATTATATGCCTTCACTAATAGTGGACAAGTTTGAGTTTGCAAAGCAATAGAGGGTAGTTGCACAGAAGACAGTGGTTCAATCATGTTCTTACACATGTTATATTGGTGAAGTTGACGGTGATGGTGTCATTCACTGGTTATTGCTGCTATTCACATTGTTGATTTTATTGATGCCTATTATGCTTATCATGATGTTGTCAATCAGTGAAATGAAGTGGTCTTGGACTCAGGGGGAGCATTTGTGTTTTTTTTTTCTTCTTGTTCATGCTTGGAATATTTGCTAATTGTAATAATTTGTGTCTAAGAATATTGTGCATAGACTCAGGGGGAGTCTGCAGCAGCCCTTTGGTATTATTGTCAAAGGGGGAGAAGATTTACGAGGAAAATTGCACGTGTTGCCAACAATTCCAAAGGGGGAGATTGTTGAGCAAAGTGCAAAAAATAGTATTGTCATTGTTGTCAACACAGTCAGACAGATTTATTGATGCAATGGACAAGAGTTTATTGAACAGCAAGGTGCAGCCAAAGTACAATGGATAGGAGTTCAATGTAGAGCAAGGTTCCCAATTTTGGCTAAATCAGTCAGGGTTGATCTTGGATTAGTACACAATGGCTAAGAAGAATAGATCCTCATCCAAAAAGGCATCCCAGCCAGTTTCAGTTCCTATGGTTGAGAAAATTGAACCAGAAATGGCAGAAGAAATGAACTATGAAGTTGAAGAAGTTGAGGCTGAAGTTGATTTAGAGGGTGAGCTAGTGTCTGCCCTTATGGAATGGGAATCGGAGAAAAAGAAGAATGAAAAATTGTCAAGGAAACTTAAGGATGCAAACAACATTATTGCCAGTTTAAAAATACAGACTGAAGAATACAAGAAAATGTCCCAAGATCTGGAAATACAGGTATCCATGAAGATAGACCACTGCAGCAAATTGGAAGAAGAAAATGTGAGTCTTCGAATATAGATACAAGAGCTGGATCGAAAAATCAACTGTCATGTAAAACGTGAAGAAAGCTCGATGAAATTGGACAAAATTCTGAGCGATCAAAGATCCACAGTATCAAATTTGGTCTCGGCTTTTCGAAGGAGAATCATCAAGCTGGACCAAAAGCAAGCAATGTTGAAAGTGAAAAGAACAAAGACAAGAATCAGGCAAAAGAAAGATATAATGCCAGACCTGAAATAGCAGCTGACAATGATGGCTTTACTAAGGTCACACATCAAAATAATAGAAGATCCAAGGCTCCAACAACAACCTGGCCAAGACCATATTTCAGGTTTAATCATTATTTCTATGGTTTTTGTTTCAAGTGTAATGTTTATGGGCATAAAATTGTTGACTCGCAAATACAACGTAGGTCCAAGAAGTTTCACTAGTAGAAATGTGTTTGCTCCTTTAATGAGTTATGCAGTAGAGTGTTTTAAGTGTCACAACTTTGGTCATATTGCCAGAAATTGTCGTAGTATGTTTGTTTCATATCAACCTCATGAAAGCAGATTTCAACCGTATAGAGCAAAACAAAATAGAATTTATACTGAAGGATATGTGCAAAATTCTAAAAAGGGGAAGTCACGACTAGAACCCAATACCACAGCTTAAAACAGAATGGAAACAAAAATAACATCTCGAGAAAGAACTGGATTCTTTAATAGTGCGAACAGACTTTTAGAGCTCAGAATAAACATGTTCCTTGGATTCTTGATAGTGGTTGCTCAAGTCATATGACAGGTGACAAACAGAAATTCGAAAATCTACAAAAGTATGAGGGTGGTTCTATAAAATTCGGCAACAATGACGGAGCCAAAATAATAGGTAAAGGAACGATCAAAATTAGTGAAGGAAAGATCAAGTCAGAGGAAGTTTTATATGTGGATGGTTTGAAACATAATCTATTGAGTGTGAGTCAAATCTATGACAAAGGACATGAAGTAGTTTTCAAGAAGCATGGTTGTGAAGTCAAAAAAATAAACAATAGAAAATTAATAGCAACCGGCTCAAGGACGTTTGGCAATCTGTACACACTCTCAGAGTTTTCAAAAGGTATGTGCTTCATGGGACAAGAAGAAGAGAACTGGTTGTGGCATAAGAGGCTTGGACACATAAGTTTTGATAATCTGGTAAGAATTAGCGCTAAACAAGCAGTGAGAGATATTCCAATCATTAAAAAACCTGCAAATAGTATGTGTGCTTCATGTCAGAAGGGTAAACAGACCAGATTTTCATTTAAAATAAGAGAACATCACACTAACAGGCTTGGTCAAAATAGGTTTAGTCAGAACTGTCTTAGTCAGAACATGTGGATTCAAAGAACAGATATGCCTAAAAGAAACAACACTATTACTTGTTATAAGTGCAACAATAAAAGTCACACTGTCAGACAGTGCAGAGTTGAAATTCTAGGATATAGGAACAGGAATAGTGGCATGATCAGGTCCAAGGATCAGAACAATGACAGGAACAAGAATATGGTCAAAGAGTTCAAGAGAAGACCCGGCAAGGAAGTTATAGACGTTGATGTTGATCAGTGCCTAATGGGAGTTTTACTCCCACCCCAAATTAATCACCTCATCAGGAGGTGGGGGAGGGACTAAGCTAAGAGGCTCATTCTTAGTTCCGAGCCCCAAAGGTGGCCCTTTTCCATTGATGACAAAGGGGGAGAGATATGAGTAAGGGGGAGAGCTTCAAGTGAAGAGGAAAGCTTCAAGTCAGGGGGAGCAAAACTTCAAAGAGATTGATTTTAGTTTTGGCTCTTGAAGATGTGTTTTTAGTAAAGGGTTGCCATCAATGACAAAGGGGGAGATTGTTGGCAATTTTGGGTACCTTGGGTACAATGCCCTTGCTCAAGTGTTGATGTTGTCATTTTTGTCAAAGAGCAGAAGGGTTTTTGTGAAAACCAAGGCAGACTAAATTATAGGTTTTGTTTAAATCCATGGTCAGCAGCTTTGAAATGGGTTTTTCTTAAAACCCAAGTTAGCTCTTCGTTTTGTTGAAAAAGGTGCTCCGATGATGAAGATATTTAATTTTAAATATCCAGTTTAAATTTTATTTATTTATTTAAAATTTAAATTAATATTTCAAAATTAAATTAAAGTTGTTCACCGGCTTGTTTTCAAAGCCGATGTTGCTAGGGTTTTGCAACGGATCAATTAGGGTTTCCTACTGACAAAACAAGGTTAAGCAACTGAAAAATTCTAGGGTTTCATGTTGACCTAATTAGGGTTGCAGCCGACGTGTTTGAGAAAGTTTTGATGGGATATTCTATTCTATAAAAAGGCGAGACTGTTGCAAGGTTAGATTGTGGGCGTGATGCGATATATGCGAATGAAGTTCATGTGCAGCAGAGTGTAAGTCGGTGATAGTTATTTGGAGTTAAAGAAAAGAGATCGCAGCGATGAGATAGTGAGTGAGTGCGTATCGACTGATCGAGAACAAAGAGAGCAATATGCAGACGACGTGTTTAAAGTCCGAGGTAAAAATACGCAGATGGTAGAAGTGAGATTTCATGGAAGGTGCAGCAGAGTGAGTGGTGCAAAGAGAAGATAAGAACGCGGTATGCAGAAGTCGTGTTTCGAGTGTGAAATGACAGTGTGCTGGCTGTAGAAGTAATATTTCTGTGAAGTTGCAGCAGAGAACGCGGAGAGATATAGAGGAGTGGTTGAAAAAGTGTGAATCATTTTTCATAGCAGCAGTCGAATGCCGACAAGCAGCAGATCGCAGAAAAACAGCAGATCGTGATAATTGAGGTGAAAGTTTACATTCTGTAATTTTTATTATTATCTTCAAGTTGTAGCTTGAAAAAGGGGTTGGTGCCTCTTTCCAGTTGGTGCTGGAAAAATTGGAGTTGGTGCTCCATTCTGAAATTTAATTTCTAAGGATCTAGTGAAGCAGTTGGGATTGAATACTGTGGATCATCCACAAGTTAACCATATCCATTGGGATGGGAGCATAAGGACGTGGAGCTACAGGTAACCAAGCATTGTACTTTACAATTTTT
This sequence comes from Wollemia nobilis, assembly GCA_028583015.1. Lineage (NCBI taxonomy): Eukaryota > Viridiplantae > Streptophyta > Pinopsida > Araucariales > Araucariaceae > Wollemia > Wollemia nobilis. Next base: position 1,606,759 of record JAQPPZ010017240.1, on the reverse strand, counting down.
TGTTAAAAATAAATTTTATGATGTAATTACTTGTGATGTAGTACCTCTTGATATTTTCCAAGTAATTTTTGGTAGCCCATATTTATGGGAAATATATGCTTTGTTTAAGTGAAGGTGCAATGTTTGGGAGTTGAAGAAAGGTGGAATCACCTATGTGATTAATCCCAGTAGGTTGGAAAATAAATTTTAGCTTGTGACAGTGCAGCAGGTTAATCATTTTATGAATGTAAGTAAGAGATTCATGTTATTTATGATAAGAGATATGAATAGTAATGTGCAATTCAGTAAGGAGGTGGAAAAACCAACTTTACTCCCCAACAAAAGAAGGAATTTGAGCATATTTCTTTTGAAGAGTACAAATGGAAGTATGAAGAGAGTACAAAGGGAAGCATGAAGAAGATGTTGAACTTGGGAAGAAGTACAAGGAGTTGAAAAATGGACTGCAAGGCAAATCCAATAGGATTTTTCATTTGAAAAATGAATTGTTGTTCAAAGAGGGAAAACTCTATGTGCCCAAGGGAGATAAATGCTTACAACTGATAAGGGAAGCTCACACATCACTAGTTGTTGGTCATTTTAATATGCACAAAATAGTAGCTAACCGCCAACGATATGTCTAGTGGTCCAATATGCATAATGATGTGTCTAATGTTATCTATGAATGCGAAAATTGCAGCTCCATGAAACCCAACAACTGTAAATGTAAAATGCTAAGTAAGGCAAAATGGATCTCCAAGAAGCAAGCGAAGAAATAATATTCCCATATGAAGAAAGATGATTTTGAGGGACCAAAATCCTCCAATGGGGGAGATCTTGATAAAGAGATCAATTAAAAAAATTCATCTACAGGAAGTGTGGAAGGATCTCCGAATAAAATTCCCAATTTGGAGCAATCAACACTCATTGAAACAGAGCATGGAGGAAAATTGGCTTAACTTCCATCATTTAATGAGTGGTCAACACCCATTTAATAAAATAGGTTGGTTTTAAATAACCAACACCCATTTAATAAAATGGGTTGGTTTTGAATAACCAACACTCATTTAATAAAATGGGTTGGTTTTGAATAACCAACACCCATTTGATAAAACAGGTTGCAAGCATTTAAGAAAAAGGGGCTACACACATTTAATGAAAATGATTTTCTTTTTTACAACACTTTGTGGAAAATAGTTGCACAGAATTAATGGAAAATAAAGATAAGAAAAGACATCAGAGCAAGGGGAGCACAGTTGGAGAATGGAATATTACAATATAATACCACAGTAAGGATTGTAATCGAATTATTATTTCCATTAAAAATCTGCAAAAGTATCTTTGATCATGGTTTTACCCATTTTGGGGTTTCCACATACATTTGGAATTTCTCCTTAAATTATGTGTATGTTTTTTTTTAATCTGATATTATTGCTATTATTTACCTTAATTGTGAGAATTACCAGATTAATACTAACACATAGAAATAGTTTATCTTTTTGAAAATAACCAGACAACACATCAATGCTTGTATTCACATTGTGAATTTACGAAGAAGTTTTTGGTTCAAGTTTCAGAGATCCTCAATCACAAATTAAGCATAAGGATTATGAAAGATCCATATATTTGTATGTAGAGGTGAATCCACAATGTGGCACTTTACAGATCAATTTTTCAATTCAAATGACCTTTGGGATGTTAGTCCTTCAATTTTTTAATATACACGAGGCATTGGGAAAAATCATATATCATAAATATTGCATAGAATATTTTACCCAACAAATGGTTACAAGCAAAGTATACAACTTTAGATATTTTATTAATAATAAGATCATATCACAACCAATTCTCTTGACTTTTGTTTAACCCAATAATGCTTATCCAAAGCCATTTATCTTCTAGTCTATGTGGCTCCAAGACCTTGATTTCTTTCATATGGTTATGTTATAGTGAGATGAAGCAAATTTTGAAGGATCATATATGTATAGATTTGTTCACAATATAAAACATTTAAATGAGAAAATGAAAATTTAGAATATCAAATATTTTGGTAACATTTTTAAAGAAAAGAAAGATATTGAATCCAATCTCAAAAATTTACAAGAGAAAGTAGAAACCAATGGAATGGATCAAGATATTTTTGTAATCTCCCTTGCATGAATCATAATACCCATTACTTTGTAATCTCCCTTGAATGCTTGGGCCCTATTAGCACTTTTTATTGTAGCATTTTAGATGACCAATGTGTAATGGATCTTATAACTCTCAAGTAGCTAAACGTCTTAGATAAGTATAGTTATGTATTTTAGTTACTATGCTCTTATATATTTAAGATAATTGTTTTCTCCCTACCTATGTAACCTCTTACATATGCTCTATATGGTATTTTCTCACATTCATTGATGATTTTTCTAAGTTTCTATGGTTATAACCATTAAATTCAATAACCAATCCATTGATAAGGTCAAGCACTTCCAGAAAATAACATAAAATTAAAGTAGAAAAAAATTTAATACTTAAGGACCAATGTTGGTGAAGAGTTTACTAACAATGCCTTTACTTGAGAAAAAAAGATATTACTTGGCATCACACCATTATTTATAATACTTAGAAAAAAAGATTTGTTGAGAAAAATAATAGGGTCATATTATAAATATAACATTATATTATATATACCAAATACATGGACTCAAAATTTTGAGGTAAAATAGTGTAATTTGTAACCGGCCAATCCAACCTGAGACGACCGTGTGAGAGGTCTGAAGCTTGTTTTTTGTGTGTCATTCGTGTGATACGATGGCATGACGATTTCTCGGAGGTAGAACGGAGGTTGAAATCTACGTGAATATTGCTGAAAAAAAAACAAAAAATAAATAATCTAAAGGTCGTCTTTGCCAGTGTTAGAGGTGAATCTGGAGTGTTAGCAGCAAACGGATGAAGACACTGTGTTTATGGTCAGTCAAATCACATGGAATCACATAGAGGAGAGGTGCATTATCCATAGTTAGACATCCCTAAAAAAAATTCATGCATCTAAGAGACTACAATCACGGTTTGAAACGTATTGAAATGTGAGCATGTTGAAGTCGTGATTGGTTTACTGTTACAAAAGGAGAAGCACTCCATGGATAAAAGAATTTAAAAAAACATGGAGGACAAATGTGGATCAGTTTTGAGTGAGATAAATTTCTCATTGTTGGCGTCTCGATCAGAGAAGAGTTTGGGCATAGAGAAGAATTTTTGTGAAAAGGAATGCATTGGACGACGTGAAGTGTGCACTGGATTATGTGAATTGAGGTTGATTTGGTGTCTTCCTCCATGAATTGATTGCTACAGAGGAGTTATATTATGCAATGATGTGAGTGCAAAACAACAAGTTCTTATGAACAAGTGTGAGAACGTATTACATTTTGACTCCTAGTGTGTTGAAACTTCCATTCGTTGTGATGTGCCCTTGAGAAGAAAGAACTCACACACTGACGTGAATACATTTTGGACTAAACGTGAGATGTATTACATTTTGGTTCCTACGTTGATTTGTTTATAGAAGATCTACGTTGATGCATATTATAAAAGACATTTGAATACTGGAAGAGCAGTTTGTGTAAAAAGGTAATTTTTTGTTTTTATTTTGCAAATAATATTAAATTTTTGTCAATTTTTTAATAATTTAATATTATTTTGATTAAAACATATTTTTTTTAAATTCATAATTTTTAGTCCAAATTATTTTATTATTACTTAATGATTGATAAAACTTTAATTTTGCAAAATTAAAATTCAATAAATCAAACCATAAGGAGTAAATTTTTTTTTTTTTAATTTTATTGAGTTAGCAATGGCTACTAACAATAATCTTCCTATTCCTGAGTTCAACGGTCTTGATTATGAGTATTGGTCTATCAAGATGAAGACCTTACTCATTGTCAAAGGGCTATGGGATATATTCGAAGAAGGATACACCGAACCTGTCGATTGGACAACCTTGAGTGCAGCAAATAAAACCAACAAGAAGGATACCCAAAAGAAGAATTCTTTTGCCCTCTACCATCTTCAAGCAACCTTGTAGAAAAACATATTTCCAAGGATTGCTTCTTGTTCAACAACACTAGAAGCATGGGGAGCCTTGAAGGATAGCTATCAAGGGAGTAATCAAGTGAAGCAAGTGAGGCTTCAAACCTTGAAGAGATATTTTGAGAATCTTAAAATACAAGATGATGAAAATGTAGGTAATTATTGTGTAAGAGTGAAAGCCATTGTAAACAAAATGCAAACCCTAGGAGAAGACATCAAAACTGAATTGGTTGTGAAGAAATTGTTGAGAACACTTCTTCATAAGTGGAATCATATTGCAATCATAGTTGAGCAATCTAAATATTTATGTACTCTAACTTTTGATGCACTAATTGGTTCTTTGATGTCTCATAAAAATATACTACAGGGTTCTTCATCATCTAGATTTGGAGGTGATGAAAAAGCATTCTCATCTAAGGAAGGTGAGACTCATGGCAATGCACAAGTAAGAGGCCAAGGAAGAGGACAAAGGAGAGGCAAAGGAATAGGTAGATCAAGAGGTGGCAACCAAGGAAGAGGAAGAGGAAGTGATAAATCAAAGACAGCTTGTTACAATTGTGGTAAGCTTGGTCACTTTGCTAAAGATTGTTGGTCCAAGACTTCTCAAGAAGGGAGAGGTCAATATGAAAACTATGGAGAAGAGGAAGGAACTTCTTCCAATTTGTTCCTTACTTATGGAAAATCAGATCAAAATCTCAATGAAACTTGGATTTTGGATACTAGTTGCTCAAATAATATGAGTGGCAAAGAAGAGCTATTTGCTATAATGGATTCCACCTATAAGTCAAAGATCAAATTAGGATATGACAAGGCACTACAATTTGAAGGTATGGGAGCCATGGAGGTTCCAACAAAATAAGGCACAAAGAAGGTAAACAACATCTATTACACCCCCAAACTCCACATAATTTGCTTAGTGTTGGACAAATAATGGAAAAAAAAAGGCTTGTTTTTGAAGATGGAAAATATGTAATTTTTGACAAAAAAAATTGTAATAGAGTTGTTAGACAAGTACCTATGACAAAGAATAGGTTGTTTCCTCTTAAGTTTGGGCAAAAAGGAGGTGCTCAACTTGCTAGTGTAGCCATAGAAAATCCAAGTGTGCTTTGGCACTTGAGATATGGTCATCTTAATTTTTCAAGCTTGAAGTTGTTGACTTCACAAGCTATGGTGTGTGGATTACCAAAATTTAAAAAGCACAAGGAGGTGTGTGAAGGATGTGTTTTGGGAAAACACTCAAGAATAAAATTTCCAATAGGACAAGCATGGAGAGCAAGCCATCCACTACAATTGGTAAATTTGGATATTTGTGGTCCTATGAATACCAAAAGCTTAGGTAACAATTCTTAATTTATCACTTTTATTGATGATTTCTCTTGAATGTGTTGGATTTAGTTTTTGAAAACTAAAGATGAAGCTTTTGAATTTTTCAAGGATCTCAAAAATAATGTAGATAATCAAAGTGATTATGTTGTAAAGAGATTAAGGATTGATAGAGGAGTGGAGTTTTGTTCAAATGCATTTATCAAATATTATAAATATTGTGGGATCAAAAGGCAATTAAATACTGCCTACACGCCACAACAAAATGGTGTGGCTAAAAGAAAGAACAGCACTACTATATAAATGGCTAGATCAATGCTTCAAACAAAGAAACTCAATAACATGTATTGGGTTGATGTTGTTAGGAAAATTGTTTACATTTTGAATATGATTCCTACTTCTAGTTGATATAGGATGACTCCCTATGAGGGATGGTATGAAAAAATTCAAATGTAAAACACTTCAAAGTTTTTGGTTTTCTTGCATATGCACATATTCCTGATGAGACAAGAAAAAAACTTGATCCCAAAAGTCAAGCATGTATTTTCATTGGCTATTGTGAGTCTTCAAAGGCATATAGACTCTACAATACAAAAACACACAAAGTTGTAATTTCTAGAGATGTGATTTTTGATGAAGGGGGAGTATGGGGTCATAAAAAAAAATAATTGATGATGGATCTCAAGATGCAATCTCCTCTCAAGTGCAGCCCATAAATAAAATCAACATTGGAAATGCTACTTCAAAGAAGAGGTCTACTCCAACAAGTGCAACAAGTGCTACTCCATGTTTTTCTCCACAAATATCAACAAGTTCTTCTCCAATTCCAATAGAAATAGATTCACCATCAAGAGGTAATATAACACTTCAGTACCATCCCTCCTACCAAATGTTGGATAAGAATTTTTAAAAAAGATACACTAGAATCCAAGCTAGTGAGATGAATGAATTTTCAAAAAGACTTGAAAATTTGCACATGTATGGTGATGATGAATCTCAAGATCCTAAGGGTGATGTTGTAAACTATGATTTAATGACTAGTGTAGAGCTAGAACCATCTAGTTATGAAAAAGCATGTACTCATGATGTATGGCAACAGGCCATGAAAGAGGAAATGACCTCTATAAAAAAGAATGATACATGGGAGCTAGTGGAGCTTCCTAAGGGTAAGAAATGTATTGGTTGTAAATATGTCTATATGACCAAGTTCAATTCTAATGGGAGCATAAGGTACTCTTAACATTCATGAGTTGAATTTTTGACCCTTTGTGGGTAGCCGAAGAAAGTACTAATTTGATGGTCTCTTATCTAGAAACAGGAGCAAAGGTATCCTCATAGTCAATCCCATACTTGTGAGTAAACCCTTTTGCTACTAACCTTGCCTTGTGTCTTTCAATGCTCATGAGCATTGAAAGACACAAGGCAAGGTTAGTAGCAAAAGGGTTTACTCACAAGTATGGGATTGACTATGAGGATACCTTTGCTCCTGTTTCTAGATAAGAGACCATCAAATTAGTACTTTCTTCGGCTACCCACAAAGGGTCAAAAATTCAACTCATGAATGTTAAGAGTACCTTTCTTAATGGGTACTTGAATGAGGATGTTTTTGTGTAACAACCTCAAGGCTTTGAAGAACAAGGTAACAAGAACCTTGTCTAAAAATTAAAGAAAGCATTGTATGGCCTAAAGCAAGCACCAACGACATGGTACTCATGCATTGATGGCTACTTTCAAAAGTATGAATTCACTAGGAGCAAAATTGAACCTACTCTTTACTACATGAAACAAGGTAAACATATTATCATTATGTGCTTATATGTGGATGATCTAATATTCATAGGTAGTAGTGATAAAATGAACGAGGAGTTGAAAAAATCCATTTTGAAAGAGTTTGAAATTAAGGATCTAGGTTTGATGCATTATTTCCTAGGAATGGAGGTACATCAAACAGGAATTGAAATCTTCATATGTCAACATAAATATGCTCATGACATGATAAATAAATTTGTTATAGACCAATGCAAGTATGTTTCAACTCCAATAGGTCATGGGATGCAATTAAGCAAAGAATATGGGGCACCAAAAGTTGACAAGACCATTTAGAGGAGCATGGTTGGGATTCTAATGTTCCTCACCAACACACAGTCGAATATTCCATATGATGTTTCTCTAGTTTCAAGGTATATAGACAATCCATCTACAAGAAACTAAAATAATTGTCAAAATTGCCTCTTTGTTAGCAAAAAAAAAAAGAAAATTAAAAAAAATAATTATTTTGCAAAAAATTATTGTAATATCACATCTTCGTGGAGGTATGACTAGCCAGTTGAACTAGTGTGCTCGATAAGAAGACAAGGTCACCACCTTTAGTTTATTGCTGACAACGCTCGAAATGAAAAAAAAAAATTATTGGGACTTTAGTCCCACATGCATTGGAAGGATGCACTCTGCGGTCTTTAAAAACATGATTTCTCCCCTTTAGTTTGATTGCCTACGAACAATCAAGAATGAAAAACTACACTTTTGCTGCCCACACCAACCAACAACAAGATGCCACATCAACACCCAAGTGGACCACCGATCACGCCACATCAACAACCTCCGTGCCACATCAAATATCAACTACCTTACGTCAGTCAGTAGTTTCCACATCAATCACATAGTCAGCAATCCACATTAGTCTCGTGATCCGTGCAAGTCCATGTTAAACAAATCTACCATGTTAGCCTATCATTTTCCACATCATCCACCACGGTTTGCATGTCTGCTATCTCTATCCGTGTGCAATATACATGCTTGGTTGACGCCTCGTTCTACGTGTTAGGTAGAGTTTATATGACTATCTAGTTTTGATATTCGTGACTGCACCATCCTCGTTACACCAAAATACCCTTGTTATCAACACATTCATGCATCCAATCGTTCTGTGATCTTGGAGTGCATGTTAAATGGTGAAGTGGTAGTTGAAACCACTGAAAGCACATTACCCAAAAGATAACCAACCACATTGCCCAATAAAATGCTCTGCTACTATGTCACGCAAACGATTAGATTGTTATTCAATTTAACATGTAATATATACATTGTATAAGGTAGTTGAAACAACCATGCAGTTCAATCAACCATCCCAACTACCTAATGACCTAACTCTTGGAGATTACCACTTAATCAAAATAATGTAATAAATATGCATGTAAGTATTATACTAACATATTCCTGCCCATATTTCATCCATAGTTCTGCAAAATCCTAGACCTAAAATTTATAATATTTGTACTCCCAAACATGTGGTGGAATGTTGCTAAAGTATCCTAGAACTAACATTTATAACCTTTGTACTCCCAAACATGTGGTGGAATGTTGTTGAAGTTTACTAGGTGATATTGTTAACAATTTTGTTGATAGCCTTGGCTCAAGGCTTATATGAAATAAAGGTAAATAATTGTTTGCCCTAGGTCACCCTTCCTTTTCGATAATTGGCATATGAAACTCTTGTAAACGTCATAATTGAACTCCCAAACATGTGGTGGAATGTTGCTAAAGTTTACTAGGTGATGTTGTTAAAAATGTCGCCCTTGCTCTACTATATATTCTTCCTTGGAAAAGGGAATTAAAACCAGCTTCATTACACAAAGTTTCATCTTCCTCCCAAGATATTCAACACCCAAAAATAGAGTAGCTACAGTACAAAACCAAATTTCACCACTTTTGTTACTTTTAGTAATGTCTAGCAAGAGATTCTGCTACTTCTTCTCATTGATGAAGTTGCTATCATCAATTAGTTCCTTCTGCATTTGCTAAATGACAATACCTAATTAAATGAAAAAATTTGTTCCCAATCTACATACCAAGCCAAACTTCTACATTTCCTAAAAGAAGATACCAAGCATTTGCTAAATAACAATATCTATTTAAATGAATTAATTTGCTCGTAAACCATATACCAAGACAAACTTGTGCATTTCCTAAAAGAATAGGCCAAATTGAACAAGAATTAGGTTAACTAGCATCCTCCACCTTTTTCAACTGCAGTTCTCATAGTTTTCCTTTTTCAACTGCAGTTCTCATAGTTTTCCTCTGGAAAATGCACTCATGCTCCAGACTAACATATCTTTTATATCTTGTTGCAAGAATTAACTGACAATCCACAAAACTAAACCAATCAACTAAATCACATTTTTACATAGATAAATAATAAAACAACTTCCGAATTCAAATCACTCTTTGGATTTATTAACACTATGTTATTTATTAACCCTGTTATTTATTAACCCTATGTAATTGCAATGCTTTGACACTTGTTCATGCAATCTAAAACTAAATTAAATATTTAAGCTTAGGAAAATAAAAATAGAAATTTCCGAGCAAAGCTTTTTGTGCTTACTGCACTTAGGGGCATAGACTTGTTTAGTCATATTCTTTGTTTTAGCCACCAGTCTTGCACATCTTGTTCCAACCAAAAGACTTACTTACTTACCTAGTCTTCAAAAACACATTTAAACGAAAAAGAATAAATAAACCAAAAAAAACAAAACAAACATTTAAAAACCATTTTTAGAATAAAACCAAGCCTCTCATGCAACATTTAAAAACCATTGTTGAGAATAAAACCAAACCTCTCATGCAAATACAAAATTCTTCCAAATCCAACAACCCACAACCGTTCTTGACCTTTTAAGGTTTTCAAAATAAGATTAAGCATGTTCAAATTAAGTTCAAATGTTTTCAACAAACTAGAGACAGTGTCTAACTCATCATCAATTTTACCTTTCCCATTTACACACGTCTCCAAAGTACACACGGCTTTGAACCTGTCAGAACATAACATCAACTCAATGCAAAATAAGAAAGCCCCACATCCAATTTTTTAGAATGACAAATCCTACCCAAACATTTAAAAAAAATTCTATACATGTATCTTCACTCTCCCCACTCTAACATAGCTGAAAAGAAAGCGTGTAAGACTCCAAAAATATATACAATGAATAATCACCCTGGAAGAACTCTGTCTGCTATAATCATGTTAAGTATTAACACTAGGCCCACAATTGTCGATATTAACCACACAAAATCAATCCCACCCTTACAAAAGCACAAAGAGGTGCTATTTAATAATTAAAAATAACCAAAAAAATTGAATGCTAAAAAAAATGTTTTACCATTTCCCTGCAACATTTTTGACACATTTTGGACTATTTCTGTATTGGTTATGTATAGCCTCTCCTTGCAAAAACAGTTGCATGTAGCTTTTTGGCTTATTACCACCTCTTCATCATTCCACTTTCCTTGCTATAAAATCTATGAAATTAAACGCCCCACTTCACATGCTTATATTCTCACCACCCCAAAATTGTTCTCTCCATGATTTACTAGAGTCCATGTTAAACATCAAAACAATAGATAATAAATTATTAACCTGTTTCTAGACCTATAGTAATGCCATCACATGTCACGATAAGGATTGCAGCAATATTTGTATCGTGCAGCAATATTTGAAATACAATAATGAGGCCAACATCTTCAAAATTGCTTATAGAAATAAAAGACCATCACATGCCACGATTAGTTTTGCAAAAAAGTTTGAAATACAAGTGTGAGGCCAAAATCTTCCAAATTGCTTATAGAAATAAAAGACATTTCTATAACTCCTACCATTTAAGAGTGTTGCAACTTAAAATGTCCCTTGGAGTGACATTTATTATCCATATTTCCAAAAAAAAAAACAGAACAACCTTCTAAAATAAGCAGAACAACCTTCTAAAACATCAACTACAACTTTCCCTTAACAGCCATGCAATGCCCCACAGAACACTGTCTTTTACAAACCCTCATCTCTGCTCAGCCAAGAAAGCTACAGAGCCTGCAACAAAAATTACATATCTACTGTTAATCTCTTATATCTAATGTCCCCTTAAGGTAATATATTGCAAATCTAAAATATCTTTTAGAAACCCTCATCTCTGCTCAGCCAAGAAAGCTGCAGAGGCTGCAACAGACAATTACATATCTACTGTCAATCTCTTATATCCACTGTCCCCTTAAGGTAATATATTGCAACAACTAAACAGAAATTATCAACCTAGTTGTAACAGTCAAAACACATGAAGTTACCCTCACAAGGGGATTTGCTGTCGGAGTGAAAATTAAAGAATTAGAGACCGACAGTTTAGACCTCCACCTGTATTAGAATGCAAACTTATAAAAGGGCATACAATCAACACAAATATTTCAGACAGCTTATATAAATAACCAATATCACACAAAACCTTTCATCAAATATCTAGTTCTTTCCCAGCCATTCACAAAATCTTTTCGGGTTTTCGCAAGCATTTATGTCTTTTCTGCAAATCCTGAAATATCCCAAAGCGATAATTCATCTGCACCCTGGAGTAATGTAAGCCAAAAAATTATAGTATACTTACTGGAGTAATGTAAGCCACAGAAATTATAGCATACTTATACCCAAGAAAGTATAGAACTTGAAATTTGATTCTTAATTGCTTCCCATTAACCAAAGGGCTCACAATATATCCTGTAAATAACAGGATAATATATCATGTAAATAACACCAGCATGTCATTAATGTTTTAGTATAGTCCATCATCTTTTCAAAATAAACTATTATAGACCTGTTAAAAAAAGATATAACCATTTTTAATTCCTCCTTTGATCTTCTTGTACTCCCCCTCGAGTTGCTCTTTGTTCTTACCCCACTGAGATTTTTGAATCATGGTATGTTGCTTAAGATTAATAGGCGGTACTATTACCAATTTTGCTGATAATCTCGCCTTAGACCCTTATATGATGTAAACACATGTTTTGAATCATGGTATGCTGCTTAAGATTAATAGGCAGTACTATTACCAATTTTGCTGATAATCTCGTCTAGACCCTTATATGATGTAAAGTTGTAAACACATGTTTGAGATCGGTCTTTGCTGATAGTCTCGCCTAGAACCTTATATGATGTAAACACATGTTTGAGACCAGTCACCTTCTATTTGGGTATATGAAATAATGAGCTGCAACATCAGAGACGATATAATACTTTTAAATAATCCAAACATATGTATTATTCACCATGTAATTTCTAATACACCAATACTTAAGCTAGTCAAATATTGCAGGTGAAAAATCGAATACACCAACCTCACATAAAAAGAAAAATTTGTCCTGAGTTTTTTTTACCTCACGACCTCATTGAATAACAAAGATCAGGGAAGACACTTTGTACAATGATCTTACATCACTCCCGTACGCCCTTGCTTACGTACCTTATTTTCATCATGCATTCAGAAGTATACGTCCCCAACATGCAAATGTTTAAACAAATGATTAGCAAAATAAAAAAGATACCCACTAAATCCTAATTTTTTAACCTTAATTGACAACAAAATCATCCTTTAATCTTATAACTCTGACGTATACTCCACCCATTTATGCTGGGAGAAAAATATTTTTACTGGAATCTGCATTCATACTCATGGATGTCAAGTTTATCTTCTTGCTTCTGTTTCTGCTTATATCGGCAAAAAAATGATAAAATTAATATTTCTTATGTCCCCTACACTTTCCCTAAGGAAAATAAATGAGAAACGATAATAAAAAGATTACAATGTACACCTTTCACCAGTCCTCTTGCCGTTCCTAATATTTGCTGTTCATTAATGCGTTTGATCGTTGATGATGTTAACCGATATTGATGTTGGCTGTCATTAAGCTTCCGCCATTTGTCTAAATACCATCTGTCTGTGTAGAATGTAAATCACACTCATCACCGATACTCCACTCATTTATGCTCACCGATACCCCACTCATTTATGCTGGGAGACAAATATTTGTACTGAAATCCGTATTCATACTCATGGATGTCAAGATTATCTTCTTGCTTCTATTTTGCTTTATTATCTTACTTCCTATATTTTTATGTCCCCCACACTTTCCCTAAGGAAAACAAATGAGAAACAATAATAAAAAAATTAAGAAGTCCACATTTCACCAATGCTATTGCCGTTGCTAATATTTGCTGTTCAGATGCTTCTGATCGTTGATGATGTTAATCAATATTGATGTTGGCTGTCAGCAACTAGTGCTTCCGCCATTTGTCTAAAAACCCTCTCTCTGTGTAGAATGTAAATCACACACAAAATAGTCTTGACAGTGTACCATCTTTTAGAAAAGGAAAAAATTTGCTATTAAAACTCTGTCAAACCCATTAAAAATAAATAAACACCTCTCTGTGCTCCACCTAAAATCACTGCTAAATTCCTTTCTATTAACCAAAGAGCACAATATATATCCTGTATATAACACCAATATGACATGCATGCTTCCGTGTAATGTGGCCTAATGTCTTATAGAAGATGAACTTTTGAAGAAAGGTAAAATCCTACCGCATGATCTGCCTGTAATTCCTCTTCTTCATCTTAAGATCAAATTAAACTACGCTTTGTGCTCTCCTTCAAATTGCAATGTGCTCTTTCCTCATTCAACTATTTTAATCATGTACGCTGCTTAAGCTTAATAGGTCATACCATTAGTAATTTTGGTGATAGTCTTCGAAGCATATGTAAATAAATGGTTGAACTGGTTCACCTCACGTTCTTTTTTTTTGGCATATAAAACTGAGCTGCAACGCCAGAGACAACGTAATACCTTAAAAAAATGCAAAGTTAATGTCGTTCATCATATATCACCAACTTGTATACAGATTAACAGTGTTGATAAAATAGAGTATTTTATTTTTGTAGTTACCCTTTTGCATTCAGATTACAGTGTTTATTTATAAACTAGCCAATATTTCATTTTTATTGTTACCCTTGCGGATACATGGCACAATAGATCTTTTCAAACACCATAGCTAAAATAGTCGAAGTAAACCAACCTCCCAATTAAAAAAACCCTTACCTCAATTTTTCCACCTGAATAATCTCCTTGAATAACTATACAGACAAGAAGAAAATTATACCCAAATTTTAGAACGGTCCCATACCCCTTTTACTTGGATACCTCATTTTCACCTTGCATTCAAAAACTGTACCTCCCCCAACGCTAAAGTCTGTGAAATAAACGTATGTAATCTAGTTAAAAATCTCACGAGAGCAAAATTACCTTTAAAACTCTAAACCTCCCATCAAAGTCAAGCCGTATATATGGTTTAAGTTATTGCCTTAACAACAAAGCAATGAGAGCAATATTACGTAAATGAGAGTTGCCCCAATAGAACAGATTGCTTGTTTAAAAAAATAATAATTTAAAAAAAAAAATAGCAGAGCAATATTAACATCCTGCGACACGCATTTGAGCTTATCTGGAACCAGCATTCATGTTCATAAACGGTAAGATTTTGTTATTGTTGCCCTCACGATCATTTAGAGAAAAAAAAAATAGAATAAAAAATAAAAAAATTAAAAAAAAAAATAACAGGAAAATTTACATCCTGCTCCACGCATTTGAGCTGTACTTTAATTTTTCTGCAACCAGCATTCATGTTCATAAACGGTATGTTTTTGTTATTGTTGCCTTCACTATTATTTAGAGGAAAAAAATAGAATAGGAGCTCATATACTTACATCACCCATCTTCTCTACCTGTAACATATTCCACCTCAAAATTCTCTAACTGCATCATAACTTAAAAACATTGCCGCCGGCAAAAATTTATTATACATAATTCCCGAAGGACTCTGAAATTAAATAAATACATAGAAAAAAAGAAGTCTACCTTCACCACGTGACTCACAACGATTCTACTGAGAACAATCTCATCTATGTTCGGCAATAAAATATAATTTTCTGGCAACTAGACTAAATTTTTTTTTGCTAACAACCAAATTTAAATAATCAACCTAGGCGAATCCGAAAATTATTCTTACGGTTGAAACCCTTGAAGTAATAACCCTCGCAAGGCGATTGGTCGGCGGTTGCAAAATAAATAACTGGAAATCCTAGATTTAGCTCTTCCGCTGCAGTAAAATGAATTTTTTTTAAAAGGCCGTACAAACAATCATCAAATCATTCAAACAGCTTATATTATAAACAAATATCATTTAAACCCTCCAGTAAATATCTCGTTCTTCCCCACCCGTTCGCGATCCGCCATTCTAAGGCCATGTCTCTGCCAGAAATCATGTTTAATCTACGAACCCTAATATATCAGAAATCACTTTTCATCTACGAACCCTAATATATCAGAAATCGATATAAGCCACGATAAAAGTATGTATACATTCACCGTATAACGCCATCGCGAACACGTCACAACCAATCAATGCGACTACACAAAATTCTCGAATAACATATCAGCAATTCTGCAATTCCTTTTAACGTCGAGGTCCCCGAGGAACCGAAACTTTCAATTTCCAGCCTTCTCATCCCCAAATACTGTAATTCGGAATACTGTAACTCGGACTCTGGAGTCTATATATATATATAGATGAATGATCGGTCAAATCCAACCGACTAAGATTGCTTGTCGAATACGCGTGCCAGCTGTCAAAGGATCGTTTATTCAATGATCGGTCAAATCCAACCGACTAAGATTGCTTGTCGAATACGCGTGCCAGCTGTCAAAGGATCGTTTATTCAAGTTTGCGTGGATGGTAATCCGCCTTTCTTTGCCTTTCTTTGCAGCGGTAGCCTAACGGCTAAAATGAAGGAGCGATTTTTTTTTTTTTTTTTTTAAACAGTCGCCGAAGTGCGGGCACCGAAGCTTGGATCGCGTAGCGCGCACGGCAGGGGAGGAAGACGAACGAGCTTCGCCGCTTCACCAGCCGAAGTGCGGCTGTCGCAGCGCAGTGCGCACTTCGCACGTTTTGTGCCGAAGTGCGACAGTCGCTGCGCAGTGTGCACTTCGCACACTCTGTGGCCGAAGTGTGGCACTCGCGCGCAGAGCGCACTTCGCACAGTCTGTGGTCGAAGTGCGGCACTCGCGCGCAGAGCGCACTTCGCACGTTCTGTGCCGAAGTGCGACAGTCGCTGCGCAGTGCGCACTTCGCACAGTCTGTGGCCGAAGTGCGGCACTCGCGCGCAGTGCGCACTTCGCTTGGCCAAAGTGCCGAAGTGCGGCACTCGCGCGCAGTGCGCACTTCGCTTGGCCAAAGTGCTGAAGTTCGTCACTTGCGCGCAGTGCGGACTTCGCTTGGCCACTGTCGAAGTCAGTCACTCATACGCACTGCAGACTTCGCCGGAACAGACTTGGCCAAATTTTGGCCTTCAACTTCTTCGCCCTCCGCGGATGCCGTTAGGTTTGCCTGGCTTGGCAAGACCCGAATGAAAGGAGAGAAACGCCGGAACAAAGAACACCAAGGTTAAGACTTAAACAACTGCAAACCCTAAAGATGCTACAGACAAACAACAAACTTTATTCATATGAACAACTAGGGTTACAGAAATTCCTCAACCGAGGAAGTAACAACATCTGCAGGCTACGCTGCAGGATAAACTGAACAAGGGAAATGTCGAGTCTGCTGCTCGGACATTTATCAGCTGAGCCACACTGCTCACTGAATCACTCGCCCTTCTTTCTCTGCTCACTTTCATGAACTTCTCTCACACCCGCTCTGCTTCCTTCTCTTTTAGCTCTCTTCGCACTAGTTTGTCTGTAGAACCGAACCGTCCTTTTATAGCCGTGGGGAGAGGAGGATAAGGGTTATCCTCTGACGACTCCGGATAAGGGTTATCTTCGGACCGACCCACATCTAGGGTTTCTGACAAACGTCGACTGGGTATTAACACCTGCGGAGATCGGATCTGCCAGGTGTCAAATCTGTCAGAAGATAAGTGCGACGTCCTGTCACACTTGTCGGGATCCTGGATTGCGGCAGTGCAGTTTGGGCACAGGCGAGAAATCTGGGTTTATTTTTCTAACACCCTCCTTTAAACCTGATTTCATAAGCACTTTGACTCCAAGCTGCTCTCGCAATCGTCGAAGTCTTCCTCCTTCAAAGGCTTCGTAAAAATATCTCGCTAATCGCTCCTTGGATCCGCAAAGCTGCAGATGAATTTCTCCGGACTTCACCAACTCTCTCGATGAAGTGATAACGAATATCAATGTGCTTCGTCCGGCCATGGAACACGGGATCCTTTGACGATGCAATGGCCGAATTGTTGTCACGTGAAAATTGTTGTCGCGCCTTCCGGAGGATTAAACGATTCGCACGTGAACTCTTCGCGGCCATACTGCTCGGCATGCGGTCGTCGTGGCGGCGACATATTCTCGTTCGGTTGTGGACAACGCAACAATCGGTTGCTTCTTGGACGCCCATGAGACTGCCCCTGATCCGAGATGGAAAGCATACTCGGAGGTGCTCTTCCGATCGTCAGTACTGCCAGCCCAGTCACTGTCTTGTGAAGCCCACTAGCTCCAACTGGTCCCGTCTGGCGTAAAATAGGCCATGGTTCCGCGTCCCGCTGACATAGCGCAAGATCCTTTTGCCTGCTTGCCAGTGCGTGTCCTTCGGAGTCTCCATGAAACGGCTGATCAGGCTGACTCCGAACATCAGATCTGGCCGAGTTGCAGTCAAGTACATTAGACTACCAACTAGCCTCTTAAACAAGGTTGGATCTACAGACCTCCTTGTATCCAACTTGCTTAGCTTCAAACCTGTGGCTACAAGTGTGATGGCAGGTTTGCTGTCCTCCATCTTGAAGCGCTTCAGGACATCATTCACATACTTGCCCTGAGAAATGAAGATGCCATCTGCTGATTGGTCAACTTCAATGCCGAGAAAATATTTCATTAGCCCCATGTCAGTCATTTCAAACTCGGACTTCATGGTTGTTCTAAACTGCGCAAATAGGTTGTTGCTATTGCCGATAAATATCGATCGTCTACGTACGAGCGGACGATGATGAGCTCACTCGCTGCATTTGACTTCATGTACAGGGAGTGCTCATATGAGCATTTCTCAAACCCATTCTCCTGAAAATAGCTGTCAATCCGGCTGTACCAAGCTCGGGGCGCCTGCTTCAAACCGTATAGGGCCTTATTCAACTTCAGGACTTTGCCTTCTTGCCCTAGTATTTCATAACCGGGTGGCTGGTCTATGTAGACCTCTTCTTCCAACACACCGTTGAGGAAGGCAGACTTGACATCCATCTGGTACACGCTCCATCCTTTCTGAGCCGCGAGTGTCGAATCATTCCGACCGTGTCAAGTCGGGCTACAGTGTGCATACACCTCATGATAGTCAACTCCCCGACTTCGCTTGTAGCCTTTCGCCACTAATCTGGCCTTGTGCCTGTCAACCTCTCCTTGGGCATTAAATTTTGTTTTATATACCCACTTGACCCCAATGGTCTTCTTTCGTGCTGGAAGATCTGTTAGTTGCCATGTCTGATTCTTCTTAATGGCTGCTATCTCCTCATCCATCGCATTCACCTATTTGCGATTCTGACTTGCCTCTTCAAACTCCACTGGATCACATTCAGTAAAGAGAGAAAAATCAGAATAATCTTCATCTAAATGATTACGGGTTACCTCATAGATGTCTTGCAAGCTTCGAGTCTTTGCAGGAGTCCTCAGGTTCTGTATTCTGCTTGCAAGTGGAGGTGAGCGGGATGTTGAGGGTGTGCTGTTGCTGGCACCACTGTTGATGCTTGAAGGCACAGGTGGTTGAACTCTGTCTTCCTCCAAGTCTACAGATTCAACAGTTGCTGGTTCAAACTGACCAGTCTTTGACTTCCCGTTCCAGACTTCATCTTCCAGGAACTTCACGTCTCTGCTGATGACAAGCTTTTTTGTCATAGGATTGTACAACCTGTATGCCTTCGCTGGTTCGCTGTACCCTGTGAAGATGCATCTTTCAGCGTTGTCATCCAGCTTCTGCCGCTTCTCATCTGGAACATGTGCATATGCTATGCACCCGAAAACTCGCAAATGAGCCACACTTAGCTTCAACTTGCTCCAGGCTTCCTCTGGAATTTTGTCCCTCACACTCTTGGTGGGACATCGGTTCAACAGATAGACTACACAACTTACGACTACGCCTGAACTCATGTGGCAAACTTTTTGCCTTCAACGATGCTCCATGCCATCTCCATGATTGTTCTGTTCTTCCTCTCAGCTACGCCATTTTGCTGCGGCGTGTATCTGGTAGTGAACTGCCTCCGAATTCCATGCTGCTTGCAGAAGTTGTGGAATTCGTTGGAGATGTACTCTCCACCTCCATCAGTTCTGAGAGTCTTCAGATAATAACCGCTCTGTTTCTCAACCAGAGCCTTGAACTCCCTAAACCTTGCAAACGCCTCTAACTTCAACTTGATTGGATAAATCCAAGTCTTTCGGCTGAAGTCATCAATGAAGGTCAAGAAATACTTATTGCCGGCATATGAGGTGGTCTGCATGGGACCACAGATGTCTGAGTGCACCAGCTCCAAAGGCCGTGATGCTCTCCAAGACTGCCCTACAGGGAATGCATCTCTGTGCTGCTTGTCGACCTTCACAAACTTGGTTCGGTTGCTCTATAAGGGGTAAACCCTTCACCATCTCGCTTCTTGTGCAGCAGATTTAGGCCATCGAAACTCGGGTGACCGAATCTGAGATGCCACAGCCAGGTAGCATCCTTCTCAACTGCACTCAGAGACATCAGAGATTCATTCTGAATCTGCAGCGGAAACATCTTGTTTTTCGTCATGGAAACAGATGCAATTTGTCCATGGACCTTGTCTCTGATGGAACAGACTCCATCTTTGAACAGTACAGTGTGCCCCTTCTGCACAAGCTGTCCAACACTAAGTAGATTATGCTTCAACCCAGGCACATAATAAACATCTTGAATTATTTTTCTATCACCGTGTCGGGTTCGGATGAGGATCTTCCCTTTCCCCATCACAGGAACTTTGATGTTGTTCCCTATCTTGACTTCAGACTGGACTGTTTCATCCAGTTGTGAGAACATCTCTCTGTTCCCGATCATGTGGTTGCTCGCAACCACTCGTCAAGATACCGGACGTTTTTCTTGCTCTCCTCTTCAATATCGCAAGTCGACAACACAATTCCTCTCGTCGCATTTTTAGGTTCCTTCGAATAATGGGCTTGTCTGTCGATTCTCGTTCGCCATCTTCTTTCTCGCACCGTGTGGCATAATGGCTGAACTTACTGCGATAGAAGCACTGGACCTTTGACATGTCCTTCTGTTGAGAGCCACCTTGCTGATTTCTGCCAGTGCCTCTTCCTCCTTGCTAATGAAAGTTGCAATCTGGCTCAGCGTCCTGAGGGTTTGAGTTCCCTCCTCGCTTGTTCCTTCTCCCACGTCTGCTTCCGCCTCTTCCTCCTTGAGAACTAGAGGCGCTGTGTCTGGAGTCTTGTCCGCCGCTGTCTCGGACTGAGACTTGCGCTTTGAAGGCTTGCTCCAAAGAAGACTGAGTTGAGCGGCTCAACCTCTGTTCATGGGTCTGCAGGGAACCCATGAGTTCGTCTGTCGAGAGGGTTGTCAAATCCCTCGACTCTTCGATTGCTATCACAACCGAGTCGAACTTCGTAGGCAGACTTCTGAGAATCTTCTCCACGATTCTTTGGCTCTGGACATTTTCTCCATTCAACCGCATCTGGTTGATAATGTCCGTCATCCGGGTGAAGAAATCACTCATCGAATCGGACTCGCTCATCTGCAGGTTCTCGAACTCTCTCCTGAGCATCTGCAGCTTCACCAACTTCACTTTGTCGGTGCCCTGATACGAACTCGCCAGGGTTTCCCCGGCCTGCTTGGCCTTGGTGGCTGATGCAATCCGTGGGAAGATTGTCTCCTCAACCGCTTGCATGATGTAGAAGAGGGCCTTCTGGTCCTTCTTCTTGTGCTCTTTCAACGGATCCCTGTCCGCTGAGAGAGGGCGGCGATGCCTTCTTGCATCTGCCGGTTCTGGGTAGCCGGTCTCGACCAACTCCCATAGCTCCTGAGATCCAAACAGGATCCTCATCTGGATGCTCCAGTAATCGTAGTTCTTACAATTAAAGCGCGGGATCTGCAACTGCAACGAGTTTCTCTCGGAAGCCATGCTTCTATCTCCGTGTCACGGCACTATCAGCTCTGATACCAATTTGAAGGAGCGATTTTTTTTTTTTTTTTTCAACAGTCGCCGAAGTGTGGCCACCGAAGCTTGGATCGCGTAGCGCACACGGCGGGGGAGGAAGACGGACGAGCTTCGCCGCTTCAACAGCCGAAGTGTGGCTGTCGCAGCGCAGTGCGCACTTCGCATGTTCTGTGCCGAAGTGCGACAGTCGCTGCGCAGTTCGCACTTCGCACAGTCTGTGGCCGAAGTGTGGCACTCGCGCATAGAGCGCACTTCGCACAGTCTGTGGCCGAAGTGCGGCACTCGCGCGCAGAGCGCACTTTGCACGTTTTGTGCCGAAGTGCAACAGTCGCTGCGCAGTGCGCACTTCGCATAGTCTGTGGCCGAAGTGCAGCACTCGCGCGCAGTGTGCACTTCGCTTGGACAAAGTGCCAAATTGCGGCACTCGCGCGCAGTGCGGACTTCGCTTGGCCACTGCCGAAGTTCGTCACTTGTGCGCAGTGCGGACTTCGCTTGGCCACTGTCGAAGTCAGTCACTCATACGCACTGCAGACTTCGCCGGAACAGACTTGGCCAAATTTTGGCCTTCAACTTCTTCGCCCTCCGCGGATGCCGCTAGGTTTGCCTGGCTTGGCAAGACCCGAATGAGAGGAGAGAAACGCCGGAACAGAGAACACCAAGGTTAAGACTTAAACAACTGCAAACCCTAAAGATGCTACAGACAAACAACAAACTTTATTCATATGAACAACTAGGGTTACAGAAATTCCTCAACCGAGGAAGTAACAACATCTGCAGGCTACGCTGCAGGATAAACTGAATAAGGGAAATGTCGAGTCTGTTACTCGAACATTTATCAACTGAGCCACACTGCTCACCGAATCACTCGCCCTTCTTTCTCTGCTCACTTTCATGAACTTCTCTCACACCCGCTCTGCTTCCTTCTCTTTTAGCTCTCTTCGCACTAGTTTGTCTGTAGAACCGAACCGTCCTTTTATAGCCGTGGGGAGAGGAGGATAAGGGTTATCCTCTGACAGCTCCGGATAAGGGTTATCTTCGGACCGACCCACATCTAGGGTTTCTGACAAATGCCGACTGGGTATTAACACCTGTGGAGATCGGATCTGCCAGGTGTCAAATCTGTCAGAAGATAAGTTCGACGTCCTGTCACACTTGTCGGGATCCTGGATTGCGGCAGTGCAGTTTGGGCACAGGCGAGAAATCTAGGTTTATTTTTCTAACATAAAATCCGCTCCAACTAACGGTTGGAATTCCATTGTTTTTTATTTTTTTATAGGTTAAAATTTATAGTGGTGGTTTCTTATATTATATGTTTCATATATAACTAAAGATATATGTATTATTTTTTAATAAGATATATATTTTAAAAAATATATAGAGATTTTCATAAATATCTATATAAATTTAGTTACATATTTGAGGTATATTTTAGATGTATATTTTGGGTTTTCATTCGAAATACCCAAGTTCAAACTTTGGCATGAGGAGACAGGATTCCTCTTAAAAACTCATCTATCTAATTCAAAATTTTATCCAATGTTACTTGCTCAACCTATTAATTCCAATGTTCTTATTTTTAGTGACATAAGAAAGTAATGGCTATGAAGGGTCATTCATACACTTTAGGGTTTTCAAGGCAACATAAAGAAAAAAGTGTTATGAGGTTATTCTTTGCATTTCAAATTCTTTAGTCATTGTGAACAATATGAAAAAATAAAAGATATTGATGAAGATGGGAGTATCGCTGGGAACAAAAAAAAGGAGAGGAAAATCATCAAAGCATATGAACAAAGAGAAAAAGAAACTAAGGGATATCCATATGGGAAGCCAAAAAAAAGCACAAGTGTTAACAAGGAGTGGGGCTAAGCATAATGATGATGAAAATGATATCATTGAATATTGAGGGTATGAATAAGAACCCTAAAAAGTAATTATTAAGGAATTAATAGAATGTTATAGTCTTGAGTTTATTTTGATAGAAGAAATAAAATTTAGTAGCGAAGAATGTAAGTATGCTTTTTAAAAAAAGATTTAAAATATGGGTGATTGTCTAGCAATTTCTTCTATAGGAGCTTAAGGTAGTATTGCGACAATTTTGAACAAACACAAATCTAAAAGAGATCACCAACAAAGGAGAGAAGGCATGTTGTATACATTAGAATATATGTTGTCATCTATATTTAAAACCTTTACCACATTTCATTAGGATTTAATTTAATTCAAGATAATGGGATCAACAATTGGATTATGAAAACGTTGCATTCAAATGTCACAAATGTAATCAAACCAAACACATGGTAAAAGATTTCAAAGTGAAAATGATGGAGAAAGAGAAAAATTTTGGTATGAGGTAAACTTCAATATTAAACAATGAAATCATATTATAGGATTTTCCACTCCAAAAAAGTGGCAATAAAAACCCCTTCGCATCATCAAATAGCAAAGGCCAATATATTTCACTCGAACAAACCATTAGAAGAAAAAAAATGATGCAAGAGATGAGGAAATATAATACACGAGTTCATATATAGAAAGACTTGAAGGTGCAAAGGAAGATCAAGAGATGATTTTTCAAGTGAATAAGGTGAAGGAGGTCAAGGCTAATCTATGTAAATCCTCTTCATTTTCTCAAGTTGATTAAAATATTCTCCTTGCAATGAAAATGATAGTACAAAGTATATTTGTTGCACTTTAGGGTGTTAAAAGCAACACAATAAAGAAAAGCATATGAAGGATATCCAAAGAAATTTAGGGTTTCCATGGTAGCATAATAAAGTAATGGCTATAAAGGATCATTCATTTAATTTAGGGTTTTCATGGTAACATAAAGAAGAAATTGTTTATGAGGTTATTCCTTGCATTTCAGATTATATAGTCATTGTGAACAAAATGGAAAAATAAAAGAGATTGATGAAGATGAGAGTGTTGGTGGGAATAAAAAAAGGGAGAGAAAAGTCATCAAAGCATGAACAAAGAGAAAAAGAAACTAAGGGATATTGATTTGGGAAGCCAAAAAAAAAACATCACAAGTGTTAACAAGAAGTGGGGCTAAACCCACTAATAAAAACAAAGCGTGATGATGATGAAAATGATATCATGGAATATTAGGGGTATGAATAAGAACCTAAAAAATAATCATTAATAAAGTAATAGGTCGTTATAGTCTTGAGTTTATTTTGATATAAGAAATAAAATTAAGTAGTGATGATTGTCAACATGCTTTTAAAAAGATTTAAAATATGGATGATTGTCTAGCAATTTCTTCTATAAGAGTTTGAGATAGTATAGTAACAATATTGAACAAACGCAAATGGGACAGGCACTTGTAGAAACAAAAATTAATTAGGTTGTTAGGCTATTTTGTAGGAAAGAAGAAAGCATCAGAGTTAGGGTTATCAATATATATGTTGCAACTATAGCCACTCCTTGTGAAAGATGTTGGAAGATCCTTAATATAGTTTTTTTCAAACATGATGATTCATTGTTATTAATGGATTCTTGGGGGTGATTTCAAAATTGTTATATCTCCTTTGGAAAACAAGGGTGGTACTCTAAGATGGCCTAAATCAATGTAAGATCTTGCTTCATTTTTTATCAGGAGATCAATTTAGAAAAAAGTCATCTACAGGAAGTGTGGAAGGAGTTTTAGATAAAATTCTCACCAATACTTGTCGAAATAGAGCATGGACGAAAACTAACTTAACTTCCATCATTTAATGAGTGGTCAACACCCATTTAATAAAATGGGTTGGTTTTAAATAACCTACACTCAATTAATAAAATGGTTTGGTTTTAAATAACCAAAACCCATTTAATAAAATGGATTGGTTCTAAATAACCAACACTCATTTAATAAAAAGGGTTGCAAGCATTTAAGAAAAGGGGGCTACACACATTTAATAAAAATGACTTTCTTTTGAACAACACTTAGTGGTAAATTGTTGCACAGACTTAGTGGAAAATTGTTCCACAATACTGGGTCGTAGTTTAGTTTTTACATAGCACAGTGTGGTAGAGTTTTTATAATAGAAATTCTTGCATAACACATGGTGACTACTTGATTGCCATATTTGCAATGGAAGAACATAAAGATAATATAAGACATCAAAGCAGGGAGAGTAGAGTTGGAGAATGGAATTTTGCAATCTAATACCACAATAAGGATTGTAATCGAATTATTACTTCCAATAAAAAATTGTAGAAATCTCTTTGATCGTGGTTTTACTCATTTTGGGGTTTCCATGTAAATTTGGTGTTTTTTTTTAAACTATGTGTATGTTTTTTTGAATATGATATTATTGTTATTATTTACCTTAATTGTGGGAATTACCAGATTAATACTAACACATAGAAAAAGTTGATATATTTGAAAATAAGCAAACACACCAATGCTTGTATTCACACTGTGAATTTACGAAGTAGTTTCTGGTTCAAGCTTTAGAGATCCTCAACCACAAATTAAGCATAAGGATTAAGCAAGATCCATAGATTTGTATGTAGAGGTAAATCCATAGTGTGGCACTTTACAGATCAAATTTGGTATCAGAGCAAATTTTCCTAAAGAACTATGTATGCAAGGTAGAAGATCTCAAGGAAAGGACTCAGCCACATACAACCCAGATATTGGGAGAAGAAGGATCAAATATGTGAAAATAGCAGATCAATCAAAACCTAACTCTCCAACAATGTCCAACAACAAATTTTAAAGAAGATCTCTTGAAATAGAAAACACTCTCCAAAACTTGATGGAGCTGGTGCTTTCTCAAGAAGAAAAAAAATCAGGAAAGAAAAACAAAAATTAGATTCAAAATCTGAGATTGAGTCTGGTGCTTCCAATGGTGAGAAAATAAATGTTGAATAATCCCACTCCAAACAACCTAAGGATATATCATCACAACCCTTGATTATAGATCCATTCAAAATAGAGGTCAAAATTGATATTCCAGCCTATGAAGGGGAGTTAGATCCTAAAAATTATATGGATGGCTAAAGAAATTGAAGGTTTACTTTAGTACTAAGTCTTATACATAGGGACAACAGATCAAATTTACTAGATTGAAACTGGGTGGCCATGCTCTCACATGGTGGGAGGCATACTTAGCTGGATTGGTAAAAAATCAAAAGCTAGTTGTGGAAACATTAGCAAAATTTGTGAAGGCTATAAGAGCTCAGTTTTATCATATTGGCTATCAAGAGAAGATGGAGGAGATATAGTTGTTTCTAAGACAAAGGCAGGGCCAAACATTCCATCAATACACCATAAAATTCTAAAAATAAGTTGTGTTAATGGGTGTTAATCTTTGTGATCCTCAATTTTTTAAGAAATATAAGTGTGTTTTGTCTTATCAGATCAATATAGAAATGGCATTATTTGATTCCAATGACATTGATGAGGTATGCATTAAAGCCACATACTTGGAAATGAGGTTCATAAAGTCAATAAAAGATAATAAGGCATTAACTTCATCTACACCCTCCAAGCCTGCAGAAAACCAAGGGTTCCAACAATAAAGACAGGAAGAAATCAAGGGCTACCACCACCAAATCACAAAAGGATGAAAAATTGCAAGGAGTGTAATGTTGACACACATTCAAGTGAGTATTGTTAGAAGCTACACCTTGAAAAGAGGCCAAAATGGTGGAACAAGGGAAAGAAGAAATCTGCTAATTCTACTAAAAATATTGAACAGGAGGAAGAATGGTGTTTTAAGGAAGAGGATGAAGGAAAGGTAGTATGTGCTACCCAAATTAAGCCTTTAAGGAAGGAGAAGACCTCTAAGAATGAGGAGCAAGTTTCAAAGGCCAAGAAAGAGGAATTATTTTGGGTCTACATACAAGTGCAGAGGATGCAAATTATAGCATTGTTTGACAATGGATCATAATGAAATTTAATTTCTGAGGATCTAGTGAAGAAGTTGGGATTGAATATTGTGGATCATCCACAACCATAACCATTAGGATGGGTGCAGAAGGACGTGGAGATACAGGTTACCAAGCAATGTACTTTACAATTTTTGTTAAAAAAAATCTCATGATGTATTTACTTGTGATGTAGTACCTCTTGATATTGGCCAAGTAATTTTTTGTAGCCCATATTTATGGGAAATATATGCTTGTTTAAGTGAAGTTGCAATGTTTTGGATTTGAAGAAATGTGGAATCACCTATGTGATTAATTCCAACAGCTTGGAAAATAAATTTCAGCTTATGACAGTGCAACAGGTCAAGCATTTTGTGAATGTAAGAGATTCATGTTATTGATGATAAGAAACATGAATATTAATGTGCAATTCAGTAAGGAGGTGGAAGCAACCAACTTTACTCCCCAACAAAAGAAGGAATTTGAGCCTTTTTCGTTTGAAGAGTACAAAGGGTAGTATGAAGAATATTTTGAACTTGGGAAGAAGTACAAGGAGTTGATAAATGGAGTGTAAGATAAATCCAATAAGGTTTTTCATTTGGAAAATGACTTGTTGTTCAAAGAGGGAAAACTCTGTGTGCACAAGGGAGATAAATGCTTAAAACTAATAAGGAAATCTCACACATCACTAGTTACTGGTCATTTTAGTGTGCACAAAATAGTAGCTAACCTCCAACGACATGTCTAATGGTCCAATATGTAGAATGATGTGTCTAATGTTATCTATGGATGTGAAAATTGTAGATTTAGGTAACCCAACAACTACAAAGGTTAAATGCTAAGGCAAAATGGATCTCCAAGAAGCAAGAAAAGAAACAATATCCTCATCTAAATAAAGATGATTTTGAGGGACCAAAATCCTCCAATAGGGGAGGTCTTTATCAAGATATCAATTAAAAATAAATCATCTATAGGAAGTGTGGAAGGAGCTCCAGAACTTTGGAACAATCAACACTTGTCAAAACATAGCATGAAGGAAAATTGGCTTAACTTCCATCATTTAATGAGTGGTCAACACTCATTTAATAAAATGGGTTGGTTTTAAATAACCAACACCCATTTAATAAATGGGTTGGTTTTGAATAACCAACACCCATTTAAGATAAGGGGAATAAACATATTTACTAAAAACAAATTTCTTTTGCACAACACTTGGTGGAAAATAGTTGAACAGACTTAATGGAAAATGGTTGCACATCATTGGGCAAAAATTTAATTTTTACACAGCACAGTGTGGCACAGATTTTAGAACATAAATTATTAGAAGAACACATGGTGACAACTTGATTGCCATATCTACAGTGGAAGAAAATAAAGATAAGAAAAGACATCAGAGTAGGGGGAGTACAGTTGGAGAATGGAATATTGCAATCTAATACCACAGTAAGGATTTTAATCAAACTATTATTTCCATTAAAAATATCTTTGATCGTGGTTTTACCCATTTTGGGGTTTCCACATAAATTTGGTGTTTCTCCTTAAACTATGTATATGTTTTTTTAATTATAAGGTTATTTCTATTATTTACCTTAATTGTGGGAATTACCAGATTAATAGTGACACATAGAAAGAGTTGATCTCTTTGAAAATAACCAGACAACGCATCAATGCTTGTATTCACATTGTGAATTTATGAAGAAGTTTTTGGTTCAAGTTTTAGAGATCCTCAACCACAAATTAAGCATAAGGATTAAGCAAGATCCATAGATTTATATGTAGAGGTGAATCCACAGTGTGGCACTTTATAGATCAATTTTTCAATTCAAATGACCTTTGGAATGTTAGTCCTTCAATTTTTCAATATACACGAATTGGGCAAACTCATATAGCATAAATATTGTATAGGTTATTTTTATCCAAAAAATGGTTACAAGAAAAGTATACAACTTTAGATATTTTATTAATAAAAAGATTATATCACAACCAATTCTCTTGACTTGTGTTTTACCCAATAATGGTTATTCAAAGCCATTTATCTTCTAGTCTATGTGGATCCAAGACCTTGATTTCTTTCATATGGTTATGTTATAATGAGATGAAACAAATTTTGAAGGATCATATATGTACGGATTTGTTCAAAAGATAAAACATTTAAATGAACAAATAAAAATTTAGAATGCCAAATATTTTGGTAACATGTTTAAATAAAAGAAAGATATTGAATCCAAGCTCAAACTTTTACAAGAGAAAGTAGAAACAATGTGTCAGGTTATCCAACACAT
Source organism: Wollemia nobilis (assembly GCA_028583015.1). Classification (NCBI taxonomy): domain Eukaryota; kingdom Viridiplantae; phylum Streptophyta; class Pinopsida; order Araucariales; family Araucariaceae; genus Wollemia; species Wollemia nobilis. Next base: position 1,577,214 of record JAQPPZ010017240.1, on the reverse strand, counting down.
ACCATTGACACTTACGAACAACATTTGCAACATCTGCAACTTTTGCATTTTCGCACAAACCACTTGCAACACCTTCACCCGAGCATCGAACACGTCCTCACAAGCACCGAATATTTCTGTACAAGCTCCAAACACCTTACCGCTGCACCAACCAAGTCCAACTAAGTGTGTTGACAACAATGACAACACCTTGCTCAACAATAAATAACACCAGCATGTCATTATTGTTTCAATATAATCTGTCATCTTTTCAAAATAAACTATTATAGACCTGTTAAAAAAAGATAAACCCAATTTTAATTCCTACTTTAATCTTTTTGTACTCCCCTCGGATTGCTCTTTGCTCTTTCCCCACTGAGTTGTTTGAATCATGGTATGTTGCTTAAAATTTAAGGGGGTCCTATTACCAATTTTGTTGATAGTCTGGCCTAGACCCAAATGTTTGAGATCGAGCACCTTCAATTTCTTTCGGTATAAGTTTTGGGTTTATGAAATTATGAGCTGCAACATCAGCGACAATATAATACTTTTAAATAATCCACATATGGATTATTCATCATGCAATGTCTAATACACCAATACTTAAGCTAGTCAAAAAATGCAGCTGAACAATCGAATACACCAACCTCAGATTAAAAGAAAAATTTGTCCTTATTTTTTTTTTTACCTGCATGACCTCATTGAATAACAAAGATCACGGAGACACTTTGTACAATGATCTTACATCAGTCCCCAACATGCAAATGTTTAAACAAATGATGAGCAAAATGAAAAGATACCCAAATTATCACTCATTCGCAATTCACTAACTAATTCATGCAAATTAACGCCAACCTCCACCAAATCCTAATTTTTTAACCTTAATTGACAACAAAATCATCCTTTAATCTTATGACTCTGACGTATACTCCACCCATTGATGCTGAGAGATAAATTATTTTTACTGGAATTTACATGAATATTCATACTCATGGATGTCAAGTTTATCTTCTTACTTTTGTTTCTGCTTATATGGGAAAAAAATATGATAAAATTAATATTTTAATATCCCCACACTTTAACTAAACTAAGGAAAATAAGAGAGAAACGACAATATAAAAGATTACAATGTACACCTTTCACCAGTCCTCTTGCTGTTCCTAATATTTGCTGTTCATTGATGCTTTTGATCGTTGGCTGTAATTGTCTGTGTAGAATGTAAATCACACTCATCATTCCTAATATTTGCTGTTCATTGATGCTTTTGATCGTTGGCTGTAATTGTCTGTGTAGAATGTAAATCACACTCATCACCATACTCCACTCATTTATGCTGGGAAAAAAATATTTGTACTAGAATCTATATTCATACCCATGGATGTCAAGATTATCTTCTTGCTTCTAATTTTGCTTTATCGTCTTGCTTCCTATCTATATTTTTATGTCCCCACACTTTCTCTAAAGTTCCTATCTATATTTTTATGTCCCCACACTTTCTCTAAAGAAAATAAATGACAAACAATAATAACAAAATTAAAAAGTCCACATTTCACCAGTTCTGTTACCGTTGCTAATATTTGCTATGCAGATGCTTCTGATCGTTGATGATGTTAATGAATATTGATGTTGGCTGTCATCAACTAATATTTGCTACTCAGATGCTTCTTCGTTGATGATGTTAATGAATATTGATGTTGGCTGTCATCAACTAGTGCTTCCGCCATTTGTCTACAAACCGTCTCTCTGTGTAGAATGTAAATCACACAAAATAATAATGTTGACATTGTACCATCTTTTAGAAAAAGAAAAATTTTGCTATTAAAAATCTCTCTGAAACCTATTAAAAAAAATTAACACCTCTGTGCCCCACTTAAAATCACTGCTACAATTCCTTTCCATTAACCAAAGAGCACAATATTTATGCTGTATATAACACCAAAATGACATGCATACTTCCGTGTAATGTAGCATAATGTCTTATACAAAAATTTTCTTTTGAAGAATGGTAAAAAGCCTACCGCACAAAGATTATCTGCCCGTAATTCCTCTTCTCCACCTTAAGATCAAATTAAACTACGCTTTGTGCTCTCCTTCGAATTGCAATGTGCTCTTTCCCCATTCAACTATTTTAATTATATACGCTGCTTAAGCTTAATAGGTCATACCATTATTAATTTTGGTGATAAGTCTTCGAAGCATACGTAAATAAATGGTTGAACTGGAAACTCTGAGCTGCAACGCCAGAGACAACGTAATACCTTAAAAAAATGCAAAGGTAATGTCGCTCATCATATATCACCAACTTGTATAGATTAACAGTGTTGGATAAACCAGACTATTTTATTTTTGTAGTTACCCTTTTGCATTCAGTTTACAGTGTTTATTTATGAACTAACCAATATTTCATTTTTATTGTTGCCCTTGCGGATACATGGCACAATAGTAGTTATTTTCAAACACCACAGCTAAAATAGTCAATGTAAACCACCCTCCCAATTAACAAACACCTTTACCTCAATTTTCCACCTGAATAATCTCCTTGAATAACTAGACAGAGGGGAAGAAAATTGTACCCAAATTTGAGAACGGTCCCATACCCCTTTTACTTGGATACCTTACTTTCAACTTGCATTCAAAAACTGTACCTCCCCCAACGCTAAAATCTGTGAAATAACCGTTATCTGGTTAAAAATCTCACGAGGACAAAATTACCTTTAAAATTATAAACCTCCCATCAAAGACAAGCCGTATATATGGTTTAAGTTATTGCCTTGACAATAATGCAGTGAGAGCAATATTACTTAAATGAAAGTTGCCCCAACAGAACAGATTGCTTATTAAAAAATAAATAACAGAAGAATATTAACATCCTGCTCCACGCATTTGAGCTGTACTTTGTTTTTCTGGAACCAGCATTGGTATGATTTTGTTATTGCTGCCCTCACTGTCATTTAGAGAAAAAAAAAAATAGAATAAAAATTAAAAACTAATTATAAAAAAAAATAACAGGAAAATTTACATCCTGCTCCACGCATTTGAGCTGTACTTTGATTTTTCTGCAACCAGCATTCATGTTCATAAACGGTATGTTTTTGTTATTGTTGCCCTCACTATTCTTTAAAGGAAAAAGATAGAATAAATAGGAGTTCATATACTTACATCACCCATCTTTCTCTAGCGATGAAAGAAACTTCTCTACCTATGACAAATTCCACCTCAAAATTCTATAACTTCATCATAACTTAAAAACATTGCCGGCAAAAATTTATTATACATAATTCCCGAAGGATTCTGGAATTAAATAAATACAGAGAAAAAAAAAAAAAGTCTACATTCACCACGTGACTCACAACGATTCTCCAAAGAACAATCTCATCTATGTTCGCCCAAGGAAGCCGCAGCGTACAATTATAAATCTTATATAATTTGTATACCATATACGTAATATCCTTCAAATATAATTTTCTAACAACTACAATAAAATGTTTTTTTCTAACAACCAAATTAAAATAATCATCCTAGGGTAATCCGAAAATTATTCTTACGGTTGAAACCCTTGAAGTAATAACCCTCACCCTCACAAGGCGATTGGTCAGCTGTTGCAAAATAAATAACTGGAAACCCTAGATTTCGATCTTCCCCTGCATTAAAATGAAAATTTTTTAAAAGGCCGTCCAAACATTCATCAAATCATTCACACAGCTTACATTATAAACAAATATCATTTAAACCCTCCAGTAAATATCTCGTTCTTCCCCACCCATTCGCGATCCTTCTAAGGCCATGTCTCTGCCAGAAACCACGTTTAATCTGCAAACCCTAAAAGATCCCAAATCACTTTTCATCTACGAAACCCTAATATATGAGAAATCGATATAAGCCACGATAATTGTATGTATACATTCACCGTATAACGCCGTCGCGAACACGTCACACCCAATCAATGCGACTACACAAAATTCTCGAATTACAGGGTTTAACCCGCATATCTGCAATTCCTTTTAACGTCGAACTCCCCGAGGAACCGAAACTTTCAATTCCCTTCCAACTTTCTCATCCCCAAATACTGTAATTCGGGCTGTCGAGCCCCACGATGAACCTTTAGGATTGGAACATATATATAGAGATGAATGCTCGGCCTAATCCCAACCGACTAAGACGAGGTGGTGGACGCGAATAGAGGGTTGTGATTGCTTGTCGAATACGCGTGCCAGTTGTCAAAGGATTGTTTATTCAAGTTTGCGTGGATGGTAATCCGCTTTTCTGTGGAGCGGTAGCTTGTTTAACGGCTAAAATCCGCTCCAACTACTTTTTTTATTTTTTATAGGTTAAAATTTATAGTCGTGGCATTTTATATTATATGTTTTATATATAAATAAATATATTTTATTTTTTATAAGAAATACATTTTTTTAAAAATATAGAGATTTTCATAGATATCTAATTAATTTTAGTTACACTCAGTGAGGATATTTTACGTGAATATTTGGGGTTTTCATTCAAAATACCCAAGTTCAAACTTTGGAATTAGGAGACCACGATTTCTCTTAAAAATTCATCTTTTTAATTAAAAATTGTATCCAATGTTACTTGCTCAACTTATTAATTCCAATGTTCCTATTTTTAGCAACATAAGAAAGTAATGTCTATGAAGGGTCATTCATACACTTTTAAGGTTTTCTAGGCAACATAAAGAAGAAAGTGTTTATGAGGTTATTCCTTGCATTTCAAATTCATGTTAACAAGAAGTGGGGATAAGCATAATGATGATGATGAAAATGATATCATTGAATATTAAGGGTATGAATAAGAACCCTAAAAATTTATTATTAAGGAATTAATAGGTTGTTATAGTCTTGAGTTTATTTTGATACAAGAAACAAAATTAAGTAGCGAGGAAAACCATCAAAGCATGAACAAAGAGAAAAAAACTAAGGATATCGATATAGGAAGCCAAAAAAATATCACAAGTGTTAACAAGAAGTGGGGCTAAACATAATGATGATGATGAAAACGATATAATTGAATATTAAGGGTATGAATAAGAACCCTAAAAAATTATTATTAAGGAATTAATAGGTTGTTATAGTCTTGAGTTTATTTTGATACAAGAAACAAAATTAAGTAGCAAGGAATGTAAGTATGCTTTTAAAAAGATTTGAAAGATGGGTGATTGTCTAGCAATTTCTTCTATAGGAGCTTAAGGTAGTATTGCGACAATATTGAACAAACACAAATATAAAAGAGATCACCAACTAAGGAGAGAAGGCATGGTGTATACATTAGAATATATGTTGTCATGGATGTTTAAAACCTTTACCACATTTCATTAGGATTAAATTTAATTCAAGATAATGGGATCAACAATTGGATTATGAAAATGTTGCATTCAAATGTCACAAATGTAATCAAACCAAACACATGGTAAAATATTTCAAAGTGAAAATGATGGAGAAAGAGAAAATTTTGGGCATGAGATAAACTTCAATAGTAAACAAAGAAAAAATCAAGCGAAGCGACGAAGCTTGAAGTTGTTGACTTCACAAGCTATGGTGTGTGGATTACCAAAAGTTGAAGAGCACAAGGAGGTGTGTGAAGGATGTGTTTTGGGAAAACACTCAAGAATAAAATTTCCAAAAAAGGAGATGCTCAACTTGCTAGTGTAGCCATAGAAAATCCAAGTGTGCTTTGGCACTTGAGAAAACACTCAAGAATAAAATTTCCAACAGGACAAGCATGGAGAGCAAGCCATCCACTACAATTGGTAAATTTGGATATTTGTGGTCCTATGAATACCAAAAGCTTAGATAACAATTCTTACTTTATCACTTTTATTGATGATTTCTCTTGAATGTGTTGGTGAAAGCACGAGGATACAGAAATAAAAAGGAAAAACTCCCAAGCACGATGCAAAATTGAAACTAAGCTTAACGCTAAATCCTATGAATTAAAATGCATGAAATGGAGAAAGCATGAATTGAAAATTGAAATGAAATAACAACCCTTCTCTTTTTATTGATTTATTTCACAACTCGGTTACAATTTGCATCCTCCCTTTTAAGGGGTGAGGAGAGTTATATTCATCTCTTGGTTACATCCATGGATAGCCTTCCTTCTTTCGCGTGCCCACATGTAAGATGGGTGGACCAAAACATCGTCGTCGCTTGTATCTATGAATGTTGATTCCTTGCTACTCCTTCGATGTTCTGATCCTGCGTTCAAAAGAATAAGAAATGGTCAGTAGCACCTGCGGATAAAACAAAGCATGCAATCCCCAAGCCTACGATGAATGAATGAGAAAATGAATGAAGCTATGACTAAAATAGATCCAAATGCTCTGAAAATTGGACAGGGGCATCAAGACACCACCAGGAAGGCCCTACAAAAAAAACATTCAAGAAATTCCTCACCGATTTGAATTCGCTCCAGGGTGGGACGAATTCACCTACAATAAAACACCGAAAGGTATTGTCCCAATGTCCTACCTGGGAAGCTCCAAAAGACCTACAAACTTGGGTTTAGCTAATTGGGGGCATTTTAGGAAGACCTAGATGATCATATTTTCCCAATTTGGCCTCCATTAGTGGGAATTTGATTATGCTACCTGTGAATTAGTAGAAGCGACCAAAGATAGAAATATGGTCAAAAGTGTTCAAAACGAGATGAAATTCAAATGACAACCTATCCAAGAATCATAGAACTGAATGCAAAAATGAAAGAAAAGAAGTCTACCATGGAATCCCCCTCATTCCGAAAAGGGGCGATTGAGATTGTGGCAGTGTGGGAGGGGGCGCCCATGGCGCAGGCCACCCACCGTTTGGGGCCTGATTTCGGTGCCAATCCACTTGGGATGGGTCCAAAACCTCTTGTGGGGTATTGTCAAAAAAATTTGTGGGATGTTGTGGCAAAATTTTTGGTGTTGGGCTCGAGATTCATCCTCTGAAGAGTCACCTAATGACCTCCCCTCTAAAGGAGATCAAGGATGCGAAAGGCACAAATCCAAAAGGTGTGGGGTGTGTAAACAAAACGGTAGCACTTTTTTGCTCTAAAATGCTCCTTCTCTGTATATTTTGGGGTGAGGAAACTCACCAATTTATAGACCTAGAGGCCTCTTGAAATGGGCATGCAAGGGTGCCACATGGCAGCCATGCCCTCCTAGGGGGAAGGAGATTCCTCCCTGAATTGGGACTTCATGACTAACCTTGCAGATGCCTCTAACACTCAAAAATGCTCACCCATACTCCCATGCGATGAAGGAAGCTTTGAGTGGCAGATCTGAGCTGCCATTTGTCAAGATTTGACTTTTTTCCCATCAAACTGTTAGGAGGAAAAACTGAAGGGATATTTTATTGATAAAAATGTATTGATAAAAATGTGTTACATATATAGGCAGAAGGCCTATATGATAAACATGACACTTGTCAATGAAACTGACAAGTGTCAAACTGAAGGCATAGTGCACTTTAACTCTAACATTCCCCCTTAAAGTGCACTATCCTAACTAAAGAAAAAACAAAGCAAGTCAACATTAGGTAACATTCCCCCTTAATGTTGACTTCTCTAAAAAGTAACCTATCATCCTCTCTTTTTTGGTCTAGGCTCGTGCTCTTTGCGCTTGGCTCTCCAACTATGAATAATGCTAGATCCACTGTGTATACATCTCGGTCTGTTGCCTCAGGGTCAGCCACTTCAACGGGTTTGTTGCCACTGGGTCAGCCGTCTAAGTGCCTTAGGGTCATCATGGGTGCCTTAGGGTCAGCCACATCTGGGTCTGTTGCCTCTGCAGGTCATCCTCAGAGGATGTTGCCACTCGTAGGTCACTAACTAGATTCACCATGAGTATGAAATCCCTCCTCATGGTGAACTCAATCTAGAAGGTGTTAGTCTCTGCAAAAAATGCACCTCATGAAAGGAAAAATGAGCCATATAAGAGTGTCGGTATCTGTCGAAAATGCACTCAATACAATAAAATGAGCCATAGATCCAAATAGGAGGAGAGAAGAAGAAAAGAAGAGAATCTTTTGAAGTGTCTTCGTCTGTAGTCTTCAGAAGTAGATCCGAAAAAAACCTCGGATAGAGTCTAGGGTGTCTTTGTCTGTAGTCCCTAGTATAAGTGTCCTTATGGTGACCATGTCATCCCATCGAAATGCATGGGTAACCAGCCACTGCATTCGCCAGGTGTATAGAAAAGGTCACTAGATACAAGGATCACATATAAAATTACCTTGGGAGTGTCGAGTACAATCGAAAGTGCACTCCAAGGTAGAAAAACTTTGAGGCTAAAAAACTCAATTGAAACAGCCTCAAAATTAGAAAATGACACCATCATTGTGTCCGTCGCGGAAAAATGTTTCCAACGACTATAAACATGGCTATAGTCGGATACAAATTGATGTTTTTAAAATAGCTAAAAAACCAATGACCTTCAAAAATGTGTGCACCCCCGGGACTTCCCAAGTGGTCACCCCTCCTAGTTGTATTCTAGGACAAAATGCTTAATATGGGAGTTTTTAAAAGAGTTGCTACAAATATGCTCACTGGCCTTATGAAGTCTTGAAAACTCTGAAATTAACACATGTACAGTGATTTTAACATCTGTCCACAGCAAATTCGAACATCTGTCCACGCAATCAAATCATTCCCTTGCAAAACGCACGGCAAAGCTTTTGAAACCTTCGTAATCTGCGCTTGAGATTTATCATCCCTGTCGGAAATTAAACCTCCTAAGCCTACCAAATAACTTTCGTTTTCTGCCACGTCGGCGCACTGGCATGCGTGGATGCTACGATCGGGGAATTCAGTGCGAGATACCATAAAGTCAAGGATCGAGTGCATAAACAGTTCATTTTACGAAAAAAAATAAATAACATTGTAACACACAAAAAATTTCTTTCTTCAGCAATGGCGGCAACGGCAGCACCATTTTCCGCAGCCACGGGATCACTCACAAAGGGAGTCATAGCAGCCACAGCAGAGGCCACGGTCGCTCATCACCACCACTAGGACGATCTTGCGCACGGGCTGCACCTGCGTCAGTGGGATCTCTACCAAAGGTAAAAGTGTTTGGCTTCAAACTCGTCTGCTGTAATCCCACTATAATGGCAGTCCAAGATACAATATCACGGTCAGACATATCACGGCAACGCAGCACAAAGTCTCCCCACGCGTCATTAATCTCATAACTGTCTCCCCCTGCTGGAAATACAATCTCAGGTGACAATTCGTTCCTCGGCACAACAATTTTTGGATCCGAAACTTCATTGGGTCGTAATGGCAGTATTCCGGTCACAGGAAGTATTTGGCCGCAGATTGCTTATTACCGTTAGCTGAATTCGTCTTCAAATAAAAAAAACTGTCCAATCCAGATCCAGCAGCCTCCACGGGCTGTGTAGTCTTTGATTGTCAAATGTAACACCAAATTGCAGATGCTTGTTTGATAAGATTTTTGTTGGTCGTGCTGCCTCCATGAAGGATCGAACTACGGACCTTCAGTTTACAAGAAAACAGAACCCGCGATATCATACGAACTCGGTCGGTGGCTGGCAGCAAATAGCAAATTGCAGACAAAATCAGGAGAAATGCAGGTGGATTATTCAAGCTAATAGGAGGCAATTCCGACTATCTATTCGGTGGGGTATTTGCAAGTTTTTCAGTTGAAGGCGCCACTCCAATGATACCCTGCGTAAGACTCAGATGACAATTGCAGGCAATTCGATCACCGAAAGGCAACCGCAGATTGAGATTGACTTGCAGGTTATAGAAAATTGCCACCTTTGGGGTTATTTTTGTGGTGATATTAGCTGCTCGGATGGGCGAGGCAAGCCCCCACCTGAATATGACCTAGCTTAAGGCGATGTCGCCTTCCAGCCTCCACGAGACGGATCTGCTGAGCAGGCCCAAGCAAGACCGCTATGCCCTGTGCACGTCTCCCAAGTGGCTCGGTCCCCATGTGGAAGTCATACCAGCAGGCCGAGTGCTCGCTTCTCAACCTCCAGAAGCACCTCGTCTTCGATATGTTTTGACATAGCGAAGATTTTTTTTATGTTAATAAAAAAAAAATGGATAGCCATTAATTTTTTTTTTTAAGTTTCTGGTTTCTGATCCATCACATGGATGGAGAGCATACTCCCTAGCTTGAAAAAAAATGGGGGTCTAAAAAATAAAGAGAAAAATGGAGGGGTGAGGGAAATCCTCCCTCAAGGGTTTCACAGGGCAGCGAAAGTCTGCTCTGATACCAAATGTTAGGAGGAAAAACTGAAGGGATATTTTATTGATAAAAATGTATTGATAAAAATGTGTTACATATATAGGCAGAAGGCCTATATGATAAACATGACACTTGTCAATGAAACTGAAAAGTGTCAAACTGAAGGCATAGTGCACTTTAACTCTAACATAAACCTGCAATTCGCCCCACCTTGGAGCGATTTCAGAATTCGTCCCTGGGTGGGGCGAATCCCAGTTTGAATTCATTCCAGGGTGGAACGGATATTGAGCAAAGTTCCTAAAGGTGCCAAATTGATCTTTGGCCTTCCAAAACTACAGTGAGATTGGTTAGGACCACTGTTCAACCTCTAGGGGCTGCCCTTGGGGCTGTGTGTGTCAAAGTGATCAGTGCTTGCAGTCACATAATTGGATTGGTGCTATTTTGGTGTCTACAGATGCCCCTTTTTGGGATGCGCTGTGCAAGGCACAACACCCAGCAAAAATAGATAACCAAAGCACTAATGATTAGGGTTTCTTAGTAACCTAGCCAACTTTTGATGCCCTAAGCATGAAAAGGGGCATGCATTCTTGAATCCTTGCTTCTGATGAGCGAAGGAACTCAGTTCAAGTGTTAACCTTTTTTGGTGAGGTGTTACTTGAGCTTGGACATTGATCAGTCATGAATAGGCAAAGGGCGCAACCTTTTGTACGTGGGAACCTTGAGTTCATAATTCATGAATGCCAAGTGATTGATCAGCTTGTGATTATTGCTTGTTTACTGCCCTAAGTAGGAGCGTGATTTGTCTTTGTCAATGATTCTTTGAATGCATACTATTTCCATGATTGGGTGTGTATTTGTTGCTTTGTGACTAAGTGTGACTACCCCCTCAAGCGACGAATCGATGAGGGAATGACCTACATGAGAAAAGCGACGAGTCACTTGACCCAATATGACTTAGGTAAGGGTGCCTTCAGAGATTTATCTTTGAATTGTGTGCATTTTCTTGACATTTAGACCTATTTTTGGTGGGTGTTAACCCTTTTAGCGACACCATTTGGAGCTAAAATTGTCAAAAATCCGTCTTCTCGTGGGGCGGTCCGGCCATGGTGGCCTTATTAGGGAGTAGTATGGTGACTATTTATAACCTCGATGTCTGTTTTGGATGCCAAGAATGTCAGGCGCGAAGGCACCATCGTTCGGCAATGTTATTGCTATTTTTGGGTGGGTTTTGACCCCTTTTGGCAACGCCATTTGGGGATGAAATTCTCGATGATCCGTCCTCCCGTGGAGTGATCCAGCTATGGTAGCCTTATTAGGGAGTAGGATAGTGAGGATTTGTGACCCCGACATCTATTTTGCATGCATAGAATGTCAAGTTCAAAAACACTCTCATTGGACAGGTTTATTGCTACTTTTGGTGCATTTTTGTGCATTTTTTTGTTGTTTTTGAAATTTGTGTGCTGAATTCATTCTAGGGTGGGATGAATTCCTATGTAGTATTCATTATAGGGTGGAATGAGCACTAAAAAGAGTGCTCATTCTAGGGAGGAACGATTACAGGCTCTAAAAGCCTATTTAAAGGCCAAAAATAGGTTTTGGGCTCATTTGCACTTGTTTTTTCTTGCGATTTGGAGCTCTACGGAGGAGGAGGTTAATTCTGTGAAGTGAAGCACTGCCTAATTTCTCTAGACATCATGAGTGCACAAACCAGCTCGAGCGACAGAGTCGAAGCGAGACCAGTAAGTGTTCTTGAGCATTATTGCTTTTGTTATATGTTTTTAAAACTGCAAGTGATTTGTTTAATTTTTCTTTGTTATGTTATGTTTCAAAATTAAAATTGAAACCCTAAAACTGAGCTGAACACAAACCAAGACTTAGCTTAAAACTGAACGGAAAACGTAGTTAAACCTAGGTGAAATTTTTTTTTTTTAATGCTTGTGTGTTGTTTGCTTTTGCAGGTTGTGAAGAGCCGGTATCGCATACCTACTGCTTTCACAAAAGCACAGGGGTGCTGACTGTGGCTGACTGGGAGTGGCTTGATGCCCTTGGGCTCAAGCAGGTGGCTTGACTAGAGCCTATGGTCGGGGATAGGGCCTATCTGATGGCCTTGATCAACCTGTGGGATCCCTAGACCAACACCTTCCATCTCCCAACAGGGGAGATGACAGTGACCTTGGAGGATGTTTATCAGCTTCTATGGATTCTGATATACGGACTGCCGATCAGGACGATGTCGCGGGACAAGTGTTAAAAAGAAGTGGGGATAAGCCCACTAATAAAAACAAAGCGTGATGATGATGAAAATAATATCATGGAATATTAGGGGTATGAATAAGAACCTAAAAAATAATCATTAATAAAGTAATAGGTTGTTATAGTCTTGAGTTTATTTTGATATAAGAAATAAAATTAAGTAGTGATGATTGTCAACATGCTTTTAAAAATATTTAAAATATGGATGATTGTCTAGCAATTTCTTCTATAAGAGTTTGAGATAGTATAGCAACAATATTGAACAAACGCAAACGGGACAGGCACTTGTAGAAACAAAAAGTAATTAGGTTGTTAGGCTATTTTGTAGGAAATAAGAAAGCATCAGAGTTAGGGTTATCAATATATATGCTGCAACAATAGCCACTCCTTGTGAACGATGTTGGAAGATCCTTAATATAGTTTTTTTCAAACACGATGATTCATTGTTATTAATGGATTCTTGGGGATGATTTCAACATTGTTATATCTCCTTTGGAAAACAAGGGTGGTACTCTAAGATGGCCTAAATAAATGTAATATCTTGCTTCATTTTTTATCAGGAGATCAATTTAGAAAAAAGTCATCTACAGGAAATGTGGAAGGAGTTTCAGATAAAATTCTCACCAATACTTGTCGAAATAGAGCATGGAGAAAACTAGCTTAACTTCCATCATTTAATGAGTGGTCAACACCCATTTAATAAAATGGGTTGGTTTTAAATAACCTACACTCAATTAATAAAATGGATTTGTTTTAAATAACCAAAACCCATTTAATAAAATGGATTGGTTCTAAATAACCAACACTCATTTAATAAAAAAGTTTGCAAGCATTTAAGAAAAGGGGGCTACACACATTTAATAAAAATTACTTTCTTTTGAACAACACTTAGTGGTAAATTGTTGCACAGACTTAGTGGAAAATTGTTCCACAATACTGGGTCGTAGTTTAGTTTTTACATAGCACAGTGTGGTAGAGTTTTTATAATAGAAATTCTTGCATAACACATGGTGACTACTTGATTGCCAGATTTGCAATGGAAGAACATAAAGAGAAGATAAGACATCAAAGCAGGGAGAGCAGATTTGGAGAATGGAATTTTGCAATCTAATACCACAATAAGGATTGTAATCGAATTATTACTTCTAATAAAAAATAGTATAAATCACTTTGATTGTGGTTTTACTCATTTTGGGGTTTCCATGTAAATTTGGTGTTTCTTTTTAAACTATGTGTATGTTTTTTTGAATATGATATTATTGTTATTATTTACCTTAATTGCGGGAATTACCAAATTAATACTAACACATAGAAAGAGTTGATATCTTTGAAAATAACCAAACACACCAATGCTTGTATTCACACTGTGAATTTACGAAGTAGTTTCTGGTTCAAGTTTTAGATATCCTCACCACAAATTAAGCATAAGGATTAAGCAAGATCCATAGATTTTTATGTAGAGGTAAATCCATAGTGTGGCACTTTACAGATCAAATTTGGTATCAGAGCAAATTTTCCTAAAGAACTATGTATGCAAGGCAGAAGATCTCAAGGAAAGGACTCAGCCACATACAACCCAAATATTGGGAGAATAAGGATCAAATATGTGAAAATAGTAGATCAATCAAAACCTAACTCTCCAACAATGTCCAACAACAAATTTTAAAGAAGATCTCTTGAAATAGAAAACACTCTCCAAAACTTGATGGAGCTGGTGCTTTCTCAAGAAGAAAAAAAATCAAGGAAAGAAAAGCAAAAATTAGATTCAAAATCTGAGATTGAGTCTGGTGCTTCCAATGGTGAGAAAATAAATGTTGAATAATCCCACTCCAAACAACCTAAGGATATATCATCACAACCCTTGATTATAGATCCATTCAAAATAGAGGTCAAAATTGATATTCCAACCTATGAAGGGGAGTTAGATCCTAAAAATTATATAAATAAATTGAAGGTTTACTTTAGTACTAAGTCTTATACATAGGTACAACAGATCAAATTTACTAGATTGAAACTAGGTGGCCATGCTCTCACATGGTGGGAGGCATACTTAGCTGGATTGGCAAAAAATCAAAAGCTAGTTGTGGAAACATTAGAAAAATTTGTGAAGGCTATAAGAGCTCAGTTTTATCATATTGGCTATCAAGAGAATATTGAGGAGATATAGTTGTTTCTAAGACAGAGGCAGGGCCAAACATTCCATCAATACACCATAAAATTCAAAAAATAAGTTGTGTTAATGGGTGTTAATCTTTGTGATCCTCAAATTTTTAAGAAATATAAGTGTGGTTTGTCTTATCAAGAAAGAAATGGCATTATGTGATGCCAATGACATTGATGAGGTATGCATTAAATCCACATACTTGGAAATGAGGGTCATAAAGTCAATAAAAGATAATAAGGCATTAACTTCATCTACACCCTCCAAGCCTGCAGAAAACCAAGGGTTCCAACAATAAATACAAGAAGAAATCAAGGGCTACCACCACCAAATCACAAAAGGATGGAAAAAATTGCAAGGAGTGTAATGTTGACACTCATTCAAGTGAGGATTGTTGGAAGCTACACCTTGAAAAGAGGCCAAAATGGTGGAACAAGGGAAAGAAGAAATCTGCTAATTCTACTAAAAATATTGAACAGGAGGAAGAATGGTGTTTTAAGGAAGAGGATGAAGGAAAGGTAGTATGTGGTACCTGAATTAAGCCTTTAAGGAAGGAGCATACCTCTAAGAATGATGAGCAAGTTTCAAAGGCCAAGAAAGAGGAATTATTTTGGGTCTACATACAAGTGCAGAGGATGCAAATTATAGCATTGTTTGACAACAGATCATAATGAAATTTAATTTCTGAGGATCTAGTGAAGAATTTGGGATTGAATATTGTGGATCATCCACAACCATAACCATTAGGATGGGTGCAGAAGGACGTGGAGATACAGGTTACCAAGCAATGTACTTTACAATTTTTGTTAAAAAAAATATCATGATGTAATTACTTGTGATGTAGTACCTCTTGATATTGGCCAAGTAATTTTTGGTAGCCCATATTTATGGGAAAGATATGCTTGTTTAAGTGAAGTTGCAATGTTTGGGAGTTGAAGAAAGGTGGAATCACCTATGTGATTAATTCCAACAGGTTGGAATATAAATTTCAGCTTATGATAGTGCAACAGGTCAAGCATTT
Source organism: Wollemia nobilis (assembly GCA_028583015.1). Lineage (NCBI taxonomy): Eukaryota > Viridiplantae > Streptophyta > Pinopsida > Araucariales > Araucariaceae > Wollemia > Wollemia nobilis. Next base: position 1,561,593 of record JAQPPZ010017240.1, on the reverse strand, counting down.
CGTGAATGTAAGACATTCATGTTATTGATGATAAGAAACATGAATATTAATGTGCAATTCAGTAAGGAGGTGGAAACAACCAACTTTACTCCCCAACAAAATAAGGAATTTGAGCCTTTTTCTTTTGAAGAGTACAAAGGGTAGTATGAAGAGTATTTTGAACTTGGGAAGAAGTACAAGGAGTTGATAAATGGAGTGCAAGATAAATCCAATAAGGTTTTTCATTTGGAAAATGACTTGTTTTTCAAAGAGGGAAAACTCTGTGTGCACAAGGGAGATAAATGCTTTAAAATGATAAGGAAATCTCACACATCACTAGTTGTTGGTCATTTTAGTGTGCACAAAATAGTAGCTAACCTCCAACGATATGTCTAATGGTCCAATATGTAGAATGATGTGTCTAATTTTATCTATGGATGTGAAAATTGCAGCTCTAGGAAACCCAACAACTACAAAGGTAAAATGCTAAGGCAAAATGGATCTCCAAGAAGCAATAAAAGAAACAATATCCTCATCTAAATAAAGATGATTTTGAGGGACCAAAATCCTCCAATAGGGGAGGTCTTGATCAAGATATCAATTAAAAAGAAGTCATCTATAGGAAGTGTGGAAGGAGCTCCAGAACTTTGGAGCAATCAACACTTGTCGAAACAGAGCATGAAGGAAAATTGGCTTAACTTCCATCATTTAATGAGTGGTCAACACCCATTTAATAAAATGGGTTGGTTTTAAATAACCAACACCCATTTAATAAAATGGGTTGGTTTTAAATAACCAACACCCATTTAAGAAAATGGGTTGCAAGCATTTAAGAAAAGGGGGCTAAACACATTTACTGAAAACAAATTTCTTTTGCACAACACTTGGTGGAAAATAGTTGCACAGACTTAATGGAAAATGGTTGCACATCATTGGGCAAAAAATTAATTTTTACACAGCACAGTGTGGCAGAGATTTTAGAACATAAATTATTAGAAGAACACATGGTGACAACTTGATTGCCATATCTACAGTGGAAGAAAATAAAGATAAGAAAAGACATCAGAGTAGGGGGAGCACAATTGGAGAATGGAATATTGCAATCTAATACCACAGTAAGGATTTTAATCAAACTATTATTTCCATTAAAAATATTCAAAAATATCTTTGACCGTGGTTTTACCCATTTTGGGGTTTCCACATAAATTTGGTGTTTATCCTTAAACTATGTATATGTTTTTTAATTATAAGGTTATTTCTATTATTTACCTTAATTGTGGGAATTACCAGATTAATACTGACACATAGAAAGAGTTGATCTCTTTGAAAATAACTAGACAACGCATCAATGCTTGTATTCACATTGTGAATTTATGAAGAAGATTTTGGTTCAAGTTTTAGAGATCCTCAACCACAAATTAAGCATAAAGATTAAGCAAGATCCATAGATTTGTATGTAGAGGTGAATCCACAGTGTGGCACTTTATAGATCAATTTTTCAATTCAAATGACCTTTGGAATGTTAGTCCTTCAATTTTTCAATATACACGAGATAATAAACGCATTGGGCAAACTCATATAGCATAAATATTGCATAGGTTATTTTTATCCAACAAATGGTTACAAGCAAAGTATACAACTTTAGACATTTTATTAATAAAAATATCATATCACAACCAATTCTCTTGACTTGTGTTTTACCCAATAATGGTTATTCAAAACCATTTATCTTCTAGTCTATGTGGCTCCAAGACCTTGATTTCTTTCATATGGTTATGTTATAATGAGATGAAACAAATTTTGAAGGATCATATATGTACGGATTTGTTCAAAAGATAAAAAATTTAAATGAAAAAATAAAAATTTAGAATGCCAAATCTTTTGGTAACATGTTTAAATAAAAGAAAGATATTGAATCCAAGCTCAAACTTTTACAAGAGAAAGTAGAAAACAATGGAATGGATCAAGATATTTTTGTAATCTCCCTTGAATGAATCATAATACCCATTACTTTGTAATATCCCTTGAATTTGGGCCCTATTAGCACATTTTATTGGAGCATTTTAGATGACCAGTGTGTAATGGCTCTTATAACTCTCAAGTAGCTAAACGTCTTAGATAAGTATAGTTATGGTTTTTAGTTGCTATGCTCTTAGATAGCCAAGATAATTATTTTCTCCCTACTTATGTAATCTCTTACATACCCTCTATATGGTTACCTCTATCTAATGTCTTCAATATGGTATCCTCTATATCATGGCCTTTGTATGATGGCCTTTATAGGGAAACACAGTTGATAGAACTTTATATATTCTACCTTCACTATTCCATTGTTAGCTTTAATAATGAAAAGTCTCCTTGAAGAACACTTCTTCAAAACTGATCCATACCCAAGATTGAAATAATTAAAAAAATTAAATTTTTGCAAAAGGATGACTTAAATTTTTATCTATAAGTGAAAATCATAAATATTATTGTTATATATATATATATATATATATATATATTTTATATTATTTTTTTTATAATATTTTTAGATTTATTAAAAATTAAATTAAATATATTTATTATTATTATTTATGCAAAGAAAATAATATTTATTATTGTTGTAAAGGTTTATCTTAATTTCACACAATGAGTATTGGCCATCACTATGAGCACTTATGAATGATTTTTATCACTTGGAAAAGGTTTTAACCTCTTCTCTCTTTTAGTAACTATGCTTTCACTTCACCATCTTTATCATGCCAATTTTAATATAGTTGACAACCCATTTATTTAAAGTAAACACATGATTTGCTTTACCAACCTTCATAGTCTAAGGAACCTATATTCAATAGGTTGAGGATTTAACTCTAATATCCTTAATACTATTGAAAATAATAGTATGTTTGATGGATTTTTTTGAACACATTATTGATGCTAATCAATGTGGCCTTCCTTGAATCCAATGTAGTACTTCAATTTTTTAATATAACACATTGTTTTAATATAAAAGTGACCATGTCTAATCTAACAATGTAATTTGTCTTGTTCCAATTTTGTTAGTTGTTCAGACCTAGATGCAGGCACCCAGAACATGGTTTACCTTTATATTGTATTTTTTCCCTTAAGATTTTGGTTAATATGAATTTGGCAACAATTTCAATATAAAAAAAACAATGTAATTTGTCTAAATTTAATTCATTATTCAAAAATATTAGAGGTATCTAATCCACTCTAGGAAAATGTTGAAATAAATAATTAAAGCCCATGACATGTGCTACCTATATAGGCACTAAGGAAAATTCACATTTTCAATTCTTTGGGTTTTGTCAACATTTTTAGGTATAATAAGGTCTAGCTTTAGAAGGTTATATCTTTTTACTATGAAAGCATTTTGATCCCTTTTTGGATTGCATAATTTTTTGATTAGATAGTGTTTTTTTCTATAATATTTAAAAATATTCATGAATATTCTCATTTTTACACATAAATGTAAGAAATTAACTTTTACTCTCCTTGGTTGTACAAGAAGTTTCTTTCATTCCAATATTTTGAATGAACTGGTAAAGATAATATCACATGATACAAGGAGAATGATTACCAAATTCATTCATCCCCTAGCCATTACCTTAGTGATTAAAAGGAATATAACATTCCACCAATTGGTATTGGTGCTATTTATAAAGATAATGAATAGAGCTCTATTCATATATTTCTTTTGCTACATTTCTGAGCAAAACAATCTCGAACAATTTATATTGAAGAGAGAGTATTACGTCCAATAGGATTTGAACCTATACCGGAGGTTTAGAAGACCTCTGTCCTATCCATTAATTAGTAATCTTGTCTTATTGTTTGGAATACTATTTATTAGAACTTGGTTGAGTGGAAATGGCCCATTCCCATCTTAAATGTGAAGATTTATTTTATATGGCCTATCAAAATTGAATATTTTTTTTTATTAATGCTTCTTATATATATCTGTCATGGGTATTGAACTTGGATCATATCACGGATAATTCAAGTGGTGTCCTTTTCGATAGACAATATCACACGGATATTGAATATTTTATTTACAATAAAGAGTTATATGGATGTATTTGGATGTATTTAGACAAGAAAAAAATTCCCTCTATAGATACTTATGACAAGAAATAAATTATGCATATAAAGAAAGATGAAACACATAACCTAATTGGGTTATATCAGAATAACGAGTTTCACATGCATCTCCAGTATTGTAAAAAACCTATTATATTTTTATGACTATTTCAAGGTTCCATATAATAAAATGAATACTGCATAAGCCAAAAATTTAGGAGTTAATATTGAAAATTATGTCAATCAAACAAATAATTAACAAATAATTAGATAACAAACTTATTTCAATGAAAGTAAAGGAGAACATTAATGGGTCTCAATAATTTTTCTCTCAAATATAATCATTTTATTACATTCTTTACCATGTTTTCCATATATTTTCTAGTGAAACTAATACCAAGCCTTCATAAAAAGTTTAACCATGTTTTCCATATATTTTCTAGTGAAACTAATACCAAGCCTTCATAAAAAATTTAACCTTATTGTCTCATATTAGGTGAATGTATGAATTTTAGAAAAAAATTATTCAAACATATCCAAATGGGGTTCTAAAGCATGAATAAAAAAAAAAATTCAAGTTAATAGAATAATTTTAAAAAATGCTCAAATAAATATATTTTGCATGGGTTACACCAAGAGAAAGGTAGAATTTTGGCTATATTGATGGATATTTAAAGATTTCAAAGTTATTCCTTTAATATTTTATGATGATTTGTGATCCCCTCTCTCCTTTAACCAAAAAACTATTTTTTTCTATGTGCTTTCTAGGGTCAATGGTATCAATGAGAGATGGAATTAACAATTTCTTTGTCACAGATTCAGTCGGAGGAGTAGAGGGTATTGTATATCCATTGTTTACTGATTCCCAAATATCGTATCCCAAAGCACAAAAATATTTTTGCATTCTGAGTCTTCAAAAAGCGCAGTTGGTTCCATTGAATAACGGTGCTTTGTTTAAGGAGAAGCCTTAACCATTTGTCATTATGTCACTTCCAAGATCAGGAACTTGGCTTTGATACCAATTGTTGAACTAAGCGTGACACTAAGAGGGGGTGAATCAGTGTGTATTAAAATTTTTAATCCAACTATGAAATCAAATCAAATAAAAAACATGCATCACATAACACCACATTTATAGTGGAAACCCGATGTGGGAAAACCACTGTGTCAATGGACTGTTTGGACTCCCATACAAATTCAACCTCAAAAATATTTGGTCTTTACAATATTTTTGCAGCACCTACTGTAAAGAATGGCACCAACCAACCGAGACTTTAACAACACCAACTGTAAGGAGCACCAACCCCTGTTGCCAAGCACCCACTATGCAAAAATACAAAGATCTAGTAGAAGAATTTTATCCCTAACAATAAGACCCTGAGTGGTCTAGAACACTAAATATCTCTATATACACTCTTCTCATTGAACAATCCCACTGATCATTTCACTATTTGAGCCCATTGACAATCAAAATCCCTATTCTCTGCATACAAAACAAAACCCTATTTCTTAAAATCAACAAAACCCTCTTCACAAACTCAACAAAACCCTCTTCACACTATACTTGTTGTGCACTATAATTTTTCTTCTTCCATGTTTTTTCTATCAATAGTCTTCGGTTATATACAAAAGGCAAAAACTTCCCATTAAAAATCTTGTCTAAAATTAGCTTTCAAAGATTCCAACCCTTTTAAAAATGTAACACCTTTAATTCCACATACACACGCTTGTCAAAAAAAATATGCTTTTTGTAACTACCATACTAATTGTGTATCTTCCAATCAATCCAACCACTAAATTTGGATTTATCTTTATCAGAACTCCCATTTTCAAAACTGTTAAAAAGTGAAAAAAGTGTTCCGAAGCCTTTTTGCAACTATTACTGTTTCCTCCTCACATCTATGTTTGGACTGAAATTTAAAACATATGCTATCGGTACATCTAGCTACCTCCATTAAAAATTTCAAAGCTTTATTCCTCAAGGATTTCTTAATATACTTCCGACAAAGTGGCCTCTAATGCTGTTTTACACCTATCACATAAACTGGAAAAAGTGCTCCAAAACCGTTTCGCAATTTAAAAAGTATGCTCTCAGTACATCCAACTACCTCTAGTAAAAATTTTGAAGTTTGATTGCTTCAGATTGCTTAATATACCTCCAACAACATGATTTCTTACAGATTGCTTAATATATCTCCAATAACATGGCCTCTGACGCATATTTTACACCTGTACAACAATGTACAAATTCATCCATCAAAGTACCGACAATACACTCGACCGGTCCAATATTGCACTAACGCTGCGACTGCACTCACTACTGTCAAACAAAGCTCCAAACAATGTGTCGGGTTATCCAACACATACCATTGACACTTACGAACAACATTTGCAACATTTGCAACTTTTGCAAAATTTTGCAACTTTTGCATTTTCGCATAAACCACTTGCAACACCTTCACCCGAGCATCGAACACGTCCTCACAAGCACCGAATATTTCTGTACAAGCTCCAAACACCTTACCGCTGCACCAACCAAGTCCAACTAAGTGTGTTGACAACAATGACAACACCTTGCTCAACAATAAATAACACCAGCATGTCATTATTGTTTCAATATAATCTGTCATCTTTTCAAAATAAACTATTATAGACCTGTTAAAAAAAGATAAACCCAATTTTAATTCCTACTTTAATCTTTTTGTACTCCCCTCGGATTGCTCTTTGCTCTTTCCCCACTGAGTTGTTTGAATCATGGTATGTTGCTTAAAATTTAAGGGGGTCCTATTACCAATTTTGTTGATAGTCTGGCCTAGACCCAAATGTTTGAGATCGAGCACCTTCAATTTCTTTCGGTATAAGTTTTGGGTATATGAAATTATGAGCTGCAACATCAGCGACAATATAATACTTGCTGTTCCTAATATTTGCTGTTCATTGATGCTTTTGATCGTTGGCTGTAATTGTCTGTGTAGAATGTAAATCACACTCATCATTCCTAATATTTGCTGTTCATTGATGCTTTTGATCGTTGGCTGTAATTGTCTGTGTAGAATGTAAATCACACTCATCACCGTACTCCACTCATTTATGCTGGGAAAAAAATATTTGCACTAGAATCTATATTCATACCCATGGATGTCAAGATTATCTTCTTGCTTCTAATTTTGCTTTATCGTCTTGCTTCCTATCTATATTTTTATGTCCCCACACTTTCCCTAAAGTTCCTATCGATATTTTTATGTCCCCACACTTTCTCTAAAGAAAATAAATGACAAACAATAATAAAAAAATTAAAAAGTCCACATTTCACCAGTTCTGTTACCGTTGCTAATATTTGCTATGCAGATGCTTCTGATCGTTGATGATGTTAATGAATATTGATGTTGGCTGTCATCAACTAATATTTGCTACTCAGATGCTTCTTCGTTGATGATGTTAATGAATATTGATGTTGGCTATCATCAACTAGTGCTTCCGCCATTTGTCTACAAACCGTCTCTCTGTGTAGAATGTAAATCACACAAAATAATAATGTTGACATTGTACCATCTTTTAGAAAAAGAAAAATTTTGCTATTAAAAATCTCTCTGAAACCTATTAAAAAAAATTAACACCTCTGTGCCCCACTTAAAATCACTGCTACAATTCCTGTCCATTAACCAAAGAGCACAATATTTATGCTGTATATAACACCAAAATGACATGCATACTTCCGTGTAATGTAGCATAATGTCTTGTACAAAAATTTTCTTTTGAAGAATGGTAAAAAGCCTACCGCACAAAGATTATCTGCCCGTAATTCCTCTTCTCCACCTTAAGATCAAATTAAACTACGCTTTGTGCTCTCCTTCGAATTGCAATGTGCTCTTTCCCCATTCAACTATTTTAATTATATACGCTGCTTAAGCTTAATAGGTCATACCATTATTAATTTTGGTGATAAGTCTTCGAAGCATATGTAAATAAATGGTTGAACTGGATCACGTCACTTTTTTTTTTTTTTTTTTGGTATATAAAACTCTGAGCTGCAACGCCAGAGACAACGTAATACCTTAAAAAAATGCAAAGGTAATGTCGCTCATCATATATCACCAACTTGTATAGATTAACAGTGTTGATAAACCAGACTATTTTAATTTTGTAGTTACCCTTTTGCATTCAGTTTACAGTGTTTATTTATGAACTAACCAATATTTCATTTTTATTGTTGCCCTTGCGGATACATGGCACAATAGTAGTTATTTTCAAACACCACAGCTAAAATAGTCAATGTAAACCACCCTCCCAATTAACAAACACCTTTACCTCAATTTTCCACCTGAATAATCTCCTTGAATAACTAGACAGAGGGGAAGAAAATTGTACCCAAATTTGAGAACGGTCCCATACCCCTTTTACTTGGATACCTTAATTTCACCTTGCATTCAAAAACTGTACCTCCCCCAACGCTAAAATCTGTGAAATAACCGTAAGTTATCTGGTTAAAAATCTCACGAGGACAAAATTACCTTTAAAATTCTAAACCTCCCATCAAAGACAAGCCGTATATATGGTTTAAGTTATTGCCTTGACAATAATGCAATGAGAGCAATATTACTTAAATGAAAGTTGCCCCAACAGAACAGATTGCTTATTAAAAAATTAAATAACAGAGAAGAATATTAACATCCTGCTCCACGCATTTGAGCTGTACTTTGATTTTCCTGGATCTAGCATTCATGTTCATAAACGGTATGATTTTGTTATTGTTGCCCTCACTATCATTTAGAGAAAAAAAAAATAGAATAAAAATATAAAAACTAATTATAAAAAAAACTACAGGAAAATTTACATCCTGCTCCACGCATTTGAGCTATACTTTGATTTTTTCTGCAACCAGCATTCATGTTCATAAACGGTATGTTTTTGTTATTGTTGCCCTCACTATTCTTTAAAGGAAAAAGATAGAATAAATAGGAGTTCATATACTTACATCACCCATCTTTCTCTAGCGATGAAAGAAACTTCTCTACCTATGACAAATTCCACCGCAACATTCTCCAACTGCATCATAACTTAAAAACATTGCCGCCGGCAAAAATTTATTATACATAATTCCCGAAGGACTCTGGAATTAAATAAATACAGAGAAAAAAAAAAAGTCTACCTTCACCACGTGACTCACAACGATTCTACAGAGAACAATCTCATCTATGTTCGGCCAAGGAAGCCCCAGCGTACAATTATAAATCTTATATAATTTGTATACCATATACGTAATATCCTTCACATATAATTTTCTAACAACTACAATAAAATGTTTTTTTCTAACAACCAAATTAAAATAATGGTAATCCGAAAATTATTCTTACGGTTGAAACCCTTGAAGTAATAACCCTCACGGTTTTTTTCTTTTGTTTTTTTTTATTTTTTTTTTTTTTAACCCATTTTTTTTCCGTTGACCTTGAGTCCCTCACAAGGCGATTGGTCAGCTGTTGCAAAATAAATAACTGGAAACCCTAGATTTCGATCTTCCCCTGCATTAAAATGAATTTTTTTTAAAAGGCCGTCCAAACAATCATCAAATCATTCACACAGCTTACATTATAAACAAATATCATTTAAACCCTCCAGTAAATATCTCGTTCTTCCCCACCCATTCGCGATCCTTCTAAGGCCATGTCTCTGCCAGAAACCATGTTTAATCTGCAAACCCTAAAAGATCCCAAATCACTTTTCATCTACGAACCCTAATATATCAGAAATCGATATAAGCCACGATAATTGTATGTATACATTCACCGTATAACGCCGTCGCGAACACGTCACACCCAATCAATGCGACTACACAAAATTCTCGAATTACAGGGTTTAACCCGCATATCTGCAATTCCTTTTAACGTCGAACTCCCCCGAGGAACCGAAACTTTCAATTCCCTTCCAACCTTCTCATCCCCAAATACTGTAATTCGGGCTGTCGAGCCCCACGATGAACCTTTAGGATTGGAACATATATATAGAGATGAATGCTCGGTCAAATCCCAACCGACGTAAGACGGTGTTAGGTGGTGGACGCGAATAGAGGGTTGTGATTGCTTGTCGAATACGCGTGCCAGCTGTCAGAGGATCGTTTATTCAAGTTTGCGTGGATGGTAATCCATCCGCCTTTCTTTGCAGCGGTAGCTTAATGGCTAAAATCCGCTCCAAGGTTGGAATTCCATTCTTTTTTATTTTTTTATAGGTTAAAATTTATAGTGTGGTATTTTATATTATATGTTTCATATATAAATAAATATATTTTATTTTTTATAAGAAATACATTTTTAAACCAAAAAAAAAAAAAAAAAAAATATAGAGGTTTTCATAGATATCTAATTAATTTTAGTTACACATCGTGAGGATACTTTACGTGAATATTTGGGGTTTTCATTCAAAGTACCCAAGTTCAAACTTTGGAATTAGGAGACCACGATTTCTCTTAAAAATTCATCTTTTTAATTAAAAATTGTATCCAATGTTACTTGCTCAACTTATTAATTCCAATGTTCTTATTTTTAGCAACATAAGAAAGTAATGTCTATGAAGGGTCATTCATACACTTTTAAGGTTTTCAAGGCAACATAAAGAAGAAAGTGTTTATGAGGTTATTCCTTGCATTTCAAATTCTTTAGTCATTGTGAACAATATGAAAATTAAAAGAGATTGATGAAAATGAGAGTATTGGTGGGAACAAAAAAAGAGAGGAAAACCATCAAAGCATGAACAAAGAGAAAAAGAAACTAAGGGATATCGATATAGGAAGCCAAAAAAATATCATGTTAACAAGAAGTGGGGCTAAGCATAATGATGATGATGAAAATGATATCATTGAATATTAAGGGTATGAATAAGAACCCTAAAAATTTATTATTAAGGAATTAATAGGTTGTTATAGTCTTGAGTTTATTTTGATACAAGAAACAAAATTAAGTAGCGAGGAAAACCATCAAAGCATGAACAAAGAGAAAAAAACTAAGGATATCGATATAGGAAGCCAAAAAAATATCACAAGTGTTAACAAGAAGTGGGGCTAAACATAATGATGATGATGAAAATGATATAATTGAATATTAAGGGTATGAATAAGAACCCTAAAAAATTATTATTAAGGAATTAATAGGTTGTTATAGTCTTGAGTTTATTTTGATACAAGAAACAAAATTAAGTAGCAAGGAATGTAAGTATGCTTTTAAAAAGATTTGAAAGATGGGTGATTGTCTAGCAATTTCTTCTATAGGAGCTTAAGGTAGTATTGCGACAATATTGAACAAACACAAATATAAAAGAGATCACCAACTAAGGAGAGAAGACATGGTGTATACATTAGAATATATGTTGTCATGGATGTTTAAAACCTTTACCACATTTCATTAGGATTAAATTTAATTCAAGATAATGGGATCAACAATTGGATTATGAAAATGTTGCATTCAAATGTCACAAATGTAATCAAACCAAACACATGGTAAAATATTTCAAAGTGAAAATGATGGAGAAAGAGAAAATTTTGGGCATGAGATAAACTTCAATAGTAAACAAAGAAATCATATCATAGGAGAAGTTGGCTGAAATCAAGGATTTTCCACTCCAAAAAAGTGGCAAGAAAAATCCCTTTGCATCATCAAATGGAAAAGGCCAATATATTTCACAAGAAAAAACCATTAGAAGAAAAAAAATGATGCAAGAGATGATGAAATATAATGCACAAGTTCAAATATAGAAAGACTTGAAGGTGAAAAGGAAGATCAAGAGATGATTTTTCAAGTGAATAAGGTGAAGGAGGTCAAGGCTAATCTATGTAAATCCTCTTCATTTTCTCAAGTTGATTAAAATCCTCTCCTTGCAATGAAAATGATAGTACAAAGTGTATTTGTTGCACTTTAGGGTGTTAAGAGTAAAACAATAAATAAAAGCATACGAAGGATATCCAAAGAAATTTAGGGTTTCCATGGTACCATAAGAAAGTAATGGCTATGAAGGATCATTCATTTACTTTAGGGTTTTCATGGTAACATAGAGAAGAAAGTGTTTATGAGGTTATTCCTTGCATTTCAGATTCTTTAGTCATTGTGAACAAAATGGAAAAATAAAAGAGATTAATGAATATGAGAGTGTTGGTGGGAACAAAAAAAGGAGAGGAAAGTCATCAAAGCATGAAAAAAGAGAAAAAATAAACTAAGGGATATCAATTGGGGAAACCAAAAAAAAAAACATCACAAGTGTTAACAAGAAGTGGGGCTAAGCCCACTAATAAATACAAAGTGTGATGATGATGAAAATGATATCATGGAATATTAGGGGTATGAATAAGAACCTAAAAAATAATCATTAAGGAATTAATAGGTTGTTATAGTCTTGAGTTTATTTTGATACAAGAAATAAAATTAAGTAGTGAAGATTGTCAACATGCTTTTAAAAAGTTTTAAAATATGGGTGATTGTCTAACAATTTCTTCTATAAGAGCTTGAGATAGTATAGCAACAATATTGGACAAATGCAAATGAGACAGGTACTTGTTAGAAACATAAAGTAATTAGGTTGCTAGGCTATTTTGTAGGAAAGAAGAAAGCATTAGAGTTAGGATCATCAATATATATACTGCAACTATAGTTACTCCTTGTGAAATATGTTGGAAGGTCCTTAATATATATTTTTAAAACATGATGATTCAGTGTAATTAATGGATTATTGGGGGTGATTTCAACATTGTTATGTCTCCTTTGGAAAACAATGGTGGTACTATAAGATGGTCTAAATCGATGCAAGATCTTGCTTCATTTTTTATCAGGAGATCAATTAAAAAAAAATTCATCTACAAGAAGTGTGGAAGGAGCTCCGGATAAAATTATTACTTCGGAGCAATCAACAATTATTGAAATAGAGCATGGAGGAAAAATATCTTAACTTCCATCATTTAGTGAGTGGTCAACACACATTTAATAAAATGGGTTTGTTTTAAATAACCAACACCCATTTAATAAAATGGGTTGGTTTTGAACAACCAACACCCATTTAATAAAGTGGCTTGCAAGCATTTAAGAAAAGGATGCTACACACATTTAATGAAAACGACTTTCTTTTGCACAACACTTGTGGAAAATAGTTGCAAAAAATTAATGGAAAATGGTTGCACATCACTAGGTGGCAGTTTAGTTTTTACACAGCACAGTGTGGCAGAGTTTTTAGAACATAAATTCTTACAAAACACATGGTGACGACTTGATTTCCAGATCTGCAATGGAAGAAAATAAAGAGAAGAAAATATATTAGAGCAGGGGGAGCAGAGTTGGAGAATGGAAGATTGCAATCTAATACCACAGTAAGGATTGTAATCAAATTATTATTTCCAATAAAAATTTGCAAAAATATCTTTGACCGTGGTTTTACCCATTTTGGGATTTCCACCTAAATTTGGTGTTTCTCTTTAAACTATGTGTATCTTTTTTTAATATGATATTATTGCTATTATTTACCTTAATTATGGGAATTACTAGATTAATACTAACACATAGAAAGAGTTGATCTCTTTGAAAATAACCAGACAACACATCAATGCTTGTATTCACATTATGAATTTACAAAGTAGTTTTTGGTTCAAGTTTCAAAGATCCTCAACCATAAATTAAGCATAAGAATTAAGAAAGATCCATAGATTTGCATGTAGAGGTGAATCCATAGTGCGACACTTTACAAATCAAGTTTGGTATCATAGTAGATTTTCTTGAAGGACAATGTATGCAAGGCAGAAGATATCAAGGAAAGGACTTAGCCCCATACAACCTAGATATTGGGAGAAAAAGGATCAGATTTGTGAAAATAGCAGATCAATCAGAACCTAACTCTCCAACAATATCCAACAAGGAATTTCAAAGAATATTTCTTGAAATGGAAAACACTCTCCAAAGCTTGATGGAGTTGGTGCTTTCTCAAGAAGAAAAAAATCAACGAAAGAAAAGAAGAAATTAGATTGAGATCTGATATTGAGTCTAGTGTTTCTGAAAGCATGTCTACGGAAGCACGATGTACCGGGTGCGATGCAAAAAAAAGCAGATGTATAATGAAACGCTAAGTCCTACGAAAATGCGAAGAACAAGTGCATGAAAAGGAAAAACGACGCGATGAAACGAGATGTAAAGCAAAACTAAAGTGCAGCATCTTTTATTAATGTTGCTTGTGATCCGGTTACAATACATTCCCCCTTTTCAGGGGCTCGGAGCGTTTGATACAATTTTGCTACACCAACGGATGGTACGCTTCCCTTCGGGATCTTTCGCGTGCCCACATGCGAAATGGGCGAGCCAAGCGTCGTCGCGGCTTGCATGAGTGCATCCGTATTTCCTTTTTGCACCTTTGGTGTCGAGATCTTACGTACGGAGAAATAGAAAACGGTTAATAGCATATGCGGATGGAAGGAAACATGCAATCCCCAAGACCTCCGGCTAGTGAATACATGAAATAATAAAATAGAAATAAAAAAATTTCAGAGTGAGATGAAACTTGAATAGGAACACCCAAACATCATTACAGACACACTACAAAAATAACACTCAAGAAATCATGCGTGGATTTCTAATCGCTCTGGGGTGGGACGTTGGCGATTGTTACAAAACGTGTGAAAGTGACCTCCCAAATGTCCTATCCATAGGCCTCCAAAATACTTGCAAACTTGTGGTTAGGTAAAATGGGGAATTTTGAGACGACCCAGAAGGTCATATTTTGCAGATTCTTCCCATATTGCCCTGTATCCGAAGGTGCCCCCTGTAGGTTAGTGAACGCGTAAAATGATAAAAACACAGTCAAAACAAGTCAGAATGCAGTGAAAATTGAATAGCAGAATAAAAAAATCACATACAACATGATGCAAAAGAAAAAGTAAATAAATCTAATGTAGATTTCTAATCGCTCTGGAGTGGGGCAATTAGGACTGCAACAGTGCGGGGAGTGCCCAGGGGCAGGACGCCCACCGTTTGGGGCTTGGTTTTGACACCAATCCACTTGGGATGGGTCCAAAACCTCCTATGAGGTTGTGTCAGAAAATTTGTGGGATTGTGCTCGATTGTTCGGGTTTTGGTCCGGATTGCGATCCTAGAATTCACCCGATAACCTCCCTTCCAAAAGAGAGATCAAGGATGTAGGAAGCATAATGAGGGGTGAGGGTATAATTTGGCACTACTCCGTTGCTCCAAATGCTCCTTCTCTATTCCCTTTTTGGGGTGATAAGGTTCACCAATTTATAGACCTAAGGGTCTCCTTTGAATGCGCATGCAGGGGCGCTACTTGGCCATCATGCCTTGTCAAGGGAGAGAAGATTCCTCCCTGATTAAGGGCTCCTTGATTTAGGCCTCCATGACTGCCTCTTTGAGCTCTGAAATGTTCACTCGCACTCCCATGCCTTGGAGGTGGAGTTGAGTGGCGGATTTGGGCTATCATTTGTCAAGGTTTGACTTTTTGCCTGTCAAACCTACTATTCATCCTACCCTAGAGCGATTGCTGCTAATCATCCTGGTGTGGGACAAATAGCATTCTAATCGTCCCAGGGTGGAACGAATAGGGAGCAGAATGCTTGAAAGGTGCAAAATTGACCTCTGACCTTCCAAAACTACTTTGGAAGTGGTTAGGACCACTACTTAACCTCTAGGGACTGCCCTAGGGGCTATGTATGCCAATTCGATCAGTGCTTGTAGCCACATAATCAAATTGGTGTTGTTTTAGTGTCTACAGATGCCCCTTTTTAGGATGCACTGTGCATGGCACAGTGCTGAGCAAAAATAGATAACCAAAGCACTTAATTATTATGGTTTCTCATTAACCTAACCAACTTTTGATGCCCCAAGTATGGAAAGGGCACGCATTCTTGAATCTGTGCTTCTGACGAGCTAAGGAGCTTACTTCAAGTGTTAACATTTTTCGGTGAGGTGTTACTTGATCTTGGACATTGTTTAGTCATGAATAGACAAAGGGCGCAACCTTTTGTCTATGGGAACCTTGAGTTCATGATTCCAGAATTCCAAGTGTTTGATCAACTTGTGATTATTGCTTGTTTGCTGCCCCAAGCAGAGGCATGATTGTCTTTGTCAATAATTCTTTGAATGCATATCATTTCCTTGATCGAGTGTGTATTTGTTGATTGGTGACTAAGTGTGACTACCCCCTCAAGCGACGAATCGATGAGGGAATGAACAAAATGAGAAAAGCAACAAGTCGCTTGACCCAAGATGACGTTTGTAAGGGTGCCTTCAGTTGTTTTTCTTTGAACGCTTATGCAGTTTCCCAACAATCTGACCTGTTTTTGGTGGGTTTTGACCCTTTTTTGTGATGTCGATTGGGGTTGAAATTGTCAAAAATTCGTCCTCCCATGGAGCGATCCGGCTATGGTAGCCTTCTTAGGGAGTAGGATAGTGATAATTTATGGTCCCGACATTGGTTTTTCATGCCAAGAATATCAAGTGCAAAGGCACCTTTGTTTGGCAAAGTTATTGTTGTTTTTGGTGGGTTTTGACCCTTTTTTGTGATGTCGATTGGGGTTGAAATTGTCAAAAATTTGTCCTCCCGTGGAGCGGTCCGGCTATGATAGCCTTATTAGAGAGTAGGATAGTGATAATTTTTGGTCCCGACATTGGTTTTTCGTGCCAATAATATCAGGTGCAAGGCACATTTGTTTGGTAGCTTTATTGCTATTTTTGGTGGGTTTTGACCCTTTTTTGTGACGCCAATTGGGGTTGAAATTGTCGAAATTCGTCCTCCCGTGGAGAGGTCCGACTATGGTAGCCTTATTAGGGAGTAGGATAGTGAGTATTTGTGACTCCGACATCAGTTTTACATGCCAATAATATCAGGTGCAAGGGCACCTTTGTTTGGAAGCTTTATTGTTGTTTTTGGTGGGTTTTGACCCTTTTTTGTGACGCGGATTGGGGTTGAAATTATCAAAAATCCATCCTCCCGTGGAGTGGTCCGGATATGGTAGCCTTCTTAGGGAGTAGGATAGTGAGTATTTGTGACCCCGACATCAGTTTTGCATGCCATGAATGTCAGGTGCAAAGGCACCTTTATCCAGTAGTTTTATTGTTGTTTTTGGTGCATTTTTTGGATTCTGTTTTTGTTGCTTTATTTTTTGCTCTGTAATCATCCCAGGGTGGGACGAATAGCAATTTTTAAATCATCCCAGGGTGGTACGAGCACTAAATAGAGTGCTCATCCCAGGGTGGAACGATTACAGTCCTAAGAGCCTCTATAAGGGCCAAAACTAGGTTTTGGGCTCATTTGCAATCTTTTTTTCCTAGCGATTTGGAGCTGTGAGGAGGAGTGCGAGCTTGCGTAGCGGAGCGCTACCGAAATTTCACAGACACCATGAGTACAAGGACCGTATATTCGAGTGGCGAAGCTGAGGTTAGACCGGTAGGTGCTCCTTCTCTCTGTTTGTTATTATTTTTTTTTGTTTTTATATGAATTTTTAAAACACACATATAAAATGTCTGTTAGCGTTATTCTGCTTGTTTTTTAGTTCACCTTAAGGTTAAAAACCCTAGTATGAAGTTTATGTGTGTATTTGAGTTTTTTGTTCACACTTAAGGTTGAAAAACCCTAGTATGAATTTTTTGTTTTTAGTTGATTTTTTTTGTTCACACTTAAAGTTAGAAACCCTAGTATGAATTTTTTTGTGTTTATCTAATTTTTTGTTCACACTTAAAGTTAAAAACCCTAGTTGCTTTTGTTGTTATATTTTGGTTTTTAGTTCACAGTAAGGTTTAAACCCCAGCATGATTTTTTGTTTTATTTTGTATTTGATTGTATAGTTTAATTTGAATGTTTTTGTTTAAATTAAGGTTGAAACCCTAATTTGTTTTCTATTTTAATTTGTTTTTTGTTTACGTTTTTTATTGTACAGTTTATTTGAATGATCTGTACTTTTGTTGTACAATTTTTTTGTACTTTGTTTTTTTGTACTTTGTTTGTCTGTACTTTTGCTGTACAGTTTTTTTGTTGTCATGTTTTAATGTTTTTATGTTGTTTTTGTTTTTCAGGTTGTGAAGAGTCGATATCGCCAACCGACTGTGTTCTTAGATGCTCGAGATGCGCTGACTGTTGCAGATTGGGAGTGGCTTGATGCCCTTGGGCTCAAGCAGGTGACGTGGTTGGAGCCTGTGGTGGGGGATCAGCCATATCTGACTGCCCTTATCAATTTGTGGGATCCCCGCACCAACATATTTCATCTCCCAACAAGGTAGATGATGATTACTTTGGAGGACGTGTATCAGATTCTATGGATTTTGATAGACGAACTGCCCATTCGGATGACTCCCTATGATCAACGAACGACGGTGCTGACATGGTGCTTTGGGCAGGTGATGGAGATGGGGGTGGATAGGGTTGTGGAGAGGGTAGAGGCAGACTGCCCGATTGACATGATTCTAGTGCGATGGTGGTTTGAGAAGGATGTTTTGGGAGTGAGGCATGCGTTGCTCATGACCTTCATCTCCAACATGCTGCTTCCCGACTCCTCAGGTGTGAGGTTCCCTTGGAACCTTCTTGAGGTGGTTTTCAGACTGGTGGTGTTCGATAGTAGTACCACTTATTATGAGGTGGGGTCAGACACTATTGGTGCAGATTTTTGATGAGTTGTACGAGGTCCGCTGCTGGACGTGGAAGGGGATCGGGTGTAGCTATATTTTGTAGTGTTGGGGGTGGCAGCACATAGCTATGGAGCGACAGTAGGGGTTGCCTTAGACTACTCGGGGTGAGATGGTGGACAGGGAGATTGGGTATGCTGCTCTATGGAGGAGGTCGAAGGAGCATGGGCAGAGTTGGCGGTGGGTAGGTGTCGTAGGGCACTATACTGATGTCGTCTCGCATCTAGCTCCAGGGGAGGTGTTCTGGCGGCCATACCAAGACTGTCCAGCCTGGCCTGAGGTTGGAGAGTGGCTTCGATGGGTGTGCAGGGGGAGATGGTTGATCGGGTGACATGGGACAGAGCAAGAGTACTTCTCATACATCTGGGTGACTCGACAATTTGGGGTGCACCAGGGATTGTCTGGTGAGCCTTTGATCTATCGACATCGGGGCGATGAGAGGACTCTAGCCTGGTTGATTATTGAGTCGCTGGGCGAGGAGTCTGATGCAGTGATTGATGTCCTCGACATGGACAATGTCGAGGTGACTACAGTGTACAACCAGTGGTGTATGATGCGGTGATGGCAAGGTGAGGGGCCTCTAGGAGGTCCGGATGTGATAGCAGTAGGCGATAGGGGTGCGGAGTCACTAGTGGAGGGTTGACGGGCTCCGCTCGATGATGTAGATATGGTGGAGGTAGATGACTTGACTGGGGATGATTTAGGGGTTTCAGAGCAGTCGGATACATAGGACGTCCCAGAGTAGTGGGTGCCGAAGCAACATGCCATCCTGAAGATGCCCATGCCTCAGGAAGTCCCAGGGGATATGGAGGCTAGGTTTCATGTTGAGATAACACGATTGGAGGATCTAATATGGATACGATATGAGGAGCACAGAGTCGAGAGGGATCTCCTACGGGCTCATTTGGCACAGCGGGATGACACATTGGCTGTGTACCGATGATAGGATGTGGAGTGGGGTCAGTGCCAGGTGGAGTTGGAGGTCGAGATTTATCCACCTCGGTGGATAGTTACCTAAGCTCACTGGGCTCAGGTAACTACCCAGTAAATGAGTAGTTACTGAAAGCATGTCTATGGAAGCATGGCGTATCGAATGCGATGCAAACAAAAGTAGATGTATAATGAAATGCTAAGTCCTACAAAAATGCAAAGAACAAGTGCATGAAAAGGGAAAACGATGCAATGAAACGAGATGTAAAGCAAAACTAAAGTGTAGCCTTTTTTATTAATGTTGCTTGTGATCTGGTTACAATACATTCCCCCATTTTCAGGGGCTTGGAGCGTTCGATACAATTTTGTTACACCAATGGATGGTACGCTTCCCTTCGAGATCTTTCGCGTGCCCACATTCGAAATGGGTGGGCCAAGCATCACCGCCGCTTATGTGAGTGTGTCCGTAGTTCCTTGCTGCCCCTCTGGTGTCGATATCCTATGTATGAAGAAACAACAAATGGTTAATAGCATATGCGGATGGAAGGAAACACGCAATCCCCAAGACCTTCGGCTAGTGAATACATGAAATAATAAAACAAAAATCAAAACATGTCAGAATAAGATGAAACTTGAACAGGAGAATCCAAACATCATTAGGGACACATTGTAAAAATAACAGTTGGGAAATCATGCGTGGATTTCTAATCACTCTGGGGTGGGACGCTGGCGATTGTCACAAAATGTGCGAAAGTGACCTCCCAAATGTCCTATCCAGAGGCCTCCAAAATACCTACAAACTTGGGGTTAGGTAAAATGGGGTATTTTGAGATGACCCAGAAGGTTGGATTTGGCATATTCTACCCATATTGCCCTATATCTGAAGGCACCCCCTGAAGGTTAATGAACACGTAAAATGATAAAAACATAGTCAAAACAGGTCAGAATGCAGTGAAAATTGAACAAAAGCATAAAAAAATCACATACAACATGATACAAAATAAATATTAAAGAAATATAGTGTATATTTCTAATCGCTCTAGGGTGGGGTGATTAGGACTGCAACAGTGCGGGGGTCGCCTAGGGGCAGGACGCCCGCCGTTTGGGGCTTGGTTTTGACACCAATCCACTTGGGATGGGTCCAAAACCTCCTAGGGGGTTGTGTCAAAAAATTTGGTGTGGGATTGTGGCCGATTGTTCGAGTTTTGGGTCCGGATTGCGCTCCTAGTATTCACCCGATAACCTCCCTTCCAAAAGAGAGATCAAGGATGTAGGAAGCACAATGAGGGGTGAGGGTATAATTTGATAGCACTCCATTGCTCCAAATGCTCCTTCTCTATTCTTTTTTTTGGGTGAGAAGGCTCACCATTTTATAGACCTGAGGGTCTCCTTTGAATGCGCATTCAGGGATGCCACTTGGCCATCATGCCTTTTCAGGAGAGAGAATATTCCTCCTTGATTAAGGGCTCCTTGATTTAGGCCTCCATGACTGCCTCTTTGAGCTCTGAAATTCTCACTCACACTCCCATGCCTTGGAGGTGGAGTTGAGTGGCGGATCTGGGCTACCATTTATCAAGGTTTGACTTTTTTCCCGTCAAACCTGCTATTCGTCCGACCCTGGAGCGATTGCTACTAATCATCCCGGGGTGGGGCGAATAGCATTCTAATCGTCCCAGGGTGGAACAAATAGGGAGAAGAATGCTTGAAAGGTGCCAAATTGACCTCTGACCTTCCAAAACTTCTTTGGGAGTGGTTAGGACCACTACTTAACCGCTGGGGGCTGCCCTAGGGTCTATGTATGCCAATTCGATCAGTGCTTGTAGCCACATAATTGGATTGGTGTTGTTTTGGTGTCTACAAATGCCCATTTTTGGGATGCACTATGCGTGGCGTAGTGCTGAGAAAAAAAAGATAACCAAAGCACTTAATGGTTAGGGTTTCTCAGTAACCTAACCAACTTTTGATGCCCCAAGTATGGAAAGCGCACGCATTCTTGAATCCTTGCTTCTGACGAGCTAAGGAGCTTACTTCAAGTGTTAGCATTTTTTGGTGAGGTGTTACTTGATCTTGGATATTGTTCAATCATGAATAGGCAAAGGGCACAACCTTTTGTCTGTGGGAACCTTGAGTTCATGATTCCAGAGTGCCAAGTGTTTGATTAGCTTGTGATTATTTCTTTTTTGCTACGCCAAGCAGGGGCGTGATTGTCTTTGTCAATGATTCTTTGAATGCATGCCATTTCCTTGATCGGGTGTGTATTTGTTGATTGGTAACTGAGTGTGACTACCCCCTCAAGCGACGAATCGGTGAGGGAATGACCAAAATGAAAAAATCAACGAAGCGACGAAGCTTGAAGTTGTTGACTTCACAAGCTATGGTGTGTGGATTACCAAAAGTTGAAGAGCACAAGGAGGTGTGTGAAGGATGTGTTTTGGGAAAACACTCAAGAATAAAATTTCCAAAAAAGGAGATGCTCATCTTGCTAGTGTAGCCATAGAAAATCCAAGTGTGCTTTGGCACTTGAGATATCATCATCTTAATTTTTCAAGCTTGAATTTGTTGACTTCACAAGCTATGGTGTGTGGATTACCAAAATTTGAAGAGCACAAGGAGGTGTGTGAAGGATGTGATTTGGGAAAACACTCAAGAATAAAATTTCCAATAGGACAAACATGGAGAGCAAGCCATCCACTACAATTGGTAAATTTGGATATTTGTGGTCCTATGAATACCAAAAGCTTAGATAACAATTCTTACTTTATCACTTTTATTGATGATTTCTCTTGAATGTGTTGGTGAAAGCACGAGGATACAAAAATAAAAAGGAAAAACTCCCAAGCACGATGCAAAATTGAAACTAAGCTTAACGCTAAATCCTATGAATTAAAATGCATGAAATGGAGAAAGCATGAATTGAAACTTGAAATGAAATAACAACCCTTCTTTTTTTATTGATGTATTTCACAACTCGATTACAATTCGCATCCTCCCTTTTCAGGGGTGAGGAGCGTTAGATTCATCTCTTGGTTACATCCATGGATAGCCTTCCTTCTTCCGCGTGCCCACATGTAAGATGGGTGGACCAAAACGTCGTCGCCGCTTGTATCTATGAAATTCAAATGACAACCTATCCAAGAATCATAGAACTGAATGCAAAAATGAAAGAAAAGAAGTCTGCCATGGAATCCCCCTCATTTCGAAAAGGGGCGATTGAGATTGTGGCAGTGTGGGAGGGGGCGCCCATGGCACTGGCCGCCCACCGTTTGGGGCCTGATTTCGGTGCCAATCCACTTGGGATGGGTCCAAAACCTCTTGTGGGGTATTGTCGAAAAATTTGGTGGGATGTTGTGGCCAAATTTTGGGTGTTGGGCTCGAGATTCATCCTCTCAAGAGTCACCCAATGACCTCCCCTCTAAAGGAGATCAAGGATGTGAAAGGCACAAATCCAAAAGGTGTGAGGTGTGTAAACAAAATGGTAGCACTTCGTTGCTCTAAAATGCTCCTTCTCTGTATATTTTGGGGTGAGGAAACTCACCAATTTATAGACCTAGAGGCCTCTTGAAATGGGCATGCAAGGGTGCCACATGGCAGCCATGCCCTCCTAGGGGGAAGGAGATTCCTCCCTAAATTGGGACTTCATGACTAACCTTGCAGATGCCTCTAACGCTCAAAAACACTCACCCATACTCCCATGTGATGAAGGAAGCGTTGAGTGGCGGATTTGAGCTACCATTTGTCAATATTTGACTTTTTTCCCATCAAACCTGCAATTCCCCCCACCCTGGAGCAAATTCAGAATTCGTCTGTGGTGGGGCGAATCCCAGTTTGAATTCATTCCAGGGTGGAACGGATATTGAGGAAAGTTCCTAAAGGTGCCAAATTGATCTTTGGCCTTCCAAAACTACTGTGAGATTGGTTAGGACCACTTTTCAACATCTAGGGGCTGCCCTTGGGGCTATGTGTGTCAAAGCGATCAGTGTTTGCAGTCACATAATCGGATTGGTGCTGTTTTGGTGTCTACAGATGCCCCTTTTTGGGATGCGCTGTGCAAGGCACAGAGACCGAGCAAAAATAGATAACCAAAGCACTAATGATTAGGGTTTCTTAGTAACCTAACCAACTTTTGATGCCCCAAGCATGAAAATGGGCATGCATTCTTGAATCCTTGCTTCTGACAAGCGAAGGAACTCAGTTCAAGTGTTAACCTTTTTTAGTGAGGTGTTACTTGAGCTTGGACATTGATCAGTCATGAATAGGCAAAGGGCGCAACCTTTTGTCTGTGGGAACCTTGAGTTCATAATTCATGAATGCCAAGTGATTGATCAGCTTGTGATTATTGCTTGTTTACTGCCCTAAGTAGGAGCGTGATTTGTCTTTGTCAATGATTCTTTGAATGCATACTATTTCCATGATTGGGTGTGTATTTGTTGCTTTGTGACTAAGTGTGACTACCCCCTCAAGCGACGAATCGATGAGGGAATGACCTACATGAGAAAAGCGACGAGTCACTTGACCCAATATGACTTAGGTAAGGGTGCCTTCAGAGATTTATCTTTGAATTGTGTGCAATTTCTTGACATTTAGACCTATTTTTGGTGGGTGTTAACCCTTTTAGCGACACCGTTTGGAGCTAAAATTGTCAAAAATTCGTCTTCCCGTGGGGTGGTCCGGCCATGGTGGCCTTCTTAGGGAGTAGGATGGTGACTATTTATAACCTCGACATCTATTTTGGATGCCAATAATGTCAAGCGCGAAGGCACCGTCGTTCGGCAATCTTATTGCTATTTTTGGGTGGGTTTTGACCCCTTTTGGCGATGCCATTTGGGGATGAAATTCTCGACGATCCGTCCTCCCGTGGACCGATCCGACTATGGGAGCCTTCTTAGGGAGTAGGATAGTGAGGATTTGTGACCCCGACATCTGTTTTGCATGCACAGAATGTCAAGTGCAAAAGCACTCTCATTGGACAGGTTTATTGCTACTTTTGGTGCATTTTTTTGTTGTTTTTGAAATTTATGTGCTGAATTCGTTCTAGGGTGGGACGAATTCCTGTGTAGTATTCATTCTATGGTGGAACGAGCACTAACCAGAGTGCTCATTCCAGGGAGGAACGATTACAGGCTCAAAAAGCCTATTTAAAGGCCAAAACTAGGTTTTGGGCTCATTTGCACTTGTTTTTTCTGGTGATTTGGAGCTCTACGGAGGAGGAGGTTAATTCTACGAAGTGAAGCACTACAAAATTTCTCTAGACATCATGAGTGCACAAATCGGCTCGAGCGACGGAGCCGAAGCGAGACCAGTAAGTGCTCCTGAGCATTATTGCTTTTGTTATATGTTTTTAAAACTGCAAGTGTTTTGTTTAATTTTTCTTTGTTATGTTATGTTTCAAAATTAAAATTGAAACCCTAAAACTGAGCTGAACACAAACCAAGACTTAGCTTAAAACTAAACGGAAAACATAGTTAAACCTAGGTGATTTTTTTTTTTTTTAATGCTTGTGTGTTGTTTGCTTTCGCAGGTTGTGAAGAGCCAGTATCACGTACCTACTGCTTTCACAAAAGTGTGGGGGGCGCTGACTGTGGCTAACTGGGAGTGGCTTAATGCCCTTGGGCTCAAGCAGGTGGCTCGACTGGAGCCTATGGTGGGGGATCGGGCCTATCTGATGGCCTTGATCAACCTATGGGATCCCCGGACCAACACCTTCCATCTCCCAACAGGGGAGATGACGATGACCTTGGAGGATGTTTATCGGCTTCTATGGATTTCGATAGACGGACTGCCGATGAGGACAATGTCACGGGACAAGTGTTAACAAGAAGTGGGGCTAAGCCCACTAATAAAAACAAAGCATGATGATGATGAAAATAATATCATGGAATATTAGGGGTATGAATAAGAACCTAAAAAATAATAATTAATAAAGTAATAGGTTGTTATAGTCTTGAGTTTATTTTGATATAAGAAATAAAATTAAGTAGTGATGATTGTCAACATGCTTTTAAAAAGATTTAAAATATGGATGATTGTCTAGAAATTTCTTCTATAAGAGTTTGAGATAGTATAGCAACAATATTGAACAAACGCAAATGGGACAGGCACTTGTAGAAACAAAAAGTAATTAGGTTGTTAGGCTATTTTGTAGGAAATAAGAAAGCATCAGAGTTAGGGTTATCAATATATATGCTGCAACAATAGCCACTCCTTGTGAACGATGTTGGAAGATCCTTAACATAGTTTTTTTCAAACACGATGATTCAAAAGGACGTGGAGATACAGGTTACCAAGCAATGTACTTTACAATTTTTGTTAAAAAAAATATCATGATGTAATTACTTGTGATGTAGTACCTCTTGATATTGGCCAAGTAATTTTTGGTAGCTCATATTTATGGGAAATATATGCTTGTTTAAGTGAAGTTGCAATGTTTGGGAGTTGAAGAAAGGTGGAATCACCTATGTGATTAATTCCAACAGGTTGGAAAATAAATTCCAGCTTATGATAGTGCAACAGGTCAAGCATTTTGTGAATGTAAGACATTCATGTTATTGATGATAAGAAACATGAATATTAATGTGCAATTCAGTAAGGAGGTGGAAACAACCAACTTTACTCCCCAACAAAAGAAGGAATTTGAGCCTTTTTCTTTTGAAGAGTACAAAGGGTAGTATGAAGAATATTTTGAACTTGGGAAGAAGTACAAGGAGTTGATAAATGGAGTGCAAGATAAATCCAATAAGGTTTTTCATTTGGAAAATGACTTGTTTTTCAAAGAGGGAAAACTCTGTGTGCACAAGGGAGATAAATGCTTAAAACTGATAAGGAAATCTCACACATCACTAGTTACTAGTCATTTTAGTGTGCACAAAATAGTAGCTAACCTCCAACGACATGTCTAATGGTCCAATATGTAGAATAATGTGTCTAATGTTATCTATGGATGTGAAAATTGCAAATTTAGGAAACCCAACAACTACAAAGGTAAAATGCTAAGGCAAAATGGATCTCCAAGAAGCAATAAAAGAAACAATATCCTCATCTAAATAAAGATGATTTTGAGGGACCAAAATCCTCCAATAGGGGAGGTCTTGATCAAGATATCAATTAAAAAGAATTCATCTATAGGAAGTGTGGAAGGAGCTCCAGAACTTTGAAGCAATCAACACTTGTCAAAACATAGCATGAAGGAAAATTGGCTTAACTTCCATCAGTTAATGAGTGGTCAACACCCATTTAATAAAATGGGTTGGTTTTAAATAACCAACACCCATTTAATAAATGGGTTGGTTTTGAATAACCAACACCCATTTAAAAAAATGGGTTGCAAGCATTTAAGATAAGGGGGCTAAACACATTTACTGAAAACAAATTTCTTTTGCACAACAATTGGTGGAAAATAGTTGCACAGACTTAATGGAAAATGGTTGCAAATCATTGGGCAAAAATTTAATTTTTACACAGCACAGTGTGGCAGAGATTTTAGAACATAAATTATTAGAAGAACACATGGTGACAACTTGATTGCCATATCTACAGTGGAAGAAAATAAAGATAAGAAAAGACATCAGAGTAGGGGGAGCACAATTGGAGAATGGAATATTGCAATCTAATACCACAGTAAGGATTTTAATCAAACTATTATTTCCATTAAAAATATTCAAAAATATCTTTGACCGTGGTTTTACCCATTTTGGGGTTTCCACATAAATTTGGTGTTTCTCCTTAAACTATGTATATGTTTTTTAATTATAAGGTTATTTCTATTATTTACCTTAATTGTGGGAATTACCATATTAATACTGACACATAGAAAGAGTTGATCTCTTTGAAAATAACTAGACAACGCATCAATGCTTGTATTCACATTGTGAATTTATGAAGAAATTTTTGGTTCAAGTTTTAGAGATCCTCAACCACAAATTAAGCATAAAGATTAAGCAAGATCCATAGATTTGTATGTAGAGGTGAATCCACAGTGTGGCACTTTATAGATCAAATTTTCAATTCAAATGACCTTTGGAATGTTAGTCCTTCAATTTTTCAATATACACGAGATAATAAACGCATTGGGCAAACTCATATAGCATAAATATTGCATAGGTTATTTTTATCCAACAAATGGTTACAAGCAAAGTATACAACTTTAGACATTTTATTAATAAAAATATCATATCACAACCAATTCTCTTGACTTGTGTTTTACCCAATAATGGTTATTCAAAGCCATTTATCTTCTAGTCTATGTGGCTCCAAGACCTTGATTTCTTTCATATGGTTATGTTTAATGAGATGAAATAAATTTTGAAGGATCATATATGTACGGATTTGTTCAAAAGATAAAAAATTTAAATGAACAAATAAAAATTTAGAATGCCAAATCTTTTGGTAACATGTTTAAATAAAAGAAAGATATTGAATCCAAGCTCAAATTTTTACAAGAGAAAGTAGAAACCAATGGAATGGATCAAGATATTTTTGTAATCTCCCTTGAATGAATCATAATACCCATTACTCTGTAATATCCCTTGAATTTGGGCCCTATTAGCACATTTTATTGGAGCATTTTAGATGACCAGTGTGTAATGGCTCTTATAACTCTCAAGTAGCTAAACGTCTTAGATAAGTATAGTTATGGTTTTTAATTGCTATGCTCTTAGATAGCCAATATAATTGTTTTCTCCCTACTTATGTAATCTCTTACATACCCTCTATATGGTTACCTTTGTCTGATGTATTCGACATGGTATCCTCTATATCATGGCCTTTGTATGATGGCCTCTATAGGGAAACATAGTTGATAGAACTTTGTATATTCTAC
Source organism: Wollemia nobilis (assembly GCA_028583015.1). Classification (NCBI taxonomy): domain Eukaryota; kingdom Viridiplantae; phylum Streptophyta; class Pinopsida; order Araucariales; family Araucariaceae; genus Wollemia; species Wollemia nobilis. Next base: position 1,533,135 of record JAQPPZ010017240.1, on the reverse strand, counting down.
CTTCACTATTTCATTGTTGGCTTTAATAATGAAAATTCTCCTTGACGAACACTTCTTCAAAACCAATCCATACCCAACATTGAAATAATTTTAAAAAATAAATTTTTGCAAAAGGATTATTTAAATTTTTATCTATAAGTGAAAATCATAAATATTATTGTTTTATATTTTTTTTTAATTTTTTTAGATTTATTAAAAATTAAATTTAATATATTTATTATTATTATTTATGCATAATATTAAAGAAAATAATATTTATTATTGTTGTAAAGGTTTATCTTAATTTCACACAATGAGTATTGGCCATCACTATGAGCACTTATGAATGACTTTTATCACTTGGAAAAGGGTTTAACCTCTTCTCTCTTTTAGTAACTATGCTTTCACTTCACCATATTTATCATGCCAATTTTAATATAGTTGACAACCCATTTATTTAAAGTAAACACATGAGGTGGTTTACCAACCTTCATAGTCTAAGAAACCTATATTCAAGAGGTTGAGGATTTAACTCTAATATCCTTAATACTATGAATAATAATAGTATGTTTGATGGATTTTTTTGAACACAGTATTGATGCTAATCAATGTGGCCTTCCTTGAATCCAGTGTAGTACTTCAATTTTTTAATATAACACAATATTTTAATATAAAAGTGACCATGTCTAATCTAACAATGTAATTTGTCTTGTTCCAATTTTGTTAGTTGTTCATACCTAGATGTAGGCACCCAGAACATGGTTTACCTTTATATTGTATTTGTTCCCTTAAGATTTTGGTTAATATGAATTTGGCAACAATTTCAACATAAAAAAAACAATGTAATTTGTCTAAATTTAATTCATTATTCAAAAATATTAGAGGTATCTAATCCACTCTAGGAAAATGTTGAAATAAATAATTAAAGCTCATGGCATGTGCTACCTATATAGGCACTAAGGAAAATTCACATTTTCAATTCTTTGGGTTTTGTCAACATTTTTAGGTATAATAAGTTCTAGCTTTAGAAGGTTATATCTTTTTACTATGAAAGCATTTTGATCCCTTTTTGGTTTGCATAATTTTTTGATTAGATAGTGTTTTTTTCTATAATATTTAAAAAAATTCATGGATATTCTCATTTTTACACATAAATGTAAGAAATTTGCTTTTACTCTCCTTGGTTGTATAAGAATTTTCTTTCATTCCAATATTTTAAATGAACTGGTAAAGATAATATCACATGATACAAGGAGAATGATTACCAAATTCATCCATCCCCTAGCCATTACCTTAGTGATTAAAAGGAACATAACATTCCACCAGTTGGTATTGGTGCTATTTATAAAGATAATGAATAGAGCTCTATTCATATATTTCTTTTGCTACATTTCTGAGCAAAACAATCTCGAACAATTTATATTGAAGAGAGAGTATTACGTCCAATAGGATTTGAACCTATACCGGAGGTTTAGAAGACCTTTGTTCTATCCGTTAATTAGTAATCTTGTCTTATTGTTTGGAATACTATTTATTAGAACTTGGTTGAGTGGAAATGGCCCATTCCCATCTTAAATGTGAAGATTTATTTTATATGGCCTATCAAAATTGAATCTTTTTTTTTATTAATACTTCTTATATATATCTGTCATGGGTATTGAACCTGGGTCATATCACGGATAATTCAAGTGGTGTCCTTGTCGGTAGACAATATCACATGGATATTGAATATTTTATTTACAATAAAGAGTTATATGAATGTATATGGATGTATATGGATGTATTTGGAAAAAAAAAAATTCCCTCTATAGATACTTATGACAAGAAACAAATTATACATATAAAGAAATATGAAACACATAACCTAATTGGGTTATATTAGAATAACGAGTTTCACATGCATCTCCAGTATTGCAAAAAACCTATTATATTTTTATGACTATTTCAAGGTTCCATATAATAAAATGAATACTACATAAGCCAAACATTTAGAAGTTAATATTTAAAATTATGTCAATCAAACAAATAATTAGATAACAAACTTATTTCAATGAAAGTAAAGGAGAACATTAATGGGTCTCAATAGTTTTTCTCTCAAATATAATCATTTTATTACATTCTTTACCATGTTTTCCATATATTTTCTAGTGAAACTAATACCAAGCCTTCATAAAAATTTTAACCATGTTTTCCATATATTTTCTAGTGAAACTAATACCAAGCCTTCATAAAAAATTTAACCTTATTGTCTCACATTAGGTGAATGTATAAATTTTAGAAAAAAATTATTCAAGCATATCCAAATGGGGTTCTAAAGCATGAATCAAAAAAAAAATTCAAGTTAATAGAATAATTTTAAAAAATGCTCAAATAAATATATTTTGCATGGGTTACAAGAAAAAGGTAGAATTTTGGCTATATTGATGGATAATTAAATATTTCAAAGTTATTCCTTTAATATTTTATGATGATTTGTGATCCCCTCTCTCCTTTAATAAAAAAACTATTTTTTTCTATGTGCTTTCTAGGGTCAATGGTATCAATGAGAGATGGAATTAACAATTTCTTTGTCGTAGATTTAGTCGGAGGAGTAGAGGGTATTGTATATCCATTTATTACTGATTCCCAAATATCGTATCCCAAAGCACAAAGATATTTTAGCATTCTGAGTCTTCAAAAAGCGTAGTTGGTTCCATTGAATAACGGTGCTTTATTTAAGGAGAAGCCTTAACCATTTGTCATTATGTCACTTCCAAGATCAGGAACTTGGCTCTGATACCAACTGTTGAACTAAGCGTGACACTGAGAGGGGGTGAATCAGTGTGTATTAAAAATTTTAATCCAACTATGAAATCAAATCAAATAAAAAACATGCATCACATAACACCAGATTTATAGTGGAAACCCGATGTGGGAAAACCATTGTATCAATGGACTGTTTGGACTCCCATCCAAATTCAACCTCAAAAATATTTGGTCTTTACAATATTTTTGCAGCACCTACTGTAAAGAATGGCACCAACCAACCGAGACTTTAGCAACACCAACTGTAAGGAGCACCAACCCCTGTTGCCAAGCACCCACTAGGCAAAAATACAAAGATCTAGTAGAAGAATTTTATCCCTAACAATAAGACCCTGAGTGGTCTAGAACACTAAATATCTCTATATACACTCTTCTCATTGAACAATCCCACTGATCATTTCACTGTTTGAGCCCATTGACAATCAAAATCCCTATTCTCTGCATACAAAACAAAACCCTATTTCTTAAAATCAACAAAACCCTCTTCACAAACTCAACAAAACCCTCTTCACACTATACTTGTTGTGCACTATAATTTTTCTTCTTCCATGTTTTTTGCATCGCACCCACATATTGCATATTTGTGTTCATAAATGTCAAAGTGCCATAGAATGTCATTACTTGGCAAAACCATCATCTTCTACATTTTTTCGCTTTATCAATAGCTCATCAACTATAACCGCCATTTACGTTATTCTCCCACATCCTAGTCAGTTGTTTTCTCATGTATCGAGATTTTTGTCATTCAGTCGTCATTAGCTATCTAGCCACATACTGTACCAAGTCAGACAGATTTTACGCAGGTAGAATTCTACTTGGATCACACCTTGTTACGTAGCAGCCCAGCACAAATTAAAACACATAAAACATTCCCAAGTTGTGTGAACGAAAGATGAAACCTACAAAGCAATCCAAGTCACCATAAGCGAAACGGTTATCTTGCTCATCCCCCCGTGCGAATGACCCCAAGAATGCTGAGAGTTGGCAAAAGGACAAGCATCCTCCCTACCCAATTCCCCAAGAATCCCAAGTTCTCAAAAGTTGCAAAACATCAACAATTTGCAAACGTCAAAACTCCAAAAAATTTTGACATCACAACCATAGTGCATACCTCAAGAAAATCAAATAAAATAGTGATTCTCATTACTCCACATCATAATCCCTTGCTCAAAAGAAAAATATAATACAAAAATAAACAGTGATTTTTATCACTACAAAAGAGCAAGTATCCCAATACAATTGAAGAAAAGAAGGGAGTCAAACTTGAATCCCTGGAACTATCAGCATTCATACAGGTCATGAGGTAAACCTCAGTACCGGTTTGGTTGATAGCCTATCGGTCACTAGTGGCAAACCTCCCGCATGACGATATATCTATCACATTAACTTGTGCGCAGATCAATGTTTGCATGTGGATGAGCTAGCTTATGATATCCTACGATAGCACCATAGATTAATTTGACTAAACACAACAAAGGAGTTAGTGGAGCTAATCAGGTGATCCTCGATACGAGTTTGGTTGACATCCTATCTGGCACTAGCGGTATCCTGACCAACACCGCATAAATGAACTCAATTGCACACACAGGGATGTGAAATAACTTGGTCCAAAACAAATCTGATTCATACCTTGTTCAAAAAGACTTGTGAGATAAGGTACAGTCGTGGCTAGTTAGTTAAAACATCTGAGTCTCAAAAAACCTTAACTACATTTGAAACCAACTTGCTATATTTTATTCTCACCATACCAAAAAAAAAAAAAAAAAAAACACATGTATACATAAATTAATCAAAACGAAACACAAATGAATATAGAAACAGCCCTTCTATTTTATTGATGTATTTCAAACTCGGTTACAATGCGCATCCTCCCTTTCCAAGGGCGAGGAGTGTTAGATTCGTCTCTTGGTTACATCCATGGATAGCCTTCCTTCTTCCGCGTGCCCACATGTAAGATGGGCGGACCAAAAAATTTATGTCGCCACTTGTGTCTACGAATGTTGATTCCTTGCTGCTCCTCCGATGTTCTGATCCTACGTTCAAAGGAACAAGAAATAATCAGTAGCACCTCTGGATGAAACAAAGCATGCAATCCCCAAGCCTACGATAAATGAATGAGAAAAATGAATTAAACTATGACTAAAATGAATCCAAATGCTCTAAAAATTTGACAGGGGCATCAAGACATCACCAGGAGGGCACTACAAAAAGAACAATCAGGAAATTCCTCACCGATTTGAATTCGCTCCGGGGTGGGACGAATTCACCTGCAACAAAATGCCGAAAAGGTACTGTCCCAAATGTCCTGCCTAGGGAGCTCCAAAAGACCTGCAAACTTGGGGTTAGCTAATTGGGGGCATTTTGGGAAGACCCAGATGGTCAGATTTTCCCAATTTGGCCTCCATCAATGGGAATTTGATGATGCTACCTGCAAGTTAGTAGAAGCGAGCAAAGATAAAAACATGATCAAAATTGTTCCAAACGAGATGAAATTAAATGATAACCTATCTAAGCATCATAGGATTGAATGCAAAAATGAAAATTGAGAAAGCAAAATCTGCCACAAATTCCCAATCGTTCCTAAAAGGGGCGATTAGGCTTGTAGTAGTGTGGGGGGGCACCCTGGGCAGGCCGCCCACCGTTTGGGGCTTGATTTTGGCACCAATCCACTTGGGATGGGTCCAAAATCTCTTGCAAGGTGTTGTCGACAAATTGGGTGGTATTCTATGGCCAAATGTCGGGTTTTGGGCTCAAGATTCGACCTTCCAATAGTCACCCAATGACCTCCTCTCTAAAAGAGATCAAGGATGTGAAAGGCACAAATCGCACAAGGATGTATGAGGGAAATAAAATGGTAGCACTTCGTTGCTCCAAATTGCTCTTACTCTGTATATTGGGGTGAGGAAACTCACCAATTTATAGACCTGGAGGTCTCTTGGGATGAGCATGCAGAGGCGCCACTTGGCAGCCATGCCCTTCCAGGGGAGGGAAGATTCCTCCCTGAATAGGGACTTCATGACTGCCCTTGCAAATGCCTCTAACGCTCGAAAATGCTCACCCATACTCCCATGCGATGAAGGAAGCGTTAGGTGGTAGATCTGAGCTGCCATTTGTCAAGATTTGACTTTTTGCCCATCAAACCTGCAATTCGCCCCACCCTGGAGCGAATTCGGAATTCGTCCCTGGGTGGGGCGAATCCCAGTTTGAATTCGTCCCTGGGTGGAACGGATATTGAGCAAAGTGCCTGAAGGTGCCAAATTGATTTTTGACCTTCCAAAACTACTGTGAGAGTGGTTAGGACCACTGTTTAACCTCTGGGGGCTACCCTTGGGGTTGTGTGTGTCAATGTGATCAGTGTTTGCAGTCACATAATCGGATTGGTGCTGTTTTGGTGTCTACAGATGCCCCTTTTTGGGATGCGTTGTGCAAGGCACAATGTCGAGCAAAAATAGATAACCAAAGCACTAATGATTAGGGTTTCTTAGTAACCTAACCAAATTTTGATGCCCCAAGCATGAAAAGGGCATGCATTCTTGAATCCTTGCTTCTGACGAGCGAAGGAACTCAGTTCAAGTGTTAACCTTTTTCGGTGAGGTGTTACTTGAGCTTGGACATTGATCAGTCATGAATAGGCAAAGGGCGCAACCTTTTGTCTGTGGGAACCTTGAGTTCATGATTCACGAATGCCAAGTGATTGATCAGCTTGTGATTATTGCTTGTTTACTACCCCAAGCAGGGGCGTGATTTGTCTTTGCCAATGATTCTTTGAATGCATGCCATTTCCATGATTGGGTGTGTATTTGTTGATTGGTGACTAAGTGTGACTACCCCCTCAAGCGACGAATCGATGAGGGAATGACCTACATGAGAAAAGCGACGAGTCACTTGACCCAAGATGACTTAGGTAAGGGTGCCTTCAGAGATTTATCTTTGAATGTGTGTGCAGTTTTCCGACATTTAGACCTATTTTTGGTGGGTGTTAACCCTTTTGGCGATGCCTTTTGGAGCTGAAATTGTCAAAAATCCGTCTTCCCGTGGAGCGGTCCGGCCATGGTGGCCTTCTTAGGGAGTAGGATGGTGACGATTTATAACCCCGATGTCTATTTTGGATGCCAAGAATGTCAGGCACGAAAGCGCCTTCGTTCGGCAATGTTATTGCTATTTTTGGGTGGGTTTTGACCCTTTTGGCGACGCCGTTTGGGGATGAAATTCTCGAAGATCCATCTTCCCGTGGAGTGGTCCGGCTATGGTAGCCTTCTTAGGGAGTAGGATAGTGAGGATTTGTGACCCCGACATCTGTTTTGCATGCCCGAAATGTCAAGTGCAAAAGCACTCTCATTGGACAGGTTTATTGCTGCTTTTGGTGCATTTTTGTGCATTTTTTTGTTGTTTTTGAAATTTGTGTGCTGAATTCATTCCAGGGTGGGACGAATTCCTATGTAGTATTCATTCCAGGGTGGAACGAGCGCTAACCAGAGTGCTCATTCTAGGGAGGAACGATTATAGGCTCAAAAAGCCTATTTAAAGGCCAAAACTAGGTTTTGGGCTCATTTGCACTTGTTTTTTCTAGCGATTTGGAGCTCTGAGGAGGAGGTCAATTCTGCGAAGCGAAGCGCTGCCGAATTTTTCCACCACCATGAGTGCACAAACCGGATCGAGCGGTGGAGCCGAAGCGAGACCAATAAGTGAGCTCCCTCTTTATTATTTTGTTATATTAGTTTTTTTTTCTTTTTGAGTGTATAAATCCTAGGTTGACAAATTGCAAGTTATTTGTTTAATTTTCTTTGTTTATGTTGCTTTTTCAAAATTAAAATGTGAAACCCTAGGTTGAAAATTAAGACTTTGTTTTGAGTTTATGTAGTTTGAACCTGTGCATTTTTTTATTCCTAATGTTTTTATGTTGTTTTCTTTTGCAGGTTGTGAAGAGCTGGTATCGCGTACCTACTACTTTTGCTAAAGCACGGGGCGCTGACTATGGCTGACTGGGAGTGGCTTGATGCCCTTGGGCTCAAGCAGGTGACTCGACTGGAGCTAGTGATTGGGGATCGGGCCTATCTGACGGCCCTGATCAACTTGTGGGATCCCCGGACTAATACTTTCCATCTCCCAATAGGGGAGATGATAGTCACTTTGGAGGATGTCTATCGGATTCTTCAGATTCCAATAGATGGACTGCCGATCAGGACGATGCCATGGGATCAATGGACAATGGTGCTGACACGCTGCTTCGGGCATGGGGAGGAGTTGGGGGTGGATGGTCCAGTGGAGAGGGCAGAGATTGACTGCCAGATGGGTGGGATTCTGGTTCGATGGTGGTTTGAGAGGGGGGTGTTGGGAGTGAGGCACGCATTGCTTATGGGCCTCATTTCCAACATGCTACTACCTGACTCGTCAGGTGCGAGGTTCCCATGGAACTTGCTGGATGTGGTCTATCGACTGGTGGAGTGTTCGACGTAGGAGCCTTTGGTCATGAGATGGGGACAGACGCTATTGGCACAGCTCTATGGGGAGCTATATGAGGTCCACTGTCGAAGGTGGAAGGGGATCAGCTACAGCTATCTATTGCAGAGCTGGGGTTGGCAACACATAGCGGTGGAGAGACCAGGGGGGTTACCATGGATGACGTGGGTGGAGATGGTAGATAAGGATATAGGTTACGCGGCTCTGTGGTGGCGGTCTGAGGAGCAGGGACAGAGTCGATGGTGGGCAGGTGTCGTAGGGCACTATGCCGATGCCTTTGCTGGGCTTACTCTAGGGGAGGTGTCTTGGCACCCTTATCGGGACTGTCCAGCCTGGCCAGAGGCTGGAGAGTGGCTCCGATGGGTATGCAAGGAGCGATGGCTGATTGGGCGGCATGGGACCGAGCATGAGTTCTTCCCTTATAGCTGGGTGACATGATAGTTTGGGGTGCGCCAGGGGTTTCCTGGTGAGCCCATGGTCTATCGACATCGGGGGACGAGAGGACTCTGGATCGATCGGTCATCGTGCCACTGGGTGAGGATTCAGATGCGGTGATCGATGTCCCAGACATGGATGACGTCGGGACTACCGTAGAGTATGATCAGTGGTGGGTACTATGGCGATGGCGGGGAGAGGGGCCACTAGGAGGTGCGGAGGCAACAGTAGTAGGCAAGGAGGGTGCCGAGGCACCAGGAGATGATTGGGGAGCTCCTCGGGAGGATGCAGACATGGTGGAGGTGGAGGATGAGGATGCAGGGGGGTTTCGGATCAGCCGGAGATGCAGGACGTCATGGAGTAGTGGGAGCCAGAGCAGGCTACTATTCTAGAGATGCCTATGCCTCAGGCGAAAGCGGAGGACATGGAGTCAGGGTTATGCTGAGAATGCATGGTTGGCGGAGCTACTATGGAGGCGAGATGAGGAGTTGGGGGAGGCTTTGCAAGAGAGGGATCTCCTACGGGCTCAGCTGGCGGAGCGGGAGAGCGCATTTGTTGCACACCACCGGGGGATGGGGACACTAGCGTTGCATAGGAGAGGGATCTCCTACGGATGTAGCTGGCACAGCGTGACGATGCAGTAGCTTACTACCGTCGATGGGAGGCAGAGTGGTTGTGGTGGGAGGTATTGGTCTCGGCATCGGATGGATATGGAGGGAGAGATTATCCGCCTCGGTGGGCGGTTACCTGAGCCCTCGGGAGGTGGCTCTTCACGCTGGATGAGGGGCAGTGATACTGAGTAGTCAACATCATCTCATTCCAAGGGATTGGATGAGGGAGGGGTAGTAGGCATGATGCGGGGGCTAGCAGCAGCCGCCCTGAGGGGTCCCATAGGACCCACACCATGGGGGGTAGTTCCCGTCGCACCGATCCTACGTGATCATGGTGGCCGACGCCTTAGGCTTGGGGGTTTTGAGATTTTGGATTTTGTTGCGGGGTCAGAGGACCAGCTCTTTGTAGCCTACGGGCATTTTTGATGATATATATATACAGACTTTATTTTGTTTATGCGCATGTGATGATTTGATTTTATGCATGATGATTGATGAATATGGATGTATGCATGTTAAGTTATAGTGATGAATGCATATGTTGTTGATGAATGCAAATGTTTCTAATTTATATGATATGCAAATGGAATGGATGGATTGAATTTGTGATGTTTGGTAGTCGCACCATAGACTGTTTAGAACTTTATGGCTTTTTGTCCTAGGCGATGGCTGCGGTGAATAGCTTTTTATGTATACATGTTTTTTTTTTTTTGGTATGGCGAGAATAAAATATAGCAAGTTGGTTTCAAATGTAGTTAAGGTTTTCTGAGACTCAGATGTTTTAACTAACTAGCCATGACTGTACTTTATCTCACAAGACTTTTGACCAAGGTATGAATCGGACTTGTTTTGGACCAAGTTATTTCACATCCCTGTGTGTGCAATTGAGTTCATTTATGTGGTGTTGGTCAGGATACCGCCGAGTGCTAGATAGGCTGTCAACCAAACCTGTATTGAGGATCACCTGATTAGCTCCACTAACTCCTTTGTTGTATTTAGTCAGATTAATCTACGGTGCTATCGTAGGATACCATAAGCTAGCTCATCCACATGCAAACATTGATCTGCACACAAGTTAATGTGACAGATATATCGTCATGCGAGAGGTTTACCACCAGTGACCGATAGGCTATCAACCAAACCGGTACTGAGGTTTGCCTCATGACCTGTCGGAATGCTGAGAGTTCCAGGGATTCAAGTTCGACTCCCTTCTTTTCTTCAATTGTATTGGGATACTTGCTCTTTTGTAGTGATAAAAATCACTGTTTATTTTTGTATTATATTTTTCTTTTGAGCAAGGGATTAGGATATGGAGTGATGAGAATCACTATTTTATGTGCTTTTCTTGATGTATGCACTTTGGTTGTGATGTCAAATTTTTTTTGGAGTTTTGACGTTTGCAAATTGTTGATGTTTTGCAACTTTTGAGAACTTGGGATTCTTGGGGAATTGGGTAGGGAGGATGCTTGTCCTTTTGCCAACTCTCAGCATTCTTGGGGTCATTCGCACAGGGGGATGAGCAAGATAACCGTTTCGCTTATGGTGACCTGGATTGCTTTGCAGGTTTCATCTTTCGTTCACACAACTTGGGAATGTTTTATGTGTTTTAATTTGTGCTGGGATGCTACGTAACAAGGTGTGATCCAAGTAGAATTCTACCTACGTAAAATATGTCTGACTTGGTACAGTATGTGGCTAGAAAGCTAATGACGACTGAATGACGAAAACTCTCGATACATGAGAAAACAACTGACTATGATGTGGGAGAATAACGTGAATGGCGGTTATAGGCGATGAGCTATTGATAAAGCGGAAAAATGTAGAAGATGATGGTTTTTGCCAAGTAATGATAGTCTATGGCACTTTGACCTTTATGACCACAAATATGCAATGTGTGGTGCGTGATGCTAGCTATATATTTTTGTATTTTTGATGGATTGATTTGTGTGAATATGAAGATGATATGCAAAATAGAGCTCTTTATTTTTATGACGATTTTGAGCATGTATGGAAATGAGATGCAAATTTTGTTATTTTTGATGATTTTATTGTTTTTTGAATTTTCTTGTTTTTGACCAAGCGATTGCGGGAATCCTTGGAGAATTTTGGGGATTGACCAAGCGATTATGGAAATCCTTGGAGCTTTTTGGGATTGACCAAGCGATTATGGAAATCCTTGGAGCATTTTGGGATTGACCAAGCGATTATGGAAATCCTTGGAGCTTTTGGGATTGACCAAGCGATTATGGGAATCCTTGGAGCTTTTGGGGATTGACCAAGCGATTATGGAAATCCTTGGAGCATTTTGGGTTGACCAAGCGATTATGGGAATCCTTGGAGCATTTTTTGGGTTGACCAAGTGATTATGGTTTGGGTTGACCAAGTGATTATGGGAATCCTTGGAGCTTTTTGTGGTTGACCAAGTGATTATGGGAATCCTTGGAGTTGACCTATGGGAATCCTTGGAGCTTTTGGGCTATGGCATCTAAATATGGAATGTATGTAGGGAGTGGATGAAATGGAATCCCTATGTGTGGATAGGAAGATAGGGTCTACCCTCGACACTGATGTCACTATAGGGTCTCTAGGTGGAAGGTGCTCTTCGTATGCCTAGAGTAGCGGATCCAACACTTGGTCCCATCGCGTTGGGTCTACGTACCACTCATGCCCTGGCACTATGTTTAATTGTTCAAATATGTCGTTAATCTCCAAGGGGTGTTGATGCTGCATCTATCGCATGTGATTAAGATATGCCATCTCTGTTTCATCTTCATAATCACTATCGGAGATCCAAAGGCCTTCGTTGGCTCCGACTACTATTTGAGGTATGACAGGCTCATCTTGCTCAAGCAAGTTGATGTGGTCCCACCTAGGTTGTTTCTCTCTCTGTGGGGGGACTTGATTTCCTTGGAGCGGCGCTTGCTCGATGGGAGCATCCAGGGGGAACATTGTCAAGAGGCTTTCTTGATATTCATCCATGGGGATCACCTGTGAGTGATCGCTATCTGATTCGAAGGGGTCATACGATGCTGGTTCATACTCCGACTCATCCTTCGAGGACCCTTCTTGACATTGTCTAGACCCTCCTTGAAAATGAGCTCTCGAGCTTTCTCCTCTCTCGAGCGAAGGGAAGGGATTACTAGAGCCAACAAGGTTGATTACCGTTAATGGGAGATAATCCCTCAATGTATATGTGGTGTTAGGGTTGGCATATGGATCTGATGCCAATCCCCCCTTGTTGCCTATCCCTAGGCCTTGCATGTTCTCCACCAAGATGTCCAAGGGGAGGGGGTGGTTGAACCCTACTCCTGACTTGTCATATGGCATTTGGTATCTTGGTTGGCAAAGAACACGTATCCCTTGCTCATATCGGCCTAACCCATATCCGTGCCAATTGCATTGGCCAAGGTATCTCGGAGCAAAGTCTGGGTTAGACAAATAGTTGACATTTTCAGCAAAAGGCTCTTCGTCTTCGTCCTCTTGCGTGCATGGTGCAACGCCATGATCAAGGCCCCCATACACAAAGTTTGTCTGGTTCGGCGGGTAGCCTAGGGGAACAATAGTGCCAATGGGGAGTCGAGGTCTCCCCATGTCCTGCATGGATTCTAGTGTGGGTGTTGCTACAATATTCCACACCAGATACTCCCCTAGGCCCGTATTGGCCATTTCAATGGTGATCATTGGCGGTTGAGGGGGAGGGAATGGAAGTTCTCCTTGAGTCCACTCCATGTCGGGTGGACTAGGAGCCTCGACTTCCATCCGGCTAGGCATCTCCTCGGTAGAGATAGTTGATACTGATGGCAGTGTCTCTTCCAAAGGTTTTGCCTCTTCCAGGGGTTCCTTCCCTTTGTCTTTCTATTTGGCCCCCAGAGATGGTGTCGTTGGTGGAGGACCAGATGATGAAGATGAACCCGATTGGGATTTTGAAGAACTTGTTAATGGGGATGCCTATGGAATCGGACCCTGTTTAGATGGATTTAACTAGAAATCCAAATGCGTTGATGGCAGGGTCGATTGCGGCATCAGCTGCACCGCATTACAATACTTGAAGGGTTCCAAGTCCGTCGGGACTACATGCACCTCCCCTTCAAATGTATACTTTAAACATTGGTGAGCTATCGAAGGGACACACTTCATGTCCCCTGATCCATGGCCGGCCCAACAAGATGTTGTAGGCCATCTCACCCTCCAATACATGGCACAATGTGGGTATGGTCTTTTGTCCCACTTGGATTGGTAGGACTATTGTGCCGACTGTCGAGCAGATTGCATCATTGAATGCTCGTAGAGTGTAGGTGGAAGCTGTGATGTGAGATGCGAGCAACTTCAGATGTTTGAGAGCCGTAGTTGTGATGATGTTGCTGGATGAGCCAGTGTCTATCAACACCCTCTTGTATGGGATCCCGTTGACCCGCGCGATAACGTGCAAGGGTGGATCTACCATGTCATCAGTCACTGATCTCAATTCATCTTCTCGAAATGTGATGACCGGCTCAGTGCATCATTTTACATGCCCCACAAAGTTGTTGAAAGAATTTGTCTCGTGGGGCTGCAACTCGATGGCTTTCAAAATCTCCATTAGAGCTTCTCGATGGGGCGTAGATTGTTGTATAAGCTCGTATATGGAGAGCCTAGCCGAGGTGGTCCTCAAACTCTGAGTTAGTTTGGTCCGAAGTGTGGCCACCGGCTTAGGCGGAGGAGGTTGTGCAAGGTGTTGTTGTGGTTGCGATGTTGTTGGCACCTCTCCTGCCACTGTCGCAGGAGCATTCGTGCTCGGATACCTCCTGTTCCGAGTCACTATACTGATCATCCCTACATACCCCTGCATGGGGTAGTTCTGTGTGACCTCGTTAACTTGTAGGGTCTTTGCCTACGGAGCATGAGCAGGCAAGGGGTCTTTGAAGACCTCCATTTGTTGATTGCTTGGTGCGACGGGATTATCCACCGCTAGGGTCTTGTTATCAATTAGGTCTTGCACCAAGCCCTTAAATTTCCAACAGGCATTTAGGTCATGTCCCTGCCGCCTATGGAACCTATAGTACAAGTCCTCTCTATACCCCTTAGGCTTGGGCGCATTGGGATCTATAGTCTGAACCTCTGGCAGGTTGATCAGGTTTGCCGCTAACAAGCGGTCAAACAAGGAGTCCCTGGACTCTGTGTAGGGTGTGAATTGTCGCCTAGGGCGACGCTGCTGACCCTGTTCTTGCCTCTAATTTTCTCTGTCATAGTTGTTAGGAGGCACTGCCTGATAATTAGCCTTTTGAGGCTGAGTTGCTTGCATAGGCTTAGGGACATTGATAGCAACTTGGTTAACCACAGCGGGTTTTTGTTGCGTAGTCCCAGCTTTAGTGTTTTTAGTCCACTCTTTTTTCTTAGGTTTGGCTATCTCGCCATCCTGTATTTTGATCTCTTCAATGATCCCGGCTTGCGCCAAAGCTTCTTCTAGGGTGGCATATTGCTGCAGCTGCAATAGCATAGAGATCGATCTCAAACAACTCTTGGAGAACATCTGAGTGAGGTCGGACATAGGAGGGAGGTAGGGCAGCTTCGAGAGCAATGTCCTCCATCGATTCCCATAGGCCGCCATGGTCTCCTCCTCATACTACCTGAGGCTGGCTAAGTCACTTAGTGACGCCTTCTTCTTGGTATTGAAGGTGAAGCATTCGAGGAACGCATCCACTAACTGATCTAAGTTGTTAATGTTGTGCTTTGGTAACTGAGTAAACCAATCCGAGGCAGGGCCTACGAATGTGGTTATAAATGTTCTCAATAACAAAGCATCATTGTCCTGAATGCCGAAGCATTGGCTCAGGAACCTTGTCACATGCTCTTGAGCATCCTCCTCACCTCTAAAGGTTGCCAACTGAGGTAGCTTAAAGTGTTCAGGGTAAGGAGGTGCTGGCACTGACGGATGCATAGGATGACTGCGGAGTTGGCGTAAAGTGGGCTTTTGGGGCCCAAAAGTTTTGGTCTCCACAGACTCCAAACGCTCTAGCAGCGCTTTATATGCATCTGAGGATTTAATTTCTTCCTCTTTAGTTTGCTCCCATTGTGGGTTGTGGGAGACTTGAGGCCTCTGAAGGGGTGGCCGGATGGCAACTCCTCCGCCTAGGTAGGGCATTTCAGCCCGCTCTTCTTCTTGCTCATACTCCTCGTAAGCTTCCTGAGGAGTCTCTGGATGAGACCTATGACCCTGGGTGGGTCCCCGCGGAGGGTACCCATCATTGTTCTGGGGAGTGGCCTCCCGCTCAGGTCTAGGAGGTCTCGGAGGCAGCACTTGGTAAGGTCGCGGAGACCTATCTCGCACCAAGGGATTACGCCTCTCATATGGTTCCGCCCTTTGGGTGCACGGGGTTGGAACCCTCTCAGGCACCGGGTTATGGAGCAGCTCATCTGTTTGGCGCCTAATGCGCTCTTTGCTAAGGCGATATAAATGCTCTAGCTGCTACTGGTCTTGCTCAAGCCGCGTGATCTACGCTTGGCGGGCGGCATGTCTGGCGACTGCCAGGTCAATTTGTTCCACCATCCTGAGCCTAGGAGGCCTGGATGCCTCTCCTATGCACTTACCTCGATCTCGATGATCCGAGATCTCAATAGGTCGCTTCCCTCTATCGAGGTTGGTGGCATTTACCCGAGGCTCTGGCCTCAGTGGGTGATCATGGTATCTAGCTGGTGCGGAAGCGCATGGCCCCCGCATTGTATATTGCTCTTGAGGAATGTAATCATCTTCCTCGTGCTCCCTTTCATATGTGTGAAAGGGGTGGGCAGAGTTAGCTCGCCCGGTTTGAAGAGCCTTGCGCTCTGGATTTTGTCTATTGGTTCTAATAGTGATGGGGGGCAAAGGGGGGATGCCATCATCATGTGGCCTCTCCTCATGGAAACTATGCCGCTCTAGCACTTCATCGCGCGGTGGCCACTCATATCGAGCTTCTAAGGGAGCCTTCTTATCTATGTTGAGTGCCACGTGTAAGGACTCCTCCTGAAAGGGGCTATGATGAATGGGCGTGTCCCTCAAAGGGGTGTCCCTATAGTTCCATCTTGACATGGAATGATGCGGACTCTCTTGCGGGTCGGGCCACCAAGGTGGTATGACTAAGTCCTTGGGGCTATAGCGGAGGCGACTTGTGCCCCCTTGTACACTTTCCGTAGCTTTCGCCCTTGATTGGGCTTGGCTACGTGTGTACACCATGGTGGTGCTTTCCTACAAGCTATGTAGATTTTTTATCTCTTTTTATGATTTTTTTATGCTACACTAAACAGAAAAGATCATACACACACACAAGCAGTGATTATCTCGTTTAAAGATTGAAAGTGTGTCCTAGACCTGGTTTAGTGTGTTTTTGTTTTTGTTTTTTTTTTTTGTTTTTGTTTTTGAAGGTTTTTGTAAAGAACGTTTAAATGCAAAATGATGGCTCTTATGACTCCCAAAATTGGTCGCCCCTTCGATATACCATTTCCAGGCCGATATACCAACCTCTCTATATACCCGCCCTTACGTGAGGGAAACTATAGGTACGTGAGAGCAGATGGTACGTGGAACGTAGGCGGTACGAAAGGGGAATCACCCTGTTTATGACACCTACCATAGAAGACTTATCCTCGTGTGCTGGGAATCACCCCAGCTACACTCGGTCAGCTTTCATCAGGATTTACGTCTAGCAATAGTTGCGATCGGGGTAATGGATGCAAAATTCAAGCCAAGGTGGTGATGAAATCCACCATTGGTCTTGATCAAGGGCTGGGGTTTTACGACCAGCGCCTTGGTTTTTAAGTTGCCACGTGGTGTGTGGGGTTCTTTTTATTTTTCAAAATGGAAACAAGCAAACGGCAAAAAGAAAACTACTTTCCCTAAGCAAGCAAGTACCCCAAAAATAGAAAAACTGAAGATAGAAAATGACAGGAAAAGTTTAGAATCCTTACCTCTTCTCTCGCCCGAATCTGTCGGTCCTGAGTTTCTGCCCGAAAACTTCATAGACAGGAATTCATCCTGGGGTGGAATGAATTACAGGACTGTATTCATCCTAGGGTGGGGCGAATTCCCATTCGTCCCTGGGTGAGACGAATTACGACTCTATGTTCGCCACCCGATGGAACGAACAACGGTCCCGCGTTCCAAAAAAAGATACCTGCAAGCAAAGTAAACAAGTTTTGATCATATTTCTGATCTTAAAAATGTAGAGGACAAGGTCCCACCGTGATCACCACTGAAAGCACGAGGATACGGAAGCAAGAAAGGAAAGACTCGAATCACGAATGCAAAAAAGGAAACCGAACTTAACGCTAAATCCTACGAATTAAAAAGTGCATGAAATGGAGAAAGCATGAATCAAATGAAACCCAAATGAATAAAAAACAGCCCTTCTCTTTTATTGATGTATTTCACAACTCGGTTACAATTCGCATCCTCCCTTTCCAAGGGCGAGGAGCGTTAAATCTGTTTCTTGGTTACATCCATGGATAGCCTTCCTTCTTCCGCGTGCCCACATGTAAGATGGGTGGACCAAAACGTCACCGCCACTTGTGTCTATGAATTTTGATTCCTTGCTGCTCCTCCGATGTTCCGATCCTACGTTCAAAGGAACAAGAAATAATCAGTAGCACCTGCGGATGAAACAAAGCATGCAATCCCCAAGCCTACGATAAATGAATGAGAAAAATGAATTAAACTATGACTAAAATGAATCCAAATGCTCTAAAAATTTGATAGGGGCATCAGGACATCACCAGGAGGGCACTACAAAAATAACAGTTGAGAAATTCCTCACCGATTTGAATTCGCTCCGGGGTGGGACGAATTCACCTACAACAAAATGCCGAAAAGGTACTGTCCCAAATGTCTAGCCTAGAGAGCTCCAAAAGACCTACAAACTTGGGGTTAGCTAATTGGGGGCATTTTGGGAAGACCCAGATGGTCAGATTTTCCCAATTTGGCCTCCATCAATAGGAATTTGATGATGCTACCTGCAAGTTAGTAGAAGCGAGCAAAGATAAAAACATGATCAAAATTGTTCCAAACGAGACGAAATTTAAATGATAACCTATCTAAGCATCATAGGATTGAATGCAAAAATGAAAATGACAGAAAGCAAAATCTGCCACATATTCCCAATCATTCCTAAAAGGGGCGATTAGGCCTGTAGCAGTGTGGGAGGGGGCGCCCATGGGGCAGGCCGCCCATCGTTTGGGGCCTGATTTCGGCACCAATCCACTTGGGATGGGTCCAAAATCTCTTGCAAGGTGTTGTCAGAAAATTGGGTGGTATTCTATGGCCAAATTTCGGGTTTTGGGCTCAAGATTCGACCTTCCAATAGTCACCCAATGACCTCCTCTCTAAAGGAGATCAAGGATGTGGAAGGCACAAATCCAAAAGGTGTGAGGTGTGTAAATAAAATGGCAGCACTTCGTTGCTCCAAATTGCTCCTACTCTGTATATTTTGGGGTGAGGAAACTCACCAATTTATAGACCTGGAGGTCTCTTGGAATGGGCATGCAGAGGCGCCACATGGCAGCCATGCCCTCCTAGGGGGAAGGAGATTCCTCCCTGAATTGGGACTTCATGACTGACCTTGCAAATGCCTCTAACGCTCGAAAATGCTCACCCATACTCCCATGCGATGAAGGAAGCGTTGGGTGGCGGATCCGAGCTGCCATTTGTCAAGATTTGACTTTTTGCCCGTCAAACCTGCAATTCGCCCCACCCTAGAGCGAATTCAGAATTCGTCCCTAGGTGGGGCGAATCCCAGTTTGAATTCATTCCAGGGTGGAACGGATATTGAGCAAAGTGCTTGAAGGTGCCAAATTGATTTCTGACCTTCCAAAACTACTGTGAGAGTGGTTAGGACCACTGTTTAACCTCTAGGGGCTGCCCTTGGGGCTGTGTGTGTCAATGCGATCAGTGTTTGCAGTCACATAATCGGATTGGTGTTGTTTTGGTGTCTACACATCCATGTCTAGGATGTCAATCACCACATCCAAATCCTCGCCCAATGGCGCGATGACCGGCCGATCTAGAGTCCTCTCGTCCCCTCGATGTCGATAGACAATGGGCTCACCAGGCAACCCATGGCGACCCCAAATTTTCGTGTCACCCAGCTATACGGGAAGAACTCTTGCTTGGTCCCATGCTGCCCAATCAGCCACCGCTCCCTACGCACTCGTCGAAGCCACTCTCCAGCCTCAGGCCAAGCTAGATAGTCCTGATAAGGATGCCATAATACCTCCCTCGGAGCAAGCCGAGCAAAAGCATCAGCATAGTGCCCTACAGCACCTGCCCACCACCGACTCTGTCCCTACTCCTCCGACTGCCACCATAGATCCGCGTACCCTATATCCTTATCTTCCATCTCCACCCGCGTTGTCCATGGTAACCCCCCTGGTCTCTCCATTGCTATATGCTGCCAACCCCAGCTCTGCAGCAGATAGCTACAGTTGATCCCCTTCTGCCTCTGGTAGCGGACCTCATATAGCTCTCCATAGAGCTACGCCAGCAGAGTCTGTCCCCATATTAGGACCAAAGGCTCCTGCATCGAACACTCCACCAGCCGATAGACCACATCCAGCAGGTTCCACGAGAACCTCGCACCTGACGAGTCAGGTAGCAGCATGCTGGAAATGAGGCCCATAAGCAATGTGTGCCTCACTCCCAACACCCCCTCTCGAACCACCATTGAACCAGAATCCCACCCATTTGGAAGTTAATCTCTGCCCTCTCCACTGGACCATCCACTCCCAACTCCTCCCCGTGCCCGAAGCAGTGTGTCAGCACCGTTGTCCGCTGATCCCGCGACATCGTCCTGATCAGCAGTCCGTCTATTGGAATCCTAAGAATCCGATAGACATCCTCCAGAGTGACTGTCATCTCCCCTATGGGGAGATGGAAAGTATTAGTTCGAGGATCCCACAAGTTGATCAGGGTCATCAGATAGGCCCGATCCCCAATCACTGGCTCCAGCTGAGTCACCTGCTTGAGCCCCAAGGCGTCAAGCCACTCCCAGTCAACCACAGCTAGCGCCTCCCACGCTTTAGCAAAAATAGTCGGCACACGATATCGGATCTTCACAACCTGCACCAGACAACAAAATAAGCACACTAAAATCATGAAAAATAGTGTATAGATATACACAGCATAAACGCAAAACACAATTTAATTTATCAGCCTAGGGTTTTATACTCTCAAATTGATAAATTTGAACCAAAAAAACTATAATACAAGAAAATAATTAAGAGGGAGTTCACTTACTGGTCTCGCTTCGGCTCCGTCGCTCGATCTGGTTCGTGCACTCATGGCGAAAAAGTTTGGTAGTGCTTCAAATATGGAAGGGCCGCAAGTGACTGATGTTCAAGGGTTCTAATTCCTTGATTCCGTCAAGAGAGGCTAGCTGGTATGTTCCAGGTCCTATTTTGCTATTAATTACATAGGGACCTAACCAATTTGCCATGAACTTGTCCCTTAGATGGGACGACAAACTAGAGTTCTGTTGGTTTTCTTTTAAGACCAAGTCACCAATCCGAAAGTCCCTCAGGTGAACTTTCATGTTGTATGCTTTCTTAAGTCGCTCTTGATAGATACGTAAATTCTTGAGAGCATTAACATGTCGTTCATCAAGCAACGTAAGCTGGTCTAACAGGGTCTGCCACGCAGTGTCATCATCGATGAACTCTTGCATTGATATGCTTAGGGAGGGAATCTCTAACTCAAGAGGTATGACTGCCTCGGAGCCATACACGAGTGAAAACAAAGTTGCCCCAGTGGGCGTCCGAATGCTAGTGCGATAAGCCCACAAGGCAAGTGGGATCTGAATGTGCCAATTCTTATGTGCGAATAGGAATACAGGGTCTACCCTTGGCACTGATGTCACTATAGGGTCTCTGGGTGGAAGGTGCTCTTCGTATGCCCAGAGTAGCGGATCCAACACTTGGTCCCACCGTGCTGGGTCTATGTACCACTCATGCCCTGGCACTATGTTTAATTGTTCAAATATGTTGTTAATCTCCAAGGGGCGCCGATCTACATCTACCGCATGTGATTAAGATATGCCATCTCTGTTTCATCTTCATAATCACTATCGGAGATCCAAAGGCCTTCGTTGGCTCTGACTACTTTCGACATTAAAGGCTTGCCTTGCTCAAGCAAATTGATGTGGTCCCACCTAGGTTGTTCTGCTCTCTGCGAGGGGACTTGATTTCCTTGGAGTGGCGCCTGCTCGATGGGAGCACCCAGGGAGAACATTCTCAAGAGGCTTTCTTGATATTCCTCCATGGGGATCATCTGTGAGTGATCGCTATCTGATTCGAAGGGGTCATACGACACTGGTTCATATTTCGACTCATCCTCCGAGGATCCTTCTTGACATTGTCTAGCCCTTCCTTGAAAATGAGCTCTCAAGCTTTCTCCTCTCTCAAGCAAAGGGAAGGGATTACTAGAGCCAACAAGGTCGATTGCCGTTAATGGGAGATAATCCCTCAATGTATATGTGGTGTTACGGTTGGCATATGGATCTGATGCCAATCCCTCCTTGTTGCCTATCCCTAGGCCTTGCATGTTCTCCACCAAGATGTCCAAGGGGAGGGGGTGGTTAAACCCTACTCCTGACTTGTCGTATGGCATTTGGTATCTTGGTTGGCAAAGAACACGTATCCCTTGCTCATATCGGCCTAACCCATACCCGTGCCAATTGCATTGGCCAAGGTATCTCAAAGCAAAGTCTAGGTTAGACAAATAGGTGACATTTTTGAAAAAAGGCTCTTCGTCTTCGTCCTCTTGCGTGCATGGTGCAACGCCATAATCAAGGCCCCCATACACAAAATTTCTCTGGTTCGACGGGTAGCCTAGGGGAACAATAGTGCCAATGGGAAGGCAAGGTCTCCCCATGTCCTGCATGGACTCTAGTGTGGGTGTTGCTACAATATTCCACACCAGATACTCCCCTAGGCCCGTATTGGCCATTTCAACGATGATCATTGGCGATTGAGGGGGAGGGAATGGAAGTTCTCCTTGAGTCCACTCCATGTCGGGTGGGCTAGAAGCCTCGACTTCCATCCGGCTAGGCATCTCCTCAGTAGAGATAGTTGATACTGATGGCAATGTCTCTTCCAAAGGTTCTGCCTCTTCCAGGGGTTCCTTCCCTTTGTCCTTCTATTTGGCCCCCATAGATGGTGTCGTTGGTGGAGGACCAGACGATGAAGATGAACCCGGATGGGATTTTGAAGAACTTGTTAACGGGGATGCCTATGAAATCGGACCCTGTTTAGATGGATTTAATTGAAAATCCAAATGCGTTGATGGCAGGGTCGATTGCGGCATCAGTTGCACCGCATTACAATACTTGAAGGGTTCTAAGTCCGTCGAGACTACATGCACCTCCCCTTCAAATGTATACTTTAAACATTGGTGAGCTATCGAAGGGACACACTTCATATCCCTGATCCATGGCCGGCCCAACAAGATGTTGTAGGCCATCTCACCCTCCAATACGTGGCACAATGTGGGTATGGTCTTTTGTCCTACTTGGATTGGTAGGACTATTGTGTTGACTATCGAGCGATTGCGTCATTGAATGCTCGCAGAGTGTAGGTGGAAGCTGTGATGTGAGATGCGGGCAACTTCAGATGCTTGAGAGCCGCAGTTGTGATGATGTTGCTAGACGAGCCAGTGTCTATCAACACCCTCTTGTATGGGATCCTGTTGACCCGCACAATAACGTGCAGGGGTGGATCCACCATGTCATCAGTCACTGATCTCAATTCGTCTTCTCGAAATGTGATGACCGGCTCAGTGCATCGTTTTACATGCCCCACAAATTTGTTGAAAGAATTTGTCTCATGGGGCTGCAACTCGATGGCATTCAAAATCTCCATTAGAGCTTCTCTATGGTGCGTAGATTGTTGTATAAGCTCGTATATGGAGAGCCTAACCGAGGTGGTCCTCAAACTCTGAGTTAGTTTGGTCCGAAGTGTGGCCATCGACTTAGGCGGAGGAGGTTATGCAAGGTGTTGTTGTGGTTGCGATGTTGTTGGCACCTCTCCTGCCACTGTCGTAGGAGCATTCGTACTCGGATACCTCCTGTTCCGAGTCACTATACTTATCATGCCTACATACCCCTGCATGGGGTAGTTCTGTGTGACCTCGTTAACTTGTAGGGTCTTTGCCTACGGAGCATGAGCAGGCAAGGGCTCTTTGAAGACCTCCATTTGTTGATTGCTTGGTGCGACAGGATTATCCACCGCTAGGGTCTTGTTATCAATTAGGTCCTGCATGAAGCCCTTAAATTTCCAACAGGCATTTAGGTCATGTCCCTACCGCCTATGGAACCTATAGTACAAGTCCTCTCTATACCCCTTAGGCTTGGGCGCGTTGGGATCTATAGTCTGAATCTCTTGCAGGTTGATCGGGTTTGCCGCTAACAAGCGGTCAAACAAGGAGTCCCTGGACTCTATGTAGGGTGTGAATTGTCGCCTAGGGCGACGCTGCTGACCCTGTTCTTGCCTCTGATTTTCTCTATCATAGTTGTTGGGAGACACTGCCTGATAATTAGCCTTTTGAGGCTGAGTTGCTTGCACAGGCTTAGGGACATTGATAGCAACTTGGGTAACCGCAGCGGGTTTTTGTTGCATAGTCCCAGCTTTAGTGTTTTTAGTCCACTCTTTTTTTTTAGGTTTGGCTATCTCGCCATCTTGTATTTTGATCTCTTCAATAATTCTAGCTTGTGCCAGAGCTTCTTCTAGGGTGGCATATTGTTGCAGCTGCAATAGCATAGAGATCGATCTCAAACAACTTCTGGAGAACATCTGAGTGAGGTCGAACATAGGAGGGAGGTAGGGCAGCTTTGAGAGCAATGTCCTCCACCGATTCCAGTGAGGTCGCCATGGTCTCCTCCTCATCATCGCTCGAGGTTGGCTAAGTCACTTAGTGATGCCTTCTTCTTGGTATTGAAGGTGAAGCGTTCGAGGAACGCATCTACTAACTGATCTAAATTGTTAATGTTGTGCTTTGGTAACTGAGTAAACCAATCCGAGGTAGGGCCCACGAATGTGGTTATGAATGTTCTCAATAACAAAGCATCATTGTCTTAAATGTCGAAGCATTGGCTCAAGAATCTCGTCACGCACCCATCGGAGCCACTCTCCAGCCTCAGGCTAGGCTAGACAGTCCCGATAGGGATGCCAGAACACCTCCCCCAGAGCAAGCCGAGCAAAGGCATTAACATAGTGCCCTACAGCACCTGCCCACCGTCGACTTTGTCCCTGCTCCTCCGAATGCCACCACAGAGCCGCGTACCCTATATCCTTATCTGCCATCTCTACCCATGTTGTCCATGGTAACCCCCCTTGGTCTCTCCACTACTATATGCTGCCAACCCTAGCTCTACAGTAGATAGCTATAGTTGATCCCCTTCTGCCTCCAGTAGCGGTCCTCATATAACTCCCCATAGAGCTGCGCCAACAGCGTCTGTCCCCATCTCAGGACCAAAGGCTTCTGCATCGAACACTCCACCAGTCGATAGACCACATCCAGCAAGTTCCACGGGAACCTCGCACCTGACGAGTCAGGTAGCAACATGTTGGAAATGAGGCCCATAAGCAATGTGTGCCTCACTCCCAACACCCCCCTCTCAAACCACCATCAAACCAGAATCCTGCCCATCTGGAAGTCAATCTCTACCCTCTCCACTAGACCATCCACTCCCAACTCCTCCCCATGCCTGAAGCAGCATGTCAGCATCGTTGTCCACTAATCCTGCGGCATCGTCCTGATCGGAAGTCCATCTATTGGAATCCTAAGAATCCGATAGACATCCTCCAGAGTGATTGTCATATCCCCTATGGGGAGATGGAAAGTATTAGTCCGGGGATCCCACAAGTTGATCAGGGCCGTCAGATAGGCCCGATCCCCAATCACTGGCTCCAGCCGAGTCACCTGCTTGAGCCCCAGGGCATTAAGCCACTCCCAGTCAACCACAACTAGCGCCTCCCATGCTTCAGCAAAAACAGTCGGCACACGATACCGGCTCTTCACAACCTGCACCAGACAACAAAATAAGCACATTAGAATCATTAAAAATAGTGTACAGATACACACAGCATAAATGCAAAACACAATTTAATTTATCAGCCTAGGGTTTTATACTCTCAAATTGATAAATTTGAACCAAAAAAACTATAATACAAGAAAATAATTAAGAGGGAGTTCACTTACTGGTCTCGCTTTGGCTCCGTCGCTCGATTTGGTTCCTGCACTCATGGTGGCGGAAAATTTTGGCAATGCTTCGCTTCGTAGAATTGCCCTCCTCCTCCTCAGAGCTCCAAATCGCCAAAAAAAGCAAGTGCAAATGAGCCCAAACCCTAGTTTTGGCCTTTAAATAGGATTTTTGAGCCTGTAATCGTTCCTCCCTGGAACGAGCACTCTGGTTAGTGCTCGTTCCACCCTAGGATGAATACTACACAGGAATTCGCCCCACCCTGGAATGAATTCAGCACACAAATTTCAAAAACAACAAAAAAATGCACCAAAAACAACAATAAAATTATCCAATGAGAGTGCTTTTGCACTTGATATTCCAAGCATGCAAAACAGACGTCGGGGTCACAAATCCTCACTATCCTACTCCCTAAGAAGGCTACCATAGTCGGACCGCTCCACGGGAAAATGGATCTTCGAGAATTTCATCCCCAAACGGCATCACCAAAAGGGTCAAAACCCACCCAAAAATAGCAATAGAGTTGTCGAACGAAGGCGCATTTGTGCCTGACCTTCTGGGCATCCAAAAAAGACATCGGGGTTATAAATCTTCACCATCCTACTCCCTAAGAAGGCCACCATGGCCGGACCGCTCCACGGGGAAGATGGATTTTTGATAATTTCAGCTCCAAATGGCATCACAAAAAGGGTTAACACCCACCAAAAATAGGTCTAAATATCGGAAAACTGCACACACATTCAAAGATAAATCTCTGAAGGCACCCTTACCTAAGTCATCTTGGGTCAAGCGACTCGTCGCTTTTCTCATGAAGGTCATTCGCTCATCGATTCATCGCTTGAGGGGGTAGTCACACTTAGTCACCAATCAACAAATACACACCCAATCATGGAAATGGCATGCATTCGAAGAATCATTGGCAAAGACATATCATGCCCCTGCTTGGGGCAGTAAACAAGCAATAATCACAAGCTAATCAATCACTTGGCATTCGTGAATCATGAACTCAAGGTTTCCACAGACAATAGGTTGCGCCCTTTGCCTATTCATGACTAATCAATGTCCAAGCTCAAGTAACACCTCACCGAAAAAGGTTAACACTTGAACTGAGCTCCTTTGCTCGTCAGAAGCAAGGATTCAAGAATGCATGCCCTTTTCATACTTGGGGCATCAAAAGTTGGTTAGGTTACTAAGAAACCCTAATCATTAGTGCTTTGGTTATCTATTTTTGCTCGGCGCTATGCCTTGCACAAACGCATCCCAAAAAGGGGCATCTGTAGACACTAAAATAGCACCAATCCAATTTTGTGACTGCAAACACTGATCACATTGGCACACACAGCCCTAAGGGCAGCCCCCAGAGGTTAAACAGTGGTCGTAACCACTCTCATAGTAGTTTTGGAAGGTCAGAAATCATTTTGGCACCTTCAAGCACTTTGCTCAATATCCGTTCCACCCAGGGATGAATTCTAGTTGGGATTCACTCCACCCTGGGACGAATTCTACATTCGCTCCGGGGTGGGGCGAGTGCGGAGTTTGACGGAGAAAAAGTCAAATCTTGACAAATGGTAGCTCGGATCCGCCACTTAACGCCTCCTTCATTTCATGGGAGCATGGGTGAGTGTTTTCAAGCGTTAGAGGTTGTTATAAGGGCAGTCATGAAGCCCCTAATCAGGGAGGAATCTTCCCTCCCCTGGAAGGGCATGGCTGCCATGTGGCGCCTCTGCATGCTCATCCCAAGAGACCTCCAGGTCTATAAATTGGTGGGTTTTATCACCCCAAAATATACATAGTAAGAGCAATTTGGAGCAACGAAGTGTTGTCGTTTTATTTCCCCATACACCCTTGTGCGATTTGTGCCTTGTACATCCTTGATCTCTTTTAAAGAAGAGGTCATTGGGTGACTATTGGAAGGCCAAATCTTAAGCCCAAAACCTGATGTTTGGCCATAGAATACCACCCAATTTGTCGAAAACACCTTGTAAGAGATTTTGGACCCATCCCAAGTGGATTGGTGCCAAAATTAGGCCCCAAACGATGGGTGGCCCGCCCGAGCGCCCCCACACTGCTGCAGGCCTAATCATCCCTTTTAGGAATGATTGGGAATCTATGGCAGATTTTGCTTTCTATCATTTTCATTTTTTACATTCAATTCTATGATGCTTAGATTTAAATTTCATCTCGTTTTGAACAATTTTGATCGTGTTTCTATATTCGTTCGTTTTTACTAACTTGCAGGTAGCATCATCAGATTCCTATTGACGGAGGTCAAATTGGGAAAATATGACCATCTGGGTCTTCCCAAAATGCCCCCAATTAGCTAACCCCAATTTTATAGGTCTTTTGGAGCTCTGTAGGCCGGACATTTGGGACAACACCTTTTTGATGTTTTGTTGCAGGTGAATTCGTCCCGCCCCGGAGTGAATTCAAATCGGTGAGGAATTTCTCGACTGTTATTTTTGCAGTACCCTCCCGGTGATGTCCTGATGCCCTTGTCAAATTTTTAGAGCATTTGGATTCATTTTAGTCATAGTTTAATTTGTTTTTCTCATCTATTTATCGCAGGCTTGGGGATTGCATGCTTTGTTTTATCCGCAGGTGCTATTGATTATCTTTTGTTTATTTAAATACGGGACTGGAACATCGGAGGAGCATCCCGAAATCAACATTCATAGACACAAGCGACGGTGATGTTTTGGTCCGCCCATCTTACATGTGGGCACGCGGAAGAAGGAAGGCTATCCATGGATGTAACCAAGAGATGAATTTAACACTCCTCACCCTAAATCAAGCTCCTTGTTAATATTTTGATCTTGTTGTACCATGTCCTCTAAGTTGTTATCTACTTTTTCTTCATAGGCTAAAGCCTCAAAAGTATTGGTGTTTCTTCTTATATCCTTACTATTTATTTACTTTCATCTACTTGGACCTATTTTTGAAATTTAAAAGTCATTGTCATCCATATGTAAGTTTCTCTTGTGATTTTCTACATATATTTCTATTGGAATTTTGTTAAGGCATGATCTCTCAATATGCCCACCTCAAGACAACTTTTATATCTGAAAATATATATTTTATAATCCATGGTTTGGGTCCACAACTTATCCCCTACTTAAGAATTATTAATATGGTAAAGGTTTATTGATATTAATCATGACCAATATTTAGGCATAAATAGTATATATAAAAGCAAACTAATATTCAAAATTGAACAAGAAATAGGTTAACTAGCAGCCTCCACTAGTTTAAGCTTAAGTTCTCTTGGTTCTTTGGAACATACATTCATGCTCGATACTACCATGCTTATTTTCTTGTTGCCCTTGTTCTACTATATTTTTTTCCTTGGAAAAAGAAATTAAAACAGATTTAGCTACACAAAGATCCATCTTTCTCCCAGGAAATTCATGACTCAATAATAGAAAAGCTATAACCAATAATAGAAAAGCTATAGTACAAAACAACATTTCACCAATTTTGTTGCTCTTCCTAATGTATAGGAAGAATTGATGTTTTTTTGTTCATTGTTGAAGTTGTTGTCATCAATTAGTTGCTTCTGCATGTACTAAATGCCGATACATAATTAAATGAAAAAAATAGCTAACAATTCACACACATGCCAAGACCAAACTTCTGCATTTCCTAAAATACAAAATTGAACAAGAATTAGGTTAACTAACATCCTACAGCAATATATGCTTAAGTTCCCTTCCTTTGGTTATTATCTAGAACATGTATTCATGCTTGAGACTGCCCTGCTTATTTTCCTATTGCCCTTGCTTAACTATGTCTTCTTCCTTGGAAAAAGAAATGCCATATTTATTTTCCTGTTGAACTTGCTTTACTATGTCTTCTTCCTTGGAAAAAGAAATTAAAACAATCGTTGTTACACAATGCTCCATATTTCTTAGGAAATTCAAGACCCAATAATAGAAAAGCCATAACCAACAATAGAAGAACTATAGTACAAAATAGCGTTTCACCAATTTTGTTGCTCTTGCTAATGTCTAGCATTAGTTCATGTTGTTTCTACTCATTGTTGATGTTGTTATCAAATAGTTGCCTCTACATATGCTAAATGACAATACATAGTTAAAAGTAAAAATTAGCTAACAATCCACATACCAAGGTCAAACTTCAACATTACCTGAAAGAAGATACAAAATTGAACAAGAATTAGCTTACCTAGCATCATCATCTTCTCTTAGTTGTTCTCTCAGGAACATGCATTCATGCTAGAGATGGACCTGTTTATTTTATTATTGCCCTTTTCTCTACTATATCTTTTTCCTAAGAAAAATATACTGCAATGTTTATTTTCCTGTTGCCCTTCCTTTACTATATCTTTTTCCTTGGAAAAAGAAATTAAAACAGACATCATTACACAAAGCTCCATCAATCTCCCAAAAAATTCAAAATCCAATAATAAGAAAGCCATAACCAACAATAGAAAAGCTATTGTACAAAATAGTATTTCACCAATTTTGTTGCTCTTGCTAATTTCTAGCATTAAATGAAGTTGTTTCTGCTTCTGCATTTGCTAAATGATGACATAATTAAATGAAATAATTAGCACAATCCATATACCAACACAAAATTCAAACTTGTGGATTTCTTAAATGAAGATACAACTAGCATCCTCCACCAAATTGAGTTGAATTTCTCTTGGTTTTTCTCTAGAACATGTATTCATTCTCAAGACTACCATGTTTATTTTCTTGTTGACCTTGCTCTACTATATACTCTTCTTTAGAAAACGGAATTAAAACCGTCATTAAACACAGCTGCATCTTTCTCCCAGGATATTCAGGACCCAATAATAGAAAATTTATAGTACAAAACCACATTCCCCAATTTTGTTGCTCTCGCTAATGTTTAGTGAGAGTTGATGCTGCTGCTTCTGCTCATTGTTGAAGTTGCTACCTTAATTAGTTGCTTTTGCATTTGTTAAATGACAATACCTAGTTAAATAAGAAAATTAGCTCACAATCCACACATACCAAGCCAAACTTCTGCATTTCCTAAAACAAGATACAAAATTGGACAAGAATTAGGTTAACTAGGCATCCAGAACCGTTTTAAGCTGAAGTTCTCTTGGTTTTTCTCTGGGACATGCAATCAAGCTCCAGACTTGCATATTTTTTTTCTTCCTGCCCTTGCTCTACTATGTCTTCTTAATTGGAAAAAAAGATTGACATGTTTATTTTCTCGTTGCCCTTGCTCTACTATATCTTCTTCCTTGGAAAAAGAAAAAAAAACAGGCGTCATTACACAAAGATCCATCTTTCTCTAAGGAAATTCCAAACCCAAACCCAATAATAGAAAAGCAGCTATGGTACAAAACAACATTCCACCAATTTAGTCTATAGCAATAATTGATGATGCTTCTCCTCATTGTTGAGGTAGCTGTCATCTATAAGTTGCTTCGGCATTTCCTAATTGTTGATAAATAATTAAATGAAAAAATTAGCTCACAACTGCATTTCTTAAAATGAGACAAAATTGAAAAAGAATTTGTTGACAATCTACTAAGTCACATTGATAAATAACAAGACGACTACGAAATTCAAATCTCACTTCCGATTTATTAACCCTATGTAATTGTCATGTTTTAACACTCGCTAATGCAATCTAAAGCTAAATTGAATGTTAAAGCTTACGAAAATAAAAATAAAAACTTCTGAGCAAAGATTTTTGTGCTTACTGCACTTAGAAGCACAAGATCCTATATTCCCACAAGAAGACTCTGTTTAGCCATATTCTCTGTTTTAGCCACCTGTTTTTCTTGTCCTGTTCACATAAAATTGTAGTAACATACTACCGCATGTTTTGCCCGTCCTGTAGTAACATACTTGCCTAGTCTTCAATAACACATTTAAACGAAAAGGAATAAATAAACCAACTACAACAAAACAAACATTTGAAAACCATTATTGAGAATAAAACCAAGCATGTCATGCCAATACAGAGGTCTTCCATATCCAACAACTGGTCTTGATATTTAAAATCTTCAAAATAAGACAAGCACGTTCCAAATAAGTTGGAATGTTTTAAAATATACTAGAGACAGAGACTAACTCAACATCAATTTTACCTATCCCATTTACACCCGTATCCAAAGCACACGGCTTTAAAACTGTCAGATCAGTGCAAAAATAAGAACACCCCACCATCCAATTTATTAAAAATGACAAATCCTATTCAAATTTTCTTTTAAAATTCCATACATGTAAAAATAAAACACTTAATACCAAATTTCCATTTCTCCACTATGCTGTGTAAAAATCCTCAGAAAAATACCATCAGCATAATAAATACAAAACGCTCAAACAAAAGCAATCAGAAGTTTGAATAATCTAAACATATAGATTGCTATTCATCATGCAATGTCTACTCATATATAAATAAACTGTGTTGCTTTTTAACAAAATTATCATTTTGCTAAGTTAACCGTGTTACCATGGGCCAACTTGTCACTTTGCTTTTATCTTTTCACTCCGTGGCAAATACTTAAGCTAGTCAAAATTGCAGGTAAACAATCGAATACGCCAACCTCACATAAAGGATAAATTTGTCCTCGTTTTTTTACCTGCACGACCTCATGAATAACTAAAGGTCAAGGACGACACTTTGTAAAATGATCTTACATCAGTCCCGTACTCCTTGCTTACGTACCTTATTCCACCATGCATTCAGAACTATAGGTCCCCAACATGCCAATGTTTAAACAAATAATGAGCAAAATAAAAAAGATATAACCAAATTATCACTCTTTCGGAATTCACAAATTATATAAATCAATACCTACCTACAACAAATCCTAATTCTTATATTACTAGTGAAAAACCTCATTCACCATTCACAAACTAATTATCCAAATTGACGCCTCCTCCACCATATCCTAATTCTTAAACTTAATGACAACAAGATCATCTTTTAATCTTGTAACTCTGACGTATACTCCACCCGTTTATGGTGGGAGAAAATTGTTTTTACTAGAATCTGCATTCATACTCATGGATGTCAACTCTGACGTATACTCCACCCATATATGCTGGGAAAAAATTATTTTTACCGGAATCTGCATTCATACTCATGGATGTCAAGTCTATTTTGATGTCCACCACACTTTCCCTAAGGACAATAAATGAGAAACAATAATAAAAATATTACAAAGTACACATTTCACCAGTTCTGTTGAACTTGCTAATATTTGCTGTTCATTGCTGCTTCTGATCGTCGATGATGTTAACCAATATTGATGTTGGCTGTCATCAACTAATGCTTCCGACATTTGTCTAAAGACCATATCTCTGTGTAGAATGCAAATCACACACAAAATAATGTTGACAGTGCACATCTTTTAGAAAAAAAAAAATCTATTAAAACTCAAAACCATCATGCATTCAATACCACTCTCTGTTCCTCAGTTAAAATCAATTCTAAATTCCTTACCATTCATCAAAGAGCACAATATATACCCTGTATATAACACCAATATAACATGTATCATTCATATAACTCCAATATGACATGAATGCTTCCGTGCAATGTGGCCTGATGTTCTTATGGAAGATAAAGTGTTTAATGAAGCTAAAAAGCCTACCGCACAAAGATGATCTGCCTGCAATTCCTCTTCTCCATCATAAGATCAAATTAAACTACACATTGCGCTCTCCTTCAAATTGCAATGTGCTCTTTCCCCATTCAACTATTTTAATTATGTACGCTGTTTAAGCTTAATAGGTCATACCATTACTAAATTTGGTGATAATCTTCCAAGATACCGTTACTAATTTTGGAGATAGTCTTCCAAGTAAATGTAAATAAGTGGTTGAACTGGATCACCTCACATTCTTTGTTTGTTGGTATATGAAACTCTGAGCTGCAACGCCAGAGACAATGTAATAGCTTAGGTAATAAGCAAAGAAAATGTCGTTCATCATAAAAATAGTCCATCACCACGCGACTCATAACGATTCCAGAGAGAACAATCTCATCCATGTTCGGACAAGAAGCCGCAGCGTCCAATTACAAATCTAATATAATATGGATCCCATATACGTAATTTTCTTAAAATATAATTTTCTAACAACCAAATTTCAATAATCAACCTAGGCAAATCCGAAAGTAATTCTTACGGTTGAAACCCTAGAAGTAACCCTCACAAGGCGATTGGTCGGCTGTTGCGCAATATATAACTGGAAACCCTAGATTTAGATCTCCCCCTGCATCAGAATGAAATTTTTTAAAAGGCCGTGCAAACAATCAACAGATCCTTCTTACAGCTTATATAATTAACAAATATCATTTAAACCCTCCAGTACATATATCGTTCTTCCCCACCCATTCGCCATCCGTCATGCTAAAGACATGTCGCTGGCAGAAACCATGTTTAATCTACAAACCCTAAAAGATCCCATATCACTTTTCATCTACGAACCCTAATATATCAGAAATCGATATAAGCTACAATGATTGTATGTATACATTCACCATATAACGTCATCGCGAACACGTTACAGCCAATCAATGCGACTACACAAAATTTTCGACTTACAGGGTTTAACCCGCATATCTGCGATTCCTTTTAACGTCGACCTCCCCCGAGGAACCGAAACTTTCAATTCCCCTTCGGACACATATTGTAATGACCTCTATAATGCCCCTATATATAGAAATGAACGGTCGGTCAAATCACAACCGACTAAGATGAGGCAGTGGACGCGAATAGAGGGTTGTGATTGCTTGTCGAATACGCGTGCCAGCTGTCAAAGGATCGTTTATTCAAGTTTGCGTGGATGGTAATCCGCCTTTCTTTGCGGCGTAGCTCGTCTAACGGCTAAAATACGCCGAAATTGTGTTGATTTCAATTTTTTTAAATAGACTAAAAATTATATTAGTAACTTTTTATAATTATAGTAATTAAAGAAGGTTTGTGTTCGAATCTTCACCTTATCAAATGTATATTGGGTATTCAAATTCCAATTGATAATGTTGGTGCCTTTTGTCGTGGTTTCTTGTCACACAAAGGTTTTTTTTTTTTTTTTTTTCAAATTCAAAAAAAAAATTATAGTAGTGACATCAGTGTTATATGTATGGTATATAAACTAAATTTTATCCAATATTTTTAGTTTAATTGGTTGGATTCTTTAATTTTGATAAAAGAAATTAAGGTTCAAATCTTATCAAGCTTAATTAACTTGTTGTAATACTATTTCTAAATATAGAAGTGGATGAAAATAATTAAATAAAGATATTCTTAAAACTTTTTCCTATATATTTTGTTAAATTTATGGATTAATAAAAAATATATTCATGATACAAGTTGGGTACTAGTGTAAGTTGGATACAAACGTGAGTTAAGAGCAAGTAGAAAGTGAGAATAAGTGGAAAGTAAAGTACAATCAAGGAGTGAGCACTAATGTTTCATATTTTAGATCTTAATAACTAAAAGGTTCATATGAAATAAGTCTAAGTAACATAGAAAGAGAGTCATTTTTGAAAGTCCTTGTTGAAAGTAAGAATACCTTATGAAAGTATGGATACTTTAGTTAATGATACAAGAAAGATGAAATCTTTGACAAACCTTATCTAGGTAGGAGATTCTACACCAAAAGTAATTATCAAAGATGAGATGATCGAGCATGATATAATGGTTCTTAAAACCAAAGGGTTAATATATAAGTTCTATGGATACTAGCTAAGTTTTTTTGAGATTCAAAATTGAATCAAGTGAAAGTGATGATTGAATTCAAATTACGCTATGACTTTTCTTTTGAAATGATTTTTCCTTGTTATTTTCTCTAGTTTAGAAATAGGTCCTTGGTTTAAGAGCAAAGATACATTATATTTAATACCATGGAGTGAGAATTTATTTTTGGAGACATAGACTACTAAAAGGCTTATGGTGTGCAATAGCCTTTTTGGACTTCCTTATCAACTCATCAATAAGATCTTAAAGAATATTGGTAAATATTTAGTCAAGTTCATCCAAAAGGGATCACCTACTAAGGAGAGAAGGCATGTTGTATACACTAATGATGCAGTGAGGAAGAGGGGTTCGCTTGATCAAACAACAACACTGTACGATCTTTACCACATTGTATGATTTGATTAACAATAATGCCTTCTTACCACATTGTATGATTTGATTACCCTCATAATTGTATAACCCTCGCAATCTATAATCATATAACCCTTGTAACCGATAACCCTTATGCAATCGTATGAAATACAACCATACAACCCTTATGAAACCATACAACCCTTCCACAATTTGTTTCGGACAATTTGAATAGTAAAAGGAAATTATTTTCTTTTCTTGAAATCCACCCCTTTAATTTTACAATCACTACATACAATTACCTCCACTACGTAAGAGTGTTCTTTCCTTGGAAAAAAAGTTTCTTCTTTTCTTTTTCCTCAATCACAACAATCTTCCTCAACCATACCTTCAAATCTTCAATATGCCTCCTCTTGCGACCTACATGCGGAAAAAAAACAAGATATACAATCTTCCTCGCATAATGGCCAAATTTCACCCATAAAAATATCACACAGCTCTGAAATAATAATCTTTATTTTTTATTTTATTTTTGTAAGGTTACAAGGCAGGGTTTGTGTTACATAACCCCTTTTTCTTTCTTCTCCTCTCTCTCCCTCTACATTACACTTCTTATTTATAAGCATAAAAATATATAAAAATTAATTAAATTATGACTTGCTAGCTATGCATGTTGGTTCAAGTGCTAGTTCCAGCTAAGCATTCTCATCTACGCATTAAGTGTTTTCTTCTCCAATATTTTGCATGCAATTTCTAACCTCTTTGCGTGGAACACATGATTTTTCCTGATTTTTACATGGAACGTCAAACTATCGTTCTCTTATTGTTTTCCACGTCGATGCTCCTGCATCATACTCACCGGGTAACAAAAAAAATATTCATGAGATTAATCTCATGAAGTGGTCGTCTAAGTTATTAGCACTCTGGCTTGGCTTTAGATCCAAGGCCTTCCTTTAAGGATCAAACCTCCTCGCATAGACTGCACTCAACATCCTCTTCACCTTTGCCCATCCATCCACCCGTAATTAATATGCACTTTGTTGATGACTTTCTCTCAATTCCAATACTCACATGTGGAGTGATTACATCCTCCACAACTCCCACAAGTATGTAGGTTCCAACACCTATTTGCTACATGTTCAAATATTTCACACTGACTGTAATAACCCATTCTTGAACTTCATTCCATGTACTACTTTATCCTCTCATAAATTTGCTCTTGATGCTTCTTGCTAGATATGCATACCCAAGGCCTTCATTTTTTGGCCTTATCTCTGGCATTATACGTATTTTCACATCTTGCCCTTATCTTCCTAATCCTTTACCATTGTATCCCATTATTTTTATCAACATGGAACCAATGCCTCTTGTGTGCCTTTCAAAACACCCAAACTCTTCATTCCCACTAACCTTGAAGACAGACACTTTGTTAGCAAAGGATCATATCCAATACGAGGGAGTCAATCTAATACTTGTTAAAGGAGCCTTTGGAATCCTAACCAAAAGTGGATTCATATAATATTCAAATTACAAGTGTCTCCAATGGTGGTCACATAAAAAAGGATATCCCCAAATCATGCACAAGTAATTAGAATTAGGAATTGGAAACCTCCTCTAGAGGGACTAGGTAAGATTATCGAGAGAAAAGAGGAAGTTGAGTGCCAGTTGGCACAAAGGTTGAGTTGGCAAACAAACCCTAATGCACACAGTAAGGAAAGAAGAGCTCTCAATGCTCTAACGCTTGAAGAAGAAATAAGTAATGTTCACCAACATAAGGAATATTACTCCACGTGTCACATCATTTCATATAAGAAATTC
This sequence comes from Wollemia nobilis, assembly GCA_028583015.1. NCBI lineage: Eukaryota > Viridiplantae > Streptophyta > Pinopsida > Araucariales > Araucariaceae > Wollemia > Wollemia nobilis. The sequence continues at coordinate 1,495,768 of JAQPPZ010017240.1, read as the reverse complement.
TACTAACATTTGTGCCACTTAATGGGAGTCAAGATGTCTCCATAATGTATGCAATACATGGCACATTACACAAGAGAATTAAAGCGCCCTTATAGCTGTCAATGTAAGGAGTGGAGGCAGATTCATAGCAAGCACGAAACAAGAGCAGTTAAAGCATATTCAAGGCACATTCAATGCTTCAGTTATCAAGTTCAAAGTAAAGTTGACTAGGAGAATAGCGCCCATTAGTCTAAACAGATTAAAGTACCTGAAGTAGTAAAGATAACATTTACTACATATTTGATATCAAGGTTTATATTAGTAGGATATATAAGGAAGAAAGTTGAATTATATCTAAGGTTAATTATTAAAGATATTATTGGAGTGATAAATATTAGAGAAACCTTAGAAAATCAGACTATTGAATTTAGAAGACTTAATCAAATATATTGAAGAATACTTTTAAAATTGAAGTATTATATTTAGGTTTTGTAAATTTACATATTTGGATTTACAAAATAAATTGAATATTTGTAAAATTAATAAGTTTGGAGAAATAAGGCATTATACATCAAACTAGGATTACAAAACTTTGCAAATATTATTTTTCTAAATTTCTCAAGTTGGAGGAATAAGGAATCCTACATCAACATAGTTTATGAAATTTAGTTTTAAATATTTTATTCATAAATTTGGGAGATAAAAGAAATTCTACATAATATTGCATTTAATAGTTTAATCTCTAAATTCAAAATTATTAGAGATTTGAAGATTTGTAAAGGATTGAAATTGCATTCAAATCACACATTGATTGATAGAATTGATATTGAATATTACATTGTCTTTCATACATTAGGGAGATAAAAGGTATTCTACAAAACATAGAATTGAAAGGACTATATTGAGACTAGGGAGTCATAAGGAAGTCTACCTCAAAGGATTAAAGTTTTAAATATGGAAGACCTTATTAAATACAAAGGATTCAATAGATCAACATGGATTAGAGATATACTTGATTCAAAGGGGAATAACAACATGTGAGTAGAAGAAAAGAACCTATATGGCTTCAAAGCACTCTTGAAGAATCACAAATTAGCCCAATAAGAAGAAATACTTTAAAGACATATTCTAACAATATGATAGAAGTTTCAGACAATCATAGTGAACACTCTCAAAGTCTAGCAAAACATGTAGGACAAGAATTCCTTCTACAAGTCTATGAAAGAAGCAAAAGTAGAATTGCTTCAACTATTCATGCATGGTTATATCAGTTGATCAAGAAAATAGATGAAGTCAAGGTGTTCAAAACAACACAAGAAAACTTGAAATGTACTTATTGTAACAAAGAAGACCATGAAAAAGTTGATTGCTAGGATTTACATCCTTGCACATATTGTGGGAAAGGATCTCACTCGTCTACCTTTTGTCATTACAGAAAGGAATATTACATGAGTTTTGAAAGAATTCTAATGTTCAAATTACAATGTTTATTTCAAAAAAATATTCTTAAAGATTTTGATAACAACAAATATAAGCATGAAGAACAAGGAAAGAAGACTACACAAAGATCAAGAGAAATAAATATGGACTAGAGAAGTGATTAGGGCTCTTGCTCAACAAGGATATCTAGCAGTTGACTATATCAAGAGCCCCAAACAGAACTCAAAGACAAAGAAAAGGAACCAAGCAAAAATGAAGACTTGTAATATGAAGAACAAAGGAAAAAAGAATAAGTCTCTACAGGGATCAAATAATAGCATGACATCATCCAAGAGTTTACATGAAGAAGAATATGAACCTGAACAAAATGAAGAGTATCTACAATATGAAGAGCACAAGTTCGAGAAAGAAGATGAAGACTATATTGAAGACTAAAGTCTTCAATAACCAAATAATGTAATACGAGGGGGTGTTGGAATATATTACATTATTTGGTACATCCCAATGCACCATCATGGATACATCTATAGATTAGGATGAAAGTATTTACCCTATGCAATGTAATAAATGCACAAGTGTGCAATGATATTTTGGCAATGTAATGTGCATAGTTGTACCTATGTACATGTGTCAATAGAGTAGGAAGATGAAGAATCATTGGAAGAGTGAGGACCAAGAATTCTCCATATAAATAGTCACATTCCATTCTATATATATGGTTGTATTGATGTAAAAGATATAGTAAAGGAGAGAGAGTCATCTATGGAAGCAATGGAAGGTGATGTAGTATGATGTATTTTGAGATCTTCATTCAATAAGATTTCTTAGTATTTTTGAGCATTTGTCATTAGAATTATTTGAGTTATTATATAGTATATTTTGAGTTTATATGCTTTATTGCTTAGAATTATCATATCTTTAATATTGCAATTGTATTATTGATCTTGAGGCAATGTTATTTTGAGTATTCACTCATCAAAATCTAACAAAAACATAGCACTTTGAGAAAATATCTAAACAAAAAGCATGGTTGAACAAAAACAAAGGAGCCTTTTATTTTAAATTGCAAAACTTATTGTAGTACTTGATATATATGCTAATATAGTATTAAAAAAGTAGAAGAGACCCCTTGTGTAATCATCACAATAGAAATTTTATTTACCTTAAAGGAAGTCAAGGACTTCATCAAAAAGCTAAGAAAAGGTAATATTTGTGACATGGATGGATTATAGGCAAACTACTTAAAATGAGTAGAAAACACCATAGATCATCAACAAAATCATCCAAAACAAAATTCCAAGGGATTACATAAGAAGTCTAATGATAACTCTTTTTACAAGTGGAAATGTAGATAATCCCTCAATTTACCAAACCATTATGGTCAAATCCCATCTTTGCAAAGTTGTTTGAAAGTATGGTTGAGAGTAGAATCAACAAGTGGATAGAATAAAAATAAAGAAGATAAAAGGACAAGCACGTTTAAGACCAAAATACTTTACAATAGATCGCATAATCACTTTACAACATATCATTTTAAAAAATGGAATAGAAAGAGTTTAACCTATTGTGGTTTTATGGACTTCAATAAAGCTTTTACCATAGAGCCTATAAGTAAACTATGAAATATAATAAAATACTTAAGAATGTCAAAAAATATAGAGCAACAGGTCATAGACTCTATGAGGAGGTTTGAGCTAAAATCAGAATGCAACTAGACCTTTCATAATGGTTTTGAAGTGATGTAGGAGTTAAACAAGGATGACCATTATCCCCTCTCTTATTTCTTTTATATATTGATAAATTAGAAGAGTGACTAAATCCAAGTAGAGAGGATGACGTTCATTTATATGTGGTGAGAGTTCATTTGTGTGCAGATAATCTCATTGTGATTATAAGGTTAACATAGGATTTGAGAGAGCTTTTAAATGTCTTAAAGCACTTTTGCAAGGAGGTAGGCATGTTGGGAAATACCAACAAATCCAAGATTATGATATTTTCTTATAAAATAAAATGAATCAACTTTCTTTAAGGGGGTCTTCTTGAAGAAGTAACAATATACAAATATCTTGGTATAGACTTAAAGGATAAGCTCAATTGAGAAACATATAGAATGAAGAGAACATTAGGAGGACGAACAACACTTTTTGAATTACAAAATAGAAATAGAGAGGTTGAAGTATGGGACTATAAGACTATACGGGTTTTAATTTGGCTACTAGTGGGTTTTATTTTGTAAGGGAGGTGAAATGTATGGTACCCAAGATAAGTATTTAATATTATAATATTATATTAGATATAATTATCCCACATGTATGGATAAGTGGGAGTGGTAGGTAGTTGGGCATTATAAATATGGACAAAGACTCATAGAGAGGATATGAAGAGAAAAATATTATTTTAGTATGATCTCATATTGAGATATTGTAAGGAGTGGCTTCCTTCCAATAAGGAGCATTATACAATGTTGCCCTACCTTAAGGGTTTGAATTATAAATTGAAAGCATTTGAGTAATTTCCATTAATTTCATAAATTGCATTGTGAGATTATTTATTGTAGTTGTTTATTTAATATTTTGTAAATTGTTAATAATTTATATGGATGAGTAAGGAGGTTCATTACAAATTTGCATTCCATGGTCTCAAATAAAGTGCATATCTTTCCCTAAACCATGGGCTTATTAGCATGTTAGCGTAGGTTATTATATATTTAGCTTGGTGTTAGTATTGTTGTAACAATATTGACATTGTTACAACTACTATCTAATTAGTGCCTTGTTAGCTTCGTAACCTTCGGGCTATTCTAAGGCTCAATTGTATTATTTATTCAATTATGATCAATGGGAGTTGATTTCCTTTTTCATTATATGGTATCAGAGCGTCACTGAGGGCACGTTCTTAGAGACCATGTTCTTTGATAACCTAACCCTAATTTCTTGGACTTGGATGAGAGGCTCAATTTTTGAGCCAAATCGACATACTCGATCGACTAGAGATCCGAGGACTCTGGACTCAAATGGACTGATTAGACCGAGGACTCTAGACTTGACTAGATTGACCAAAATTTTGGTTATTCAACCAAACAACGGATGGAGGCATCGGGAGCGCAAGGCGAGCAATGGGAGGTGAGAACGATGGGCATCCTCCCCCAACGTTGCAGCCAAGGCGGCCCGATGCAGGTGAAGCCCCATCGCCCTCTCAGGCATAGTCTCCCTGAGAGGAGACACCCTCTTAGGTGAGGGTTGAGCCTTGTAAATACCTCAAAGTCGCCCAACGCCATGCATGTGGTATAAAAATTTTGTAATTTTTTACACCTCATCAGCCCCCTCCCCGTAGCGTCAAGACTACAACTGGTTTTGAATTTTTCATTACCACCTGCGATGCTGAAACAATTTTTCCTTGCCATGGATGGATCTAACAGGATTTTTTGAGCATTTTGGTTGGAGTATTTTTTTCTCTAAGCTCTCAAATCCTCCCATATCCGACATCTCTTTGTTCTTAAGTTGTCATAGAGCACATAGAGCAAGCTCGCGATTTTAGGAAGCAGAGGGGGATCATCGTAGGTCATGGAGATTCAGATGTCGAGGAGGTTTGCATCCTGACGTCGATGTAATGGTAAGGTTGTTGGCTCGTTTGAGGATTGGCTGTAGTCGCCATCGCCATAGAGGAACTGCGGTTGAGCGACATTTTTTGAAGCTCGTCGCCCAGGGAGCCCCATAAGTAAGGAGACTCCTCATTACCCACGCTGAGCAACCTAGCTTGGCTAGTTGGTGGCCCAAGCGTAAGGTACTCCAGCAAAAGGTCGAGGGATCGAATCCCTCCGACACCCCCCTGCCTCGCGCCTTAGTATAAGGTACTTTTTTATTTATTTCTTAAGTTTTGATTAAATTTTTTTTCCTAATGTTCTTTTTTATTTTTTCTTTAGTTTAATTAAAATGTTTTTTATTTTTCTTTAAAAAAGGTTATTTTAAATTAAAAAAATTGAAATAATTTCTTTTGGGAATTTTTTTTTTTAATTAAACTTTAGAAAGTTTTTTTTAAAAATACATTAGTGAGATTTTTTTTTTCAAACTTAAAAAGGGGGCCAAAATTTTTTGTGCAAAAGTGAAAGGGGGGCATTTTTTTTCCAAAAGAGCACAAGTTTTTCAAAACTACAAAATTCAGGGGGGAGAGAGTGAAAGAATTTTTCAGCATTGGCAAAATTGTAAAAGGTGCATTTTCGATGGAAACCGACACCTTAGGTTCATTTTTTGGATGCTTTATGGTGTATGATGCACTTTATTTTTTTCCACTACTTCATTAAGTAAAAGCAAAGCACTCCTAAGTTCCAAAATTTGAAACCCATCCGTGCAATTCAATTGCACAACAACGTTTGGTATTAACGATACCTCTGGCCCACGCTTACAGGTAATGTTGTCGTGATCGAGCTACTGTATCTATAGCCTAATATAGTTGCCAAAATGATGTCTGAGCTTGTTCTCTATCAATCGTCGGGTAAATATAAGTTTTCCATTTTGCTATTTTTTTACTCCATTCCACTACCCTAATCGTTCTTGTGTTTAGGCATAAATCTTGATGAATGTTCTAAAATTGGAAGTGTTTAGGGGAAGTTACGCCCCACACATGAGGATTGATGACTTTCTATGGTAGGTGCCATCAATGAGATGATTCCCTTTCAGTACCGCCTAAGTTCCATGTATTGTATGATCTCTAAAAATTACCTATAGTCTCCCTCACGTAAGGGCGGGTAATTTTTTATGATATTTCAAAATACCTATAGTCTACCTCACGTAAGGATGGGTATTTTATACTGTATAAAGTCTTGGCACAAAGTTATATAGAAAGGGGGACCATTTGGTGATATAAGGAACCCTCACTATGGCTGCAAAGTTAATGACTGATTCTCATCAGTTATTGAAAGGTCCTAATTACACACCATGGAAAAACAAGATGAAGGCTATCCTTATCATAGGAGACTTATGGGATCTTGTTTCTAGCACAACAACAAGACCTTCACCAGCAACTGAATCAACAGTAGCTACAGCTCCAACTACAAATCAGATAGTATTTGATAAGAAATACAGTAGAGCAAGAGTGCTCATCTTGCTTGCTATTTCAGATGAAGTTCAACCTCACATTGCTGAAAAAGAACATGGTAAAGAGGCATGGTATGCCCTTCAAACCATTTATGAGGGAAAGAATGATTCCATAATTATTTATTTTCAATATCAACTTCATAGTTTGAGTATGAAGTAGGGTGAGTCAGTTGAACTCTTTCTATGGAGAGTGTTTGAGTTAAAAGTAAAATTGAATTCTTTGGGAGAACTTGTAGATGACAAGCTCCTTACTTTAGTTGTATTGAGAGCTTTACTTGATTCTTACAGGGTGTTTATCACCTCACTTTAGGTGTCACAGAGAAAAGTTACCTTTGTTGAGTTGGTCAATCTGCTTCAAGAAGAGGAAGCACGCCAACTTCAGAGAGATGATTCTTCTAATACAACCCTCTATTCCAATAGGAAGGGTTCTAAGAAGAAGGGTAATTTTTAGAAGGGAGGAAATTCTCACAAAGATTCAAAAGGAAAAAAACCTCAACAAACGAAGAGATATTGTAAAATTTGTGACAAAGACAACCATGACACAAACAAGTGTTGGCACAAGAATAAGCAATCTAAACAAAAAGGCCAAAACAAACCACAAAATAAGAACAAGCAACCCAAGGTGAATGTTGATGTTATAGAATATTACTTGGATTTTGAGTGGGCACACAAGGTGCTCATGACTACCATAACCTCTAAGTAGAAGGATCCTGTATGGTATGTCTATTATGGCATTAGTAAGCACATGACTGGTGACAAATCGTGGTTTGAATAATTTGAGGTCAAAGAGGGTAAACCTATCACTATTTTTGATGACAAAACCTACAAGGTTTAGGGAGAGGGTGCAGTTTCAGTCACTCTTTCTGATGGCAAGTGCCAGATTAAAAAATTCCTCTATGTTCCAGGATTGGCAAACAATTTGTTGTCAGTCACACAAATTCTGGATAAAGATATGGTTGTGAACTTTCATGTTGAGGATGGCAAGAAGTGTTGTTCTATTATCGTGAGGGGTAAGAACATTGCAACAACTTCTTATAAGCATGGCTTAGTTGCCTTAGATGCAATCTCTACTCCCCATGTTGCCATGAAAGTCTCTACCAAGAAGGCAACTTCCCTATGGCACAAGAGATATGGGCATCTTAGTTCTGACTACTTACTTGAGCTAAGTAAGTATGAGATGGTAAAGGGTCTTCCTTCCCTTTCTTCCAAATTGCCAATGTGCTCTGACTGCTTGGCAAAAAATTAGCATAGAGTACCTTTTGAGAAGAGCTCTACAAGAGCAAAGAAACCTCTGGAGTTAATTCACACTGATCTATGTGGTCCTTTCACACCAATCAGTTGTAGGGGGAAGAGGTATTTTTAGTTATTTGTGGATGACTGCTCACGAACTATGTGGGTGTTCTTTCTTAATCTGAAATCTAAAGCCTTTAGTTTCTTCCAACAATTCAAGAAATTCGTTGAGAAGGAGTCAGGGACTTCTATAAAGACCCTTCACTCAGATCGACGGGGGAGTTTACCTCTAAATTTTATCCCTAATTTTTGAACCAAAAAAATATGACGAGGAAAAAACCTTTAGGAAGAAAAGTCGCAGAGTAATTTGAATTCAATCCCCAATTCCACTTGATCCAATTTTGAATCTCCAAAAACCTTGGCCATGATCTATGGAACTTATATATTAACCCTTTACTTTTAAGAAGTGTTATATCATGCTCAATCATCTCATCCTTGATACTCACTTTTTGTGTAACATTTGCTACCTAGATCTAACTAGCCACGTATTTGCTCTTTTGTTTATCTCCAGGTTGGGCCTTCATACTTTTAACTAAAACATCTTTATTTCTAGCTAGGGCATCCTCACTTCCCATTAGGACTTTCAAATATGAATTTTATTTCATACTTGCTAATGGAATTTACTCTTGGCCTGCATTCCCTCTTGGCTCACACTCCCTCTTGGCTTGCACTCTCTTCTACCTTAGTTGCTCTCGGCTTGCACTCCCTCCTAGCTCTCAGTTTTTTCTCTCTTATTTTTCTTAGTTTTCCTTTACTTCAATATTGTTTTACAAACAATGTTCCATGCATTTATGGTAGGAGTTTGAAGCATTGATGCACTCCAAATGAACCTATCACTCTTCCATAATGATTGAATCCCAACTCGCACTCCCTTATCACTTGCACTCCCTCTTGGTTGTTCATGATTAAATCTTATCAAGGGATATATGCATAATAACTAAACTATAGGTCATTATTTTAATATATCATAATATAATTATTTTAAGAAATAATTTAGTAGCCTCAAAAAGTTAAAAAATTGTATCCTTATTCTATCATATAAATCAACCAACAATTCAAATAATCCATTTAGCCATGAATTCCATCTAACATCACCTTTTTTGTTTCAACATACAAAACTTCTACTAGATTCATAAAATTATAGTCTGCTTTACCAAATATGGGATGTTAGTTTTCTCCAATGCATTAATCTATAAATGGATCCCCTAAAACATTTTGTAATTCTTTCAAACATTATTTTGAATTTGCAAACGAAGTTAAAACATAATTGTGATTTTCATCCTAAGATATTGTAAAATATGGGCTAAGAGATAGTAATCATGAATCTCATAATGTTACATTCTATAATTTTTTCAATGAGTTTATACAAGATTTTATGAGGGGTTCTGATCCCCTCATACTAAGTGGGATTTGAACCGTGGACCTCCCAAAGAGAGGTCAAAGCCCTTACAATTGTAGTAAGATTCCAACTTTACATTCTATATTTTTTAAAAGATACATCAATATCATTATACACATCCATTACATTTTGAAAAGGGTTGTGAGGTTAGCACATGGTGGTCTAGAGAGAAACTGTTGTCATTATTCATAGGTACACTTACCATGTGATAAATAAAGCAAAATATTTATTTTTTTATAATCATGTATTAGATTTTTAGACCATTGGAAGAGGCACCACTATTGGGAAGTACAATTGTTACTTGGTTTTATCTATGTTGATAGTGGCACCGATAAGAGGATGAAGTCATCCATGTAAAATATTTTGATTTATTTAGTTGTGAAATTTTATATGGTGAAATTATAGCTCAACTTCCATATAATATAGCATCAACATATATTCTTTCTAGTTCTTTTCCCATGAAATTATCCATAAGCATGTTTACCTTAACGTATGGTTCATCCCTTAAACATATGTTTAGGAGGTAACTTATGCTAATTTTTGTTTAAATCATTGTTTCCAATTTAAATATAAATAGAATCCTTGGTTTCTTGGGTAGGGTCAATGTTTATACACAATTATTTTTTCTATTAGTAAGAAAAATAGATCTTATCCTACTCAACATATAATTATTATGTCAATTGAACAAGGTAGTATAAAAGAAGGCCTAAGTGATCAAGTGAGATAAATAGATTTGACCTAATACTCCAATCAAATTACAATTTTTTTTATCATAATATTTTCATTTTACAAACAAATAAACATTATATACAAAAACAAATTATAGTATAGCACCCAAAACTCATAATACAGGATAAATACCTATATAATGCTTATGAAGTCCAAACTTTTTTATTTAAATAAGAAGTAATTTAATTTTAATACATTATATATAAACAACCAATTCATTTTACACCAAGATTCCATGGACCGAGGGTAAGTGCACCATGCAATCTCACTATTATGCTCTTTCTAAGCTTTGTTCAATGTTAACCTTTAAAGTTTGAGTCCAAAATATTGGGATTGCTCTTTTGTATTTAAAGGAATCACATAACAATATTATATTACTTACTAAAATTTGAACCAAAGTGTCTTTAATAAAAGCCTATATTTTAATTAGGATGCAAAGTACAACTTGGGTATAATAAAGGCCATCCTCTCCTCAATTCAAAATTTGTTAACCTTTAAAGTTTGAGTCCAAAGCATTGTGATTGCCCTTTTGTATTTAAAGGAATCACATAACAATATTATATTACTTACTAAGATTTGAACCAAAGTGTCTTCAATGAAAACCTATATTTTAACCCCTTACTAATGGCATTCAATAATTGATTATATATTTTTTGAAATCGGATGCAAAGTACAACTTGGGTATAATAAGGACCACCCTCCACTCAATTCAAACTTTAAGTATTTTTTATGAGAGCCCAAAGACATACCAAATAGACTTATATAATTATTTTTTAAATATTATTAATTATTTTTTTAAAATAATTTAGATTTTATATTTTAATTGTTTTTATAATTAATAAATAAATATTATAAATCTAAATTTAATAAAAATAAAATAATTATTTATAAATATAAAAATTAAACTTAAAGTTTTTTTCTAATACTTTTAAAAAATGACTTTAAACTAATAATTATTTAAATTTTAAAATATATTTTCAAAATAATTTATTCTTATATTTTACACTATCACATTCTCAAAAATTCTTTTTGTTATGCACCTATTTTAAGTTTATCTAAATTTTGAAATAAAACACGCATTAGATGGTTTATTATTCAGCAAGCATTAAATACATTTACAGCAGCCGGGAATAGCACACCGATGAAACAAAACACTGTTACAGTAGTTGTAACAGTCAGCTAATAATGTAATACAGACAAATAGTATTAGTACGCTAACATCCCCCTTTATTACATTATTTGGGTAATGTAATAACTAATAGCTATACTAGACTACTAACATCCCCTTACATTATTTTGCAATACAAAGTGAGCTGCGAAACAATTCAAATTTGACACGTCCAAGTGCCTTAGTGAAAATGTCCGCAACTTGAGCATCGGTGGGAATGTGCGAAGCTGAATTCGGTGCTTTGGAACTTCATCTCGAATGAAATGACATTGTGTGTCAATGTGCTTTGTTCTTTCATGATGGACTGGATTCTTGACGAGGTTCATAACACCCTGATTGTCGCAAAACAAGTGTATTGGAGATTTTGATGGATGGCCCATACTTGTCAGAATGCGACGTAACCATATCACTTCGCACACAGCTTCACGTGCGGCGCGATATTCCGCCTCTCGTTGATGAAATAGCAACCACCTGTTGCTTCTTGCCGTGCCAAGAGACAGGACCGGATCCCGTATGAAAAATGTATCCGTAAGTTGACTTGCGATCATCAAATGATCCGGCATAGTCGGAGTCCGTGTATCCTTGCAAGAAGAATTTGTTGTTCCTCTTGTATTCTAGGCCATATTCCATAGTACCACGGACATAGTGAAGAACACGTTTTGTCGCTTTCCAATGAGTGGTCTTAGGCTCCCGCATGAACCTCGAAAGATAGTTGACAAAGAAATACGAGATCTGGCCTAGTATTGGTCGTATATATGAGACTCCCAATCAATCGTCGATAGAGAGTACCATCTACCCGAGGTGAGTCATCATATCGTGATAAATGAAGTCCATTCTCCATTGAAGTTGCCATTGGCTTGCAATCACTCATGCGATATTTATCCAAAGAATGTCTTGGCATATTTTTTCCGAGACACTTTGATGGAGTGCTCCTTCCGGCTGAATTCCAGACCAAGACAAGAATGGAGAAGTCCGAGATCCGTCATCTCAAAATATTTGCACAAGTTTCTTTTGACAAGAGAGATCATAGTTTCGAACTCCCCGTAATGAGCAGATCATCCACATAGAGTACAAGCAACACTATCTCGTAACCCCGTTTCTTGAAATAGAGGTTTGCATCCGACGGACATCTCTTAAATCCATGCCGCATAAGGTGATTGTCCATTTTTATATACCAAGCTCGAGGAGCTTGTTTCGGACCATACAAGGATTTGACCAATTTGCAAACTTTCTCGCTCTTGGCCTTCCACTTCAAATCCTTCAGCCGAGTCATATAGACTTCTTCTTGGAGATCACCATTTAGAAAGGCACTTTTGACATCCATATGGTGAACTTTCCACCCATATTGTGCTGCCATAGCACACATAACCCGAAATGTGGTCATCCGAGCAATAGGGGCAAAAGTTTCCTCGTAGTCAATGACTTCTTTTTGAGCATATCCCTTTGCAACAAGTCGGGCCTTATGCTTATCAATTGTTCCATATGCCTTGTACTTGACTTTATATACCCATTTGCAGCCAATGGGTTTCTTTCCATGCGGCAAATCAACAAGCTTCCAAGTTTTATTCTTCATCAAAGACTCATACTCTGTATCCATAGCGGCCTTCCACTGAGGCTCACTGAGAGCATCTTGCACTGATGCAGGTTCAAGACTATCTATGGTAGACATGAATGCCCCGTCATCATCAATATCCATATCCTCTACTTCCGTACTTGGAGTCACGTAAAGTTCCTCAAAAGATTGACAAAGATCATCAACCTCACCCGCTTCTCTGGCTTCTCTCTCCTTTTGAGCCATACTCGCGTGTACGAGGTCTATCCAAATTCAAATTGGGAGGAGTGGATAAATTTGCATCTCCGATTGTATTTGTACACCATTTAGGATTCTTCTTCGGTGGAGTTGAAGAAGATGTAGAAGGACCTCCCGTCTCGTGTTGACGAAGGAATCTTCTCTTCCTTAGTTTCCACAATATCTTGGTGTACTTTAGATGTGCTCTGTGATGTGAAAGCTTCATCAAAGACAACATCTCCGCTGATATGAATTTTCTTGGTCAAAGGATCTATCAACCGATATCCTTTAGAGTGCTCGTAATAACCAAGAAAAATACATCTCGTTGTTTTCTCATCTAGCTTCTTCCTTTTCTCTTTCGGTATGTGCATGAAAGCGTGACATCCGAAAATACGTAGATGAGATATGGAGGGTTTTCGACCACTCCATGCTTCCTGTGGAGTCATTCCTTTTAGGGCCTTTGTGGGTGCCCTATTCAACAGATACACTGCAGTGGTGACATCTTCCGCCCAATATTGTTGCCCAAGAGTAGCTCCCGTGAGCATACAACGAACCATTTCCATGATAGAACGGTTCCTTCTCTCAAGCAACTCCATTTTGCTGAGGAGTATAGGCAGTTGTTAACCGTCTCTTGATCCCATGCTTATCTAGGAATGCAGAAAATTCATTAGAGGTAAACTCTCCCCCTCGATCTGAGCGGAGGGTTTTAATAGAAGCTCCTGACTCCTTCTCAACGGATTTCTTGAACTGCTGGAAGAATGCGAAAGCTTCGGATTTCAGTTGGAGAAAGAAAACCCACATCTTTCGTGAGTAGTCATCTACAAATAACTGAAAGTACCTCTTCCCTCCACAACCGTTGGGTGTGAAAGGACCGCACAGATCGGTATGAATTAACTCCAGAGGTTTTCGTGCTCTTGTAGAGCTCTTCTCAAATGGTACTCTATGCCGCTTTCCCGCTGCGCTCGAGCACACCGGCAATGTGGCGTAAAGGGAAGGAAGACCCTTTACCATCTCATACTTGCCGAGCTCAAGTAAGTAGCCGTAACTAAGATGCCCATATCTCTTGTGCCATAGGGAAGTTGCCTCCTTGGTAGAGACAGACATGGCAACATGTGGAGTAGAGATAGCATCTAGTGCAAATAAGCCGTGCTTATATGAAGTCATTGCAATCTGCTTACCCTTCCTGGTAATGGTACAACACTTCTTTCCATTCTCAACACGAAAGTTGACAACCATATTTCTGTCCAGGATTTGTGTCACTGACAACAAATTGTTGGCCAATCCCGAAACATAGAGGACTTTGTCAATCTGACACTTGCCATCAGGAAGAGTGACTGAAACTGTACCCTCTCCCTGAACCCTGTAGGTTTTATCATCAGCAATGGTGACAGGTTTGCCCTCCTTGGCCACAAATGATTCAAACCACGATCTGTCGCCAGTCATATGTTTGCTAGCTCCGTAATCGACATACCAAATAGGATCCCTCCGTGTGGAATCTGTGGTAGTCATGAGCACCTTGTGTGCCCATTCGTAATCCGAGTCGATTCTTCAACAACAACATTCACCCGGGGTTGCTTGTTTTTATTTTGTGGTTTGTTTTGGCCTTTCCGCTTGTTCTTATGCCAACACCCGTTGGTGTCATGGTTGTCTTTCTCACACATCTTGCACCACCTCTTCTTCTCGTTGAGGTTGTTTGCCTTTTCCTTTCGTATCCTGTTGAGAATTTCCTCCTTTCCGAAAGTTGCCTCCTTTTTGCCCATTACCTTTCTTCCTAGAACCCCGCCTCGTTGGTGTATAGGGCTGTATTGGAAGAATCATCCTTGTGAAGTTGGCGTGCCTCCTGTTGTTGAAGCAGATTGACCAACTCGATGTAGGTAATTTGTCGTTGAGACACCTGGATGGAGGTTATCAACATATCAAATGAAGAAGGTAAAGCTCTCATCACAAGTGAAATGAGAAGCTTTTCGTCCACAGTATCTCCCAGAGAACTCAATTTCTCTTTCAACTCAGACACTGCATAGAAAGAGTTCAACTGTTTCACCCTGCCTCAAACTCAGGTTATGAAGTTGTTGTTGAAGATGAAGAATGGTGGATTCATTCTTCCCCTCATAGATGGTTCTAAGGGCATCCCATGCCTCTTTACCACTTGCTTTGTCACCTATATGAGGTTGCACTTCATCCGAAACAACAAACAAAATGAGCACCTTTGCTCTACCGTCTTTCTTGTCAAAAGCTATCCGATCCGCCGAAGGACCCGTGGATCCCGCCGTTGGTGAAGGCCTAGTTGCTACTCCAAAGAATAATATCCCACAAATCTTCCATTTGGAGAATAGCCTTCATCTTATGTTTCCATGGTGTATAATTTGGACCTTTCAATAACTGATGCGGATCAGTCATCAACTTTGCAACAACGGCCATAGTGAAGGTTCCTTATATCACCAATTGGTCCCCCTTTCGATATACCTTTTGCTAGGCCAATATACCGTACAAAATACCCGCCCTTACGTGAGGGAAACTATAGGTATTTAGAAAGATCAACAAAAATCACCCGCCCTTACGTGAGGGAGACTATAGGTGAGTTTTAGAGATCATACGATACGTGGAACATAAGCGGTACCGAAAGGGAATCGCCTTGTTGATGGCACCTACCATAGAAGATTCTTCTCATGCGTGGGGCGTAACTTCCCCTAAACACTATGAAGAATACTTCGTCAGATTTACGCCTAAACACAAGTGCGATAAAGGGTAGTGGATGGAGTAAAAAAATGCAAAAATGGCGTACTTATTCCTCCCCGACGATTTATAGAGAACAAGCTCGTACGTCGTTGTAGCAAACTATATTAGGCGGCGGATACAAAGAGCCAAATCACGACAGCTTTACTCGTAAGTGCTGGCCGTAGGTATCACAAATACCGAACGCCGCAAGTGCAAATAAATTGCACGGATGGGTTTTAATTATTTCGGGACTTAGGGAGTGTTTTGATTTTAAGTTTTTAATGTTATAGTGCAAAAATGAAATATGCAACATACAACATAAAAAATTGCCCACAAGAATAACCCACAAGGTGTCTGGCCACAGCCTAAAATGCACCTTTTACAATTTGCCAAATTGCTATTTTTCGAAAAATTACTCACTATCCCCCTTTGATTTTTTGAAAAAATATCCCCCCTTAAAAGGCTTTCTTTAACAAAGCATTTTAATAATTATTATATATTTAAAATTAAAATAAATAATTTTAATTTATATAGTTTTTAAAACTTATAAAAAATAAATTAAAATTAAATTTTAATTTATAAAGTTTAAAAACTATATTAAAAATAAATTAAAATTAAAAATTTTAATTAAAAAATAATAATTAAAAAACACTTTGCAAAAAAAAATATACCTTGGGGGGAGTCGACGGGATTTGAACCCCCGACCTGCAGGCTCCCTGAGCCTTACCGCACGGCTCACGACCACGTGAGCCAGCGGGCTGATCCGGAAGGGTCAATGGAGCCCTTCCTATTTGAGCAGGTTCCTCCTCTGCAACGCTCTGCAGCTTCGTCGGCCTCGTCGCGTCAAAAAAAAATTTCGCTTCCCGCCGCGTCCGCCTGCTCTTTTCCGTCCTCCCACGCTGCGTCTGTTTTCGACGCAGACGTTTTTCGTAGAACGAAAAAAAAATTTATTTCGTCCGCCCCGTTCTCCGCAGGTTTGGTTGTTTTTTTTTTTTTTAAAAACAAACCGGGGGGGGAAGGGCACGCGCGGCGCGTTTCGCGCAAGGGAAGGGGGGGGGGTTTATACCCCATGGGAGCGAAAATTTAAATTTTTGCTTCCCGCCTCGCCCTCTCGCTTCTCGCAGATCGCGACGTCCGTGCGAGATGCTCGCCGCCGACGCGTCTCCGCCTCGCGTCGGCGCGCGTCCCTCGGACACTCGCGCGCGGGAGCCGACAGACGGCGTCCGCGCTGCGGGAGCCGATGCGACGTCCGCGTCCGTCGCGCGCGGCGTACGTCTGCGTCCGTCGGCCGCACGTACCCTAGATGCTTCTCCGACTGCGCGCGGGGACGTCCGTTCAACGGGAGGCGAAAAAAAATATATTTTTTTTTTCTCTGCACGCCTCGTCGGCTGCAATCACGCGGCGAAAAAAAAATTAAAAAAAAAAAATTCCGCACTGCGCATCCGCCTCCAACCTTCGCCTTCTCACAGTTCCCTGCAACTTGGCTCTGATGCCATGAAATAAAACACGCATTAGATGGTTTATTATTCAGCAGGCATTAAATACATTTACAGCAGCCGGGAATAGCACACCGGCGAAACAAAACACTGTTACAGTAGTTGTAACAATCAGCTAATAATGTAATACAGACAAATAGTATTAGTACGCTAACAAATTTTAAATATAAATCTATATTTTTTCTAGGGTCATTTTTATGTCCGTATCGAATATAATATTAGACTGATATTTTATTATTCTATTTTTAGATTTGATTGGTTTCAAAACATTAAGAGTATAAGCTTTTTTCGTTCTTTGCCACTTTTTTCGTTTGATTTGTTTGCTTTTTACTTTTTGTTTTTAGCTTTTGATTTTTTTATGTCTTGATATATATAAAAAAAGTAATTGTATACATAAGAGATTAATTTTAACTGATCTCATGCTAATCTTGAAGTAAGTATCGTCATTCTCTTGCAGTTGCAGTGTTATTACAAAGTATTTAGTTTGGGCGTATGTATACGCCTGAAATTATTTTGCCGCTAATATCTATATTGGTTAACTCGAAGATTTTGCAATAGTTGGTTGATTCTAAGGTTTTGCAGTAGATAGCAGTAGATCCGGTGAGTAAACTTTATCTTATTTATTCTTCATGTGTGCAATGGTTTTAGTTATAATTATTGTGTCTTTTACATGCCTGTAATAGTTTTAGTTATAAAAACCAAACCAAAGCCTGGTAATAGTTTAAAAGCTTTTTAGAGCTCCAAGCCTTCATTTTTTTATAAACATCACCAAGGTTTATTTTGAGAAGGAAAAAGTTAGATTTAAGAAAATTATTATAAAATTATAGTTGGACTTTGTTTGTATTTTTTATTAAAATAAAAATGGAATTTTAAAGGGTTTGAATTTTTTTACATTATAAAATTACAAAATTAGTCTATTATTTGTATAGTTATCAAGGGTAAGTAACCAAAAATCTCCTGTATGCAAGATAATGCAAGATAAACAATATCTATCCTGGATTCTAATTAGATGCACTTCTCCCTCTTGAGCTTTTTTAAGTCCTCATAGACCACTCCTGAGAGACCCATCTCCTATCCTCTTTTTTAATGGCACCAAAGTTGGTTAACCAGCCTGCAACAGTGTAATTCATCGTATAATTGTTTATAATCAAACACAATTTATTTCTAACCTGCTTGTCTAACACAATTGCTAATCAAAACCACTTAAAAAAACATGTATCAATCTAGTTTGCTAATCTAAATTATGACTCTATTTGGTCTCAATACTTTAAACATTTAACATGTATATTCAACTTATCAATTGTACGGGATACATATTGGCATAAGTTCAATATAATAAAATAATCTTCTAAAAAATGATTTGGGTAATGTCTACAAACAATCAAAGTAGGTCAATAGCTTTGTAGAAATACAATGAACTTATAATAGTCTTCAATAAATACATTAATGTATTAAGGAAACACATACAAACATAAAAAAAACTACATAAACAATTAGATTACAATATTGTACTGTTTTTTTTCATAATGGTCAACATGCAAATTTTTGGACAGATTCTTGGGATGGTCACAAGCCTTTGATAACTCAGTTTCCCGATTGGAGGCCTTCGATGGAGGAGCTTCACCAAGCTCATTGGATAAAGGTGGCTAATTATCTGTCGGTACCATACCTGGTAATTCAAAGGTTGGTAGATATTGCATCCCTATTGAGGACTGGCCTATTCAAATCCCGGAAAGGCAAAGACAAGATATCCAAGGCATCCTTCATATGAGATCCCTCTCTTGGTCCCATGAAAAAGATTGTTTTGGACGGAACAACACTACTAAGGGTGAGTATTCAGTTGCTCAAGGTTATTTGACCTTATGCCATAATAATCCCAACCATTCTTCTGACATATTTTCTCAATTATGGGCTCAAAAGCTCTGGCCTAAGGTGAGGTTCTTTAATTGGCTTTTATTGCATCGTAGGGTGCTTACCGGTGAGCAACTTATGAAGTGTGGTTTTCATGGCCCTTTTAGATGTGAAATGTGTGAAGAGAATGTAGAAAATATCAACCATATTTTTATTGAGTGTACTTTAGCCTCCGAGCTATGGAGGAGAATGGCAACTTTACTTGGCTTACAATGGTCCAATTTTTTCACTTTTGAACAACTTTGGAGGGATTGGCCTAATCAAGAGGGTGTTGATCATTTTATTAGGCAGTTAGTTTGGATGGGTTCTACCATTCTTCTTTGGAATATTTGGAATGAAAGGAACAACCAAATTTTTAATCAAGATAGCAAGGTTATTCACTATATTTGGCAAAAGACCATAGCCAACTTAGTTGAATCAGTCCATCATCTCCTTAATCACCCCCAAAACTCCCACAAAAGATGGGATCAAGTGATGCAAAGATTGAAGATTAAACCTTCTAAGGGCAACCAAATTAAAGGGAATGTGAGTATTAGTAAGATGGATAGGACTAGAAAATGGCAACCTCCTCCTAAGGATTTTGGAAAAGTCAATACTGATGGAGCCTCTAGAGGGAACCCAGGAAAATCCAGTGTGGGAGGAATTGGTAGACTTTCAGATGGCTCCCTGGTTTTTACTTTTGCTGAGAATTTGGGTATTCTTTCCAATAACCTTGATGAGGGGTATGGTATCCTTAGAGGCCTTCAGGAGGCTACTAAGGTTGTATGGGAAATGTGTTAGTTGAGTCTAACTCTCAACTTATGATTAATCTCTTGAAGACTCCTAAGAATCATAAGGTGGATTGGAGAATAAAAATAATTATTGAGAAAATTCAGTTAATCCAGATGGGATTTTTGAAAGTTGATTACAATCATGTGGTCAGAGATCAAAACAAGAGTGCCGATGCTTTAGCTAATTGGGCTTTGGACAAAGGTGATCTTACTTGTTATGGCCACCCTCCCATATGGTGGGCTTCTCAAATTAGGGAAGCTCTTCTTTCTATCATTTCTTTGGATGGCTCCAGTTTTGAAGGTACCTAGTTTCTTCTTGTTTTTTTTTTTTCTCTTTAGTTCATTCAGTTTTTTTAGTTCCCTAGCTCATTCTATTCTTTATTTTGTTTCCTCTGTTGATTCTTGCATTAATAGTCTTCTGGTCTAGATAGGTCTTTGTTTTGTTCATTTTTTTTTCTTTTGTCTTCTTTGTTTTTTTGTTTAGTTTTTTAAGGTGGGTGGGTTCTTTTGTTTTGTTTTGTTTTTGTGTTATTTGTGTTGTTTTTTGTTGTTCTTGTGTTTTTGTTGTTTTTTTTTATGTTTTTTTTTATTGTTCTTGTGTTTTTTTCGTTCTTGTTCTTGGGTTTCTCTTTGTTTGTGTTATTTCATTTTATTATGTGTGAGTGTTATCTATGTTTTTTGTTTTTGTTTATTGTTTGTTGTTGGTTGTTTTTATTTTTATTTTATTTATTTTATTTTTTAGGTTTTGGTTGTGTTTATTTATCATGTTTTTTTGGGTTATGTCTTTGTAGTATTCTGTTGTTTTTGTCTTGTTTGTGTTTTGTTATGTGGTTCTTGTGTTTTTCTATGTGATTTGTGTTGTGGTTTATTTTATCTTATTGTGTGTGTTTGGTTGTGCTTTTGGTTTTGACACACTCAAGGAGTTTGTTTTTTATTTTATTTTATTATTTTTGTTGTTATTTTCTTTTTTTAATTTTGGTTTTGTGTGTTTGTTTGCTCCTTGAGTATGTCAAAGGTGGTAGGCCAGGTCCAAGTCCTGGGCATTTTTGGCGGAATGGATACCCCTGCCTCCTTGGGTCTTACTCGAAAGTGGCATCCCTTTTGGGATGTTTTCCACAAATTATATATATATTGTACTATTTTTTTTTCATGCAAGAATATCATTAAGATTGACTTAAGATGAAAATAAACTAAAAAATAAAAATTCAAATGTTCTTCTCCTAGGAGATACATGATAACTCATAGTCTTCTTTCATTACATTGAAAAATCTTTATTATTTGTTTAGTTAAAATCTTATTTAAGAAGAAAAAAAGATGTAGAGATTTTGGAAAAGTGGAGGGAAGAAAGTAGAGAGGGGAAGGCTCTGGTCCCTCCCCTGCTCCCCCTCCCCTAGCTCTTGGTTCCTGCCCAGTCCTTGGCTCAACCCAGGTCATCCCACCCTGGGAGTGGTTGTTTGCAGATGATCTCCTGGGGGGAGATCCTTCTCCACTTTTTGTGCCCCTCCCAACCGGCTAGGGTTTCCTTGGTTGTTTTTTTGGCCTGGTGCTTCCCAGGGATCCCTGTTTGTTTGGGGATCCCTTCCCTTTTTTCCCTTAGGCTTCCCCTTGGGGTTTTTTGCAGGTTATTCGCGTGGATCTAGTCCCCTGCATTTCTCTGAGCGGTGGGGGTGATGGTTTAGGGTTTTGACAGTTTCTTGGGGTCTCCCTTGAGGTCCTCACAGCTTTGGGGATGGTCTGGGGGGGCCTCTTTCCCCCTTTGCTTGTGAATCCTCTGCGGGATCTTGTGGCTGTTGTTCTTCCCGCTTGGAGGCTTCTTCGTGCTGGTTCTGCTCCTTGGTGGACACCCTGGGCATCTGGTTTGGCCTTGGGGGGGCTTTCCTCTGCCTGGGTTGTTCCCATTCCCAGTCCCAGCTCCTTGAATCTGCTTCTGTGCTTGGACGGGATTCTTGGTCCCTGCTGCTAGTTTTCTTTTGGTTTCTGCTGCATGTTTCAGTCTTGGGGGGGTCTGATCTATGCACGCAGACCATAGATCCCACTTGTTTGGCTCCCAGGGATCCCATCCCTATGACTGTTTCCTCTTCCCGCTCAGGATTCCCAGTCCCTGGATCCCTGGTCCCTTAACCTACGTTTTCTTGCTATTTTCTCGGGGCGGGATTCACGTGGTGGTGCTTCCCGGTTGCTTCCCGCTGGGCTGGTTTCTTTGCTGGCTTTCGGCTTCATGCAGGGCGGGATCCCCCTGTCTCTGGGCAGGATGGTTTCCCGCTGGGCGGGATGGTTCCTCCATGGGGCGGGATCCGCAAAATTCGTCGGTTTTCTCGCTGGGTGGGATTTCTCCTTTCTGCTGGTTTCTCGGATGGCGGGATTTTCATGGTGAAGTTTGTTTTTGATGCTTTTCGCTGGGTGGGATCTTCACTGAGATGGGTTTCAGCTACTTCCCGCTTGGCGGGACTCTCTCTTTGGTGGTTTTTGACTGCTTCCCGCGAGGCGAGATTTTATTGTAACGGTTTTTTCTCTGCTTCCTGCTGGGCGAGATCTACTCGATGGTGGTTTTTGGCTACTCCCCACTGGGTGGGATCTCCAAAACTACTTTCTTTCATATTTAGTTGTTTCCCGTTGAGAGGGATTGTTTCATGATTTTTGTTCCCGCTGAGCGGGATTTCTGTTGTGGTTTTCAGTTTCAAGGGATTGATGCCCTAGGCCCATCGCTTATGTAATTAGGTTTTGGGATCCTATCAAAACCCGTTGTAAATACAATCACTACTTACCAAAAAAAAAAAATCTTATTTAAGAAATAATTTGAGATCTTATTTTTTAAATTATACTTCAAATCTTATTTCAAAAAATGCAGTTAAAATCTTTGGGCTTTAGAAAATTCATAATTGAAGGTGACTGGATCAATATCATTAATATGGTTAGAGGGATGCACACTCCAACTTGGAAAATCTCAAACTTATTGGAGGAAGTACATAAATTGGCCCAAACATTTGAAATTGTCTAGTAGGGAGGGTAACAATTCGGCCAATTTTTTGGCTAACCTGGGCACCTCTCAAAATTGCATTAGAGTTTGTAACAAGGAGTTTGGGAAGGCTTAATCCAACTAGCTAATGATGTCAAAAGAAGGTAATCTGCTTGTTGCTTATTTATTTAGGAGCCAGAGTTTTGGCTCTATTTATTTCCTCATGTAAGAATATGATGGACTCAGTTGCTGGGTCTAAAATCCTCGTGTCGGACTCTTTTTCGGTTGGACCCACATTTTATTTTTTATATTTTAAATTATGTTGATGTAAGTGCCTCCTGTGTAGCCCTTTTTATGTTAATGTTCGTATTACTCTTTTTGTAAATAGTTTTTCTTTGTAAAAGGTTTGGATATCCTTTCAAAACTCCTTCATCCTCCTAATAAAAAAATTTTCATTTTCTATGTTTAAGAAAAGATTTTAAGATGTAAGTTCTACAATTATCAATAAGAACTCTGGCTTTTTCTTTGCTTTCATATAAATAGCCTTTTGGATTTATCATGAATCCAATCCTTTTGTTTAGATGACTATTTTGTAATGCATGGATTGCCATATTGACATTATCAAGGTTGGTTTTTACCCTTGCTATTGTCAATTTAATTTTTTTTAAATAAATTTAATTATTAAAAATTAAAATACTTGCTGTTCATCATATTTTCATTATCTCAGAAATGGAGGGTTCCTCAGACAGTAAGAAAAAGGGAGCAACTAGTGCCTTGGATTTCTCTTTTGCCTTCAACAATACCTTATTTTCTGATCGAATATTGCGGATAAAGATCATGCCAGAAACTATGTCAGATGACGATGTCTCTATAAATCGGATTAAGGATCTGAAACTTGAAAAAACAAAGGACCAACAAGAAAACGGTATACTGAATTACAGATTTTTGTTTTATTGGAAAAGTAGTGTTACATTGCTAATTGTTTTCTTTATTTTATGAAGGAAAATGAGCACCTATTCTATTTTTCTGGCATCTCCTTTTTTGCAGTTTGAATTTGTATGACTGTTAATTGATGGGCAAAAAAATATTATATTCATGAGTATAAATATATTGTAATGTTCTAAACTGAAGGAGTTCTAATCATTATAATATTGTAAAATATTACTTTAATAAGGTTATTGCTAATTAATTAACAATTTATAACATTGTAGCCTTTTATAATGAAACGGCAAAAGCAGTGTAGTGTAAATCGCTTTAAAATCTTCATCATCTGTTAGGACTACATCAACTCTTACCCGTATGTTCTTTTGCCTACAAATTCATTTCTGTTTTAATGAATAGGTAAATATTTGGTATCTACTTGAGCGAATACCCATGCTTTTCTTACTTTTTATCTGATCATTTTTTTTTATTTGTGGAAAACATCCCAAAAGGGATGCCACTTTCGGGTAAGACCCAAGGAGGCAGGGGTATCCATTCCGCCAAAAACGCCCAGGACTCGGACCTGGCCTACCACCTTTGACATACTCAAGGAGCAAACAAACACACAAAACCAATTTAAAAATAAGTAAATAACAACAAAAATAATAAAATAAAATAAAAAACATGCTCCTTGAGTGTGTCAAAAACAAAAGCACAACCAAACACGCACAATAAGATAAAAGAAACCACAACACAAACCACATAGAAAAACACAAGAACCACATAACAAAACACAAACAAGACAAAAACAACAGAACACTACAAAGACATAACCCAAAAAAAACATGAAAAATAAACACAACCAAAACCTAAAAAATAAAATAAATAAAATAAAAATAAAAATAAAAAACAACCAACAACAGACAATAAACAAAAACAAAAAACATAGAAAACACTCACACATAAAAACACGAAATAACACAAACAAAGAGAAACCCAAGAACAAGAACGAAAAAAACACAAGAACAATAACAAAAAACATAAAAAAAAAAACAACAAAAACACAAGAACAACAAAAAACAACACAAAGAACACAAAAACAAAACAAAACAAAAGAACCCACCCACCTTAAAAAACTAAACAAAAAAAACAAAGAAGAAAAAAGAAAAAAAAATGAACAAAACAATGACCTATCTAGACCGAAGACTATTAAGGCAAGAATCAACAGAGGAAACAAAATAAAGAATAGAATGAGCTAGGGAACTAAAAAAACTGAATGAACCAAAGAGAAGCAAAAAAAAAAAACAAGAAGAAACTAGGTACCTTCGAACTCGGAGCCATCCAAAGAAATGATAGAAAGAAGAGCTTCCCTAATTTGAGAAGCCCACCATATAGGAGGGTGGCCATAACAAGTAAGATCACCTTTGTCCAAAGCCCAATTAGCTAAAGCATCAACACTCTTGTTTTGATCTCTCGACCACATGATTGTAATCAACTTTCAAAAATCCCATCCTGGATTAACTCGAATCTTCTCAATAATTCTTTTTATTCTCCAATCCACCTTATGATTCTTAGAAGGAGTCTTCAAGAGATTAATCATAAGTTGAGAGTCGACTCAACTAACACCTTTTCCCATCCAACCTTAGTAGCCTCCTCGAAGGCCTCCGAGGATACCATACCCCTCAAGAAGGTTATTGGAAAGAATACCCAAATTCTCAAGAAAAGTAAAAACCAGGGAGCCATCCGAAAGTCTACCAATTCCTCCCACATCGGCTTTTCCAGGGTTCCCTCTAGAGGCTCCATCAGCATTGACTTTTCCAAAATCCTTAGGAGGAGGTTGCCAATTTCTAGTCCTATCCATCTTACTAATACTCACATTCCCTTTAAGTTGGTTGCCCTTAGAAGGTTTAATCTTCAATCTTTGCATCACTTGATCCCATCTTTGGTGGGAGTTTTGGGGGTGATTAAGGAGTTGATGGACTGATTCAACTAAGTTGGCTATGGTCTTTTGCCAAATATAGTGAATATCCTTCCTATCTTGATTAAAAATTCGGTTGTTCCTTTCATTCCAAATATTCCAAAGAAGAATGGTAGAACCCATCCAAACTAATTGCCTAATAAAATGATCAACACCCTCTTGATTAGGCCAATCCCTCCAAAGTTGTTCAAAAGTAAAAAAATTGGACCACTGTAAGCCAAGTAAAGTGGCCATTCTCCTCCATAGCTCATAGGCTAAAGTACACTCAATAAAAATATGGTTGATATTTTCTACATTCTCTTCACACATTTCACATCTAAAAGGGCCATGAAAACCACGCTTCATAAGTTGCTCACCAAGTAAGCACCCTACGATGCAATAAAAGCCAATTAAAGAACCTCACCTTAGGCCAGAGCTTTTGAGCCC
Source organism: Wollemia nobilis (assembly GCA_028583015.1). Taxonomy (NCBI): domain Eukaryota; kingdom Viridiplantae; phylum Streptophyta; class Pinopsida; order Araucariales; family Araucariaceae; genus Wollemia; species Wollemia nobilis. The sequence goes on along the minus strand of JAQPPZ010017240.1, from coordinate 1,469,708 downwards.
ACAATTGAGAAAATATGTCAGAAGAATGGTTGGGATTATTATGGCATAAGGTCAAATAACCTTGAGCAACCGAATACTCACCCTTAGTAGTGTTGTTCCATCCAAAACAATCTTTTTCATGGGACCAAGAGAGGGATCTCATATGAAGGATGCCTTGGATATCTTGTCTTTGCCTTTCTGGGATTTGAATAGGCCACTCCTCAATAGGGATCCAATATCTACCAACCTTTGAATTACCAGTATGGTACCGACAGTAATTAGCCACCTTTATCCAATTAGCTCGATGAAGCTCCTCCATCCAAGGCCTCCAATCGGGAAACTGAGTTATCAAAGGCTTGTGACCATCCCAAGAATCTGTCCAAAAATTTGCATGTTGACCATTATGAATGATCCAAAATAATTTTTTCTTTATCAAATCCTCACCAGCCTTAAGAACTGCTAAAATGGGAGAACCTTTGGTAGGAAGTTGATAGCGAACAAGGTCTTCGTGACTTTTGTTCTCAAGATATTTAGCACGGAGATTATTGGCCCAAAGAGCATTGGGGTTATGCAACATCCTCCAATATAATTTAGCAACTAAAGCTTTGTTGTTATTAATTGAAGACCGGAATCCTAACCCCCCTTCACTCTTAGGAAGACATAAAGTATCCCATTTCACCAAGGCCCATTTTCTTTTCTCCTTAGTACCACTCCAAAGGAAACGATGACTCGATTTGATCCAATTCTCGAAGAACAACCTTTGGGATATTCAAAATGGAAGAAACATAAATAGGAATAGCTTGAAGGACTGATTTTACCAAGGTGATTCTACCCCTGAAGAAAGCCACTTGTTGGTCCACTTTCCAATTTTCTTCTTGACTTTGTCCAACAACCAATTCCAATCTTTATTTTTCTGCCTTTGAATATTTATGGGAATACCTAAATAAGTGATTGGAAGAGAGGTCTTCTTATATCTTAATTTATCCAAGACCATGGATTCCTCGTCTAGCAGAGCAGTTGAAAGAAAATAACTTTAGATTTGTCTTCATTGATCAACCGCCCAAGTAGCCTTAGAAAAACAGCTAATGATTTGCTTAATATTAGAAGCTTCCTTAACTGTAGCTTTACCTAAAAGAGTAGAGTCATCCACAAATTGAAGATGAGAGATAGGTCTAGCTCCATGAGCAATGGTAACTCCCTCAAGGGTTTTGTTTTCCTCTTTTTGGTTATAGTCCTACCCAAGCATTCAACAAGAATGATGAATAAATAAGGGGATAGCGGGTCACCTTGCCTAATACCTCTGGAAGCTGGGAAAGACTGAGAAGGCCTGCCATTGATAAGAACTAAGTAGGAAACTCGAAGAGATACATCCCATAATCCAATCCATCCAATCCTTAGAGAAACCAAATTGCCTCAAAACTTTGATAAGGAAGTGCCAATCCACTCGTCATAAGCTTTGGATAAGTCTAACCGAATGAACATAGAAGGAGAATTTTGCATATCCATGGAATGGATGGCTTCCCGAGCAAGAACTATCTCATCTACTATTTGACGTCCTTCCACATATCCCCCTTGCTCTGGGGAAATAATCTTATGCAAAAGAGGCTTCAACCTTTCTCGCCATGATTTTAGTAATGATTTTGAGAAGAACATTACATAAAGCAATAGGTCTAAAAGCTGAGATATGATCAACCTCTTGAGCTTTTGGAACAAGAGTAATATAAGTTTTATTGATAACCTTCAAAATTTCTTTGGCTTTCCCGGCTTCTTCCACCACCTCTAATAAATCAACATGAAGGATATCCCATAACTCTTGGTAGAACTCAATAGGAAAACCATCAGGACCTGGGGTTTTCCTTTTTGCATTTTAAAAACTACTTGTTGAAGCTCATTGATAGTAACAGGAGCAAGCAAAATAGAGTTCTCCTCAGAAGTGATAAGAGAAGGGATTTCTTGAAGAACATTTTGTTGTGAAGCTTAGTCAAGAGGAGTAGCAAAAAAAATATTGGAAAAGTAATCAACAACAATAGAGTTCATGCCATCCCAAGTATAAACAACATCTCCGTAATCTGATTTTAAGGAAGAAATAAAGTTGTGAGATCTTCGAGCTAGAAGAGATTTGTGGAAGAAATTTGTGTTTCGATCTCCTTCTTTGAGCCATTGAATTCTAGATTTTTGCTTCCATAAGATTTCTTCTCTTTTTTCCCATTCCTCTAACCGAGTTGTGAGTTTAATTTCATCTCGCACTTCTCTTCTCTCGTGAGGCCATCTAAACGGATTTTCTTATTCAAATTTTCAAGATGAGCAATAACTTCATGTTTTTTTTTATGAACATCCCCAAACTCTTTCCAGTTCCAAGTCTTGATTTTGGATTTAATGTATTGCAGCCTTTTGGCAAAACAGAACATCTTAGTCCCATGCCTAGGTTTACCTTCCTTCCACCATTGTTGCACACGAGGTCTCGAAGGAAATGTCTCTAAGCCACATTAATTGAAAACGAAAAGGAGAGAAACTCACATTGGTTTTCCACATTTCCACCATGATCGGCCAATGATCCGAACCAACATTATTAAGAGTCTTCACTTTAGGAATGTGACCATGGATTAAGAAATTTTCGGAGAGCAAAAACCTATCCAATCTCTCCATTATACAAGCTAAGCCTTGCCTTCTCGTTAGACCAAGTCATAAGGCCATTATCTCGGTTGGATATCCACAAGATGGAGGTTTGCAATATATTCGCTCATGAGGTCGTTGCTTTTGTCCAAATTTCTATTTCCCCCCTTTTCTCATCCAGAGAGAGGATGGTATTGAAATCTCCTCCGATCAAGATCCAAGCTTTAGGAAAATGAGAGATAATATGAGTAATATCCTTCCACTGCCTTCTTTTTTCCTCCAAAGAAGTCGGGGCATAAACAAGAATGCAGAGCATAATCTGGTTGGAATGTCTACTTTGAATAGCTATAGCCAACAAACCCCAACCACTAACCATATGGTGAATAACTACCTCTCTTGGGTCCCAAAGACAAGCAATGCCACCCGAAGTCCCTTGGGAACCGAGGGAAACCACTTTTCCACCTGGCCAAATTTTACCGGCAATTAAGTCCATATCCTCCATTGACATCTTTGTTTCTTGAAGGAAAACAAGATGTGGATGATTTATTCGAATCATTCTTCTAATTTCATTTTGTTTTGAAAGACTCCCTTTGAGTCCTCTAATATTCCAAGTGATGATCTTCATTAATACCAGTGGCTAAAAAAGTTGGGAAGGGCATTAATCTTACCTTCCTCTACAAGCTTTTCACCTTCTTTTACCATATGATATTGATTGGTCTTGCGACCTACTTTTTGATTAGAATCCATCTTCAATTTTTTTTCCCTGTTTCTTGACTTATTCCAATTGAATCCGAGATGGCTTCTAACCTTGAAGAATGCTCATACACAGCCAAAATTTTACTAGATGGTTCAATGGAGTCTATATTGGGACCTGCATTATTTGAAGTTTTGACATTTGAAATATTGTTTTTCTTGTGTAAATTTTCTCCTTTTTTTTCTCGTTGAAAACCTTTGATTTGTTGGTTTGTCTCTCGAGTTCTTCCCTTCATATTTAAATTGTGTTTCTAAGATTTCAGTTTCCATTATTTCCTCTTCCTCACTTGGGACATCATTTGTGGAAAGGATTTCAAACATATTAGCAAATGACTTTGATTGATCCTTCATAACTGGTTTTTTCTCGAGTGTTCTTCTTCTTAGGTATTTGGAAACCTCGCTGAGTTTATATCTTCTTTCTTTTGATCATGAATTTTATTTGGGCAAGCACTGGCCAAATGACCATATTCATGGCAAATTCTACAACGAAAAGGAATGTTCTCATAGTCCACTACTTGCTCCCAAGTGTCTTCCCCAAATTGTAATGTGATCTTTTTAGGTAGGGGTTTGTCAAAATCCATTAAAACACAAATTCGAGCATAAATAATATGTTCAAAATTTTGAGTACAATCAACAATCATCATAAAAGTTCCTAAAGAGTTTCCAATTGAAGAAAAAATAGTAGGATTCCAAAATTCAATAGGGAGGCCAAAGAGTCTAACCCACACGGGAGCTATAGAAGGCATCTCTTCTTCGGCTTTAAATTTAGTATGCCAGGGCTTCATGAAAAGCCCCGCCCTTCCAAAAAACCAAGGACCCCCTTGAAAAGTTTTCTCTCTATCTTCATTATTAGCAAATAAAACAAGAAAATAACCATTTGGATAAATAGAGATTTGTAACTCACCTTTAGTTTTCCAGCTTTTTGCAGCCCAGACTTTGAAAGCAGTTAGACTCTGACGAAAACCCACGAACCGACAAATTAGTCCTCTTTTTTCCAAATCTTCAATGCCAGTCCGAATGTTACCCATATCAAGCTTAACAATAGGAGTTCCATCACCGCTTTAAGACATCCCGACTCCGTTTTCCCGGGATCAATCTTAGGCATTCTTAGAGGTTTATGGGAAGCCCTAATATTGATATTAGCATTGGGCCGAGGCTGTCCACCATGAAGGGCATCCCTAAAATTCATTTTTGGGACCGAGTCTTCGAAATTCTTACCCTTGACAGGGGTTTTCACAGTAGAATTATTTTGTGGGTGCACCTTAGCACCAGATTCACTTGAGATATGAGCCATTTTTTGATCAACTGCTTGAAACTTGTTTCGTGATCTCTTTAATCCTTGCCCTAGACGTCGTGGAAAGGTATGGTTTTCACTTTTCTTTTGTGCAGCAAATTGGAAGCCGTTGTCACTCAAGTTCACAGTATGATCTGTTGAAAGACAAATTTCTAACCCATCTTGTATCCCCCGCAACATTTCCTGCTAAAATATTGAGCATAAACCACAAAAATATTGGCCGCTAGGGCCCGAAGGCCCTAAAAACCAACCTCTCGGAGCTGCTTGCACTCAACCCGGATGAAACCCTCGCATAGCCGCTTGCCAAATATATCGTTCACACATAGGGATGCGCTAGGATCTGTGTTGCTCCAAATGATATGAAAATTGGTGGAGACGTTCTAGGGTTTTTCAGGCATCTACCCTCAAAATTTCAGCTCAATCCGAGTTCGGATGAGTGAGATATGGCCGAAACGAGTTCGGCAGTTTGGGCAGTCCTGCGAAAAACGTCTAATCCGTCTATCTAGTCCACCTCTAATTTCCAGCTCCATTTCTATCTAATCATTGTTTTGATATCAATTGTGATGTACTATTAATCTCCAAACAGAGCATGTTAATGTTTGCGGCCCCCTTCATTTAAGTTTTTATATACCCCTTTACTGTCACAAGCGCATTGTATTACCTGACTTATTTCAATTTATTTATGCTGCTTGGGGATCTGATATGTTAATAAAAAAGTTTATTGCATATCTTTATTCTGTTTTATTTTCTTAATTAGATGATCAAAATGAAGCAGTAAGAGTGAAAACTATACATGTAAACTCAGCAATATTGGCAGCAAAAAGTGGCTTCTTTTACAAAGTAAGAAGAACTCAACCTCCCATGATTATAAGCTTTCTTCTTCCATGGTACTCTCTTTCCTTAATTTTCTGTTTCTTAAACTTTGTTGTTGCAATGAAGCTCTTTGCCAATGGCATGCGTGAAACTGAGCAAAGAGAGGTCACTCTTCACATAGGTAGTTCAGGTGTGTTAACTGAATTGTTGTTTTCTCTTGATTCTGATTTTTGAAACTTCTTTTTTTTGTGATATGTAAACATCCTGAAATTTTGTTTCACTGTTCTCCTCTGGTTTATTGCAGAAGAAGTGGCCTTTATGGATCTGTTGAACTTTATCTATCATGGAACACTCAATGCACAATCCACAACTGCATTGGATGTCCTAATAATAGCAGACAAATTTGAGGTTCCATCTTATATCAATCAATGGATTGCTTTAATGAATCTATCAATGACACTAGAGTCTGCATCGCTTCTTCTGTGCCTTCCTTCCAGAATACATATGATTGATGTAATGCAGCCATTAATAAAATCCGCAAAAGCATTTCTTAGAGACCATTTCAGCAAGTATAAAAGGCAAGTTTCTTGTTCTATTGATTGCATCTATCCTTGGGAACCATATTTCATTAGTTGGGTATGTTGGTGTTTCCATGTTTTGGCTTGTTCATGCATTATCTTGGTTTGTCTAGGTGTTGTAGTCCATTCAAATGGGATATGTCATCTATTCAAAATGCTAGTAAGATTTCATTGGCCATTGTTACTCTTTTAAGTAATACATAATTCATAATTTTCAGGTTTGAGGAAGAGTATATGAATCTACCTTTAGCTGTCATGGAGGAAGTCTTATCAAGCAATGAATTGCAAGTTTTTTCTGAAGATGTTCTCTATAACCTTGTCATGAACTGGGCCAAAAAGCATTATCCCAACAATGAAGAGAGGAAAGAAGTCTTGAGAAAAAGACTTTGGCACTTGATACGTGTTCCACAAATGTCCATTCAAAAGCTCAAAGAAGTTATCGCTAACGAAGACCTTGATTGTTCACTGGAATTATTATATGAGGCACTTCTTTTCAAAGCGGAATCTCTCCATAGAAGGAAGAGACACATTTTAGTAAACAATCACCACAACAGGTTTTGTGAAAGGTTATATTGGGTTAGACCTATTCGAGTTATGGATATGGCTACACCTCAGAAGGACTGCATCGTGCTTTGGGATATCAAAAAAGACAGCTTCTTACAGATTTATCCTGAAATAGAGGCTATGCAGGTGACGTCTGAATATGTATTTTTGGGTGACCATTCGTTCCAGATTAGGCTTCTCTATCAAAATATTCTTAAAAATACTCTTGGGCTTTTGTTCATAAGATCAGAGCAAGACGGAAAGATTGCAATAGAATGTACTCTTTCTGTTAAAGAAAAGTCCTCAGGTAACTTTAGAGTGCAGTTCCACAAACTCTTCCATTTTGTCCATGGGATGGAGTATCAGCTGTTTAGTGTGCCAGTATCTGAAGACGATCTTATTGACAATGTTTTCCACTTACAATTCCAATTTAAACTGAGGCCATAGCGCAATGTAAGAAAGTTTCAGTTCTTCAATCTATTCTTTGTAGACAATTTTACTGTGTCAGAATAGCTATGAGATGACACAGCGTAATAACGGCTGTTCACTGGATTGTGAACATCTGTAATTGTTTTGTTATATGCTCTCGGGCATTCTAGAAGGCAGGCCTGTGACTCGGAGATTTTCTAACAAATTTACATGCTTCAAGGCCACATGTTTTCTTTTCTAAAGATGAAGATTATATATATATTTTAAATTGCTCTCTTGAGAAAATAAACTTAGCTTGTATGTGGTCGTAGATGAAAATAGCAGTCTTAATTTTACATTTTAAAAATAAATAATATTTCAATGAGTAGTTAAGCATTAAAATTAAGGGTTTGACTTATATAATATTGTACATAAGGGCTAAGTTTTCTCTTACACAAAGCTTTTCAGTGCTTAATTTAATAATATTGTATATAGGAATAAAAATGACATGTTATATAAAGGTAACTTGTAACAATCTAAAAAGAAAACTAATTAATTAGAGAGAATTTTTTTTTATTCATTAATTTATGTCATTTTTTAAAGGTGTTTATTGATGTAAAGTTTTATGATTAAGTTTTCAGTCTCAATTTTTGCGATGAGTCAACTTATCTTTTTTTTGTCTATCAAAAGGGTACACTTATCCCTACACCATACATGAGTGTTAGTCTATGTAGATGTACTAGGTGTAGTGGCATAAGGTTTCTATGCTTCCTTTACCATACATAAGTCTATTTATGTAGGTAAAGCTTTAATTGTCCATCTCATCTATGTGATGAACTAACCAAAGCATCTATCACTTCACATGATAAGTCTATTCATTGACACCACAATCTAATTGTTGCCTTCTCGCAACTACCTAACTTTAGGCCATACAAGAGAAGTTGTGAAACAAGGTTACCCAAAATTTCTTTTTAAAAGGGACCCCATAATCCCTTATATTAACTCTCTCTTTAAGCTTCTAATGAATAAAATCCTTGCTAACTAGGATAAGATTCTAAGCATCACTAGCATTAATAAACACTTCAAATCTTAGTAGGATACTTATAATCCATAAGCATAAATATTTGATAGATGTCATTTTCCAATCATCTAAAATGCATTATACCATTCATAAAGATCACCCAATCTATCTTTATGAAGTACTAGAATCGCATAAGTTCAAAATGTATGCATCATGATAGCTCTTTCCATCCACATGTATGCATATATGTATAATTCGTTTCAAAATGCAACAAATGCAATCTAAAATATAAAGAAGCCCATAATTCTTTCAATATTTTTTTCCACTAGTTTTAAATGTAAGGAAAACCTCTTTCTAAAATAGTATATCATTTGGAACTAGGGTTTCTGGAACTTTGAAAAATCTAGGGCATCAACTGGACTGCAGAAGTGCTTTCGGGGTACGGTGGATCTGAAGGCTAGATTGGTGGCCCAGGAGGGTCCAATGGGGACTTCTTCGGCTCCTTTTCCATTGAGTAGCAGCTCATACGCAGATCTGTTTAAAGAAAACTCTCCTCCAAAGAATGTCGAAGCTCAAAAAATGGCATATAAAATGCTCTTCACGGCTGCTGGAATAGGTCGACAACACATCGTGTGAATGGATGTTTGCAGCAGGCCGAAACCAGGCCAAAAATTGTCATCGAGCCAAGTATGGTTGAAGAATCGCTATTTACGGAGCTAATCACGATTTAATCTGCAAGTTCATGGGTATACGTCCTTCCCTGAATTTTTTGCACTCTTGGATCCGCCAAAACTGGGAGCCTCACGGTGAGTATTCATTGTGGTCTATTAGCAATGGATATTTTATTATTAGCTTTTCGTCTTTGGTCGATATAAATAGGGCTTTCGAGTCAGAGAAGAAAAATCATGGCCTGGTAGGGCTATTTGTTCAACCATGGAGAGTGGGATTCGATCCCCGAGTTGAACCTATTGTTGTCCCAGTATGGATCCGACTATATGCTCTTCCAATGGAATTCTGGAGTGAGCAGGTGTTGGCAAGGATTGGCAACTCTATTGGAAGACATCTGGGTGTTGCCAGAGACATTGAAGGGAGCATGGCGGTGTATGCTAGAATATGTGTGGAGATGGATCCCAGCCAGCCTTTGTCGGCAAAGATAGAAATTGAATTGGCAGGTCTCAGGATGTCAGCATGGGAATAGCAGAGAAGAACAAGGAAAGGCCATCTTTGGGGATAACCCAGGTAGAAAAAAGATCAAAAAACAGCAATTATCAGGGAGTAGGTAGAAGATCCAATAAGGAGTTGCTAGCAGCCCAAGGAGACAAACTTATCACAGGAGGATCGGTGAGGTCAATAGATTCTTATTGCTCCCAGGGTAACCAATGATTATATAATCATGGAATGTGAGGGGTTTAAACAGCAGAACCCATCAATCTACTGTTCGAAGACTTTTAGAGAATCATAATACTGATTTTTTGCTTTTACAGGAGACTAAGATGTCATTAGATCTTATGTCCAAAACAGTCAACAGAATTTGGAAGGGTGCTAGTCATATGGATGTGGCTGCCCAAGGTGCCTCAGAGGGGATTGTTACTCTGTGGAAATCTCTTGAATGGTCTGCAATAGAACATCTTGCCTGGAGGGATGTTCTCACTTCTATTTTTAGGAATAATGTCACTGCGAAACACGTTCTAATCACAAAATTTTATGGGTCTCAAAACCTAGATGGTCAGAGGTGGCAGTGGAAGGTTGTGCATAACATGCGAACCTCAAGGGAAGATCTAGACTGGATTATAGCGGGGGACTTTAACGCTAAATTATATTCTAGAGATCAGGAAGGGGGAACACCATTTTTGGACCCAGGGGACCGTTTCATGATTGCCCAAGTCCAGGCTTTGCACTTAGTGGACATTAAATGTCCTGGCATTAACTACACTTGGACTAATAAAAGGCGGGAGCCACATAGCAAGAAGGTTAAGCTAGATCATTTTCTCGGTTTCGGAGGAGGCGTTTGTAAAATGGAATATAAATTTTTAGATTTTAGAAGGCCCAGTTTCAGATCACTGTCCCATTCTGTTAGAAGGCGGGACTAGGGTGGGGCAGCATCACAAACCTTTTAGATTTGAGAATTTTTGGCTTCAGAAAGAACTTCGGGAGAAAATTCCACAGTGGTGGGAAGAAGACCGCCCAGCTTATGGGAGAGCAATGTTCAGAATCCACAAACAACTACAATATGTCAAAACTCGCTTGAAGTATTGGAGGCATGCTAATAAAACAGACTTCCAGGCCCAAAGAGCTCCTTTGATGGTCAGATGGGATGAGGTCCAAAAGCGGTTCGTAGAAGGAGTAATTACGCACTCAGCTCAAAGCCGAGGATGATGCCCCGCATACGACGATTGAGGACATTAACAACCAAGAGGAGACCTATTGGAAACAGAGAGCAATAACCACCTGGTTATTAAAAGGGGACAGAAATACAAAATTCTTTCATCGGACTGCTTGTGCTCGAAGACAGATGAACAAGATGGAGGCCCTTCAAGATGAGAACGATCATTCCTTTGATACACTTCCTGGTATGCATTCCCATGCTATGGATTATTTTTCTAAGCTCTTTAAGGAAAGTGTGGTACAAGATGTAGAGGCCCAAAATGAAGTTATTTCTGTCATACCTGCTGTTATTTCTGAGGATGAAAATCAAGCTCTCCTCAAACCCATTGATGGAGATGAATTGAAAACTGTGGTCTTTGGAATGAGCACTGGTAAAACTCCAGGTCTAGACGGCTTCCCAATTGATTTTTTTCAGGTTTTTTGGGACTACTTAGAGGAAGATGTAATGGCTGTTGTAGAAGAGTCCAGAGAAAATAAGAGAATGCTTAAAGCTATAAACCACACTTTCATTACCTTAATTCCAAAATGGGAGGAGGGGGTTCATATTTTAGATTATAGGCCTATTGCCTTATGTAATGTGTTGTACAAAATAATCACAAAGGTAATGGCTGAGTGCCTAAAAACTCTTCTTCGCAACATTATCTCCTCTGAGCAAGGGGGTTTTATTGAAGGACAGCAGATTCTCGATGGGGTGGTTGTGGCCCAGGAAGCAATCCATTCAATGCACACTTCTGGTAATAAAGAGATGTTCATAAAATTGGACATGTCAAAGGCTTATGACAGGGTTGAATGGAGTTTCCTAGCTAAAATGATGGCAGCCTTTGGTTTCTCTCAGGACTGGATAGAGTGGGTCATGAGCTGTGTCTCTACCCCGACTTACTCTGTGCTAATCAAGGGCCTTCCTTCGCAACCTTTTGGAGCTACTCTGGGACTGTGCCAAGATGATCCATGTTCTCCTTATATTTTTCTCATTTTGGCTGAAGGTCTTGGCAGACTTTTCTTGAGGAGAAGACAGCAAGGTAGATTATTGGGTATCAGGGTGGGTGATGAAGTTTTAACGCACCTGCAGTTTGTGGATGACACTGGTTTGGTGGGAGTGGCCAGCTTCATGGAAGCAAGAATGATTAGGGATACTCTTAATGTCTATCTCAGGGCTACTCAACAGGTCATTAATGACAAGAAATCTAAAGTGGTTTTTTTTAATCTGGAGCAAAGGCTTCAGAATAGAATTTTAGAAATCCTGGGATTCACAAGGACTTCTCTCCCAGTGGTTTACTTGGGGGTCCCCTTGCACTTTAAGAAGCTGAAAGTAGAAACATGGAGGAATCTGCTAGAGTGTATTAAGGATAGAATTAACCACTGGTCTCACAAGTGGTTAAGTTATGGTGGCAAATTAACGTTCTTACAGTCAGTCATTCAAGCCATGCCAATTTACAAATTCTCTATCCTGGCTGCCCCGATTACAATATGGAAAGAGTTTGACAGGATGGCTAGAAAGTTTTTATGGGAAGGAGCAAAGGGAGAGAGAAAGTGGGCCTTAGTGGGCTGGGATAAATTTACCCAGCCCAAGGTTAAAGGAGGTTTGGGTCTGAGAAAATCTAAGCTGAATAATAAAGCTTTGGTCGGAAAGTCTGTATCGGAGATGGATCTCCCAACCCACTTCCCTTTTCAGTAGAATCCTAACTAGCAAATACCTGGGATAGGTCAGCCCAAACGATGTTGCTCGCATCCCCTTGGATGGTACTGGGTCCCTAGTTTGGCAGGCACTCAAGTTAGGGTCTCAGGTTGTTAAAGACCGCTTATTTTGGAAAGTGGGGAGAGGGGAGAAGGCTCGTTTCTGGATAGATTCTTGGGATCAATTCCCACCCATCATTTCTGAATTTCCAGAATTATAGCCAATAAAAGCAACCATTGAGGCCAAGGTATGGATCCGTATTGAAATTTATTTCACAACTACTCAGCTGGGGGAGTGTAAGTTTAAGCAGATCAAGAAGTTGGATGAGTGGCCCATTCCAATCCCTCTGGATTTGACTCCCATCATGACTAAAATTATGACAGAAAGATTTCTTATAGGGGGAGACGTGGAGGATGAATTAGCCTGGGGCTTTGGGAGTCTTGGCATCTATACAGTAAAGGACGGATATGACAAAGATTCTCCTCGCAGCTCCCCCCTCATACTTTTTAGGTTGAGGACTGGAGGAAAATCTGGCATTCTAAAGGTTGGTCGAAAGTTAACTTTTTTTCCTGGCAGTGCATGCACAATGGAATCCTCACTTTTGATAATCTCAGATCAAAAGGTATCATCGGCCCTTCTCAATGTGTACTATGCTACAAGAGCGAGGAAACTGCTAACCATTTGTTGTTTGGTTGCCCTTTCACCCGACAGATTTGGCTGCGTTGGTTTGCATACTTTAAAATTCAAGTAAGTGATGACCTAAACCGGATGAATATCTAGGCAAAATGGCAGAAAGGTAGATTCAAATCTAAAGCTCTTCGTATTGGCTGGGAGCTCGATTTAAGCTTTATCTGGTGGCAAGTATGGCTGGAAAGAAATGCCAAAAATTTTAGAGAAACTTTTACTGCTCTAGACGGGGTTTGGCAGACCATTTGGAGCAAGGTTACCAAAACTGTGGCTGTTCATGCTGAGGAGGAAGCTCAAATTGACATTGGAGTTATGGAAGAACGCGTTGAACTACAAGAGGGACATGATAGAAAATGTTGGAAACCTCCCCTTGAAGGTTGGATTAAAATCAATACTGATGAAGCTACAAAAGGCAATCCGGGTAGAGCCAGAATTGGAGTGGTGTGTCGAAACCATGCAGGGACTGTGCTCTATTGGGAATTGCAAGGCCTGGGAAGAACCACTAACAATGAAGCCGAAGCCATTGCCATCAATTCTGCTTCTGTTTGGGCAGTGAAACATGGCCACAGCAGGATTATTTTGGAATCAAACTCGCAAATTTTGGTTGGAGCTCTAGACTGCATGAGGAACTTTGATTTGAAAGCTTGGAGGTTGAGGGCTCTTGTTACTCAAATTAAAGAATTATGGAAGGAATTGGAGGACGTGATCCCAGTTTATGCGAGTAGATATCTGAACAAAGCGGCTGACTTTCTGGCTAAGATGGGTGCGAAAAAGGAGGTTGGATTTCAGTTGCATAGTGACATGGATATTGAGGATGAGGTGATTAGGCAGGGTCTTGAAAGGTCCTTAAGCCAATGATCAAAGAAAAAGCAAAGGGAGGAATGTTTTCGCGATATCGTGACATGTTGCGCTGTCGCGGCCACTAGAAGAATGTTGTCGCGATATCGCGACATGTTGTGCCATCGCGGTCACTGGAGGAAGTGATATCACGACTTGTTGCACCGTCGTGATCACTGGAGGAAAGTTGTCGCGATATCGCGACATGTTGCACCGTCGCGGTCACTGGAGGAACGTTGTCGCGCTATCACGACATGTTGTGCCGTCGCGGTCTCTGGAGGAAGGTTGTCACGATTTCGCGACATGTTGCTCCATCGCGGTCTCTGGAGGAAAGTTGTCGTGATTTCGCGACATGTTGCTTCGTCACAGCCAAGGGTGGAAAGGTGTCGTGATTTCGTGACCTGTTGCTCCGTCGCGGCCAAGGGAGGTAAGTTGTCGCGATTTTGCGACATGTTGCTTCGTCGCGGCCAAGGGTGGAAAGGTGTCACGATTTTGCGACATGTTACTTCGTTGCGACCAAGGGTGGTAAGGTGTTGCGATTTCGCGACATGTTGCTTCGTCACGGTCAAAAGAGAAAAAGTGTCGCGATTTCGCGACATGTTGCTTCGTCATGGCCAAGGTGGAAAGGTGTCGCGATTTCACGACATGTTGCTTCGTCGCAGCCAAGTTTTAAAAGTTGTCGCGATTTCGCGACATGTTGCGTCGTCGCGGTCTCTGGAGGAAAGTTGTCGCGATTTCGCGACATGTTGCGCCATCGCGGTCTCTGGAGGAAAGTTGTCGCGAAATCGCGACATGTTGCGCCATTGCGGTCTCTGGAGGAAAGTTGTCGCGATTTCATGACATGTTGCTTCGTCGCGGTCAAGGGTGGAAAGGTGTCGCGATTTCGTGACTTGTTGCTCCGTCGCGGCCTAGGGAGGAATGTTGTCACGATTTCGCGACATGTTGCTTCATCGCGGCCAAGGGTGGAAAGGTGTCGCGATTTCACGACATGTTGCTTCGTCGCGACCAAGGGTGGTAAGGTGTCGCGGTTTCGCGACATGTTGCTTCGTTGCGGTCAAAAGAGAAAAAGTGTCACGATTTTGTGACATGTTGCTTCATCGCGGCCAAGGGTGGAAAGGTGTCGCGATTTTGCGACATGTTGCTTCGTCGTGGCCAAGGTTGAAAAGTGTCGCGATATCGCGACATGTTGCATTTTCGCGGCCAAAGGAGAAAAGTGTCACGATATCGTGACATGTTGCATTTTCGCGACCAAAGGAGAAAAGTGTCGCGATATCGCGACATGTTGCTTTTTCGCGACCAAAGGAGAAAAGTGTCGCGATATCGTGACATGTTGCATTTTCGTGACCAAAGGAGAAAAGTGTCGTGACATGTTGCTTTTTCGCGGCCAAAGGAGAAAAGTGTCGCGATATCGCGACATGTTGCATTTTCGCGGCCAAAGGAGATGAAGGAAAGAGGGTCGCAATTTCGTGACTAGTTGCATCATCTGATCTTGCCAATCCCCCTATTAGCTAGTTAATGGTTTAAGAGATTTGGCTCCATTGCAAATCTTCTTTTACTATTGTAAGCATGTGCTCTCTCTGATTTCTGCTGGGAAGTGTCTCTTCCCAAATTGTAATTGTTCTTTGTTTTAATACAAGTTTTTTCAAATTTTTCAAAAAAAAAATAGTATATCATTTGCATGGTGGTTTTAGGGGCAGACTGCGCAAAGATATGTGTGGCGGCTTTTGGGACAGACAACGCAAAATATTGTGACGGCCTTTGTGGCGGCTACTGATTCCACCATGTAAATTCAAAACAAATAAAAACATAAAAAACAAAAATAGTATATCATTTTGCATACAAATCTCATCATTTGAAAGTATAAACTTACCAATCTAAATCATTCATAGAAAAACATAAGCTTAATTCCATTTCTATAAATCAAAGCATCTAGTCCCATATGAGAAGTCCCATTACTTCTCAATATTATAAGGTCATTTATATTCTAAACAATTCCAATTAATTTTACAATGATTTCATTAATAATTTTCCAAAATAATCAATTATATCTCCACAATATAACAATTATTAATTTTTTTTGGTACTATTAATAACGGAGAGGGTTTTTAAGGGATCCTACAACCACTACAATCAAAACGCCTCCCGGGTGACAAAAACCAAAGCTAAACCCCACCAAACATCGAGGGCAGAATAAAAAAATATTGCACAAAACCAACCCAAGGACACAAAAGGAGAGGAGAACTAAGATAGTTCTACCTCAACCTGCCCATCTCTTGAGCAATAGAAGCAGCCAGATGAGAAACATCCTCAAAGAAATCAAGTGTCGACTTCAACGAGCTCCAAATTTTTCTTTGGTTAATATCGATGAGTTTCAAATTATGAAAGACTCGCTTTTTCTCCTCAAAGACCTCCGGGACATAAACCTCATCGACCAGCTTCTCCCTATGGCAGCCACGTGGGAGAACGTCGAGGTCAGGAGGGGGAGAGAGAGGGGAAAAGCCATCTTCTTTGTAAACTTTATTTCGCAAACTAATCTAAAAATGACATGTTATATAAAGGTAACTTGTAACAATCTAAAATGAAAACTAATTAATTAGAGAGAATTTTTTTTATTCATTAAAGATTTACATCTCCCCACTTTAATGTCATTTTTTAAAGGTGTTTATTGATGTAAAGTTTTATGATTAAGTTTTCAATATCATCTTTGCGATGAGTCAACTTATCTCTTTTTGTCTATCAAAAGGGTACACTTATCCCTACGCCATACATAAGTGTTCGTCTATGTAGATGTACTAGGTGTAGTGGCATAAGGTTTCTATGCTTCCTTTACCATACATAAGTCCATTTATGTAGGTAAAGCTTTAATTGTCCATCTCATCTATGTGATGAGCTAACCAAAGCATCTATCACTTCACGTGATAAGTCTATTCATTGACACCACAACCTAATTGTTGCCTTCCCGCAACTACCTAACTTTAGGCCATACAAGAGAAGTTGTGAAATAAGGTTACCCAAAGATTCCTTTTAAAAGGGACCCCATAATCCCTTATATTAACTCGCTTTAAGCTTCTAATGAATAAAGTCCTTGCTAACTAGAATAAGATTCTAAGAATCGCTAGCATTAATAAACACTTCACATCTTAGTAGGATACTTATAATCCATAAGCATAAATATTTGATAGATGTCATTTTCCAATCATCTAAAATGCATTATACCATTCATAAAGATCACCCAATCTATCTTTATGAAGTACTAGAATCGCATAAGTTCAAAATGTATGCATCATGATAGCTCTTTCCATCCACATGTATGCATATATGTATAATTCATTTCAAAATGCAACAAATGCAATCTAAAATATAAAGAAGCCCATAATTCTTTCAATATTTTTTCCACTAGTTTCAAATGTAAGGAAAACCTCTTTCCAAAATAGTATATCATTTGCATGGTGGTTATAGGGGCAGACTGCGCAAAGATCTGTGTGGCGGCTTCTGGGACAAAAAACGCAGAATATTATGACGGCCTTTATGGTGGCTACCGATTCCACCATGTAAATTCGAAAAAAAAAAAAAACATAAAAAACAAAAATAGTATATCATTTTGCATTCAAATCTCATCATTTGAAAGTATAAACTTACCAATCTAAATCATTCATAGAAAAATATAAGCTTAATTCCATTTCTATAAATCAAAGCATCTAATCCCAAATGAGAAGTCCCATTACTTTTCAATATTATAAGGTCATTTATATTCTAAACAATTCCAACTAATTTTACAATGATTTCATTAATAATTTTCCAAAATAATCAATTATATCTCTACAATATAATAATTATTAAAAAAAATTTGGTACTATTAATAACGGAGAGGGTTTTTAAGGGATCCTACAACCACTGCAATCAAAACACCTCCCAGGCGACAAAAACCAGAGCTAAACCCCACCAAACATCGAGGGGCAGAACAGAAAAAAACTACACAAAACCAACCCAAGGACACAAAAGGAGAGGAGAACTAAGATAGTTCTACCCCAACCTGCCCATCTCTTGAGCAACAGAAACAGCCAGAAGAGAAACATCCTCAAATAAATCAAGCATTGACTTCAACGAGCTCCAAATTTTTCTTTGGTTAATATCGATGAGTTTCAAATTATGAAAGACTCGCTTTTTCTCCTCAAAGACCTCCGGGACATAAACCTCATCGACCAGCTTCTCCCTATGGCAGCCACGTGGGAGAACGTCGAAGTCAGGAGGGGGAGAGAGAGGGGAGGAGCCATCTTCTTTGTAAACTTTATTTCGTAAACTAATCTAAAAATGACATGTTATATAAAGGTAACCTGTAACAATCTAAAAAGAAAACTAATTAATTAGAGAGAATTTTTTTTTATTCATTAAAGATTTACATCTCCCTACTTTAATGTCATTTTTTAAAGGTGTTTATTGATGTAAAGTTTTATGATTAAGTTTTCAGTCTCATCTTTGCGATGAGTCAACTTATCTCTTTTTGTCTATCAAAAGGGTACACTTATCGCTACGCCATACATAAGTGTTCGTCTATGTAGATGTACTAGGTGTAGTGGCATAAGGTTTCTATGCTTCCTTTACCGTACATAAGTCCATTTATGTAGGTAAAGCTTTAATTGTCCATCTCATCTATGTGATGAGCTAACCAAAGCATCTATCACTTCACGTGGTAAGTCTATTCATTGACACCACAACCTAATTGTTGCCTTCCCGCAACTACCTAACTTTAGGCCATATAAGAGAAGTTGTGAAACAAGCGTACCCAAAGATTCCTTTTAAAAGGGACCCCATAATCCCTTATATTAACTCTCTCTTTAAGCTTCTAATGAATAAAGTCCTTGCTAACTAGGATAAGATTCTAAGCATCACTAGCATTAATAAACACTTCACATCTTAGTAGGATACTTATAATCCATAAGCATAAATATTTGATAGATGTCATTTTCCAATCATCTAAAATGCATTATACCATTCATAAAGATCACCCAATCTATGTTTATGAAGTACTAGAATCGCATAAGTTCAAAATGTATGCATCATGATAGCTCTTTCCATCCACATGTATGCATATATGTATAATTCATTTCAAAATGCAACAAATGCAATCTAAAATATAAAGAAACCCATAATTCTTTCAATATTTTTTTCCACTAGTTTCAAATGTAAGGAAAACCTCTTTCCAAAATAGTAAATCATTTGCATGGTGGTTATAGGGGCAGACTGCGCAAAGATCTGTGTGACGCTTCTGGGACGGACAACGTAGAATATTGTGACGGCCTTTGTGGCGGCTACTGATTCCACCATGTAAATTTAAAAATATATATAAAATATAAAAACAAAAATAGTATATCATTTTGCATACAAATCTCATCATTTGAAAGGATAAACTTACCAATCTAAATCATTCATAGAAAATATAAGCTTAATTTCATTTCTATAAATCAAAGCATCTAGTCCCATATGAGAAGTCCCATTACTTCTCAATATTATAAGGTCATTTATATTCTAAACAATTCCAATTAATTTTACAATGATTTCATTAATAATTTTTCAAAATAATCAATTATATCTCCACAATATAATAATTATTAATTTTTTTTTGGTACTATTAATAACGGAGAGGGTTTTAAAGGGATCCCACAACCACTACAATCAAAATGCCTCCCGGGCGACAAAAACCAGAACTAAACCCCACCAAACATCGAGGGGCGGACAGAAAAAGACTGCACAAAACCAATCCAAGGACACAAAAGGAGAGAACTAAGATAGTTCTACCCCAACCTGCCCATCTCTTGAGCAACAGAAGCAGCCAGATGAGAAACATCCTCAAAGAAATCAAGCGTCGACTTCAATGAGCTCCAAATTTTTCTTTGGCTAATATCGATGAGTTTCAAATTATGAAAGACTCGCTTTTTCTCCTCAAAGACATCCAGGACATAAACCTCATCGACCAGCTTCTCCCTATGGCATCCACGTGGGAGAACGTCGAGGTCAGGAGGGGGAGAGAGAGGGGAGGAGCCATCTTCTTTGTAAACTTTATTTTGCAAACTAATCTCCTAAAGTAGGGAGTGTCTATCACGATTGTGATAGGTACCTTTCGGGTTGCTTTCACCTTTTTAAAGAAAGATTTTAGCGTTACACTCATAGTTGCCCATGACCAAGAAAGCTTGCACATCGGAGCAAACTCAAGGTCCATTTTGCTTAGGTTTTGTGCTTTCATGTCCAGCTCTAGCCATTGTTCAGTGTCCCTCTCGACATCCTCTACGATGGAAGCATCGTGGGAGACTAACTGCTTGGCCTCCCAGATGAAAGTCAGGAGTACTACCGCCTTGCGCGCTCTAATTTTGAAGTTGGTCAGGAAGCGACGGTGCACCTCCTTAAAATGATCCTTTGATAGGATCTTTGCTTGCTCCGTTTTTGTTGTCAATCGGGCCTGTAGTTCCTAAAACTGAGCATCCAAAACTTACAACTAACTTTGTGCTTCCTCCTGAACCTTGAGGCTGTGTTCAAATTCTTTCTTATAGCTTTCCACCTGTTGTTCCAGACTAACTACCCGCTGCTGCAGCTACTTTGCTTTGGATTGGGCTTCCTCAAGCTAGACCCTCGTCTCCTCAAATTCTATATTCTTGGCCTCAGCCTCATAGTAGCACGCTTTGAAGTGCTTTGTGTGGAAGTAGAGGGATCCCACCTCAACATGGATGTTTTCGACCTTCTCTGCAGGATCGAGTGTCCTCATATCTTCCACTATATGACTATAGGAGTACTCTACTACCGTCATCTCCCCCAATGGCTTCTGGACCTTGGGCACTTTTTCCATCTTGTGGAGCTGTATATTTTTAGGGTCAAACGTGGTTCTTTTTTCCACTTGGGTCGGTGCTTGTGCATTTTTCCTCTTCTTGCCCTTAAGCCAGGTCAAGGAGTTTTGTTGTGCCCGACATATACTCTCTGTAATCGGTCCATCTTCATAAAACTCCAGCTTCATCTCCATTGACTTCAACGAGCTCCAAATTTTTCTTTGGTTAATATCGATGAGTTTCAAATTATGAAAGACTCGCTTTTTTCCTCAAAGACCTGTGGGACATAAACCTCATCGACCAACTTCTCCCTATGGCAACCACGTGGGAGAACATCAAGGTTAGGAGGGGGAGAGAGAGGGGAGGAGCCATCTTATTTGTAAAATTTATTTCGTAAACTAATCTCCTAAAGTAGAGAGTTTCTATCATGATTTTGATAGGTACCATCCAAAATGAAACCAGTGGTCCTACTGATAAGCTCTACCGTAACCTGGAATGACTACGAAACCAATCCAAACCCAACCATCATTCCAAGTAGCCACCATCCAGTTAGTGAGCATCGGATTGTACCCATGAAACTTTTGAATGCACTCCAAAAGACCTCCATCCACCAAAATAGACTTAACTTCATCATCAAAGGTGATAGAAGCAGGCTCCAACCGAGGCTTGCTAAATTCTATTTAGGAGAAAAAAATTATGTTTTTCCCATCGGATAATAAGTCAATTTCTTATGAACACAGGCAGGATAGAAGAAACACAACTAAACAAATTCCAACAAACCAAGAAGTATAGGCGGAGGAGACCCCATAGCGAACCAAGGTACAAAAACATAATCGTGTTCACTAAATTCAAGTGCAAAAAAATAAATAAGGAGATGGGACTCAATAATGAAGGAAACATGTGGACTTTCGAGACTCGAAATGAAGAAAGAAGAGCCATACCCAGAAAAGAAAGCCAAAAAAAAATCAAGGGGAAGCAAAAATAGCCCGCTCACGGGGGAAGACAACACAGATAACAAAGAGCAACCAAGGTTGGACCTGGGAATCCATAGGAGGGACCAAAAAATGGTATAATCGAACAGAAGATGGTCGTCCCCACTCAAACCATATTTTTCCAGCCTAACAGGGCCTCTA
This sequence comes from Wollemia nobilis, assembly GCA_028583015.1. NCBI lineage: Eukaryota > Viridiplantae > Streptophyta > Pinopsida > Araucariales > Araucariaceae > Wollemia > Wollemia nobilis. Next base: position 1,448,174 of record JAQPPZ010017240.1, on the reverse strand, counting down.
AAAAATGTAAAAATAGGCCAAAAATGGCGCACCAGGATAGTGCCACTAATGCACTCGCTCAACGAAAGGGGAAGGACAAAAAGGTGGATCCCAACACCCTTGGGACTAAAAAGGTCAAATCACTGCCAAACATTGAAAGGAGGAATGGATGATATCCCAAGGAAAAGCAGAGAGAAAACACTGAGGTGGAGGCAATCTAGCTTAGGTGTGCTAAGAGAAGATTCAAGAAACAAAAGCCCAGCCAAAGGCCCACCAGACGGACACATGAGGGAACCTAGAAGAGAAGAATTTCAAATTTTAAAATTTAGAAAACCATAAGGGGGGAAGGACTTCCTGACACCACCATGATAACATATCAAAGCAAGGAAGCCCAAGAGAACAACGTGTAAGCCCGGAGTAAAGGCTTACCGTTCTCAAGATAGCAAAAATCAAACTCCACCACCGACCGAAAGCAAGGAAAGGAAATTGTTGGCAAGGCACCACCTGACAAGCATTAAAAATTGTCTTTATTAACAAGTTGGATTATTTTGGGTGGAAAATCAGTATGCCAAATCACTATACCCTAACGAGATACGCCCAGATTTGCAAGGGAGTCAGCAACCACATTCCCTTCCCTATACTCATGCTTGAGCAATGACTCTTCCAATGATGATAAATGGGCTTTGAATTCGTCAATAAGATTTGAGATACGCCAGCTTGGATGACATTCTCCCTTAAGCATTTTAATAATGTTCAACGAATCCCCCTTAATAACTACTTTACGAATGTCAAATTCTTGAGCATTTGAATTCCAAAAAAGGAGGCACAAGCTTCAGCAAAGTGTGACGATTAGACGTTGATATCCTCTATGAAAGCCAAGATTACATAAAACGATAGTCATGAATAATACCCCCTACATCGATTGGGCCTGGATTCCCCTTCGACGTGCCATCAAAATTAATTTTAAACCAACCTAAAGGGGGTGGGGTCCAACAAATAGCAGCATGTAAATTTGGAGCTGATGGGGGTTTTAACTCCGGATGAAAACCAAGTAACTTTTCAACAACAAAATTTGGGTGGCCATAAGTCACAGAAGGAAGGGAGTCTTTCGATGCCGCCAAAACATTTTCTACCACCTTCCAAATAATCCTCTGGCTTAAATAAAAAAATTCACCCTCGTAGTTTTTAAACACTCTCGCATTTCGCTCCTTCCATACACCCCATAGAATATGTGGGAGAAAAAAATTCCAAAAATGTTTTAAATGGGGAGAAGAGAAGGGTGATGACCAATGATTGACAAACTCACAAATAGAATCCGACAAGACCCAAACGACACCAATCTACCGAAGGGAATAATAAAAAAAATTTCTAAAAGACTTTGCACTTAAGAAACATATGAGGAGTAGATTCCTAGTCTTGTTTACATAGAAAGCAACGATTCAGCAAATTAAAACACCTCTTATGCAGATTATCAATAGTAAGGACCTTATTTTGCACCGCCAACCAGAAGAAAATATTTATCTTTGGGGTCAAATTATTAAGCCAGATCTTAGAGCAAGGAAAATCACCATCTCCCCGAGGTAAAGAAGGGAATAGGCCGCCTTTACCATGAAGGATCCCTCGTTGTCGCCATCCTAGACCAATCGGTCTGCCACCTCCTCCTGGTGAATGACATACCATCGCATCTCGACCAGAAGAGAATCCCACAACATATAATCTTGAGCATTCTTAGAAAGGGAGGGGAGGGAGACCAAATTTTACGTCCATCCTGGAGAGAAATAAAATATGCCACCTTGATAAAACCTACCACCTTGGAAATCAAGCACACCTCCCTAAAACAAGGATCTTTAGCTAGGGGGCGATCCCTAAGCCACGGGTCATTCCAAAACGAAATAGACCTACCATTGTCGATCACCCAACAACAATTATATTTTATGAAGTATCTGGTTTTGATAAAACTATTCCAAAAAGCAGAGCCTCCAATCGAGAGATAATTTGAGAGAAACTGGTGGAAATTATATTTGGCTTTGAGAATTTGGCACCAGAGACAATCCAAATTGGAAGCAACCTTCCAAGCAATCTTGGACACCAGCGCCTTATTTATAATTACTGCATTGTTTAGATTCAGGCCCCCATCTCTTTTCCTTTTACAAATTTGATCCCAAGATATGATATGAAATTTACCTTTTAACTTAGGACCGACCCACAGGAAAGCCTTGCATATGCTATCAAACTTGGATGCCACCTTAGCCGAAAGATTGAAAAGAGATAGAAAATATATGGGAATACTTTGAAGAGTGCTCTGGACCAAAACAACCTTCCCAACTTGACTAAGAAGAGCACATTTCCAGGAAGAAAGTTTCCTCTGAACTCTTTCAACAACTAGAGTCCAAAATGATTCCTTCCACCTACCAACAAACAATGGAAGACCAAGATAGGTGGCTAGAAGAGAAACATTCCTACATCCCATAATAGACACGATCTTTTGTTGATGAACCTCCAGGGTATTAAGAAAGAAAACGCTACTTTTGAGATAGTTAATTAACTGACCCGCTACTCTCCCATAACATTCCAGGATAGATCTAACATCACGAGCATGAAAAAATGATGCTACTTAAGAGAGCAAAGTGTCATCGGCAAACTGCTGGTGAGAGATCAGGCAGATCTGTAGGGCTGGTCTAAGACCAAAATCAACACTACATCTCCTAATATAACGTCCAAGAGATTCAGCCATGAGGATACAGAGGAATGGGGAGATGGGATCTCCTTGATGAATCCCCCTACACAAATTAAAAAAACCAGTAGGAGATTCATTGATCAGCACAAAGAACCACGCTAAAGAAATCAAAGCCTTCACCAAATTAACCCATGGCTCAGAGAAACCAAACTTCCTCAACACAATGAACAAAAATGGCCATGACACCCGATCGTAAGCCTTATTAACGTCCAATTTGAGAAAAAAGGTTGCCCTACCACTCTTTTGCACCGAATGTAAAAGTTCATGAATAACAATAGCACCATCCAAGATTTATCACCCTGGCACAAAACCACTTTGAGCCGAATATATTAGAATAAGAAGTGGCTTCAGTCTATTAGCCATTGCTTTGGAGAAGATTTTATACATCGTATTGCATAAACTAATAGCCCTGAAATCGTTGAATGAAGCCACCGAGTTCTTTTTAGGAATGAGTGCAAGAAAGGTTGAATTCAACGCCTTAGGAAAGACCGACTGTTGGGAATGAAAAATAGCGTTGCAAACATCCTCCCCATAGATATGCCAAAAAAAAATGGAAGAAGATAGGGGTAAATCCATCAGGTTCAAGGGCTTTAAGAGGGCCCATAGACTTAAGCGTTGATAGAACCTCTTAATTAGAGAAGGGAGCCAGGAGGGCAGAATTCATATCCTCAAAAACCAGGTACGGAATAGCCTCTAACATTCTATTTTCAGCATCCCAATCACGAGCAGGCGGAGAACATAAAAGAGAGCCAAAGAAATCCATAGCCTCTTCCCTAATTTCCAAGAGATCCGAAGAATAAATGCCATCCAACTTAACAATTTCCTGAATTCTATTTCACTCCTACGCTGCAGAGTGAAAGACCGTAAAAAATAAGAGTTACCGTCACCTCCTTTCAACCAAAGCTCCCTTGATTTTTGTTTCCATAACATTTCTTCCTTAGCCTAAATATTATGGAAGGCACACATAGTAGACTTTTCCTTTGAAAGCAAATGATCATAATACCCTTGGGAATTAATCAAATCCTCAATCGAAAGTAGATGAGATTTCAAACGCTCATTTTTCCAAAAGATATTCCCAAAGGAATACTTATTCCAAAATTGAGGTGCATTCTTAACTTCTTCAATTTATTCAACAGCTTAAACATACCTACTCCCAAAACTAGAACCTACCACCACTCCGTAATTCTGGCCTCAAAATCAGGGTAAGAGCAGCATATGATTTGAGTGGGGACGACCATCTTGTGTTCGATTATACCATTTTTTGGTCCCTCCTCTGGCTTCCCAGATCCAACCTTGGTTGCTTTTTGTTATATGTGCTATCTTCCCCCATGAGCAGGTTGTTTTTGCTTCCCCTCGATTTATTTTTGGCTTTCTTTTATAGGTATGACTCTTCTTTCTTCATTTTGACTCTTGGAAGTCACAGGTTTCCCTCGTTGTTGAGTCTCATCTCCTTCTTTGTTTTTCTGCACTTGACTTTAGTGAACACGATGATGTTTTTGTACCATGGTTCGCTATGGGATCTCTTCCACCTGTACTTCTTGGTTGGTTGTCATTAGCTCGGTTGTGTTTCTTCTCTCCTGCCTGTGTTTCGGAGAAATTGACTTATTATTCGGATGGAACAAACAAACAAAAAAATTGCCTAAATAGGAGTTGAGCAAGCCCCGATTGGAGCTTGCTTCTATCACCTTTGATGATGAAGTTAAGTCTATTTTGGCGGATGGAGGTCTTCTGGAGTGCATTCAGAAGTTTCATGGGTACAATTTGGTGCTCACTAACTGGATGGTAGCTACTTGGAATGATGGTTGGGTCCGCATTGGTTCATGGTCATTCCAGGTTACAATAGAGCTTATCAGTACGACGATTGGTTTGATTTTGGATGGTGCCTATCACAATCATGATAGACACTCTGCTTCAGGAGATTAGTCTACAAAATAAAGTTTACGAGGAAGATGGCTCCTGCCCTCTCTCTCCTCCTCCTAACCTCGATGTTCTCCCGTGTGACTGCCATGGGGAGAAGCTGGTCGATGAGGTTTATGTCCCAGAGGTCTCTGAGGAAAAAAATCGAGTCTTTCATAATTTGAAACTCATCGATATTAACCAAATAAAATTTTGGAGCTCGTTGAATTCGGTGCTTTATTTCTCTGAGGATGTTTCTCATCTGGCTGCTTTTGTTGCTCAAGAGATGGACAAGTTGGGGTAGAACTATCTCAGTCCTCCTCTCCTTTTGTGTCCTTGGGTTGGTTTTGTGCAGTCTTTTGTGTTCTACCCCTCGATGTTTGGTGGGGTTTAGCTCTGGGTTTTTTCACCCGGAGGATGGTTTGATTGTAGTGGTTGTTGGATCGCTTTAAAACCCTCTCTGTTATTAATAGCACCAAAAAAAATTGCATAGTTTAAAAATTAAAATCAAGGAAAACTTATTTATTCTGGAAAAATAAATTTTATTGGAAAGTGTATCAAAAATGATTTAATCCAAGCCCCTTGTTAACAAGTTATGTGCATTCAAGAGTCATTTTTAGCATTATTTCATATCTAGACGTTCCAAATTTTCATGACACGTTATAACAAAGAACCTTGGAAGAATCAATTGTTCTTTTGCAAGAGAGGATTTTAACTCTAAAATCCTAACTGTGAGTGTGATATCGTAACTAGACGAAATCACCCCTCAACAGTTCTCTTGGTTTCAGAACAATAAATAGGTTAACTAGGCCTCCACCGATTTAACCTGAAGTTCTCTTGGTTTCAGAACAAGAAATAGGTAAACTAGCGGCCTCCAACAATTTAAGTTGAAGTTCTCTTGGTTATCTGGAACATACATTCATTGCTCGAGACTGCCATGCTTATTTTCTTGTTTGCCCTTGTTCTACTATATCTTTTTCCTAAAAGAAGATACAAAATTGTATAAGAAATAGGTTAAGTAGCAGCCTCCATCAATTTAAGTTGAAGTTTTCTTGGTTTCAGAACAAGAAATAGGTTAACTAAAGGCCTCCACCAATTTAAGCTGAAGTTCTCTTGGTTATACGGAAAATACATTCATTGCTCAAGACTTCCATGCTTATTTTCTTGTTGTCCTTGTTCTACTATATCTTTTTCCTTGGAGAAAGAAATTAAAATAGGAGTCGTCACACAAAGCTCCATCTTTCTCCTAGGAAATTCGGGACCCAATAATGGAAAAGCCATAACCAACAATAAAATCGCTATAATACAAAATAACATTTCACCAATTTTGTTGCTCTTGCAAATGTCTAGCATTAATTGATGTTGTTTCTGTTCATTTTTTAAGGTGTTGTTTCTGTTCATTGTTAAGTTTTTGTCATTGATTAGTTGCTTCTGCATGTGCTAAATAATGATACATAATTAAATAAATAAATTATCTATCACACACATACCAAGGCCAAACTTTTGCACTTCCTAAAAGAAGTTGCTTTTGCATGTGCTAAATGATAATACATAATTAAATGAAAAAATTAGCTAACAATTCACACACATACCAAGGCCAAACTTTTGCACTTCCTAAAAGAAGTTGCTTTTGCATGTGCTAAATGATAATACATAATTAAATGAAAAAATTAGCTAACAATTCACACACATACCAAGGCCAAACTTTTGCACTTCCTAAAAGAAGATATATAATTGAACAAGAATTAGGTTAACTAACATCCTCCACTAATTTAAGCTTAAGTTCCCTTCTCTTGGTTGTTCTCTGGAACATGCGTTCATGCTTGAGACTGCCCTGTCTATTTTTCCTATTGCCCTTGCTTAACTATGTCTTCTTCATTGGAAATATAGACTGCCATATTTATTTTCCTATTGACCTTGCTTTACTATGTCTTCTTCCTTGGAAAAAGAAATGTCATATTTATTTTCCTGTTGCACTTGCTTTACTCTGTCTTCTTCCTTGGAAAAATAAATTAAAATAGACGTTACACAATGCTCCATCTTTCTCAGAAAATTCAAGACGTAATAATAGAAAAGCCATAACCAACAATAGAAAAGCTATAACAGAAAAAGAAATTAAAACAGGAGTTGTTACACAATGCTCTATCTTTTGCAATAATAGAAAAGCCATAACCAACAATAGAAAATCTATAGTACACAACAATGTTTCACCAATGTGCTTGCTAATGTATAGCATTAGTTGATGTTGTTTTTGCTCATTGTTGAATTTTTTTGTCATCAATTAGTTTCCTCTGCATATGCTAAAGGACAATACATAATTAAAATAAAAAGTTAGCTAACAATCCACATAGCAAGGCCAAACTTCTGCATTGCCTAAAAGAAGATACAAAATTGAACAAGAATTAGGTTAACTAGCATCCTCCACCGTTTCAAGCTTAAGTTCTCTGGGTTTTTCTCTTGAAAATGAGACTGCCATCTTTATTTTCTTGTTGCCCTTGCTCTACAATGCCTTCTTCCTTGTATAAAGAGACTGCCATGTTAAATTCTTGTTGCCCTTGCCCTACTGTATCTTCTTCCTTGGAAAAAGGAATTAAAAAACATGGATCATTACACAAAGCTCCATCTTTCTCCCAGGATATTCAGGACCCAATAATAGAAAAGCCATAACCAATAATAGAAAAGCTATAGTACAAAACAGCATTTCACCAATTTTGTTGCTCTTGCTAATGTCTAGCATTAATTGATGTTGATTCTGCTCATTGTTGAAGTTGCTATTATCAATTAGTTGCTTCTGCATATGCTAAATTACGATACATAATTAAATGTAAAAAATAGCTCACAATCCCGATACCAAGGCCAAACTTCTGCATTTCCTAAAAGAAGATACAAAATTGAAGAAGAATTAGATTAACTGCAACAATCCCGATACCAAGGCCAAACTTCTGCATTTCCTAAAAGAAGATACAAAATTGAAGAAGAATTAGATTAACTGCAACCTCCACCGATTTAAGACGAAGTTCTCTTGGTTTTTCTCTGGATTCATGCTTGAGACTGCCATGTTTATTTTCTTGTTGCCCTTGCTCTACTATATCTTCTTCCTTGGAAAAAGAGACTGCCATGTTTATTTTCTTGTTGCCCTTGCTCTACTATATCTTCTTCCTTGGAAAAATAAATTAACACGTGTTGTTACACAAAGCTCCATCTTTCTCCCAGGAATTCAAGACCCAATAATAAAAAAGACAACCAACAATAAAAAAGTTAATAGTACAGAACAGCATTTCACCAACTTTGTTGCTCCTGCTAATGTCTAGCATTGACTGATGTTGTTTCTGCTCATTGTTGAAGTTGCTGTCATCAATTAGTTGCTTCTGCATTTGCTAAATGAGGATACATAATTATATGAAAAAATTAGCTCACAATCCACACATACCAAGCCAAACTTCTGCATTTCCTAAAAGAATATACAAAATTGAACAAGAACTAGGTTAACTAGAATCCTCCACCGTTTCAAGCTGAAGTTCTCTAGGTTTTTCTCTGGAACATGAGACTGCCATCTTTATTTTCTTGCTGCCCTTGCTCTACTATATCTTCTTCCTTGGAAAAAGAGACTGCCATGTTTATTTTCTTGTTGCCCTTGCTCTACTATATCTTCTTCCTTGGAAAAAGGAATTAAAAAACAGGCGTCATTACACAAAGCTCCATCTTTCTCCCAGGAAATTCAGGACCCAATAATAGAAAAGCCATAACAATAGAAAAGCTATAGTACAAAACAGCATTTCACCAATTTTGTTGCTCTTGCTAATGTCTAGCATTAATTGATGCTGCTTCTGCTCATTGTTGAAGTTGCTATCATCAATTAGTTGCTTCTGCATTTGCTAAATGAGGATACATAATTAAATGAAAAAATTAGCTCACAATCCACATACCAATCCAAACTTCTGCATTTCCTAAAAGAAGATACAAAAATGAAAAGAATTACATTAACTGCAGCCTCCACCGATTTAAGATGAAGTTCTCTTGGTTGTTCTCTGGAAAATGCATTCATGCTCGAGACTGCCATGTTTATTTTCTTGTTGCCCTTGCTCTACTATTATATACTGTCATGTTTATTTTCTTGTTGCCCTTGCTCTAATGTATCTTCTTCCTTGGAAAAAGAAATTAAAACATGCGTCGTTACACAAAGCTCCATCTTTCTCCCAGGAAATTCAAGACCCAATAATAGAAAAGCCATAACCAACAATAGAAAAGCTATAGTACAAAACAGCATTTCACCAACTTTGTTCCTCCTGCTAATGTCTAGCATTGATTGATGCTGTTTCTGTTCATTGTTGAAGTTGCTGTCATCAATTAGTTCGTTCTGCATATGCTAAATGACGATAATGAAAAAATTAGTTAACAATTTATATACCAAGTCCAACCTTCTGCATTTCCTAAAAGAAGATACAAAACTGAACAAGAATTACGTTAACTAGCATTTTCCACCGATTAAAGCTGAAGTTCTCTTCTCTTGGTTTTTCTCTGTAACATGCATTCATGCTCGAGACTGCCCTGTTTATTTTCTTGTTGCCCTTGCTCTACTATATCTTCTTCCTTGGAAAAAGGAATTAAAACAGGAATCGTTACACAAAGCTCCATCTTTCTCCCAGAAAATTCAGGACCCAATAATAGAAAATCTAATACTACAAAACAGCATTTCACCAATTTTGTTGCTCTTGCTAATGTCTAGCATTAATTGATGCTTTTTCGATGCTGTTTCTGCTCATTGTTGAATTTGTTATCACCAATTAGTTGTTTCTGCATAAGCTAAATGACAATACACAACTAAAAGAAAAAATTAGCTAACAACCCACATACCAAGGCCAAACTTCTGCATTTCCTAAAAGAAGATACAAAATTGAACAAGAGTTAGGTTAACTAGAATCATCCACCGATTTAAACTGACTGTCTCCTCTTGGTTGTTCTCTGGAACATGCATTCAAGCTCAAGACTGCCGTTTATTTTTTTGTTGACCTTGCTCTACTATATCTTTTTCCTTGGAAAAATAGACTGCCATGTTTATTTTCATATTGCCCTTCCTTTGCTATACCGTTTTCCTTGGAAAAAAAATTAAAACAGGCATCGTTACACAAAAGCTCCATCTTTCTCCTAGGAAATTCAAGACCCAATAATAAGAAAGCCATAACCAACAATAAAAAAGCTATAGTACAAAACAGCATTTCACCAAATTTTGTTGCTCTTCCTAATGTATAGGATTAATTGATGTTGTTTCTGCTCATTGTTTAAGTTGCTGTCGTCAATTAGTTGCTTCTGCATTTGCTAAATGACAATATATAATTATACGAAAAAATTAGCACAATCCACATACCAACCCAAACTTCTGTATCTCCTAAAAGGAGATACAAAATTGAACAAGAATTACGTTAACTAGCATCTGCTCCACCGTTTTAAGAGGAAGTTCTCTGGTTTTTCTCCGGAACAGACACTCATGCTCCAGAGTTCCATATTTATTTTCTTCCTGCCCTTGCTCTACTATTTCTTCTTACTTAAAAAAAGAGACATGTATTTTCATGTTGCTCTTGCTCTACTATATCTTCTTCCTTAGAAAAAGAAATTAAAACAGGCATCATTACACAAAGATCAATTTTCTCGCAGAAAATTCAGAACCCAATAATAAAAAAGCTATAACCAATAATTAATAGAAAAACTATAGTACAATGCAGCATTTCACCAATTTTGTTACTCTTGCTAATGTCTATAGCATTAATTGATGCTGCTTCTCCTCATTGTTGAGGTGGCTGTCATCAATTAGTTGCTTCTGCATTTGCTAATTGTTGATAAATAATTAAATGAAAAAGTTAGACCAAAATTTACATACCATGCCAAACTTCTCCATTTCCTAAAAGAAGCCACGAAATTGAGAAAGAAATAGCTGACAATCCACAACACTAAATCAACACACTAAGTCTCACATTTTTGCATCAATAAACAAGAAGACATCAGAATTCAAATCTTGTTTTGGATTGATTTACCCTATATGTAATTGCAATGCTTTAACACTCATTCCTGCAATCTAAAGCTAAATTGAATATTTAAGCTCACGAAAATAAAAATAAAAACTTCTGAGCAAAGCTTTTTGTGCTTGCTGCACTTAGAAGCACAACATCATATATTCCCACAAGAGGACTCTGTATAGCCAGCCACCTGTTTTGCACGTCTTGTTCCAACCAAAAGTGTGATAACATACTTGCCTAGTCTTCAAAAACACATTTAAACGAGAAGGAATATGATGCAGGAGCATCCAGCTGGCAAGAGCCAACTACGGAGGACCTCATGCAAAAGCTGGATTTTTAGAAAAAATATGTATTTTTAGAAAAAAGCTAGAAACTTCATGCGAATAAAGAATGGATAAGAATGCTTAGCTGTCAGATGGATAAGAATGCTTAGTTGGCAACTCATTGCCCATGTTTATAAATAAGAAGTGGATGTGGAGCGTGAGGGGGGAGCAAGGGGCTCCAAAGTAATTGGCACTCAGTGCAGTGCTTGCAGGAGGTTTCTGTTGTGAAGCCTCAGGGGAAGGAAATTGGCACTCGGTGCAGTGCTTGCAGGAGGTTTGTGGTGTCAAACCTCAGAGGAAGGAATTTGGCACTCTGTGCAGTGCTTGCAGGAGGTTTGAGATGTAAAACCTCGAAGAAGGAGATTGGTTATCTGAGGAGTGCATGCAGATGTGTGGTGCTCTATGGAGAGCAATTATGCAATGTTAATGTGGCCATTGAAATATAATAAAGTAGTATTTTGTGTGTTTTCATGTGTTATGCAGTTCTTTATTACTTTTTTTATGTGTGGTGGTAAGAAAATGTTTAAGCAGCTGGGAAAGGCTGTTGTTAAATTGACCCCCTCTCCGCCGCTGCATCAGAATAAATAAACCAACTACAACAAAACAAACATTTGAAAACCATCGTTGAGAATAAAACCAAGCTTACGAAAATAAAAATAAAAACTTCTGAGCAAAGCTATTTGTGCTTGCTGCACTTAGAAGCACAACATCATATATTCCCACAAGAGGACTCTATATAGCCAGCCACCTGTTTTGCAAGTCCTGTTCCAAACAAAAGTGTGATAACATACTTGCCTAGTCTTCAAAAACACATTTAAACAAGAAGGAATAAATAAACCAACTACAACAAAACAGCCATTTCAACACCATCCTTGAGAATAAAACCAAGCCTGCCAATACAGAGATCTTTCAGATCCAAAAAGCGGTCTTGATCTTTAAAATCTTCAGAATAAGACAAGCACATTCAAAAATAGTTATGTTTTAAACAATACAAGCGACAGAGACTAACTCAACATCAATTTTACCTTTAACCATTTAAACATGTCTCCAAAGTACACAACTTCAAAACTGTCGGCACATAACATCAACTCAGTGCAAAAATAAGAATGCCCCACATCCAATTTCTTAAAGAAGAGTCATACCTTTTTGGCTTACAGTACTCCAGGGTGTCTTAGGTTTTGCAGATGAAATATTGCTTTGGGGGATATTTCAGGATTTGCAGAAAAGGCATAAATACTTGCGAAGACCCGGATGCAGAAAGATTTGTGAATGGCTGGAAAGATTTGTGAATGGCTGGGAAAGAAATAGATATTCGTTGGAAGGTTTTATGTGATATTGGTCATTTATATATCTCTTCTTTTATTCAAATATTTTTAAACAAAAAATATTTCATAAATGAATCCTCACACTCCACTTTTACACAGCCTACCACTGAAAAGAAAGCACCCTTCTTACCAAATTTCCATTTTTCCACTTTAATGTGTACAAATCCTCAGAAAAATACCACCAGCAAGATAAATACAAAACACTCAAACAAAAGCAATCAGAAGTTATAACTCAAACCTCAAAATAGGTGATATTCATTTACACTGCATTTTGATACCGGGGAGGATATTCTCCCTCCATAAGAAAATATGACTTAAAATAAGAAGACCTAACTACCCAAGAACTGGTCCTTAAAACTGCAAGAGGAAATAACATAATAGTCATACCCTCGGAATAAAACAATTGCTAGTCCTCTGCTAATACGAAAATAATTGAGTACTTCTCCAAATAATTTACAATTTTCCATTATATATGCAAGTCCTATGTGCAAACCCTAACAAAACCACCAAAAGCATGTAAGCCACCAAAAGTACGTACAATGAATAATCATCTCCGTAGTTACTTGACACACCATTTCACCACCCTCAATCAGCCTGGAAATGTCTCTCTGCTACAATCATGTGAGTATCAACGCTAGGCCCGCAACTGTCAAGGTTAACCAGGAAATCAGTCCCACCCTTTCCAAAAGCACAAGGGGGTGCTGCTTAAGAATTAAAAATAAACAAATAATTGAATACCAAAACAAAAGTTTTACAATTTCCCTGCAACTTTCTCGAAACTTTTGAGTCTGGATCTCCATTAATTATGGATAGCCTCTCCTTAAAAAATCAGTTACATGTAGCTTTTTAGCTTCTTACCACAATTTCATCATCCGCTTTCCTTGATATAAACTCGTGCAAAATTAAACCGCCCCACTTCCCCTGCTTTTATTCTCACCATCCCAAAACTGTTTTCTCCATGATTTACTAAAATCCATGTTAAACATCAAAACAATAGATAATAAAAATCCATGTTAAACATCAAAACAATAGATAATAAATTATCAACCTGTTTCTAGACCAACAGTAATGCCATCACATGCCACAATTTGCAGCAACGTTTGAAATAAAAGTATGAGGCCAAAATCTTCCAAATTAATTATAGAAATAAAAAACCTTTCTAGAACTCCTTCCATTTAAGAGTGTTGAACTTAAAAACAGTCCCTCGGAGTGAAATTTATTATCCATATTTCCAAAAAAAAACCCCGAAAATAAGCAGATCAACCTTTTAAAACATCCACTGCAAACTTCCCTTAACAGCACCATGCGATGCCACACAGAACACTGTCCTTTAGAAACCCTCATCTCTGCTCAGCCACGAAAGCTGCAGAGGCTGCAGCAGAGAGTTACATATCTACTGTTTCTCTCTTATGTCTAATGTCCCTTTAAGGTAATATATTGTAAATCTCTACTGTCTTTTAGAAACCCACATCTCTGCTCAGCCAAGAAAGCTGCAGAGGCTGCAACAGACAATTACATATCTACGTAAATCTCTTACATCTAATGTCCCCTTAAGGTAATATATTGCAACAACTAATCAACCTAATTGTAACAGTCAAAACACATGAAGTTACCCTCACAAGGGGATTTGCTGCCGGGGTAAAAATTAAAGAATCGGAGACCGACAAATTAGACCTTCACCTGTATTAGATTGCAAACTTATAAAAGGGCATAAAATCAAAGAACTTAAAAAATTTCATACAGCTTATATAAATGACCAATATCACATAAAACCTTCCAACGAATATCTATTTCTTTCCCAGCCATTCACAAATCTTTCCGCATCCGGGTCTTCGCAAGTATTTATGTCTTTTCTGCAAATCCTGAAATATCCCCCAAAGCAATATTTCATCTGCAAAACCTAAGACACCCCGGAGTACTGTAAGCCAAAAAGGTATAGAACTTGAAATTTGTTTCTTAATTGCTTCCCATTAACCAAAGGGCTCACAATATTTCCTGTAAATAACACCAGCATGTCATTAATGTTTCAGTGTAGTCTGCCATCTTTTCAAAATAGACTATTATAGACCCTTAAGAAAAAAGATAAAACCAATTTTATTTCCTACTTTGATCTTGTACTCTCCCTCGACTTGCACTTTGTTCTTTCCCCACTGAGCTGTTTGAATCATGGTATGTTGCTTACGATTAATAGGAGGTACTATTACCAATTTTGCTGATAGTCTTGCTTGTACCCTTATATGATGTAAACAAATGTTTGAGCTCGGTCACATCCAATTTCTTTCTTTGGAATATGAAATTATGAGCTGCAACATCAGAGACAATAAAATATTTTAAATAATCCAAACATATGGATTGCTATTTATCATGCAATGTCTACTCATATAAGAATAAACTGTGTTGCTTTTTAACAAAATTGTCACTCTGCTAAATTAACCGTGTTACCTTGGGGCCAAATTGTCATTTTGCTTTATCTTTTCACTCCGTGGCAAATACTTAAGCTAGTCAAATATTGCAGGTAAACAACCTCACATAAAAAGAAAAATATGTCCTCATTTTTTTTACCTGCACGACCTCGTTGAATAACTAAGGTCAGGGAAAACAGTCCCGTGCTCCCTTGCTTGCGTACCTTATTTTCATCATGCATTCAGAAGTATAGGTCCCCAACATGCCGATCTTTAAACAAATAATGAGCAAAATAAAAAAGATACCCAAATTATCACTCATTCGCACATTCGCAATTCACAAATTATATAATTCAATGCCTACTTAAACCAAATCCTAATTCTTAAATCACTAGTGAAAAAACTCATTCACCACTCACAAACTAATTCGTGCAAATTGACGCCTACCTCCATCAAATCCTAATTCTTAAACTTAATTGACAACAAAATCATCCTTTAATCTTATAACTCTGACGTATACTCCACCAATTTATGATGGGAGAAATTTATTTTTACTGGAATCTGCATTCATACTCTTGGATGTCAAGTTTATCTTCTTGCTTCTGATTCTGCTTTATCGTCCTATTTCCTTTAGGAAAAAAATATGATAAAATTAATATTTTAATGTCCCCCACACTTTCCATAAGAAAAATAATGAGAAACAATAATAAAAAGATTACAAAGTACACATTTCATCAGTTCTGTTGCCGGTGCAGATATTTGCTGTTCATTGATGTTTCTGATCGTTGATGATATTAAACAATATTGATCTTGGCTATCATCAACTAGTGCTTCCACCATTTGCTTAAAGACCGTCTCTCTGTGTAGAATGTAAATCACACACGAAATAATGTTGACAGTGTGCCATCTTTTAGAAAAAGAAAAAATTTGCAATTAAAAATCAAAAGCATCATGCATTCAATACCACTCTCCATGCCCCACTTAAAATCAATTCTAATTTCCTTAACCATTAACCAAAGACATGAATGCTTCCGTGCAATGTGACCTTATGTTTTACAGAAGATAAAGTGTTGAAGGAAGCTAAAAAGCCTACCTCACAAAGATGATCTCCCTGTAATTCCTCTTCTCCACCGTATGATCAAACTAAACTACAGTTTGTGCTCTCCTTCAAATTGCAATGTGCTCTTACCCCATTCAGCTAATTTTATAATGTACGCTGCTTAAGCTAAATAGGTCATACCATTACTAATTTTGGTGATAGTCTTCGAAGTTAATGTAAATAAATGATTGATCTGGTTCACCTCACATTCTATTCCTTTTTTTGGAGGGTATATAAAACCATGAGCTGCAACGCCAGAGACAATGTAATACCTTAGATAATAAGCAAAGGTAAAGTCGTTCATCATATATCACCAACTAGTATACGGATTAACATTGTTGATTTTTCAACTTAAAAGTTCTATTTTTGTTGTTACCCTTTTGAATTCAGATTAACTGTGTTTATTTATAAACTAACCAATATTTCATTTTTATTGCTGCCCTTGTTAATTTAAAGAACGTTTGAAATATAATTAGAAAGAACTTCTCTAGAGATGAACAAAACTTCTCTACCTATGACAAATTCCACCGCAACATTCTCTAACTGCATCATAACTCAAAAACACTGCCAACGGTAAAAATTTATTTTACATAATTCCTGAAGGACTCTGGAATTAAATAAATACAGGCGAAAATAAAAGTCTACCTTCACCACGTGACTCTCAACGTTTCCACAGACAACAATCTCCTCTATGTTTGGCCAATGAAGCCGCAGCTTACAATTGCAAATCTAATATAATATGAATCCCATATATACTTAATATCCTTAAAATATAATTTTCTAACAACTAATTAAAATGTTTTTTTTCTAACAACCAAATTTCAATAATTAACCTAGGCAAGTCCGAAAATTATTCTTACTGTTGAAACCCTTGAAGTAACCCTCACAAGGCGATTGGTCGGCTGTTGCGAAATATATAACTGGAAACCCTAGATTTAGATCTCCTCCTGCATTCGAATGAAATTTTTTAAAATGCCGTACAAAAAAATCATCAGATCCTTCAAACAGATTATATTATTAAAACATATCATTTAAAGCCTCCAGCAAATATCTCGTTCTTCCCAGCCATTCACGATTAGCCATTTAACGGCCATGTCTATGCTAGAAACCATGTTTAATCTGCAAACCCGAAAAGATCCCAAAGCACTTTTCATCTACGAACCCTATTATATCACAAATCGATATAAGCTACGATAATTGTACGTATAAATTCACCGTATAACACCATCGCGAACACGTCACAGCCAATCAATGGGACTAAACAAAATTCTCGAATTACAGGGTTTAACCCGCATATCTGCGATTCCTTTTAACGTCGAGCTCCCCAAGGAACCAAAACTTTCGATTCCCCTTCGGGCCTTGACATATTGACAAATGAGCTTATATAATCTCATCTTGAATACTGTAATTCCGACTCTCGAGACCCACGATGAAACTTTAGGACTGGAACACATATATATAGAGATGAATGGTCGGTCAAATCCCAACTGACTGAGATGAGGCGGTGGACGCGAATAGAGGGTTGTGATTGCTTGTCGAATATGCGTGCCAGCTGTCAGAGGATCGTTTATTCAAGTTTGTGGGGATGGTAATCCGCCTTTCTTTACGGCGCTAGCTCGTTTAACGGGCTAAATTCCTGCGCTCGTGTTGTCTTACACCCACTTCAAATTTGGGGTAGCTTGTTTGTAAAGATAATAGTGTGATTTAAATTTTTTTAAGTGCATTGATGATGACGGTACAAATCCCAAGCGATCGGTGGTTCCTTTTACGACGATCAACAAGAGCGGTAGTTCTCTTTACAACGATCAACAATGACAAGGCAGAATAGATTTGGTGGGAGTAGCCCTTGGTTTGATCGGCGGTTCCCTTTACGACGATCAACAATGACAAGGCATAATAGATTTGGTGGGAGTAGCCCTTGGTTTGATTGGTGGTTCTCTTTACGACGATCAACAATGACAAGGCAAAATAAGATTCAGTGGTTCCTTTTACGACGATCAACAAGATTGGTGGTTCCCTTTACGATGATCAGCAATGACAAGGTAGAATAGATTTGGTGGGAGTAGCCCTTGATTTGATCCATGGTTCCCTTTACTACGATCAACAATGACAAGGCAGAATAGATTTGGTGGGAGTAGCCCTTGGTTTGAAATGACGATACGAAACCCAAACGATCGGTGGCCCCCTTCACTACGATAAACAATAACAAGGCAGAATAGGTTTGGTGGGAGCAGTCCTTATGGTTTGAACCTAACAAAGCATAATATGTTTGGTGGAAGCAGCCCCTATGGCTTGAAATGATGATATGAATCCCGAGTAATCAATAGTTCCTCTCACAACGATCAACAATAACAAAGCAGAATAGGTCCTATGGTTTAAACCTTGTACTTATCAGTTACTTAAAATAATGTGGTTGCTCAAAAAATAATGTGGTTGTAACCAACTCATGTAATCAATATATATTATATTATATTATATTATGTCTTTTGGTCTCCAAGGTTAAGTAGAGTGGTAATTGTCTAAGCACTTGTCAAAAAAAAGATCTAGGTTCAAACCTTGGGGGCATGCCTGTTGCAATTGATCTGAATTTTCTAAGTGTGTAATATACTCATGATGACAGTACAAATCTCGAGCGACTGGTAGTCCCTCTCACATCAAATCAACAATAATGAGGTGGTATAGACTTGTTGCGAGCAGCCTCGTGGTTTGAAGTATGGATGTAACTAACTCCTCTATATACGAAAAAAAAAAAAAAAAAAATATATATATATATATATATATATATATACAAATAATTTTTTTTTAATATATTATTTCTTATAAGATATGCACTTTTCAAAAAATAAAGATTTTTATAAACATCTAGTAAATTTTAGTTACACATCCATAAGGGATACCTTCGTTTACGTCTTGGGTTTTCTTTAAAAAACCCAAATTCAAAAACCTTGGTACAAGGGGAACAGGATCCTTCTTACAAATTTATATTTTAACTCAAAATTTTATCCAATGTCATTAGCTTAACTAGTTAGATTCTTTAAGTTTGATGAAAGAGATCGATATTCAAATCTTATCACAGATTGCATGATTAGCCAACTTGTTGTAATACAATTTGTGAATATAAAAGTGATGAAAATAATTAAAAGCATATTCTTAAACTTTTTCCTATATAATTTGTTAAATTTATGGATAATAAAAAAAATCTCATGGTGCTAGTTGGGTACAAGTGCAAGTTGGATACAAGTGTGAGTCAGGAACAAGTTAGAAGCAAAGTACGATCAAGGATTGAGCACCACGTTTTCTTATTTTAGATCTTAGGAGAAACTAAATAACTAAAAGATTCATGTGAAATAAATCTAAGTAACATAGCAAGAAAGTTTGGCCCCCAAAGGTTAGGTGGATTAGTAGTTTTTTGTATGGCCAGGCACTTACCAAGAAGAGACCTAGGCTCAAACCTTGGTGGTATGCTTGTTTGCAAAGGTAGTAGTTTGATCAAAATCCTCTAAGTGTCCCCCTCACATCGGGTCATAAACAATGAGGTGGAATAAATTTGTTGGAAGCAGCCCTTGTGGTTTGAACCCTGCACTTGGCAGTTACTAAAAATAGTGTGGATGTAACCAACCCTCTTGTGTATCAAAAAAAGATAGCAAGAAAGTCTTTGTTGAAAGTAAGGATGCCTTATGAAAGTATGGATACCCTAGTTAGTGATACAAGAGAGCAAATATTTGACAAACCTTATCTAGGTAGCGGATGCTAAAAAAAATTATCAAGGATGAGATGATCGAGCATGATATAATGCTTCTTGAAACCAAATGGTTAATATATAAATTTTATGGATACTCGCTAGGTTTTTTTTATATTAAAAATTGGATCAAGTGAAAGTGATAATTGAATTTAAATTACTCTATGACATTTCTTTTGGAAGGATTTTTCATTGTTATCAACTCAAGTTTAGAAATAAAGGATAAAATAATGGATGGAGGCCCTTGGTTTAGGGGTAAAGATGCATTATGTTTAAGACTATGGAGTGAGAATTTATTTGTGGAGACAAATACTACTAAAAGGTTGAGTGTCGAATAGCCTTTTTGGACTTCCTTATCAACTCATCAATAAAAAGATCTTAAAGAATATTGGTACTAATCTAGTTGAGTTCATCCAAAAGGGATTACCTACTAAGGAGAGAAGACATGTTGTATACACTAGAATATATGTTGCCATGGATTTTTAAAACCTTTACCGCATTTCATTAGGATTAATTTTAAATCAAGAAAATGGGATCAACAATTGGATTATGAAAACATTGCATTCAAATGTCACAAATGTCGTCAAACCAAATGCATGAGGAAAACTTTGGTGTGAATTTGGAGGAAAAGCCACATGAAGGAAACATAGGCTAAGATTGGTTTTTGATTATCAATAATCCTAATATTGTTGTTGAAATGATTTAAAAGTTCTAAGCAAAAAATTTGGAGTCCATTGAAAAGAACGTGGGCTAAAATGTATTGAAGAAATAAAATCGAATTTGAATAAGTTGTTGTCAAGAAGAACAACAAGTTGAGAGTGGCCAATAACCAACATTGTAGTTCTATCCTTGAGATAGAATAGCCAGAGTGAAAAGAAAGAAGTTGAAGTGAAGCAATGGTCAGAATAGAATTAGTGAAATAAGAAAGAAGATAAAGAAAGAGAAAATAGCTTGCAGTAAGAAGAGAAATATAGAGAAGCAACCCAAGTTGGAGTGTTGTAAGAATAAGTTGTTAGAGTTGGAGAAGTTCCAATCATTTTTTGCATGAAGCAGAATTGAACAGGAAAAGAACGTAAAGTTTTAAGTACCATCAAAGACACAGGATAAAAGATCGTCTAGAGAGTTATAAGTGTTATCAAAAGCACAAAATAAGGAGTTCAAAAGACATTTCAACTCCATATCCCAAGAGTAATGTTCGAAGAAATGTTTAAACCTGAGATTAAATTGCAACAACGCTTGATAAAGATAGAGATCAAAGAGATAAAGACCAAAGTTGGACATTAGTGTTATTGCTAGAAGTGGATAAAAATTTTGTTGCAAAAGAATAAATTATTTAGAGAGCCACCTATGAGCTTGTGACTTGAGTCGAGTCAAAAGATATTAAGAGAGTCGTTCTTTGTGATTGCAATTTATGTCCTCTATTATTGGAGATTAAGAAGAGAAAAATAGTCATCTATTACTGGAGATAGAGAATAGAGAAAGAGTCATCTATTACTAGAGATTGAGAAGATAAAATGAGTCCTATATTACTAGAGACAAAGAAGAGAAATATCACTTTTGAAGAATGTGGGTTGAAAAACACCTAAGGGAGTCAAATCGCTTGGTTTGGAGAAGAAACAACATTGGAAATTGAAATGCCTTCACCAAGGTAACGTCCATTGCATGTAAGAGGTTGTGCCATGTGGAAGAATAACACATGCACAAAGAGCCATATGTGAAAGTGCACGAAAAAAGGTAATAATATTTTATGTTTAAAAATTATTGAGCGTGCACATAAGGATTTGTTTATTTTTCAGATATTGACTTATAGATTAAACATTGGGTAAGATAATTGTAAAGAAAATAAAAAGATATTAGGAGTTATAAGGTGATATTAAAAAACTTGAAAAATAGGGAGTTAAAAGGAAATTTATATTTGATAGAATTTGATTTTTCAAAAATTCAATTGAAATTTTAAAGTGTGGAGAGATAAGGAAGTTTACTCCAAAAGAAAATTTGAAATTTTTGATTGATTAAAAATTTGCAAATTAGAAATTGAATATTTGAAATTTGGGATCCATAAGGTTTCCAACTCCAAGAGGCATGTGTACAAGTGACAAGATGTGAAACCAAGAGGCATGAGAGGTTTGTTTTATGTATAGATTAGAAAAGGTTGCATCTCCCATATATGTGAGGAAAGCAATAGTCAAAGAGTCCACGAGTCACCTTTCTAAGGTTATATTATGGAGATAAAGCTCCATGTATTCTATCGAAGATCTATAGAAGATTAAATAAATCTTGTATACAGTTTGAGTAATTTTATTGTAAGTTTTTCTTCATGTTATTTGCATGAATAATTTTGGTCGTTTTACTTCATATAATTGTTATTTTATATGAATTTTTGTTTATTAGTATTGGTCATTTTACTTCATATTATTGTTATTTTATATGAATGTTTGTTTATTAATATTGGCCACATATATTGATTGCTATAATATTTGAGACTATAAAAGATATTAGATATTTGAGATCTATGATAATCTAGCTAAAAAAACAACAGTTGTCAAGAATAACAAGGCATTGGTGGCTAAGTTATATTGGAGATTGTTGAAATCCCTTGAGGAATTGTGGGCTCAAATTTTGAAGGCCAAATATGCAGAGAATAATACCCCAATTGATCTTATCCGATTTTCTCTTTCCTAACAAATGATCTTCTGTCTTAATGGGACTTAGAATAGGAGAGGATATGATCAAGGAAATATTATTTTGGATTATCCATAATGGACAGAGGCTAACTTTTGGACAGATTCATGGGATGGTCATCCTCCTTTAATAACTCAATTCCCAACTTGGAGACTATTGATGGAGAATCTTCATAGAAACAATTGGGTTAAGGTAGCCAAATATTATAAGCCTCAAAGTAGTAGTTGGGAGGTAGGAAGGCAATGGATCCCAATAGAGGAGTGGTCAATCCAAATCCCAAAGGATCAGAGAAAATAAATCTATAGGACCATCCAAATGAGATCATTCTTATGGTCTCAAGAGAAAGATACTCTTGGTTGGGGCAAGAAAAATCAGAGTGAATATATAGTTACTTTTGGATACTTAACCCTCTATCAAAGTACCCCGCGCATGTCAAATGATATATTCACATAGTTGTGGGCATATAACCTTTGGCTCGAAGTTAATTTTCCATTCGTATTCTACATCATAGAAGAGTTCTAAAAGGAGAGCAATAGATGAAAAGAGGGATGCAAGGGCCTTTCATATGTGATATGTGTTGGAATAATGAAGAAACAATCTCTCACATTTTTATAGAATGCCCTGTCATAATCAAACTATGGAAATAGGTGGAAACTTTATTTGGCATCCATTGGTCTGGAATATCCTCTATAGAACAATTTTGGATGGAGTGGCCTAAACAGGAGGAAATGGACCAACCCATTCAACATATTTTTGGGTGGGGATAATTCTCTTTCTATGGAATTTGTGGAAGGAAATAAACAATCATATCTTCAACCATAAATACAGAGACAACCACTTTGTTTGGAAAAAGATCACAGCTAATATGAGGGAGTCAATATAATACCTACTAAAGGAGCCCTAGAATCCTCATCAAAAGTGAATTAAGATAATATACAAATTACAAGTGTCTCTAATGGTGGTCACATAAAAAAGGGTAACCCCAAATCATGCACAAGTAATCAGAATTGGGAATTGGAAACCTCCTCTAGAGGGACTAGGTAAGATTAATACAAATGGAGCTTCAAGGGGAAATCTGGGAAGAACAAGTATGGGGGAATAGGTCACCTTTTGAATGGTGCCCCTACTTTTATTTTCGTAAAAAAACCTTAGCATCTTATCTAATAACCTAACAGAGATATATGCCATCTTAAGGGGATTACATGAAGGTTTGAAAGTGGGGTGGAGGAAAAGTCAAGTGGAATCAAAATCTCAAATTGTGATTAACCACTTAAAAGGACCAGATAAGCAAAAGAATAAATATTAGAGAATACAAGGAATACTTGAGCAAATTTAGATGACCAAAAATACTTTGATGCAATGGAGTTCATACATATCTTTAGAGATCAAAACAGGGTGGCAGATGCAATGGCTAACTAGGCTCTTGATCGAGGAGACTTCACTTGCTATGGATATCCTCCCATACGGTGGCCTTAGCAGACCAAGGAAGCTCTTTTTTCCATTCTTATTATTGATAGTATTGCTTGTTGTATATAGATTTATATATTCTTACTTTACATTGTTACTCTTTTAATAAATTTCGTTGTAATAGATTAGATGTGAGGGAGAATAGTCTCACATATTTTGTTAAAACTTGTCTTAAAAGCCTTTAATATGGGAAAGGGAGAGATATAATCTAAATTTCAACTAGTTTAATTTATAAATCCTTTATATATATATAATGATATCATATTAACATTTTAAGTAACTATGTATGTATATTCTCGAAAGATTGAAACCTATATCTCTCTTTGAAATTAAGGTATTCAACAGAATCTATAGCATTCAAACCTTATTTTATGGTGTAGATTACTTTACTGTCAACTAAATACTTTATACCTTATAGGTCAAATGTTTAAAATCCAACCATGACATTGGAACTTTGGTCTAGGGTGTAAAATTCATTCTTTCGAACCCATTATTCAAAATTCCTCCGGCATAAAATATATATATTTTTAATATAACCATTAAATTCAATGAAATTATAATCAACTACACAGGTACTTATGATTGCAAGTTTGAATTATTTGTAACTATCAAGTAAACACAATTGAAAGTTTGAAAAAGATTGAAATTTTGAATTATAATTTTCAACGATGAAACTTGCAACAAAGGGTTTATGAAGTTGTATGATTTTTAAAAAAGAGTTTATTGTAAATAATAATACTTGCATAAACTATTGCACGAAACACTTTTATATTTTCTCACATGTGATTGTTTAAATCACATAGAAAAAAAATCAAAATTAAATTTATTAATTAGCACAAATTTTAAGGGCAAATTGTATGTTTTTCTTTCAAATTGTTTGCCTAGTTACAGACTACAATGCATAGCTCTGCGTACCCTCTGCTTTAGAGTTTACTAAAAAGTTTAAGGGGGGCATCAAAGCTATTAGGAGGAGGAATCATGAAAATGTTGTTGCGATGGAACAAATGTTGGCCAAGGCCTAAGGTACCAATTTGGGGATGCCTCTCTAACTAGCCTCTTCAATGGTGATTGTTTGGATGTCTGGATAGAAAAGGATGCCTTGGACTTAAGGTTTCGTTTAAGGAAGGAATTTGTAGTAGAGGTTCCAATTTACTAAAGGACATTGAAAATAAATATGCAATCAAATGGAGAATCAAGTTTCAAAGCTTATGCGATAATCCCTCATCAAATTTACAATACCTTGGATGATTATCTAAAATTCAAATATGTTGTAGTTAAGATTGTTGCAAAGGCTTCTAAAGTGAAGGAAGATGCTTGTTCATGACAATTGGTAAAAGTTGTGTTAGGTTGAAATTTTATTTTCTTTATTTTATATTTATTTTGTATTTAATGGAGGTGAGAGTTGTAGCAATAGTCCCTGGAAAAAAATAATCTTGAGAAAAATAGTCATAGCAAGAATCCTTTGGTCATAGCAACAGTCTCCTTCCTCTTCAATTTGCCAATCCTTTGGTCATAGCAACAGTCTCCTTCCTCTTCAATTTGCCAATCAAATAGATGGATGCTCCTCCAAATTCTTTTTTTTGCAAGTGTACAACACACTTATTCCTAAAATTATTCCATTTGTATACATTGCAAAGGCATAAAGAGAGGAAGGAAAAAGAAGATTAAGTGCTAAGGGAAGACACACCCATAGATTCCCTACATCAAAAGAACCTATAGTGCTTGTTGGCTTCATGAGAGAGTTTGCAGTTGATGCAAGATTATTGCAAAGACCATGTAAATAAATCAGACTAGAGTGTGTTTTATATTTGAGTATATGATAGGTGTCAAGTTAATAAGTGTGGAGTTATGTAGGTGAGGTGTCATGTTAGTAAGTATGGGTTATGAGTTATGTGCAACCATGAGTAATTTTTTAGTGTAAATATGTGAGATTTATTATTATGTATTAAGATATTTGAAGAATTAGATCTCCCGTAAGTATGAGGAGATGAATTTTTTATGTAAGTGTAAAGGTTAAGAGTTTTGTGAATATGAAGAGTCTCATGTATGTATATATTTAAGACAAAGCATTGTAAGAGTGTATTGAAGAATAAACATTGCATTACAATGTATTTCTTGAATAGATATATCAATAATATATTTTGTGAGTTTATTATTCATTATTATTATGGATTGAATGTATGAATTTGCAAGAATATCTTGTCATGAGTTATTATGATACCTAGAAGAATATTGGTTTGCTAATAAAATGTTGGCTTGACCCAACTAGGTATTTTGTTCAAAATGAAGCAAGTGTGAAAATATGAATAAATAACATTGGACTTTACTGAACTAATTGCCAAATAGATTAAGGAGCAACTAAGCAACTTCGTGATCACTTAGAATTTTAGGCATTCATCATTCTTGGTACATCTAATTATGTTCTAAAACTCGAGAGTATTTCCAGGTCGTAACCTAAGATGAAGAGATGATAAAGGTAAGGAGTTGTTGATGTATTCTTGGACAGAAGGCCTAGAAAGGAGCTCTTCCTATTATTCCTTCGTAGAGCATTTTTATGCCTTGGCTATTATAATTTTTAAAGGCTCTTAGTTGGAGTGTATTTTTGAAATATGCCATTCATTTGTGGAGGGAGTACTTCTCAAATATTGGTATTTTGTTGAAGAAAGAATTATTATCAAAATGCATGGCTTTAGATTTGCCTTATATCTACTTCATAAAATTATCCCAAACTAATTTTTTTTTTTAGAAGTGTTAAGACAATTGGACTTGTTGGATCATAAATACAAAAATGGAAAGGCAAAATCATCGTACTATAGAACTCCTCTTGATCTAAGAGGAATGCTCCTATAAAGGAAGAGAGTTACCTCTATTGCATATGGTAAGCTAAAAGAGTTAAGGCTCAAGAAGATAGAGGATAACTGAAACGATTATCCTCAGGGAAGGTTTACCTCGTATTTAAGAAATATTAAAGGCCTAAAATTTGATCATGAACAAAGACTTGAGATCAAGATTTTGATAAATCCAGTGGACAAGACTAGAGCACACCCTCTTAGAATGCTCATTACACCACCACCAAAGCTGAGATCATATGATTTTTTCTACACAATAATTGGTAAAGTGGACCCATAATGCAAAATTAACAAGAATAATAATGATGATCTGAGGGAAATACACTAGAAAATACCCAAGATCGAGGTTTGGTGGAGGATTAGGAAATAAATTAGCAAGAAAGCAGAAGATTTTGGCATAATATTTGAAGATAAAGTATTCAACAAACTATACAATTAAGAACATCCTAATGTTGAAAGATTTGGGTCATAACATTAGAGTGAAGAAGAGGTAAGTCCTAAGCACTCTAAAGAATACAAGCAACAAGAACAACAAAGGAAGGAACCAGGGAGCTAAAGCTCTTAGGAAATTTTCAATTGTCGCCACTCCTCCAATGATTGTGTGATTGTCATCTCTAGCATAACATGCTTCTAGACAAGAGTACCCACACCTAGAAGCTCAAAATAAAGAAAATAGAAGGTAGAGTTAGCATTCAATAATATTTAAGAAAAGAAGAAGAAAAGGGATGTTGCCCATGTAGAGTCAAGTATCAGCTATACCACTATGCCAACAAAATCATACCTTTCTATAGATAAATAACCAGTTATAGACTCAACATTAGCTCCAACAACATAAGTGCATGGTATTCCTACCTCATAAACTATCTCTTCAACTATTCGTGCACCTATCTCCAATCAAGAGGCACTACAAGTAATGCACTTCTATTGAGTTACTTTGCTCTCATTTACTCTCGCTTCTTCTCTTCCCCCTCTTGCAATGCTTTCATTTTCCAAGCCATTATCAACAAATCTATTATAGGAAGCCTTTCCAGTGCTAGTCTTCTACTATATCCTAATATGAAAAAACATAACTCATATTGGAGGTAAATAATAGGCAATAGCCTGACTAGATAAAACTCAAATCCTCAAAGAAATGTCATGGATTACAAAGGATATATAGCAAGGAGGAAGAGGTAATATGGTGACACATGTCACCATGTGAAACCCAAATGACACATGCCATGTACACATATTAGGGTAAGCAAGGGTAAAGTACACATTATTTTATTTCTAACATCCCCCCTTAATGTGTACTTTCCTAAAAAAGTAAGTCAACGTTAGATACATAGAGCATTTTGCTAAACTTGGAGAATTTTTCAAGTCCAAGTGACTTGGTGAAGATGTCAGCCACTTGATCTTGAGTAGGTACATACTCCATATGTATAATGTTCTCTTGGACCATCTCTCTGATGAAGTGATGATGGATATCAATGATGAGGGGTCCCCTTGAGGAATATTAAAATCTGCTTAGCTACTATCCAATGAATATTTTTGGGATCCTGCACGAATATGGAAATAAGGCCCACTTATTAGGTGATATCTGGTCTAGTTGAATTTAAGTAGATCTAAATTCCAACTAGTTGTATGTAAAGGGTGCCATCAACCTTTTATCATCATCACTATTGATATATTTCAATCAGGTTTCCATGTGAGCTGGGGATGGTTTAAACTCCTACATGTGAAACCTCTCCAAGAGAGACTGAATATATTTAGCCTGGGAGATGAAGATCTTGCCAGGTTGTTGCCACACTTCTATGCCCAAGCAGTAGTGAAGGAGGCCTAAGTTAATCATTTTAAATTTTTTGCATAAGTCCTCCTTGAGAAACCTTATTTTATCTATGTCATCACCTATAATTAGAAGATCATCCACATACAATGTTTCCAAAATGATATGGTTCCTCCAATGTTTCACATAGAGAGTAGATTTTACTATAGATCTAGTGAAACCAAGGTTGATAAAATAAGAATCAATTTTAGCATACCAAGCTCATGGTGTTTGCTTCAACCCATATAAAGCTTTCTTCAATCTTAGGACTTTGTTTTCTTGGCCTTTGATTGTATACGTGGTTGATCAACATAATATTCTTCTTTCAATGCACCATTGAGGAAGGCACTTTTTACATCCATTTGATATATAGGCCAATGTTTCTGAGTGGGTAAGCAATAAAAATGCAGATTGTAGTTATTTTTGCCACAAGAACAAAGGTCTCCTCATAATCGATCTCTTCTTGTTGCTTATAGCCTTTAGATACTAGGCGAGCCTTGTAGCTATCTAATGAGCCATCTAATTTGTACTTTTTCTTATACACCCATTTTGTACCAATGGTGGATTTTCTTGGGGGTAAATCAACTAACTCCCATGTGTGATTTTGTTCAATGGAATCCAATTCTTGTTCCATGGTAAGAGTCCATTTAGGATCACCAAGTGCTTCTTTGACATTAGAAGGTTTTGATTAGATCAAGACTCTAGCCATGACAACATAGTTCACTTGGTGTCTTACGGTAAAAGGCCTTTTACCTGTATAAGTGGGCAATGTTCTTTGGGTTACATCTATGGTAGATTGAACCCATTGAGGTTCAGGATTTGATGATGTGGCATTATTATTAGATGGATAAGAAGTAGGAGGGGAAGGAGGACAAGGATCATGAATGATGAGGTCCTCGTGAAGGCTTTGACTTATGATGGAAGAGGAAGGATCAGGTGAGGGAGTGGATACCAAGGGAGAAACTATTTTTTTGGATTGGTTGAAAGGAAAGGGCTATAGGAGAAGGATTTGGTGGGGAATACTCATTGAAGGTAACATCCCTAGAGAGAAAAATCCTCTTGGAAATATGCTCATATAACTTATAGGCTTTAGCACTTTCACTATAGCCAACAAAGATGTATATTTGGATCTTGCCATCAAACTTCTTTCTTTTTTGATAAGGTATGTGGAATAGGCATCACAACCAAATACATTGAAATGGCCCACATAGAGTGTCTTTCCACTCCATAATTCCTCTGGTGTTATGCCATGCAAAGCCTTAGTATAGGACCTATTGGTCAAGTATGCGGTAGTAAGAAAAAATTCTCCTTGAAATGTGTTTGATAATGCAACAACTAGAATATATTTGGCCCTATTTGTGATGGTCTGATTCATCCTCTCAAATACTCCATTTTTTGAGGTGTATAAGGAGTTATGAACTGCCTCCTTATTCCATGATTCTTACAAAGACTGATAAAATCTTTGGAGATGTATTCTCCACCATTATCTATCCTTAAGGTGGAGATTTGATAGCTACTTTCTCAACAAGTGCCATGAATTCCTTCAATGTATCAAGGGCTTGCCATTTCTACTAAATGAGATAGATCCAAATTTTCTTGTTGTAATAATTAATGAAAGTGATGTAATATCTGGCCCCACTATGAGATGGAACAAACATTGGCCCACAAATTTTTGAATGCACTAGTTGTAGTGGCCTGTTGGTTATCCAAGCCTTTCCTAACTCAAAATGGTGTTTGGCAATAGTACATGGTTCACAAAAGCATTTAGACTCCTTTAAGTGAGGAAGTCCTTTGAACAAACCCATTCTTTCCATCATTTGAAGATTATGAAATTTTAAGTGACTCATTCTTTCATACCACATATACTCCAAAGAGAAAGTAGTAGTTGTATGCAAAGATTGTTGAGTTACAAATTGGGTAAGGAGGTAATAGACACCATCATTTTTTCCTCCCATTGCTTTAACATAGCCATTTGTGTAAATTTTCCAAACCCTAGATAACTGATGTCCTCTGTTCTTTTAAAATAAATCAGATCTGAGAATAATTTATTCAAACATGCAACAATCACGCAGATGGCTGGAAAACATAAACATCATGAACAACATAAATTAAATATATTTATGAACCTAAAATATTACAAATAAAAGAGGCTACAGCTATAGCAGAACACTTTTGCTCTCTTGCTGCTTTTCTAGCCAGCAAGCACTGTTCTTCTCCTCCTAAGCTTGTATTTTTCCTTCAACAATCTGTTCTCCTCCCATTCTTTTATGTGTCTTTGTCTGTGTATCTAAAATACTCTTGATCTTCTCCTTTTATCCTTGAAAAAGGTAACCCTAATCTCTCTAACCCTAATATTAGATCTCATCTCATCTTGAGATGTAAGGTTAAAAATAGAAAATCACTTAAGTGAATATCAAAATAGAATCACTTAAGTGAAGTACAAAATAGAATCACTTAAGCGAACTTAAAAATAGAAAACCACTTAAGTGAATTTCAAAATAGAATCACTTAAGTGAATTACAAAATAGAATCACTTAAGTGAACTTAAAAATAGAAAATCACTTAAGTGAAATTAAAAATAGAATTAGAAATATCTCGAACCACTTCTAGCACATTCATACTGAATCCTGTGCAAGAAGTTCTTGTCCGAGCTACATTTCTCAACACTCCCTCTTAGCGAGGAAGGAATTCTGCACCAATCCAAGTTTGTCTTTGAATGCTTCAAAATTCCATTTCACTAAGGGCTTGGTCAGAATATCAGCTACTTGCTGATCTGTGAGAATATACTGGAGCTTTATGGCTCCCTTCTGAATCTGCCATCCCATAGATGAATTTAAAGATATAACTGCTCTAATGGAAGTGTATCTGGCAACTGGAGCAAAAGTCTCCTCATAGTCCACTCTCTCTTTCTAGGAATAAACCTTACCTTGAACTTCTCGATGATGCCATCTGCAACATGCTTAATTTTGTAGAGCCACTTGGAACTCACAAATGACTTCCCCTCTGGTCTTGGCACCCAAACATCATTCTTTATGATGGAGGTGTACTCCTCCACCATGGCATCCCACCAAACCTGTTGGTCTGTTGTCTCCTAAAAATTGGTAGGCTCTAAATTTATGATGTTACTCATCAATGCCGTGTAGCTTGAAAACTTCCTTTGAGGTCTGCTCTCCCTCATCATGTTGCTAGGAGCCTCAACATACTCCTCAACATCCCTCAATGTCTGTGTAAGCCATTGAGGTCTCTTGATAGAACTAGAAGGGGCTAATGTCTCTATCTCCTCACCTAAAGGTTGTTCTAAACTGGAAACCACTAGTGTCTTTGGTGACCCTGACTCAACCTTCGGAGCTTCTTGCTTCTCATTCTCTATCACTGGAATAGGCTCATGGGACTTCCTGGATGCAATGTCCTCCTCAAAATTTACATCCCTGCTCACTACCTGTCTTCCTCTTCTCTGGAATATAAACCCTGTAAGCTTTTGAAGTCTCACTATATCCTACAAATAAACCCTTCCTACTTGAGGGCTCCAACTTGGTCCTCTTCTCTACCGAAACATGGATATAAAATGGACATCCAAAGATGCGAAAATGACTCACCTTTGGTTTCACACCAATGAATGCCTCCTCTATTGTGTCTTGTTCTCCAAGTTCCTGTGAGGACACCTATTCTGGATGTAGACTGTTGTGTTGCATGCTTCTACCCAAAGAAACATCGATAAGCCATGATCATGAATCATGGCCCTAGCAGCCCCTATGATGGATCAATTCTTTCACTCTGCAAACATTCAGCTCCCTCTTGATTCCTACCTACTTGCAAAAACCATCAAACTCCTTGGAGGTATATTCACCCCCATTGTCTAATCTCAAGATCTTCATCTTCTTCTCTGTCTGATTCTCAACTAGAGCTTTGAACTCCTGAAACCTACTAAAGACTTCATCCTTGGTATTTAAAAAGTATATCCATGTCTTACGAGAGAAATCATCAATAAAGGAAACATAGTACATGCTATCTAAAATTGATGCTACTAACATCGGTCCACAAACATCCGAATGTACTAGATCTAGTATCTTCTTAGACCTATGCTCACTGTTTGGGAAAACAGCCTTGGCATGCTTGCCAAGTGTGCACCCTCTACATACTCCTTGTTGCTCAATTTTGAACTCTGAAAGACCTGTGGCTATCTCCCTTAGAATAGGCAACACTCTATGATGCAGATGCCCCATCCTCTTGTGCCATAGATCACATAAGTTGCTACTACTATGAACTAGGGCTCGAACAGGTTCACCCTGCAACCTATATAAATTGCCTTCTCTAACCTCTATTACTTGTGTTGTTTTCAAGCTAGATTCTTTTGGTCTAATAAGGACATGTTGGTTCTTGAACTCCACTGCATAACCCTTATCCTCCATAACCGAAACTGGAACCAAGTTCTTCCTGAGACCTAGAACAAACAAAACATGATCAAAGTCTAAATATTTCCCTGACTAGAGTCGAAAAGGAATGGTACCAATTTCAACAACTGGATATTTGGTATCATCACCAAGCTCAACCTGAACCCCTGAGTCCTATTCTTGTAGACTGGTAAAACATTGTCGGGATGATGTCATGTGTCGAGATGCCCCATTATCCACATACCAAGCATTACTTAGAACTGCATTGGTAGAAAGGCAAAAGACCAATGAGAATTCCTTCTCGAATTTGGCAACAAACTCACTCATCTGAGTTTCTGTAGAGGCTGCTACCTACATCTACTATTGCTTCCCTTTACCCTTCTTTTCTGGACACTATGATGCATAATGGTCGTGCTTATGACAAATGAAGCACTTGATCTTGCTCAAGTCCTTCTTCCCTGACTGTGAGATTAACTCCTCATTCTTTACCTCACCCTTGTTGGGTCATTTACCTTTGCCCTTCTTGGTTTACCCAAAAAGAGCTAGGTTATCGTCACCACCTTTCTTGTTGGCCTTTGACTCCATTCGAGTCTCCTCCTAGATGAAATCATCCCATAGTTTCTCAAATTTGGGAAGGTTCTCACGAGCACACATGCCTTTAACAAATGGTTCCCATGAAGCTGAGAAACCATTAAGTGCCACGTTCACCAACTTTGTGTCTTCAACCCTCTCCCCTACTACTGCCAATTGATCACGAATATGTGTGATATTCATTAGGTAACTGGTAACGGTGTTAAATTTGATCATCTCCATATATCTATGTTTGTTCCGCAATATCATCTTCTTATTTATGTTCTCGCTCAGTAGATGCTAACCAAGGCATCAAACATCTTCTTTGCCTTATTCTTCTCGGATACGTAAGAAATTAGGTGATCCTTCACTGCATCCAAGATCATCCGCTTGGCCTTCACTTCCTTCTTTTTGTGAGCTGCTAATTTCTACGAATCTATAGGTAAATTCACATCAGCCTTGACAATATCCCAGAGATCATTCTCTTCTAATAAGAACATTACCCTAACTTTCCAGGGCAAAAAATTGGAGGTACCTTCCAATATATCCTCAAATCTGAGGCTAGTTGCTGCCATTTTTGAGATATGCTAAAATATTAATGACTGAAAAAAATAATCTTGGAAATAAGCTTAGTCCTTCAAGTGAAAAAAAATATGAAACCCTAACTACTTTTTTTTTATTATTTGCTTGAAACCCTAATTGTTTTTTTTTTATTTGCTTGAAACCCTAACTGTTGAAATATTAATGACTCAAAAAAACAGTCCTACAAATAAGCTTAGTCCTTCAAGCCAAAAAAAAAATGAAACCCTAACTACTATGGGCCAAGTATATACAACACATATATGTGTTAGCATATATTAGTATAACTGTTATTATTTCATTATTTAGTTGGGATATTAGGGAATAAATTAGGTTAGCTTATTGTTAGCGCTAGTTTATTCCTGGCCTTAATAGGTTAGTAGATCCTATATCTACGGGCTTATTATAACCTATTTCATTGGCACCTTAATTGAATTATTTATCTTGCTTCCTAACATGGTATCAGAGCTTATGCCCTCGGCTCGATCGTAGTCTGAGAGATTGCTCGTTCTCGTTCGTTTTATTTGAATAGGTGATCTGGAGGAATCTGAGACCTGTCTATTGATAGCTTAGAACTTCGATCTTTCTAAGGGGCACAAATCTCGATGTTTGACTGGACAAGTTGTCCGCGTGATAGGACAATCGAACATGATCTGCTCATGGGCAAAGACTATACGGTGGACGAGACATCTAAGGGGGTGGACAAGACTGTGGACACGTGGCTGACTTGGACCCCAACCTGTTGATGCAAACACCTGTAACGTGGACAAGACTGTGGACTAGGTGATGCGGACCTAGGCTTGGAGGACCTAACGGACACGGCGACACCCGTGGGGATCCATTAAAACTTTGACAAATGGCGAAGTGTGATGGGTACTAAGGGTTCGGGTGATAAGACTACCCAAAGGTAGTCGAATTAATAAGTGAGGATTTTGATTTTTAAACCCCTAAGATTTTCCCACACATCGAATGTGGGATAAAAGGGAACATAAAAAATTCAAAACACCAACAAAGTTTTTTGCAGGCTAGTGACACAGCAGAGTTTGTTTCCACTGATATTAATATCTCGAGATTGATTACGACAACGATCACAGATAGCCATTTGTGGCTATTTTAGTCCCAAAAGAAGGCAGGACTGGTGATATTTATAGAAGACGTGTCGCCCACTCGGATAAAAATCATAGCGATTGCCCCATTTCCAACACAGTTTTAGAGAAGTATGGAGATCATGGCTATTGCTTGGTGCTGTGACGCACAACGATCCCTCAAGCTTGGTGGTCACTATTGAGAAGCTGAGAAAATTTTCGACAAAAATTACCGCCATAGAGCAAGAACCGTCGAATTTGCACGCATCTTGAAGCGGAAGGAGTGGAGGAAGCCGTGCCTTGCATTTTGGTGACGCCATACGGAGGACGAGAAGAGGAGGCACTACGGAGAAGCTGCGGCAGAGAGGCGCCGCTTGCGCTCGATCGAAGATGAAGACGTCTTCAAGAAAGAGGATTTTCCTCTTTATGCTTGACAGATCCATCATGGAGGTGGCTCAAAAGCCGCAGTGGGAATAAGTAAGGAATTGCTCTCCTTCTATTCCGTCCGATCCAGTAGCCGATTTGGTTTTCGGCCGAGCACTAGCAGTTGCAGGTCGGGGGATCAAACCCCACCGACCCGCCCCAGCAAAAGGTATATTTTTTTTTTTTTGATTCTTTTCTAATGTTTGTTTTTAAATATTTTTAGTTTAATTAAATTTTTTAATTTTTCTTAAAAAAAGGAAATATAATTGAAAATAATTTCTTTTTTTTAGAAAAATAATTTAATTAAACTTTAAATTATTATTTTTTAAAAACATTGGAAGGAAAATATTCTTATC
This sequence comes from Wollemia nobilis, assembly GCA_028583015.1. Classification (NCBI taxonomy): domain Eukaryota; kingdom Viridiplantae; phylum Streptophyta; class Pinopsida; order Araucariales; family Araucariaceae; genus Wollemia; species Wollemia nobilis. The sequence goes on along the minus strand of JAQPPZ010017240.1, from coordinate 1,412,457 downwards.
AAACTTAAAAAGGGGGGCATTTTTTTTGCTACATACGTGAAGGGGGGATTTTTTTTCCCTCATTGAGCAAATTCGCATACAATCATCAAACCTCAAAACCTGTTTTTTAGGCTTCATAAATAGCAAACATTTTTTTGTTTGAAGTACTTCACACAAGGGGATTTTTTTGATGACATTTTTGTGCTAATCTGCCTAAGAGGAAAATATTGTAATTTTTTACAAACCAGTGAAAAAAACCTTCTAAAAATTTTGGACTCCCCATCTTGTGACGGGGGAGGCACGCCAGGGGCGCTACCCCTTGGAACCCCATACAGGGGAGATATAATTTTTGCAAAACCAAGGGGGGAAGACTTATAAGGGTGCATTTTCGACAGTGACCGACACCTTAGTCAAATTATTTTTGCAAAATTTCATTGTAAAAGGTGCATTTTCGGCAGTGATCGACACCTTAAAAATGGGCAGATCAAAGAAAAAGCAAGCCCCTAAACAAACTGATGTTGTTGAATCAGTTAAAGGTCCTTACTTTCCACCAGAGATGGAAGGAATGGATTTTTATGAGGATGAAAAATATTCTACACTACGCAGTGGTGTAAAATCCATTCTCAAATATTCTGAAGGTTTTGAAGATCTTCAGAAGAATGGTGTTCAAATCCTTATAGGCATCATAAGGGTAGTCTACATATCATTGCTTTCTCTTGATATTGCCCAACATAAAATCTACAAGGACTTTAGTGAGGAAACAGAGGTCAAAATGGTTGATGATTGTAGTGACACAAGTGACCTTCAACCCATGGTGGTGAATGCTTGTTGTGACACATGTGACCTTGAGCCCATGATGGCCAATGCTTGTTGTGATACAAGCGACCTCATGCCTATGATGGCAGATATCAGTTGTAGCACAGGTGATCTCATCACAGTAGCAGATTTTGCTTGTGACACTAGTGACTTAAAAACTGAACCTCCTAAAAATGAATTTCATACTCTCATCAATAGCGACAAATGCAATATTGTTAAAAGCATTGATGAAGATGATGAAATTGGATGTTTTGAAAAACACACCAAAGGATTTGGTTCTAAAATGATGAAGAAAATGGGATTCAATGATGAGAGATTAGGTAAACAAGAACAAGGAATTAAAACTCCTATAATGCTAGATGTCAAGGCAAAGCATGAAGGCCTTGGCTATACTAGACATGCAAGTACTAGTAATTCCATGTTTGTAAAACCTAAATCTCCTACATCTCCTAAAAAGCATTATTGCAGTCACTGTGGAAAGGTAGGATATGCTGCAACTAAGTGTTGGAGATTACATCCTTGTGATTCATGTGGATGTATGAATCACTCTTCTTCTAGTTGTTGGTACAAAATGAAAATGGCCAACAAGGTTCATATAGATTGTGGATGGATAGATCTCACACAATGGACCATGATGAAAGAAATGTTGTATGGCTTCTACCGAAAAGGTAAAACCTATGGTAGACCTCGAGGCAAATCCAGTGACAAATCGAGTGGCAGTACCAGAGATAATGACCCAGAGATAGACCTAAAGATAGACCCAGAGACAAAGTTCCAGAGGCAGATCTACAGACAGATCCAGAGGCAATGATCTAGAGGCAGATTCATGGGCAGATCCCGAGATAGACCCAGAGGTACAAATCCAGAGGTATGCTTAGAGCCAGAACCAGAGCCATGAGCCTGAGCCTGAGCCGAAGACAAAGCACGAGCCACCATTCTTTCATTTCTCTTCTTCTTCTTCACTGTATTGGGGCAGTTATATACTTTACCCAAATATTATTGTATGGGGGGATGTTAGCATAGATAGTAGTTCTATTATTACCCAAATAATGTAATAAGGGGGGATGTTAGCGTATATTAGCATAACTGTTATTATTTCATTATTTAGTTGGGATATTAGGGAATAAATTAGGTTAGCTTATTGTTAGCGCTAGTTTTATTCCTGGCTTTAATAGGTTAGCAGATCCTATATCTACGGGCTTATTATAACCTATTGTAACCTATTTATTTGGCACCTTAATTGAATTATTTGTCTTGCTTCCTAATAATATGGTAGGAATATTATTCCAATTATGTAAAGAAAGTGGTGCATCTCCTACACCTTCAATTGGAAGAGCATGTTCATCTCCAAAAGTAATGAATTGGTTATGGGCAGGTTGAATCTTGGTCAACCAATCATGCCTTCCTATCATGTGTTTAGTTGCCCTTGAGTCTATATACCAACAATATTTATCTTCAACATTGACTTGATATATTGCATACAATGTATTAATATTATGGTCTTGTTGACCCCTTTGATTTCTTTGATAGCAATCAGTTGTAGAATGATCTCATTTTCCACAATAGTCACACTCTATGTAGAATTGTTGAAGCATAAAGCTCTCCAATATCTAGTGCTAAACGTAAATTACACTATTAAGTGCTCAAGAATGCATAAGCTCTCTATCTCGATATATCAAATTACAATAGGGGAAAGCACTTATATAGCAAGTGCTTTCTAACAATGCAAAAATATAAGCAATGTGGGACTAAAAGTGTAGCCCACTAAAAGACAAAATAGCTTACTAAAGAGCATATCTAGCCATAGAATGAGCTAAAGATGTCAAAACAGAGCTCGAAAGGATTCGAAAGAACAGAAGCGAGCTAAGCAAGCTAATGTAAAGGTGCAAATACTAAGCACAAGTGTGGAAAAGTATAAAATATGCACCAACACCCCCTCATAAGCGCAACTTAGGTAGGTAGTGTGAAGAGTGAAATTAGGGTCTCAACAATAAGGCCTAATTAGGTACCCTAGTACAATGATAAGTCATGTGAGTCACAACTAAGGAAGTGTTTACAAATTCTAGAAAAGGATCACCAAAGCTCGTAATGCTAATGTTCTTCATATGGTCCAAGAACTCGAAGAGTCAAACATGGGACTTATGATATGCCCAACAAGGATGAAGTAGCAAATTTAAAAGTGAGGCAGTAAATACTGCACTGTCTTGGATATATGTGAATTTATAGAAGGATTGAGTTGATCTTCATAGAGTCCAAGTACTCAAAGAGTAAAACATGGGACTTAGGATATGCCCATCATGGATGAAGAAGCTCGTATCCCAACACATGTATCCAAAGTGTAGGATGATGACTATGTACTAAACACTTCATAATTTTGGATATTATTACAAAGCTCTCATAATATGGAGAAAGAGAGAAAACCTCATGGGAAAAACTCTCCTCCAAAAGAGAGAAACAGAAATGCAAGTTTGATGAACAACCAAGACATGGCACTTTACATGTAGTGCAATTTTACAATTATTTTCACCTTGAAAAAGGTGTGAAATGTTATTTCTAACAATCCCATAATAGTATATGGAAAAACAGATCTCACCATAGTGTAGAGCTTGAAAAACACACACTTTAAAAATGGCACCTTAGAAGGAGCCATAGTTTGAAAGATATAGGTGTTTTTGTGTTCCAAAAACGAGTACTAACAGGCAATAAGTGTAAGTATGTGCAAAGGTGTTACAGATCATCAAAAAACTAAAATCTAAAAGGCACCATATAAAAGTACATGAAAAACCAGTCGCAACAAAAAAATATTGCTCAAAATGGACATCATATGAGCAAGTTATGATTGTTTTAAGATTGATTGAGATTTCAAGGTACTCAATGGTGAGGGTAGTTCATTATGCTAATGAAAAAGTGGGGCCCGCATGTTGACGTATCTGTTTACTCGGCTACTAACTGAGCAGGTGGACCGAATGTTGATGTGTTCGTCGATCAGACTGCTGATTGGGCAGGTGGGGCTGAATGCTGATGTGTTTGCTGACCAGGCTACTGATTGAGAAGGTAGGGTCAAATGTTGACGTGTTTGTTGACCAAGTTACTAGCTGAGCAGGTAGGATCAAATGTTGACGTGTTTGCTAATCGGGTTGTTGATTGAGCAGGTGGGATCAAATGCTTAGTGTCCATTAATCAGGTTGCTAGCTGAGCAGGTGGGGTCGAATGCTAATGTATCCATTGATTGGGTTGCTGATTGAGCAGGTAGGATCAAATGCTGATGTGTCCATTGTTTGGATTATTGGCTGAGCAGGTGGGGTCGAATACTGACATGTTTGCTGATCGAACTACTAATTGAGCAAGTGGGGTCGAATGTTGATGTGTCACTGAAATATTCTTTGAAAAATCTTTATCATCAAATTTGATGGTCGTTGCCCTTGTCTTACTAAATGACTTGTTGAATAGGTCGTAGGCTTTGGGTGATCTTCTAGACTAGTCAAAGTGTGCACACGAAGGATAACCTACTGATAAGGTGATAAAGTAGAGAAGACCTACAAGAGCAAGTTACCAGTTGACACTTGCAATCCATGTTGCATGTGGTGTGGCAGGTGGTTTGTGCACAAAAAGACATGGATTTCACACCCTTGTGCAAAAAATCGATGGCCATCAAGACCTTGTGTATGACTTCGACCAAGATTGGATTTGCACATTGTTTGGCTCTCCACTACATTGGGGGAACATCGAGAGCGTTGTACACCTTGCATGCATTATTTGTGCACCTTGAGCACCGTGGTGGTGTAGTGGCACCATGCATTGTATGCTAAGGTGGCACTTGTGTGCTAGGGTGCTATGCACACTATTGCACCATGTTGTGCATGCATTGTGTGCACAATGGTAGCGTTGGGCACTGCTACACACTATTGCATCCCTTGATTACAAATCTAAAGGACCCCCTCCCCCAAATTTGTAGTTTGACATTTTATAACTCGGTGTATTTACAAATTTTGACCTTTAAAAATATGTATTACACTAGAAATTATAGTCTAGATGCAAAATTTATGCAAACAAAATGCATAAATCTAAAGATGTCGAAAAATTGCAAAAAATTACGACTGAACAACTACTGTATGAATACAAATAAACTGGGAAATGTCGGTTAGAAATTACAGTATTTGATTTTTTAACTTTCTAATCACCAAGGTTCGAGTGGGCGAGGTGAGAGTTTACGGTTTCAAAAAAATTGTGACTGAACAACTACTATTTGAATACGGAGAAACTAGGAAATATCGGCTATAAATTATAGTCTTTGATTTTTTAACTTTCTAATAACCAAGATCCGAGTGGGTGAGGTGAGAGCATACAGTTCAAGAAATTGGATTTACAAGAGCATAATTTAGAAAAAAATTGAAAATAATCTAAAATGAACACTATTAGATATGAAGATGCACTAGCAACCAACTCGCTCTGGTACCATGTAGAATTGTTGAAGCATCAAGCTCTCCAAGATCTGGTGCTAAACGCAAATTACACTATTAAGTGCTCAATAATGCATAAGCTCTCTATCTCGATATATCAAAGTACAATAGGGGAAAGCACTTATATAGCAAGTGCTTTCTAACAATGCAAAAATATAAGCAATGTGGGACTAAAAGTGTAGCCCACTACAAGACAAAATAGCTCACTAAAGAGCATCTCTAGCCATAGAATAAGCTAGAGATATCGAAACGAAGCCCAAAAGGACTTGAAAGAACTGGAGCGAGCTAAGCAAGCTAATGTAAAGGTGCAAATACTAAGCACAAGTGCAAAAAAGTATAAAATATGCACCAAAACCCTTGTTGGTTGTTGGGGTGATTTTGTTGTTAAGGCCTATAATTTTGAGATCTTCTATTAGGGTGACCCCATTAGGGAGGTCTTGATTGTCATCTTAGCTATTGATGTGGTTGTTGATGGTACTGTTGTTTCTATTGATGTTGCTGATATGGTTGTTGATGCTGCTAACATGGCTGAGATATTTGTTTGCCTCTTTGATTTTGTTGATGTGGACCCCTGTTGGGTCTATGCTATAAAGATGCCTTAGTGGCAAAGGTTATTGCTATAGAATCAATCTCTTCATCTTTTATGAGGGCTTTCTCATGTTGCTTAAGAAGAACTTCAATCTCCTCAAATGGAGCACTCAATGTTTTACCAGTTAGATTTAACATGGTAGCATATGCATAAAATTTAGAAGGGAGACCATGAAACATGATAGGAACCAACTCATTGTCACGAAGAGTTGAAACAGTAGCTAATAAATTATTTTTAATAGACTTCACTTCCACGAGATAGTTGGTAAGTGAGCCGTCAATACAAATATTATGTAACTTATGTTTCAAATACAAGATTTTATCTTGACTAGGCCTATCAAATAGTCTCATAAGTGCATTTCAAGTTTCTTTTGGTGTAGTGGCAACCCTTATTTTTTCTCTAAATGAAATTTTAGTAGATAGATTGATTAATTTTAATGTTATATTAGAGTATTTTTCAAATAGTGCTCTAGCTATAGCATTTATAGGTGGAGTCAATGGTGGTTCACTCTATTTTCTATCTCTCACATAATCCCACATACTATTCATCATTAACATTGATTCCATTTCAAATTTCTAAATTACAAATGAATCAGATCTCTTAAGCTTTTGTATGAATCCATTAAGCAAATTTGTGGATGCCATGATTAGAAAAGGAGTAAGAGAGGAGGAAGCTCAACCAAGGAGGTAATAAGGAACACAAGTGCCAAGAAAGGGCCCTCAAAAGAGTCTAAGATACACCACTTAATATCCACAATGTATGGAGGGTTCACTTAGCTCTTCCACTCTAAATCAACAAGTGTTTCCAATAGTGGGAGGTATCTTGAACACAAGTGAGCTATTCCAACCAAGGAGATTAAGAAATTGGGGTAAATATTTTTATTATTACAATAAATTGCTTGGGCTTGGCTTGAAAACTAATTTTCACAGTTGATGTGTCAAAAAATATCAAGTGCTTATGTGCAATTTGAGGTAGACTTTGTCTCAAAATGAGAGAAACCCCAAATATGTGGGAGTATAACAAGGAAAAAATACAAGCACAAGTAAGGAAATGCAAGCATAATGTGGCCAAGACAATACCACAAGCAAGAAAGAACTCCATAAGAAAGGGACAAGGGGCCCTAAAACACCCCTTGTGATGATGATTATATTAGAGAAATTATCTAAAAAAATAGCCCCAAAGGGTGCCTCTAAGAGTAGTACAATGTCAATGCCTCAATGAAAAAAGTGCATCCAAATTGGCCAAGTACAATGAACAAAATGGCCTAACAATATCCCAAACACATAAAACGAGAGTTTCTCCAAATGTGGCACAAGCTCCCAAAATAGAACAATAATTTTGTAAGTACAATGAAAAATTGGCTTCAAAAAAAGACTTACAATAATTTGCTTTTAAATTGAGCATATTTCTTCAAAATATATTATGACCACTTCAACTATTAAAATCACCTTCAATATGCACTCAAATGGTGCCTTGTAACTGTTGGTCACGAATCCGCCACGAGGAAAGGATTTGCTGCTATTGCGCCCTGGACCCGCGAACCAACATTGAAAGGCCGGAAGGAAGAGATGCCTTCCGGGCCAATCTCCGGAGAAGGCCGGCTCCTTTTGGGGGTTAGTAAGATGAGAGTGCAGGAAAGAGATAAAAATGCGGAAAGAATTTACAAATGAGAGTGGAGTTGGGTGGGGGGAACTAACAGTACGGGAACACACCAATCACCGCTACTTACTGCATACAAACACAAAGTATGGCAAGGAACCGCAAAACCTAGGCGTACTGCCGATACACAAGCAGTGTATGCACAGCTTCAATGGCTCCCTAGCAAACATTCCCTACAAGGAACTAACAGCAGGGGATCGCATCAATCACCAGATACGTACACTGACAGGGGTAGAAAGTAAACCTAGAGATATCAGAGCCAGGTATATGTGTTAGGCAGAGAATTTAACCGCACAGCTTCAATGGCTCCCTAGCAAACATTCCCTACAAGGAACTAACAGCAGGGGATCGCATCAATCACCAGATACGGGCCAGCAACGTCACACATAACTGATGGAACTGCTACCACATCTATTATACAAAAATTAAAAGTACAAAAATAATGCTAAAGGTGCCTGACCATCAAATGCCGAAGTGAATCAACAAGCCATGACACAGAATCGCGTAAAGCATAAGCATAAGAAATAAAAGCGATAAAACAGAACCAGGCATACAGATTGTATTTATATGCAGAAGCATGGTTACAGTAAGCACAGTAGTTCCCTAACAAACATTCCCCTTCCACCCAACTCCACTCTCATTTGTAAATTCTTTCCGCATTTTTATCTCTTTCCTGCACTCTCATCTTACTAACCCCCAAAAGGAGCCGGCCTTCTCCGGAGATTGGCCCGGAAGGCATCTCTTCCTTCCGGCCTTTCAATGTTGGTTCGCGGGTCCAGGGCGCAATAGCGACAAATCCTTTCCTCGTGGCGGATTCGTGACCAACAGTTTTTGGCACGCCCGGTGGGACTCTTTGTCTCGCATTTGGAAGATCTCAAGCTCGTCCTCGCTCAGGCTGACAGTTTCTTTCCAAATGCTTGGTGGGACAAGGAGGTTTCTCACCCCCAAACAGAATTGAAGCACTGGTGCTCGCTTCATTGCTGTTCAAAATCAGAGCACCTGGCGACTCTGCACGTTCATATTCTCTGAGTCCGAAAGACCGGTCCTAACGCCTTCGTTCAAGCAAGAAGGTGGCGAGCGAGGAACCCGGGAAACCAGCCTGACTTTGCGAAATTGATACCAACGCTCTAGGCGAGCGCGTCAGGCTAGTTGATTACCAAGCTCGCATAGACGAATCCGTGAGGTGAGACGAACAGTCTCCATATTTTAAGGAAGCCCGAGTTGGTGAATCTTTGGCTTGCCTTCATCTGGCAAAATCACCTGGCGACTCCGACTGTGCTGAAGATCCAGATTTCTTGATCGTAGGCACCCTTTTTTAAGCTGATAGAAGACACCCCGGAGGAATCAAGGTTTGGTGAGCAGCCTTGACCTCACAAGTGGAGAAATGAATGTTCACCTACAGTCTCCACCATGGTGGGATTGGCTCCAACCATCACTGCAACCGATACCCGAAGAGGGCTCCCATCTGAAAAATCTCCTTGCCACATTGTTCATCAATTGTATGGGTACCGGCATGAATGACAATCTACCACGTTGCACCATGTTCGCAACCTGGCAAACTTTGGGAGGCCAGCCAGACTTCAAAAGTCATCTGAAGTACAATCAGATCTGGTCCGGGCACTGTAGGTTCACCGGATAGGCAACCAAAGCTAGATTTGTGTGGCGGCATGCCAGTAATGCCGCAAAATTTTGTATAAATATCCGGCTATTATTCAAAGTTTTAGTTATTTTTCTTATTTCAGTCTGTGTAGTGTTTTCTTTTCAAGTGTTCCGAGGAGGCAGTTGCCGGAGGTGGATCTGAAGAGCAGTTGCAGCGTGGGTGACTCTGTTGCCCAATGGATGAAGGCATGGATTCTTTGCGTCGAGGCGAGCTCGACACCTCGCGAGCCGCCAGAAATGTTGTCACATTTTGCACGGGGTGCAATGTTTTCAATTTTTGTAAGAGAGCTGCTCTTCCTTCTCCCCCTTTCTCTCTCTTCCCTACATTCTCATTCTTCTCAAAATTGACAACAATTGCCCTGAAAAATGGCTAAGTGTCAGGGCATGCTGAGGTGTTCAAGATTTTTCGGGCCATAAATAGGGGCGATAAAATGGAAAAAATGAGCCCTGGATATTTTATTATTACAGATCTTCTCGCAAGCTTTCCAACGATATATTATAATAGGCGATCGGGTCAGCGGATCAAAAGTTATGGCCCCGGAAGCTGAACCAGGAAACCCAGTTTTTGGTGCGAAGTGCGCACTTCGCCCAGTTTTGGTGCGAAGTGCGCACTTCGCCCAGTTTTGGTGCGAAGTTCGCACTTCGCCCAGTTTTGGTGCGAAGTCCGACTTCGCCCCTCTTTCTGGGCGCACCTTGTAAACACTTCGCCCAGTTTTGGTGCGAAGTGCGCACTTCGCCCAGTTTTGGTGCGAAGTTCGCACTTCGCCCAGTTTTGGTGCGAAGTCCGACTTCGCCCCTCTTTCTGGGCGCACCTTGTAACTGGCAAGCTGGCAGGAAAAATGACTAAGTGATGGGGCGAAGTTCGTACTTCGCGCGAAGTCCGAGCTGCTCTCCCTTGTCCGTGCAAATTCTGAACGGCGATGAGAATCAGCAAGTGCCGGTGCGCAACCCGACTTCGCAGCGAAGTTGAATTGCGCCCTTTGACCGGTGCGCAGTAGGGAAATAGTGCTACCCGACTGCGTTGTTTTTCACCTGTGCTACCCGATTGTGCTCTAATCCCGGGCGAAGTTGGATAGACTGCCTTTTAAGGCAGACACGTGTCAAGCAGCTTCATCCGACAAGTGTCCAGCTTTGGGATCTGAGCCAAGACATGCCGAGCAAAAGGACAAGCATGGGCCGCACTACTTATGCCATCTGCCTCATTTAAGACTGACGTGAGTTTCCACCTGCCTCAGCTACCCGCATCACTGTCAATATAAAGTTCTACCCAACGCGCTGCCACGTGGTTGTTCAACCTTCAGGGAGACCATGTCGAGGGTACAGTCCAGCCCGACAGAAGTCGAGCATCGGCAGCTTCAGCGGTCGCTTTTGTCAACTAATGTTTGACTGGGACTTTGTGCCCATTAATGTAACCGGGGGGAACTTTGGGCTATAAATACCCACCACGTTTTCATTGTAAGGTGGTGGAAGGGGAATGTTTGTTAGGGAACTACTGTGCTTACTGTAACCATGCTTCTGCATATAAATACAATCTGTATGCCTGGTTCTGTTCTACCGCTTTTATTTCTTATGCTTATGCTTTACGCGATTCTGTGTCATGGCTTGTTGATTCACTTCGGCATTTGATGGTCAGGCGCCTTTAGCATTATTTTTGTACTTTTAATTTTTGTATAATAGATGTGGTAGCAGTTCCATCAGTTATGTGTGACGTTGTTGGCCCGTATTTGGTGATTGATGCGATCCCCTACTGTTAGTTCCTTGTAGGGAATGTTTGCTAGGGAGCCATTGAAGCTGTGCGGTTAAACTCTCTACCTAACACATATACCTGGCTCTGATATATCTAGGTTTGTTGTCTACCCCTGTCAGTGTACGTATCTGGTGATTGATGCGATCCCCTGCTGTTAGTTCCTTGTAGGGAATGTTTGCTAGGGAGCCATTGAAGCTGTGCATACACTGCTTGTGTATCGGCAGTACGCCTAGGTTTTGCAGTTCTTTGTCATGCTTTGTGTTTGTATGCAGTAAGTAGCGGTGATTGGTGTGTTCCCGTACTGTTAGTTCCCCCCACCCAACTCCACTCTCATTTGTAAATTCTTTCCGTTTCTTTATCTCTTTCCTGCACTCTCATCTTACTAACCCCCGAAAGGAGCCGGCCTTCTCCGAAGATTGGCTCGGAAGGCATCTCTTCCTTCCGGCCTTTCAATGTTGGTTCGCGGGTCCAGGGCGCAATAGCGAGCAAATCCTTTCCTCGTGGCGGATTCGTGACCAACAGTAACCACTTGTTGGAAAGACTTTGAACCAGCTATCCAACGCAACTTGTGGAATGAAAATTTGATGCTCCAAAAAAATGTTATGCCAAAAAAGGTGTTAGGGGTCTGTAGTAAAATATTCCCTCTAAATAAGGATGTGAGGAATCTTTTAGAATATTTTTAAGAAGTTTTCTTTAAGTTCATCAACCTTTTTAAAAAATGTTCCGCCCTTTTTATAAAGTGCCTCTTGCAAAAAACCAATGCATGCAACAATCAATAAAAATATTAAAGTGCCCATATTTTTAAAATAAATTTTCTCCTCTAATAGAATAAAATTTGTGGATGCAATGTCGGTAGTGGACCTCAACATGTGTACAAACCCTTGCCTCCCACAAAAGCAATTGGTGACAAAGAGAATGAGGACAATACTCCAACCGATAGTGGACCTCGATACGTGTATAGGTTCTCCGAGATGCTATAATCAAACTGGTTATAGAGAGCAATCATGATGAGCAATGTAATCAGTGGCACAATGTTGAAGTTGGCCGACTAGTATAAATATTCCATGCAACCATTTAAGATATTGTGGCACTAGATATGTGTGGTTGAAATCTTGAAATAGATTGGAGATGGGTTTTTACTGCATCGATGTTTGTGAATCTTGTCGATCATGATAATCAATACTACATGACCTTTATTGAGTAGGAGAGTGTGGCATAGTCATTGAATCCAAAGTAATTTGATCACTTTCTCTCGTGCTTGTACGATATGGATTCCCATCAGAATATCATAGTAAGAACTTTTGACGTTGTGAGCACTGCCTACCTCACATCTCATAGTTACACTAGAGTCAAGAGGAGTAGCAACAAAAATATTGGAAAAGTAATCAACAACAATAGAGTTCATGCCATCCCAAGTATAGGCAACATCTCCAAAATCTGATTTAAGGGAAGAAATAAAGTTGTGAGATCTTCGAGCTAGAAGAGATTTGTGGAAGAAATTTGTGTTTCGATCTCCTTCTTTGAGCCATTGAATTCTAGATTTTTGCTTCCATAAGAGTTCTTCTTTTTTTTCCTATTCCTCTAATTGAGTTATGAGTTTAATTTCATTTGCACTTCTATTCTCTATGAGGCCATCTAAATGGATTTTCTTATTCAAATTTTCAAGTTGAGCAATAACTTCATATTTTTTTATTAACATCCCTAAACTCCTTTCAGTTCCAAGTCTTGATTTTGGATTTAATGTATTGCAGTCTTTTGGCAAAACATAAAACCTTAGTTCCATGCCTAGGCTTACCTTCCTTCCACCATTGTTGCACACGAGGTCTAAAGGAATTGTCTCTTAGCCACATTAATTGAAAACAAAAAGGAGAGAAACTCACATTGGTTTTCCACATTTCCACCATGACTGGCTAGTGATCCGAACCAACATTGTTAAGAGTCTTCACTTTAGGAATGTGACCATGGATTAAGAAATTTTTAGAGAGAAAAAAGCTTCCAATCTCTCCATTATACAAGCTAAACCTTGCCTTCTATTAGACCAAGTTATAAGGCCATTATCTGGTTGGATGTCCACAAGATGGAGGTTTGCAATATATTCGCTCATGAGGTTAGTGCTTTTGTCCAAATTTCTATTTCCCCCATTTTCTCATCCAAATAGAGGATGGTATTGAAATATCCTCTAATCAAGATCCAAGCTTCAAAAAAATGAGAGATAATATGAGTTATATCCTTCCACTATCTTCTTTTTTCCTCCAAAGCAGTTAGAGCATAAATAGTAATCCAGAGCATAATTTGGTTGGAATGTCTACTTTGAATAGCTATAGCCAAAAAACCCCAACTGCAAACCATATGGTGAATAACTACCTCTTTTGGGTCCCAAAGACAAGCAATACCACTAGAAGTCCCCTGGGAACTGAGGGAAACCACTTTTCCAGCTGGCCAAATTTTACTGGCAATTGAGTTCATATCCTCCATTGACATCTTCGTTTCTTGAAGGAAAAAAAGATGTGGATGATTTATCTAAATCATTCTTCTAATTTCATTTTTGTTTTGAAATACTCCCTTTGAGTCCTATAATATTTCAAGTGATGTTCTTCATTAATACCAGGGCTAAAAAAGTTGGAAAGGACATTAATCTTACCTTCCTCTACAAGTTTTTCACCTTCTTTTACCATATGATATTGATTGGTCTTGCGACCTGCTTTTTGATTAGAATCCATATTCAGTTTTTTTCCCTTGTTTCTTGACTTACTCCAATTGAATCTGAGATGGCTTCTAACCTTGAAGAATGCTCGTACACAACCAAAATTTTACTAGAGGGTTCAAAAGAGTCTATATTGGGACCTGTATTATTTGAAGTTTTGACATTTAAAAGATTGTTTTTCTTGTGTCAATTTTCTCTCTTTTTTTTCTTTTGAAAACCTTTGATTTGTTGGTTTATCTCCGATTTCTTCCCTTCATATTTAAATTGTAAGATTTTTGTTTCCATTATTTCATCTTCCTCACTTGGGACATCATTTGTGGAAATGATTTCAAACATATTAGCATATGACTTTGATTGATCCTTCATAACTAGTTTTTTCTGAGTGTTCTTCTTCTTACGCATTTGGAAACCTCTTGAGTTTATATATTATTTATTTTTATCAAGAATTTTATTTGGGCAAGCACTAGCCAAATGACCATATTCATGGCAAATTCTACAACAAAAAGGAATGTTCTCATAGTCCACTACTTGTTTCCAAGTGTCTTCCCCAAATTGTAATGTGATCTTTTTAGGTAGGGATTTGTCAAAATCCATTAAAACACAAATTCAAGCATAAATAATATGTTCAAAATTTTGAGTACAATCAACAATCATCATAAAAGTTTCTAAAGAGTTTCCAATTGAAGAAAAAATAGTAGGATTCCAAAATTCAATAGGGAGGCCAAAGAGTCTAACCCACACGGGAGCTATAGAAGGCATCTCTTCTTTGGATTTAAATTTATTATGCCAGGGCTTCATGAAAAGCCCCGCCCTTCCAAAAAACTAGGGATCCCCTTGAAAATTTTTCTCTCTATCTTCATTATTAGCAAGTAAAACAATAAAATAACCATTTGGATAAATATAGATTTGTAACTCACCTTTAGTTTTCCAGCTTTTTGCAGCCCAAACTTTGAAAGAAAATAGGCTTGGATGAAAACCCATGAACCGATAAATTAGTCCTCTTTTTTCCAAATCTTCAATGCCATTCTAAATGTTACCCATATCAAGCTTAACAATAGGAGTTCCATCAGCTGCTTTCAGACATCCTGACTTTGTTTTCCTAGGATAAATATTAGGCATTATTAGAGGTTTATGGGAAGCCCTAAGATTAATATTAGCATTGGGCTAAGGTTGTCCACCATGGAGGGTATCCCTAAAATTTATTTATGGGGTTGAGTCTTCGCAATTCTTACCTTTGACAGGGGTTTTCACAGTAGAATTATTTTATGGGTGCATCTTAGCACCGAATTAACTTGAGATCTGAGCCATTTTTTGATCAACTGATTGAAACTTGTTTCGTGATCTCTTTAATCATGGCCTTAAACACCGTGGAAAGGTATAATTTTCACTTTTATTTTGTACAAAAAATTGGAAGCCATTGTCACTCAAGTTCACAACATGATCTATTGAAAGATAGATTTATAACCCATATTGGATCCCCTACAACATATTCTGCTAAAATATTGAGCATAAACCACAAAAATATTGGCCTCTAGGGCCCGAAGGTCCTAAAAACCAACCTCTGGAGCTGCTTGCACTCAATCTAGATGAAACCCTTGCATAATCACTTGCCAAAAATCTTGTTCACATGTAGGGATGCGCTAGGATCTGTGTTGCTCCAAATGATCTAAAAATTGGTGGAGATGTTATAGGGTTTTTCAGGCATCTACCCTAAAAATTTAGCTCAATCCGAGTTCGAATGAGTGAGATATGGCCAAAAAAAGTTTGATAGTTTAGGCAGTTTTGTGAAAAATGTCCCTCCTCAATTCAGCTTCCACACCCTCAGCCCATCCCACCTGCAACCTTATAAATAGCTATCCTTGAAGATCAATTCTAATCAAAAGTTGGCTTCTCGATTTTATGGCCCCTACAAAGTGGTTTGTTGCATTGGTGAAGTAGCATATCAGTTGGAGCTTCTACCTTCCTCTCGCATCCATCCAGTTTTTCATATATATTGTCTTAAACAAGTTATTGGCTAAAAGGTGCAATCCCAGATAGATTTTCCATTACTTGATGAAGAAGGTCGAATAACTCTTCAACCTGAAGCAATACTACGATCCAAAGTGCATCATCTTCGATCCCGCCAAATTCAAGAGTTTTTAATTAAGTGGCAGGACCTTCTAAAAGAAGATGCTACATAGGAGCCTGAGAGTATTTTCCAGTCCTTTCCAACTTTGAGGACAAAGCTTTATGAGGGAAGGAGCCTGAGAGTATTTTATATATTGTTGGTATTGGATCACTTCACGTGCATGGCAGAGTAATGACACCGTACAAAGATCATGAGGGTGAGCATCGTGGATGCACTCTTGGAGGTGCTATCGAATCTCAACGATTATTTTGTACAACACACGTTGGAGATGCTAGATCTACTATGTACCGTTGTTGTGGGGCACATTGTGTCGAGAGACCACGCTTTGATAGTTTTGTTGCTTTTGAAGATGATCTTTAAGGTTTCAGATAGGGGTACCAAGTGCACTTCAAGTGCTCTATGTTGTGTTTGTGAGTGCAAGGATGCCCTTGATGCGTAAGAGATAACGCTTCAATCGAAGGCACTCATGCAGTTGTTGTTGATTCAAAGTGACTGCACCTTCTAGAGCCGAGGAGTGCTTTGGAAGATGATTTTGAGGACAACATCCACATTATCATAACCTACCAAAAATTTAGGCAGGACCTATTGGTTGGAGATCTCTCATTCTCCTTTTGAACCAAGCTGGTCTTGGGGGAAGAGGATACTTTCTACCAGTATCACTACTCTGATACCAAATGCTAGTCTTCTACTATAACCTAATATGACAAAACATAACTCATCTTCGAGCTAAATACCAAGCAATAACCTGACTAGATAAAACTCAAATCCTCAAATAAATACCATGGATGACAAAGGATATATAGCAAGGACGAAGAGGTAAGCTGGTGACACATGTCACCATATGAAACCCAAATGACACATGTCATGTGAAAAGTACACACATGTCGAGGGTATAAGAGGCTAAAAAATTTAGCACCGGATGGCCCAACACAATCAATAGATGCATTTCGAGCAAGTGCAAGAATTAGCTATGACAAATATAATTAATCACTTTTCCCTTTAAAAGAAAACATTATTGTTTTCAAATAGAGATCCTATGATTATCAACTAGAGTGAGGGATGACATAACAAGACTAGTAGGAAGTGATAGTTGGGATTGACCTAAAAGATGCTTGGCCTTAGGATATTTTGCAACTCATGCAAGAAACTAAAAATATGGTGACACATGAATACCAATCATTGAGTTGAATACTAGCCAAGAAGGAAAGGGAATTATAGTAGACAAAAGGTACCTTAAGCAATTATTGAGGAGGAGTTAAGGCACTTCAAAGCTAGATAAACATGCTAGCCAAGGGCCTAAATAAAGTCATACAACTCTCTGTTGAAGAAAAAGGATGAGCAAATAAAAAACCTCATAGATAGGCTCGCTAGTCAAGAGGTTGAGTTTATTCAAAAGAGAGATACGTTACAAGAAGAGTTGGAAGAACATAGACAGAGAAGTGAGGTAGGACGTTAGGGGAAATTGACCCTTATTAAGGAGGCTAGTGATTCATATTGGGATGAGATTGGTAATATTTCAATAGGGATGTTTCAACTGTTCAAATTCATTGATTCAATCATTGATCGAGATCTTCAGGTATGTAGTGAACCTAAACAAAGCCTAAATATTTTTTTTTTGTGGAAAAAATCCTATAAGGGATGCCATTTTCAAATAAGACCCAAGGAGGCAAGGGTATCTCGCCTAAATATAATTTTGACGAGGGTATAAGAGGCTAAGATATATTGGGTGAGCTAGCCACAATGTCATATTTTGAAATAATATCTATGGGGATTCGAGTTAGAAATATGACAACGTAGAAGGTAGTAAATCTCCTACAAAAGGAGCAAGCAATCCGATAGTGTGCAAAACAAGTGAATTCCTTGTATTTTACCATTAAAAAGCTCAAAGGGTAGGTTGATTCTCTAGTCAAAGGAGGCCTCCCCTCTCATTGGAATAAAGCCTATAAACTATATTTAGAGCTAGATTATTCTCAACTAATTAAGCTCCCATATTTTGACAATTAGTCATATCCTCCTATTGTGACAAATATGAATTGGGCAATAGGGCTGCTAGTAGAGATAAGAATCCAGACATATGAAGTTATTAATCAAATAAAAATATTTATTGCGATGATCAGATTGAGCTTGAAGCAACTTATGTATATTACAAAATGATCTAGTGCCCAGAAGATGAGGAGTGGGTAAAAATGAAGCAAATGCTAAATAAGTTGCCATCCTTTTAACCTTTTTTTGTTTTTCTTTTCTTTTATTTTTCCTTTTTGTAGATCCCTTCAATTTTGACTCTACATTCAATGATGAAGGCAATTATTATGAATTTCCCTTCAAGCAAGGAAGAAGACTTCTCTGAGTTATTATAATTGGAGTGATTTATCTACTACGTACAAAGTTTCTTGCCTTAAGAAGTTTCAGAGAGAAAAATATAATGAAGGCAAGATGGTAGAAAACAAAGAAACATACATCAAATGTATGTGAGAAGGTGTTGCTTTGCAAAAGTTCCAAGCAAGGGAGCAAAGCAAAATTCTCGAACACTCGTGCAACCCAGATTGTCAAAGAGGTGAAAAGTAAAAAAGGATCGACGAACAAAAGAGAGAAGAGAAACTTTCGATGATCGAAAGTTTCTAAAGTTTTGAAGAAAAGAGAAAAGAAAAGCTCTAAAAGATGAATCGTGCAAGACAAAAACTCTCAAAAGGTGAAGTTATAAAAGGTTCGATGGGAGGGTAAAAGAAAATACTTCTGCAAAGTATCCCTAACATAGAGTTGAACCCAATTTTAGAAGTTTTCATGTTTTGATGAGGAAGAACAAAGAAACATTTAGACAAGCAACCAACAACCCACATCCCTATCTGAAGAGACTAAGAGTAATTTAGGAGAAATATTTTGACAAGCAACCAACAACCCACATCCCTATCTGAAGAAATTAGAATCACTTTAAGAACAAAAACATAAGATAGAAAGTCACTAACTTGGAAGAGTCAAATAATATTGCAAGACATTAATAATAAGGTATAAGCTCCCACAAGGAGTAGATGAGCTAAACTAATGCACCATTATGAAGAGAGGGTAAGGATTACCTACTAATACCACTTAAGCTCAACAATCCAAAAAAAATGTGTGAATCATTGAAGACAAAGACATGACGCTTGCAATAGCAACAATCTAGAGCCTAAAAAAATTAATTGTAAAAGGTATCTCATTCAAATTTTTAGGATCCCTAGGAAACATAGATGAGATTGTCAAAGAGCTCCTACAAATATTTGGAGAGAAAATCTTCCCAATTGTATCTATTTTTTTTAATGGGTTATATGGGATTGAAACGAGTCCCACATGTATTAAATCATCATCACATAGTGGTATTACAACAAAGCTCGAATATTATCCATGTATTGTTTGGCAAGATTTGAACCTGGGTCTCCTCCTTTAAATGTTAAGGAATCTAATTGGTTGAGCTAATGCCACTTGATCCTCAATTATATCTATGAATAGTAGTTAGTTTGGCATTGTAAAGGATCAACAAGTTGTATAACTTTCTCTTCATTTTATTATGTATAGCAATACTTTGATTCTTGAGTGGTCTTGCAGGTAAGCTTTCAAGCACCCACTTTTAGCATATCTTGTAATCTTTCATATTCATATATACATGCTTAGGTCGTGACTATTTGTTTTGTATCTCGTTTCATGTATGGGTATGTTTTATGTGTGTATGTTGGAGGTCGTGACTACCAAATCTTTGTCCCATTTATTTTATATGCAAACTTGTGCTTAACATGATGAGAAGAGTAAGTGTTCATATTAGGGTTGTCAACACATTACACTCAAGGTTATTGTGTAGGGGAATATTATATTGATCTTGGTGCAATGCCCCCTAGTAGAATAGAGTAGCTTATAAATTTTAATTTTTGCTATCTTTGTGTTTTTTGTATTTTCTCTAACCCTTTTCCCCTGATCCTGGTGTAACATGATATAGTAGGAAGAGTGCTCATTACATCTTAAAAGGAGTCAACCTTATAAAAAATCTTTGAGGCACCTGATTGAGTCAAACCCCATGCTCTTGGAGTTGCTCTATTGTGTTGCTCCATACGAGACACAATTTTCCTGATCATCTAGTCCCTACGTTTGACGACTGAGACAATCAAAGAGGATAACAAAATGATTCAATCATTTACTTCCTATCAAGGAAGATATTAATAATCTAATTAGGCATAATATCTATGATAAATTCATTTAAAATATTTGGACTTCTCTTCATTTGCTAATCCCAAGTTCACCTTTTATGTAGAGACCTTTTTTAAAGTTATAGATGATTTGCTTGATAGATCAATATATTTACATTCAACATTGATCCTATGGTTTGAAAATTACATTGGAACAATTGAGAGCATGACCTCATCAACAAAAAGTTGAGATTGACCACAATATTCCTCATAGAGACCCAATTTGAAGATTATGTACATTTCTTAAGGTGAAGATTGAGGGACACAATTCCTTTTTTATCCTATATATTATAAATATAAGAGAGGTGTTATTATTTTTTGATTACATAGGAGAATTGGTTACAATAAGGGAGGTATTATTACTTATATAGGGACGCCAAAGGTAACTTATATAATTTCACTATCCTAACCAAATATATTTGGGTCAATTATTCTTTGATAAATGATTATGATTAGGTAAGAAACTATTCAAGAAAAATCTAATCCAATGTTGTTAACTTCTTCTTTCAAACCTATTTATAATGCTAATGATGCTAAGACTAATGATGCTAAGAGATGAGAAAATTCCTATATTCTTGATGGAAAAAGATGTACTAACTACTCGGTGGCTAGAAAATTTCACTTATAAAAATTCTTAATATTTTTGACATTGATAAATTTTGCAAACTTTAATATCTTAGGCTAAACAAATTACTACTCCATCCAATTATATGCTCCATTGAAGAATACAATTATTTTAAAGTGTACCAAGATTACTTTAGGAAATTGTAGATTTGTCAAATATTACAAAGAAAGATTTTATACATTTTTCTTGAATTGATTCTATGGACTCTACCCATATTACATCATAACCACATGGTAGTATTGCAACAAGTTTGACAATTATGCATAAATTACTTGACAAGATTCAAACTTTGATCTCCACATGGTAGTATTGCAACAAGTTTGACAATTATGCATAAATTACTTGACAAGATTCAAACTTTGATCTCTTTCTGAAAAATTAAACAATCTAATTAATAAAGTAATAATATTTTATACTTAATTAAACTTCCAATTTACTTTATATAAAAAATATAAACCATTTTATATATTATATGGTAAAAAAATTATAATCTCAGCATCACTATCACAAAGTCAATACTAACCCATTCTCAATAAATATATATAAAAAAAAATCAATCCATTATCGTGCCTCCAAGACTATAAATGCCTTTTACATACATGGTCCTACCATTGTTATGAGCTTTTCTATTAAGAAAGGAATATTTCCAAAACAATAAAAATTCAAAACATATCATAACAAAGTGTTTGTCTCACCCTCTAATTATTTACAGGTATATAGCTAAATAAACATGAAACAAACATGTCTTTATGTTAAATCTTCTTCATAATCCACAAAAATGGCCTATATAAACATGAAAGTCTTAAAAAATGATCATTCAAATAAACATGAAATAAGTTTTCATGTTAAAAAGTCTTCTTCAAGATTCCAAAAACAAAATAGATGTTTAGATAAACACGAATAAGTCTTCTTCAGAACAGGAAACAAAAGGAATCTTGAATATACATTATAAAAACATATCTTTGGAAACCGATTCCAATGTTAAAGGCTTGAGAATATATTTGGCATCACGTCGTCATTTGAGAATATATTTGGATCCAAGCAATCGAAAGATTTTAATTAAGTGATTAAAAAGAGTTTTAGTAAGTGATTAAAAAGAGTTTTAAACGACTTATCTATCGAACTCCGGCAAAGAAGACAATCGACATTACATCATATAAGACAGCAGCATTGCAGATGAAGACATTGGCGTACATTTCCTTTTTATCATACAGTCGTTAATTGAAATATTTATAATAAAAAAAAAGCATCCTTCCTTAATAGGGGTTTAATTTAAACGTGCCAATAACATCGGTTCTGAATCAGGGGCGGGATTCGTTTCTTAATCTAGTAGGTGATACCTAGACGGGTTGTACACACAGAAGGCCTAAAGATTTTTTATTAGCTCAAACTCAACATCCCAGAGAATATCATTAGGAGCTCAAGCATTGGAAGCTCAAGTTAGTTTTGCATTTTCCCCTTAAGTGAAACGCCAAATCGGGAAACCAGGTTGTTAGCTATCATAAAAATTGCCAGATTGGGCAATGGAGAAAAATGAAAACAGACATGGGTCCTTGTGCTCTGATATGACTTTGGGTCATGAAGATAGCAAAGTGGGTTCTTGCAATAAGGCCGAGAAGGATGTTCCCATGGAGAACTATGAATCTTCTGACAGAGTGGTTTCGGCAGAGGAAAGATATTTGAAAGGACCAAATCAGGAAGAAAATGATGTAGAGAGCGAGTTATGTGAAGGGGAGATGGGTCTGATCAGAACTGAATTTGGTCACCATGAAAAGGGGATGTCCAGGATAAATAACGGTAGCTTTGGGAGCTGCCCTGCCAGTGTTTCGGCATCGCAGGCCAAGTGGGCAGGGCTGTTTTTGCAGCAGCCTGATCGGTTCTATTTTGGGCCTCTTCAAGATGGGATTCTGCAGTCTCGGACGATTGTGGCACAGCTCATCAATGCTGAACACGTGGAGGAGGTTTCATTGGTGGACAATGCCACGACAGCGGTGGCAGTTGTGCTTCAGCAGGTGGCTTGGGCGTTCATGGAGGGCAGATTCCAGCAGGGAGATGCTGTCATCATGCTTCACTATGCCTATGGAGCTGTCAAGAAAGCAATCAAGGCAAGGAAAATAAAATTTCAAAAAGTAGATTAGGTATAAATTTCGCAACTAGATTTGTTAATTAGCAAGATAAGAAAAGTATAGTCTTAGAGCATTTTTAATAGAGTTGATGAAGTTAGATGCAGACGAAGACACCGATATGTTAGGAAACTCAAGAGTGCACTTTAAAAGGAATTGAGGGTAAAATAGATTTTTTTAAATTTTTATTTTAAAAATTGATTATATGAAATTGAACTATCAGAAAGTATGTATGTTTGTACAGAATCTATAAGTTTTAAATCGTAATTTATGGTGTAGAACATTTACTCAACCAAATGCCTTGAAGCTTATAAGTTAAACGTTAAAATTCACTGTCACATTGTTTGGTCTAGGATGTAAATTTCATTTTTTCCAATCCAATATTCCAATATCCCAAATACCTTGCGCTTAAAATAAATTTCTTTCTAATAAATTCTAATCAACTACACAGGTACTTATAATTACAAGTTTGAATTGTCTGTAAATGTCAGGTCAACACAATTAAAAGTTTGGAAAAGATTGAAAATTTGAATTGTAATTTTCAACGACGAAACTTCCAACAATTAATAAAAGAAATAGGAAGAATATAATAATTCGATGAACCTGAATTATGTGTAAGAACAGCAATAGAAAATATCTACCGACAGAACGCAACGTGCAGTTGAAAGCAGAATAAATCTCTAATTTCCCAGGAGTGAAAACATACTACTGCAAGAACCTCTAAGAAGAAGTTAATAATGGCTGTTGCTAGTCCGATGTGAAGCTGTATGATTTATTGTAAATCTTAATACTTGCAGAAACTATTACACGGAAGCCTTCCATATTTTCTCACATGTAATTGTTTGAATTACATAGAAAAAAGTTGAAATTAAATTTCTTAATTAGCACAAATTTTAAGTTCAAATTGTATGTTTTTCTCTTTTAAAATTTTTGTCTGGATTCAGGCATATGCAGGCCGGGCAGGGGCCCACATCATTGAAGCTAAATTGCCATTCCCAGCTGTTTCCAACGAGGAAATCATAAGCAAGTTCAAGGCGGCAGTGGACGAAGGCAAGCAGAAGGGTAGGAAGATCAGGTTGGCAGTCATAGACCATATAACTTCCATGCCCACTGTTCTTGTTCCTGTGAAGGATCTTGTTAGGATATGTAGAGAAGAAGAGGTAGACCAAGTTCTTGTAGATGGGGCTCATGCTATTGGGAATGTAGATATTGACATGCAAGACATTGGTGCGGACTTTTACACTAGCAACCTGCACAAGTGGTTTTTCTGTCCACCCTCTGTTGCCTTCCTCTACTGTAGACGGTCATTTGATTTAAAACTCCACCACCCGATTGTTTCTCATGAATTTGGAAATGGGTTACCGACTGAGTCTGCTTGGGTTGGTACTAGAGACTACAGTGCACAGCTCTGCGTGCCCTCTGCTTTGGAGTTCGCTAAAAAGTTTAAGGGGGGCATCGAAGCTATTAGGAGGAGGAATCATGAAAAAGTTGTTGCGATGGCACAAATGTTGGCTGAGGCCTGGGGTACCAAGTTGGGGACGCCTCCTGAATTGGCCTCATCGATGGTGATGGTTGCACTACCAAATTGTTTGGATGTTTTGTCAGAAAAGGATGCCTTGGACTTAAGGTTTCGTTTAAGGAAGGAATTTGCAGTGGAGGTTCCAATTTATTACAGGTCATTGAAAACAGATATGCAATCAAACGGGGAGTCAAGTTTCAGAGCTTATGCGAGAATCTCTCATCAAATTTACAATACCTTGGATGATTATCTGAAATTCAGAGATGCTATAGTTAAGCTTGTTGCAGAGGCTGCTAAAGTGAAGGAAGATGCTTGTTCATGACACAGGTAAAAGTTCTATCAGGTTGAATATCTGTTTTGTATTTTTGGTTAATGGAGGTGAGAGTCGTAGCAATAGTCCCTGGGAAAAACAGTCGTAACAACAGTCCTGAGAAAAACAGCCGTAGCAACAATCCTTGGAAAAACAGCCGTAGCATTAGTCTCCTTCCTCTTCAATCTGCCAACTGAATGGTGGATGAATGCTCCTCCAAAACCTTGTTTTTTTTCAAGTCTACAACACACTTAGTCCTAACATTCTCCCACTTGTATACATTGCAAGGACATAAAAAGAGGAAGGAAAAAGATTAAGTGCTAAGGGGAGACATCCCCATAGCTTCCTTGCACCAAAGGAACTTATCAGTGCTCACTGGCTTCGTGAGGGAGTTTGTAGTGTTCACGAAAGTGTCAACTTTCTGTATCATGAACTTTCTGTTTTCCACCATTTCCCATATGAAGTGATATTGAGTATCAATATGTTTTGTCCATGGGTGAAAGGTAGGATTCTTGGCCAAATTGATGGCACTCTGACAATCAGTACTGATTCTCATTATCTTGTGCTTGAAATTTGTATCCGAGCACAACCTCTATAATCACACTGCTTCTTTGCAAGCATTTGTTGCGGCCATTTACTCTGCTTTAGTAGTAGAAAGAGCAATTGTGGATTGCCTCTTACTCATCCAACTAACTGCTCCTCCAAACAAAGTGAACACATAGCCAATTGTAGACCTCCTGTTGTCTAGGTCACCAGCCCAGTTTGCATCAACAAAGCCCTATATGTCCAATAACCTGCCCTTATTATTAGTAGCATGATAACAAATAACAAAATCAGAAGTTCCTCGTAGATATCTGAATACCCTTTTTACAAAGGTCCAATGTTCTTTTCTAGGGTTATCCATAAACCTACTCAAAACTCCTACTGCTGGGGCAATATCTGGCCTAGTACAAACTATTGCATACATAAGACTTCCAACAGCACTAGCATAAGGAACTTTACACGTCTTTAAAATCCTCATTTGACTTAGGGCATTGTTTCAAAGAAAGTTTCGTGCCAACTGGTACGGGTACATTAACTTTTTTACAGTCCTGCATATTAAACCTATGCAAAATTGTTTCAACATATTTCCTTTGATTCAAACACAATTTCCTGTTAGTTCGGTTCCTTTTTATTTCCATGCATTTAACATTCCCTAAATTTTTCATATCAAACTTTCTAGATAATTGAGCTTTCTGTTCCCTGATAATATCTTTACTGTCTCCAATGAGAAGCATATCATCAACATACAAGACTATGATTAGAAGATGATCATCAACATGCTTAACATAAACACAATGATCAACTTGACTTTGAACATACCCAAGATCTAAGACATAAGCATCAAACTTTTGGTACAGCATCCTAAGAGATTGCTTTAAAGTTTAAACCATACAAGGATCTTTTCAGTTTACAAACCATGTTTTCCTTCCTCATAACCACAAAGATATCAGGCTGTTTCATGTATGTTTTCTCTTCTAGATCCCCATGCAGAAATGCAATTTTAACATCCATTTGTTCAACTTCAAAATTAAATACTAAAGCAATGGAAAGTAGGAATCTAATAGAATTTAACATAGCAACTAGAGAGAAAATTTCACCAAAGTCTATCCCCTTAACTTGGGAATAGCCTTTTACTGCCGATCTTGCCTTGTACTTTTCCAACTTACTCTCTGCATTGAACTTCTCAATCTCCACTTTTGAAGAGCTTGCCATTTAAAATGATTTTCAGATCAGACCTGCAATGAGACAACAAATCTCCCATGTCGACCAAGAAACCCACTACAAAGAAGATATCCTTCTCGAATAGATTAGTTCCAACACTAGCTCTGATACCAATTGTAGAGATCTAGGGGTTAATTAGTCCGATTAGGTACATTCAACAAGTCTTATAAATAAGATTTAAACCCTTTGTAGCACGGTGGTAAGCATTCCATAATAGAGGAATAGGATGACAGATTAGGGGCCAAACAAGACTGCAGTCAATGCAGTTCCAATCATCATTCTACACTTAGAACGACATCATCTTGACTTTGTATGACAATCATACTCCAACTAGTACGGCATATACTAGAACGACAAGTGTTGGAACAACACACTTGGAATGATGGTTCCACTAGATTGGCAAGAGTTGGATTGACTGGAACAAGTTCTACTAGCAGTCTGCAAGTGCTCCACATCACTTGGAATAGCACTCATTCTGGAACGTCTTTAGTCACCCAGCTGGAATGACACAATCATCACCAATTGGAACGACACTCCTGGCATTTCCACTCGTACTGCGTTTTGGACTGCAATTTCCATGTTCCACGTTCAGTCTGGAATTATGATCCCTGCACACAAACAATCCAACATACACTTCAACTACCAATGGCCAACACACGACATACATGTTACACAACATAGATATAATATGAGTCAATTGCATTACTTATGGTATGGTGTTACAGAATGTTGCACAATGCATATACAGTCTGTAATGTCTGCACATATGGCTTGCCAACACTCAACTCTAATCTCTTCTGGACACAATATACGCTCTATATACATACACAGATGATCTCCCAGTCTGCGTAGATGGTATATGGTTGTCTTGCGGTAGTCTGAAATGAAGGAGGGGGTCTATTTAACCTTTGTCTTGGCCGTTGCCAACAACGGCTTCCCAAGACAGTGCACCACCCAACCATCTTCATATTCCGATGTACATTTCTAACCTTAATGCACTATAGTTTATTTGCAATTTATCAAATCAATGATCAAATTGCATTACATTGCCATTTTGTCTACATTTGCATTTGCATTTCACATGCATTTCATTACATTTGCATTTGACTTTCATTTACATTTCATTTAATTACAATATTTACACTTAGTGCATTTTGCACTATTTCTTTTTCTTTTGAGGTCCAGAACTAATGCCTACACCCTTCAATGGCTGATCTTACTGTATAAAAATAACTAAAATAGAGAAATAAAAAAACATGGAAAACAACACATAATACAGAGACAGTGTATACCCTAGGAAAACCCTTTCGGAAAAAACCCAACATGGGAAAATGAGCAACAATTGTATTAGCTCTTCAATGAACTCCAAATACAATCATGTCTCCCAATATCAGCCGTAGCAACAGTCCTGGGAAAAACAGTCATAGCAACAATCCCTGGGAAAAACAGTCATAGCAACAATCCCTAGGAAAATTAGCCATGTAGCAACAATCTTGGGGAAAACAGATTTAGCAACAACCCTAGGAAAAACGACCATAGCAACAGTAGCCTTCCTATCCAATTTGCCAACTGAATGCTGGCCAAATGCTCCTCTAAAACTTTTTTTTTTTTTACAAGTATACAACACACTTAGTCCTAGAACATCAAAATATTACAAGAGAAGAATTATTTAAAGGAATTGAAGAGTGGACAGGAATCTACTTGAGTGTAACACAGTTATTGCCAGTGGAGATACTCAAGTGTAGAATGTTTATGCAATCATACAAATGTAAAATCTGCTTCCTTCTTAGACAGGAGTTTGATCCTCAACCCACATTAAGCGTCTAACTACTAAAGACATTCAAAATATTGTAATGTGACCAGTCCACTGAATGGTTGTCATCTACATCTATCATGGATGCATCTATGTTGGAGCAGTCCCTCCTGACAAGTAAGAGTCACAAGTGATGTCAGTTGCATCTGCTACAGTCTGCATCTACATTGCAGCTGCTCCTCCTGACAATGAAAAATCACAAGTACTGAGGACATACCCAGACTAGATGGGTAACTCATTGCTCTAACTGTGCTGTCAAGCTCCAGATGGCTAGGACACTTAATATGCCAAAAGGATGTGGTTCCATACTCTGTTATCTTATTGAACATTAGGTCCTTCCTGGTGTTGCTGCCTTTTTCTGCAGGTAACTACCTTGCCACTCATTTGATGCAAATTTTATGTTTTTTTGATGTAATGAAAGCTACATTTCTTCGTAGAAAAGTATTAAACCAAAAAAACATGTTATTTTTTAGTCCATCAATAACTTATAAATATGGTTAGTTGCTGTTACTGGTTGGTTGAACAACCCAAACTGCACTAAGTATCTGTTAGGAGTTATTACATCATAGCCCATGTGAAGTGGCAAGTGGTATAACCACCCCTTACAAGGTTTATGCATGTAGTATAGGACAAAGATAGTTGCAAGTATGGTTGAGAGTTTGTTATGCCTCAAATAGGCATTCTATGTGTTTAAATACCTATCACTTCCATAATGAAAGTATCGAAGCATTAGGTTCTAACATGTGGTGTTAGAGCAGGTAGAAGGAAGAAAATCTCTCCTTCTGATCCTCCTCTAGCTTCAACATAGAGAAGCCTCAAAGAGAGCACTCTGTTTGAGAAAAGAAGTTTCAAGGGTAAATTACCTTGTAAAAGTTTATTTAAAGAAAAGAGGCCTCACATACAGCAGATGAAGAAGAATAGTTCTTACTCACAAATCAAAGAGTGAAGTGGCCATTCAGAAGAGGTATGAGACCTCCACAACGCTTCCAACGGAGAAATAAATTTTCAAAGATATTGGAATTAGAGAAATGATTCTCAAAGAAATACCTTTCACACACAAAGGATGTGTGAACATTGTGGCAGAAATGGACACACTGTGAAGGAATGTTGGCATAATCCATTAAAAAATGGATCACCTTCATGAGAGATGAACCAACAACAAGACAAGTCATCATCAGACAAGCAAAATCAAAATTGGAGAAAGGCACAATAAAATAATGTAGCCGAGGAAAATCAAGTTAAAGAAGAAGAAGAAAAAGATCAAGAAGAAGAAGAACATGTGTTTGTTGCACAAGCACAACTAAGACAACACAATAATGTTTGGTATGACTCCAAACAAATGACAAGTCAAGAAAATTGGTTCCATTCAAATGCAACCAAGGACATCAAGAGCCAAGCACCTAAGAGTGAAGATGTACACTTAGAATGTGATTCTTCACCATCTATAGAAGAATTTGAAGTAGAAGACAGCAAAGATAATAAGGAGTGAATCAAACAAGCATTCAAAATTCAACCATCAATAACACACTAAAGAAAGCATGAATATGCGCTTTTCACAGACATCTTTTTCAGATGAACAATGCCAAGAAGAAGAGAAGATGATTGATTTCACTACATTAAGAGACAATCAAAAGATGAAATGGAAACTAGTTCGCACATAAGATATGACAACACACAAAAAATATTGGCAATCAGCCAATCAATGGTCGACACAGGATGCATGATAGCACATCATGCTAAAGATCAAAGGAAACAAGAATACATCATATATCACGAGTGAAGGCTTAATCAAATGAATGAAGCCATGACAAGGAAAAAAAGACAAGAGGTGATTGATCTTACCACAGTAGAAGACATTGATCAAGACAAGATTTGGCAGCAAGTCTACATGGCAGGAGAACATTTGATCTCATCAACTGATATATTTGATGAAGATTCTACACATTGAAGAGACACATAATTCAAAGCATTGAATGAAGTATTCGTAATAAATGGAGTGCATGATCGGTGGAACCCAACACTCCTAAGTATCAAAGTAGAAAGTCTACGTTAAGGGGGGGTTTCTCTCTCATCACCCTAATACATTAAATTTTAGCCATAAGCTAAAAATAGAGCTTTGGTTGAGCAAACAAAAGTATGTTTCCACTATCTTTCAGCGGTTTCACATGGATAAGAGCAAGGCAGTTAGGGTTCCAATTGCTGCAGGAACTAAGTTGACCACTGAACAATGCCCATCCACCTCTATGGAGATGGAAGACATGAGTTTGGTATCTTATGCTAGTGCAGTTGGCAGTTTGATGCATGCTATGGTATGTACTTGTCCATACATTGCTCAAGTAGTGGGCGTTTTGAGTAGGTTTATGGCTAACCCAGGACAAGAACATTGGGCAGCAGTGAAGAGAGTATTTAGGTATCTGGTTGGTTCCATTAAGTACCCTATTTGTTACCAGGGTTCTGTGGGGGCTAAGGCTCAAGGCTTCTAGGTTGATATATTGGGTTTTGTAGACTCAAATTGGGCAGGGGATGTTGATTCCAGGAGATCTACTAGTGGCTACATGTTTAGCTCCTATGGAGGAGCTATTAGTTGGATGAGTAAGTGACAGGCTGTGGTCGCTTTGTCCATGATAGTACATGGCGGCTATTCATGCCTGCAAGGAGGTTCTATGGTTGAAATGACTTTGTGCAGATGTGGGACTTGATCAAGGAGTTCTACAAATTTGGTGTGACAGTCAGAGTACAATTAGTTTGGCAAAGAATCTAACATTTCATGTGCAGACTAAGCACATTGATGTGTAGTATCACTTTGTGAGAGATATTATGGAGGATGGACATGTCAAGCTAGAGAAGGTGGCTACCTTGGAGAATGTTGCAGATGCTCTTACTAAACTAATCGGCACAAATAAGTTTCTATGGTGTGTTAAGGCTATGGGCATGGCTGCCCTTAGACCTTAGCATGGTTTCTCCTTTTTTGTATGATATTCGACAAGTGGGAGATTGTTAGACTATGGTGTCTCATATCATGTAAAATCTAATAATTAAATACCTTGTAATGGGATGTCCCATCAATTTTAGATAATGGGGTCCTAGAAGTATTTACTTATCAATTAATTATGTAAAAAGGTGATGAAATGATGTATTAAATTCAGGTGCCTAGGAATTAATTCCCTAATTGGATGTTGAGATTACTTAAAGCATGTCGGGCCCATTCTGAGGATAAGGATGAGCTGGGAGGTGGAGTTAAGTGAAGCAATTCCCTTAAATGAAAGGTGGAACTGGAGACTTGATGGATAGAGATGGAATAGTTAGAGCTGAGTTAACTATTCCATCTTATCTTATCCATACACAACTCTTTACTTATTTAAGGAAGCGTTGGAATTCATTTTGTATTATCTTCATCATTCAGGTTTGGCGTAGAGGAAAAAGAAGGATTTGGAGCTTTGTGTAGGAGGATTGTTGATTGCACATTTGGTAATAAATCTCTACACAGGAGATTGGTCCTGATTTTCTTCCTTGGGTTTTTTCCTGAAAGGGTTTTCCCTGTAAAATCTCTATCTATCTTTTTCTATGTGTGTGAATTTTGTATATATATTCTTTTATGTTCCTGGTATGAATTAAATGTAACTAAATAGAGATTGAACATTTTATTATGAGATTATAAGGAACACATTAGCTGCTGTAAAATGTTTCTTGTATAGAAATTAAGGACCGCCCATAAGAATATATATGGCTGTAAATCATTTCAGACCTCTGAAATGAATATACAGCAGACTGTCACATGTTTTGTTAACTGTAAATAACTTTACAGCAATTTTTCTGCATGTTCTATTTGACTGTAAGTGTAAGATAGCAGACTGTTTCCTTAATGTACTGGCTGTACATGAATTTACAGCAGGCTGATTGCTACTGTCCCTAGAAGATTAGTGTTTAGGAATTATTTCCACAGCTTTAATTCCTTACATGATCTTCTTCCAAGTGTTCCTCTTCCAAATGCCCCATTGTATCACAATGAAGTCTTGCAAATTGATAAAATTGAAAGGAAAATCAGAATCTCTTGGCCAAAGGTTTCATTCATCTCCTTGCACCTCATCCATCTTGCTTGTTTGCAAGGATGATACTTGGAGGGTTTGTATTGACTTACGAGCATTTAACAAATTCACAATCAAAAACCACTATCCACTTCCC
Source organism: Wollemia nobilis (assembly GCA_028583015.1). Classification (NCBI taxonomy): domain Eukaryota; kingdom Viridiplantae; phylum Streptophyta; class Pinopsida; order Araucariales; family Araucariaceae; genus Wollemia; species Wollemia nobilis. Next base: position 1,380,169 of record JAQPPZ010017240.1, on the reverse strand, counting down.
TACCTTGACAATTTTTTGGATCAATTTCAAGGCGTCAAATTCTTCAACAAAATTGCTCTTAAAAGTGGATACCACCAACTCAAGGTTCAATTAGAGGACACGTGGAAAACCACATTCAAGACTAAAATTGGTCTTTTTGAGTGGTTGGTTATGCCTTTTGGACTTACCAATGCACCTCCTATTTTCATGTAGTAGATGAATGATGTATTTTGAGATTGTCTTGATCACTTTCATGCAATTTGTGAATGATGTATTTCGAGATTGCCTTGATCACTTTGTTATCATGTATTTAGATAGTATTCTTTTCTTTTTCAAAACTTGGAAAGAAGATTTTGAGCACTAGGGACAGGTTCTTCGCACATTGCGATGTCATCAATTATATGCAAACTTAAACAAGAGTTATATTGCTTAGACATCAATTGCCTACTTGGGTTTCATTATTGATGCATGGAGTGTTCACGTGGATTTTGCTAAGGTAGAAGTTCTTTCATGGGTGACTCCTTCTACACTCATTGAGATATGGTGTTTTCTCGGTCTTGCCAACTTCTTCCACAAATTCATCCTCAACATTTCCAATATTGCCTTGTCATTGCATTAATTGACTCTCACTAATGTGGTTTTTCACTAGATTGATGCTTACTCCCATGCATGCAACATCTTGAGGCACAAACTGTATGTTGCACCTGTTTAAATACATCCGTTGTTTCACAATATTTTGAGATCGAGATTGATGCCCCATTGGTTGCCCTTGGAGTTGTTTTGAGACAAAATGGCCACCTTGTGGCGTATCACTGAGAGACATTTTCTGCTTCAGCGCAATTACTCCACATATGATAAAGAGTTGTATGCACTTCTCCGGGCCATCAAATATTAGTGACACTACTTATTTGGGAAAGAAACCATTGTGCATACCGATCACTTGCCTTTACAATTTTCAGTCTCAAAACAAAATTGAAGATGCATGACACATGAAGTGGGCTTCTTATTTACAAGAGTTTCTTTTGCTAATTAGGTACAGGAAGGGAAATACGAATTGAATCGCAAATTTTTTGAGTCATCCCCCTTCCATGCATGCCTTAATTGTCACTTCACATTTGGTTTTTAGATTTGGAGTTCTTCGTGAGCATATGATCCTTATTTTGGTTTGGCCTACAAGAGTATCCAACATCCAACATCTTCAAACTTGGAACCTTTCCATGATTTTGATGTCGAAGAAGGGTTGTTATACAAGTTTGACAAGTTGTGTGCATCCTGTGGCTACTACAACATTCTTCTCAAGGAAGCATAATTTACTCTCTATGGTGGTTACTTCACAAAACATAAGACTCTACATCATTTGCAACGATTCTTCTATTGGCCTCGCATGCAACAAGATGTTCTCCATTTTTTGTATCATTGTGCAGTCTATTGTTATTCAAACCTACCAATAGGAAGTTAGGTCGAAGTCATCCTTTGCCTCTCCACACTCATCCTTAGAAAAACATATCCATGGACTCGATTAGTGGATTTACCAGGACCATTCATCACTATGATTTCATCTTTGTGGTTGTCAATTAGTTCAACAAAATGACCTAGTTTAGTTTATCTTTTGTTGAAAGACCATTTCTGCAAATGACTTAGACCTATACTTGTTTGAATCTATTTGGTGATCCTGTGGTCTTCCCACCGACATTGTATTTACTCGTGATTTCCATTTTGTCGATCATTTTTGACGATCTCTTTGTAAACTCTTAGGTGTCTCCCTTAGCTTGTCCATTGCCTTTTATCCATGAAATGATGGTCAAAACGAAGTTAATAGTAATTTGATTCAAGTCTTTGAATGATCATCTTACATCTCCTACGAAGCAAGATTTGTGCCTTACCCACATTAAGCATCCATATAAGTAGGCAATTAGTTCCTCCAAAAGTCATTCCCTTTGAGGTCTATCTTGATTTTCAACCATTGGCTCCCTATGAGTTGCCTTAGGCTTTGCATTTCCCTACTACGACACGTCTTCAAAAAGAGTAAGATAAAGCAAAATCTTTAATCCAACATTTGCAATCTCTTCAGTCTTTGGCTGTTAATAATCTTCAAAAGGATCAAGAGAAAGCAACTTATGGATCAATGTTGTGTACCTCACCATTTTGAGGTTGGTGATTGAGTTGGTTGTCGGATATGGGCCTTACATCATCCTTTAGCTGTAGCGAGTGTCCAAGAATGCATTCTGTCTTGATCTTCCAACATACTTAGGCATCCATGACATTGTCAATGTTAATTTGCTTAAAAAACAAATTGACATTGGAAACCTAGATTTTGACCAGCTATCCAGTCGATGTTATTCCTGTCTTTCAGCTTCCATTTGATGCCGATAAAGCTTTGGACATGAAGACTCATCAAATTTTCCATGGCTTTACCACTTCCTACATTGCCAAACGAGGTCAGCTTCCACATCAATCTCAATGGTTTTTTCTCATCATATGCAACAACTATTTCCTTCTCTTTTGATGGTATTAGTCTATTAGAAACCAATGATTTCATTGTTCGGAGGCGTGATGAGTCTTTTTAAATCCTTCTATTTTTATTGTTGTATTGTCCTCCATCTTAAGCAAATTGCACTCCTTCAGTTAGCTTTTTTATTGGATTCTTTCCACTTTTAATAGATCTCTCTAGCATTTTGTTTTACTTGATTGAGATTTTGCATGCCTTTAGAAGACCTTAATTTTGATCTAATAAACATCCAAATTAATTTCCACACTAATGATTCATCTCTTCTTAATAGGAGATTGTTTATAATGAATCATTGATATGATGAAGGATATAAGTCCATGCATTGGGAGATCCAATTTGCTCATCCATGATCCTATAGCTATATCTTCCTTCCGAAGCGAATCTAAATGACTCATTCAACGTAATAAATAAGTTTTTCTTAGCGCTATGCATTGTGAGATTTTGGATGCTCGTCATCACTCTCCAAAACCTTTTTGGTGCACTCTTTTTCCTTAGAAATCCCCTCTCATGTGCATTGATATCCATTCCTGGGTCTCCTATGCTAGTTTAACCCACCATTCATATCTCTTCCCCCTCCCCCCACCTGCCACCCCCAAATCATGTCAACTATTCTCTTCAAGGGACATCAAAAGAGCTATACATAAATTATGCACTGCCAAGTCTATTGATTTTGAAGGATTTCAGGATGAGTTCCTAAAATATGGTGCTAAAGATATTGGTTATCCTATTGTAAAATTATTTAATGAGGTTGTTTGTTTTAGAATCCTTTCCTCTTGGTGACAATATATTATCCACCACATCCATAGATCTGGGGACTGTTTAGATCTAGATAACCAAAAAAATATCATGATTGGGCATTTGCTAAGCTTTATGCCATAATTTTGAATATAGAACTCGCAAAACTCCTATATTAGGGCAAATGAAAGGGAAAGGTGGTTTTAGAAGTGGTCATCAGACTATTGATCATGTCTTCACTCTCAAGGCTATTAATGAGGAGGCTCGTCAACAGTCTTCTAAAGTCTTGTATTGTTTTGTAGACTTTAGAAAAGCCTTTTGACATTATTGTTTCAAAGACTACATGGCATCAACATCTTGGAGCTCTTTGTCATAGACACCAAGATGTATTATGATGTAGTTTTTGGTTGTTTTCAAACAACTTTTGGTTTCTTAGGGGATGTCCAAAGCAACATTGGCATCAAACAAGGATGTCCTCTTTCTCCTTCACTTTTTGAGATTTACATTGATGACCTTGAAGAATTTATTTGTCAAAACACATATGATGACAATGGTTGCTTTCTACAGCATGTAGTGAGAGCTATATTGCTTTTTGCAGATGACTTAGTTCTTCTTGCTCATACTCTTGAGGGCTTACAAATACAGTTGGATGATATTGCTCGCTTTTGTGAGTTAAAACAGTTGGGAATCAACCTTAGGAAGACTAAGGTAATGATCTTCAATAAATCAAAGAATAAGCTTTCTAAGTTTCAATTCTATAAGGGTGAGTTGATTGAGATCACCACTGCTTACACACACTTGGGGGTTTAGTTTATAGGTGCTTCCCTTAATCTTCGACCAACTTCACAGTCATGCTTTTGCAAGGTATATGCATCTCTCTCAGTCTTTGAACACCAATATTTCTAGCATGACTTCCAAGAGATACCTACAAAGATGGGCCTCTTTGATGGCATCATCAAACCCTTAGTCCTTTATGGATCTGAGACCTAGAGCCCAAGTCAATGTGTGTTGATTGGGTAGAATTAAGAGGGGCCAAACTATTTTGGTTCAGTGATTTATCTAATGTAAAAAAATAGTTCCACAATGTATTGTTTCCATTAGTGACCACACCTTAGGCTAAGAGCAATACTCATATTTGGCACTTTGCTTCTCATAATGGATTTCCCCTAGAAGCACTTTTGGTTCTCCCTGTGGATAGTGCTTAGAAGTTATTTCTCTTCTTTAGTCATTTGGCATCTCCATAGATCGATTACCTCCTTTCAAACACTCTTTAAATGCTCCTCCCTATCTTCCTAATAAGAAAGTGATTAATCAAGCAATCAAAGATGATGTTTGTCATCTGTATATTTAGATCACTCGGTTCCCTCCAACCTATCAATCCTAAATTGGCCTTCTACACTAATCATTTCTTGAGGATTGAAAATAGCATTATTACTTGTCCTAATTATATACAACTTCATTGGACACACAACCTTAGGTTTCCTTTTAGTCAGCTCAAAGTATGCTCACATTAGTGGCGAGTGGAGACAAACCACCATATTCCTAAAGAGGATAGGGTATGTTGTCTTTGTGTGGAGACTATAGGACATTTTATCTTCAAGCATCCTGTTTATCACGAGATTCAAGGGACATACTGTTGCTTTTATAAAGACTCAAGCGGATCGCTTGCTGCTTTTTTCAGCTATCCTAGCCACATATGCTTGCCTCTATACCTTCAAGAAACTATCACTCTTCAATGTCGGTTATTACAAGGGAGATCGACTACCACTCAACTAATCACCTCATTCTCACCCTATCTTTGTTGTCAAGAGTAACAAGCCGTCATTTGAAGCTACAACTCTCTAGAATGTTGTTCCCTTGACTGCATATAAGGATGGCTAATAGGGTTTTGGTGCTTTCTTCTTCTTGAACATAGTGAAGCAAGATTGTAGTTCTCCGGCACTAGGTGTTAGTCATCCCTCATGTACCCAAGAGTTTCAAAGAGATGCAACTTATCAATTTCCTATATTCTTCTATTGGTTCCATCGATACGGATGTTAGAAGATTCTTGGGAGGTCTAACTTCTTGTCCTCCTAGGATTATCCAACCAAGCTTCCTTAGTCTCAGCCATTCCCCTAGGAGCATCTTTAGATCCTACGTTGGCCCTTTTAGGATGGTTGTTCACAACGATGATTGTGCTTCTCCTTTGCATCTCACTACAAATTAGTGTTGGCACCTGGATTCACTGGAGTTCGTTTCTCTCTCTCTCTTTTACCTTGATTGTTGGCTCTCCCTTCGTCATTACTTTTAGCATTTTAGGATTTAATCATTTGGGTCCAACCTTCAAGGCTGTAATTTAGTGTCATACAATTGTTACACTTTAGGGTAGTTTATTCTAGTTTCTTTACTCTAGATTAACTTATTTTCATAGTACTTTTTGGTTATTCCAATGCATTATAACAAATCTTTTTGACAAGTCTCATTGGCCTACTTTGGTCATCCAAATACATTAATAGAATTATCTTACTTTATCTTATCAATAGCAATTCCAAATGCGATGTTCTTATACTTGTATCATATTTGTACTATATTTGAGATATATATTGATACTATATACTTTCTCTACTAATAGTCACACCTTTATAAATCCTTCGAAGGCAAACTACTATCAACGTTTTCAAGGATATTCAAATAAAAGGATGAGAAGTCCAATATAAGCATGCATTACTTAAGTAAAATCCCAACACTTTTAATACCTTAAAGAATATGTACCTTTTATGAATATATGCACAGGACAGCTGGTTAAAAGATTGATCAGGAATTACATTCTTTGGCCAGCTTGGCTTGTCAATTGAAGCTTATTGAGAGTTGCCATAGATTATCAAATATAGGCATAGTTGAAGCTAATCAGTTGAGCCTTAAGGAAATAATTTTCAGATACCAATTAGCATAATGGGGAGCTGCCAGCCACAAGAGAATTGTATGGAGAATAATTCTGATGTCATTAGATACATTCAGATTTTAGACACTAGTGCCCTTTGGGTGCAGAGAAAGGTTGTAAATTGTCAAAACTAGCCATTCTATTTGCTCTTGCAGCACTCATCCATATAGTGGCAGGATCCATACTAGTATCAACAGTGGACAGTTGTGTTCTTGGTTAAATAGAAATACTATCCAATAGATCATAGACATTGAGAATCACAAGATTGGCTTACATGTCATTTTTCTCTTTCATTGTTCAGAACTATTCTTCCTCTGAATTGTCTGTCTTAGACCTCAGTCAGCTGCTACTTGTGTTTATGACATGATGGACATTTCATCGTTTAGCCCATTTATGGTACTGGTCAACTGTGAATTTCTGGTTTCCATAGTCCAGACTCCACACTATGCGTTATATTGTAGAATGATAAATTTCTCCTTGTGCAACACTGTTAATATTGGCTGTTTAATATTAAGCCTTGTTAGCTTTTTTGATAGATTATCTTTCAGAAAGCTTTATCTCAGGGTCAATTATATGCCACTAATCAAAATAACTATGACCCTCAATATTGGAATAACAGCAATATCTCATAAATATAAATCAAATATACACAATATCAAAAGATTACAAGAATTCAGATTGATTACATTGTCTGGAGCTTTGCCTCCAATATATAATTTTACATGACTTTTCAGTACTCTGACTGTTGCTCTCCTCTAACAGCTGGGAGATGCATCTTTTCATATTCCTCATATTGAGACAAAACTCTCATCTTGCCACATATCAATGTGACTCTTCATTCTCTCATATTGACACATACATTATATAAAATATAAATCAACTACCAAACTAATATTACAAGGGGGCCAAATAATGTAATACTTCCAACAAGCTTTTCTTTACGAAGATAAACATTTTCCTAAAAAATTAAGAAAAAGAACAAAATTATGTAACTATTTTGTAAGGACTATGTTGATTTTTTGAAATAAGCAATTTTGGCTAGTATATAAAATCAACAATATTCTAAAGGAGTTGTAATAGTTTGAAATCTCTGGCAGCAACTAAGAATTTTTGGAATATTTTTACTTTTTTATGTACTGTACAATGTAAGTATGCATATCAAAGTCATGAAGATTGTCCATGTACATGGAGTATGGATAAAATATGAAATTTTAACATGATGTGAAGTACAATTATTTACTATTAAAAAAAAAAACATAAGCAGTATGCAAATTAGAATAAATTGCAAAGTCAGAATGAAATTCATAAACAAATGAAATATTATTAATGTCCACGGTGGGTCAAAAAAGACCCAAGGGACTATAAAAAGGACAACAATAACTGCCAGTGAGCGGGCCAAAGCACCCAACAAAGAAAGAAACTAAGATAAATACAAATACGCGACCCGAGAAGTGGGCCAAAGGGAATGGAAATAAAGAAGAGGGAAAGGGGGCTGCAGTCCAAAAGAGTGGAGTGCACGCCAAGAAGAACGAAGGGGGAGAGAAAGGGAGAGAGAGGGGGGGGGGGGGGGTAGCACTAAGGGGCAAACTCCAACACCTCATAAACTAGTCTCTCCTAATAGTCGAGGTCGAAGAATCTATGTTGAAGAAATCCATGATTTGTCTTTGTCCATCACTAATCCGGGGCCCCAATGAATTGTGGGTGTGTTGTCTAGTGACCTTGCCTCTGTATGAATGGGCTGATATGGGGCGTTTTCGTCCAGTATCACTCGGTCCGTCAGAGCTGGTAAAGTAGGTTGTGATGGGTCGATGGTGAGGGGGGCGAGATCCATTTGGAGGAGAGCTTTTCTGTCGACGAAACTGAGTTGTCTCCCTAAAAAAGAGTGCGAGACATTGCTGGTCCAGGTATCTGAAGAAGGTGGATAGAGATCGAGAGTTATCCCAGAAAAGGCAATGAAATCTCCCTCGGATCTCATAGTAGATGGGACATCGAAAAATAAAGTGATGGAGGGTTTGAACTTCTCCCAAGGAACAAAAAAGGCAAACTTGCTCCTCCCTCTGAAGATGGTGATCTGACTCAGCTCGAAGTTGGTGGGAGCACATCCTGATCTTCCCAATCGAGATCCGAATGTTATGCATTGTGTGTTGCTGAAGGTACTGTGGGGGGACTATCCTGCCGTCTTGAATCTGAAGGAAATGCTTGTGGTAGAAAGACAATTTGGGGGAAAGAGGGGCAGCGGGAGAGATCCATGTGCAACTGGTATACTGGAGACTAGTATCCTTTTGGATCTTGTGAAGCACCTTCTCCTTATTAGTCCGAGAGGGGGAAGAGCACCCAAGGAATAAGGGGGAAGCCTATCGATCTGTATTTGAATGTTGGCCAAAAGTGTAGAGACCTAAAAATACCAACTCCTCCAACCCCCCTGAGAACTCGGAGAGAGGTCCATTGAGGAGCGAAGGGCAAGGTAAGCGTCCTTGTCTATAGCCCAAGGGGGTATCTCCTAAAGTACAAACCTTGTGAAGATAGGCGATAATCAAAAAGATGATCTCAAGTCGAAGAGGAGAGGCCCCAAACTCTGCCAGAATAATAGAACGGGGGACCATACCCTTGCAATGAATGAATCTTTGAAGAAAATGTGTTTATACTCATTCAACACGAGACCATTGAGTCAGGCCAAGATTGGGATCTCAAACCACTGACCCATATGTAATAGTTGGCTTGACCAAGGTGTCAAAGATTCTCATCTTTACAAGAATATCCTAGAAATGTGCTTTGAATTTATTCCTCTCGAGCAAAGACAGAGCTGCATACCCCTAACACACTCGGGCGTGGGCGGCGGATTCAAACCAAAGGTGGGTCCAGTGAAGAGAACCCCCAAGTACACATATGAGGTGGTGATCTCAACCTCCTGCCCTTGAAGAAAGAAGTGGAGATGGGATAGAGCCTCTTTGGTAGTATTGAACACCATAACCTTGGTCTTAGAAAGGTTCAACTGTCTCGAGTTACAAACAACGGCTAAATTATCCAAAAGACGTTGAAGCCACTCAAGAGACGAAGCTAGAAGGACAACGTCATCAGCGAAGAGGAGGATAGAAATCAGCACAAGATGGAGAAGGCAACCGTCCTATGCTTGTGCGTTCTCTCGAATGAATGACACAAGATCGTTAATGAAAATTCCAAAAAGTATTGGAGAAAGGGGGCAACCTTGTTTCACTCCTATGGTGCTTCCTGTGGAGAGTGAAACCGTCCTTTCACAGTCGCTACAACCGCGAAAATGCCATCATAAGATGTCCAAAGATGCCAACTGACCGAAGTCTCTCAAGAAGTAAATGTCGAGGCACTGTATCAAAAGCTTTCCTGAAGTCGACAAAGCAACATAGACTCTCGAGGACCTGGAACACACCTCTTCAATAATAGCTTTGAGGACTAGGATATGATCTACGGTTTTGGTCTTGTCAGAAACCAGCTTGGCCCATGGCCCTGTGACCCTCCTCCAACCTTTGTGAAAGAAGCACATCTAATTTTGTGGCATAGAGCTTGGCAAAGACATGCCCAATCATGATAGTCTTGTAATTGTTGGGTTTGTGGGGATCTCTCGCCTTATGGATGGGGTGGATGATATGCTGAGTCCAGGAGTTAGGGAAACCCGAGCAGACAAAAAGGTTGAAGAGATCGGTGAGGGGCCCAACAAGAGGGTCAATGCCATGCTTCAAAAATTCCGCCTGTAACCCATCCAAATTTTGCTTTGCTTATACAAAGCTTCCGAATAGCCTGCTTAATAAGCCCAGTAGAGAAGAGGTGGCAAGGAGGGGAAGGAACCTTAATAGGAGGTTGATTTGGAATGGTGTAGAGGGATCAGACATGAATGGTCCAAGAGGAAAGATTGATCCCATGATTGACCTGGTCACTGGGAAGGATAAGGTGCCAAAAGGATTTATGAGAACAGTGAAGGGAATGAATGAGATCCAATCTACGCTGAGAGAGGAAGAGACATTTCTTCTTCTTGAGGAGCAACCTGTAGTCTTTGTGGGAGGTGGCAATGAGTTGAGAAGAGTACCGAATGACATGTTTCAACCTTCCGTGGGTAGACTTACAATCCTCGTCATACAAGATGTTGATGGGACAATGATCGAGAGAACGAGGGCGAGGAGGGGGGCGGATGGTGTGGGGGTAAGAGTCCAATGCTGCCCTCCAAATGGCTTGGACTAAGAAAGCAAAACGATCGGTAGCAAGGGGGAGAGAAGACGACCTTAGGAGAAGTTGACTCAAACGGTCCATGTAAGTAAAGGAATAGTAGTAGTCAAAGTCTATGGAAACCCGAGGGGCGGGGGTGGAGGAGTAATAGGAAGGGAAATAACGGAGAAAGTCAAAGAAAGGAGTGATCAGTAAGGGGGGGAGGGGTAGCAGAAACGCTGAACCGAGAAATAAATGGGATGAGGGTGGTGGAGGAAAGAACATAGTCCACAACACTGGCACCACTACTGTGAGGAAAACAAGTGAACCCACTAGAATTTGGGAAACAAGATACACCGTTGAGAATAATGAGCTTGTTGGATTCACCCAACTTAAAAAGATGCTTTTCGTAAGCAGTAACCTTTGTGTCGATGGAGGTTCGAGCAAAACCAAGGTCATCAGGATCCAATTCCCGAGTCTCCATCTCGTCTATTGTGAGGTCATGGAGAGAAACCTGCATAGATCCGGTCCAAGCATTGAAGTCTCCCAACAAAAGCACCTCCCTTAAAGCCGAGTACCTAGTGATGTCCTAAACAAGGTACTGAAAAGGGTCTCCATCCGTGTGTATAGCAAAATTGGACTTGGTGGGAGGGAAGTAACAAATGGCAATGAAGATATCTCGAAGAGGTGGGTGACGACGAATGTTGATCCATAGAAATATGGAGTGGGGATTTGAAGAAACCAGGGTCACAGAACCCTGGAGTCTATCCTTGATAAGAGCAACGACACCTCCTAACCTTCGACCCCCCCAGAACGCCGAGTAAGTTGTTGACAACTGGACCACCAAAAGTAACCAATGATATTTGGTAGGGACCGCTTAGGACTCTCATGTGTCTTGCAAATGAAAATGATATCGTGTCCGCTAATCACATCAGCAAGGGACCCTGGGGTAGACCATGTCATACCATTACAATTCCAACAAGCTACAACCAGCTTGTCGGTCCCCTCCCTTCCGTGCCGAAAGAGTCATTTAGTGGGTAAGGGTTTGGACCACCCTGATGGGGGGGAGTCCCTGATCACTGCACACAGAATTTTGATTATTGCCCATTTGTTGGCTTTTTTAGCTGCAGCTATCTGTTCTTTGGCTTTCCTCAATTCATCAACCTGAAGTTGCGTAAGGTCCTCATCAAGAAAGATCTTGTCCTAGAGATTAAATAATTTCTGTTTGGCCCTCAAGGCCCTTATACACTCTTCTGCATTCTTGAAATGGATGACCAATGTGGAATCAGGAGAGACCCATGCTTTCTCGACGGTGATGTCTGTTAACTTGAGAGTATTATGAATGAAGGTATTGCTGACTTGAAGTAGATCTGTTGGTTTTGGCACTCCACAGACCCTAAGATTGAGGGCTTTAGCATTGCGAACCCTTTCCTCTTCAAGTTTAGCCTGGACAACAAGATCAACTATAGGAAGGGGGTTCTTCTTCCCGGCTACAACCTGAACCCAGGATTGCTGGTCTGCTAATTTCTCACTTTGTTCAGTTGATGCTTCCTTGAGACGTTCTTGAAAAAGAAAAAAGAAATTGATGGTTAATGTGACCTTAAATCCTTGACATACACAATTCTTAGATAGCAAACCTTTGCATACATCTTCGCACCCAGTGCTCTATGTTTGTAAAAACTGAAAGATAGGAAGCTTTTTCAAGTTAAAAAAAACATGTGTGATAAATTTAAGTGGAAAAGAACAATTTGGGAAAAACACAAGAAAAATGAGAAACATTTTGATGTCCATACTTTCTTTTGCATCCAGCCAAACTTAACTTATTAGTAAAATAGTATTTACAAAATTACCGGTAATTATCAAGGCTGTAGTGTCCAAGAAATGAGCCTTTAATTTGTAAGGTCGTCCAAACAAAAGTCATTTTTCTCCTTTTCTTTGACACTTTGCTACTCTGGTCCTATCCTTCTCTCTCTAATGACATTTCCACCCATAGTAGCGAAAACTGGCAAAACTCACCAGTTTTTTTCTGATTCCAAGTCTGATTTGGCTTTGCCAAGTCACTCAGGATTGGGACCTGGATTTTTGAAAAAGTAAGTGATTTTTTCAAAATTCACCAATTAATCAGGAATTGTGATTTTTTTGTCAAAAAGTCGTGAGTCTTGGTCCAAAAAATCCTCTGGTGTGGGACAAGGCTGGGAAATGTGATAAAAAGATTGTTTTTTTGATACTTAGACATTTTATTTAAAGAAATGTTTCAACCTGCATATTACACATTGATCAAACCCTAAAACTCCATGTAATCATATAAAATCAACAAAGATTCAAGTCTAAAATCATATGAACACATGTCAAACAACGTTCTGAATCTGTCTGAGCAAAAAACAGTTAAAATCAAGTCCATAAACTTCCTACAAGCTAAAATGTTCTAAATCATCTAAGGCACTTGGCTCTATATCATCACCACTGGATTCAGCATCAAGTTCAGCAGTATCAAAGTCCAAATCAGCTCCATATTCTAATGTTTCTGGATAAGACAAGAGCTTTGAAGAAGAGGAAGATGAGTTTCTTGCAACTTTGCATACAGACTCACAAATTGTTACAAATGTACACAAGATCCCCAATTTTCTAGAAAGCAACTTGCTCCTCTTTGATTGAACATTATCAAATCTGCTTAAGGTGCTCTAACATGCGGATGGACTTACCCCTTGACTTGAGATTCTAAGCACAAAGTGTTGTAGGTCAGGTGCACCTGCTCCATGAGATTTCCACCAAACTGCTCCATCAAGATGAGAACTGTCATCCTTTGCTGATGCACATCCAAATATACATTCTTGCAATCTATAGGATCTATGTTGGTCTCTAATTTTCCTTGCAACATCAATATCTGGAACAAGCTTATCAATGGCCTCATAAAGCCCACTCATGACCTTATTGTCACTGTCGCTATCTATCTCAAACAGTCTAGGCTCCAAATAGCATGCCGCTGCATGCAAAGGAGTGTGCATCATCTTCCACCTTGCATCAATCATTTCCCAAATTTTTGTGTTCATCTTCTACATTATTGAATGCAACCTGAATTGATTCTTTACAACAGTCTATATGCTCATAGATCATGCCAATACAAGGGGTCTTGCCATCAACTATGTGTAGTTTAAGGCTTTAAGCTTGTATCACTTGCCACTTTCATGTGTAGTTTAAGCTTGTATCATTTACAATATTAATTTTTGATTTGCATAATGTTAATTCATTGTGATATGCATGAAAAAACATTTTTTTCAATGAAAAATTGCATTTTCTTTGTATTTTTTTGCCTGTTTTTTGCAAAGTCTTGAGTTTTTCTGACACTTTTGCCTTGCCGATTCCAATTTTCTCAACTATGGCTACGGCTGATATTGGGGTTAACGATTATATTTGGAGTTCATTGAAGAATTAATACAAGTACTGCTCGTTTGTCCGTGCTGGGTTTTTCCCAAAAGGGTTTTCCCAGGGTGTATATTGTCTCTGTATTTTGTGCTGTTTTTTTATTTCTCTATTTTATTTCTCTTTATATAGTAAGATCAGCCATTAAAGGGCTTCGATCAGATTTATAAGACTTGTTGAATGCACCTAATCGGACTAATTTACCCCTAGATCTCTACATGCTGGAGATTATGTTTAAAGGGGGGTGGTTGGAGTACAAATATTAATATCCAATATTAATATTTACGTTATGATTAGGTGCTGGATGGTTATACACCCAACCACCACTTGACATCCCTATTTAAAGAGCAGACACCATACATTTTACCTGATATATAATTTTGGTGTGTACCTTGTGCACTAACCTTATGCTGCAGCAATATATTCGTTTTATCTCCAATTATTGTTTTATTCTCATTTTGATGATAATCCAGATAGATTTATGCTATTGTTGTTTCAAGTTAGCAGGAATCTTGCAAATATTTTTTACAGATTGTTTTAGCTATATGGTAATCATTAACCCAGACTAATACGAGGACCTTTGACAAATATATTACACTCCTAGGCTAACATTTTTTTCATATTTCTCATTTTTGAAATTTCTCACATGTTATTCAACAGTGATAACAAAAATTTGGTGTGATTTGTTGAATATTTTAAGTTTAGGTTGACTCACAATGAACAAAAAGAGAAACTAGAAACAATTGCTTTCATTTTTTCCACATTATTTTTATAGAATCCAAGCACATTATCCATAGAACAAAGATAGTGTTCCTTGTATATCATGTAAATTATGGATCTCTCTTAATTTGCAAAATAGACAAAAGAGCATATATGCATATGGCACGGAAGCATATATCCCTAATTTCAGGAGATAGGTCCCCACATACCCCTGTTCCAAGGATTGGGGGATAGGGTGGGAAAGTCCTTGGCCATCCTGAAAGTGGATGAAGGGGGAAAAATCATGGAGACAACCTTAGGGCATCCCTCTTGAGAACAACCTATCTTGAGGATGTCCTGCAAGTGTGCTGGTGAAAGGGTGACACTTTACTCATTACTCCTTGAGAGTCATAGGGATGGGATGTCACCCATGGGGACAGGTATCAAAAAGTTTTTAGTCCCTATAAAAGCACATTCTACTAGAAATAAACATAAATATAAGGGGTCTACAAAGGCCTTCCAACCTAATAAACCTTAACAAAATGGGGGTAAAAAAGAAAGAAAAAGAAAAACTGCATATGCTCATGATGAGTAGATATCTACATCCACACCCAAGAGGAGAAGAAAACAAGGGCAATGGAGTCTCTGATGCATAGAGCGAGCTTGAAAAAGGCAAGTTCTAGTAGCCTTGTTTTAGTTGTGGGAGTCTTGTAGGCTAATTGCAAGAAAATATTATAGTATATAATTAATTAGGGGAAATGGGTACTGAAGGGTCATGTCTTGAGTATGCTAAGTCTATGAAAGGATACTTAATTTATACCAATAAAGTGTGTGCTTCATAGAGGAAAGGAGAAGCCAATTGGTGGTGTTAAGGGTGAAAGATTAACCCCAAGTGTTGCTCTCTACTTCTTGACAAAGGCGCTTATGTGAATATTTTATTTATATGTTTTTTCCACATGCATATAATGTACGAGTGCATGTGTATAATACTCTGTTACCTTTATTATTGAAGATAGATTTTATTTTATTTTATATTTTTAATTATGAGATATTGCACAAGGCTGAAATAGCCTCACAAGCCTTGTTCACATCTTGGGAGCATATTGGGGGTGAATTGTGGGTGACAAATTTCCAATAGGAATTGAGTCGGAGGTAAATGATTATGGAATCAAAGGATTGGGCTCTTTGATTTGTGATTGTATTTTGTTTTATCATTGCCACCATCTAAACTCAGAATTTTCAATTTTGCATCTATTATGGATAATGGATCTATAATTATATTTTCTTAGAAAATAATTACCTTTACTTAGGGGATCATCCTTTATTTGGGGAAATGGTAAACATTTCCAATCCACCCACAAAGTGCCTGAAATGTGAGATGACCTGTCCTTTGCTGAGTCATGTTGCCCTAACGAGGGCAATGCTTGGTAGTCCCTTGACTCTCTCAAGGAAATTAAACCTTTGCATACATCTTAGACGTTGATTCCACTATTTGACACAAAAAGAAAATCTAAAAAAGGTCTACCCATCCCATTGTCACTTCCATTTAGATTTTTATGCAATGATTGGAAGGATACTATGAGTGGCAAGACTAGTGGAATTTGATGACTGAATGAGAGGTGATTTGACAAATTTTGTGCAAAGTAACAACTGTTAAATATAGTAATAAACACCTGATTAAGTGGAATAGTTCACTGATTTTTTATGGGAAGACATGGGAATATTTCATCAGACATTACATTTAGCAACATGCCATAGAGATGCAAAAATTTCCAGACCTTCCACAAAGTCCTCAAGTTTTCATGTTGTCATGATGTGTCATAAAATCAACCAAAATAGGCCATGGTGCCTCATACATGACCTCATCCTTTCTGTATATGACATGACACCAACTGCAGAAACCCTTCAAATTTTAGAGCCTTGCTGTCAAGTAGGTAAATACTTGACCAAATGGGTATGGAGAGACATTATTAACCAATCTTGACTATAATACATGACATCTATAAGAGGTCACTTACAGAGTGCTCCCATGAGAGTGCCTACAGCTTCCATTTTAATGGAGCAGGGGCTTCGATGCAAAGATTTCTGATTTGCAACAACATATTTTAGAGTTTGTGTAGGAAAAGTGCAGCATCTATTGCTTTGGAAGTTAGGCTACTTGTGGAAACAAGGGGCTGAAAATAAGAAGCATCCATTTAAACATTTTTGCTATGATTGGCACCCTGTGAATGGTCAATATTTTCTGAACTCTCTGTTATAATGGTCAGTGAGATCAAAAAGTTACCATGGGAGCAAATTTACTGCAAATGGGACGCCTGCTTAATTTTATAATAAATCAGCTTCATGGGACGACTGTTAGAGCATAACAAGTTGGTACAATCAAAGAATGACAAACCGAAGGTGACCCAGCAAACTACATAAACATGGTATCATTGTCTTCAGCTATAGCTCCCTTAAACGAATTTAAATTTGAGGGAAATTTCGGAAGGAGGTTTCTAATATTGAAGTACATCTTGGAAGTAATATTAGCTTCTAACTCTTACAGTTGACCCCCCAAAATAGAGTGAGGAATAGTTCAGACCAGAGAGTTATACTTTAGGTTTAACTCAGCCAGATGAAGTCCAAATGAAATGTTTTTAAAATTTTTTTTTTCATTTTTAAATTTAAATTTTTAAAAGTAAAGAAGACTTAAAGGACCATCTTTTATGCAATTTTCATTCCATAGTATATCCATTGACCCTTGGAAGTGACAAATCTCGGTTTAATTTTGAATCATTATATCACTTATATAAGGTCAAAACAAGCCAAAATTTCTATTGAAAGTTCTTGACATCAAAGCCCATGTAGCTCCAAATTTTAGCATAAAACCCATCTTTTTAGACCCCCAAAAGTACAAAAAAACGGTCTAGCCAAGAAGCTGGCAATTTATGGATTGAATGGGCATGTGTAGAGTGTCAAAAACTGAACATAGACAAGAGTTGAGGAATATAGGCAGGAGGAAGCATGACTCATCTCTTCCATACATCCTTACGGCATTAAGAAACCTCATGAACCAAGAAGCATCAGTTATGCCTAGATTTGGAAGAGGAGGGAACTAGATGAAGCATTCTTGGCTAGTGGAAGTAAGTAGGGCTGTTTTGGAGCCAAGAATGGGGGAAAACATTTTCCAGCAAAGGGAGAACAAGAAGATCATTGAGAGGCATTGTGTAATGCTGTACATCAGTGTATAGTAGCAGTAAATCTCAGCAAGGGCCATGTTGATAGCAAATAATTCATTTTACATTATCAATTTTGTAAGGAATATGAAGGTTGAAGGATTCATTTTTGGGTTTTCTTCACCAAGAAGTTTTTTTCCACATTAAATTACCATTTCATTGCTATTGTGTGTGTTTTGCTTAGCATTTTAGAAGTTCATTTACAGTGTTCTTCATTCTATAGGATTTGCATAGTCTATATGGTTTTCATGCTTAGATACTAGCATGTTCGAGGTAAAAGTGGACGCTGGTTTGATACAGTAGCATATTATTCCAGTATGGCATGTATATGCTTCAATACTATTTGTATCAAGCTCTTCAGCTGCATACTATATCTCTGAAAGGTTTTTTGGGAATGAAAGAGCATTTTTATACAAGATAGAGGGTTTCACTAACTGGTTTCACAAGAGTCCAAGTGAGAGCAAGCCAAAGAGCACTCAAAGTGTGGCAAAAATATCTAATTAAGTTTCTATTAATGAAAAATTCAAATCATATTAGTATCCAATAAGTCTTTCTTGGATTGTGGTTAGCACACAAGTTTCCAAATAAAAAAATGTAGTAGAAGTGGCCAACTCAAGCTCGAAAAGGAGAAGGGAAAAGTAAAAGAATTGTTGGAGAAAAACCAATAACAATCCAAGGAGATATCCAAGCTGAGAAAGGAAAATTAAGGGCAAAAAATGAAGCTTCAGGAGTAAAAAGATCTCTTAGCCATGGTGGGAAACCAACTTTTTAAGGTGCAAGAGAAAAATATTTGACTAGTTAACCTTGCTTGTTAGAGCATGGCATAAGTAAAAGGCAAGTACCTAAAAGAAGCTAGACAAATACAAGAGAATATCTCATCCATGGAGAGTTTGCTAGGGCAACTCTAGGAAGCATGTGAGAAAATGCAAAAGAAAGAGTAGATTTCCACTAAGGATGTGTGTATTAGAAGAGACCATAGTAAGCTATTGAGATTCTCATTTTCAAGTTTTGAGCAGTGTACAAGAGGCAGAGGCTCCAAATTGTTGATGAGAATGGGCTACAAAGGCCAAGGGCTTGACAAGAATGGTCAAGGAACCAAGGCCTTCATCTATAGGCCTTGGGTAAGAAGAGCATGATGAATTCTCAAAGAAGAATGAAGGTGTGCTTTTTGAAGAGGAGGACAAAGCGACATTGTAGCAAAACATGCCCAAGGGGTGGTAGGATTATCAAGCAAGAGGCTAAAGAGGAGTGTAAAACATTTGTAAAGAGAGATGAACATATTGAGGAAGCTGAAAGAGAATCCAAACAGAAAAGCAAGCTACCATTGCATCAAAATATGCACAAAAGAGGTAATAACACCAATAAAGGAGCCATACAAAAGTGCCAGATGTATTCAAGAGAGTAGCCTTCCAAATAAGGGTTAAGCAAGCCCAACGTGATCTGCATTAGAAAGAAAATCTAGTAATTATGCAGCCGTAAGAAGAATATATGTGTAAACCTTATAAATTTCCGTTATTTTATCTTCATTATAAAGAGAAAATCATGTATCTGAATTCTGTTGAGACTTCCATCCATGCAAGCATTGTGGAAAAAAGATCATTGTGCTAGCATGTGGTCACCAAGTGCCAAAAGGAGCTTCCCAAAGGAAAGGCAAAAGTTAAAGGTCATTTTCATGGTGCCAATGCAAAGTCAATGAAATTTGTTTATGTTTGGATCAGTTAAAGCAAAATTAGGATTGTACCATTGGCATAAAGGGCATGTTGCTCAAATAATCCATTGTCAAGACTCAAGAATCTATGACACCACTCACACTAGGCATGAGTGTGCCTGAGCAACCAAGAATGAAGTTGTATGTGTGTAATACAAGCTGTTCGAAACATAGCAACAACAAGTTTGAGCACTTGGAGGACATTGGTGAAGGATAAACGGGCATTTTCCACTTGGGACTTGGAGATGCATTTAGCCAACAAGAGAAGTATTGTCATCTCCATTAATGCATGCCCAAAAAACCAAGAATTTGCATGTCGAAGGAGTTCTGAAAGGAGGAAAATCAATTCAGTCCAGTAAAAAGGTATTCAAACAAACTCTTCCATGTGTTGAAAGAGAAAAGAGTATTTGCTTGACAACAATGGAAACCATCACATTCTCATGTAAATTTACCTATCAATATATGAGGTAAACATAGTTTTCTCATAGAAAGATTACAACCATTGATACTATCATGTAGCATGAGGCAACTCACATATGAAGTATATAAAACAAACAACCAAATCAATTTTTTATGAAAATAAATTGTGCATCTTCTATTGGTGAGGAAAGTTGGCATTCACATTAAGGAACCATTGCACAAGTAGAGCAAGCCATTGGTCTTTCACTTGGAAGCATTAGGCATATTGATGTACTTTGATCAAAGTGAGCACTTGAAGTTCTAGTAAGCAAGCAAGAGTAAGCACTTGGAAATCTAGTAAGCATTCCAAGAATTGATCGAAAACACAACAAAACAAGGAATAGTAAGTACTTGAAACCTAATCAAGCAAGTGTGAGAAGGCACTCGAGAAAACAAACAAACAAGAAAATCAGGGTTACTCTGTCCAAAACTCCTTTTGTTCTGATACTGGTTTCCACATATGGGATAGGGCTAAAGATACAATACTTCTTGGATACTATATCCAAATGTATTTGAATACACAAATAGTATATCCTGAAATATCTAAGGACATACCCATATATGGTCCATATACAATACATCCAAACATAGCTTGGGCATGTTTAGAGTTGTATCCATGATAACATACATTTAAAACAAATTTAAAAATTAAAACTAAAAAACGTACAAATTGTCCTATGAAAATATCCCAAATAAAACATATTTTTTTCTTTTTCTCAATTGGTTATACGGGATTGAAATGGGCCCCACCCGTATTACATCATCACCACATAGTGGTATTACAACAAAGCTTGGATATTATCCATGTATCTCTTGGCAATATTCGAACCTTGATCTCCTCCTTAGATGTTGAGGAATCTAACCAGTTGAGCTAATGCCATTTGATCAAAATTTGAGTTTACACGGGTTTTTATGAGGGGTCCCGGTCCCTTCATATAGGGGTTTGAACTTGGGTCTCCTGGATGCTACGATATCTCTCATGGGTCAAAAAAAAAAAAGAGTTTACACGGGTTTTTGTGAGGGGTCCTGGTACCCTCGTACTGGGTTTTGAACTTGGGTCTCCTGGATGAAAACCCAAGGACTTACCACTACGGTATCCCTCACAGGTTAAAATAAAACTTATGTTTGCATAAACCTTTTTATGTTTTTTCTTTTAATATTTAAAATATATAAGCTTTTTATAATTCTATATCCATCCATATCCATATGAGGGGGTATTAAAAATTTGCCATATTTGTATTTGATACCATAATGGTTTTTATACAACTTAGAAGAAAATCTTTAAGTTTTGGAGTAAGAGCTTCTAAATTATTTTTGTTCATGTAATAGTATTAAACATCTATTGCTTGATATTGTGAGGCATATTGACTGCTTGCTATCACTCCATCAAGCAAGGAGAAAACATGGGAACAAGTAGTGATGCACTTCTCATGGAAGATTAGATGAGAGTGGTCATCCATCAACTGATATTGACCACCATGATGCCTTCTCTCAAGTATTAAGTCATTATGAACGACATTTGAGAAGTTGTCTTTTTGTTGGAAACCTAGGAGAAAGCTTCATTTGAGGAAGAAGAAACTTCTAGCGAAGAGAAAGAGGAACTAATAAGCTATACTTGCTATGAGAGGATCAACTAAAAGCACTATGAGGTGTGGGGCCAAACCTTGATAGAATTGCCTGAGAATGAGAATACTGTAATCTACATGGTAAACAGGCAAAATACCAAAGTGTGAACAATGAGCCATGCAAGGCGAGATGGACTTCACTTGACTATGATCAGATTCAAAGGATGGACAAGCTCACCACAAATCAGCTAAGATCCACTTGGAGGAAAATACACAAATGATTGGAATACTAAAACCACTTCCATAGGGAAGTAGGGGGAATAAAGAAGGTAGTAAGAGAAGAATCTCTAACTTTCTTCAAATGAGCTTGTGGGGGACCAAAATATTTCCTATTGAGGAGGTGTGATCCATGTGGCATCTATGACAAATCACTTAAAAGCATAACAAATCTACACAAACAAAGAATGGCCAAGTGATAGTGACGGAACAATCTACTTCTTATTGTTTGTTGGATGTCACTCTGAAAAGAATTCAAATTTGAATCAAACTTCATGGGAAGGTTTTGGATGTTGAGAGTAACACTTAAAAGTAATATTATATTCAAAATTTTATTGTTGACCCCCAAAACAAAGTGAGGAACAATTCAGACCAGCAACTCAAATTTTCGTTATGACACAACCAAGTGAAGTCCAAATGAAATGATTCCATTTCCAGATGAAAGAGAACTCAAAAGACTACTATAATATAATTTGCAGCCCAAAATACATCCATTTGGCCTTTTCAAAGTAGCAAAACTCAGTCTGATATACAATCATCATATCTTTACTCATAGGGGCTGAAAATGAACCAAAATTTCTATGGAATGTTGCTGACATCAAAGCCCACATGCCTACCAAACTTAGCCTAAAATGACCCTCAAAAGTCCAAAAAGCAGTCCAGCCAAAAAACTGGCAATCTATGGACTGAAGTGGCATATAAAGTGTCCGATATTGAAAACAGACTAGTGCCATGAGGAATATAAGTAGGGGGAAGCATGACACATCACCCTCAAGAATCCTTACAACTTCAAAAAACCTCATGAACCAAGAAGCATTAGTTACTCCTGGATTCGGAAGCAAATGGAGTTAGATAAAGCTTTCTTGACCAAGATTAGGGAGGAGGAAGGGTGTTTTGGAGAGGAGAATAGGGGAAAGCATTTTCCAACGAAGGGAGAGTAAGAAGACCACTAAGAGGCACTCTGTGATGTTGCACATCTATGCATATTAGCTGTACATCACAAGAAGGGCCATGTTGATGGCAAGTAGTTCTTGTACATTCTTTAGTTTTCAAGGAATATGGAGCTTGAAGGATTCGTTTGGGGTTTTTCCTCCCCAGGAGTTTTTTTTTCGACATTGAATCACTGTGTTGTGTTTTTTTCTCAGCACTTTGGTAGTTCATTTACATTCCTCTTCGTTCTATGGGATTCACATAGAAAACTACCACACTTGAACTAGAAGTGGATGCAACAAGATATTATTCCATTAGGGCACATTGTGTGCTTTATTAGTATTTATATCACGCTCTTCATAAATTGCTCATACTCTGTTCATAACTTTGAAGAGGCTTTCTAAGCAGGAAATAGCAATTATGATGCAAGATATAGGGTTTCACTAATTATATTTTTATATATATATATATATAAAATTTAATTATTCGTATTATTTAGAACCTAATGAACTTGTTCCAAAATAATGAACCTGCAAACTTTTTGCTCTCTCCATTTGGACCGACCTTTACAGACATTGTAACTATGGAATAACTAATGCTAACTCGTGCTAATTATAGTAGTTGTGGTCTCCGACTAAGATATCCATCTTACCAATATTATGAATAACTGTTGGTATGCCCCCCTTACCTAAGTCTGCATAAATAATACACCACACGGCACATTACAAATGCTATCATAGCATGCTGAGCTGTCAAATTTTAAGCCATAGAATTCATGTTATATGCCCACTTATATGTGTTATTTATTATTAAATGAATATGGGTAGGTTTATGACATTCCACTCATACCTGTGAGTGCATGTACATACCCCTTTGATAACTGACCAATTCTCGCTCAACTATCATATCATATTATACTCTTATGTGATTCCTCATATATCCTAACATATATATCCTCTTGATATATAATGAAGTGGTATTAGAGTCAAGTTAAGGGTGGTGGTCCAAGGTTTGGAATCCAATTATTCTGGCTAGTGCCTTATTTTTGCTTGTGGCTAATTACATTTAAAAATAAAAATAAAAAAAGTAGTTTCTGGTCTTTTACTGCTTGCTGGGATAAATATAAAACTGTGAAGAGGTTTCATCTGCTAAGATCTGTATTGGAATTGGAGGAAACGATGTTGGTATAGACCATGTGAAGGAAAAACTTGAGGAAGGAAAACAAATACAACTATGCTAGTATCCAAATAGCTTTCAGTCTCTGAAAATTTGGCAGTTATAATAACTTGTATCTACAAGTCATGGCAGCAATATTGAGTTGTTTGAATACCTTCGCAAAAGTGCTAGTTATTTTTTGGAACAGTGCAGAGCCTGTTGAGACAGGTATTGAACAACACTGCCATAGATATCAACCATTAGAAAGATTGTGCATGGTTGTGATATCCCTCTGGTCAAATCGCAGGCTGTGCATGAGTACCACTGCCGACCATTTTATTCCAATTGCCAAATTGAAGGTGGAAGTTGTTTTTTTCCAAATGCTGGACCCCAAGAGGCTGTATATGTTGTATTTTTGGGCAATTAAGAGAGGTACAACTCTAAGTCCTTGCTTTAAGATAGATCCACAATCCAAATCTTTAGCAACCAAATCTCAAAAAGGGCATCTTTCCTCTCTTTTTCTTTGTCAAATTGAATGTTGAAAACTTTAAAACAAAGCAACGTACTACTCCATTTAACGATTTTTTACAATTGCTTGAAACCTCTCTACCAACACGATCCCAATCCTTGGCCACAAAATTCATTTTGTGTGTCTTCATGATACTTTACCTAAATGTGCGTGCTTCAGACCAAATTCTAGAAATATGGTAGTGTGCCACTCTGTTCTTACCAAAATGGCAATCTCTCATCTCAGAGTGGTGGAGAACACAAGCAAAAGAGTATACAGTCACCACATGTTCACACCCAGTCAAGAGCATGGTGATTCTTGCAAAACTGTTGAACTGTTGTCATTGTAGCTAGCCATTGGCAACTGACATACTGATTAAACATTGAAGATTTCATAAGTTAGTGCATAGGGATTGCAGAGAACATCTATTGATTAACAACAAATCAAGAAATATTTTCTGCATTCAAACAAGCAAAGAAATTGCCGTGAACAGTCCAAAGCATCCAAGAAAGATGCCATGTCAATAAATTCAAGGGTTTGCAACAGAAAGATTCAAATACACCAAAAACTTGAAGATCATGTGTGCAAAATATCAAAGTTTTTTTAAAGCCAGCATCAAGATGTTAAGTCTTAATTTAAAAGAAAAAAAGGGGAAAAGGCAAGTTATATATATATATATATTTTTTTTTAAATGAGCTTGCAAGTTTTTTTTTTTGGGTTGAAAAGAGAAGATACATTATTATTGCAGGAAAAATGTTTAATTTTAATTCTTCTTTTAATCGTAAGACCAGTTCTATTTGAAAATTTGTCAGCAATGGGGATCCAGGTGTTTGGTTCACTATTCTAAAACATTTTATTACATTTACTAATTCAATTTGGTTACATTTGTTGAGAAATGTAGCTCGGACAGGAACTTCTTGCACAAGCTTCAGTATGAACGTGCTAGAAGTGGTTCGAGACATTTCGAGGATGATGCAGAGGATGATATGGCATAGTGGGACCCACAACGGAGAGTGGGAGAATCTACATGGCACTTGGAGTTGTGTCTTAGGTTTAGATTTCCTATTAGTCCATTTCCTCTCATTATTTGTAAAGTGACCACTTAGGAAAAGTGGGAACTAATTCTATTTTGTAATTCACTTAAGTGATTCTATTTTGTAATTCACTTAAGTGATTCACTAGGATTTAATCTTGACCATACATCTCAAGATGAGATGAGATCTAATCTTGACCATACATCTGAAGAGATTAGGGTTTCCTTTTCAAGCATAAAAGGAGAAGGGCAAGAGTGTTTTAGATAACAGAAAGAAAAGAAGAAGAGCAGATTGCTGAAGGAAAACTGCAAGCTTAGGAGGAGAAGAACAGTGAAATTGCTGGCCAAAAAGGCAGCAAGAGAGCAGGTTGTCTTGCTGTAGTTGTACCCTCATCTATTGTGTAATACTTATAGGTTCAGTAATGTATTTTGCTTCCGCTGTTCATTTTCCAGCCATCTGTGTGATTGTTGCATGTTTAGAATAAATTCATTTCAGATCTGATTTATTTAGAAACATAGGACAACAGTTATCTAGGGTTAGAAAAATTTACATGGTATCAGAGCATAGGTTCTGTGATTGAGATCCTCAAGGGTTTACAGTAATAGATCACTGTTGGAAAGAAGAACCAGCAGTTAGAGGGTTTCATATTTTTTTGCTTGAAGGACTAAGCTTATTTGCAGGACAGTTTTTTTTCTTGAGTCTGTCATATCAGATCTGAAAGTTCATACAACAGATCTTAGAGATGGCAGCAGCTAGCCTCAGATTTGAGGATAGATTGGAAGGTGCCTCCAATTTCTTGCCCTGGAAAGTCAGGGTAATGTTCTTATTGGAAGAGAATGATCTCTGGGATATTGTCAAGGATATTGTGACTCCGCCTACAGATCCGCAACAGTTGGCAGCTCACAGAAAGAAGGAAGTGAAGGCCAAGCGGATGATCTTGGATGCAGTGAAGGATCACCTGATTCCTCACATATCCGAGAAGACTACAACAAAGGAGATGTTCGATGCCCTGGTTAGCCTCTACTAGAGCGAGAACATAAACAGGAAGATGATATTGCGGAACAAACTCAGATCTATAGAAATGACCAGATCTGACACCGTTACCAGTTACTTGATGAAGATCACGCAGATTCGTGATCAATTGGCAGTAGTTGGGGAGAAGGTTGAAGACACAGAGTTGGTGAACGTGGCACTGAATGGTTTCTCAGCTTCATGGGAACCATTTGTCAAAGGCATCTGTGCTCGTGAGCACCTTCCCACCTTTGAGAAATTGTGGGATGATTTCATCCAGGAGGAGACTCGGATGGAGTCAAAGGCCAGCAAGAAGGGTGGTGACGATAACCTAGCTCTCTTTGGGCAAACCAAGAAGGGTAGAGGTAAAGGACCCAACAAGGGTAAGGTAAAGAGTGAGGAGTCAACCTCACAGTCAGGGAAGAAGGACTTGAGCAAGATCAAGTGCTTCATTTGTCATAAGCACGACCATTATGCATCACAGTGTCCAGACAAGAAGGGCAAAGGGAAGCAACAACAGACACAGGTAGCAGCCTCTGTAGAAACTCAGATGAGCGAGTTTGCTGCCAAATTCGAGAAGGATTTCTCGTTGGTCTCTTGCCTTTCTACCAACACGGTTTCGAGGGATGCTTGGTATGTGGACAGTGGGGCATCTCGGCACATGACATCAGCCCGACAATGTTTTACCAGTCTACAAGAGCAGGACTCAGGGGTTCAGGTTGAGCTTGGTGATGATGCCAAGTATCCAGTTGAAGGAATTGGTACCATTCCTTTTCGACTCCAGTCAGGGAACTCTTTAGACTTTGATGATGTTCTGTTTGTTCCAGGTCTCAGGAAGAACTTGCTTTCAGTTTCGGTTATGGAGGATAAGGGTTATGCAGTAGAGTTCAAGAACCAACATGTCCTTATTAGACCAAAAGAATCTAGCCCAAAAACAACACAAGTGATAGGGGTTAGGGAAGGCAGTCTATACAGGTTGCAGGGTGAACCTGTTCGAGCCCTAGTTCATAGCAATAACAACTTGTGTGAGTTGTGGCACAAGAGGATGGGGCACTTGCATCATAGAGCGTTGCCTATTCTGAGGGAGATAGTCACAGGTCTTCCAGAGTTCAGCATTGAGCAACAGGGAGTATGCAGAGGGTGCACGCTTGGCAAGCATGCCAAGGCTATTTTCCCAAACAACGAGCATAGGTCTAAGGAGATACTAGATCTCGTACATTCGGATGTTTGTGGACCGATGTCAGTAGCATCAATTTCAGGTAGCATGTACTATGTTTCCTTTATTGATGATTTCTCTCGCAAGACATGGATCTACTTCTTAAAGACCAAGGATGAAGTCTTTAGCAGGTTTCAGGAGTTCAAAGCTCTAGTTGAGAACCAAATAGAGAAGAAGATCAAGGTCTTGAGATCAGACAATGGGGGTGAATATACCTCCAAGGAGTTCAATGGTTTCTACAAGCAGGCAGGAATCAAGAGGGAGTTGATTGTTCCATACAACCCACAACAGAATGGGGTTGCAGAGCGAAAGAATCGATCCATCATAGGGGCTGCTAGGGCCATGATTCATGACCAGGGCTTGCCGATGTTTCTTTGGGCAGAAGCATGCAACACAACAGTCTACATCCAGAACAGGTGTCCTCACAGGATCTTGGAGGACAAGACACCAGAGGAGGCATTCACTGGTGTGAAGCCAGAGGTGAGTCATTTCCGCATCTTTGGATGTCCAGTTTATATCCATGTTCCGGTAGAGAAGAGGACCAAGTTGGAGCCCTCCAGTAGGAAGGGTTTATTTGTAGGTTACAGTGAGACTTCAAAAGCTTATAGAGTCTATATTCCAGGAAAGAGGAAGACAATAGTGAGCAGGGATGTAAAGTTTGAGGAGGACGTTGCATCCAGGAAGTCCCATGAGCCTATTCTAGTGATAGAGAATGAGGAGCAGGAAGCTCCGAAGGTTGAGCCAGGGTCACCAAAGACACCAGTGGTTTCCAGTTCAGGACAACAACCTTCAGGTGAGGAGGAGGAGACATTAGCCCCTTCCAGTTCTATTAGGAGACCTCGATGGCTTACACAGACATTGAGGGATGCTCAGGAGTATGTTGAGGCTCCTAGCAACATGATTAGGGAGAGCAGACCTCCGAGGAAGTTTTCAAACTACATGGCATTGATGAGTAACATCATAAATTCCGAGCCTTCCAGTTTTCAGGAGGCAACAGACCAACAGGTTTGGCGGGATGCCATGGTGGAGGAGTACACCTCCATCATGAAGAATGATGTTTGGGACATAGTGCCAAGACCGGAGGGGAAGTCAGTTGTGAGTTCCAAGTGGCTCTACAAAATTAAGCATGTTGCAGATGGCAACATCGAGAAGTTCAAGGCAAGGTTTGTGGCGAGAGGGTTCTCCCAGAAAGAGGGAGTGGACTATGAGGAGACTTTTGCTCCAGTCGCTAGATACACTTCCATTAGAGCAGTTATGTCTTTAGCTTCATCTATGGGATGGCGGATTCATCAAATGGATGTGAAGACAACTTTCCTTAATGGGATCATTGAGGAAGAAGTGTACATAGAGCAGCCTCAGGGCTTTGAGGTAAATGGGAAGGAGTCCCATGTTTGTAGGCTTAAGAAAGCCTTATATGGACTCAAACAGGCATCGAGAGCATGGTATTCCAGGATAGATGGATACTTGCAGAGTGTGGGCTTCACCAAAAGTGATGCAGATCCTAATCTATATTACATATTTGTTGGGACTGATCTGCTCATTTTGGTGCTATATGTAGATGACTTGTTTCTTACAAGTGCAGAGAAGCTCATTGCAGGGTGCAAAGCAGATATGGCAGCTGAGTTTGAGATGAAGGACATCGGCATGATGCATTACTTCTTGGGTTTGGAGGTTTGGCAGAGACCAAGGGAGATATTCCTTGGGCAGGGTAAGTATGCAGTTGAGATCTTGAAGAGGTTTCGGATGGAGGACTGCAAACCTATGGCCACACCCATGATCACTAATCTGAAGAAGGTGACAACTTCAGATTCAGAGTTGGTGGACCCTACGTTGTACAGGCAAGCTGATAGGATCCTTGATGTATTTGGTCAACACTAGACCAGATATATGTTTTGCAATGAACACCTTGAGTCAGTTCATGGTGGAGCCAAGGCAGGAGCATTGGGTAGCAACAAAACATGTGCTCAGATACTTGAGGGGCACAGTGGAGTATGGTCTGAGATATCTTGGAGATGGTGAAGTGAGGTTGCAGGGGTATACGGACTCAGATTGGGCAGGCAGTGCAGCAGACAGGAAGAGCACCTCAGGGTGTTGCTTTAGCTTGGGATCAGGCATGATATCCTGGTTCAACAGGAAGCAGACTTCCGTGGCACTTAGCTCAACAGAGGCTGAATACATGGCAGCCAATATTGCTAGTTGTGAGGCCATCTGGCTTCGCAAGTTGCTTACAGTATTGATTGATCAGGAGTTGGATCCCACGGTGATATATTGTGATAATCAGAGTTGTATCAAACTCTCTGAGAATCCAGTATTTCATGACAAGTCCAAACACATAGAGATCAAATATCACTTCATACGAGACAGGATTCAGAAGGGAGCAGTAAAGCTCCAGTATATTCCCACAGATCATCAGGTAGCTGATATTCTGACCAAGCCCTTAGTGAAAGGGAAGTTTGAAGCATTCAGAGACAAACTTGGATTGGTGCAGAATTCCTTCCTCGCTAAGAGGGAGTGTTGAGAAATGTAGCTCGGACAGGAACTTCTTGCACAGAGCTTCAGTATGAACGTGCTAGAAGTGGTTCGAGACATTTCGAGGATGATATGGCATAGTGGGACCCACAACGGAGAGTGGGAGAATCTACATGGCACTTGGAGTTGTGTCTTAGGTTTAGATTTCCTATTAGTCCATTTCCTCTCATTATTTGTAAAGTGACCACTTAGGAAAAGTGGGAACTAATTCTATTTTGTAATTCACTTAAGTTATTCTATTTTTTTTTTTTTAAGCAAAAAATCCCTTGTGGGGCCGCCTTGGTCTGAGAGACCACGAACAGGGGGTTCTACACCGTCAAGTCCCCGGGAGTCTCACCCGACCCGCCGCACCAACATTATCGCTGGATTTTGGATACCCAATTCAGCTTTTTGGTAGGGTGGAGATTTGAACCTGAGACCTCCTTTGGAGGATTGCCCTCTCCTCTCCAACTCACCTACAACACCTGTTTCTATTTTGAAATTCACTTAAATGATTCTATTTTGTAATTCACTTAAGTGATTTAATCTTGACCATACATCTCAAGAGATTAGGGTTTCTTTTTCAAGCATAAAAGGAGAAGGGCAAAAGTGTTTTACATAACAAAAAGAAAAAAAGGAGAATAAATTGCTTAAGAAAAACTGCAAGCTTAGGAGGAGAAGAATAGTGAAATTGCTGGCCATAAAGGCAACAAGAGAGCAGGCTGTCCTGCTATAGCTGTAGCTTCCTTTATTCTCTAATATTTCAGGTTCAGATATATATTTAGCTTCCGTTGTTCATTTTCAGCCATTGTATGATTGTTGCACGCTTTCTGTCTTAAATAAATTACAGATCTGATTTGTTTATAAAGAAGAAGCATAGGCTAGCAGTCATCTAGGGTTGAAAATTTTACAACATTAAGATGACAAAGCACGGACATGATTGTATTGTATTTAGTATGAGCTGAAACTAAATTTAAATGAGGATAAAGTATAAACTGAAAGGAAATTGTGTTTGGGAATTGGGTTATGAAAAAAGTGCAAAATATAATGTTCCAAAAGGAGTTGCCAAATTTTGAAAAAACTTCTATCTGTAGAGGATGAAGAAATTGCTCACCTTTGTAATCACAATTACAACCATCTAAAAAATTAAGCATTTCAATCTACAAAAGAAAAGTCTAGAAAAGTAAGAAGTGACTTTTGTTGATGATGGAACTTTTACTAATGATTCTTAAAGTTCTTTGGATAAGGAAATTGAAGTTAAACAACTGTCAGTCCCTCAGATTCAACCTAAATACTCACATTGTTACAGAAAATTCAATTCAAACTGAGAAGCCAACATTATAAATGATATTTTTCAGTCTACAACAAATGATTATAGCATCAAGTATCAATGGAAAAGCCTTATTGCTATCTTAATCATGAACATCATCGACTTCAACAATTACTTAATGGACACCTACATTATCCGGAAAGTTGACAAACTTTTGACACTGTAAAACAATATATTAGTTCAAATTCAAATTATCAAAGATATATAGGGGATCCAGATTGATGTAGTCCATAAAATGTCATCTTCAATTATGCTACCTCTCAAAATTGATTTGAGGTGGATGAGTCCAGATTCAATGAGGCGATAATCTCTGTATTTGCAATGATCGTATGTTCATGCATCTTTGTATGCATTAGAAAAGTAATCATTCTTTGTGGAGTCATTTTTAGTAAACACATGGACGAACTCTAGTCACAAAGCAGATATTCATCTCTATCTTGAAGTTTTTTATTGCTTTTTTTAGGACAAAGCTTTCATTCCAAGTATAGCATGCTATATGCCTTATGTATTGTTAAAGGCTGTATTGGCAGGGCTATGGTTCTCCACCTGTACCCCTTAGCACATACATATGATAATAGACCACTCAATCGCTGCCTTATTTTTGCTCAAATATTATCTTTTATTCTATTCTTATTTGATTCCTCAGATATCTTCATCTATCTATCTATATATATGTGTGTGTGTAAACACTTCAAGAAGAGAGAGCAACTTTAGCTGACAAGGACATAGTCACTTGTTGATTTACTCTTGCCCTTGTAGTAAAGGATTCAAACCTAATACGAAAACAAAAAAAATGTTGAACTGAGAATATTTTTGAGAATGCTTATCAGGGCATCATAAAACTTTTTAATAATGCAAATTGCTGTTTCTTGCAACAGAGACTTAAGAGAATGCAGTTTTTGTGACATGGCTTATACATTAGGGTCAGCACTAAACATAGATATATTATGGTATTCTATTGTTACTGGGCCACTTTTGGTTGTTCAAAGTTTTGAACCTTGGAACTTGAAGAATTTCGCTAAATCCTCCAAATCAGACCTGTTCATATTCCATATGGTTAGGTCTCTTGAATAAGACTAAGTGGAACTGGAATCTTGTGTTCTTATTTTCCTTGATGGAAGACATATTTGAAACCATGAGAAAAAGGTGAGTATTAAGAGGTATTTATAACTTTTTTCTTGCCTCTTTGTTATATATTGTAGTTGAGTAATGTCAGGTCCTTATTAAATTAAGTCACAGAGAGGCCAGCATTTAGATCAAGGTCCTTGTTAATGGTCTTATATGTCTCCATGGCACCTTTTACTAGCTACTTGGTCTGTTATGTTAGCTCCTCTAATGCTTATTGTTCTTTTCAAATTGTACTTTAAAGACTGCATTATCATGGAAAACGTTTTAGAGAAAACTCTTATTGACAGAATTTGAAGAGAATATAAGGGTGGGGTTACATACAAACATCACCACGATTTTGGTGGCTGCCACATTGTGCCCCCATTGTGTTTTTGGGTGCTGAAGAGGCTTTGCAATATGTCAAATTCTTTGCATTCCACTGCTTGCCCTTCTCCTGATGGGATCCTTTGACTTTTATTGTTTTTGCTTCTCTATTTTTTTTAGTTAACTATATCTTGGATGAATCATCATTGTGTAAATATTTGTGAATAATTTGATATTAGTGGGTTTTGGAAAGTTTGTGTTCTTTGTGAGCAAAACAAAAGCTACAACAATAAAATTTATGAGAGACCCTAGACAGATGGAAGAGGTCAAGGACGAACATGAATATTTATGTCATAATAAAGTTGCCTTTTCTAATCATGCCCTTTTCAATAATACATATGCATTTACCAGACAACTAGGTTGCATGTGAACAGGGTTTCCAATGCAGGGGTAGATGATCTGGTTTTGTTCAAATTGTATTAGGGCCTTACTCGTTTCCAGGGATAGATTTCTTGAGATGGAGCAACTTGTGCATTGTCATTACTTTCTTTCTTTGTGCCTTGTCAGAATTGTTTTATGAGGAATTATATATCCAACTTCTGTATTCCTTAAAAGTTTTGAGACTTCCATGGTACAGTGTGATGTGGTGTGGTATGGTGTATTGAAATGTTGTGGCTGAAACTGTGAAGCAGAGAGCTACCAGAAACCCACAGTACTTATGCAATTTGTCTAGTTATGGGAATTTACTTGTCATTCTCCCCCATATTGGTTCCTTCTTCAATATATTTTGATTTCATTCAAATGATTGTGATTTCTACATTGTGCATTTATGGATTATATCCATGCTAAGTTATATTATCTTTCAATAATTGTATGGTTGTAATTGATATTGCTTTGTTTTCAGAAGTCTTCATTTGAGCAAAAGGCATGGATTAAACTGCATATGTTGAACCTGGGAATATAGGTCTTGATGCTTATTTGAAAAAAGAATGGAAAACAACACAGGTCTGAATAAAATTTTAACATGTGAACTATATAGAGATGAAAATCAAATGAACAAATAAAGTTAATAACTGGGGAGCAAGATGGAGAGGGAGAGACAGACTTTAGTCTCTGAATCAGACATGGGTTGCTGCTAGTATCAGTTAAGTTGAAACATGAAGGCCAGAGTTTGGCTTTACTTGCGGAGGCAATGGAAACATTGTCCTCTAGTTAAAATGAGTTGGATTTCAGATGGAATTGACTTGACATTGTCAATATTATTTGTTCATTCTTGTTAGACGTCCTAGAGTATTTATTACTCTTGAAATGCATGTAAAGGTAATGAAGATGACTATCTTATTCATCGTGTGGCATCCTGTATGCCATGGCTTTAATAAGACACATTTGCAAAGAACAACTTAATCATTAAACTGCAATTAGAAGGCTGCAGCTAATCCAGGGAAGCAAATTCCTGTCTACTTGAGTTATCTTATTTCCTTTCTTTGGTGTCCTGAATCACTTCTGTATAGATGAAGCTTATTGCAGATATGCACATTTCTATTTGAGGAAGATGGTATTTAACCTCAGCATATCATCTTCTGTCTAACAGGTAACTTGGTAAGTAATCGCAATTGCTGGTTTGCACCATGGAACAGAGTGTCTCAATTTGTCTAAGATGTGCTGTCAAAGGGTAACTCTTCTGAGTTTTCTAGTGTGAACTAGTTGGCCTTTTTGGGTTACAGTTCTCATCATCATAATGTTTGATCACATGCACTATTCCTTTGCCTTTTCTAGTATAATTAATTCAATCTTGCTTTAGATCTCTTTCTTTCCATCTGTGTTTCTTAGCTCGAATGCATGGAAATAATTTCTAAGATGAGTTATTACTAATGAGTGGGTTGTATGGCAAAGCAAAATACGTTTTTGGAAATTCTTGGTCCAAAGCCCAAAAGTAGTGACT
Organism: Wollemia nobilis; assembly: GCA_028583015.1. Taxonomy (NCBI): domain Eukaryota; kingdom Viridiplantae; phylum Streptophyta; class Pinopsida; order Araucariales; family Araucariaceae; genus Wollemia; species Wollemia nobilis. The sequence continues at coordinate 1,345,446 of JAQPPZ010017240.1, read as the reverse complement.
TTGTAAAACTGGATTGTTCCAGGAAACATACAAATTGATACTAGTGGATGTTTTAGGAGATATCAAGGGCTTAATTTCATTATTAATTGCAAGACTGGGTTTATTCTTGCCTGATAAACACTGGCCAAACTTGGCTGTAGTTATACTTCCACATTCTGGTGGATCACCTCACGGGTTTCTATCTCACTGTGGTTCCTGCCTCTTGTAGCATTCAGGGGAGAACATGATTATTTTATTCGGCAAATTTGTGAAAAAATGGACTCTTTTCTTTATGGACGTCTTATAATCTCTTCTCCTGAACTGAAGCATGAAAGCACCCTTTTTATATGTAAACTAGACTAGTTTGGAAAAGCCACATGAAGTCTTTAACATCCAAATTCCTTAAGGGTGTCCATTTCAGAAACATAACCATTATCCTCTTAGACTTATGTTTCAAATAACCTTGTCTTGCAGGGGAAATCATGTGTTATGAAGGCACAAACTGATCATTATAAATGCCACTGGTTGATTGTTTTAAGCTGTCCGGGTATCTGCATCTCTTTTAAAATTCTTATTTGGTAGTGTGTGATTTTGACTAATTAAGACCAAACACCAAATATTTCATTTTGGTCCTTTTGCTTGAGCACAAAATCCATTATGTAGACACCAGTACATCTTGAAACAATATGAATATGGCATTAATATTTGATCGATCGACCATTTTGGCAGAAATTGGTCTTGTTCATGCAATTCTTGCTTGTTAGTTTCCATGCATACCGAAATTAATTCATTGAAATGACATAATGCCTTTAACATGAGAAAGAAATTTCAGTTTACCTTGGAGTTGCTTTAGATGGATGTGTCAACTACTGATTGTTAAATTGTCAAATATTCATCAAGCCCACAGAGAAAGCTTTTAATACAAGGGCATTAATGACATGCAGAATTTGTATCATCAAATGAAATTTGGTGATTCTCTTCAACTATATAGTTTTTTTTCTGATTCATGTGTGTGGATGCATCCTTAAATTTCATCATTTTATTATTGTCCGTTCATCGAAAAAATAATGCAAAAATGAATGCATTGTAATGGTTTGGATTTTATACTGTTGCTATGTGTTTCACTTTTGAACTCAAAAGTTTTGTACTATAAGTACTTTTGGGTGGAATTGGCAAGGCCTAATTAACCATGGGTTTTGTCCATGAGTTGAAACCTAGGAAAGTATTAATTAAATTTAAAGTGAAATATAAGATAATGTGGACAATATTGAAGGGGTGGACGTATAGGCTAGATTGAAACTTCAAAATTACCTTCCAAATGATCACAATATATTAAAAGAAAATGTTGAAAGAAGAAAAATGCTATTAACGTGGATGGTATTTTGAGTCTCTTATAAAAATAAAAATAATTAGATTGTGAGGCTGTAGCATGGTGGTGAGGTTCCCAACAAAAGGAAGAATGACAAAGTTTAAGGCCAAACAAGACTGCAGTCAATAAGCATTGCATGCTTGAACGACATCATTCTGATTTGAACATCATAACAGTCTCAATTGAATGACAATGTGATCTTGAACGGTTATCATCAATTGAACGACATCTCACAACATGCACTTGAACATCAATGAACACTTGAATGGTTAGTTGCTAATCAGACAATTGACTAAACTGTGAACATAGACTTGAACGACAATTTGGCAACTAACTGGATTGCACTGCATCTAAACGACAAACTGGCTGTATTGCAACTTCTACACTCCTTGACAAGAGTGATAACCTTGCAATGCCTTAGAATACAACCTGCACACAAGATCAGCAAGATACCAACCACAACACAATCTTCACACACTAGATGGATTGACAAAAGGCTATATTTGCATTAATCATTTGCTTGAATGACCATTACAAGATCATAGTCTACAACTACACTTTCAGAACACTATGCTTCCATTCTATACCTATTGCTATCCTTGCACTACACCAACATTCATCTATGCTCTCTCCTATGCGCTCTCTGCACTATGCATATGCATACAAAATGTATTGGGGGGGTCTATTTATCAAGTTGCCTTGGCCGTTTCCCACAACGGTTTCCAAGACACCTCATATGCAATCACACCCTTACAAAACTTTATATTATTTGTATTTCATTTTATATTATCAGGGTAAAGGACCAAATTACATTTCATTTGCATTCCTTTGCATTTATATTTCATTTTACTTACATTTCATTCTAATTTCATTACAAAATTCATATACAAAAATCTAATACAAAATCTTAGTGCATATTTTGCACTCAAAACTATGATGAACCTTGCTACTTTTTCTTTTTCTTTTGTGTTGCTGAACTGCTGCCTAAATCGCCCTTCTTTTTGATTGGTCAGCATCCTCGTCGACTTCTGTTGCGGTGCCTATGGACTTGGTTCTTGAGAAGTGTGAGGAGGTACTCTTGATTCACAACTTCCCCTCCACAAGTTTTGTACTAATAGAAATCAAGATTTTATTTGTTGCCTCTGGTTGCCCATTTGCTCTAGGTAATATGAACTGGACAATGAGTGAGATCTTGAATTATGTAGTCAACTTTTTAATAACTTCATTAATAAAATGACTTCCTCTATCGCTTGTTAGTTTCATAGGTATCCCAAACCTTGTGATCACTTGCTCATATATAAATTGAGTTGTACTCTTTGCAGAGTTATTTGACAGTACTCTTGTCTCTACCCATTTTGTCAGGTACTATGTTGCCACTACTATGTACTGATTCTTCCTTCTTTGAATTGTTCTTAAAGTTCCCATGAAATCCAAACCCCATCTCTCAGACAACTCGTAGTTCTGATGGGTGTAATGGCATGAAGTCTCTTTGTAACGACTTCCTAGTTTGTTGGCACATATCACACGCTTGAACAAACTCCATTGATCGTGATAGAGGGTGGGCCACCACAACCTTGCCAAAAGTACCTTCCTTTTGGTCACATCTAGTCCCATATGCCCTCCTACCAACCCTTCATGAGATTCCTTTACACATAATTTTGTTAGGTCCCATCTTATACAATAAGCCTGCTATCAATTGAATAGGTGTTGACTTGATGATGATATTTCTACTTTCAGCTATCGGTATCTCCCTTGACATTTTTCTTGTCAACAAGTACTCCCCAATCAACTTGTACCACATGGTATGGTGCTAATTGCAAACAATTGAGCATAAGGAGACCTGTATGATACTCCTCCCACCGCAAGTTCTCTCGAGCGAATCCTTGACAACTAATCTATTATTGCGCGTTTCTTTCTAGGCCTAACTGATGTCATACAAGACACATGAGCTTGTTGGTGCCATAATTGGATCTTCGGGTGTCTGAGCTCTTTCACGCACCATTGGAAAGCTATTGATGCGTAGATTGTAATGGAGTGAGCAACTATGTGGCTCAGGCATTTTTAGACCACTTTCGGGGCCCAAAACCTTCATCTGGTACCTCAAAATGGCCTACGAATATTTTTCTAGCATTGGATCCTATAGTGACTATTTAGGTGTTTAGTGTATTATTTTAATCTGATGTTACTCTTGGTTGTGGGTCCTATGTATCTAGGTGATAGATTTGTTTTACCTCATTCCCACATTTTTTGTATGCCCTCCATTTAGTGAAGAAGACATTTTTGTTTAGTGGTGGGCACATGTAGGCATTTATGTTTTTCCATAGGCATTTATGTTTTTTTCCTGGTAGGTGTGGAAATTGCTTGACTTTGGGTGCAGGCATAGATTTTAATATGGGAAGCTGCTCATTTCCCTCTCATGTATTTCCAGAGTATTGTAAGGGTTGTTATTGTTGTTAATGGAGAATTTCATAGTTCTTGGATGGTTATTGAAGATCTGTCTCTGGATTTACATCAAGTGGTATTAGAGCAGGCTTGATCTTGTAGAGATCATGGAGGTAAGAATATTTGGTTTTTGTTTGTGTTTATTACCTTATTTTGGAGGAAGATGAGAAGAGGAAGGGTTGGATATGCCCAAATGAATAGGCAGATCCAAGAGTTGCAAAGGCAAATAGCTCAGATCGCAGTTGTGGTGAATCATCTGCAATCTAAGCTAGGAAAGGGGAAGAGGAACCCCTAGAGGAAAGGCCATTTGAGGAAAGGTTGATCAGGGCCTTGGAAGGTAAGAATGATGGGGTGAAGGTTGATGTTCCCGAGTATGGAGGAGGGTTACAACCAGAGGAGTTGTTAGATTGGTTGAATCATATGGAGAAATTCTTTGAATGGAAGAATATGGCAGAAGATAAAAAGGTAAAATTTGCATGTACTAAGCTGAAGGGCCACGCATTGGTTTGGTGGGATCACCTCCAGAATGAGAGAAAAAAAAGGGAAAAGACAAGATCAGGGTTTGGAACAAAATGGAGAAGAAATTGAGGGTAAAATTTCTCTCGGTAGATTATGAGCAAACCCTCTTCATGAAATTGTAGAATCTGAGGTAGAGAGAACACAGTGTGGAAGATTATACCAGTGAGTTTTATAAGCTCTCCATCAGAGTGACACATGAGGAATCTGAGCTCTAGAAGATAGCCAGGTATGTTAATGGTCTAAAATTTAGCATTCAAAATGAGCTTAGCATGCTCAGGCCTCGTACTGTAGATGATGCTTATCAGTTAGCCCTGAAAGTAGAGGAAAAGTAGAATAGGAATAATTTTAGGAAGAATGTGGGAGTAAAGAGAGGAGCATCATCCTCCCCATCAAGAGGATGTGGAGGGTTTAATCCTATCAAAGGAGAATCCTCAAATACAATAGAGAAGGCTGAGAACCCCAAACAAGGTTCCTATACCCCCAGAGAGGAAGGGGATATCAGAGAGGAAGAGGGAGGACTTGGAATGCTCCCCGTAGACCATATGTGTGTTATAAGTGTGGTGAAGAAGGGCATAGAGCCTATGAGTGTCCTCAAAATCAAGGATAGGAATGGAGGCATACTGAACAACCTCGGGTCAATTTAGCTAAAGCAGAGGAGGTGCAACAAGATGTAGAAGTTGCTGCAGACGTGGGTGAAAATTTGATAATGAGAAGGACAATGATCGTGCCAAGCAAAGACCGGATTCCAGAGAGGGACGATAGTACCTCGTGGCTGCGTACGAGCATTTTCAGGATACGGTGCACATCTGGAGGAAAGGTATGCAAACTTATTATTGATGGTGGAAGTTGTGAGAATATGGTCTCAAATGTTATGGTAGATAAACTAAGTCTGAAATGTGAGAAGCATCCATATCCATATCGTATAGCCTGGTTTAAAAAGGGTAATGAAGTGGTTGTAGACAAGAGGTGTTTGATTAAATTTTCTATTGGTAATACTTATAAGGATGAGATTTGGTGTGATGTTATACCTATGGATGCTTGCCATATATTGTTAGGGAGGCCATGGCAGTATGATAGGAAGGTAATACATGATGGAGAAAAGAACACCTATACCTTTCTAAAATATGGTGTTAAGGTTGTTTTATTACCTCTTAAAGAGGAAGGATAGGGTGAGAGTTTGTTGGCCACCAAAGAGTTCGGGGTAAAAATGGAGGAAACAGGGTTTTGTTATGTCTTGATAGCGAAGAAGGTAACAAACGAGGTTATAAAGATGCCACTAGTAGTAGAAGAGTTATTGGGAGATTTTGCAGATGTCGTACCAGATGAACTACCAGATGGATTACCACCAAAAAGGGACATTCAACATCACATTGATTTGATCCCTGGTGCAACGCTTCCAAATCAGGTAGCCTATAGGATGAATCCAATGCAGAATGAAGAGTTGAACCGACAAGTGGTTGAGTTGTTGAAGAAGGGGTTAGTAAGAGAGAGTATGAGTCCTTGTGCAACACTTGCTCTATTGACACCAAAGAAAGATGGCTCTTGGTGAATGTGTGTGGATAGTAGGGCCATAAACAAGATTACAATAAAGTATAGGTTCCCAATACCTAGACTTGATGATATGATGGATGTGTTGGTCGGAGCCAAGTATTTCAGTAAGATTGATTTGCGGAGTGGGTATTATTAGGTGCATATTCGGAAGGGAGATGAATGGAAAACCACCTTCAAGACGCAAGATGGATTGTATGAATGGTTAATGATACCATTCGGGTTGTCTAATGCACCAAGCACATTTATGCGGATGATGAACAGAGTGTTGCGAGAGTATATTGGTAAGTTTGTTGTCTATTTTGATGACATTCTGATATACAATAGAACTGAAGTTGAGCACCTGTTACACCTAAAGTTGGTATTGGAAACATTGAGAAAGGAGAGGTTGTATGCAAATTTGAAGAAATGCATATTTATGCAGAAGAGTTTAGTGTTTTTGGGGTTTGTGATTTCTGAAGATGGTGTGAAGATGGATCAAGAAAAGGTAAGGGCAATCTTAGACTGACCCATTCCCACAAGCATGATAGAGGTGAGGAGTTTCCACAACCTTGCAACCTTTTACCGTAAGTTTATTCGTAATTTTAGTAGTATTGCTACACCAATCATAGAGTGCACCAAGGGAAAATATTTTGTCTAGACCTGAGCAACGACAAAAAGCTTTGAGTTATTGAAGAAGAAAGTAGCAGAGGTACCAGTCCTGGTGTTGCTAGATTTTAACAAATTATTCGAAGTTGATTGTGATGCTTCACATGTGGGCATTGGAGCAGTATTGAGCCAAGAAGGGTGACCAGTAGCGTTCTTCAACGAGAAGTTAAATGAGGTAAGAAGGAATTATTCTACTTATGATCTGGAATTTTATGCAATTGTGCAAGCCTTAAGGCATTGGAGGTATTATTTGATAGCAAAGGAGTTTGTCCTGTTTACTGACCATGAGGCTTTGAGGTATATTAATACCCAAAAGAAGTTAAATAAGAGACACGCTAAATGGGTGAGTACACTACAAGAGTACACCTTTGTTCTAAAATACAAGTTGGGTAAATAGAATCAGGTTGCTGATGCTTTAAGTAGGCATGTAGTATTATTAACTACCATGGAGAATACAATAGTTGGATTTGAGAATATTAAAGAATTGTATGAGAATGACCAAGATTTTGGTGAGATTCTAAACCATCTTCAGAACCCAATGTTGATTGAAAATCATGGTATTGTAGATCAAAGTTGGGTATCTATTTAGGGGAAAGCAATTATGCATCCCAGTTAGTTCTATGAGGGAGAACATCATCAAAGAGCTTCACAATGGCGGTTTGGTAGGGCATTTTGGAGTAAACAAGATTGTAGCTTTAGTGGAGGAGAAGTATTACTGGCCTAAGGTAAAGAGAGATATAACGAGGTTTGTTGCTAGATGCAAAAACCCTTTCGGGTATACTAAGGGATAGTTTCACACACGACTTGTAGAGGCAAGTGAAGGCTTTTAAATAAGTGAATATCTAGGAAGGCATTAACCCAGAAAGGGTGCGAGCAAGGACGGTCTGCATTAGTCCCATAGTCATATAGACCATGGCAAGAATGGCCGAGAGTCCCGATGAACGTGAGTGTAGTATTGGTCTATATACTCCAAACACTATGATTGAGTTGCTCGACTCTGTGTCAACCATAGATGATTGACCAAGGACGGTCAACTAAATACCTCTTTTATTTTAATAGACACTAAGTCTATCTATCAAGGCCTAGACAAGTCTAATGCCATTTTATCGTAGATATTTTGAGATAAATAAATTGGTGATACAATTGTTGAGCTTATTATTATTAAGGGATAAAAATTGAGATGGGTTTTGTAGAAACCTTTTGTAATCTTTGTGAAACAAATGTAAAGGTTTTGTGTGAAATCTTATGAAACAAGATTTATAAACCTTTAAGAAACTTGAGACATGGTGGAAACTTAAATGAACCATGGAAACCTCAAGAAGGAAGGGGTCTTTAAACCAAATTGAAAAGAAGGTTGTAATCTTGTTGATGGATTAAACCATACCCTCTAAGAACTATAGTTTATCTTGACAAAAGATTAGCTAATAAATCTCATTATGTTAATATTATGTATCTATAGCATTTATCCGAAGTAAATTAAAGACCAAGTGAATAAACCTATAGTATAATATTGTATGATAGATTACTAGTGGAGTTGTAGCTAAACTTGAGTAATCTTGTGGTTGGATTGCAAGAGAGATTGTAGCTAAACTCATGGAACTATAGGATGATCTCGTTGATGGATCTTGAGATAACTTGGTAGCCAAATTTGAAGGAAAACTATAGACTACAAATAAAATTTAGCGCACACATTTACAAAGAAACTATAGTGGGAACATAATGATGGATTGTTGAACAAATCGGGTTTATAATCTCGTATTAGATTATAATTAAACCCATGGAATGATTTGTAGATCTACAACTGAATCCATTTGGTTAAATGTGGGTTACTTGTGAAAGTATGATTTGTTTAAATGTTATTTCTGTGTGAGGAAATATGAGATACTTGTGAAAGTATGACTTGTTTAAATGCTATTTCTGTGTGAGGAAATGTGAGATTTGAAAGTATGATTTGTTTAAATTCTATTTCTGTGTGAAGAAATATGACATACTTGTGAAAATATGAATTGTTTAAATGTTATTCCTGTTTTGAAGAAATGTGTGATACTCATGATAGTATGGTTTGTTTAAATTTTATTTCTATGTGAAGAAATATGATGTGTATAAATTCTATTTTTGTGTGAGGGAATATGATTTGTATAAATGGTATTTCTGTGTTAAGAAATAATATTTGGTTAAATGCTAATTATGAGTAAAGAAGTATGATTTGTTTAAATGCTATTTCTATGTGAATAAATATGATTTGTTTGAAGAGATACGAGGTACTCGTGGTAGTATGATATGTTTTATTGCCATATGCATGAAAGGGATCTCATTTATGAATGAATTTATGACATTCTTTTAGACTAGCAATAGTTGATTGTAATAATACTGGTTTCAAAGGCATATCTTTGTGAAGAAATATATGAGATGAAAATGTAGTTTTCAGTCTTAGGAAAGTATGGGATTTCCTTCCTTTGAATGGTGGAATGCTTTAGACAATTACATTGTAGAGAATGTATTGTGTTTAGTTGCATTCAATAAAGAATTATTACATGCTATTGTTTGTCTAGAATGCATCTCATATACATGTATGGGTTGTCCTGATACCGAAAATATCTACAATCTAGTACCGGTGGCTTGAATGGAACTAAGTGAAAGATGGAACTAGTTGGCTCCTATTGATTATGTACACATGTTGTAACAAGGGCCTCTTTAATGCAAGGCCTCATAATTGAAAAATGCATTTTTTGAGATCAATTGTAATTGGTTTTATCACTCCTTGAGAGGATTAGTATACAATGTAATACTTGACTTCAAATGATCATAGAAGAAAAGTAGAGTTATATTATTATATGAAGTTATCTCCAAAATATTTTTTGAATCAAAAGTAGGAGTTGACCTAGGTTGCTAAATATGTTTTGAATGAGATGTCTCATCAATGAGGTGATATAACCTATCTAAATGTTCTAAATTATCTACATTAATGAACATTAACAAATTTTCTTTATAGTTTTGAGAAAAATTCACAAAGTGATCCATAGATCCAAAGACCATTTCTCCCTTTTCACTATATAAAGAGGAAATATATCTAGAGGGAGAAAGTTGCTCCTCCTTTTCTTCATATGCAACATTCTTGAACACTGCTGAATTCTTAGAAAGTGGAGATAATGATTATGTGCTATGGGACATTTTATGACCCACACTTCTGGTTATGTATGTATGTTATTGCTTTGTCATACTTGGAAATACAAGTGAATTATTTTTTTATTTTTTTTATAGAGTTGGTTAGAGAAGAATGAGAAGATGTTTTAAGAATCCTTTTATCCCCTTTGTAACAACATTATCCCTCCTTATGAATCCCATGAACACACCATTTATAATTTCTAAGAGAGATAACCCTCAAGGTTTATACAATGGTGTACTCAAGAGGTTGTTAACCTTCCCCTAGTATGACTAACTTTTTGTTATGTTCTTGTTATATTTATTTAGTATGATTTAATCTAATCAAATAGTTTAGGTGGTATTTGATTAAAGTGTAGTAAATTTTATGTTTGATTAAGAAAAAAATATTTAGGACAAATGTTTTAAGACCCGCGAGATGTTCACATCAGATTCACCAAAGATGTAGACCCAAAGTTAGGGGTACTAGTTTCTAAACTTAGGGGTCTACACTTAGATAAATATTATTTCTTGAATCCCATTATTTAATTGAGTTCTTTAGTAGGGTTCAAGAGTTCACCAAGAGTGTTTTATGTATTCACTCTAAATCCTATGTTTTGATATGTTCAATTAAACAAACTCCTACATTTTGACAACTAGGAATTTAAATAACTATAAGCCTTGAAATGAAGTTTTGAAATACGATGCAAGGAATACAAGAATGCAATAAAATAAAATCTAAATACCATATGATATTTTTTATTTCCTATAAAACTATGCTAAACTAAAACAAAAAAATATGTCGTTCACCTTTTCAGCAAGGGTGCAAGAGGGAATGCATTGAACAAGACTCGCCTATATGTATTTATATGTAGTTTGATTCAATTCCTAATGAATATGCTTGAGAGAGTAAATTTGATAAATTAATAGATCCTAGTACTAGTTCCTTAATCTTTTGTGTCATTTTAATGAACTAAATAGAGAACTACAAATAAATAGAGCAAAAAATGCAGTAAAATTGATGTTAAAAGTAAGCACTACAATAGAACTATCTAGAATATTGTTGAAGATAAATTCACTACTTGAACTTAGATTCAGTGCTTGTGAAGAGTTTATCACTTGCACACTTGTTATTGCCTACTAACATACAAATTTAAAAAAAATATGAAAAGGAAAAAATAACAGTGGTGCTAGTTTTTTGGGGGCCTACTTGATACTTGGGAAGATGCTAAACTTACTTTTCTATAGGCAAGCTCCTTGTTTCTTTTTACAAAATCAATTTTGAAGCTTTGAAAGAAGATAAATTGCATGAAACTAAAATATAATTGCTACAAAATCCAAATTGATCTTGTTGAGATAATGTTAGGATATCCCCAGGCTTGACTAAAATATTTGATGCTATAACTAATAAGATCATTGAATGAGAGAGGTTTGCAACTTGTAGTAACAAAGGATTTTTAAGCTACACAAACAATGGGTGGGTTAGGATAAGACCATGGAATTAAGGGATAACTAAAAATTTAGATAGAGGTTGGACTAGATAGATTTACAACCTTCCACTCTTGTTGGATCCAATTTTATTGAATTAGGGTTGAATCTGCTAGGCATTAGCATAATACAGTGAATAAAATATTTCCAATTAATGCTATGTACCCTACAAGGAAATCCAATCAAATTCAATAAGTCTAATGCAAACATAATTAGTATGGTAAAATGAATTAGATAGGGCAATTAAGACCTTACAAAAGGGGAAAGATGAAGAGATGTAATGAAATAGATCCAAGAAAAAGGCCAAATAAAGAATAAAAATATCTTGAAATAAAATATCATGACAAGATAACTTCCATTTATGTGTATGGACAAAGCCTATGTGGAAAGTGTGAGGTATGCATGCAAGGCTTGATGATGCATAGAGATGAAAAACATCTTGAAGAAAAATGCTTATTTAATTGCTAGAGAAATTTAATAGAGCTTTACAACTATCCAACTACTTTTTCTTTTTGAGAGGAAGGTACCCGAATTTATAGATTTTTAGGGCTTCTTGAAGAGAGACGAAGACAAGATTATAAAATATGCATGGAATTGCAAAGATACCAGTTCCAACTAGGTAAAAAAATATAGTTGAAGGGTTGACATATTTCATCAGGTTGGCATGGGCAAAAGATGAACCAAATTGGAAATATTATAGGGTGTATGAATCCAATTTGGGTTGGAAAAATATTGGCATAAATAGGCATGAGTTTTGGAATAAGAAAATTTTCATTTTTTAGGATCAAAGATAAATTTACTACCTAGACAAATTCATGGCCATGAACTTGTTTGGGCTACCAATTTTTCCATTTGATAGTTGGAGGGACAAAACTTCAAATTTTACCCTTACCTAAGTTCCCTCACCAAGAAGGTAAAGTCACATCCTACAAACTTGTCTATGAGCAATGAACTTGTTTTGAATCTCCAATTTTTATAATGAAGATTAAAAAATGACTTAGGCAGGTTGCCAAACTTGACTAGAATCCTAGGTTTTGATGGGATGAGTAAAATTGTGTGTCTACAAGATGAATTTTAGGAAAATAGCATGGAGACTTATTTCTAATTAGAAGATCAACAAGATACAAAGCATTACTTGAATTAGTATATGTTGATATATGTGGTCCAATGCAAAATCCATCACCTATTAAGATTATATTCATTACTTTTATTGATGAATTTAGTCAAAAACATGGGTATTATTTCTCAAAAAAAAATCATAAGCATTTTATTTTTTTGACAATTTAAAGCTTAGATAGAGAAACAATTTGGTTGTTTTTTAAAGATGTTCTAATAGACATAAGAGGTTATTTTATTTCTAATTAATTTCAAATGAATAACTACAAGCTATAATCCTTAGCAAAAGGAGGTAGCTAAATTTAAGAATCATACAATCATGGAGATGGCAGGAAACATACTCAAGGCCAAGGGTCTTCCAAATACTTCTTGGGCTAAAGTAGTAGTCACATCTATTTACTTGCTAAATAAATGTCAAAAAAAAAGTGCAAAGAATATAACTTCTTGTGAGGTTTGAAGTGATAAAAAGCATAATGTGGCTCATCTTAAGGTGTTTGATTGCATTACTTATGCTCATATAGCCAAAGAGATAAGATAAAAAGCTGATAATAAAAGTGAACAATCTATTTTTATTGGCTACAATGAGGAGACAAAGGGTTACAGGCTATATAATCTAGTGAAAAAGAACTTGATAATCAGTTGTGATGTAATTTTTGTTAAAAATGAAGCATGGAAATGGAACGAAAATTTACAACAATAAATAATAGACTTTTAAACATAGTTTTTTATTATTGCACTAGTATAAAATTCAACTTTGTACATATATTATTACATATAATGTAATATCTCTTGGTTGTCTCAAGTGACTCTTGGTGCTTCACCTTCTTCTCTAACCTTTTAGCTTCTCTAAATCTTCCATGATGTGTAACAAAAAATGTAATAGTTATCAAGTAATGTAGTAAGTATCTAACATCCCTCTTATTACATAATTTGATATAACAAATATTTGAAGGTGTTTATCATGATTGAAAATGAACATTTTACAAAAAATTACTACCCCTTGATATTAAGGGTAATAAAAAATAAAATTATGGTTTGGATTTGGATTTAGCTTTGTATCTGACTTTGGATTGGGCTCTAGCTCTGGCTCTAGCTTGGGATCTACCTATAGCTTTGGATTAGGTTTTGGATTTGGCTTTGGCTTGGGTTCTAGCTTTGGTTCTAGCACTTTACACCACTCATTTAGAATCTTCCACATGATATTTTACTATAGGCTCTATCACTACACATTTTTGAGCATAATCTAGGTCACATATATAAATTTCAAGGTAGAAGTTATGCTTTATTTATAAAGCCTCCCTAAAGAATCCCAAGATTACATTGGTTCATAGAAAAATTTACATTTGATAAACTATTGTCAACCACCAAACTTTATCTTATCCTTGCTCTCTTATGAGAATAAAATATTCTTATGTGGAAACCATTCAACATTTCTTTCACTTTATCCCATTTTATAACATTCATCCATCAACAATTAACATGTATTTTGTTGGTCATTTTATCTTTGTGCCAACAATTTTTCTAAGAGTGACTTTTTTCACCACAAATATCAAAGGGATGTAGATCCCAATACTTAGCTTTCACATATCCTGATTTTCCATAATGACTACAAATTATTCTAGAAGTCTCATCCTCTACATAGGTTTCTCTTCTCATAAACTAGGTCTTACCACTTCCTATTTGATCATCATAACCAAGGCCTTAAATTTTTAGGCCTTATGTTTAGATTTTTTGGGATTTCTTATGCCTTACCCATTCCTTCCCAATCCTATGCCATTACATCCCATTTTTCATTAATTTTGAGTCAATATATTTGGTGTGCTTTTCAAAGCACCCAATATCTTCAACATCAGTATGGTCTTTAGCAATATGGTCTTTGTCATGGCCAATAACTCTATCACCAACTATGTTTAAACACCTAAACTCTTCATCATCAATATGCTCTTCAAAATAATCAACAAGTTTGGGCATGAGATATGCTCATCTTCAATATATTTACCACTATCATAACAATATTTAAATCATCATTACTATAAATAAAATTTATCCTTTGGCTAAGGTTTCTTATATCACAATAAATATTTATCATCATAGACTTATCAATGATGTCATTATCACAAGCTAAATATATCTTTTTAATAAGGTCACTTGTGTCACAACAAACATTTTCCATCATGGGCTTGACCTTAAACTTTATATTTATTTCTTCTTTCCTTTTACACTTCACCTCAAGGATGTCAAGAGTGATTTATTCCAAGTACATTCTCTTCACAACATCAATAGGGAATGTCACACCATTTTCAAATTGGTCTTCACAAATATCAAATTCTTTGAGAATTATATGAAACAACAGTTAAGTGTTAAGAATTATTCATCTTTACTAACTTCTTGGAAATATAGATCATTATCTGGTGTCACACACTTTTGAACTTCAACTTGCTTCTTGGTTTGTTTTCTCTTTGTCTTTCCAATTTAGTCAAGTGATGTGAACACTTTTTTTTGTATATGGAATTTATTTTCTTTAATATAATAGTGAGGGTTCCTTATTTCTCCCAAATGGTCCCCCTTTCTATATACCACCAATTTGATATATTAAACATTTTACATACTTGCTATTCCTATATATCCATCATTCCATATAAGAAGGTAGTCCTCTCCATATATGTGGTTGTACATGAGAGATATCGTAAGGTACATGAAAGAGAATGATACATGGTACCTACGTAATATAGAAAATGATTCACCCTATCCATGATACTTGCTTATATATAAATCCTTGTACATGGGCATAACTTCCCTATATACTTGGAATTTATCAATTTTAGAATTTATATCTAGTGATAGTGATGAAAATGATTGAAAATAGAGTAAAGAAACACAAAAAAATGATGTCCTTAACAATTTATAGGGTTGATGCCTAAACATCATTATGGTAGTATAATAAGGTTATAAACATAGTAGCTTAACACGACAAATTTACATGTAAATTCAAGCCAAGGGTACCATTTATATCAAACATTGCAAATGTGCTTAACCACATGTTAAAGTATGCAAAAGTTTTGAAGATTATATATATTGATGCAGGAGCTTATCTTCCAGAGGGCATAAATTTTGATCCAACCGTTGGATCAACTTGAAATTTTACGTGGAGCTAGATAAAGAGGATAACAACAGTGTGGCTAGATCACAACGTGGACTAGATTATTTTTAGGATATTATCGGGCCCTAATTTCTTTGTATCGTGCCCAAAAATAAAATTTAGTGTTTTTTAAGAAAATTGGAAGAAAATATATTTGGAATTTAATAACTTCTTAGACATGGGTAGGTGTTGAGATTTTTTAGGAGGCTTAATATGGGTAATATGATGATGTCTATTAATTTAGAGGGCTATATGAGATTTTTTATTTTTAATATTTAGGGTTTCTTTTTAGTGTTTCTTTTGGGATATACATTCCCTTGGTATCACATTGTAAAGGAGGTAAATTCCATGAATAATAAAATAAAGCATATTTCAGTTTATTTACATTACAACTCTTATGTGATTGGGGGATTTACCATTTTATTTCTATTTGTTACAATTTTTATGTGATTGGAGGTTCTTGTTCTAACCTCTTGTAGTTGGACTTACACCATTTGGTATCAGAGCAAGTTGGATCTTGCTGGGAGGAGAAGGTAATCTTGTCAATTACATTTATTTTGCTATTATTATTTTTCTATTTGAAATAACACAGATAAAATTAGCATGAAGAGAGGAAAAGGATTTTATTCTTAGCTTAACAGGAATATGCAAGAGCTACAGGTACAATTTGCTCAGTTGATTGGAATGATGGCTCATATAAGGGAAAAACATCTAGTGGATTTTGTAGATCTGGATTCTTATAATGAGACTATGGAAGGAGACAACAAGATAGAGGTTCATGTAGAGGATAAACTAGAGAAGCCAGAGGAGCATCATTTTAAGGATACAATAGTTAGGGCCTTAGAAGAAAATAGAGATGGGATCAAGATTGATGTCCCTGAGTATGTAGGAGGGTTGAAACTAAAGGAGTTGATAGAATGATTGAATAGCATGGAGAAGTTCTTTGAGTGGAAAATCCTTTCAAATGAAAATAAAGTGAACCTTGCATGCATGAAGTTGAAAGGGAATGTGTTGATTTGGTGGGATCATCTACAGAAGGATAGGTAAATAAAAGGAAAGGAAAAGATTAGGATCTGGTGTAAAATGAAAATAAACTAAAGGGGAAATTCTTGCCCAAATATTATGCCTAAAATTTATTTTGTAGACTTCAGAACCTTAGATAAAAGGATCAAAGCATCGAGGACTACACCAATGACTTCTATAAATTATCAATTCAAGTAGGGCTTGAAGATTTAGAAGAACATAAGGTTACAAGGTATGTGAATGTATTAAGTTATGCCATACAAAATGAGTTGAGTATGCTTCGGATCCATAGTGTAGAAGATGCATATCAATTTGCATTAAAATTAGAATAGAAACATAAGAGGAGAGGAGTGAGAAAAGGACCATTGCCACCTCCAGTTAGTGGGTGTGGTGGATTTAATCCCTTAAAGGGAGAATTTACTAATATAGGAAAATAATAAGAGTATGGGCAAGGTCATAGTAACCATGAGAAAGGTGGAATATTTCAAAGAGGAAGAGGCTATGGTGGAGGAAAAAATTGGGATGGCCCACAAAGGTCAGAAAGGGCACAAAGCTTTTGAGTGTCCACACTATCTCTCACAAAAAAGAAGATAAGGAGAACAAGCTAGAGTCAATTTGATTGAGGTCGAAGAGCAATCTGAGGTAGAAGTTATTACAAACATGGGGGAAAATCTCATGATAAAGAGGATGATGATCATTCCAAGGAAGGAGAAAGCACAAGATAGTGATGATGGTGATTCCTGGTTGCATATGAATATCTTGCAAACAAGATGCACATCTGGAGGAAAGGTATATAAGATGATTATTGACAATGGTAGTTGTGAAAATACATTTTTAAATGAAATGGTTGAGAAACTTAAAGTATGAGAAGAACTCGTATTCCTATCACATATCGTGGTTCAAGAAAGGAAACGAGGTAACTATAGATAAGAGTTGTCTAGTTAAGTTTTTAATTAGGAATACCTATAAGGATGAAGTGTGGTGTAATGTAATTTCGATGGATACATGTCACTTATTATTGGGAAGGCCTTGAAAATATGATAGAAAGGCTACCCATGATGGGAGAAGGAATACTTACATATTTTAGAAGGATGGAGTAAAAGTGTTCTTATTACCACACAAGGAAGAAGGGTAGAGTGAAATCCTGTTGATGACTAAGGAATTTAACTCGGAGATGAAAGAAGCTAGATTTTGTTATGTGTTGACAACAAAGAAGATGGATACTGAGGATGTTGCTATTCCACCTGCATCAATAAAGTTACTAAAAGAGTATGCAAATGTCATACCAGAGGAGTTACCACATGGACTATCCCTGAAAAAGGATATTCAACATCATATTGACTTAATACATGATTCAAATTATTGGGAAAAGGAAAGACAAAAATAGTGGGACTTAGCCTTACCACAAGCTAAGTTTGCATATAATAGTTCAGTCAACAGGTCAATAGGAAAATATCCTTTTTAGATTGTTTATGGTAAGAATCCCAAGGGTGCCCTAGATTTGATTGATCTATCGATTCAGGGTAAATTTAGTGATGATGTAGAGGTATTTTTAGAACACATACGAGTTGTAGAATATTGATTAGAGGAACTCGTGAGAGTAGAGTTCTTTTCAACCAAAGGAGAATGATGCATGAGCCTATCTTTCGGAGGGCATAACTTTTGAACCGATCGTTGGATCGGATTGAAATTTTATGTGGATCTAGATAAAGAGGAGGATAATGGTGTGGCTAGGTCACGTTGTGGCTTAGGTAAATTTTTAAGATATTATCGGGCCCTAATTCCTTCATCTAATTCCCAAAAATAGAATTTAGTGTTTTTTAGAAAACTAGAAGAAAATATATTTGGAATTTAATAACTTCTTAGACATGGGTAGGTGTTGATATTTTCTAGGAGGCTTAATATGGGTGATACGATGATGTGTATTAATTTAGAGGGCTATCTAAGATTTTTTAGTTTTTTAAGATTTAGGGTTTCGTTTTAGGGTTTCTTTTGGGATATATATTCCCTTGGTATCGCATTGTAAAGAAGGTGAAATCTATGAATGAGAAAATAAAGCATGTTTCGATTTATTTCCATTGTAACTCTTATGTGATTGGGGGATCTACCACTTTATTTCTATTTATCGCAGTTTTTTAGTAGTTGGAGGTTCTTGTTCTAACCTCTTGCAGTTGGATTTACACCATATATATAATACTTTTCTTTTTTTCTTCTTTTTTATTTTTTAATAATTACTCAATTTTTCAATTTAAATCAAGAAAATATAATTTTAAAATTTTAATAGATGAAATAAAGGGATGATAATACAATTTGAGCACCAAAACACTCCACATGTTACCAATCAACACTAGACATATCCGGTCATCCTCACATATTTCCCTACAAATCTACTAGAAATAAATAATAGATCTCCTTTAAAATTTTGAAGAAATTTTCCATAGGTGAATGTCAAAGGATTGTGCAAACAAAATTCAATATTCTTTTTATAGTCACCAATGATCCTTCTTAGTCTCTCAAACTTCTAGAAGTGACTATTTGATCCAAACTTTTGCTATCATGTGGATGATTATGTAAAGTGGAATTCTACCCTATCCTACTCATTCTGCTCTTTACAGGATAAACAAATAGCCTTCCCCCCATTTTTAATAAAATTTTAAGACTTTGTTGGAATAAAGTCTTTCTAAAGTTAGACATAAACAAAATTTCTTTGGCCTATCGGTAATGAAAATCTAGCTCATACTTTTCAAAGTAAGCATCTCTGATAAATGGATGCTTCATGCGAATGAGATGCATAATATAATAAAACATATCTTCATGGTAGGGAAAGGTGATGGGTCTCTAGGGATTGAACCCACACTCTTCTTTGGCCTTCTCAAGCAGTGCATAAAATGTTGTATGATTTAACTAGCTCATATGGATCACAAACTACTTACGAATTAATCTTGCATAGATCACCATGTGATCAGGAAAAACATCTAAAAAACATTCATTGTTAGTGCTTTGTAAAAAACATATAGACCAAGAGATACTCCTAGATCCTACTACAAAAACCTACCTCTAACTTTCAATTGGAAGTTTTATTTTTTTTGTATAACATCTATTAAAAATCTCCTTAGCTCACTTATTTATTTATTTTACCCTAACCTCCTAAGCTTCTTCCATATATTTCCACATTTCAAATCCCAACACCTGTAGCATTCTCATTCCTACAACTTTCTAACTCCAACCAAAATATCCTCAAAATTTATGAAGAAAATAATTATAATTTTTCTCAAAATTTTAAAAAAAACAAATGTGGTACCTACAATCCACCTTAGCTATATATACTTGTCAATGTTGTAGTAGCTACATATGCCTCCTCCATAGAGGTTATAGAATAGGAACAAAAGAAGGATTATGAATACACTAAAAATTAACACATTTCATGCATCATCCTCAAAAATAAGTGGGAAAGAAACCACCACATTGATAGGATTCCAATCATTAGAGAGTAGGTATACACCCATTAAGGAGATAAAAAAACCACCATATTGATAGGCTTAGAATTTTATATTTAAAAAATTAATTATATTAAAAAATATAATTTAATATAATTTTAAAATGCCTACAATTTTCTCTAAACATATCTCAGCCTTTGAATACTTTCTCGACATCTTCTAACCATCTTTTACTCGTAAAAGTTTTCTCATGAGAAATTTGTGGTCGATGAATTGGAAAGTCTTGCTGGTTAGGTGTGGCACAGGAATCTGACGATTCTTGGACTTTAGTGAAACGAAAGCCAAGTGTACGTATGAATTAGTACGCAGTGGTAAAATACACTTTTAATTAAATTTAATTATATATAATATACTATTTTTATTTATTTATAATATTAAGGAGGTTTTTAAAGCTTAAGTGTGTAAGACAAGAATCTTATGATTGGGAATTTATTTTCTATAAAAAGTAATCTTAATGTAAGAATTGTTAGGCATAAATTCATTGGTTGCTTCTATAAAAGGTAATCTTAATCTAAAAATGGTTAGGCATAAATTCATTCTACATACCTAACATGACTAACATTAATAATAATTAAAAAAAATCATTCTATCTACCTAACATGGCTAACACACTATATAAAAAAAAAAAAAAAACATTCTACATACCTAACATGGCTGCTTCAATAAAAGGTAATCTTA
Source organism: Wollemia nobilis (assembly GCA_028583015.1). Classification (NCBI taxonomy): domain Eukaryota; kingdom Viridiplantae; phylum Streptophyta; class Pinopsida; order Araucariales; family Araucariaceae; genus Wollemia; species Wollemia nobilis. The sequence goes on along the minus strand of JAQPPZ010017240.1, from coordinate 1,324,859 downwards.
ATCTAAAAATGGTTAGGCATAAATTCATTCTAGATACCTAACTTGCTTCTACAAATAGAAGATGTCTTTTCTTTGTTTTTCAACCCCGTAACAATGGCTGCTCTCCCGCTTAGCTTGTGCTCTTGTAATATCTCCTTCGAGTACAAGTCTGGCAATCGCCTTACCCTTGCTCCCAAGGCATTCCCATCATTGATCAGAAAGCATGGCCGTGAACTTTCTGTTTCTCCTATTATCAATAATGCTTTGACGAGTACAAATTCAGGCGTATCGCGACGTTCAGGCAACCATCATAACAACTTGTGGGACGATGAGTTTATACAATCTCTTTCAAAGGCTAAGCAGGCAAGCTACTTTAAGATCTTGTGTTGTTCACACTCCCATTTCGTGATCTTGTTTTATATCTGTTAATGGAAATTGTTGGTTCACAGGCTCCTCTTGAGGTTGAACGGGTTTCGACGCTGATTAGGGAGATTAAGAACGTGTTCAATAAAATGGCCGTTATTGAAAACGGTTCAGCCGTTGACGATCTGATTGAAAGACTTTCGCTGATCGACAACCTTGAACGCCTCGGAATTGATCGACATTTCAAAAATGAAATAAAAGTAGCCCTTGATTATGTCTACAGGTTTGATGCTTGACCCTAAGCTTATTTTTTTTTGTATGTAGTTTATGTGTTTGTAAATAATTTCACTTAATTTTGTTGTGGAACTTGAGTGGTTTATAAACCTTAACACTTATCATACTCTTTGTTAATATAATTTTTGTTAATAGTTAGCAGGCTTAAAGGTGCAAGTCCTTTGGTCCTATTTTGTAGGATTCCTCACTCCTATTAACATCAAGTTTAGACATATGTATGGGGGTTGGCCCTCTTGCTTTCTAACCGGTTAATGTGATGATGCAAGACTAGTGACATATTTCATGTTTGGGGGCCTGGCCCTTTTGCTTTCTAACCGGTTAATGTGATGATGCTAAGAAAAAATGTAAATGAAAAATATCTTTAATAAAAAGGTCAATTGAATATGGTTTAATTTACCTAATAAGAATATAATATGGACAATGTACAATTTTTTTGTTATTTTAATAAGAACAACCCTTATAAAAGCCACATATAACTTATTTATATATATATATATATATATATATATATATATATATATATATATATAAACTTTCTGGTGTGATATAATCATCATTTTTGTCCACTTTTTTTCGAAGTATTTTGTAATATAGCAACACCATCTAATAAAAGACATCATCTTATACCACAAGGATTTGTACATGAAGTCTAGTGACATATTCCATGATTGGAATTATTCAGGTTAATACCTATCTATCTAACTGGTTAATGTGATGATTAATACCTATCTATCTAACCGATTTAAGGGTTCACGATAATACCTATTTATCTAGCTATCTTGCTTTCTAACAGTTCACCTTAATATCTATCTATCTTTAGATTAATACCTATCTACCTATCTTGCTTTTTTAATATGATGATGCAAATCTAATGACATATTCCATCATTGAAATTCCATTCAAATTAATAATTAAGTTTTATGTTAATACTTATCTAAGATATAAAATTAATAACAAAACATTAATTGTGTAGCATTTATTGGAATAAAAAAAGGCATAGGACGTAGTAGAGGCGGTCTAACAGATCTCAATACGACAGCCTTGGGACTGCGAATTCTTCGATTGCATTATAATGGCAGACGTGTTGGAACACTTCAAAGGAAATGATGGACAGTTCTTGAGCTCCACCTGTGGATCCGAGCAAGCGTTGAAAAGCTGTATAAATTTATTTCGGGCTTCACTTATTGCTTTTCCTTGGGAGAGAGTTATGGACGAGGCCAAAGACTTCAGTGCCACGTATCTTAAGAAAGCTCTTCCAAAGATTGAAAGCTCCTGTCTTTCACGAGAGGTGATGAGAAGCTCCACTTATACCTACTGATCTGGACATGAAATTGCGCTAATACTTGTTTTTCTTTTTTGGGTCAATCAGATAGAATTCAATCTAGAGTATGGTTGGAACAAGACTGTGGCAAGACTTGAAGCAAGGAACTATATCGACATATACGGAGAAGATAGTTCATGGACCGAGAAAACAATGGACAAGTAATCTTTAGTATCTTACAAACTCTTCAACTCCAATAAAGGATTCCGAGCAGAAAATAATTAATATTTCAGTATCACGTTATTTGATTTGCAGGGTGCCGCACATAAGCAATAAACAACTGTTAGAACTGGCAAAACTCGATTTCAATATGATCCAGTCGTTACAACAAGAAGAGCTTCAGACGCTACCAAGGTGATAAATTTTAAAGCAATAGGATTTTAAACACCCAATATGTATTTGTATATTAATAGTTAAAAAACAAAAAAATTACACAAAGTCAGCTGGGAAGATCTCGTGTGTTTAGATGGTGGACGGAGTCGGGTTTGCATAAACTGAAGTTCGCTCGTCATCGTCATGTGGAATATTACTGTTTGGGCGGTGCAATTCGTGTTGAGCCCAAGTATTCTGCTTTCAGAATTGGATTTGCAAAGCTATGCTCTCTTGTAACTATAATAGATGATATTTATGACACATACGGAACTCTTGAGGAGCTCCAACTCTTCACAGACGCTGTGAAAAGGTACAAGTGATTTCAATATTATTATTTTTTTAATTATTATTATTATTTTTAATATTTATAAGGAATCGGTTACAGCTACAATATTTTTTATTATTAAACAAGATTCAAATCTTGGAGCTGATCCTCTATAACCCTTATTTTATTTCGGGTTCAAATTCTTGGCTGATCCCCTATAACCCCTATTCTATCTTGAATTCAAATCTTGGGGCTGATCCCCTATAACCCCTATTCCACCATCTTGTTAATTTTAGCCTGGACCACCTGGGGATTTATACCGTTGTCGGTCTGGCGCATTCAGAGGATTCAGATCAGACTACTATCTTTGCAAAGGGTTGGCTTTCCCCCAAGGTTTGAACCTAGATTTTTTTTTGGTAAGTGTCCAACCACATTTGCACTTACCAATCCACTTAACCCCTGTAAATTTCCTAAATGAAGGCAAATATAGATATATCGTATATCTTTCTCAGGTGGGATAAGTAAATCGGTGGCATTGTTGTGTTTGTCAGGTGGGATCCCTCTGCCACAGAGTTTCTTCCCGAGTATATGAAAATTGCATACATGGCACTTTATGAGGCAGTGAACGAGCAGGCACGGGAGGCGGAGAAGACTCAAGGCCGTAACACTCTCCACCACGGCCGTAAAGCTGTATAAATAAAATTTGTGAAAGATTATTTATTTTTTATCTTTTGAATAGATATCAACAGATGTTAAATATATTAATTGATAGTCGGTTTTTGGATGTTAAATATTAATTGTGTTGTGGGATTTGAGTGGTTTATAGACCCCTGGGATAGAAGGCTTAAAGGTGCAAGTCCTTGGTCTTACTTTGTGAGATTTTTCACCCCTATTAACATCAAGTTTGAGCATGTGTGGAAGCTTTCTAATCAGTTAATGTGATGGTGGAAGTCTAATGACATATTCCATAATTAAAATTCCATTCATTAACGTAACATGCAGTGGGAAGATGTAGTGGAGGCGTATATGCAAGAAGCCAAGTGGCTTGGTGATGGCTACATACCAACTTTGGAGGAGTATTTAGAGAATGGTAAAGTGAGTGTTGCTTCTCGACTAGTTGTCTTACAACCCGTATTGACATTGGACGCGCTTCTTCCTGAGAACGTTGTCCCCAAAATTGATTATCCATCAAGGTTCGATGAACTTCTTGGTCTAACCCTGAGATTGAGAGGAGATACCAGAACCTTCAAGGTATAATATGAAGTCCTCAAGCGTTTTAAATTTCTTAGTAATCGGTTGAGTAGAAGCAAGCAATGTCATTTGTTTTATTTATGAATTTCATCGTTGTTTGATTGTTTGAAGGCCGAGGCAGAGCGGGGAGAAACAGCGTCGTGTATAACTTGTTACATGAGAGATCACCCAGGATCCACCGAAGAAGAGGCTTTGAATTATCTCAATGCTTTGTTGGAGAAACTGCTCAAAGAACTAAACTGGGAGTGTCTGAAAGTGGACAACGTTCCCACCATTAGCAAGGATTCTGGATATGCCATATTAAGAGCCTTCCATCTGTTATACAAAGAGAGTGACGGTTTCAGCGTTTCCACCACAGATACAAAGGATTACGTGACTAAATTACTCATACAGCCTGTGATAATGTAACTTTCCTATTGTAGTGGTCACGCAACCCAAAACCCTCTACCAGCATCGCACTCGTCCTGTATATGTACTAAAACATTTCTCACAAACATTTCTCAATATCTAACATTTCTCAATATCTAGGTTTTATTTAATTAACGGTATTATTTACAACGTTATGGATGACATAGTAAATTGTGTTAGGAATGGAGCCTAATTATGAGGAGGCTAAACAGAGAAAGTTTCTGGATTTACTGCAGGACGGGCAGGGAAAGTTTCCAGATTTACAGTCTGTTAGTCTACCAGAGAAAGTTTCCGGATTTACAACAGGACAGCCAGGGAAAGTTTTTTTTGTTTTTATCCCAAAATTAGGTGTTGGGAACTCAGTGTTAATCTTGGAATGTATTAAGAAAAGCAGTTTTTTTTCTATTTTTTTCTTATATATAGTTGTGAGGAAAAACAGAGTATACAATGAAAAATTACTGTGTTGATTCCTTGTAAATATAGAGAGGAAATTACAGCAGATGTTTGTTGTAGGTTGTAACCCTCTATTGCTTGGATTGAGAAAGAAAGGACTGAAAATTCTCGATGGATGTAACCCACATTGGGTGAACCACGTTAAAATCGTTGTCTCTTCTACTGTGTGTTTGTCTTATTTTGTTAATTCTGTTGTTAAAGTTTGAAACACTATAATTGCTTTTCTATATTTTATATAGTGATTTACTCTAACAAGTGGTATCAGAGCGGTTGTTTTGTTGGGTGCACTTGACAGAAGGAGAATTTTTGGATCAAGTGGGAGCAATGGCGAAAGAAGGGAGGTTTAGAGTTCAAAAATTCAATGGCCATAACTTTCAATTCTGGAAGATGCAGATGGAGGATTACTTGTACCATAAGGATCTTTACTTACCTCTTGAGGGGGAAACAGAGAGACCTTCAACTATGTCTGATGAGGAGTGGAGTCTCCTTGATAGAAAGGCATTGGGTACCGTGAGGTCGTGCTTGGGAGCCACCGTAGCCTTCAACATCTCTGATGAAAAGACTACCAAGGGAGTCATGGATAAGTTGGCCAAGATGTATGAGAAACCATCAACATCAAATAAGGTATTCTTAATGAAAAGGTTATTTAACATGAAAATGAGTGAAGGAGGATCTGTGCATGATCATTTAAATGAATTTAATACTGTCACTAATCAATTGCATTCAGTAGGATTGGATTTTGATGATGAGCTTAGGGCCTTATTAATCTTATGCTCTCTTCCAAAAAGTTGGAACAGCTTTGGTAATGGCGGTAAGTAACTCCGCTTCGAGTTCAAATAAATTAGAATTTGATGATGTGGTTGGTGTGATACTCAGTGAGGACATGAGAAGAAAAACCACAGGAGAATCATCTAGCACCGCCTTAACTATTGAGAATAGAGGAAGAGGAAGAGAAAGAGGCAAGAGTTCACATCGTGGCAAATCCAAAGGCAGATCCAAATCACATGGAAAAGGAAAGCTAAAGTGTTGGCACTGTGGCAAAAAGGGTCATCTCAAGAAGGACTGTTGGCAAAGAAAGGGTGATGGAAATGAAGGTAATGATAATAATGGTAACACTTCAGAAGCCAATATTATTGGACAAATTCTACAAGATGCTTTAATCTTATCTCTTGATAGAAATAGTGATTATTGGGTAATTGATAGTGGTGCTTCATTCCATGCTACCTCACATAAGGAATACTTCATAGATTATGTTTCTGGAGATTATGGACAGGTTCTGTTGGGAAATGACCAACCATGTAAAATCGTGGGTATTGGAAAGATTTTGATTAAATCCCCAAATGGATGTCAATGGGCTCTTAAAGAGGTGAGACACATACCAGATTTAAAGAGAAATCTTATATCGGCAAGTAAGCTTGATGGTGAAGGATACACGGTTGCATTCGGAGAAAATGCTTGGAAAGTTACTAAAGGTTCATTGATAGTAGCTAGAGGTAAATTGGTGGGTACTCTTTATTTACTTACTGATTTTTCTCACTGCTCCATGAATTTAGTTTCTACAGTGAGAGTGCATCTTTGTGGCACCAAAGACTTGGCCATATGAGTGGAAAAGGTATGGAAATTTTACATTCAAGAAAGTTATTGCCTAAGTTAAAAGAGATTGATTTGGAATTCTGTGAGGATTGTGTTTATGGTAAAGCAAAGAGAGTTAGATTTCTCAAGGATGGCAAGGAAAGGAAGAAAGAGAAATTGGAGCTTGTGCACTCAGATGTTTGGGGCCCAGCTCGGTAACTTCTCTTGGAGGTTCCTCTTACTATGTACTTTTTATTGATGATGCAACAAGGAAAACATGGATATATTGCATTAAGAATAAAAGTGATGTTTTTAATACCTTCAAGAATTGGAAAGCATTAGTTGAAAATGAAACTGGAAAAAGGTTAAAGTGTCTAAAGTCGGATAATGGTGGAGAATATTGCAATAGAGAGAATTTGATGTGTTTTGTTCTAAAAATGGAATTAGAAGAATCAAGGTAGTTCCAAGAACACCTCAAGAAAATGGGGTTGCAGAAAGAATGAATAGAACCATCATGGAGCGTGCTAGGAGCATGAGAATACATGCAGAGCTTACCATTATTTTTATGGGCTCATGTTGTTGATACTGAAGTATATCTGATTAATAGAGGACCATCTAGTGCCTTGGATGGAGGAATTCCGGAAGAGCTTTGGACAGGTAAACCAAGAAATTATTCTTTCCTTAAGGTATTTGGATGTGAGGCTTTTATGCATATAGACAAAGAGAACAGAAATAAGTTAGATGCTAAGGCCCAAAAGTGCTATTTTATTGGTTACGGTATTGATGGCTTGGGTTACAGATTATGGGATTGTGATAACCGAAAAGTCATTAGAAGTAGGGATGTCATATTTAATGAAAAAACTTGTATAAAGATCGGTTGTAGGGAAAGAAATAGAAAGAGGAAATTACTGAATACATAGACCTTGATGGACACATAGAAAAGGTAACTCCAAAAGTGGTAGAAGATCAAAATGTACAGCAACAGCAACAAGCACCTCAATCTCCAGAAAGTGTTGTTAGACGATCTACCAGGATAAGTAAAATTCCTCAACGTTTCTCTGATTATGTTTTGTATACTGATGCTGGTGAGCCAGAATGTTTTCAGGAAGCATTACAGATGGATACCAGGAATAAGTGGGAGCTTGCAATGAATGAAGAAATGGACTCTTTATTCCACAACCAAACTTGGGATTTGGTTGAGCTACCCAAAGGTAAAAGAGCTTTGACCAATAAATGGGTGTACAGGATTAAAGAGGAGAATGAAGGGCATAAGAGATACAAAGCAAGACTAGTGGTCAAGGGATTCGCTCAGAAAAAAGGTATTGATTTTGATGAGATTTTTTCTCCAGTTGTAAAAATGACCTCTATTAGAGCTATTTTGAGTCTTATAGCTATAGAAAATTTGTATCTGGAGCAATTGGATGTGAAGACAACATTTCTTCATGGTGATTTGGAGGAGGAAATTTATATGCACCAACCATAAGGCTTTCAGGTGAAAGGTAAAGAGGATTGGGTATGTAAACTGAAAAAGAGCTTGTATGGGTTAAAACAAGCTCCTAGACAATGGTATTTAAAATTTGATAAGTTCATGGCTAATCAAAGGTTTGAAAGATGTCAAAGTGATCACTGTGTATATTTTAAGCAAACTGGAAATGGTAACTATGTTATTTTGCTATTGTATGTGGATGACATGTTAGTTGCAGGAACAAATATGCAAGATATAAACATGCTCAAGAAGAAGTTGGCTAAATCCTTTGCCATGAAGGATTTGGGAGAAGCCAAACAAATCCTTGGTATGAGGATAACAAGAGACAAGGAGAGTCACACTCTAAAATTATCACAAGCAAAATACATTGAAAAAGTGCTTAAGAGATTCAACATGAACAATGCAAAGTCTGTTGCTACTCCATTGGCAAAGCATTTCAAACTCACCAAAGATTTGTGTCCCAAGACACAAAAGGAACAAGAGCATATGGCTAAGGTTCCCTATGCATCAACGGTTGGAAGCTTGATGTATGCAATGGTTTGTACAAGACTGTACATTGCCCACGCAGTGGGAGTAGTGAGTAGATTTATGAGTAATCCGGGAAAAGGACATTGGCAAGCGGTAAAATGGATACTCAGGTACTTGAGAGGAACTTCAAATTATTCTTTGAATTTTGGAGGCTCTAATATATGCTTGAAAGGTTTTGTAGATTCTGATATGGCAGGTGATCTTGATGGTGGAAGGAGCACTACTGGCTACATATTTACTATAGGAGGAGGAGCGGTTAGTTGGATTTCTAAACTCCAACACGTAGTTGTCCTTTCAACCACTAGAAGCTGAATATGTTGCTGCTGCAGAAGCAAGCAAAGAGATGGTTTGGTTGCAAAGACTAATGGAAGAACTTGGGAAGAAGCAAGAGGATAATAGGTTGTGGAGTGATAGCCAGAGTGCTATACACCTTGCGAAGAATTCGGCATTCCATTCAAAAACTAAACACATCAAACTCAGGTATCATTTCATTAGATCAGTAGTGGAAGATGGATCTTTGAAATTAGGGAAAGTTCACACATCACAAAATCCTGCTGACATGCTTACAAAAGTGGTGTCAAGAGAAAAGTTGAGCTTTTGCTCAACTTCAGTTGGCCTTAAGGAATAAGAGGCCATGATGAGAATTTTTCAGTCCTTGGTTGCAGTATGGTGCAATGGAATTAGTCTCCAAGTGGGAGATTGTTAGGAATGGAGCCTAATTATGAGGAGGCTAAACAGAGAAAGTTTCTGGATTTACTGTAGGACGGGCAGGAAAGTTTCCAGATTTACAGTCTGTTAGTCTACCAGAGAAAGTTTCCGGATTTACAACAGGACAGCCAGGGAAAGTTTTTTTGTTTTTATCCCAAAATTAGGTGCTGGGAACTCAGTGTTAATCTTGGAATGTATTAAGAAAAACAATTTTTTTTCTGTTTTTTTCTTATATATAGTTGTGAGGAAAAACAGAGTATACAATGAAAATTACTGTGTTGATTCCTTGTAAATATAGAGAGGAAATTACAACAGATGTTTGTTGTAGGTTGTAACCCTCTATTGCTTGGATTGAGAAAGAAAGGACTGAAAATTCTCGGTGGATGTAACCCACATTGGGTGAACCACGTTAAAATCGTTGTCTCTTCTACTGTGTGTTTGTCTTATTTTGTTAATTCTGCTGTTAAAGTTTGAAACACTATAATTGCTTTTCTATATTTTATATAGTGATTTACTCTAACAAATTGTAGATCTCTATAGATAGATAGGTATTAAGGTAAATTAAACTCCATGCCATTAGACTTGCATCATCACATTAACCGATTAGAAAGCAAGAGGGCCACCACACAGATGCCCAAACTCAGACTCCATGTCACTAGACTTGCATCATCACATTAAGCCATTAGAAAGCAAGAGGGCCACTCCCACATAGATGCCCAAATTGGATGTTATGAAGTTAGATATTTAAAATATAAAAAATGTGAATGAACTTTCAAAATTTATTTATTATTATTATTATTATTATTATTTTTTTTGATGAGGAACCTTTTATATACAACATATCCGCAACATGTGATGGGAGAAATTTGAACCTGGGCCTCTCGATAACCTGGAGAGTTTTAACTACCCACTTGCTCTCCAAATCCTCTACATGAGCGGATTTTTTTTTTTTTTTTTTAATATAGATAGTTTTGGTTTGAATTGGGTCTTTTATATGATAGTTTAAAGTAATGTAATTTTAATAATAAATTTTGACAAATTTCAATCAATGCAATTATTTTTTATATTATATTAAAAGAAATTTGATTTATAATTTTAAATTAAATTTAATATTATAAAATTTAACTTATAAAATAAGATTATGTTATTTTTTAATTAGTAATTATTTTTACTTTTATTTTTTCTAAATAAAATAAAAATATGGTTGTTTAAATTTTGATAAAATTACCATTAAATAATTGCCTCCCATTTATTAAAAACAATGGGGTAATAGATAATCAAAATATAAAGACAATACATATTTTTTATTTCAAATTTTATAATCTGGATGCATTTGAACATTTTGAAGTTGATGGCAAGCCAACCTAAATTTAAACGTTGAATGAGGCATGGTCCTCCTTCTAACTATTGAAATGGAACTATAGGTGCATTAGAATTTAGAAATTTCCATAATTCAATAGGTTACTGACACACATGATGGGACCAAGGGCTCAATTTATATATTGAAATTTCTATGAAGTTGTAGGTACTTTATGGAATGGCAACTCTCTTAGGAAACTCAACAAAAATTCAAGAAAATTTCATTCCAAATTCTAAATAGTAGATCAAATCTTTCATGAAGCAAGCTAATATTATCTAGTTTATACCTATCATTTTGGAGTTTTACTTAATTTGGATCAGTGTTACTATCTTCTTCACTTATGTGATGTAGTGTCCTCTTAGGCTTCTCTAAATTTTGGTAAAACATATTGGCAAAGCCAATATGAAATACTCCTTGTGATTGGGTCTATGGTATGTCTATGATTTATATTTGATCTAATCCTTGATGGATCCTAGTATAACTTCTATCAACCCTTCCACCAACAACCCATTTGTGGATGACCAAGGGTTGAAAATAGTAGACCTTAAAATAGTCATGAATTATGCCAAGTAAAGTGAGAAAAGTATAAAAAACTATTGAGGATATAATTCATCACAAAAATTTGAACTATCATAGTAGTAAAATGAAGTTGAGTAACCCGAAATGGTGGACAATGAATTTCCCATCAAGGCATTTTTTAATCTTAGCAAAAAAATAACCCATAATGGGAAATTAAACATAACCGTCACGGAAAGAATAGTCTAAATAACAAATGAGGAATATTAAATAATTTTAAAGCACTACAACATGAACAAGAGAAACCAAAGGTTAAAAAAAATTAAAATCCAAAATAGCAGTAGCTCTCGACCAAAGCTACTAAAAATCTTTAATAACATTGAAAAACATTATAAGACAATATGCAACAATAACATGTTTTTCTAAGAAGATTCAATAAGATATGTTATGAGAGTTACATAAAAAACAAACAAAGGTTCCTCAGATAATGAAAAAAATTCAAATAAATCCTATCATTGCCTACCTAACCAAAGAGGAATAAGTAAACATGTTGTGAAAATCTCAAGGTCAATAACCTAAGTAAACAAATCCTAGCATCATAGAGGAAATGCTAAAAGCTAATCCCTAAGGGTTTACAAGAGAAGAGAAAGAGAGAAATTTATTAAGGTTAGAAGGAAATAAATAAAAAATCCCCAAGAATCAACGTAAATAAATTTAATATTGGTAGCTTAATTCCATCTTATTGAGACAAGGAAAATGAGAAGCTAAAGAAAATGTTGTAGAATTAAGGTTTTGATATGAAGTCAATGAAGAATCAATATGAAACACAACCATTATACCTGATACAATATTCTACCTAGGGCAATCCCAAATTATTATGCCATCCCAAAAAAACAAGACCACAATCTAATGAAGTTAGTCAAATAAAAAATCCACAATTAGAAAAATAGATCAATGAACTTCTAAATTATTATGCCATCCCAAAAAAACAAGACCACAATCTAATGAAGTTAGTCAAATAAAAAATCCACAATTAGAAAAATAGATCAATGAACTTCTAGCTTCTCTTATTGCAAGTTTCACATTACCACCATTGCTATCTTAACACTATTATGAATTTCAAGATTGTTAGAAATAGAGTCTATTCCATCATTTGGGTTATGTAAATGTATCTTCCAAGGTACATACTTAGATTAATTTAGGGGTAAGCTATATAGATACTTCATGCAATGTAATAAATGCACAAGTGTCAGTGTGCAAGTTGTCCCTTGCACAACTAGATAAAGTTTTGGCCAAGTATCCTATTTTACCTATATAAGGATGGCCTCATAGATAGATAGATATAGAGTCATAAATACATAGAGATTCGGGGGACATAGTGTAGCTTAGTTATGTGTGAAATACCATCCATTGGTAATGGGCGTAATGTAGTTCAATAGCTTTATAATGGAGTGTTCATTTCCTCTATAGCTACATTGTAATATTTTATATCATTTCTATTTATTGCATATTTTAGTCATATAGCATATTTACTTTCTTTAATATTATTCTACATCTCGTGGTTGCTATCTTCCAGTACTTGCTACATCAAAAGCTAACAGTGGTATCATAGCTACAGTAGATATAGTCTGTGTAGGTCAATAGGAAATCCACCATTATCATTAATCCTGAGCATTTTGATAAACTGACACGCCGCTAGACCAACCACTATCAAAATCTCTCAAAATAATCTAGGTGGTAGAATTAGGGAGAGTCATGAGTGAGGACTAAAAAAAATCTCAGTTCTAGGAAATACTGAGATTGCAATTGACTGGAGTCTTTCCACAGAGTTTAAAAAAAAACTCGTGAAGACCAGGACTCAACATTATATTGGCAATTTGAGTTATTTTATGTTATCATTGATGTCACATGAATCATTTATGGCATATGGATCACTTTGAGTTTTGGTGGGCAAATGATATTTTGGAAAGAATGGATAAAATCAGGGTTTTTGTGAAAACCAAGGCAGGAAAAATAAAAGGTTTTATTTAAAACCATGGATGGTAGATTTGAAATAGGTTTTTCTTAAAACCCAGGTTAGCCTTTCGTTTCGTCAAAAAAGGTGCCCCGACGATGGAGATATTTAATTTTAATAATTTAAATTTAAATTTTAAAATTAAAATTAAAGTTAGCGCCGACGTCTAAAGAAAGAGGGAATATCAATAATGCGCCGACGTCATCGAAAATGAGGAGAATAATATATAAAGGGGGATCCTAAGGTTCATTTGAAATTAATCCTTGCTCGTGTTAATCGTTGGCTAAGCATCCGAAGAGAGCTCGTGCGAAAATCATTTTGAAAAGGGAGACAACGAATAAATCCAAGGTTGATCGAAAGTCCAAGACATTGTGGGTAGAGTGGCGCATTGGAAATTAGTTTTTTGTTAAGGTGTGTGCCAGCGCTTTACAACAAGGTTCGAATCTCCTTGACTACATTCGAAGACATTGGAAGGAAAGCGCTCAAAGAGCTTTTGGTTTGCATGGAAGGGAGGAAGGACTTAAGGTACGTTGTGCCTTTTCCTTTCGAATGAGCGGCTAGCTCGTGTGGCAACCTTAGCCGCGGCTAAGGTGCTCGTGGTGTGTACAAGTTGGGGGTTCGAATCCCCTTGAGGAGGTAATTACATTTTGCTCTAATTAATTTCATTGATGCCCTAGGATAGGAGTTATAAGGTGGTTAAGGAATAATTAAAGTTTTTAATTAAAATTTATTTTTATAAGGACTGTGATTATTATTTCACAGGTGGATGAGTTGTTGATTTATTTTGATATTCATGAAATTGAAAATTAATATTTAGGAGAAATAAGGAGTTGTTATAAAATATTTTTGAGAGCCTTATTGATTATTATTTTTGATAAGGGTTTTTATTAAAAAGGACTTTGGTGGATGTGTTTATTAAGTTGAAGTAAAAAGGTGTAAATTGAATTATTATTATCTTGTGATTATTATTTGAAGTCCACTAACCCTTGTTGAGATTGGAAAGGAAAGTTGTGTTTAGTGTGGCAGATTTTATGGACAACTTCTTGGCATCAAAAAGGTATGGGCACATTATCCTATTGATTATTTATGGTGGTTGATTTTTGAAATATCATTGGAGTGAAAATGATTGATTGTGGTTTCATTTTCGAAAGTGGTTGGTTGAATGCTTCAAGGTTATCCTGGTTTGAGAGTTGTGTTTAAACCTTGTTTTATAAGCATAGTTGTTGAAGCCCATTGGTTGTGAAAGAACTTGAAAAGAACATGAGTATCATTGTTATGTGAGATTTGTGGTTGAGCATTGTTGGAAACATTTGAGTTGGTTAATACATGCTTGGACTAGGGTTTTTGTGAGAAAGAGTAGTCCCTTGTGGTGATTGGTTGAGTTGAGTTGATTGATCCTAGTCAAGTTATTGTGTGAGGTGATTGGTCAAGTTCCATGAAACAAACTATTCCATAATTCTGATTTGAGTTGAGAGTGAGATTAGAACATATTGAGTCTCTAACAATTCTCTTTATGCTTCTATGAGTTGACTTGAGTTGAGTTGAGATTTATTTGAGTTGAGTTGATTTGAGAGTGAGATTAGAATATATTGAGTCTATAACAATTCTCTTTATGATTCTATGAGTTGAGATCATTGTTGTCATCCATTAAAGAGTACATTGCCATTCATTGTTGAGTTCATATTTGAGCTTTGCCTTGATAGATTTGTGGATGAGATTTGAGTGCTACTTGAGCATGATTGATTGAGAATTTGAGAAGGCTTTGTGGATAGCTTTGTGGATAACTTTGTGGACAGTTTTGGGACAACTTTGTGGACAAATTTGTGGACAACTTTATGGACAGTTTTGGGATAGCTTTGTGGATAGTTTTGGATAAATTTGTGGACAGTCTTGGTGAGCTTGCTAGAGCATATTTGGGCAAGTTATTGGTGAGCTTGCTAGATAAAATTTGAACAAGTTCTTGGTGAGCTTGTTGGAGCAAATTTTGGGCAAGTTCTTGGTGAGCTTGCTAGAGCAGATTTGGGCAAGTTCTTGGTGAGCTTGCTAGAGCAGATTTGGACAAGTTCTATGTGAGCTTGTTATTAAAATTTGGAAAAGTTATGTGTGAACTTGTTATTCAGTTTTGGACAAGTTCTATGTGAGATTGTTATTCAAATTTGGACAATTTTTGTGTGAAATTGTTATTGCCTAGCTTTGAGCAGATTAAAGAAATCATTGTATTGGATAAGGATCCTTATTTCTATGTGAAATATTATTAGGATATTATCTGGTGGAGTACCCCACATTGGAGGAACCACGTTAAATCTTGTGTCTCAATTGTGTATGGTGACTTGTGCTCTTTATTACTACTGCTATCTAAGTTATTAATGCACACTGCTATATTTGGTCATTGCAATTAAGGACATTAATTGATATTGATTTGGAAAGAAATTAAAAAGTGCTCTTATACTGTTTACCCCCCCTCTTAGTATAAGCTTGTGTTCTTCACATTCAAATCACTAGATTGATAAATCATTCAGTGCAAATTATCCAAGATATCTAGAATTTGTTAACTAGTACCTAAAGTTTCTTTTGTTTACAGAAAACTAATTCTCAGAGGATTGGGACTCCTCCTATGATAGAAATCTAGGAGACTTCAACTTCGTTGCCTGAAGGTCGACGTGCCCTCATAGTGTAAATATTGGTTCCTTGTACAAGAGAAGAATACTGCGAAAGAAGACTTCTTATGAAGAGTTGTGGTGAATTCAAGAGACTGAAGATCTCCATTTTTTAATCAAATAACTTCACAAGTTGGAGAAAATGCCACAGGAACCTTGAAGGAGAATCCAAAGAAGTCTAGATACCAAAAAGGCCATAGAAGCCTTGGTACTGAAAAAGGCCACATAAACCTTGATATTGAAAAAGGCCATAGAAGCCTTGATACTAAAAAATGCCATAGAAGCCTTGATCCTGAAGAAGAATTTGAAGAGAATATCTAATTCAGAAGTAGACTAAATATTTTAGTACTAATACTTTGTTGTAGGGAAAGAAGATTCAATGAGTTGGAAAACTTCCTACAAGAAAGTTAGGAACAATATCTTCTTTAGAATCAATTCAGCACTTGAAGAAAAATCAAAGAGATTAGGAGAAGATCTCATTGTAGAACTTCCAATCAAGAAAGGAGAAGGAGAATAAGGACTAGATGAAACCTTCTCGAATCCAGAAGCAGTAGAATCAAATAGCTAGAAGTAGATCTCATCACCAACACTTCCAAGAGTAGAAGGTTGAAGAAAAGATCTCAAGGAAGACCATCAGAAGCTATCAGATCAAAGATCTTAGGAATATCTTATTGAGCATCCATAAAAAGGCTAGGAGATTATTACTGAAGATATTCTCAAAGGAGAACTCATTAGAGAAATCCACTAGCAAGGAGAAGCCCCTAATAGTGAAGGAATTGGGACAATTATCGCCATATAACAACAAGCCCAAGAGAAGAAAAATTTGGCAAGGAGTGCCAAATCCATGAAGAAGAATTTGGAAAGGAGTGTCAAATATCAGAAGAAGATCTTTCTTGAAGTCAAAAATCGACAAGAAGACTTGAAGATAAAATAAGCTCATCAAATATTGATGATTTGAAGATTACCTCTCATAGAAAGAAGACATCGCTTTAGAGACAAAGAATTCTCCAAATATGTAGCAGAAGGAGGAGAAAAGAAGAGGATAACAAGCCACCAAATCCTAGGCTTGTAAAATAAATCTCGAGACCATCATTTGGTTAAGGAGTTGTTGAAGATAGTCTACAAAGAGCTGCAAGGACATATTCGTAGCAGTAACTTGGTGATTCTAGACACAAAGATCTACGTCCTCTACAGAAGCAATAAAAGAGCTACTATAAAAAAGTTATGCAACTTTTTGGTGCAAGTAGGTTCATTAATTCATTTACCTATCAAATTTTGTAGAAGCACCTGTAGCAATCCAGGATGCATACACCTAAGCTAATAATAATTGAAAATCACACAAAGCATAAAGAAATAGATGAATTTGCAAATAACCACAAAGAAGGGCTTATTTTATTATATTTTCATCAAAATGCGGTTACAAATCCATCCCTCTTAGGGATACCCAATGTGATATAGTTATTACAATCATAGAAAATCCCCACGCAAGGGTAGGTGTAATTCGTAGGATTTCTAGGTTGACACGAATGACTCCAAGGCAAATGTAGTCTTCTTCTCCATGATTAGAGGTATTTGTTGCTTTGAATTACAAGACCCTATTAAACCTACGTTCAAGAAACAACAAGAAGCAATTAGAAACAAAGGAGGCCTCTCTTAATGAGGCTTTTAGAGGAAATTATACAAAAGATTGTCATGAAAGCTTAAATCAAGAAAATGTATAAAGCATAGTAATCTACTTTAAACATGATAATTGACCATAACGAAATGTACAAGAAGCATAGATCAATCTATCTAGTGTTCTAATTAAAATATTAAAAGCATGAAATCATAAGAAATAGGCATAACCATTATAGCTACCAAATGATAAGAAATCAAGGAGATATGTCTTAAATCCCTATTTCTACTGCACAATTGTCTCTAATAAAGTAATTATAGGTTGAATGCATCTAATATATTACAAATAAAATTTAAACTAGTGCTAAAACCAAGGGAAATAAGAAATTGAACCTGACCGTGGGTTTGTGACGCAACTAGCACTATTAGCCGCGATTGAGTTGAAACTGAAATTGCCCTCAAATGCCAGTCTCAGATCTCTAATTCCCCTTGATGAATTGATGATCAAGGGTTTCCATGATATCCTCTAACATATTTAGCGGTTGAATTGCTCATATTTATTATGGAATGGGCTCAATTGTGTTTCTTTATCTCTCCTAGTCCTCCATAGCCTTCTTGATTTCAAGTGCCATGTGATCTCCAAATGGGTAGCAAAAGTATTCCTATCAATAAATAAAAGTGAGTATACAATTCGACAGGGCTTCGCTGCTTTTCAACTCGAGATTATTCCCTCCTTATTCTCCCAAATTTGGAGGGGGATTTTATAGCACAAGGTAAGGCCATGTCTTAGCTTCATGGAGAAGCCAAGATCAAGAAGGGACAACTAGGGCAGTTGGATGGAAAATTTTGGAAATTTTTGCTCTCTAACTTCTTGGATCTTCAACAAATTGATCGTTGTAACCAATTTTGGGTCGGCCAAGGTCCAACTAATTTTGAAGGCTAGCCGCGGCTCTGAGGCACGATCAACTCTGTTAACCATGGGTGTCAGCCGTGGCCAACACTGATTAGGCAAAAATGCCTAAATGAGTGGTTATAACCACTACTACACCTTAGAATATATCCAAGATATTTTATATGGTCTTCTAGCATGTCCCATATGAGTAGTCGCATCGACATGACACGTTTTAGGTGTCTACAGATGCCCCTTTTGAGATGCATTTTGAGATCGAACAATGCTGAGCAAAAATAGACCTCCTAAAATGATGTCATAGGTTGAGTGATGATCATCAGTATGATCAAAATTAGATGCCCAAGTCCTGTAAAAGGAAGTGCATCCTAGAATCATTGCTTCCAACTAGATGGAAGGCTTAAATTGAAAAAGCTTTGGCAAGCTCCAACAACGATCGAGTAGCTTTAGTGCTACTATAGGCTTCCATGCCATATAGATCCAAAAAGAGTGTAGCATAGCGGTGGAGTATTCTTGGTAGGGAGGTGTTTTCCAGAGGTTAGAATGATTAGTAGGCTAAACCCAACTCACTTACCAAATCGTACGGTCTCATGCTCACTCAAACTACCCTTGTACGAACTGTAATCTCCTTGTACGACCCTTAATTACCTACACTGTATGATCTAAAATTGTACAGTGTCAAGATGGTATGATATTGTACTCAAAAAAATTGATAGATGCTATTTTGGAGGCTTTCGTACACAGTTTTGTAATTGATCAAGTCAATCTTCCAAAACTACCAAATCGAGTAAGTTTCTATCGATCGCATGATTTACCAAATCGGGTAAAAGTGCTTTGTACGATTTGTATGGAAGTCGATGTATGATATGTATGAAATAATGGTACAGCATGGCATTATTTGAGATGCTTTACTTCTCCAATATCTCTCTGGGATGTTTTGTAATGGTTTAATAGTCCAAACAATGCAATCTCCTTCATAGGCAAAACATCCTAACCAGACTGGTGAGAGATTCCATACGCTTGTCTACGCTCAAAAATCATACAATGCTCTTGAATACATCTTTATAAATACCCTCATGCTCCTAAATCATTCTCCATGATTCACCAGTGCCAATCTTCCTAAACAAGTTGCAACAATGCATAAAACTAACATATAACAGTAAGATAGAAAACACAATTACACAATATCAATCCACAATTCATTATCCATCATTATCAAGATCGTACACAGTCATCCACAATGTACTTATGCTCATTAATGTCTATAGATTCGATTACAATGTGGAAAAATATCTCAATGTAATTGCAATAACTCAGGAATTACAACTATAAGTACTTAACTCTCTATTCTAGCAACCAGTAACCAGTAAACTAGTAGCCAGACCTACAAAATTGAAAATGGGGCCTTATATAACATTGTATAGGCTATTCCAAAGTGGTTCTTGAGACAATCCATTATTCACAACTGCCCATGTACAATTGAATGCATTATTTTGGCATTTTTCCTAAGTTTAACACCTTAGTTAGCAAATCCATGCGCCATTTCATCTTGAAATTACATTTCCTTTGCATTTGAGTGAATTCTAGTGTGCCCTGTATGATTTTCTAGTGCCCTATATGATTTTCCAATCCAGATGTATGATTTTTCCCTTGACTGTATGATTTTATCCCCACTGTACGGTTTACAAAACTTGAGCAAATTGTCACAAAACTATCAAAATTGAGCAAATCACTTCTTCTTCTGGGAGGTGGATTTGCTACCTACATCTACCCTCCCCTTTACTTTGGTTGGTGTCCTTTTCGACTCGTTCTGCTTCTTCCTCTCTACTTCATATTCTGCTACTACAGTCGTTAAGTCCTTAACCTGTGACTTGTACATCTCTCGTTCATTCCTCAGCTTGGCTGCATAGCTTCCCATTTCGATGGCTTTGGCTCCATGAAGGTTAGCCTTCTCCTCGATAGCTTTCATGAATTCCATCATATGCTTTTCTCATTTAGAGGTACTCTTCTTCAACTTCTCCTTCCAATGAGTTTCTACTCAAGCAGCCGCCTGGAGTTCTTCATTCTTTTCGTCAATGGTCTCTAGGTGGTGTTTAATATCTTCTTCAAAAGCTTGAACCCGGTCTTCTTTGATCTTCATATGAGTTTATTTCTCTAATACCATATCATTTAGCTTCTTACTATCCCTTTTAGCTCCTCTATCTGCTTGGATTGTGTAGCCATTTGCTCATTCTTTTCGACCAACTAAGCTGTCATTTGCTCATCTTTTGCTTTGAGTTGTGCCTCCAAATCCTTGATTCTATCCTCTAACGTCTATGATATCTGTCGCTTCTCCTCTTCAAGCATGCTAATCCTAGATTTAGACTCAATTCTGAGGCCTGACATATCCTCCTCCAACTTTTTTATTCTCTCTTCCATCGTAGTTCTGCTCTTCTACATTTCTTCTTCCATTACGACCAATTCCTTTTGAGTGGCTGTAGTCTCTTCCTTCTACTCCTCCTTGAGCTGATGGATTTGTTCTAATCCAATGCTCAACCACTCTATCTAGTGTGTTAGGAAGTTCAACTTCCTCAGGGTGATGTTCACTCCGGTAGCGACCCTCCTGTACTCAAATTCTATCGTATTGGTGGGGCAGGTTGGATAACTAATTCTATCCAAATATATCCTCGGGTCCTTCCTGTAATTCGTGACCACTCCTTCTAGCAAGTCTTCTCTTCCCAAAATTATCGGTACCTCTTCCCTAGGTAACCTCCATGGATGCTATGTGTGAATATCTATTATCTTCCTTATGCACTCCGCACTATTCACCCATTATGTTATCTTCTCCAATTCGAGAGACACTTGTTCTTCCCACAACTTCAATTCTCCCACATGGTCGATGCTAAATTCCAATATGGCACTATTCATCACATGGCCTAACTGAGTAAAGAAGTGTTCCACCTTATCTTCTACTCCACGTGCCTCCTCTTCCATTGTAACTCTTTGGAACCACGGTATTTCCAGAAGATAGCTGGATTGCATGCCTCGTAGTTCTTCTTCTATAGGAGTTCTTAAATCTTCTTCCTCCCTAAGGTGGCTAGAGCTTCCTCCCAGCTCTCGAAGTGCTCCCTCTATATCTATATTTTCCTAAGGTGGGGACTATTTTACAACTTTCTCCTCCTCCTCGCTATCCATAATATTCATAATCTCCTCCTGAGATTGCTGTTGTTCAACTTGTTTTTGAGCCTTTTCCACTTCGGTCGAGCCCCCCTGTTGCTCCTCCATATTTTCTTGGGCTACTTCCTATTTCGTGCTGCCCACCTGTTGTTCCTCTATCACTTCTTCTTCTTGGATTTGTTGTGCATCCCTTGCTATGACCTGTTGAGCAACAAGTGCTTCTTTCTCCAGTGGCACTTTTGTGTTCTCCGAAACATATTTCTTACTGGAGCTTCTTGTTACAATCCTGTAATGAGGCTTCTTATTGGGCTCTCCCTCTATGGTACTTATTCCTACTCCCACTTCGTCCTAGGTAGTGGCTATACCATATTGCCCTACCTCAATTCCTTTAAAGAAATTAGAGGCATCCATATTCTCAAACTGTGAAAATATTTTCAAAGATTTCACTATTCTCTTCGCCTCTGTCCAGTACAACTCATCCAGTTTCGTTACCTCTGATTCTAACTATTCCTTCCTCTATACTTCCAAAACTGGTTTGATTACCCTTCTTTCCCACTATCTTCTCATCATTATTTGTATGGGACTTCTCTCCCTTTCCTAAATGAGAGGTTGCTCCTGCTACCTTTGTGCTGGTACTTGTTCTAGTTTCGACTCTAGCCATCTAGAATGTTTCTTTTGATGGTGTACATTGGCATCCTCCTCCGAAGATGTGTCTCCTTGAGCTTCACTCCGGTGTCGCTCGCTCCTTGTTCACAATTTCTTTGGGGTAGCCTTTGCTAGTGGTATGGCCTTCACCCAATTTAATATCGTCGGTTGGTTTGGCCTAATTTCTCTAGGCGGCATCAACCCTGGGAATTGCATTCCTATTTCTATGACTACATTTAGTAGCAATCCAATTGCATGGAAGGCCATCCCAAAATTCTTCGATCTTTTGGTCAGTGCCTCGTGCATTCTTATTTCTAGATAGGTACCCCAATCATATTGAATTCCCTTGGTGATACCTTCTATGTATTGTGCCATCCACATTGGCATCTCCATTGCCCTTATATCCCCTAATAGTCGAGCCATAACTATATTCATTGCACATGCCCAATGTTCTCCTCGTAGCTGGCTCTGTTTGATTCCATGTGTCCCTGCACCTAAAATATTTGCCTCTATCAGTGATTTGACAGTGGTCATAGTGGTAACAATATGGTATACCTCTATTGGGTCTACCAAATTTTTCACTATCTCCATATCATCCTTTGGCAATCCAAATATTTTTCTAGAAAGCCTCTACCAAAATTTCCACTCTTACGGACCTCTTGCCCACAGTGACATAGGCAACTCAGGTTGCTGCATTATATGCCTGAACTATCTATAAGAGATAGTTCTGGAAGAATACTTGGTGGAATGGTGGGATTTATGCAATAATGCCACATGTGCATCCTAAAATGTCTTCCTCCAGGGATGACCCCTGTTCTTCTCCTCATTCCACCACTTCCTGCACGCATCTACTTCGTGTTGTACAAATGTAATTTTTGAAAATTCTACCTGGAATTCCTCCTATCCACTGCTCAAGTGTTCTTCCTATTCTTGCACATGCACCTCACTCCTCAATTCCCTCCATGAGGTTACTTCTTGGGCCATCCTTCTCTCTCTGTGCCTCGATGGTGTTCTATCCAGGTGTGCCTGCCAATGTCATTGTCCCCTCCATGGCCTATGTCCTCCTCTTCTCCAAGGATGATTACCACGTCTTCCATGGGACTAAAAATGATGCCCTTGGTGCTACCATGGGTATGCCTCTCTCTCATGCAATGGACCTGGTGATATCTCCACCCGATTAGTTGCAATCCACCTTAACCGACGTCCAAATTCTTCCTTTGAGATCATTCCTTCAACATCTCGCCGATTAGCTCAACCTCCTATTTTGCAATCAGAAGCATACCATAAATCATACAACCTCCTATAAAATTGTACAGTGTACGATTTTGTGTCCCTTGTACAATTTTACCTTCCTTCGTCCACTCCTGGATCGTACAATGTTCTGTAGTTCTTTTCCAACCCGTCAGTATTCAAACTGTCATACTTTCTTCAAAGTGTAAAACTACAACCTAAAATTGTACAGGGTGACAATACTCTGTACAATGTCACTTTTTTGCTGCCCCCTTTACAATTCGTACAATTCCGTATAATTTCGTACGATCCTTTTGAAAACTGCCAAAAATGGTAAGAAAACCTCCGAACTGCACTATCCTTTTTGGAAATCGTATCGGCTACTCCCAAAATCATACAGTACAACTTTTTCAACCCCAAGTGATGAAAAATTCAAAATTTTGATCTTCTTTGTCGAATCCTTCACCGACCCATTTGCCAAATTGCCCCGATCTACTCTTCTAGTGCTTTTTGGTAGTAATTCCTCAACTCCTTCAACCCTGGCACAATTTTCTTTAACTTGATGAAATTATGGCTATACTGTATAGTTGTACAAACTTTATTTTCCTTCCTCGACGGTTCTCAGCTCACTTTTTGCTAGATTCCTCCATTATTTTAGGGTTCTAACCTTCCATTCTTTTATAATTTCAATAATCTAACCATAAATTTCTACTTCCTCCGGATCTAATAGTAATATTCCACTCCTGAATCCGTACAATGATGTATTCTGACATCTTTTTGCTGTTATCCTTTGAAAAATTCAAATTTCCCCCTTTTTATGGAGAAAAACCCTAATTCCTCTCTCTCGAGTCAATTTCTTGAAGCTGAAAAGACTCCCTGGTACAAAATTTAAAATGGGTCATCAATTTTAGAGTGCTGGTGAATATTTATCGCCCATATAGTCTTATTTCATCAATTGTACACTTTCCCCCTTCAATATCCTGAAAAAATTAAAATTCTGCTTGGTAATTGTGAAATTGTTAATCTTCTTTCCTTTTAAAGGAGTTTTTAAAACCCTAACTGAAACCCTAACCATCAAGAAAATCTAAAATGGTGCCATATTGCATGCTTTTTCATCTCCACCATTAGATGATTTCCAACTCAGCAGTTGGTTTAAAATATTTTGTCTTTTTCCCCCACTTTTTCCTCCAACCGCTACTTTCTCCCGCGCATGCCGCATTAAATGGGTAGTTGAAAATCGTACGACATGGGTCAAATCATACAATGTACGATCCAAATCATACAATGTGGCTTCTTGTATGATTTCCCATGTCATTTTGTCCATGTTAATTGTACGATTTTCCAAATTTTCCAATTTCCAATCATAATTTTTCCACTTGTACGATCCCTATACTTAGAAAAATTTGGCTTTATTTTTCTCTGGAGAGGCCGCCATTTTTGGTTTTCAACCTCGCCCTTCCTAATTGCATCCCGAGGGATTTTCACAACTAAGGCACATATTTTTTTTCCATTTTATTTTTCGTTTTCTTTTTATTTTTAGAAGGGGTTGCCATTTCTGGTTTTCAACCCCCACTTCTAAAACAATGTGCTATTATCACTTTTCAGGATCCTTTGGCTTCCGTCAATTCCAAAGGTCTGCTATAACTGGTATCTCTTCATTATGTAGCTCACACCACCTTGTGGCCTTAAACCTAATCAATATGAACAACATCATCAACATGATGGGTAACACCCATCACCACCTATGATGGGGGTCAAGGGGGTGGGAACCCCCTTGCAGGGTCAAGGGACAACGCCCATTGCAAGGTCGAGGTTCAGGGTGGAGCCCCAAAAACTAAATGGAAAAATTTCTAAAGCCTTCACTATCAAAGTTAAATTTTTCTCTTCCTTAGTACTTTGGGATTCTTTACTCAACCTTCTTAAATAGCTCGACATCGACTCCCTTTTACCCTGTCTTAACCACTGATGGAACACCTTGTACGGTTCTATTATGTACGATTTCATCTTGTACGATTTCCTCTTGTATGATCTCAAATTGTACACTTTGACTTGAAATCGTACAATCTCTACCAACTATATGATTTCACCCAACAAACGTATAGTTCCCTCTTGCAAAATCATACAATCCCATTCTTCCTTAGGGAATTTTGAGTGTATGATGGGTTGTTCTATTTGGGAAACATCTTCCATAAAAAAATCTTCCATCACAACATCCTCCATGTCAACATATTCCATGACAACATCTTCCATGTCAACATATTCCATGTCATACCATATTTTGCCTCTTTTATTACTGTGAGGAGTGTCACAAACTACATCACTAGTGACAACCTTCCTCTTTACACCATTTGCCCTCCAAATGGTTATGCAGGTTATGATATGTCTTGTGGGGTCTTCCTTACCCTCACCTAAAAATGGTGGACATCTCTGTTTGGCTGCCCTATTAGCCATCTTAGGAGAGTCATCACTCTCACTTGAGGTATCTCATGGAATCTTTGTCAGATTCCTCCTTGGAGGTGTCTTACTCTCATTGTCATTAGAAGGGATCACCATGAGCGAGATAGACATGTAGAAGAGGCATATAGGCTTCCTAAACACAAGATGACAAAAAAAATTGACTTGGCATTTGCCAAACATGCCGTCCACCAAGCGCAAATCACGTAGCTCAGGAAAGACCAACAACAATTAGAACACCTGTATCGCCTTAGCAAAGAGCACATTCGACGTCAAATAGATGAATTTCTCTAGAACACTGTGCCTGAGAGGGTCCCAACCCCTCGCACACATAAGATAGAGTTATATGAAAGGAACAACCCCTTGGTGCGAGACAGGTCTCCATGACCTTATCAAATATGGCCTCCAAGACCTCCTAGACCTGAGCGGGAGGCCACTCCCAGAAATAATGATGGACACCCTCTACGGGCACCCACCCATGTTTATAGGTCTCACCCAGGAACTCCTCAAGAAGCCTATGAGGAGTATGAGCAAGAAGAAGAGCAGGATGAAATGCCCTACCAAGGTAGAGGGGATGCTATCCGGCTACCCCTCCATAGGCCTCAAGTTCCCCGCAACCCACAATGGGAACAAACCAAGGAGGAAGAAATTAAATCTTCTGATGCATACAAAGTGCTGCTAGAGCACTTAGAGTCTATGGAGACCAAGAATTTTGGGCCCCAAAAGCCCACTTTACGCCAGCTCCGCAGTCACCCTGTGCATCTGTCAGTGTCGGCACACCCATACCCTGAACACTTTAAGTTGCCCTAGTTGGCAATATTTAGAGGGGAGGAGGATGCCCAAGAGCACATGATTAGATTCCTGAGCCAATGCTTTGGCATTCAGGACAATGATGCTTTGCTGCTAAGAACATTTATAACCATGTTCATAGGCCCTACCTTGGATTGGTTCACTCAGTTGCCAAAGCATAGCATCAATAACTTGGATCAGCTAGTGGATGCATTCCTTGAACGCTTCACCTTCAACACCAATAAGAAGGTGTCACTAAGCGACCTAGCTAGCCTCAGGCAGTATGAGGAAGAAACCATGGTAGCCTATGTAAATCGGTGGAGGACGTTGCTTTCAAAGCTACCCTACCTCCCTCCTATGGCTGACCTAACCCAAATGTTCTTGAAATGTTGTTTGAGATCGATATTCATGCTATTGTAGCTGCAACAATATGCCACTCTTGAGGAAGCCCTGGTGTAAGCTAGAATCATTGAGGAGATCAAGATACAGGATGGCGAGATTGCCAAACCATGAAAGAAAGAGTGGCCTAAAAATGCCAAAATAGGGACCACACAATCAAAACCCGCTGTGGTCAATCAGGTTGCTATAAACATGCCTAAGCCTGCATAAGCAACACAACCCTCACAGGCTAACTATCAGGCAGTTCCTCTTGACAGCTATGATAAGGAGAATCATCGACAAGAGCAAAATCAGTAGCATCACCCCAGGAAATAGTTCACACCCTTCACAGAGTCCAAAGACTCCTTGTTTGACCATTTTTCCATGGTAAACTTGATACACCTACCAAAAATTCAACCCATAGACCCCAATGCACCAAAACCTAAGGGCTATAGGGAAGACTTGTACTGTAGATTTCATAGGCAAAAAGGACATGACCTTTACGCATGTTGGAAGTTCAAGAGATTCATGCAAGATATAATAGACAACAAGACGCTGGTGGTGGACAACCCTGTAGCGCCAAACAACCAATAGATGGGAGTCTTCAAAGACCCCCTACCTAACCATGATGCGTAGGCAAAAACCCTTCAATTCAATGAGGTGACATAGAACTGCCCCATTTAGGGGTATGTAGGGATGATAAGCATAGTGACTCAAAACAAGAGGTACCCAAGCACAGTTGCCCCCACGACAGCTATAGGAGAGGTTCCATCAACGTCACAACCTCAAAAACACCCTACACAACCTCCCTCGCCTAGACCAGTGGCCACGATTCTGACTAGACTTATCCAAATTTTAAGGACCACGTCGGCTAGGCTCTCCATCTACAAGCTCATTCAACAATCATCACCCCATCGGGAGGCTCTAATGGAGATATTAAAAGCCATCGAGCTGCAACCCCATGAAGCAAACTCTTTCAACAACTTTGTGGGACATGTAAAATAATGTACAGAACCAGTCATCACCTTTAGAGAAGATGAACTGAAATTGATGACTGGTGATATGGTGGATCCACTCTTGCACGTCATTGTGTGGGTCAACAGGATTACGTATAAGAGAGTGTTGGTGGACACTGGCTCATCCAGTAATATAATTACAATAGCAGCTTTGAAAAACCTCAAGTTGCTAGAATCTCACATCGTGGCTTCCACCTATACTCTTTGAGCATTCAATGATGCGATATGCTCGATGGTTGGCACAATTGTCCTACCCATCCAAGTGGGACAAAAGACTATTCCTACATTTTGCCACATATCGGAAGGTGATATGGCCTATAATATCTTGCTGGGTCGGCATTGGATCAAGGACATGAAGTGTGTCCCTTCGATAGCTCATCAGTGCCTACAGTACACATTCGAAGGGTAGGTGCATGTAGTACCGGCATACTTAGAGCCCTTCAAGTATTGCAATATGGTGCAAATGATGCCGCAATCGACCCTTCCATCGACACATTTGGACTTTCAGTTGAATCCATCCAAATAGGGTCCGATTCCGCATGCATCCCCGTTATTAAGTCCATCAAATCACCAATCGGGTCCATCTTCATCATCTGGTCCTTCACCAACAACACCACCTATGATGGCCACATCGAAGGACAAGGGGAAGAAACCCCTAGAAGAGGCACCACCCTTAGTATCAACCATCTCTATTGAAGAGATGCCTAACCGAATGGAAGTCGAGATGCCTAGTTCACCCTACATGGAGTGGACCTAGGAAGAACTCCCATTCCCTCCCCCTCCATCACCAACGATCACCATTGAGATGGCCAATACGGGCCTGGGGGAGTATCTAGTATGGAAAATTGTAGCAACACCCGCACTTGAGTCCATGCAGGACATGGGGAGACCTCGCCTCCCCATCGACACTGTGGTTCCTCTAGGCTACCCACCAAATCAGACAAACTATGTTTATGGGGGCCTCAATAATAGCATTGAACCTTACATGCAAGAAGAAGAAGATGAAGAGCCCTTTGTTGAGGACGTCAACTATTTGTCCAACCCAAAATTCACTTTGAGATATCTTGGCCAATGTAATTGGCATGGATATGGGTTGGGCAGGTATGAGCAAGGAGTGTGCGTTCTTTGCCAACCAAGATATCAGATGCCATATGACAAGTCAGGAGTAGGGTTCAACCACCCCTTGCCCCTTGACATCTTGGTAGAGAATATGCAAGGCCTAGGGATAGGCAACAAGGATGGGTTGGAATTAGATCCATATGCCAATCCTAACACAACATATACATTGGGGGATTATCTCCCATTACTAACAACAACCTTGTTGACCTTAACAACCCTTTCCCTTCGATCGAGAAAGGAGAAAGTTCGAGGACTCACCTACAAGAGGGATATAGACAAGGCCAAGAAGGGTCTTCAGAAGATGAGTCAGAGTATGAGGTAGCGCCTTGGGATCCTTTCGAGTTTGATAGCAATCATTCACAAATGACCCCCATATATTATTATCAAGATAACTTCATGACAATGTTCCCTTTGGATGCTCCAATCAAGCAAGTGCCACATCAAGAAAATCAGGTGCCCTTGCAAAGAGTGGAACAACCCCGATGAGACCAGATCAATTTGCTCGAGCAAGACGAACCTCACATGTCACAAATAGCTATCAGAGCCAACGAAGGCCTCTGGATCTCTGATAGTGATTATGAAGACGAGAATGATATGGCATAGCTCAATCATATGCAACAGCCACAATACCCCATGGACATTGACGACATGTTTGAACATCTACACATGGGGCCAAGGCATAGGTGGCACCTAAACCAGGCGCAGTTGGACCAACTACTGCACCCGCCACTTTGGGCATATAGAGAGAACCTTCCACCCAGAGACCCTATAGAGCCATCCGTGCCAAGGGCGAACCCTATCCTTTTATCCACACATAGGGCCGATCCATTTATGCCAGCGCCTACAGAGCCAGATCTGTAGCACAGAGATCACCTAGGATGTCTGAGTCACCACACCTGTGATACTGGAGACTAAAATCATTTCATCAACATGATCTCCATTGAATTAATCACCCCCATCCATAACCCAGCCGACCCAACATGGTCATTGTATCTAGACTTTGATGCTATAGACTGGGATCGCGTTGACACACCACCATCCCCATCAGAGTACTAGCCTTGTGGTGAGATGTTCCATTTCACCCCAGGACAGACTCAGGATGTCTTACATGCTGAAGAGGAACCCGACGTTCCTAACGTAGATCTCAATTTAGCAAATGATATCCACCTGATCCCAACTCCACACTAGTTGGAGGATGGGTCCCACATGTCAGTTGATGAGACGACTGATGTAGACATTGGCTCTGATCCAATGAATTCACAAATCATCAAGCTGGGGGTAAGTCTATCCCCTGAAGATCAAGCTGATTACATTACCCTTATCAAAGAGAAGGAGGTTTTTGCATTGTCCTACAAAGACATGCCAGGGCTAGACCCGCAGCTAGTCATGCATAATCTAATGCTTGATCTGATAGTCAAGCCAGTCAAGCAAAAACTACGTAAGACACACCCAAAAATAGCCTTAATGGTCAAATATGAGCTACAAAAGCTGTTGGATGCATAGTTTTTCATCTGCATAGATTACCCACCATGGTTGTCCAACATGGTACCCATCAAGAAGCCAGACGGGAGGATTCGCATATGCGAGTCCCAAGGATGATTTCCCCTTGACTAGCATCGACGCATTGGTAGATGCTACAACAAGCCACGAAATGCTATCCCTCATGGATGGTTTCTCGGGATATAATAAGATTTGTATCAATCCTGAAGACCAACTAAAAATGGCGTTCACAACACCTTGGGGGACATTTTGTTATAAGGTCATGCCTTTTGGCCTTAAAAATGCTGGCGTCACCTACCAACGTGCCATGACATACATATTCCATGATCACATGCATAAAAATTTGGAAGATTACATGGATGATTTGTTGGCCAAATCTCTTTTGCGCCCAAATCATCTCGATGACTTAAGCAAGATCCTTGATTGCCTCATTGAACATAAAGTCAGGCCAAACCCCAAGAATTGCGTATTTGGCATCACATCTAGAAAACTCTTGGGTTTCATAGTCTCAAAATGAGGCATCGAGGTGGATCCAAACAAAGTCAAGGCAATCCTTGAAATGTTTCCCCCAACTACCATCAAGCAACTCAGAATCCTGCAGGGAAAGGTCACGTCAATCAAGCACTTCATAGCGTAGCTATCTGACAAGTGCCGACCCATGAATAAATTATTGCACAAGGGGGTAGCATTTCATTGGGATGACGAGTGCCAGTCATCTTTTGATGACATTAAACAATACTTGGTTTTGCCTCCAGTATTGGCACCACCTAGACCAGGAGTGCCGTTCTACTTATACATCTCAGCTACTGAGGTGGCACTGGGTGCCATGCTAGCCCAAAAAAATGAACCACACAAAGAACATGCTAATTACTATCTTAGTTGCACCCTAGTCAGTTATGAACTTAACTATGCATACATCTAGAAGATATGCTTGGTAGTGGTATTTGCTACCAAAAAGCTACGCCACTACATGCTGAGCAATACGACGTATGTTGTGTCTAAGGAGAATCCATTGCGGTACATGATGAGTTGTACTTATCATAGTAGCCGCATGGCAAAATGGATCATGTTGTTGACGGAGTTTGACATCGAATTCATTGGACAGAAGTCCATCAAAGGTCAAGTCATTGCCGATCAACTAGCAGAGGCTCCTCTTGAAGACGATCAGCCTCTGACCATAGAGCTACCCGATGATGGGGTCTTCCATGTTTCAGAATCGCTAGATTCTAATGAGCCTGAGTCACAGGCCGACATGACCCTATTCTTCGATGGTTCTAAATGTGAGGAAGGGGATGGCATGAGAATTGTATTCTTCACACCGCAAGGGGCTCCAATGCCTCTATCGTTTAAACTAGATTTCTCATGCACCAATAACAATGTCGAATATGAAGCCTTGCTCATAGGTCTTTAGACAACAATCACCATGAACATCAAACGCTTGAACATTTTTGGTGATTCGCTGTTAATTGTTAACCAAGTCAAAGGGGTATTCCAATGTAAATGCCCAATTTTGTAGGCCTACAAAGCTCTTATGGACAAATTCTTGGCAAATATTGAATGGTATGACATCGAGGCACTCCCTCAATCATCGAATCATTTTGCGGATACTATGACCTCCTTGGGATCACTAATCCCGCAAGACCCTTCTAGTGAAATGACAACCATTCAAGTTAAAACATTATCGCAATCCGTGATGGAGCGTGTAAGCTCTGACCTAATGCCAGGAATCCACCTGTTCCAGATTGAACCATCTCAAGATAGATTCTCTCGAATCCATGATTGTCTGAATCAAGCCAACTGGGGGTCCTTGTTCTCCCCTATTCCCATTAATAGCAACACAACACTATTATTATAGGTTCTTTCCCACTCAGATTTTGCTAGGGATGAACCTCAAGAGGGATTGGCCATTCATACCATTGAGGTTTCTGATCAGCAAGATTGGTACACACCCATAAGAGACTACCTCAAGTTAGGTAACCTCCCACTTGGCTTGACGCACATCGCGAAAAGATCATTCAAATAGAAAGTAGCAAAAAATGTCTTGTTAGGATACATTTTGTATCGTCGGAGCTATGAAGGAATCCTCCTCTATTGCTTGGACCAGCAAGAGTCTACTCGGGCGATCACCCAAGCGCACGATGGTACATGCGGTGGCCACTTCAGCGGTATGGCCATCACAAAGCGCATTCTATGCATGGGCTATTATTGGCCATCTTTAGAGCAAGATTGTTGCACATATGTAAAGAAGTGCATGAAGTGTCAACACCATGCTAATTTGACACACGTACCTTCTTAGGCCTTGCAATTGATCCAATCAGCTTGGCCATTTTTGTAGTGGGGCTTAGAGCTAATCGAAAAGATCTCCCCTACGTCGTTGGGTCGTCACACATTTATCATAACGGCCATAAAGTACTTCACCAAGTGGGTGGAAGTGATTCCGCTAACCTCTACGACTAGGACCCGCATTACGGAGTTTATTTTACATAACATCATATGTAATTTTTGTATTCCATCCAATATCATATCGGATAATGGGACGTCATTTAAGAATAAATATGTGCATGCGTTGACAAAAAAGTATAAAATTCAGCATAATTTTTCAACACCCTATTATCCGTAGGCAAATGGGCAAGCAGAGGTGTCAAACAAAATGCTAGTTGCCATCCTCAAAAATACGGTCACACATAGTCATAAGGATTGGCACATTCAATCCCGCTTGCCCTGTGGTCTTATCGCACTAGCATTTGGATGCCCACTAGGGCAACTCCATTTTCGCTGGTGTATGGCTCCGAGGCAGTCATGCCTCTTGATTTGGAAATACCTTCCCTGCGCATCTCAATGCAAGAGTTCATCGATGATGACACTACACGGTAGGCCCAATTAGATCAACTTACGTTGCTCGATGAACGAAGTGTCAATGCTCTCGAGCATTTACATATCTATCAAGAGCGACTTAAGAAAGCATACAACATGAAAGTTCACCTGAGGGACTTTCAGGTTGGTGACTTGGTCTTAAAAGAGAACCAACAAAATTCTAACTTGTCGCCTCATCTAAGGGACAAGTTCTCTACAAATTGGTTAGGTCCCTATGTAATTGATAGTAAAATAGGACCTGGAACATACCATCTCGCCTCTCTTGAAGGAATCAAGGAACCAGAACCCTTGAACATCAATAATTTGAGGCCATTCCACATTTAGAGAGACATAGCCCACCCCAAAAGCTCCAAGGATTCCCCCAATCGCTTGGTCAACCTAAAATGCCCCAAAGGTATCAATAAACCCTTTGGTCAAAACCAAAAGCTCCAAGGATTCCCCCAATCGCTTGGTCAACCTAAAATGCCCCAAAGGTATCAATAAACCCTTTGGTCAAATCCAAAAGCTCCAAGGATTCCCCTAATCGCTTGGTCAACCTAAAATGCCCCAAAGGTATCAATAAACCATTTGGTCAAATCCAAAAGATCCAAGGATTCCCCTAATCGCTTGGTCAACCTAAAACATCCCAAAGGTATCAATAATCCCTTTGGTCAAATCCAAAAGCTCCAAGGATTCCCACAATCACTTGGTCAAACCTAAAAAGCTCCAAGGATTCTCACAATCGCTTGGTCAACCCTCAAATGCCCCAAAGGTATCCATAATCCCTTTGGTCAAACCAAAAGCTCCAAGGATTCCCACAATCGCTTGGTCAAAAAAAAAATATTCAAAAAACAAACAAAAACACAAGATAACTCAAAAATAACAAAAAAATTGCATCTCAATTCCATGCATACTCTTAAAAATCAAAACACAAAAACATAATAAACTGCATTAGGCATCGCATACATACATTGCATATTTGCTGGTCATACATATCACAAGCACCATAGACTATAATTTCTAGGCAATTCCATCATTTTCCACCTTCAATCCATTTTATAAACACGTCATTCCAAAATAACACCGTCCACATTTTTAGCATAGTCAGTTGTCTCCTAATGTATTTAGGGTTTTCGTCATTCAACTGTCTTTAAATTTTTAGCCAAAAAATGTACAAAGTCAAACAAATTTTACAAGGGTAGAGTTTTACTTGGATCACACCTAGTTACGTAACATCCCTACACAAGTTCAAACACATAAAAAAAATTCCCAAGTTGTGTGAACGCAAGAGAAACCTACAAAGCAGTCTAGGGTACCATAGGTGAAAGGTTAGCCTGTTCATCCCCCTGTGCGAATGGTTCAAGAATGCTGAGAATTGACAAAAGGACAAGCTCTTCCCCATCCAATTTCACATAGTAAATAGTGGTCTTCACCACTAACACAAATCCCAATCACCGTTGGTCCCCAAAGTCGTAAGGATTCGTACTACATGCCCCTGACAAGGATGGGTAGTCATCCCCAAGGCCTAAGAGATCAATGCCATTACATAATCATATCCCCAAACACCTTTGGTCCCTGAAGTCATAAGGATTCATACTACATGCCCCTAACAAGGATGGGTAGTCATCCCCAAGGCCTAAAAGATCAATGCCTTTACATAATAACATCCCCAATCACCTTTGGCCAAGTTAAGGATTCGTACTACACGTCCCTGAACAGGATGGGTAGTCATCCCCAAGACCAAAAGGATCAATGCCATTCACAAGCCACAAACCTACGAGCTCAACTTTGCAACCTAAAATGCAAAATCAAATAACAGTGGTTATCACCACTATTCAAAGTCCTTGCTAAAAAAGAAAAACAAAAGAGAAAAATAAACAATGATTTTCATCACTATGTATATGAGCAAGTATCCCCACAAGTTGAACAACCGAAAGACGCCTGAGCTTGAATCCCTAGAATTCTCAGCATTCAAAAAACCATCTAGGTGATCCTCATTACGGGTTTGGTGGACAACCTACCTGATAATGGCGGTATCCTAAAACGCATGACGATATGTCTATCACATTAACTTTGCATGTGAGCAGACCAATGTTTGCATGTGGATGAGCTAGCTTATGGTACCTTAGATTCTCCCATGGATTAATCTTACTAAATATAACAATGGAGTTAGTGGAGCTAATTAGGTGATCCTCAGTACAGGTTTGGTTGACAGCCTATCTGGCACTGGCGGTATCCTGACAAATACCACATAAACGAACTCAATTGCACACATAGGGATGTGAAATAACTTGGTCAAACTCAAGTCTGATTTGTACCTTATTTAAAAGTCTTATGAGATAAATGTACAGTCTTGGCTAGTTAGTTAAAACATCTGAATCTCAAAAAAGCTTAACTACATTTCAAAACAACTGGTACATTTCATTACTTACATCACCATCAGAAAATATGAAAAATACCAAAACAAAATTACCATATGCAAAGTCATTCCACAGAGCAATCACATAGTACAAAAAGCCAATAAATCCTGTACAGTCTATGGTGCCATCGACAAGTTATCAACAAATCATTTCATTCATTCCATATGCATACATCATATAATTAGAAACATCGCATTCGTAATAACACATGCATACATCAAAGTAAATAAATGTGCATAAAAAAAAAAAATCATGACAAGTGTATAACAAAAAATAACATCATGTATATATATAATCAAAATGCCCACAGGTTACAATAAGTCGGTCCTCTGACCTCGCAAAACATCAAAAACTCAAAAACCCCCAAGCCTAGGGCATCGACCACCATGATCATGTAGGATTGATGCGACAGGAACTACCCCCAATGGTGTGGGTCCTATGGTACCTCTCAGGATGGTTGCTACTAGCCCCCGCATCAATCCCACTAGCGCTCCCCTCATCCAGCCACCTGTGACGAGAGGAAGTAGACTGCTTAGTCTCCCTGTCTCTCATCCTGCACGAAGATCCACCTTCAGGGAGCTTAGGTAACCGCCCACCAAGGTGGATAATCTCTGCCTCCAGATCCATTCGATGTCACACCAAATCCATATCCTACCAATGGAATAACGCCAATGCATCGTCACACTGTGCCAGCTGAGTCCGTAGGAGATCCCTCTCCCTATCTTGCCGACGGTACACAACCAATGCATTCTCCTACTCCACCAATTGAGTTTTTAGGATATCCCTCTCCTACAGAGCATCCCCAAGCTCATCATCTCATCTTCGAAGTAGATCCTCCAATTGCACTATCTTAGCATGATACCTAGCCTCCATATCCCCCAGGACTGCCTGAGGCATAGGCATCTTCGGGGTGATGGGCTGCTCCGGCACCCACTGCTCCGGGACGTCCTGTGTATCCGGCTGCTCCAAAACCCCTAGATCATCCCCCATAAAATCATCAACCTCCACCATGTCCTCATCCTCTAGTGGAACCCCCCAACCCTCCCTTGATGCCTCCGCATCCTCCCCACCTGATGTTGCTGTGTCAGGACCTACTAGATTCCCCTCACCTCGTCACCGTCGCAACGTCCACCACTGGTCCAACTCAGTGGTCACCCCAAAATTGTCCACATCAGGGACATCGATCACTACATTCGACTCCTCACCAAGCGACTCGATGATCAGCTAGGATAGAGTCCTCTATTCACCCCGATGTCGATAGATCAAGGGCTCACCAGGCAACCCCTGGCGCACCCCAAACTATCACGTCACTCAAACATACGAGAAATACTCTTGCTCGGTCTCATGCTGCTCGATCAGCCATCTCCCCCTATGCACCTACCGGAGCCACTCTCTAGCCTTAGGCCAGGCTGGACAGTCTCGGTATGGGTGCCAAAACACCTCCCCTGGAGCAAGCCGAGCGAAGGCATCGGCATAGTGCCCTACGACACCTGCCCACCATCGACTCTGCCCCTACTCATCAGACCGCCGCCACAGAGCCGCATATCCTATCTCCATGTCAACCATCTCTTCCTGTGTGGTCCACGGAAGACCCTACGACCACTCCACAACTATGTGCTACCACCCCTAGCACTGCAATACGTAGATGCACCCGATCCCCTTCCGCATTCGGTAGTGGACCTCGTACAACTCATCATAAAGCTGTGCCAGAAGTGTTTGTCCCCACCTCATAATCAATGGTGCTTTCGTCGAACACTCAACCAATATGAACACTACCTCTAGTAGGTTCCAAGGGAACATCGTCACTGAGGAGTCGAGAAATAGCATGTTGGAGATGAGGGTCATCAATAATGCATGCCTCACCCCCAACACGCCCCTCTCTAGCC
This sequence comes from Wollemia nobilis, assembly GCA_028583015.1. Lineage (NCBI taxonomy): Eukaryota > Viridiplantae > Streptophyta > Pinopsida > Araucariales > Araucariaceae > Wollemia > Wollemia nobilis. The sequence continues at coordinate 1,287,345 of JAQPPZ010017240.1, read as the reverse complement.
ACCATCGCACCAAGATATCGCCAATCAAGAAATCCCCCTCTGCCCTCGCCATTGAACTATCCACCCCCAGCTCTACCCCATGCCCAAAGCACCATGTCAGCACAGCTGTCCACTAATCCTGTGGAGTAGTCCGAATTGGCAGCCCATCTATCGAAATCCATAGAATCCGATAGACATCCTCAAGAGTCATTGTCATCTCCCCTGTTGGGAGATGAAAGGTATTGGTCTAGGGATCCCACAAGTTGATCAGAGCCATCAGATAGGCCTGATCCCCCACCATAGGCTCTAGCCGAGTCACCTGCTTGAGCCCAAGGGCATCAAGCCACTCCCAGTCAATTTTTTTGACAATTTTAGCTCCAAACGACGTCACAAAAAGGGTCAAAGCCCACCCAAAAACAACAATAAAATTGCCAAACAAATGCGCCTTTGCGCCTGCAATTATTGGCATCCAAAACCGACATTGGGGTCCTAAATGGTCACTATCCTACTCCCTAAGAAGGCTACCATAGTTGGACCACTCCATGGGAGGACGAATTTTTGACAATTTTAGCTCCAAACTACGTCAGAAAAAAGGGTTCAAACCCACCAAAAATAGGTCATATTGTTGGGAAACCGCATAAGAATTCAACGGAAAAAAACTGAAGGCACCCCTACAAAAGTCATCTTGGGTCAAGCGACTCATCGCTTTTCTCATTTCGGTGATTCCCTCATCGATTCGTTGCTTGAGGGGGTAGTCACACTTAGTCACCAATCAACAACTACACACCCAATCAAGGAAATGGCATGCATTCAAATAATCATTGACAAAGACAATCACGCTCCTACTTGGGGCAAAAAACAAGTAATTATCATAAGTTGATCAAACACTTGGCATTCTAAAATCATTAACTCAAGGTTCCCATAGAAAAAAGGTTGCACCCTTTACCTATTCATGACTGAACAATGTCCAAGATCAAGTAACACCTCACCGAAAAAGGTTAACACTTGAATTAAGCTCCTTAGCTCGTCAGAAGAAAGGATTCAAGAATGCATGCCCTTTCCATACTTGGGGCATCAAAAGTTGGTTAGGTTATGGAGAAACCCTAATCATTAGTGCTTTGGTTATCTATTTTTGCTCAGCACTGCACCATGCACAGTGCATCCCAAAAAGGGGCATCTGTAGACACCAAAACAACACCAATCCGATTATGTGACGACAAGCACTAATCGAATTGATATACATAGCCCCTAGGACAGCCCCCAGAGGTTAAAACATAACCACTCCCACAATAGTTTTGGAAGGTTAGAGTTCAATTTGGCACCTTTTAGGCACTCTGCTCCCTACTCATTCCACCTTGGGACGATTACAAACTGGTATTCGTCCCACCCCGGGACGATTAGCAGCATTCGCTCCAGGGTGGGGTGAATAATAGGTTTGACGGGAAAAAGGTCAAACCTTGAAAAATGGTAGCTTGGATCCACCACTCAACTCCACCTTCAATTCATGGGAGTGCGAGTGAGCATTTTTGAGATCAAAGAGGTAGTCATGGAGCCCATAATTAGGGAGGAATCTTCTCTCCCCTGACAAGGCATGATGGCCAAGTGGCACCTCTGCATGCTCATTCACAAGAGACCCTCAGGTATATAAAATGGTGAGTCTTCTCACCCCAAAAAAGGATAGAGCATGAGCATTTAGAGCAACGAAGTGTTGCCGAATCAAACCCTCACCCTCATTGTGCTTCTTACATCCTTGATCTCTCTTTCGGAAGGGAGGTTATTGGGTGATTATTGGAAGCGCAATCCGGACCCAAACCCAAAAATTTGGCCACAATATCCCACCAAATTTTTTGACATAACCCCATAAGAGGTTTTGGACCCATCCCAAGTGGATTGGTGTCGAAAACAAGTCCCAAACGATGGACGTCCTGCCCCGGGGTGCCCCCCGCACTGTTGTAGTTCTAATCGCCCCACCCCGGAGCGATTAGAAATCTATGGAAGATTTCCCTAATTTTTATTTTGCATTTGATTCTAGGTCATCCATATATGCTGTCATTTAAATTTCATGTCATTTGGATAAGTTTTGGCCATGATTTTATTATTTCTCGCTTTCACTAACCTATAGGGAGCACCATCGAATATAGGGTGACCGAGGCAGAATCTACAAAATCCGACCATCTGGGTCATCCCAAAATTTCTCGTTTTTTCTAACCCCAAATTTTTAGGTGTTTTGGAGGCCTCTAGACTGGACATTTAGGAGGTCGCCTTCTGACAGCTTATGACAGTCCTAATCGTCCCACCCCGGAGCGATTAGAAATATGTGGCATATTTCTTGACTGTTCCTTTTGTAGTGGGTTCTTGGTAATGTTTTATTGCTTCTATCAAATTTTTAGCTCATTCTGATATGTTATAGTTATCATTTTAATTATTTTATGTATGCACTGACCGCAAGCCTTGGGGATCGCATGTTTCTCTCCATCCGTAGGTGCTACTAACCGTTTGCTATTTCTATGAATGTAGGATATTGACATCGGAGGTGTAGAAAGGAACTAAATATGCATTCACACAAGCAGCGGCGATGTTTGGTCCACCCATTTTCAATGTGGGCACGTGGAAGATCCCCAAGGGGAATGTATCATTTATGGTGTAACAAGACTGTGTCCGACGCTCCTAGCCCCTGAAAAGGGAGGAGACGCATTGTAACCCGATCTTGAGAAAATCAATAAAATAAAGGGCTGCACTTTTACATTTGCTTTTAAATCTTGTTTCAGTTTGTTTGCTTTCTTTCTTTTCATGCATTCTCGTTCGTAGGACTATGCGTTACATTTCCCTTCTGTTTTGCTTTTGTATCCTCGTGCTTTCACCGACATTGATCAGACCATTGATCACCATACAACCTATAAATTGATCAGTCTACGTTTTTACTCAGCATTGTGTTTTCCACACAACACATCGCAAAAAGGGGCATCTGTAGACACCTAAATCATGTCATGCTTAGGGGAGCTACTTACATAGACACACTCATAATATCATAAGACATAATCTTGGACTTTCCAAACATCAATAGTGGTTCTCACCACTCATTTGGGGCCTTTTCAAGCAATCCAAGCTTAGCCGCTCAAACCAAACCAAGAGTGGCCAGATCCTAGCCACTCAAGCCTAGAGCGGCCAAACCTTATCCACTACAGACGACAGCGGCCAGATCTTAGCCACTGCAAATGACAATGGCTAAGCCATATGAAGCATTTTGCTGACAAACAGGCCCAATATCAGGCAGAAGTGGTAGTCTACATGCAATAAAGGTGAGCGGGAGTGACATTGCATTCTTTTTCACGACCAGTTCACATGGGAGATTTGAGTTTGTATTTAGACTTGAGTTAATTGACCTCCAAGTATAAACAAAGGACAAAATATTCTCATGCTAACAACCAGTTCGCATAGAAGACTGAAGTGGGCAGTTAGATTTTAGTTAACTGACCTTGAAACATAGATAATGGACAAAATATTCTCATGCTAACTTGCACTACACATGAGAAATTCATTCCTAGGGCTTGGACATAGACCTAGGGTTTCACACTATAAAAGGTGCAAGCCTAAGAGCACCAAGATATAGAGAATCATACATACAAAGGATCTTTATCATATGAGAGAGAGAGACATATTTTTGAGGAGAGCTTTTGATACTTGGAGAGTTCTCTTTGAGATCACATATATGGCAAAGATCTGATGGATTGAAGAGCATAACATCTATTTCAACATCAGATTACAATATTTGACCCATAGATTTGGGGCAAAGATGGTGAGGTTTACTTTAACGGCCACTGTCTTGGAGAGTGGCCCGTAGGATTAGCTTAGGATAGACATAGCTTCTTTTCATATCATTAGCATAGATTTACATGATTTCATGGCATATTTTTATCATATTTTTGTTACATTCTTTGATTACTAACAACCTCATATGGGGAGGCAATCTCGAACACTTAAATGTGTGTTGTTTCATTGCTTGCAGGGCCATAGGTACATCGACGAAGATTGCAACATACGAGAGCAAAAGGGATCCCTCTAGGAAACAAACCTAGAGAAGGAGGCATTTGTAAGCCCTCATACATTTTTGTGTGCATAACTGGGAAGCTTTTATAAGTGCACCACCTCTTCACGGAAGGGGCACTCCTTGCCTATTTGTAATTTATAGTATCAAAATGGGTATCCCTAAGAGGGACCGACATGTAACCGAGCTTCAATATCAATAAAGAGATCCGTATTTTGTTATTTCGTGTTATATGTTTTTTCCTCTAGTCTTTCCATTTTATCTTTGGTATTTTAAATAGCATTGCAAGTAGGGTTTAGAAAAGAGACCGTTGCGTGCGTTACCGGGGTCACTACAGATAGTTCACCTAGCTAATACAAGACTAGGTGAATATCTTATGTGGAACGTTACTTTCACTCCAATTATCAAATCTGCACAAGACATGGGATGACCAAGATTCCCAAACCTACCCATAGGGATAGTGGTACCATTGGGGATCCCTCCTAGCCAAACAAATTTCATTTATGCTAGGTTGGATTGTGTTCATGATGCTTGAGATATTTAAGAGGATGAGTATGAGTCGTTCACCATGAATGTTCATTACTTGTCCAATCCTGAGTTTGCTCTTAGATACTTTGAATGCAACCATTGGTGGCTATGGTTTAGGTCTATATGATCAAGGGTGAAAAAATCCCATTGTATCACAATATTAGTTACCTACTGATAGGTCGGGCCTAGGATATCACATTCAAAGCTATGATGATTTATTAGCGGTATCTCTAGATAGGTTGAGCTTAGGGTTTGAGGAAGACATTGAATGGAATCCCTATCGCCCAAACATAAGCTACATGGATGATAGGTTGGTGACTATGATCACTACCAGGCTACAATTATGAGTGAGAAGAGAATGAGTACATCATAGATCACAGTGAGATTTAGGATAAAATTGAATTGACCTACCTTGGGCCTCAGAATTTACTTCACCTCACAGAGCCAATTAATATGGAGAATGAGTACATCACAAATCATAGTGAGGCTGATGATGAGACTGAATTGGCCTATCTAGGGCCTCGATATTTACATCACCTCATAGCACCAGTGGATATGAACATGTATATTTCATAGATGATAGTGTTTATGAGGATGATATTGAGATGGCCTACCTTGGACCTCAACACTTATATCATCGTAATGAGCCATTTGACTTAGATGAGATGTATCACAGAGTATATCTTGGCCCTCGCCTTAAGGGAAGATTGACAAATTTAGATGTAATCCATCGTATGGTTTTCCTTGATCCTCCTACATTTAGATATCTCCTACAACCAAGTGATCCCATCTTCCCATATTTCTATAGACCAAATCCTATGATCCCCATACCCCTAAAAGCCTCATCTTGGGTATGGAACGTAAACCAACAATGTAGAGTTTTACTCATGTGATCCTGGAGATTCCATCCCATCCATAAACATGATATCCATTGATTTTACCACTAAACTCCACAAAATAGCTGATAATTCTAAACCATTGTGTCTTAACTTAGACGCTATTTATTGGGATCACGCTAATTCACCCTTAGAGCCTGAAGATTTCTTCTCCAATGAATAAATGTTACAACCATTTCATTTTGCACCAGATTGTGCACATGATTTTTATCATGTTGGTTTTGACCCTAATTCAGTTGAACCTTTAAATGTAGCAGATGACATCCACTTGATCCCCACTCCTCACCATATTTAGGAGGGGTCACACATGTCAATAGAGGAAATTTTTGAAGTGGACATCAACGATGATCCTTTTGATCTAAATAAATTCAAGTGTGAAGAAATATTATCTCCAGAAGAACATGCTACTATCATTCCTCTATTTAAAGAGTGACCTAATATCTTTGCTTGGACCTACAAGGATATACCAGATTTAGATTCAAAATTGGTTGTCCACAACCCTTTGCTAGATTCCACAAAGAAATAGGTCAAGAAGAAACTCAAGAAGATGCATCCAACCATCACCTTGATGGTAAAGAATGAGCTACATAAGATATTGGATGTAGTCTTTATTACCCCCATAGACTATATGGAATGGGTATCAAACATGGTACTTATAGGAAAACCTGATGGAAGGATCCATATTTGCACATATTTCAAATATCTCAATAAGGCAACATCGAAGGATTCGTTCCCATTTCCCAACATAGATGCTCTTGTAGATGCAACTACGGGTCATGAGATGCTCTCCCTCATGGTTGAATTTTCTAGTTACAATTAGATTTGTATTAAACCTAAAGACCAACACAAAACCATGTTCACCACTCCATGGGGGACATTTTGTTACAAAGTAATGCCATTTGGTCTTAAAAATGTTAGTGCCACATATTAGCAGGCCATGACATATATTTTCCATGAATACATGCATAAGATCATAGAAGATTATATCGATGACTTACTAGCAAAGTCATTGTTGTGTGAAGAGCACATCGAGGTCATGAGAAAGGTCTTCGATCGTCTGATAGAGCACAATGTCAGGTTGAATCCCAAGAAATGCGTCTTTGGTGTAACTTCAGGAAAACTCTTGGGATTCATCATTTCTAAATGAGGGATCAAAGTCGATCTAACAAAGTAAAGGCTATCCTAGAAATAGCCCCACCCACTAACATCAAAGAGTTGAAAAGCCTACAGGGCAAAGTATAAAGTATTTTATTGCACAACTATCAAATAAATATCGACTCATGAATTGATTGCTATACAAGAGGGTCCCATTCCACTAGGATGAATAATATCAACAAGCCTTTGCTAAGATCAAGGAATACTTGGTGACACCACCAGTACTAGCTCCACCAAGACCAGATGTGCCATTTTTGCTTTATATATCTACTATCAATTTTTCTTTGGGCACCATGTTGGCTCAAAAGAATGTGCAAGACAAAGAACAAGCAATATACTATATCAGCCACACCTTGGTGAGTTACAAGCTAGGGTATGCATACATAGATAAGCTATTCTTAGAAGTGGTCTTTACGACTAAGAAGTTGCACCGCTACATGCTAATACATACAACGTATGTGATATCAAAAAAATCCTTTGCAGTATATGATGAGCAATATTTATCACAATACACGTATTGCAAAGTGGATCATGCTACTAATAGAATTCGATTTGGAATTCATAAGCCAAAATTCCATCAAGGGATAAGTCATAGCTGATAAAATGGTAGAGGCACCTCTTCAGGATAATAGGACTCTCATCATAGAACTTCCTGATGATGTAATCTTTGCATTATCAGAAGCACCCAAACCCGAAGAACCTGACAATAAAGCTAACATAACTTTGTTCTTTGATGGTTCAAAGTGTGAGCAAGGGGGTGGTGCAAGGATTATGATTTTCATGTTGCAAGGTGCTCCAATGCCCTTGCCATTTAAGCTAGACTTCCCTTGCACAAATAACAATGCTAAATACAAGGCCCTAATCTTGGGTCTCCAAATAGCAATCACTATGAAGATTAAAAAGTTAAATATATTTAGTGACTCCCTTCTCATCGTTAACCAAGTTAAGAAAATATTTTAATGCATGTGTCCAATATTGAAAGCTTACAAAGAGCTTGTTGATACTTATCTAGCCCAACTAGAATTGTACAACATTAAAGCAATCCCTCACACATCCAATATATTTGCAGACACTATGGTATATTTGGGATCCTTGATCCCTCAAAATCCATTCACTGGTTTTACTACCATTTATGTGAAGACGTTCTCACAATCAGTGATGTAGCACGAGGCTTTAAAAAAAAAAGATTAGTCAACATGATTCATATAGAACCAAACTATGAGTGGTTCTATACAACCAGAGAATTTCTAAAGAAGGTGGCTTGAGGGTCATTGATATCGTAGAGTCCTACGATAAATGGTACCATAATTCACCATAAGGTTATTTCTCAATCTACATTTGTGTACGTCGAATCACAGAGAGAAAAAGTCATCTTGTCTGTTGAGGTTGTAGCTTATCAAGATTGGCTATGCTAATTACAAGATTTCCTTAAGCTTGGAATCATCTCGCAGGGATTGTCACATACCACAAAATGAGCATTCAAACAAAAAGCAATAAGATATGTCTTTCTAGGAGATATATTGTATCGTCAAAACTATGATGGAGTCCTCCTTCGTTGTATTGAGACCCAAGAATTAGCTTAGGTGATTTCACAAGCTCATGATGGTATATGTGGTGGTCATTTTAGTGGCATGTCCATCATCCATTGCATCCTTTGAATGGGCTATTATTGGCCCACCACGGAAAAGGATTATTGTGAGTATGTCAGGAAGTGTGTTAAGTGTTAGCATCATGCGGATCTGATTCACCTACCATCATAGGCCTTACATCCCATTCAGGAAGCTTGGCCATTTTCTCAATGGGGTTTCAATCTAATTGGAAAGATCTCTCCCCCATATTTGGGCTAACACACATTTATCTTAACGGCCACTGAGTACTTCACCAAATGGGTGGAAGAAGTCCCCTTAACATCAATGATAGGACCACAAATTATAGATTTCATACTTCACAATATCATCTGTCACTTTGGGATCCCATTCAAGATAATTTTGGATAATGGTCCTTCATTTAAGAACAAAAATATGTGGGCTTTAACGTCCAAATACAACATTCAACATAGTTTTGCGACACCATATTATCCACAAGCAAATGGGTAAGCAGAAGCCTCAAACAAAACAATCGTAGCCATATTAAAGAAGACGGTAAAATAAAATCATAAGGATTGGCATCTATAGTTACCTCTTGCATTATGGGCTTATAGAACTACCATGTGGATGCCCACTGGGGAAACATCATTTTTGCTTGTATATGGCACTGAGGCCATTATGACCTTGGAGTTAGAAATTCTAATATTGTGCATCACATTGAAATATTTTATCGATGATGACACTGCACGATAAGCTCACCTTGATCAATTGACCCTTCTTGATGAACGTCACATCAATGCTCTTGAGCATCTCTACATTTACCAAGATCATCTAACATGAGATTATAATAATAAAGTCCACCTGAGAGACTTTAATATTGGGGATCTCATGCTCAAAGAGAACCAACAAAATTCAAACCTGCCACCGTGCCTACGAGACAAATTTATGGCCAACTGGATAGGTCCTTATATCATCTCAGAGAAGATTGGACCTGGGATATATCACCTAACATCATTAGAAGGTGTTGAAGATCCTGATCCTCTCAACATACTTCATCTGAAGGCATTTTACACATAAAAGCAACAAAATCCAAAAACATCAAAATCAAAAAACCCCAAAGGCATCATAAGTCCTTTGGTCAACTCACAAAAAGCTCCAAAGGCACATTAAGCCCTTTGGTCAACTCACAAAAATATCCAAAGGCACCATAAGCCCTTTGGTCAAACTCACGAAAGGTATCATAAGCCCTTTGGTCAACTCACAAAAATTCCCAAAGGCATCATTAAGCCCTTTGGTCAACTCACAAAAAGCCTCAAAGGCATCTTAAGCCCTTTGGTCAACTCACAAAAAGCTCCAAAGGCATCATAATCCCTTTGGTCAACTCACAAAAATCCCCAAATGCATCATAAACCCTTTGGTCAACTCACAAAAAGCTCCAAAGGCATCATAAGCCCTTTGGTCAACTCACAAAAATCCCCAAAGGCACATTAAGCCCTTTGGTCAACTCACAAAAGCTCCAAAGGCATCATAAGCCCTTTGGTCAACTCACAAAAGGCTCCAAAGGTATTTAAGCCCTTTGGTCAAAAAAAAACATAAAAACACAAAAACAATTGAAAAAATTAAAATACAAAAACATTTGCATCTTACATTTTGCATTTGCATTCATGTAATTGCATTGCATTAGGCATGTTGCATCCATTGCATTCACATTAAAATAGACAATGTTTTCAATATTGCAAATGGCACCATGTTTGTATGCCAATCATGCATCTTCAAATCTTCATTCATCCATAACCCATGTGAGTAACTGTGTTTTTCAACACAACCCCTTCCTATTGCTATAAGGAATATACTAGGGTTTTCTGGTCATTCAACCATACCTAGTGATTTTATCAAATTTTGTAGAAAGCTATCTTCACTGGTAGAATATGAGGTCTAGTTTTGATAGTACCTAGCATATATCAAAATCCTATCACTAATCAAAATACTAAAATCCTAGTTGGAACAAAGGAAATATGAACACTACAAAGTGGTACTAGGCATCCTAAGCAAAAGGTTTTTACTTGCTCATTTTGTGATGTGCATGGTCTAGGATTTTGATCATTGACAAAAGGACAAGTTCCCCCCTACCCAAAGAAATCCCTTGCTTTCACCCGAAACAAAGCAAAATTCAAAAGCAAAATAAACAGTGATTATCATCACTACATAAATCCCTTGCTCAAAAGAAATCAAATAAACAATGATTTTCATCACTAAGCATGAGCAAGTATCCCAAATAAATGTGAAGAAAAGAAGGGGGTGAAGAGCTTGAATCCCTGGAATGGTCAATCTCCCCAAACCATTGAGTGATCCCTAATACAATAATGGGATGAATGAATCTCGCTTGGCATTGGGGTAGTTCTAAGCAATTTGCAAAAAGAGCTAGCTTTAGGTGTCCTGTATCACCTAATGGTCTAATCCAAATGAGTCCAACTTAGGATCATGATGAGCATTTAGTGATCCCCAATACAAAAATGGGCTGAATGAATCCCACTTGGCATTGGGGTAGGCTTATGTCTCTCTAATATATTCATTCGCACACACAGGGATAATGAATATCTTGGTCTTCATAACAAAAAAATTATCTTTTAGAGTCTTGTATTGTCATTATATAACTTTTGATTAATTAACTAGGGTGTTTGAGTCTCATGGAAAACCTCAAAAATTCCCAAATAGCAACAAATCATCTCATCAATCAAATGTAATTTTCCTTGTGAACTTTTATTTATTAAAGGGTGTTCATGAAGTAGGATAGATACCATATTGATATCAACAATGATATTTAGATGGCCACTGACTATTTTGTATATATATTTTGATTTATAGAAACTCATAAGGGAAAACATACATCTTACGTCAACTCATATCACATATGGATGCTTAAATGATTAATTCTTATGCAGGATTTAACATTTACATTCATGATTTTCATACATTCTATGGTGTCACCCATTAGATTGTTACACATATTACATCCATTCCTTATATTTTAAGTGATTAAAGCATACAGGTTCATTTACTTTAGATCATCATCATGTAAATAATGCATTACACACATTGCATTTACCATATCATAACAACATAAGATAAATGCATAAACAATTGAAACAAATTAAACATGCATTTAATAATCACCATTGCATCCATATATGCATACATAGTAGTCTATCTACACATCTAGATCACAACATCTAATCACACATCCATCATCTAGCTAGTGCATGTCATTAATACATCACATCATATAGCATAAGATCATAAGCATCACATCCATTTTGCATCACATAAAAATAAAAGCAAACACATGATACACATAATGAGAAAAGCAATAGATAATATCATATATATATATATATAAATATGTGTCCAATTTCAAGTATACATAGAGGTACAAAAATACCCGTAGGCTACAATAGTGTAGGTCCTCAGACCTTACACTCAAAAATGATACAATGCCACCATGGCTATCATACAACACATGCGCCCCATGTAGCACCTCTGCTGTCACCACCATCCCTGTGAGTGCACCTAGAATTGGTCCATGTAGATATCTCTGAGTGAGCCCCTGTCCTCTAGCTTGGTCGCATTGAGGAGTACCTAGACTCACTCTGACTCCTGTGTGACTCCCCTACCATAGAATTGACTGGTAGAGTGCCTCCCTATAGCCTCACCTCGTTATCCAATGTAAGGATATAAGCATTGTATCATGTGCACTGAGCTAAGTCATCCTCTAAGAGTCCATGCAGATGTCTAATATTTGCATCTGTATCTAGGCATACCAATCTCTATGGCACTGGCATAAGTGCAACCTGAGAAGTGCTAGGAGAAGACCATACCTACAACCATAAAGCATCCCACTCACCAGTCAGAGCATCTATAGTAGCCTGGGCCAACCCTCTCTTAGTAGTAAGCTACTCTATCCTAACCTGTGTTGAATCCACCTATGCCTAGAAGATGATTATCTCCTTCTCAAAACCCCTCCATATGGTTTGGCCTACCAAAATATGTACCTGAAATATGTTGACCTGATTCTGGAGCATCACTACGGAGGTATCCCGCTCCAATATTTGTTAGTGAGCTATCTATAGCTCGACCTTAGTGCAATGTAGCTCTACCCAGAGGGGAGACTCCTGATCCTATGGAGCCACCTCCTTCTCCTCCTCTAGCATCATCAGGTCTTCTGTAGCCTGACCCCACTCCTCTATCCTGGGATGCACTCACCACCCATCAATATCCTCTACAACTACCTCATTCAGAGAGCACCCTATACTATTGCCACCATGTCATAACCATATCACCCACCACTGAGTGAATACCTCTTTTATTTTGGTATCTACTATGTTGACATCGAATGTAGGAGGATATGCCTCCTCAGATACTATTGTGATCTAAGGTACTGGGAGATCTCTCTCTACCTGGATCCACTTGTTCAATATGGGCTCTAAGAGGATATGCTATTGCATTCCGAATTGCTTGGTGACCCGAGAGAACTAGAAGAACTCTCTCACTCCTCCCTTATGATTGATAATCCATAGATCACACCTCATGCAAGCTAAATACCTATCCACATCTGGCCATGTAGGGCAGTCCACATACGACATCCATATATTATCCTATGCCTTCAGACCAGTCAGAGAGACTACATAGTATGCCAAGTCCCCTGTATGATGATGACTCTGACACTCTGCTCACTCTTGTGGCCACCTAGATTTATAGCACTGGGCCTGTGCTGCTATGGTAGTGATCCCCTGAGGCAATCCTTCGAAGTGGTCCATCCTGATATGCTCCTAGCCCTAGATCTGAAGAAGCAAGCTACAAGCAACACTAGCCCATCCATATCGCTAAATCTGATAAAGCTCATCATAGCACTAGGCTAGCAATACACTCCCCCAAGCCATAATAATCAGCTCACGGGTGTCCATAAGATCCTAAACCATAGCAAGGAGGTTCCATGGGAACCTCACTCCTGAAGTGTCTAGCAAAAGCATGTTACATATAACATGCATCAAGATAGCCTATCGTCGCATGAAAACTCGCTCACGATACCATCAAGTCACAAGGATTTTGCCATATTGGATGTCATCCAATGCTGCACCCGCTTGATCTCCAAATAATATTAGAAAAATATTGTCTCTAGCATCAGTGGGGGAAGACATGATAACCTCTCCATAAAAAGGGATCCTAAAGATCCTGTATACATCCTCGAGAGTGATGGTCATCTCACCAGTTGGGAGATGAAAAGTGTTCATCTGAAAGTCCCATCTATGGGCCAGAGTAGTAAGGTAGGCCTAGTCTAACATAATCATCGGTAGCCTCGTAACATACATAATCCCCCAAGAATCAAACTAGGTCCAATATGCATCATCCCTTAAAGGCAAAAGCTCCACAAGCAAACTAGGATCCCGAGCCCATGTAATCAACATCTAAAAATATGCAAAAATCTATGCATAAATTAGATGCATATACAAAAAAACAAAAATACCCAAAGGCACTTAAGCCCTTTGGTCAAATCATCAAATCAATTTTAAAAAGAAAACAAAAAATAAAATTTGCACTTGAAAATTTCAAAAAAATCAATTAAATCAACAAAAAATCAAAAAAATTATAAATAATTCCTAAAGTTTAGTAGTCGCTCACATTGACAGCAGCTGCCACAATAGCCACCAATGTCAATAGTGGCTACCAATGGTAAAAAATTTGACCATTGGGATTCAAACTAGTCGCCCTTAGTGACAACAACCCCTCTTTACCAATTAGGGGCTACCCTGAGTGATAGCGGTTGTGAGGCGGCACACCAATGGTGTCCGCCCTCACCCAAAAATCCAAAAAAAATAAATAAAACAAGAATATAAGCCCAACCCACCTAAATTAGCCTATTTCTAAGCCTAGCTATGGGTTTGGTTCATTACCAATAGGTTTAGTGAGGTTCATTTACCGATTACTTAGTTTGGTTCATTTTACCGATTAAATAAACAAGTTAGGGTTTGAGAGATACCCGTGAAGCTCTGGCTCCTTCGCTAGTCGATGCCTCACCTTGCTCCGCCATGGTGTCTAGTAAATCTTCAGAATCTTGGGTCACAATATCTCTCTCTCCCTCAGAGCTCAAATTGCAAAATGACAGCTGGAAATAATGAAAGTCAAAACCCTAATTTTCTTTTTATATTTTTTAGTTTCATCGTTGCTGCTACTGACATCAGTGACTAGGAAGTATGGGCCACTGATGCAAACAACGACCATGAAATTATAAAATTGGGTCACTGGTACTGACAGTGGCTAGCAAACAACAATAAATGCATTAGATTTATCACCATGGAAAGAATTAGAAAAGATAATTAAGCATATATAACGGGCCAGAATCATCAACAATCACAAAATAACACAAAAATCATTAATTCAAAATTTAAAAAACAATTTATAAATAAAAAATTCAACACAAATCAAAACCATCCAAATAAACACAAAATCAAATAACATCAAAATTTCAAATGCACCTCATACCTAGTTATTTACACTATACACTTGGCAGTTGTAGCGACTTGCGCTCCATGCAATATGACAAGATGAGTAAATTACAATAAGGTCATTTGAGCCAAATTATCCATCATCAAATTGAAATGCTTCATTTCACTCCCCAAGAAGTAATCTCCAAGGGAACGAAGGACTCATTTCCTTTCAGTTATGAAATTTTCATCATATCATCGAGTGATTCATCACAAGCTAAATCAAATTGCTATCATCTTGATTTCCTAAGAATGCCATTGTGATCGAACTGCTCCATGGGATAGAGATGTAAAATTACTATTAATGGTTGAAATCACACCTGTAATAGGACCTGCCATATAACTAAAAGTGTATTCATCCTAAATTGTCCAAATTAATCATCTTGGTCAAGCGACTCATCACTTTTATCATCAGTATTCTCCTCATCGACTCATCGCTTGAGGGGGTAGTCATAATAACAAAATCATAATCAAAATCAACAATGATAACTTAATCAAGTTAATCGCATTCATCTTACGAATCATTTCTAACAACTATCATAAGCTTACCCTATTGCTTGGGGTAAAAGCAAATATGCTAATTTAAACCTTTGACAATCTGGCTTTCGATCCTTTGTGAATTCTAAGCAATGCGACTCGAGACTCTAGTGGAATTCAAAGTCTTATGCAAACTAATCCTTCCATTCCATTGGAAGCAATGATTTAGAGATACACACCCTTCTCATGATTGGGGCATCTAATGTTGATCATATCAATGATCATCATACACCCTACAATATGGCTTTAGGTGGTCTATTTTTTCTTGCTCAGTGTTGTGTTTCCTACAATGCATCACAAAAAGGAGCATCTATAGACACCTAAAACACATCATGTTTAGGGGACTACTCATATGGGCACCTATACAAACCATATGACTGATCTTAGACCTTTCCAAGAGCTAGTAGTGGTTCTAACCACTCACTAGGGGCAGTTATGACCTATTCAAGCGCAACCGCTATCAACCAAAGTGGCTGCCAGCCCAACCACTAAAGCTTAGAGTGGTTATGAGCTAGCCACTACTATGGATAGTGGCTACCATTGAGATAAAATGCAGGTCCAAATCATGCATGGTAACTAAAATTACATTGGATTTGAGCAATTTTGGGCGTGAATCTCCTAGAGTTCCTTCTAACTGCCACTCCCATGCAAGTATAGAACTAGGCCTTTCGGCCAGTGTAATGCAAATATGGATCTTGGCTTCTCCAAGAAGCCAAGATTTGGAATTTGGAAGGCCTACATATGCACCCTCCTAGGAACAAGTATGTATCCTAAATTTGATACAACAAAGCCATGCCACATTAAGAAAAAAATTGATAGCCTTGTGAGGAGCGTCGAAGTGATACCTGATTGCAGAGTGCCAATCATGCCATCAATAATGAAACTTCCACAAGGTTGAGAATTAAATCATTCATTTGCCTTCAATATGCTCCAAATACGAGATATTTCACTCGTAAATCTGTTTCTAGACACACCAGAAAACCTTGAACATCAATTCAACCAAGGAATTCTGAGTCGTAGAACCTGATACGAGGAGCAAATATCATAGATAGTGGCTGGTGTCTTTGACAGTGGCCTGTAGGAACAACCACCCTGAGCGATAGCGGCTAGGGTTTTAGATGCAATTTCTTCAATTTCTAGTGTATATTGGTTTCCTTTATGCATCATTAGCTTACCTTAGTTTAGATTTACTATTTTATCATACCTTCATGGTTCATAAGCATTGTAATAGACATATTTTGCTTCTATTTATGCTTATTCATGATTTCTTTATGCTTTCATACTATTTCTTGTAGATCTATGGAATAAGCCTCATATCGAGAGGCCTCATATGATTTTAATACTTCTTGTTGTTTCCTTGCATGCAAGTAATAGATATGTTCGAGAATAAGCCACATTCAAAACATTCCATCCGAACATTAGATAAGGAGGCATCTAGTGAGCCCTCATGCAAATTGGTGACGAATTGAAGACCCTTTGAGTGTATCTCTCTCCGTTGAGGGGTCTCAACTATTGTAAACATTGTATCAATTTGAGTGACTCCCTAAGAGGGAGCTATTATAACCGAGATTTATCATTCTTAATAAAAGGGCAACCTCATTTTCTTGGATATCTTTTATCATTCTAATAAAAGGGCAACCTCATTTTCTTGGCAACCTCATAATGTTGGATGTGTTGTTGAAAACATCTAAGGATGTGGATGTAAACTTTGTTGAAAATAATAAATAAGAAGTTACCATTACCCCATGGTTTTTCCTGCATATTGCAGGTTTCCATGTAAATATCTGTGTCACTTGTGTTACTATTTTTGTGTTCTATATTTTTTTTATTGTGCTTCCTATTGCAGGTGATAAATCTGAAGTTTTTCCTAACATTTGGTATTAGAGCTAAGGTTTTGTGCGAGTGGGAGCTGCAACAATGAAAAAATGTGTAACCAAGTTCGATATTGAGAAATTTTATGGTAGGAACTTCACTCTATGGAAGATGAAGGTGGAGGATTTGCTGGTTTAGAATGACCAAGCACAAGCCTTGAAAGGGGTCGTGAGTAAACTGAGTAGAATGAAATATGAGGAGTGGGTAATGCTTGATAGGAAGGCGGTTTCTACAATCTGTCTCTGCCTAGCGGACTTCGTCTTGTTCAATGTAGCTAAAGAGAAGACAACGGAAGCCATTTGGTAAAAGCTTGAAAATTTATATGAAACAAAATCAACAACTAACAAGGTTTTTCTAAAAAAGCAACTTTATAGCTTGAGGATGAAGGAAAGTTCATTTGTGGTAGATCATTTGAATGAGTTTAATACTTTGATCAGTAAACTGGTTTTAGTTAATGTGAATATGGAGGATGAAGATAGAGCTATCACCCTACTTTGTTCCCTCTCGGACACTTGGGATCATATGGTGATGACCATCAATAATTCATCATCAGGATCTCTCAATTTTGATGATATGGTGGCTGCTTTGTTGGCAAAAAAGTTGAGGCAAAAAACATCTCTAGAACCCTCAACCAATGAAGCCCTATCTATGAGAGGTCGATATTTCGATGGGAGTAAACAAGGTAGAAAGCAGTCCAGATCTAAGTCTAAAGGACATAAGCAGAAAGGGAAGTGTTGGCATTGTGGGAAGCCATGACACTCCAAGAAATCCAGGACACTCCAAGAAGGACTGTTGGCAATTAAAGAATGGTGAAAAGAAAAATTAGCCATCAGTTGAAGCCAATGCAACATATTCAGGAGAGATGACGACATGTGAAGCCTTATGTATTAGTAACAACATATCAGTGTTATATACCTGGTTTTTGGACTCAGGTGCATCCTTCCACATGTCTCTCCACAAAGAATGGTTTAAAAAATATCAGCCATACTATGGTGGAAAGGTCTATTTGGGTGATGATCATCCTTTAGAAATTAGGGGAAGAGAGAATATAAGGATCAGGCTGGAGGATGGTAGAGAAAGGATGCTATGTGATGTGCGACATGTACCCGATTTGAGGAAGAATTTGCTATCAATAAAAATGATGGATAAGCTAGGGTATTCTATCACTTTCTGTAACAACTACTGCAATATTACCAGAGGATCTCTTGTAGTAGCAAAGGGAGAATCTTATGGGACCTTATACCGTTTATGCGGTGATACAGTGACAAACCATGCAACAACATCAACTTCTGTTTAGGATGTAGTAATGCTATTGCATCAACGCCTAGGACATATGAGTGAAAAATACCTAAAAATTTTGCATGACAAAGGTATATTTTATAGGGTTAAGTCTTGCAATTTAGACTTATGTGAGCACTGTATTTTTGGTAAATAGAAGAGGGTTCGATTTATTGCAAGTCCTGGTAAGAGTTATGATTTTATGCAACTTATACATTCGGATATATTTGAACCTATCCCCATTCAGTCCTTGAATGGTGCCATCTATTTTCTGAATTTTATAGATGATTATTCTAGGAGAGTGTGGGTTTATCTGAAGAAGAATTCGAAAGCTTTGCAAAAATTTAAGGAGTTCAAATAACGGGTAGAAAAGAGTTTTGGCAAGTCAATTTTGTGTCTCAGGTCAGATAATGGGGGTGAATATTGCTCCAAGAAATTTGATAATTTTTGTATGTAAGAAGGTATTAAGCACCAGAATACTGTACCATACACTCCACAACAAAATGGTGTGGCTAAGAGGATGAATCACACAATCATGGAATGTGCAAGAAGCATGCATAGCGCAACCATGTTGGAGAAGAAATTCTGGGAGGACGCTGTTAATATAGCTATTTATATTATTAATAGATCACCTACAGCTGCGTTGGAGGGTTAGATTCCAGAGGAGGTTTAGTGTTGTAAGCCAGTTGATTACTCTCATTTGCGTACCTTTGGATGTGATGCTTTTGCCCATGTACCCAAATAAAAAAGGTCCAAGCTTGACCCAAAGTCAAGCAAATGTGTTTTTATTGGCTATGGAGATATGGTGAAGGGGTATAGACTATGGGATCCTACTGCCCACAAGGTAATAATTAGCCATGATGTAATTTTTGATGAAAATCAATGCAAAGGAAGGAGGTACAGTAAAATCCTAATGGTGTACCTATTTAAGTAGAATTGAGTGAATATGACTATGAATATGAACATGCTAAAGTTTTTGATCAGCATGTAGAACATCAAGTATAATAGGAAGTAGAGCAGCCAAACCGATCACAAGACCAAGAGCCAGAACTGACAAATCATTGGATTAGAAGATCTACACATCCACAAAAGTGTTTGGAAAGGTATTCTCATGTGTATCAGTCCTCTTTTTCTTTGTTAACTAATGATGGTGAACCTAGTTCATTTCAAAAAGCTAGAGAGTCTGAGAATGCAGCAAAGTGGAGGAAATCCATGGAGGAGGAAATCGAGGTACTTTGAAAGAATAAAACTTGGGAACTTGTGGATCTCCCACCTAGAAGAAATATTGTTGGAAAAAAGTGGGTGTACAAAGTGAAGAAGAACAACAATAGACTATTGGAACGCTATAAAGCTCGCTTGGTGGCAAAGGGCTATGTGCAGAAGTCAGGTGTTAACTTTAATGAAATTTTCTCTCCAGTTGTGAAGATGACTACTATTAGATTTCTACTTGCACTTGTAGTTGCACAATATTTGAACTCGAGCAGCTTGATGTTATGAACCTGCAACTTGAAATATGAATTGAATGCAGAAAAGAATCATTGTTTGAATAGAATCACAGTTTGTATTGAAAGGCAGAAACCCACAATATAATAAATTAATGTTCTTGGATGATCTTTGGAGCATCCTCCTTGTCCTATTTACATCTATCTAAAAGGTGTGAATGGTGAAGGGATGTGTCCCTTTATAATACAATATAATATATAATATGATTAAGAGTTACGTTAGGAGGGTCCTAACATGCCACCCTCCTTTGAAAAAGCTTTGTCCTCAAAGCTGGAATTGCAAAAATTGTTGTTGAATCTGGTGGAGCGTCTCCCACGTAGCATCCTCTGGAGGTAGACCTTTCCATTGAATCAATACCTCGGTGATGGTGCGGTTATGGAGGCGGCGCATACGTCGGTCTAGGATAGCTTCTGGTTCAACCATGAGAGCTCCATTATCTAAAAATTTTGGAAGTTGAGTTTGCGTAACGATGTTAGTGCCTATTACGACTTTAAGACAAGAAACATGAAATACCGGATGGATTTTGGAAGATTCTGGTAATTCAAGTTTATATGCAATAGGTCCAATACGTTGTAGAATTTTATAAGGGCCATAAAATTTTGGTGCTAATTTTTGTGACCCTTTTATTTTCAATGAAGTTTGACGATATGGTTGGAGGCGGAGAAATACCATATCCCCTTCTTGAAAAACCCTTTCAGTCCGATGTTGGTCCGCTTGTTGCTTCATGCGGTGTTGAGCGATATGTAGATTGTCCTTCAGAGCGCGAATGATATTATCTCGAGTGACCAGCTCCATCTCTACAGCTGGTACTTTTGTACTTCCTGGAAGATAAGAGGTTAGAGATGGGGGTGATCGGCCATATAATGCTTCGAAAGGGGTCATTTTTATGGTTGTGTGATATGTGGTATTATACCACCATTCAGCTAGTGGAAGCCATTTAACCCAGTGAAGGGGTTTGGTGGAAATAAAGCATCGGAGATAGGTTTCTAAGCACTTATTGACAATTTCAGTTTGACCATCCGTTTGTGGGTGGTAAGCGGAGCTCATCCGAAGTTGCGTACCTTGGAGTTTAAATAATTCCTTCCAAAAATTACTAGTGAAAGTGGGATCACGATCACTAACGATAGTAGAAGGCATGCCATGTAATTTAAAAATATTGTCAAGGAAGATTTGAGCAATAGTACTAGCGGTATAGGGGTGAGCTACTGGAAAAAAATGGGCGTATTTAGATAAACGATCTACCACCACTAGGATCATCATTTTTCCTACGGATTTTGGAAGACCTTCAATGAAATCCATTGAAATATCCTCCCATGTCTTGGTTGGTATGGGTAGAGGTTGAAGAAGGCCCGGTGTTGCCACTGTTTCACCTTTATTTCTTTGGCATGTTTCACATTCATTGACGAACTTCTTGATATCATTTTTCATCCCTCGCCAATAAAATGATTTAGTCACTCTTTTGTAGGTTTTTAGGAATCCAGAGTGGCCTGCAGTAGGTGTAGCGTGTAGCTCATGTAGAAGCTTTGGATGATAAACCGATGTAGGTGAGAGGACCAGACGTTCTTTGTAATGGAGCATGTTACCTTGCCAAGAGTAGTGGGGTTTACTCATGGGATTTTGTTGTAGCTATTGAATTATGGTGTGTATAGTAGGGTCCGCATACCATTCATCCTTGACTTGTTCGATCCATGTAGGGATGGGGTAGGAAAAAGCATGTAATTGTGAAGTTTCTTCGAACTTTCTGGAAAGTGCATCCACAACCATGTTATCTTTCCCTTTTTTGTAGATGATTTCATAATCATAGCCTAATAGTTTTGTTACCCACTTTTGCTGTTCTGGAGTGGTTATCCATTGTTCAAGAAGGTATTTTAGGCTATGGTGGTCGGTGCGGATAATGAAATGTTTTCCAATAAGGTATGGTCTCCAATGTTGGATAGCATGGACCATAGCTAACATTTCTTTTTCATAAGTGGAACATGCTAAATTATTTTTGGAAAATGCTTTACTAGTAAAGGCTAAGGGCTTCTCATTTTGCATGAGCACCACTCCCATTCCCAATCCAGAAGCATCACTTTCAATAATGAATGGTTGGGAAAAATCTGGCATAGCTAGGATGGGGGTGGTACACATGGCATTTTTCAAAGTCATGAAAGCTTCATTCACTTTTGGAGACCATATGAAGGCATTATTTTTAAGTAGGGTTGTTAAGGGTGCTACTATTTTCCCATAATATTTAACAAATTTGTGATAATAGCCCGTTAATCCTAAGAACCCATGCAACCCTTTTAGAGTTTTTGGAATTTGCCAATTTTCCACATCTTCAATTTTTTGGGGGTCTACTTTAACTCCTTCCTTGGAGACAATATGTCCAAGATATTCAATTTCTTGCTTCCCAAAGGAACACTTTGATCTCTTTGCGTATAATTGATTTTCTTCCAATATTTTGAGTGCTTGCGCTATATGTGTTAAGTGCTCTTCCCATGTCTTGCTGTAAATCAAAATATCGTCAAAGAAAACTAAAATAAATTTTTGAAGGAAGGGAGAAAATACCTTATTCATAAGACTTTGAAATGTGGATGGAGCATTGGTGAGGCCAAAAGGCATCACCAAGAATTCATAATGTCCCTCGTGGGTGCGAAAAGCAGTTTTGGGTATATCGCTTTCCTTAACTCGAATTTGGTGGTAACCTGATCGTAAATCGAGTTTAGAAAAATATGCGGCTCCATTTAGTTCATCGAGTAGTTCATCAATGATTGGAATAGGAAATTTGTCTTTAATCATTATTTTGTTGAGAGTACAAAAATCCACGCATAGGCACCATGATCCATCCTTTTTTCTTACTAGTATGACTGGCGAAGAGTAGGGACTTCTACTAGGTCGAATGACCCCTGCCCTTAGTAGGTCTTGTACTAATTTTTCTATTTCCATATTTTGTAAGTATGGATATCGGTAAGGTCTAATATTTGGAGGTTGGTGTCCCGAAAGTAATTGAATAGCATGATCATGGCTTCGTTGTGGAGGTAATCCCTCTGGTTCTTTGAATATTTTATCATGTTTCTCTAGGAGTTCTATTAATTCGGGTGCCTCTGGTTGCTCTTCGATGGTGTTTTGCAAGGAAAATAGTTGGGCAACCATGCCTCTTCCTCCTTTTCGAAGAATATTTTCCATTCTATGGGAACTTACGATTTGTGTGGGACCTATTTTTAAACCTTGAATTGTGTATGTTTGGTTGTTTTGTATAAATTGCATCCATAACTCTTCAAAGTCCCATTGAATTTTGTCGAGCGTTCGTAGCCATTGTACTCCCAAAACAATATCACATCCTCCTAATGGTAGTACATACATATCTGCTTTCATGTTATATTCCCCCATCGTGAGTTTGATATTCCTGCATTTGCCTTTACATGCAATTTTTCCTCCATTGCCAATCATGACTTCGAAGTTATTGCAGGGATATATAAAGCAATTAGCTTGTTTGGCCAAACTGGGGTCTATAAAATTGTGAGTGCTACCAGAGTCTAAGAGCACAATAGGGTTTTGTTTCTTAAAATACCCTTTTACCTTCATTGTTTGTGGAATCGAGTATCCTGCTAATGCGTTAAAGGATATTTCTATTTTATCTTCTTGGTTTTCTTCTGCAACCTCAGTTATTACTTCCACTTCTATGTCATCCTCCTCTTTGGGAGTGCAATCAACTGTGTCCAAAATATATAATTTCGGTGAGATGCATTTGTGGTTGGGGGTAAACTTTTCATCGTAGTGGAAACATAGGCCCTTTTCTCATCTTTCTTTTAGCTCTTCTTGGCTAATTCATTTAATTGGCATGACCTTATTCAGTTTTTGGTTGGTGTAGGTATTTGGTGTTTTTCCTAAAAAAACTCTTCCTATTCACCTTTGGTTATTGTTCTTCTCTTCTATCATTTGTGCTAATGCCACTGCATGCATCATATCGATAGGATTTTGTATTTGTACCTCCATTCTAATGTCTTCTTTTAGGCCACTAATGAAACAACTTTGGAAGAATGATGCATCTAGTCCTGTTGTAAGGTTCACCAATTTCTCAAATTGTGCTTGGTATTCCCTTACGGTGGAGGTTTGCCATAGTTTAGTGAGGGCTCCTGTGAAGTCTTCAAATTTAGTGGGGCCAAATCGCAACATTAAGTTTTTTGTGAATTCGGTCCATGTGGGCGGACCTTTTGTTTTCTCATACCATTGATACCATTGGGTAGCAATTTGTTCCAAGTGAAATGATGCGATACGGACTTTCTGAATCTCCGAAATTTGATATAAGGCAAAATATTGGTCTGCCCTATATATCCAATTTGTGGGGTCGCCTCCATCAAATTTTGGAAAATCTAGTTTTGTGGTACGGGGAAGGATTGATGTATGTGGTCCCCCTATTAATGTTTGTTGTGGTGGCGTAGTGTTCTGTTGTCCATTTTGCATGAGCAACAAATTTTGTTGTACTAAGTCCATGGAATGGGTTGTAGCATCCAATTTAGTGGATATATCTGTATTCGAGTTGGTGATGTTTATGGTTAGGTCTGCTATTTTGGTAGCGATTTTATCTTCTAAATTGTCCTTCCAAAATGCCATTCCTTGCATCATGTCTCTCATTTCCTTGGAAAACTGCGAGAGTTCTTTCATAATTTCTTTTGAAACCTCCTTCGCAATCTCCTTCGTTGTGTCTTGAGATCGTCTTCCCTCGGCCATTTAGGGTGTGGTTGGTTTATAAGTGATTTGAATATGCAAAAATTAGTTTTGTCGAAAAAAATTGTCTGTCTCCGTCGCATTTAATTTTGCGTACTTGCTGCTCTTTGTTCACACCGAATGATATTTTCCTCGCCTGTACTCGTTGTTGGGGTTTTCTAACTCCGGTAATGCGTGATGCTGTCCAAAAAATTATGTATGCTACCTTTGCTGGTGACTGTGGCCTACTGTGTAACAGTTCCATCAGTAATGGTTAGAATGTGTGCTGAAAAGAAAACGTTGTCGAGTAATGGCCTGTCAGTAACTAGAGCGGGGTGGGGAAAAATTTTAGGTCTTTTTAGCTCTGATCCAGTTGTTATGAACCTGCAACTTGAAATATGAATTGAATGCAGAAAAGAATCGTTGTTTGAATAGAATCGCAGTTTGTATTGAAAGGCAGAAACCCACAATATAATAAATTAATGTTCTTGGATGATCTTTGGAGCATCCTCCTTGTCCTATTTACATCTATCTAAAAGGTGTGAATGGTGAAGGGATGTGTCCCTTTATAATACAATATAATATATAATATGATTAAGAGTTACGTTAGGAGGGTCCTAACACTTGATGTAAAGACTACTTTATTGCATGGTGATCTCGAGGAAGAGATATATATGGATCAGCCTGAGGGCTATGAAGAAAGAGACAAAGAGCATTTGGTTTGCATACTGAATAAATCACTGTACGGGATGAAACAGGCACCAAGGATGTGGTACAAGAAATTTGACACCTTCATGAAGAGCCAAGGTTTTAGCAGGAGTGAAGCTGACCATTGTGCATGCTACAAGAGGTTTGACGATGGCAATTTTATTATTTTTTTGTTGTATGTTGATGATATGTTGGTTACAAGCCCCAAAATGAAGAAAATTATTGATATTAAGGCTCAGTTGGCTAGGACATTTTAAATGAAGGATTTAGGAGCAACAAACCAAATTTTAGGGATGAAGATATACAAGGACAGAAAAGAAAGAAAGATATGGTTAAGTCAAAATTTATATGTGGAAAATATTCTGCAGTGCTTCAATATACAGAATGCTAAACCAGTTAGTACCCCACTTATTCCACACTTAAAGTTGTCTTCCAACCAGTGTCCTAGAATCGAAGCAGAGAATACAAGAATGTATTGTGTACCATATTCATCAGCAATAGGAAGCCTCATGTATGCCATGGTGAGCACCAGACCAGATATTGCCCAAGCAGTGGGAGTAGTCAGCCGATACATGGAAAATTTTGGTAACGAGCATTGGAATGCGGTGAAGTGGATATTCAAATATTTAAGAGCCACTTCAGATGTTGCCATTTACTTTGGATCAGAAAATTTGTAAGTTATAGGTTTTATGGATTCTGATTATGATGGAGATAGATATGGGAGAAAGTCCACTACAGGATATACCTTTACTCTTGCAGGAGGAGCAGTGAGTTGGGCTTCTAAGTTATAGTCTGTTGTGGCTTTATCAACCATTGAAGCAGAATATATTATAGCAACTCATGCAAGCAAAGAGGCAATTTGGCTAGAGCGATTTTTGGGTGACTTCAAGGTAATGCAGGAGAAAATTACGATGCATTGTGATAGCCAGAGTGCTATTAAATTAGTGAAGAATCCAACATTACATGATCACATAAAACACAGTGATGTCAAGTACCACTTTATCAAAAATATGGTGGAAGAAGGTAGGATCTTGTTGTAGAAAATCGACACTGAAGTGAATCCTGCAGATATGCTTACAAATTCGGTCAAGGTAGAGAAGTTTGAATGGTGCAAACCTTCTTTGGGCTTGCTAAAAAAGTAACAAGGACATCATTAGAAAATTGGCACTGGCTAAAAAGTTTTTTGGTAGAATAATTCCTGAATATTGACTTCAAGTGGGAGAATGTTAGGTGTGAAGTTAGTATTGTCAAACGTCATTCAGTAGGGCTGCTAGACGTCTAGTCAGTAGGGCTACTAGATTTTTAGGCTAGACATCTAGGCCAGACGTCTGGGCTTCCAGATGCCTAGTCTGGCAGATGTCTAGGCTAGACATATAGGCTAGAATATGTCTAGGCCAATTGTGACATCTGGTAGACATCTAGGTAGATGCCAGTATGCGAAAGATGAACAATATTGGGAGCGAAATACGAATAGTTTTGGGAGAAAAAATGAATAGTCTTTGGAGGCTTGCATTGGAAGATGAAACGGACAATTTTTGAGTCTTCCTTTTGCTCTATAAAAGGGATGTGATCCCTTGCATAATTTTGGATGTGTTGTTGAAAACGTCTAAGGACATGGATGTAAAATTTGTTGAAAATAATAAATAAGAATTTGCCATTGTCCCGTGGTTTTCCCTGCACATTGCAGGTTTCCACGTAAATCTTTGTATCACTTGTGTTACTGTTTTCGTGTTCTATATTTTTGTTATTGTGCTTCCTCTTGCATATGATAAATCTGAAGTTTTTCCTAACAATACAATTATGTCCTCCTAGATGTAGTGAACTAATTTGAATATCACTAACTCATTGAGATGGTCTAATATTTTCTTATTTCTACAACCATAAAAAGTAGGCAATGCTTTCATAACTACTAGGGTAATGGGAGAATAGGCCACTAAAGTTAGTGGTCCTTGGCAGGTCTAATTAGAAATTTGGTTTTATGTCATAGGTGGTACCTTTGGATTGTTTTTGAAGAGGAGGCTAATCATATTATTGTTGAGGAGGGGTTACATTGCATATCCATGAGGTAAGTATGGAGGATATGGAAATTATGAATATTGACTAGCTGAAGGTTGTGTTAATCCCTAGGTGTTTTCTTGGGATACCTACAACCCCAATTATCTAGCTATCACTTGAGTGTTTTGAGCAAGGTTCATATTTAAGCCTAATTACCCTATATTGGGAGATAAATATTGACCTTGAGATATGTTAAATATGTTTGATAAACTAGATCTAGATGGAATTTGGGTCAACTAAGTACTTGTAGGAGGGATTTTTTACATACTAAAGGTTGGAAATTTATTACTAGCATAGAATTGACTTACGAATTATGATTTATTTATGAAATTATTCGCATCAACTGGTATCCCATAAAGAGGATTAGTGTGAGTCAATGGAGGAGCTAGATTGGACCAAGTCTAATTAGCTAGAGTAGATAAATAACTCTTTTATTATCTCAAATAACCAATTTGAGGTGGCATGGAGTCTTGACTAATAGGATTGGCCTAGGGTATTTTACCTTTTTGATAGGGTGGTATTAGACACTGGAATCTCATCAAACTTGTCTTCTAGATGCACCCATGCAATGGTCTATTCCGTCCTCTTTCCTTTCATGTTTATTTAATGGTATGCAATAATGTTTATCATTTGATATTCTTTTCTTGTGTTTTGAGCCTTTGATCATGTATATATAAGCTTGTGGATACTTACCTACATAAATAGAGTTTCAAGGTCAATATTTACAAAAATTAAAAAAATCTATCACAAAATCGAAGCAATTTTCTTACAATTTTGGGGTAATTCACTAGCAAAAAGTGATTCTAAAAATTTTACATACAAAACTTCACTTAAAAAACATAGATGATTTTCTTGATATTTTTGAGTGATTCACTCACTGATTCTTGAAAAAAAACTTAGCAAGAAGGGACCCAAATGGATTGCTCAGATAATTATCCTTGAAATTGGGGTAAATTACCTTCCCATGAGGGAGGGAGAAAAAAACTTACCTTTCCTAGTGAATAACTTCTCATATTCAAAGAAAATTGCTCTTTGGATATATCTTGGAGATATTTTATTGTCTCAGAGCAAATTGCTCATCAATTTTAAACAAATCGCTTACTAATTTGGTCTTTGGTAGAATAACTTAGAATCTATCTTAAGCATTTTTTCAGTGATAGGTGCACATATGAGGTCAAATTTAAGTATTTATGACACTCAGGTGCCATTGAAGTGGTTGTATTTAAAAAAAAATCTAAAGTTTGTATTCATGTCACATTCATAAAGTACCTACAAAAATTGAGCAT
Source organism: Wollemia nobilis (assembly GCA_028583015.1). NCBI lineage: Eukaryota > Viridiplantae > Streptophyta > Pinopsida > Araucariales > Araucariaceae > Wollemia > Wollemia nobilis. The sequence continues at coordinate 1,258,689 of JAQPPZ010017240.1, read as the reverse complement.
AAATAATGAAAATAAAGATCAATTTCAAAGCCAATTTAAAAAAATAATTGAAAAATCAAGTTCTTGGCCTTGATGAATCACTCTGGATTTTATCCATAAAAGTGTAGATTTTTGAGCAAATAACTCATTAAAATGAAATGAACTACTTTCAAGGTTCAATTGAATCACTTGCTACATAGGTTTAGTCAATATTTCTACATCACTCAAAATGAAGTGAATCACTCTAAATTTCAAAGTGAATCACTTCTAAAACTTAACTTAGCAAAAATTTCTCAATTTTGAGCCAATTATTTCATCAGTAATGGATGTAATTTTGGTGCAAAAATTGAGGCATTAAGTGCAAATATGAGGAAAAATTAGGGTTGGTCTCATCAAGCATGCTAAAAAATTTGTTAAACCCAAGAATTGTCTTGATTTCTACTTAATATTTTTACCCCAGTTTGAGTTTCAACAAAGTTGGAAGGGATTTATAATGGCTTCTCCCAACATCCAAATTTAGGTTGGCTTCCCACTATTCATCACTGAATACTCCTCCTATACTAACCTACACTGACTTGCATTGAAAGTAAAATGTGAAAAGCAAAATACAAAAAAGTAAAGAAAAAAAATAATATGCATGAAATGTCGAGGGTGTGATTAATTCAAGCAAATATAGGTTTAAATTGTAGAAATAAAAGTGTGTGTTCAGTCAACATATGAAGATGTATATGGGGAAAACATTCTTTCCTCTTAAATTCTAATTAATGTCAAGCATGTGCAGGGAATATTTGTTAGAATCTCTATTTCCCCACTTGAGGATCTCTTTCCAAAGGAGACCCTAAGAATATGGATATTCTCAACATGATTAGACCCCTACTCAATGATTTTTTCTCATACCTTGTAGAATTTGATGTTATGCTTGTTTGATTGGTGTTTTATATGGGTTTATTCAAATAAAACACCTAAGGTTTGGATCGCTAATATCTTGAATATTTTCGAGCCTTGACGGTTATTTAAGACTTAAAAATGAAGATCATCTAAATGCATGCTAAGCTTATATCACACAAATGTAAGAATACAAAACTATCTTATATACCTTTTGATTTTGATGAGTTTAACTAAGGAAAATTTGATATTTCAAGGTAAAAAAAGAGAGGATGCAAGAAGATAATTCTAGCCTAAATGCAACTAAATGAGTTTCAATTTATTTGCCTATGTACTTGAAAATGAATAAGAACTCAAGATTTAACCTAAGGTTCTTTGATTGACTGATTTGTAAATGTTTTGTAAAGCAATTAAGATTATACTTAGTATTCCTTAATTACTCAAATGAAATGTGATTTACAAATGTAAAACAGTAGAATACAGAAGAAAAAACACAAAGAAATGAAAGTCACAGAGCTTAGGGCAGGCCTAGTGGTATAATCATCTCTTTTGGATTCTTTTTGCCAAATTTGCAGCCCCTTACAAATTTGGTATTGTCTAACAGTAATTTGGTATTTGCACAATTTAAACAAAAAAAAAAACGTTTTCTGATTTAGGAGGTTTGTCTGAGAGTTGGATAGGGTAGAAAAATTATCTAAGTAGCTGATCAAACCCCCAGTTAATAAAATTTTGAGTTTGCTTACCTCCTAGAGTGTAATTTTGATGGTTTTACCAAATTTTACACTAGGCTTACCAAATTCACCACTACGAATTTGGTCAATGGTGAATCTGGTTTTGTGTATTTTCAGGGAGTCAATTTTACAACTGATAGTGCAGGGTGGCAAATTTGGTCTGAAAACAGAGCCAATGTAGTTTTGAAGGTTATTTTTGGTGGATTTTTTTAGATTTTCAGACTGAAATTGGAGGGGAATGATCCTAATAGAGTATGCTACTTATTAGAATGCAAAAGGGAGTGATAGATACCGCAAATATTTACCAATTTATGTTTTAGAGATTTTCTTGGATGGAAGACAAGGGAGGATGTTTCAATGGTTGTTTTGAACAACATAAAAAGTATGAAAGAAGCTATGGAGTTGTATAAGGGTTAGTAATATAGTAAGGTAGCTTTTCTATATTCTAACCTTCACAATGCTTGAAAGGAGATTAAGAAATGAAAGCAAAATTCCTAAGAATGTGAAGAATATGCTTATGAAATGAAAATTTTACGCAAAATGCATACAATATGGAAGGTGAGGGAAGCTATTAGTGGGATAATAAGGTAATGAAAACCTTATATCCAACACTAAATAGTAGCTAGATTTTGAAATAAAATGCTTAGAACGCTTTAAAATGCTAGTAAAAGCAAAATTTAGAAATGCTTGAAAAGAAGAGTTAGTATGCTAGAATACTTAAACCATGAAAGTAAAAAAACATGGAGAGATGAAAATATGATTAGAGTGCATGTAAATATAAGGAAATACCTAGATAAATACTATGGAAAAATATGCTTGAAAGAACCCTATAAGATAAAACGGTTAGTAAAAAATGAAGAAGGCCAAGAAGGTGATTCTTCAGAACCTACAAAAGAGATGTTAGAGGCCTGAAAATCATTGAAATCAGACCTACAAATGATAGTGTTAAAGCCTACAAAATAAAGGTAATCTTAAAACAATGATAAAGCATGCAAATGAAGAACAAATTATGCAAGTACATGGAGTTAGCAAGCTAGAAAATCTATATGTAAGAAGATAGAATGAAAGGGATAGCAAGTAAATGAAGGCGAGAACTATGCTAGAGAGGTTTTCACTTAGCTATGGCCTCTCCCTTGCACTAAGATCTCCTTTCCACAAAGCTCCTTGCCTTGCCTAGTTGCTCTCCACAAATGCTTACAAAAGAGACAAAAATTCTTGAAATATGAAATACAATGGAGTTTCTAAGGATCTTGGTAGAGTGTAATTACTCTTGAAGATCATGTAGAATGCATGCCCCAAGGGATAATTAAATAGATTTAGAGAGAGGACTAGGGGGGAAAATTAGTTAAGTCTAATTTGAAACCTGCATATTTGGTCCATTCCTAGAGTGTGTTAAGTCTGAATAGGTGGTTGAAGATGGAATCCATGTGCTTTCGATAAAATTTTGAGATATTTTTATTGTTAGCTAAATTTTCCACTGCAAATTTGGTTTTGAATGGCAAATTTGGGTAGGAGTCAAACCCTATTGACCAGATTTTATTTTATGCATCTTGCCAAAATCGCCACTGGTCTTGCCAAATTTACCACTGGAAAATTTGGTTAGTGGTGAATTTGATAAAAGGTGGAAAAATACTCCTAAATTACTGGGTCTTGTTCGGGTTGAGGTTTTGTGATGTCTAGGACTAGTTTTGGTATCTTTTGCCTTGTTGATGTGTCAAAATTGGGTGTCTATATTTTGCCCTAGTTTTGATGTGATGTTTGTGAGATTGCATCAAAATTTAAGTAGAAAAACTCAATTTTGACCTCCTAATGCATTGTTGTTGTATTGTTTTTTTGATTTGAAGAAATGATTGCAAATTGTGTTCATTTTGATTGTTTTGCATCATTATTGTATGTATACCTCATTTTTGATGATGTATGCCTTGATGTTTGGAGAAGAAAATTTTACCCCATGTGAAAAAATTATACCCCATGGTATGGTATTCCCCTCGATAATGATACTCCCATTGGTATATTTGGGATGAATTTCTCAAAAATGGGATGTTGATTATGGATGAGTGGATAGGTTAAAATGGGAAAGAAAGGTAAAAGTACCCTCATTTACACCTTATCGCTTTCAGAGAGTTGGAGAGAGAGAAATAATATTGTTTGAAGAGATGGTGAATAACCAGATATGGGTGCATTGTGTGAATATCATTTGAGGGATAGTGCATGTGTCAGATCGAGATCGACAAGTATTTCCCTTGTGTCAACTCAAAATTTTGGTTTTTGAACCTTTTTTTTTATTTTTCAATTTTTGTGGTGAATTTGGCACTAGTGCTAGTGGTAAATTTGGTACTACTGGTGAATTTGGTGCTGGTGAATTTGGCATCAATGGTAAATTTGGACTGGCCCAAAATTTTAATCTGAGGATTTTTTATTGAGTTTTGGATGTGGTTTTGACAGGCGATAAAGGTTTTAGTGAGTCAGGAGTGTCGTGTTAAGTGCTTGGAGAGAATATTGGTGAGCGAGCAAAGGATGGAGGATGTGGGGGTACTGACTATGATGGGTCTATATTATGTAGCATATATTCCCAAGCTTGACTTTGATCATCCTTTATTGATAGCTCTCATAGAGAGGTGATACCCATAATCTAATACTTTCATATTGTCGATAGGGGATATGATAGTGACACTAGAGGATGTATGGTGTATTCTTAAAGTACATGTTTAGGGTGTTCCTATTCATTTAGAGATATATGTATATGCAAGGATGTTGGCCTTCTCAAAGGAAGGTGAATTTAAGGATATGGATTTAGGATTGAGGATCAATAATTCCTAAATGAGAGGGCATATTGATTGGTTGAATACATTGCTATCGTATATTGTATCGAGACTATTTATGGGTGATACCAATAGGTGTTTCATGTAGTGGGTATGGGGAGATATCATAGCTAGATTGAGAGATGACCAAACTATTTATGCCTGGGATCCAACTATCTTGTCGATATTGTACCACACTTTGTAAAAAGTGGTATATAGGTAGGGCAAGAGCTTGATATGTTGTACTTTGCTCCAGGTCTAGGCATGGGAGCATATAAAAAATTGACAATTGATTGTAGTGATGAGACTAGTAGTTTATAGGTGGATGAAGTGCATCTCTCTTTTTGTTCTTTGGACCAGACACAATGTTTGATTGATGATATGAGGTCAACGTATATTATTTGGTGATAATAGAGGGAGAGGTACATGTGGTTAGATGGATACAAGGAGCTATTCAGGTGAGGTAGATACGATGGTTGGATTATGACAACCGATCCTATGAGCTATACTGATATGATCAGGTGTTGCATTAGCATGGGGAGGTCCAAGAGATATTGACTATCAACAAGGTATCAATATGATGTGTTCATTGTGAGACATGGTGGAACCCTATGAATCCCTATACTTTTATAGAGGTAGATATATATAATATTGTGGTGTTGACTTCAATGAGGGATGATGTAAGGGTGATTATGGATTACATTGATTGGTATGATAGATTTATGCCTCATTGATTGACAATAGGTCCACCACTGAGAGATCAAAGATAAATATTTTGGGTTGTAATTGATACTTTTAGAGGGATTAGGCATCATTTTAGGAGATAATGGTAGAAAAGAGTAGCATCTAGGCAGACGGTTGGGGGATCACCTAATGGTACCTCATATGTGCCTTCATTGATTGTGATTCCTCTCTTAGGTGCCCCATCTGGTGGTGCAGGATCTAGTACTTTGAGAGAGGTAGGTCCTAGTAGGACTGTGGAGGAGGTTATGAGGGCATATTTAGGGGATTTATATCATGCCTTAGAGGAGGTGCATAGGCAACTAGTGGATTTTGAGGTTATGCATGTGGAGGAGGTGACTAGATTCAGAGATGACATGGTGTAAATGAGGGTTGCAAGTGAGGAGATTATTTCTAGACTCTAATTATATTTTTATTAAGTTGGGTAGGAGTGAGCCATGGACCAGGCAATTATTGTTGGTCTAAGATCAGATTTAGAGTAGATGCAAGGGGTGAGAGATAAGTCTCAATCATAGGTTAGGCAGGGCTTGGATGCTATAGTAGTGTTATGATTACAGGGTTGCTAGAGCAAGAGTTACAGGGTTCTAGGGTAGAGTTAGCCAATGCCTTGGTGAGGATTCAACATGTGAAGCTTCAAGCTAAGAGTGAGTGAGGGAGGAGCACGTATTACCAATAGTTATACCATACATAGGTTCCTTTAGAGTGATGATCACCATCATATTTGAGGTCACGATCGAGGGAACCATCGATGAATGATTCTTATTGAATATTTGTTAGCTTCTGGTCACCTCCTCCTCCACCAATAGGTGATGGAGGAGAGATTGGTTCTAGCTATTAGGCATATTTTGGAGTGAGTGTACCAATTTTTAGGATGTGGTACACCCTCATTTTATGAGTTGAGTGTATCATTTTATCTTTCTTTGTGATACACCTTCTCCAACAACATATATGCTATGAGGTACATATATATTGATGATATTTGTATTTCAAATCTTGTCATGATGTTTTGATATTTTATGTTTTGTTTGAGAATATGATGTTTGTAGTGTGTTGATGTGTTTTATTAAGTGATGATAATCTTGATTTGATTGCTTAGCGGTGGTCTTGTGAACCATGATGATGATAAAACGCTAAGGAGGGTAGTTACCCTATTGAGAGATGCTTTGAGTCTTGAATGATAGATGACCATTCAGAATACAAGCTTATACTAAGAGGGGAGGGTGAACAATATAAGATAAACTTTTACTTTTATTTCCAATTTAGTATTATCCAATGTTATCTATTTGCAATAACCTTCCAAATAATTATTAACCAATATCATCAATAGCAATAATAAAGTAATGCACAAATTATCACACACGTGAGAGACACAAATTTAAAGTGGTTCACCCAATGTGGGTTACGTCCACGCAGAAAATATTTCTTCTAAATTTTCTCAACAAAATCTTGGGAACCAATTCCCTATTACAATGTTTATGGACCTCTGTCCAAAGGAGACACCAATCCTCTATGTGTTGGAAATATGAGCAAGATTTATTGTCATTGATGTCAAGAGTCAGTTTCAGTGAGCAGTGCAAGAAGAAGGATGTCAAGAGTCAGTTTTAGTAATCAGTGCAAGAGAAAGATTGCTTCTAGACCTAAGGGAAATAATATTATAATATCTCCCATTATAATATTCAAGGTGGTCATATAAGGTCTACAGGAGAAATAAGAAGGCCCAAGAAAAATAATATTATAATATTTTATTATAATATTAAAGGTCTAATGGTAAGACCTAAAGTAATTAAATTAATTATAATAATTTCATTATAAATTAATTTGTAATTTAATTTAATTAACCCTATGGTTATTAAATTAATTATAAGTTAATTATAATAATTTTATTATTAATTAAATTATAATCTAATTTAATTAACCCTAAGGTTAGGGTTATAAGGGCAAAAATAATGCATCGACGTCATACATTATCTCCTCCATCGACGTCAATGAATTTAAAGGCATGAGTATAAATACCAAAAGCCTAAGTGGCTTCAAACCATCCACGATCAAATTAATTAATCTCCTAAGCAAAAGTGTGCGCAATATTTCGACGAGCAAGAGAAGGAAGAAGTCCTTCGTTTGACTTCTTGGCAGGTAGCGAAGGGTCAAAAGGAACAAGGCTTGGAAGCCTTGTCACCACCTAGCCAGGTGGGCTAGCGGTAGTTGGCAGCACTTTAGGAACGCAAGGTGCTACGTTCGATTCACAGCAGGGAAGGTCGTGAGGTTGTTTTTGCATCGAAGACGCCAAAGCCTTTTGGCTTTTGGCGCCAGGGAAGAAGACAAAGCACCATGGGTGCTTTTGCCTCCCATGTGAGCGCTTAGCTCATGGGCTAGGCAACCGTGGCTAAAGCGCTGGAGGTGCTTCGACTTGGGATCGAATCCCATCGGGAGCACTTTGAGAGGTACTAAAGTTTTTATTATAAATTGGTTTTTGCTCCTAAGGTTGTGTGGTATAGTTTTGAGCTTAGGGAGATATAAGGTTGATAAAATTAAATAATTATTTTTATTTAATTGTTTGGTGGATTGAGTTATTTAGAGTGGAGTTATAAGGTGTAATAAGAGATTTATTTTTATATATTTTTGGTGAATGCTAATTTCAATATGGAGTAATAAGGTGTATTTGAGTTTAATTATTTTTGTAATTGTGAAATATTTTGAGGGAGTGTTAGAGTGATATTTTGTCATCTAACCTTTGAAATTGGCAAAGAGAGTAATTGTGATTGAGACAGGTTTTGAGGTCAATTCTTCATCAAACAAAAGGTATGGGCACATCTTCCTTGTGAGTGATTGTTGGATGTTGTGAATGCTAAGTTGGAGTGAAAAGGATTGTTTGATAAGCATTGTTGGAAATATTGAATGAACCTTCATATGCATGATTAGGGTTTGTGCAAGATCATGAGTATCATTGTTATGTGAAGTTGAGAACTATCTTGAACTAGGGTTTGTGAAGATATGAGTATCATTGTTATGTGAAGTTGGGTTTGATAAGCATTGTGAGTTTCATTGAGTGATTGGTTGAGTGGAGTTGATTGAGCCTAGTTATTGGAAGTGTTGAAGTGATAGTTCAAGTTTGTGAAATAAATTGTTCTATATTTTGAATTGATTTGGAAGAGAGATTGAAAGTGATTGAGTTTTAGTGAAAATATTGAGTCTAACCATTCTCTATATTTTTCTGTGTTAAATGAAATGTTTTGTGATTTTTTGTTAGATTGAGTTGAGATAAGCGTATTTGTGTAAGCTTGGAGCTTATTTGACAAGTTCTAGTGAGGAATTGTTGAGTAAGATTTGAGGTAAGTCTTGGTGAAGACTTGTTGAGTAGATTGGACAAGTTCTAGTGAGGACTTGTAGAGATATTTGAGATAAGTCTTTGAGAAGACTTGAGAGCAGAGTTGATTGATTGATTTGTTCAAACCTTGGGTTAAGGTTTGGGGTAGATCTAGTAGAGTTGATTTGTGATTGAGTCAAGCTTTGTGTTAAGGCTTGAGGATAGATTTGAGGATAGATTTTGGTGTAGATTTGAGGATAGGTTTGTGTCAGATAGAAATAGATATTGAGAAGATTTGTGCTAGACCAAAGGACTATGTTTAGTGCAGATCAAAGATAGACATTGAGTAAATTTGTGCTAGACCGAAGGACCATGTTTAGTGCAAATTTGAGACAGAGTTGAGAGTAAGCTTTGGAGGTGATAGAGTATAGAGGATAATAGTCTCTAGTGGATAGAGGTCCATTAGCCAGGGTAGTGAAGATAGGTCTTCTGAGTGAGGGCAAGAGTCTTCAGTGGATAGAGATCCATAAGCCAGTGTAGTGGAGGTAGCAGTTCTTCTAGAAGATCACCAGCTAGAGTAGAGGAGATTGGTGTCTCCTGTGGATAGAGATCCATGAACTTGATTAGGGGATTGGTGTCTCCTTTGGACAGAGGTCCATAAACATTGTAATAGGGAAAGGTTTCCCAAGAGATTTGTTGAGAAAATTTTAGTGAAATATTTTCTCCGTGGAGTAGCCCACATTGGGTGAACCACGTTAAATTGGTGTCTCTATTGTGTGTGGTGATTTGTGCATTGCTTTGATTACTGTTGTTGATATTGCCATTGATATATTGCATAATATTGTTTGGGAAAGAAAAGTAAAAAGTGGTCTTATACTGTTCACCCCCCTCTCAGTATAAGCTTGTGTTCTTCAATTGGTATCAGAGCGGGTTCCTTCGAAAGAGTTTAATAGCTTGAAGGAAAAGCTCACAAGAACACAGATGGATTCTAAGAGTGGATCCTCAGATAATTCAGCACCAGTGTTTGATGGGAGTGATTATGTATTTTGGAGTATGAGAATGAAGATTCACCTGATGGCACTTGGAAATGAAATATGGGAAGCAATTGAAAATGGATACACACCACCAACCTACTCCACCTACAGATAAATATGGTAAGCTTCTACATCATTACAATTCAAAAGCAATGAATGCAATTTTGAGAGGTTTGCATAAAATAGAGTTTATAAAGGTTATGCACTACAAATCAACAAAGGAAATTTGGGATAAATTGCAAGGCATATATGAAGGAGATAAAAAGGTCAAAAAGGTAAAGTTGCAAAATCTCAAGGGAATATTTGAAGACCTAAAAATGAAGGATGAGGAAAACATTAGTGCTTATCTACTTCGTGTAGATGAGGTTGTTAACTCCATGCAAGGACTTGGACTTGAAGTTCAAGAATCCGATGTTTGTGATAAGATTTTAAGGTCACTCCCAAAAAGGTTTAGTGAAAATATTTCAGCTATAGAGGAATCAAAATATAGTGATCTTTTGACAAGGGATGAATTACATGGCATTCTCACAGCTTTTGAGATGAGAACAAAAGAGGAACCTAATCTCCAGAAAGAAGCAACCTTCAAAGCTACTAAGAAGACAAAGGGTAAGAAGCTAGATTCAAGCAATGAGTTATCTAGTGATGAAGAAGCAAATTATGGCAGAAGGAACAAGGACTCAAGAAATTATAAAGGTACGAAATCAGTTAGATGTTTCAATTGTGGAAAATATGGTCACTATGCATCTGATTGTCAAGAAGCTAGAAATAGCAATGATGAAGAAAAACAGGATCATAAGAATAGGGATGCAGAAAAACACAGGTACCAAAAGAAAAATAGGGATGGACAAGGCAAGCAAGGAAAGAAGTTCTTCCAAAGACATAAGAAGAGTTTCTATGCAGACAAGGCAAGTAAGTATTCAAGTGATAGTGATGAAAGCTCCTCAGGTAATGAAGATGAAATACTATTTCTAGCAGAAGAAAAATAAGTGGTTAGGAAAAGGTCACCAATAATCCTCAAGTGTTTTAGATGTGGTAACTTTGGTCATCTTGAAGATAGTTGTACAAGGAATGGTTTCAGTTTCAGTGATGATGAATATGAAGATACACTTGAAGGACCAGAAGAGAATCTACTCATGGCAATAGAAGAAGAAGGAAGTGCTCCTAGTAGAAGACAAGTCAAAAAAGAATGAAGATGTTTTCAAAGGCAAACAAATAGAGGAAGAATCAAAAATAGGAGAAGTTGATCTTGAGGGTGAACTTATTCATGCCCTTGATGCATTAAGGGAGGTAAGAAAGCAAAACTCAAAACTCAAGCTTAAATTTCAAGAATGTGATGAAGAGAAAGGAAAGCTTATAGAGGATCTAACCAACTCAATAGCTAAGACAAGGAGATTCAAAGAGAAGTTAGAAGCAAAGGTTTTAGAATGTGAAAGGTTAGAGCATGAGGTAGCTTCACTAAGGAAGGAAGTAAAAGAGTCTAAGGACAAGCTACACAAGTTTGGGAGAAGCTCAAAAAAATTGGATAATATTATCAAGGTACAAAAACCTACATCAAACAAGATAGGTCTTGGTTTTGAATAGGTACAAAAGAAACAAGGAGAGGAGTCAATCTCAAGTTCTGAAGAAGAAGAAACTTTAGAAGAAGAGAGTGTAAGAGAAAGTGAGACTTCTGAGGATGAGTTGGACAATAGAAAGTTTAACAAGGAAAGGAACAATGCACAAATGAGGAACAGATGGAACAGGAAACAACATAGGGTAGAAGAGACTAAGAGACCAATGAGATCAAGGCAAGGTAGTTTCAATGGATGATGCTTCTCATGTCATAGGTTTGGGCACAAAGCTACACAGTGCAGGACACATGGAAAATAGGAATATGGAAGTTTCAAAAATAGGTAGCTTTTTCAAGGGTATTGCTACTCTTGTAATCAGTTTGGTCACAAGGCAGTGAATTGTAGGGTTCATGATAGGAATAGATATGGCTTCACCAGGAGAAATCCCAAGAAATTTGCACCTCCAAGGAATAACAACATTAAGTGTTATAAGTGCAATAATGATGGACATACAACAAAGTGGTGTAGAGCAAAAATTCTAGAGACAAGCAGGAACAAGAATAGTCAGAGGAATCAGAAGGATCAGATGAGGAGGAAAGTGGACAAAGGTAAATATCAGTGCATGCTGGGAGTAGAAATACTCCCACCCTAGAATTAACCACCTCAAGAGGAGGTGGGGGAGGGGCTAAGCTAAGAGTCTCATTCTTAGCCCCGAGCCCCAAAGGTGACCCTTTGCCATTGATGACAAAGGGGGAGAGATTTGAGTTAGGGGAGAGCATTCAGTCAGGGGAGTAGTTCTCAAGGGGAGCAGAACAGAAAAGGTAAAAGAAATGGTAAAAGGTAAATGGGTTGCCATCAATGACAAAGGGGGAGATTGTTGGAAATATGAGCAAGATTTGTTGTCATTGATGTCAAGAGTCAGTTTCAGTGAGCAGTGCAAGAAGAAGGATGTCAAGAGTCAATTTTAGTAATCAGTGCAAGAGAAAGATTGCTTCTAGACCTAAGGGAAATAATATTATAATATCTCCCATTATAATATTCAAGGTGGTCAGATAAGGTCTACAGGAGAAATAAGAAGGCCCAAGAAAAATAATATTATAATATTTTATTATAATATTAAAGGTCTAATGGTAAGACCTAAAGTAATTAAATTAATTATAATAATTTCATTATAAATTAATTTGTAATTTAATTTAATTAACCCTATGGTTATTAAATTAATTATAAGTTAATTATAATAATTTTATTATTAATTAAATTATAATCTAATTTAATTAACCCTAAGGTTAGGGTTATAAGGGCAAAAATAATGCGCCGACGTCATACATTATCTCCTCCATCGACGTCAATGAATTTAAAGGCATGAGTATAAATACCAAAAGCCTAAGTGGCTTCAAACCATCCACGATCGAATTAATTAATCTCCTAAGCTAAAGTGTGCACAATATTTCGGTGAGCAAGAGAAGGAAGAAGTCCTTCGTTTGACTTCTTTTGGCAGGTAGCGAAGGGTCAAAAGGAACAAGGCTCGGAAGCCTTGTCACCACCTAGCCAGGTGGGCTAGCGGTAGTTGGCAGCGCTTTAGGAACGCAAGGTGCTGCGTTCGATTCACAGCAGGGAAGGTCATGAGGTTGTTTTTGCATCGAAGATGCCAAAGCCTTTTGGATTTTGGCACCAGGGAAGAAGACAAAGCGTCATGGGCGCTTTTGCCTCCCACGTGAGCGCTTAGCTCACATGGCTAGGCAGTCACGGCTAAAGCGCTGGAGGCGCTTCGACTTGGGATCGAATCCCATCGGGAGCACTTTGAGAGGTACTAAAGTTTTTATTATAAATTGGTTTTTGCTCCTAAGGTTGTGTGGTATAGTTTTGAGCTTAGGGAGATATAAGGTTGATAAAATTAAATAATTATTTTTATTTAATTGTTTGGTGGATTGAGTTATTTAGAGTGGAGTTATAAGGTGTAATAAGAGATTTATTTTTATATGTTTTTGGTGAATGCTAATTTCAAGATGGAGTAATAAGGTGTATTTGAGTTTAATTATTTTTGTAATTGTGAAATATTTTGAGGGAGTGTTAGAGTGATATTTTGTCATCTAACCTTTGAAATTGGCAAAGAGGGTAATTGTGATTGAGACAGGTTTTGAGGTCAATTCTTCATCAAACAAAAGGTATGGGCACATCTTCCTTGTGAGTGATTGTTGGATGTTGTGAATGCTAAGTTGGAGTGAAAAGGGTTGTTTGATAAGCATTGTTGGAAATATTGAATGAACCTTCATATGCATGATTAGGGTTTGTGCAAGTTCATGAGTATCATTGTTATGTGAAGTTGAGAATAATATTGAACTAGGTTTGTGAAAGATCATGAGTATCATTGTTATGTGAGTTTGTTTGATAAGCATTGTTGAAAAATATTTCATTGAGTGATTGGTTGAGTGGAGTTGATTGAGCCTAGTTGATTGGAAGTGTTGAAGTGATAGTTCAAGTTCTGTGAAACAAATTGTTCTATATTCTGATTTGATTTGGAAGAGAGATTGAAAGTGATTGAGTGTTGTGAGTGTGAAACATATTGAGTCTCTAACCATTCTCTATATGTTTTGTGGTTAAGCAAGAGAGTTTGAAGTGATTGAGTATTGTTGTGAGTGTGTAGCATATTGAGTCTCTAACAATTCTCTATATGTTTCTATGAGATTGAAAGTTCTAGTGAGAATTTTTTGAGATGATTAAGTCTTTGTGAAGATTTGTGAAGGATTGGATAAGTTCTAGTGAGGACTTGTTGAGCAGATTTGAGATAAGTCTTGGTGAAGACTTGTTGAGTAGATTGGACAAGTTCTAGTGAGGACTTGTTGAGCAGATTTGAGGTAAGTCTTGGTGAAGACTTGTTGAGCAGATTGGACAAGTTCTAGTGAGGACTTGTAGAGCAGATTTGAGACAAGTCTTTGAGAAGACTTGAGAGCAGAGTTGATTGATTGATTTGTTCAAACCTTGAGTTAAGGTTTGGGGCAGATCTAGCAGAGTTGATTTGTGATTGAGTCAAGCTTTGTGTTAAGGCTTGAGGATAGATTTGAGGATAGAGTTTGGTGCAGATTTGAGGATAGGTTTGTGCGACCAAGACTAGAGATATTGAGTAAATTTGTGCTAGACCGAAGGACTATGTTTAGTGCTAGATCAGAGATAGATATTGAGCAGATTTGTGCTAGATCGAAGGACTATGTTTAGTGCGGATCAGAGATAGACATTGAGTAGATTTGTGCTAGACCAAAGGACCATGTTTAGTGCAGATTTGAGATAGAGCTGAGAGCAAGCTTTGGAGGTGATAGAGTATAGAGGACAATAGTCTCTAGTGGATAGAGGTCCATTAGCTAGGGTAGTGAAGATAGGTCTTCTGAGTGAGGGTAGGAGTCTTCAGTGGATAGAGATCCATAAGCCAGTGCAGTGGAGGCAACAGTTCTTCTAGAAGATCACCAACTAGAGTAGAGGGGATTGGTGTCTCCTATGGATAGAGATCCACAAACTTGATTAGGGTATTGGTGTCTCCTTTGGATAGAGGTCCATAAACATTGTAATAGGGAAAGGTTTCCCAAGAGATTTGTTGAGAAAATTTTAGTGAAATATTTTCTCCGTGGAGTAGCCCACATTGGGTGAACCACGTTAAATTGGTGTCTCTATTGTGTGTGGTGATTTGTGCATTGCTTTGATTACTGTTTTTGATATTGCCATTGATATATTGCATAATATTGTTTGGGAAAGAAAAGTAAAAAGTGGTCTTATATTGTTCACCCCCCTCTCAGTATAAGCTTGTGTTCTTCAATATGCTCAAGTTCATGGACCTCTATCCACAGGAGACCTCAATCTCCTTTGCTCTGATTCATGGACCTCTATCCATAGGAGACCTCAATCCCCTCTACTCTAGTTCATGGACCTCTATCCACAAGAGACCTCAATCCCCTCTACTCTATTTTGTGTACCTCTATCCACATAATTGATCGATCGGGTGCAAACTTTGACGCAGCACGAAACAAACAAAAAATTTAAATAAAAATAATTAACGCAGCGGACAAATAATTATTATTAAATTGCACTCATCAACCTTACACTGATATGTACCAATATTTATATAGGGAAGAGGAAGAGGAAAGATGGAGGGATAAGGGAATAATACGTTGGAGGGATAAGGTGGTTGGAGAGATAAGGGAAATGAAAGGCATGGAGGAATAAGGAGAAGATAGAGGAGGGAATATAGGAGAAGAAATAGGAGGGGAGTTAGGGAGAATAGGACATAGGAAAAATTTGCCGACAACTCTTGCCGACAAAACTTAAGAGTTTTCACACTTAGGACTAGAAAAAAGAGATTTTTCTAAGCCACTTAAGTAGAAACCCTATTCACACTTGCAACATTCTCCCCCTTAAAGTTGAGAGGACTGACTACACAGTCTCTCAGCTTTACAAATTGAGCTTTAGTCATCGCCTTGGTGAAGATGTCCGCGACGTTCTCCAAAGTGTGACAGTATTGAAGCTCAACAATTTCATGTTCCACCATATCTCTGATGAAGTGGTACTTCATATCAAAATGCTTCGTTCTGCTATGGTGGACAGGATTATATGCCAACTGAATGGCACTGATGTTGTCGCAGTAGACTCTGGTCGGACCACTTTGTTGTTCTCCAATCTCTTCTAGTACTTTCCTTAGCCATAAGGCTTGAGTACTTGCATAAGTAACTGCTATATACTCAACTTCTGTTGAAGATAGCGCTACTACTATCTTCTTTTTGGAACTCCAAGTTATTAGTCCTGATCCAAGACTAAAACAGTTTCTTGATGTTGACTTCCTGTCATCAATATTGCTACCCCAATCACTATCGCTGAAGCCTACAAGCTTGATAGTGTTACATTTATGGTACTGGATTCCAAAATCCAATGTACCTTTCACATATCTCAAAATTCTTTTAGTTTCCTACAAATGCAGCTCAGATGGGTTAGCCATAAATCTAGAAACAAGAGATACAACATACTGAATATCTGGTCTGGTGTTGGCGAGAAACATCAAACTCCCAACCATGCTTCTGAAAGTGGTCACGTCAACTTTTGGTGCTCCATCATCTTTGCTTAATTGGATCCCATGTCCAACTGGAGTTGCAACTGGTTTGCAATGCTCCATAGCAAACTTCTTGATCATATCCTGAGCATACTTATGTTGACAGATGAAGATCCCTGTATCTGATCGATGAACCTCCATTCCAAGGTAGTAGTGCATTAAGCCAAGATCCTTCATCTCAAATTGCGTCATCATGGAGTGTTTGAACTCCATATTCATTTTTTCATTACTACCCATAAAAATGAGATCATCCACATACAAGCAAACTATGAGGATGTCATTACCTTGCTTTAGGTAGTAGAGTGTGGGTTCATTTTTGCTCCTGGTGAACCCATAATCTTTGAAGTACCCATCAATGCGTGAGTACCAAGCTCTTGGTGCCTGTTTAAGACCATAGAGTGCCTTCTTCAATCTGTAAACAAGGTGTTCCTTACCTTGCTCTTCAAATCCCTGTGGTTGCTCAACGTACACTTCTTCTGTCAAGTAACCATTGAGAAATGCACTCTTTACATCCATGTGTTGGACTTTCCATCCTTTGTGTGCAGCTAAGGCAAGAACTGTTCTGATAGTCTCCTGTCTGGCTACAGGAGCAAAAGTCTCTTCATAATCAATTCCATATTTCTGAGTAAAACCCTTTGCTACTAATCTTGCCTTGTGCCTCTCAATGCTTCCATCAGCATTAAACTTGGTCTTGAAGACCCATTTACAGCCAACACATTTCTTTCCTTTAGGAAGCTTCACGAGCTCCCAAGTGTCATTGTTTTTTATAGAGGTTATCTCCTCTTTCATGGCATCTTGCCAAATCTTTTGAGTACATGCCTTCTCATAACTAGAAGGTTCAAGTTGTGCACTAGTTAACAAAGCATAGTTAACTTGATCTCCCCTAGGTTCCTGCTGGGAGTCATCATCACCATACAAGTGCATACTTTCTAATCTGTGTAAAACAGATTCCATTTCACTAGCTTGACTCCTAGTGTATCTTCTTGAAAATATTTTATCCAACATTTGAGATGATGGATGATACTGTAGAGTTCTCTTACCTTTGGATGGAGAATCAATGTCCATTGGTGAGGAACTTACTGATCGCTGTGGAGAAGGACTTGGTGAAGAAGATGAATCAGAAGATGGACTTGGAGGATGTGGGAGGAGACTGCTTTCCTTTCTGTGGTGGTTGTTGCTTTCCTTTCTGTGGTGTCTGTGGTTGCACCTGCTGAGAAATTACATCAGTGGCCTCAACATCACTGAATATTTGGGGCTTACCCCATTCTCCTCCTTCATCAAAAATCACATCCCTTGAAATCACTATCTTTCGAGTCGTAGGATTGTAGAGTCTATAACCTTTTGTGTTTTCATAGTATCCTACAAAAATGCATGCCTGACTCTTTGGATCAAGCTTCTTTCTCAGCTCATCGGGAATGTGAGCATATGCCAATGAACCAAATACTCTGAAATACTTCACATTTGGTTTCTTACCATACCAGGCTTGGTAAGGTGTCTTCCCTTTCAAACTTGAAGTAGGACTTCTGTTCAAGATGTGAACACTAGTCCTTGTTGCATCTCCCCAATATGAATTACTCAAATGCTTTGTCTAAAGCATTGATCTTGCCATCTCCACAATGGTGCGATTCTTCCTTTTTGCTACACCATTTTGCTATGGAGTGTAGGCAGTTGTGAACTGCCTCTTGATGCCATGATGTTTACAAAAATTCAAAAACTGATTAGAGGAGTATTCTCCTCCTTTATCTGATCTAAGACATTTTACAGAATATCCACTCTCACTTTCAACTTTTGCTTTAAAATCAACAAAGCATGCAAATGCTTCATCCTTATGCTTCAAAAAATATATCCAACACATTCTTGTGCAATCATCAATAAAAAGTAGGAAGTAAGAGTGGTTACCTAGACTCTTGGTCTCGCATCGGACCACAGATGTCTGAATGCACTAACTGGAGTGGATAGCTGGCCCGCCATGCTTGTCCATGAGGAAATTTTGATCTGGCATGCTTGCCCAAGGCACACCCTTCACAGACTTCCTTACTATCTTGAATTTTGGGAAGTCCAGTTACCATTGCTTGTGAAGTTAGCATTTTCAAACTTGCTGAATTCAAATGACCATATCTCAAGTGCCATAGGACACTTGGATTGGTAATAGCAACATTTACTAACTTATCTCCCCTTGGCTGGCCAAACTTTAAAGGGAATAATCTATTCTTTGACATTGGCACTTGTGTAATGATTCTATTACTATTGTTCTTGTCAAAAATGGTGCATTTACCCTCATCAAAAATCAACTTGTAATTCTTTTCTAGCATTTGACCAACACTTAAAAGATTGTGTTGAAGATGGGGTGTGTAATAGATATCACTTACTTGCTTGACGCCTTCTTTCGTTGGAACCTCCATGGCTCCAATGCCTTCAACTGTCAATGATTTGTCATCTCCCAATAAGATGCTCGGATTTGTATGAGGAGTCTAAAGTAGCAAAGAGTTCTTCTTTGCCACTCATGTGATTTGAACACCCAGTGTCCAAAATCCATGTATCATTCATATTTTGCTCTGTCTGGCCATAAGAAAGAAAGAGATTTGTGGACTCTTCCTCTTCTCCAAAATTTCCAAACCGACTGCTCTGGTTGTTGTTGCTTCCTTGCGAAGACTTTGACCAACAATCTCGAGCATAATGGCCAGGTTTGCCACAATTGTAGCAAACTTGTTTTGATTTATCTCCTCCTTTTCCTTTGCCTGATTGTTTCCCTCTATATTGCTGTTGTCCTCCTCTATTCTGATTTCCTCCTCTGTTGGATGATCCTCCTCCGTTAGGAGTTCCTCCTCTTTGATTATTCCTTCCTCTGCCTCTTTGTTGTCCTCTCGCCACGGCCTCTACCTCTTCCTTCATGTGAGGCAAAAGCTTTATCATCTCCTCCATAACTGGTGGTAGGAGTTTCCTGTAACCTCTCTTCATGTGAGAGAAGTGAACCAGTAAGAGCATCAAAAGACAACGAGGTTAAGTCTTTGGATTCTTCAATAATTATTGCAACAGAATTCCACTTAGGAAGAAGTGTCCTCAACACTTTCTTCACCATAACCTCTGGCTTAATATCTTCCCCTAGTGTGACCATTTTATCAACTACGGCTTTCACTCGCACGCAGTAATCTCCCACTTTTTCATTTTCTTGCATCTTGAGATTTTCAAAATCTCGTTTCAATGTTTGCAGCTTTACCTGCTTTACTTGGTCACTACCTCTATAACTTTCTTTTAGGGCATTCCAGGCATCTTGTGCAATTACATAAGAGGCAACCCTAGGGAAGATACTTTTATCTAGGGCAGCATGTATGTGATAAAGGGCAAAAGCATTGTTTTTCTGAGCTTCCTTTTTAGCCTTTTTATCAGCATTAGTGAAAGCTGCCCATTCAGCAGCAGTAGGTTCAGTATAGCCCTCTTCGACTACATCCCATAAACCTTTTCCTATCAAAAGAGTTTTCATTTTAATTGACCAATACTCATAGTCTCCTCCATTGAATTCAGGAATCGGTAGACTAGTATTGGACGCCATTTCAGAAAACAAACTTTATTTGAAGCAAACAAGCAATATAAAGCAGTACAAAGAGATTAATGATTCAAATCAAATCTCGCCTTTTTAGAACATTCAGGTTCTTCTTCGGAACTGCTGCTGATGACTATGACCTCAAGTTCTTCAGGATCCACTTCCTCCGGATCTTCTTCTTCTTCTTCTTCGCTTCTTCTTCTTCTGCTGCTTCTGGTTCAGGAGAGCGTGGTGAATAGCTCTCACTTGATTCTGCTACCAGTACACCAGGTGTATGACTGGCACTTGCTTGGTCCTCTGGTACAACTTCCACGGTCTCGGACTCTTCAATCCTTTGTCCGAAGATGTTGTCTTCAGAATCTCCCTCGTACCCTGAATCCGGTTTCCTCAGATGAGCAATCACCTGATTTTCCAGCTGACAAAAGACTGTATGGAGACCTGATCGTTGAACCCTTTCATCAAAGGATTCCGGTGTCTCTCTTCTCAAAATCGAGAGAAGTGCATTATAGCACCCCACTGACCGGATCATCTAACATTTCAAGGGCACATTATTTCTCCTTTTTCAAATGCTCATCAAACAAGGTTTTTAAAATTTTTATAAAGTCTTTAAAAAAAATTTAATAAATTTTTATATTTTTTAAATTACCTTTTAAATAAATTATTAAAAAGATAATTTTAAAAAATATAATTTAAAATTATTAAATAATTTAAAAACTTTTAAAAATTTTAAAACCTTTAAAATTTAAAAAAATTTTTTACCTTTTTCACACGGGCGAATTCGAACCCGCGACCTCCCAAACACCGGCGGGCGGTCTTAGCCGCTGCACCACGCGGCTACGCTGGAAACAAAGGGGACTTCCTCCCTTTTACCCTCGGCGGCGGCGATAAGCAAACAAAAAAAAATTTTTTTTAACCCTCGACGGGATTCGACCCCGGGTCGTCTCCCCGCTAGCGGACCGCCTTGTCCGCTGCACCACGCCCCTTGGACGTGTCGTAAAAGGCACCGAGGGCAGTATTCAAGCACGGCGGCAAAAACATTTTTTTTTTTTAAATTGCTTTTGTTTATCCCACATGCACTACGCGGAGGCGCAGATGGGATTTTTATACCCGAAGGCACACAGGGATATTCGACTGCCTTCGGGCAGTCAGATCCCGCTCTTTTGCCGCAAACGTAGCCAATCAAACAATGCCACGTTGACCAATGCAAATCTGCCACTCGTCGCCACGTGGCACACTTTTCGACCAACCACTTGCCGCCACGTCAACTGCCACCTCAGTTGCTTCGATCCACGTGTCGCCACGTCAGCTGCTACCTCATCGTCGCCACGTCAGCCACCTCGATCCGTGTGCTGCCACGTGTTACCTTCCGCCTGCTGCCACGTGTCACCTCGGGATTCATGCCGAGCCTGATGTTCGCCTAACACCTGCGCATGATCCTCCTGCGCATGATCCGTCTCGGGATCCATGCCTGAACCTGCTCACGATCTGCCTCGAGATCCAAGCCTTGCTGGTGATGCCTCGACCTTTGTGCCTGACACCTACCTCGAGAACCGTGCCTGACTGGCTTCACCTCGGCTCTGATACCAGTGATCGACCGGGTGCAAACTTTGACGCAGCACGAAACAAACAAAAATTTAAATAAAAATAATTAACATAGTAGACAAATAATTATTATTAAATTGCACTCATCAACCTTACACTGATATGTACCAATATTTATATAGGGAAGAGGAAGAGGAAAGATGGAGGGATAAGGGAATAATACGTTGGAGGGATAAGGTGGTTGGAGAGATAAGGGAAATGAAAGGCGTGGAGGAATAAGGAGAAGATAGAGGAGGGAATATAGGAGAAGAAATAGGAGGGGAGTTAGGGAGAATAGGACATAGGAAAAATTTGCCGACAACTCTTGCCGACAAAACTTAAGAGTTTTCACACTTAGGACTAGAAAAAGACAGATTTTTCTAAGCCACTTAAGTAGAAACCCTATTCACACTTGCAACAATAATAACTCTATCCCCTTTGCTCTACTCTAATTCAAGCCTTTACACAAAGCTTGCTCAAATTTGCTTCAAAATCTATTCTCAAATATGCTCAAATATACTCACCAAACATTCTCAAATATGCTCATCAAACTGAAGAACAAAATATTATACTGAGAGGGGGGGTGAATAGTATAAGATAAATTATTTTTCTTTTCAATACAAATGATAAAAACAATAATATCAAGGTAGTAATAATGCACAAATCATCACACACAAGAGAGACATGGATTTAACGTGGTTCACATAATGTGGGAAACATCCACGGAGAAAATATTTCTTATAAATTTTATCAACAAATATCTTGGGGACCAAATCCTTATTACAATGTTTATGGACCTCTATCCAAAGGAGACACTTGTACCCTATGTTCAAGTTCATGGACCTATATCCACAAGATACCTTTGTCCCTACTACAATAATTTGTGGTCCTCTATCCATAGGATAAATCTATCCCCTTTGCACTGGTTGGCTCCAAAGCCTACTCTAATATTTTCTCAACTCTGATAAAATATACTCACAAATTTAATCAAATTTTCTCAATAACTCTGATCAAATCTGCTCAACTGCCTGTACTAATATTTCTTACACCTACCTACAAGTCTACCTCAAACCTTCTCATAAATCCTACTTAGTACTACTCACAAGCTTTCTCAAAAGGCCTGCTCAAAATAGATCATAATATTGCTCTAATCTACTCACTGTCTCTGCTCAACTCTACTCTAACACATGCTCAAAAACTTGTCATAAAACATGCTCAAAAAAACTCATAGCACATGCTCAACCAATCCCAAATATTGCACATAAATGATGTTCAAAATAATACTCATATATCTTTCAGAAATGCTTTCTTCAACTAGGCAATTCAGACATATTCTACCCAAAAGAATTTCAAGAACGTATAAAGAATAATATGCAATGAAAGTTCTCAATATGTTCCCTTTCAAAATGACTCAATGCCTAATGCACAAGTTGTTTCACAAAACTTGATTTCAAAAACTTTCACAATCACTTTTAATGTCACTCAAATCAATGCCCAAATACTTCACAATTATGCACAAACTTGTTCTCAACCCTTAGCACAAGTGTTTCCAATTACTAATTAATAATGCACAATTTGTTCTCAAACCCTAGCTTAAATATTTTCAATAATACACACTAATCAAACCTTTTATCTCCACCTTAAAATTACTTTCTCAAAGCACAACCACCTAGAGAAAGAGTTAAACCACCATACCTCAAAATGCTTGATGAAAATGTGCCCTCAAATTTTTTTCTAAAAAACAACTTATCTTTCTTGTGCCAATTCAAGGGTTAGATAGCAAAACATTCCTCAAGTCATCCTCATGAAAAATATCCTCAAAATATGTGCATAGTAAGGCATAAAATAATACTCTATTATTTTATTTTATCTTCACAAAAAGCAACTTGTGGAATTCTTAAACCTTTTTATGATGATATGCAAAAATTACAAAGTATAATGAACTCAAATACACCATTTTCTCTCCTTTCTAGAAAACAATATTTTAACTCTCAACCATTACAAAAAATACCTAGATGTCACTTTTATTTCATGTAAATATTACACAAATAAGACAACCTATATACACCTTATGACTCCCTCTAAGATAATTAAGACATGTGCTAATCCTTTCACACCCTTATTACTCCTATGCATACATAAAAATATACTCAATAACACACTTAAAAAGAAAGACTGCTATCAACCACCTTTGCACCTTACAAAATTAATTAATTAGCCGTTATACCTCTATTTTTTGTGCTCAACAAAGAATACCTCTCATGTGCTATCGCGATTTGAACTCTACCAATGTGTAGAACAACGCTTTCCAAAGCGCTCAACGACCAGTCATGCTAGCATGGATTGATGACTCAAAAGGTGGCCTATGTGTAATAACCAACTCTACCTTAATGTTAGAATATTTAGTATATCTTATATTACATTAAATAAGTTAACATCATTATAGGAGTGGTACGTAGTTTTCTTCATTCAGTTTAGAAACTGCCCAGCATAGTTCAAACTGCCTCAACGGAGTTTATGTAAATCTTATATATTTTCCAGGAATATGAAGAGCAAACTAATGATTCAGTTTCTAATATGGCATCAGAGCATTGAATGATTTTTGGGCAATGTGAATTTTTTTATGGGCAATGTGCTATTCACGCACTCCATTTCTAGATTCACTCCAGACGATGCATTCTTCGAGGAGCCATTGACGCCGAAGACTGCAATCCAAACTCCAGCGCACAAGCACTGACGTGATCCCGCTACTTTCCAAATTTGTTTGGGGCGTTCACGAACGGTGTTGGATTTCCGTTTCTGGTAAAGCAAACCAGATGGGAGGGGCCAGTTATTTTGTTTTCTACGCTCCTAATAGCGTGGAGGAGCTTTCATAGCAAAGGTGGCTAGATTTCCATTTTTGGTAAAGCAAACCAGACGAGAGGGGCCAGTTATTTTGTTTTCTATGCTCCAAATAGCGTGGAAGAGCTTTCGTAGCAGAGGCGACGCTACCACAGTGGAGTAGTGAACTCGGTGGCCACACAGCGGAGGCGGCGCTACCACAGAGGAGAACTGAACTTGGTTGCCGTCGTCTTTATTGTCGAAACTCGGTGTGCACAGGAGAAGCCATGAACACACACCGCTTGCATTACTGTCACGTGAACACACATCGCTTGCATTGTCGTCGTCTTCATTGTCGGACATCGGTGTGCGCAGGAGAAACCGTGAGGCTTGCCGAAAATCGGTGCACGCAGGAGCAGCCGTGATAATATTTCATTGGTGCACAACGCGTGAAGGACATTGGGTATAACATTTCATTTAATTTAAAAAAATAAAACAAAGGTTCTTTGGTGCACGTTTTTTTTCCATTGCATTTGTTGTGCTTGGAGGTCAATAAAAATACGTCGCCGTGAATACACACGCACCACAGTGGCCGCGATGGTTCTAATAATGATTGCTTAAGTTTTTTTTCCACGGGGTGGTTGGGGTTTCAAACCCCTTCGAGTTGCTAAAGTTGCTGCCAAGATGACGCCCGAGGAGGGCATTTTGACGCCCCGCGGGTCTTGTTGACGCCTCGAGGGCCCTGTGACGCCCGAGGAAGGCATTTTGACGCCCCGAGGGTTCTGTTGACGCCCCAAGAAGGTTTGGTGACATTTTTTAAGACATGTAAATTGTTTTTTTTTCCTTCAAAAGCAATTGTTAAAAGGCATATTGGGAACCTTTCGAGATATACTCTATTTTGCAAGATAGAGGGGGGAATTCAAATTTTCAAACCCTCGAAAAAGGCATAGATAGCAACTCAAAGGTGCATTTTCGATTTTACTCGACACCTTCTTTTGTCAAATTTGGGTGCATTTTCGGTTGAACCCGACACCTATGTGAGAAGCATTTTTTGTGAGCATGCTTGTTTGATTATTGCATTTTTTTTCTGCAATTAAAAATCATCTACATCAAAGCATCCACTACTTCTCTCAGCACATGTTGCACAGGTTCTCCAAAAGCAGTTATCTCTTTGCACAGGGATCTTCATTGATCATCTACTTGATGTTCTCTCACCAACACTAATTTTCTCCTAGTTTTGTTTTTTGACTTAATTACCTCCAACTGATTATTCTTCTTCCGAAGATTCTCAGGCAGGTGTCATTAACATCTCTTTGAGTGAATTTTTTACCCCTATTGCTATTGTGTTTAGGCGTAAATCCTGACGAAAGTCCTGGACTCCAAAGTGTTTAGGGGAAGTTACGCCCCACGCATGCAGATTCCTATCTTTCTAAGGTAGGTGCCATCAACAAAGCAATCCTTTTCAGTACTGCCTATGTTCCACGTACCGTTCTGATCTTCATAATACCTATAGTCTCCCTCACGTAAGGGCGGGTATTATTTTGATTCAGTTCAGGTATAACTGGCCTGGCAACGGTATATCGAAAAGGGGACCATTTGGCGCTATAAGGAACCCTAAACAATGGCTACAGTGCACAAGTATCTTTCAGATGCCCAATTGCTCAAAGGCACCAATTTTGTGCCATGGAAGCATAAAATGAAAGCCATTCTTCAAGTCAAAAAATTATGGGATGTCGTCAGTGGCACTACCTCTCGTCCCACCACAACAGGGACAGATCAAGATACATTTGATGATCAGGACATGAAGGGCCTTATGTTTTTGTTACTTGCCATAACAGATGAGGTCCAACCTCATATTTGTGATGCCACGACCAGTAAAGATGCTTGGGCAGCATTGATTACTGTGTATGAAGGAAAGAATAATTCCACTATTCTTCACCTACAAACCCAGCTTCACAATCTCAATATGAATTCAGGGGAAACTGTTGAATTGTTTCTCTGCAAAGTGGCAGAATTGAAAGCTAAACTCAATACTATGGGAAAACCCATAGATGATGATCTTTTGACATCTATTATTTTGAGGGCACTCCCACCATCTTACAAAAGTTTTATCACTTCACTCAATGTTTCTGGTAGAAAATTAACTTTTGTTGAATTGGTTAATTTGCTTCAAACTGAAGAAGCCAATCAAGTACAGAAAGATGAGGAACCTGCCACTGCTCTTTCCACCCATCAAAAGGGTCACAAGCAAGGACAGTTGCAGAAGGGAGGGTCTTCTTCCAAAGGCAAAGGCAAGCCCAATCTCCAACGAGATAAATATTGCAAGATCTGTGATATGAACAATCATGATACCAACCGGTGTTGGTTCAAAAACAAACAACAGAATGATCCCTCACAAAATAAGAAAGGCAAGGGGAAGCAAAAATATCCCCAACATCGCAACCAACAAAAGGGTCATGTTGCTTATGCAGATTCCCATTCAGATGATTCTAATTCATCTTCAGATAATGACTTCGAAAGAGCACACAAGGTGCTCATGACCCATACCGCCTCTTCCAAATCGGATGTTGTATGGTATATTGATTCTGGAGCAAGCAAACATATGACCGGGAACAAGTCCCGGTTTCAAACCTTTCACGCAAGAGAAGGCAAACCCGTCACTATTGCAGATAATCAGGTCTATCAAGTACAAGGTGAAGGGGATGTTACAGTCACTCTCCCCGATGGAGACCGTGCCATAGAGAAAGTTCTCTATGTTCCTGGCCTTGCCAACAATCTATTATCTGTTCCACAGATGCTAGATAGAAATATGGATGTTGTTTTTCAAGTTGAAAAAGGAAAAAGAGATGTTTCATCACTCACCAAGGTCAAAACATTGCCACCGGCTCCTACAAACATGGATTATTCATCTTGGATACAGTTTCTACATCCCATACTGCCCTCATTGCCACTACCACAACAGCTACTTCCTTATGGCATAAAAGATACGGGCACCTCAGTTCCGGGTATTTACTCGAATTAAGCAAATATGACATGGTCAAAGGGCTTCCTCAGCTTTCATCCGTTCTCCCAGGTATGCTCAGATTGTCTAGCAGGGAAACAACATCGAGTTCCATTTGAGACTAGTTCTTCTCGCTCTAAGAAACCCTTGGAGTTAATCCACGCAGATCTGTGCGGTCCTTTCCCAACCAATCATGGTGGAAAGAGGTATTTTCAGCTATTTGTTGATGACTACTCCCGCAAAATATGGGTCTCCTTCCTTGCACTCAAGTCGAAGCTCTTCTCTACTTTCGCCAGCTCAAGAGACAAGTTGAGAAGGAAACAAGTTGTTCCATCAAAACCTTCCGCTCAGATCGAGGGGGGGAATACACTTCCAAGGAATTTTCAGCATTTTTGGAAAAACATGGGATTAAGAGACAACTCACTACAAAGATATACACCGCAACAAAATGGAGTTGCGAAAAGGAAAAATCGCTCCATAGTAGAAATGAGTCGGTGTATGTTAAAAGGAGCAAACTTAGAAAAACAATATTGGGCAGAAGCAGTAAACACAACATCTTACCTACTAAATAGAGCACCTACAAGGGCTCTACAAGGAAAAACTCCACAAGAAGCCTGGAGTGGTAAGAAACCCTCAATTTCTCATCTAAAAGTTTTTGGATGCCAAGCTTTTATGCATATTCCTAAACAGAAAAGAAGGAAACTAGATGAGAAAACTCAAAAATGTATATTTCTTGGTTATGATGAGTATTCAAAAGGATATCGGTTGATTGATCCTATAACCAAGAAAACACACATCAGCAGAGATGTAGTATTTGATGAAACTTTCACATCAAATAACACACTTGTATACCTTAAGGAAGATGAACCTAAGAAAGAATAAGGTTCCTAAATGGTATACTAGTACATTGCAAGATTCAAAATTGACATCACTTCCAGATCTAACTCTAGATCGACCCGCTACTCGCAGTATGACTCAACACAAAAGAGCAGATGATGCAACATCAGTAACAGATGTTGATGACCTTTGTCAACATTTTGATGATTTATCTGTGAATGTAGAAGAAGATGAGGATATAGATATGGAAGATGAAAAAGTCTATCTGACAATACTAGATGAAAAAGAACCCACATCAGTCTCAGATGCACTCAGCAAAGATCAATGGAAAACTGCTATGGATGCAGAACATACATCTCTAATGAAAAATCAAACTTGGAAGTTAGTGAATTTGCCTTCAAGAAAGAAACCCATTGGTTGCAAATGGGTATTCAAGATCAAATATAAGGCAAATGGTGCAATAGATAAATATAAAGCCCGACTTGTTGCAAAGGGCTATGCACAAAGAGAAGGCATAGACTATGAAGAGACATTTGCTCCTACTGCTAAAATGACCACTATTCGAGTTCTGTGTGCAATGGCAGCTCAATTTGGTTGGCAGCTACATCAGATGGATGTAAAGAGTGCTTTCTTAAATGGTGACCTACAAGAAGAAGTCTATATGACTCAACCCAAAGGTTTTGTAGTTCAAGGGCAAGAACAGAAAGTCCGTAAGCTGATCAAATCTCTATATGGACTTAAACAAGCTCCTCGAGCTTGGTATATCAAAATTGATAGTCACCTAGTGCAACATGGGTTTAGAAGAAGTCCTGCAGATCCTAATCTATATATCAAGAACAATGGTTCTAACATAGTAATTCTAGTACTATATGTGGATGATCTGATCATAACAGGTAGTTCAGAGAGTATGATCAAAACAGTTAAGAAAGATCTCAATACCTCTTTTGAAATGACAGATCTTGGACTTCTCCACTATTGTCTTGGTCTAGAAGTAACTCAATACAAGCATTGCATACAAGTTACTCAAAAGAAATATGCCAAGACTCTAATTGATAAGTATCGGATGACTGATCGCAAGCCCAAAGCCACACCAATGGAAGCAGGACTTAAGTTATCCCGATTCGATGAATCTCCTAAAATAGATAGTACTCTCTATCGTCAGCTGATTGGGAGTCTCATCTATCTCACAAACACCAGGCCAGATCTTAGTTTTGCTGTGGGTTATCTTTCACGATTCATGCAAGATCCTAAAGTTAGCCACTGGAAAGCAGCAAAAAGAGTTCTTCACTATGTCCGTGGTACGACATATATCGGCTTGGAATACAAAAAGAACAACAAGTTCTATCTTCAAGGGTACACGGACTCTGATTATGCTGGATCCATAGATGACCGAAAATCAACCGCAGGTTATATTTTTCACCTTGGATCTGGTCCTGTCTCTTGGCATAGCAAGAAGCAACATGTTGTTGCTATCTCTTCTACTGAGGCAGAATATCGAGCAACTAGTGGAGCAATCTGCGAGATCATATGGTTACGTCGCATCCTCACAAATATGGGCCTTCCAAAGAAACTTCCTTTACATTTATTTTGCGACAATCAAGGTGTTATGAATCTTGTCAAGAATCCTATCTTTCATGATCGCACCAAACACATTGACACTAGGTGTCATTTCATTCGAGATGAGATTCCAAAGCATCATATCCAGCTCCACTACATTCCCACAAATGAGCAAATAGCGGACATCTTCACCAAAGCGCTTGCTCGAGTCAAATTTGAATTGTTCCGCAATGCTATGTGTAGTCAACATTAATGTAATAAGGGGGGATGTTAGAATATTTATTATATCTTATATTACATTAATTAAGTTAACAGCATTATAGGAGTGGTACGTAGTTTTCTTTATTCAGTTTAGAAACTGCCCAGCTTGGTTCAAACTGCCTCAACGGAGTTTATGTAAATCTTATATATTTTCCAGGAATATGAAGAGCAAACTAATGATTCGGTTTCTAATACTTAAAACAATGAAAATATATTCTACCCAAAACCATAATCGATGGGACTCGACCCCAAGACCTATCTCTACTCAGAACTTAACACACGACCAACGACCAACTGTGCTACACCAGTAGGCATGACATCATTCAATGCTTTGAAAAATATCTTCCAAAATTTACACCTAAAAATACCATGTTGTCTTTGTTGTTCGTTCACTCACTTATTGAATGGGAATTGATGTGCAATACACGGTGGTCATTTCCTAAGGTAAAACCTTGGGTATATATATTCCTTCATTACTTGGATGACGCCGATGCTCCAATAATCATGGTGTGCCCTCCTTTACCTTGGTCTACGTCGGTGCTCAAATTCAAACTTATTTTTGGTGCCATCCTCCTTTTAAAACTTGGCATTATAATATTAAAAATATTATAATGTTTATTATTTTTAAGCCTTGGTGTATTGAAATTAAACTTCTTTCTCCTCTTGTCCTTTTAGACCATGGTCCACTGATTTTAATTTTTTTTCCTTTTGTATTTTAAGCCTTGGTCCATGTCCTTTATAAAACCTTCTTATAATATTTAAATATTATACTTCTTAAATTTTTAACATCAACCCACATAAAATTTTCCTTTGCCAAGCTTGTACCATCAAACCTCATGAACTTGTATTTTTAGCAACCTTGTATCATGCTATTTTTACCATCAAACTTCATGAACCTTTGCTTTTCTTCCTCTTACAAACCTTTGTCCCTTGTGTATAATATTTAGAAATAAATATTATAATCTTATATGTTTTCCAATTTCTTTGCCTTGAGATGAACCTTGCCTTGCATAGTTATCCAACCATAGGAGTATATTTCTGCCTTGCTAAGCTATCTTTGACATCAACCTATGACATCAATCCTTTGAAATTAATCCTTTGACATCAATGAAAACACAACACTTTAATATTTCCAATAATATTCTCCTTTGTCATTGATGGCAACCCTTTCAAAAAATAATTCTTTCACTACCACTGGATTCAAAATCTGCTCCCCCTGAGAAGTTGCTTCCCTTTACTAATTTATCTCCCCTTACTAAAACTCTCCCCCTTTGACATAAATGGCAAAGGGATCCTTTGGGGATAAAGATAAGACTCTTAGCTCAGCCCCCTCACCACCTCCTATCCTTGAGGTGATCAAGTTTGGGATGGTAGTAAGACTACTCCCAACTTTCCTCTAAAATACTCAAAAGTTTTCTTTGGAAGTGGCTTAGTAAATATGTTTGCAATTTGTTCCTTTGTAGTAACATATTCCAATTTGACTTGCTGATCCATCATATCCTCTCTCAAAAATGATATTTTATTGAAATGTGCTTGATCCTTGAGTGCATCACTGAATTATTTGAAATTTTTATGGCACTTGTATTATCACATAGTATGGAGATGGGATGATCATGCTCTATTTTAAAATATTTTAAAGTTTACCTCATCCATAACTCTTATATACAACAAGAAATTGTTTCAATATACTCTTACCTCTACCATGGATAAGGATAGCTATGCTTATTTATTTCTTAGCCAAGACACTAAACAATATTCAAGAAAGAATGCTCCCCCACTTGTGCTCTTCCTGTCATCAATATTGCCTGCCAAATCTGCATATGTATATGATGTGAGAGTGAAGTTGTTACTTATATATTACCAAAGTCCAAATTCCATAGTTCCTTTTAAATACTTGAGGATTCTCTTTACTGTCTGTACATGTGTTTCCTTTGGTGTTGCTTGAAATATTACCACTAGTCTCACTGCCTGCATTATATCTGGTCTTGTAGCTATGACATATAGTAAGCTTCCAATCATGGATCTATACAATGTCTAATTTGCCTCAGGAGATTCATAATATTTACTCAACTTGCATCTTGTAACCATGGGGGTACTCACTGGTTTGCAATCCTCCAATTTGAAATTTTTCAACATTTATTTTATATACTTGGTTTGTGAGAGAAATATACCTTTTTCTAAATTATGAAATCTATAATCCAAGGAAGAAGGACAACTCACCAAGCATTGAAATTTCAAATTCATTTTGTATACACTCTATAAATTTTTGACACATATTATCATTATTGCCTCCAAAAATGATATCATCCACATAGACCACCATAATCAACAAGTCATTTCCTTCATTTTTAATATATAAATTGTTGTCAGCTATTCCTTTTCTGAAACCTTATTCTTGAAGATATTTATTCAACCTTGAATACCAAGCCCTCAAGGCTTGCTTTAGTCCATAAAGAGCCTTCTTTAATCTACATACATAATCTGGCTTATCATTTAGGTTGAACCCCTTAGGTTTCTCAATGTAGATCTCTTCTTCTAAGAAGCCATTGAGAAAAGCTGATTTTACATCCATTTGATATACTTTGAAGTTTTTGAAACTTGAGAATGCTAAAAACATTCTTATGACCTCAAGTTGTGCAACAGGAGCAAATGTTTCATTAAAATAAATCCCTTCAACCTGTGCATAGCCTTTGCATACCAGTATTGCTTTGTTTCTAACTACCTGAACATCTTCATTTAACTTATTTTTATAAATCCATTTAGTGTAAATTATATTCTTGTCTTTTGATCATGGGATAAGTTACCAAGTCTCACTTTTTTCTATTTGATCCAACTCTTCATCCATTGCCTTGACCCAATATTTATCTTCTCTTGCCTCATTGAAATCCTTGGGCTCGATTTTAGATAGCAAAGAAAGATTTGCATGTTTACTTGTTCCTATTATCTTCCTCCTTGTTTGTCTTTCATCTAGATTCCCAATAATCAGATCTCTTGGATGATTTTTTTGCACATACCTAGATGGAGTCTTAGGTGGTGTTCTTTATGTTTCGTCTTCTTCTGATTCTTCACCTACTTCTTCTTGGTATTTTTCTTCTTCTTGATATACAATTTCTTGAGTTTGGTTCTCTTGAATCTATTTGTTCATCGACTATTACATTTGTACTTTCCATAATTGTATGTGTTCTTTTATTGTAGAATTTATAGGCTTTGCTCTTAGTGGAATAACCAAGGAAGATACCCTCATCACACATTGAATCAAACTTGCCCAAATTTTTCTCTTCTCATATAATGTAGCATTTTCTTCCAAAAATTCTGAAATACTTTATAGTAACTGGTCTTCCTTTCCAAAGCTCATATGGAGTTTTGTGATTATTTACTCTCACTGGAGCTCTATTGATGATATAGAAAATTGTACGAACTGCCTCTTTCCAAAAACCATTTAAAATCTTAGACTCACTTAGTATAGCTCTGGCCATATTCTTGATAGTTCTATTTTTTCTTTCAACTATTTCATTTTGTTGTGGAGTCCTTGCTGCTGAGTATTCTCTTTTGATTCCATGTTGTTCACAGAATTATATGAATTCACTTGAAGTGAATTCTCCTCCTCTATATGATCTTAGAAATGATATTTTTACCTATTTTATTTTCTACTAAAACCTTGAATGCTTGAAAATTCTCAAAATCTTCTAACTTTTCTTTTAATAATGCCACCCAAGTCATTCTAGAAAAATAATCTATAAATAGCATGAAGAAAATTTCACCTTGTAAACTCTTTGTCCTTGTAAGACCACATAAATTAGTGTGAACTAGTTTCAATGGTTCGGATGAAGAAAATTCTTTTGACTTGAAACTTGTTCTTGTTTGCTTACCATGTTGACATTGTGCACAAATTGTGCTTTGGGGTCTTTTTATCCTAGGTAAGTCTTTGACTGCCTATTTGTTGCTTATTTTTACTATATTGTCAAAGTTCAGATGACCTATTCTTCTATGCCATAACCAACTCTCATCCTCTTGTGATAAAAAAACATTTTTCTCCTTTAATTTCACTCAACATGTAGAGATTGTTTGTAGTTCTACTGGCATCTGCAATAAGTTTTCCTGTCTTGGATTTTATGATCTCACATCTATTTGGGTGAAAGGTGATTGTGTACCCCTGATCACAAAGTTGACTTACACTTAGTAAATTGTGCTTCAATCCCTTAACATACAATACATTTTTTGTCTTTTATTTTCCATTATCTAAACTCAAAGTCCCTTTTCCAATAATTTTTGCTTAAGCATTATCACCAAATTTTACTGATCCTCCATTGATTTCTTTGAGTGAAAGAAATTTACTTTTGTCATCTGTCATTTGACTTGAACAACCACTATCAATATACCACTGATTTCCCTTATCCTATGTATGAATAGGTGTTTGTACCAACATTGAATTCTCATTTTCTTGTTCCTCTTTTTTTTCTAAACTTTTGAGGTTGTATTCTTTTGAACCTTCCAATCCTCCTTTTTGCTTGATTCAAGAAATATTTTTTTACACCATTTGGCCTTGTTCCCAAAGTTATTATATTTGTAACAAATGATATTGTTATCCATGAGAGGTGCAAATGAATTGAAATTTCTATCAATATTATTTCTCACATGGACCATGCAATGTACAACTCTATGACCATATTTGTTACATGAAAAACAATAACCATGGAAGAAATTTTGTAACCTATTAGTTTGCCTTGAATGATATGATCACATGAAACTTCCTTTGATGTTTCTGTAATTGACTTTTGTCCATGATGTTTATCTGTTTTCTTCTTCCTTGATACTTTTGCCTTTTAATATATCAGCATAGATCATGGGCTCTTATTTCTTTGATATCTTTTCTACTTTGAAGCTTGGCTCCTCTTTCTGTTTCCCTAACCTTATATTTTGTTGTAACTTATCCTTAGACTTTTCAACTCCATTTTTAGAGAGAAAATTTCAAGTTCCAATATTTTACATTCTAACTCTTTTACATTTAACTATTGTAGACACCTAAAATGCATCATGTCGAGGTGACTACTCATATGGGACATGCTAGAAGACCATATGGAAGACCTTGGATAGATACCAAGGTATAGTAGTGGTTTTTACCACTCAATTTGGGCACCTTTGCCTAGTCAGTGCTAGCCACTGCTGGCACCCAT
The DNA here is from genome assembly GCA_028583015.1 of Wollemia nobilis. Taxonomy (NCBI): domain Eukaryota; kingdom Viridiplantae; phylum Streptophyta; class Pinopsida; order Araucariales; family Araucariaceae; genus Wollemia; species Wollemia nobilis. The sequence continues at coordinate 1,223,803 of JAQPPZ010017240.1, read as the reverse complement.
GGTTAGCAGTGCTGACCAGGCCTAGCAACCATGGTCAGGACTCAAATACAGTTGGCCTTCATCTGACCCAAAATCAGTTGCAACGGCCAATTGGTTGTGGATTGGAGTAGTTTGAGTGAGGAAGGTTCTAGATCCTTCCATCTAACAAGCTCAACCACCCAATATTGATCCAAGCTTCTTTACGAAGCTACCCCTAGCCCTTGGTAATTGCTATATAATCCCCCTATGAATTAGGGAAAAGAGAGAAAGAAGCATAATCAATTGAGTAGCGAAGCCCTATAGAATTGCATACTCATTCACATGCATTTATAGGAATACTTTTGCTACCCAATTGGAGATCATATTACCATGGAGGTCCTAGGAGGATAGGAGAGCCAATAAATTCTAATGCATGCAATCCGTGCACTCATTGAGCAATTCAACTGCTAAATCTATCAGAGGACATACATGTGACCCTTTACCATCAATTTGGCAAGGAGGATCAGAGAAGTTGGCCCTATTTTGGAGGGCAAACTTACTTCAGGCTCAGTTGTGGCTGTAAGCCATGATGAACAGTGCCCATCGCTTGAAGGACCCACGGTTAGAGGGTAATCCCTGATTTCCTTGTTCTTTATTTTCCAATTTGTTTAACTAGATTAGATTAATCATTTTGTAGGGTTAATTCAACATTCTAGAGATATTTGACCAACAAAATAGGAGTTAATTGCAATTTTTCTTCATTATTGTAGTGTAGTGATAACAAATATTTTTCATGCTTTCATGTCTTTAATTGGCTAATTAGGAGCTTATATAGATTTATCTTAGTTTCTTTCATGTTTCTAATGATAGATTATTATTTTTTAGATCAATTTACATGCACTAAATAATTTTCTTGATTTATTGATTACCATGTTATCTTTTGTGCAAATATCCTTTTAAAGCCTCATCAAGAGAGGCCTCCTTTGCTTCTAACGTTTCTTGTTGTTTATTGCACGCAGGACTAACAGAGTTTTGGGATTCAAGGCAACAAATACTTCTAATCATGGTGAAGAGGGTCATCGACACCCTAGAGCAGTTCGTGTCACCCTGGAAGGCATTTTGATTGCATCTACCCTTGAGAGGGATTTGAAATTCTATTTTAATTGATGTATAAAATGGGTATCCCTAAGAGGGACGAATCTATAACTTGGCTTCATTGAAATTAATAAAGGGATTCTTTATATTTGTTTCATTTCTTGTTGTCAACTTATGCTTTCTCATTTGTGCTTATTTTATGAATTGCAATAGATAGATTAGATAGCAAGAGCTTTTTTGTGGTTACAAAATATGATCATGGTGGAACCCCACATTTTTAGCTATGATTTACTGATTCTAGTCTATGTTTTTGTTGTAGGTACTCACCACGGTTGACAGCCACGATAAAAAATTTAACCCACAATTGATAGACACAGGCAACAATCACAGTCGTGCATCAGAGCTGGATCAGGAATAGACCAAGCATAGAGTAAGAGTAAAAATATGAATCATATGAGGACCTGAGGTAGGCCCTTTTGACACCCTTTGTTTCTATTTTCTATCTCTATGTTTTTCCAAAACATCAAAAATAAAACCTAGATAGGATAAGGATAAAAAGAACAATAAAATGAATTAGGTCCTTGGGGTTTTTATTTTGTGCTTCTACTAGTTGCTTCTAGGAACAGTGGGTCTCTGAGTGCAGCCCACCCTAGTCTCTAGTGGTCTAGGCCATTTGAATGTTAGAGTTTGCTTGCATGAGGCCCAATCAGTGGCCAATTACTCATACTAGTTGTATTCTTTGAACATCATGTAGCGTAGTGTGCATATACCTCTGAATATCAAACATTCTTTATTGCATATCATGTAGGAAATGATCATGTTAATGTTGTATTATGCATATTTCCTTTGTGCAAATTAAAAATAACCCACACACACCATGATGCATTTAAACACTAGTGAGTTGGGAGTCACATCCAACCACTAGTAGGGTTCCAACGAGGATGGAGGTGATTTCCATCTGTTGGCCCAACTACCTCATACCCTATGTTCTATACCAATATCAAATCCAAGAACCTTTTGTAGCCTAAAAAAATTGCATATACTCCTCTTTGGAGGGTATGACACTGATTGGGTGAAAACAAGTGAGGATCTAGGAGGACCTATCCTCCCTGCCTAGGTGTGTACTTTCATTGCCGCACTTTGGGGGGATTATGTGATCTGGAGTTCATAGCCATGTTGTCAAGATGTGGGCATACAGGTGAAATCCTTTAAACAATTGAGAAAATTATCAACATTTCACAAAACATGACAAGAGTTACTTTACTAATACAACAAATTGAAAACACATCAAATAGTCTAGGGCTCATTTTAAAATTGTAAAAAGAGATAATCATTATTGTATTATTTGTGTGTTAATAAAAGTTAAATATAGACATAGGATACACAATGGTGTGAACATGAAGTGGGTAACCTAGGCATAGACCCGATATCGAAACCCAAGCTCCACCTAGTGCACATCATGATGTAGAATGCCCTCAATTACAAAATTCTCCTGGATGTTGTTCAATGAGAATTAGAGGGGATAATTCTACACGAGGGGATTCTATTGAGAAAACCTCTATTAGAGGAAGTGCTAGAAATACCTCTAGGCATAGATCAAAACATGGGAATTCCCAGCATGGGATTTTCACATATGGTAGCATTAGCCTACGCTTGCACCCTCTCAACCTATGATCATGCGTAGCAGAAGCACCATTAGAACCACCTAAGAACTTGGAGAGTTCTTCAAGTGTTCTTGCAATATATGTGCTCCTGCATCCCATGTAGGGATAGAGTATAGGAGATAGTCTATTACGAATATTGTCTTTACAGATAGATGAAAGAGTGTGGCAAATCAGTCCATTGGAGGACATACCCATAAAGTCGCTCGAATAGAGTGCACTCCCCCAAGGCCTCAGATGGTTGATCATCTTGATAGAGCTCATATATTGATGTCAGAGCAGAGATGAAAGATTCTCCAATACCAATTAGAGGATGTTTACATAGAGAAGGAATGCCTCAAGAACAAGAATACTCAGAGGTAGAGGTTCATAAGATAGAAATTATATGAATAGCACATGCATGAATAATACATCCTCGATTAGGAGTGTGTAGAGAGAGGATTTATTGAGTAGAATCGGTTTACCTCCTCGCAATGATATCAAGGAGTGTGTCGATAGATGAGTGGCTTCATAGCCCGAGTTACACATTGAGTACATAGACACACATACTCGCCATGCAGCTCAACACAGATATTGGTGTCCAGCATCCAAACAACATGAGCATAGGTAGTATGAGGAAGAAGTGGGAGAGTAATTAGAACAAGAATATCTAAAAATATCCCAATTCAAGGAGGACGAGCCTAGTCCACCACATGGACCAAGGAAGAATCTGCCCCCAAAGGTGCCTCCAAGGCAATCTCGAGAAGAGGAGTTTCTTTCCTCGTAAGCCTATAAGACCTTAGCAGAGAATTTACAAGCCATAGAGAAGCAAGTAACAACTTATTAGAATCCTACCTTTAAAAAAATCATAATGAACCTCTATGCACGTCAGTTCCTATTCCAGCCTATCCTGAGCATTTCAATATGCCTAGGCTAGAAAATTTTAAAGGATAGAAAGATGCATAGGAGCACATGACTAGTTTTCTAGATATGTGCTTTCAGATTGAGAGCAATGATTCTTTGCTCTTGCACACCTTCATCATGACCCTCTTAGGCCTAGCTCAAGAGTGGTTCAACCAATTAAATAGGTACAACATCACTAGTTTCAAACAACTAGCTTGAAGAACACAAGCTTATACTGAGAGGGGGGTGAACAGTATAAGACCACTTTTTACTTTTCTTTCCCAAATAGTATTAATCAATATAATCAATGGCAATATCAATAGCAATAACCAAAGCAATGCACAAATCATCACACACAATAGAGACACCAATTTTAACGTGGTTCACCCAAATGTGGGCTACCTCCACGGAGAAAATATTTCTTCTAAATATTTCTCAAATAATCTCATGGGAATCCTTTCCCTATTACAATGTTTATGGACCTCTATCCAAAGGAGATGTTGATCCCCTAAATCTGGTTTGTGGATCTCTATCCATAGGAGAACTCCTTCTCCTCTGCTCTGGTTGGTGATCCTCTAGAAGACACTGCCTCCACTACACTGACTATGGATCTCTCTCCACTTGAAGACTCTTGTCCTCACTCAGAAGACCTGTCCTCAATGTCCTAGCTAATGGATCTCTATCCACTGGAGACTCTATCCTCTCTACTCTATCACCTCCAAAGCTCTTCTCAATAGGTTCACTCAGAACCTTCTCAAATATGCTCAATAGGTCCACTCAAAACTTGCTCAAATCTTCTCAACATGTCCACTCAGAACCTGCTCAAATCTTCTCAATAGGTCCACTTAGAACCTGCTCAAATCTTCTCAATAGGTCCACTCATAACCTTCTCAAATCTGCTCAATAGGTCCACTCAGAACCTGCTCAAATATGCTCAATAGGTCCACTCAGAACCTGCTCAAATATTCTCAACAGGTCCACTTAGAACCTACTCAAATATGCTCAATAGGTCCACACAAAACTTGTCCAAATTTTCTCAACAGGTCCACTCAAAACTTGTCCAAATATGCTCAACAAGCTCACATAGAACTTGTCCAAATCTGCTCAATAAGTCCTCTCTAGGACTTGCTCAAATCTACATTGCAAGCTTCCACAAAATCTCACACAAAAATAGTCCATAAGCCTTCTCAAAGACTTACCTCAAATCTGCTTAACAAGTCCACATAGAACTTGTCCAATCTCATAGAATCATAAAGAGAATTGTTAGAGACTCAATATGTTCTATACTCAATGCTCAATCACTTTCTCAACTCAATCTCATAGAAGCATAAAGAGAATTGTTAGAGACTCAATATGTTCTATTCTCAATGCTCAATCACTTTCTCAACTCAATCTCATAGAAGCATAAAGAGAATTTTTAATAATATTTTATTTAATTATAATTATAAGCATAAAGAGAATTGTTAGAGACTCAATATGTTCTATACTCAATGCTCAATCTCAACTCAATATCATAGAAGCATAAAGAGAATTGTTAGAGACTCAATATGTTCTATTCTCAAATCTCAATCTCAACTCAAATTAGAATATAGAATAGTTTGTTTCATGGAACTTGAACAACCACTTCATGCATCCACTTGACTAGGCTTAATCAACTCTACTCAACCAATCACTTCAAGGAACAACCCTTTCTCACAAACCCTAGTCCAAGCATGTATCTCCCAACTCAAAATATTTCCAACAATGCTCAACAACAAATCTCACATAACAATGATACTCATGTTCTTTTCTAACTCAAGTTCAAGTTCTTTGCATAACCCATTGGCTTCAACAACAATGCTAATAAGACAAGGTTTTAATCACAACTCTCAATTCAGAAACCTTGAAGCATAAACTCAAAGTACTTCACTCAACCAATGGTCTAAATAAATTTATCAAGTTATCCTCTCAATCCAAAAACCTAAACTCATACTTCTCACCAATGGTCTAAACAATAATGCTTATCAAACAAGGTTTAATCACAACTCTCAATCCAGAAAACCTTGAAGCATTAACTCAACCACTTTTGAAAAGGAAACCCTAATCAAATCCTTTTCACTCCAAACTTAATTTTCAATCAAGCCAATCATCTAACTCAACAAAGAAGAATTTTGCCCATACCTTTTCTTGAAGAGTAGTTGTCCTTACAAATCTGCCACACTCACAATTACTTCTTTGACAAACTCAATAAGGGTTAGAGGATAATTTTTATATCACAAAAATAATATCACAATTACACCTTATCACTCCAACTTAAACAATAAGCAATATCCTCACAATAATCACAAAACCCTTTATTCAAAATAACATACAACCCACAAAGTCTTAACCTTTCAATATTCCACAATAGCAAAATTTAAGACTTGAAAATAAAAATAGAATTCTCCTTATAACTCCTAATAATATTTCTCAACTACCAACCTTTATCACAATGCAAAGACTTCAACCACCAAATACCTTATACCTCCAACTTAGGCATTAATAAAATAAAACATTAAAAATGTACCTTTGCCTTTGGAGAGTTTCGAACTCTCAACGCAGCCCACACAAACATCTTTGCCCATGGCGCAAACCACCACACGAGCTACAAGCTCATTGGGAAGGAAGAAGCACCATGTGCTTCAAGACCCCTTCCTAGCCTTGCAAAATGTATGCACCTAATGATTGGCGCCTTCAACACGTCCACCAAAAGCTTCCATGGGATTCGAACACTAACCACCATGCACACCAAAACGTAAGCTTGCAGCCCACTTGCCACTAGGCCAAGGTGCCTTGTTGGCTTCCAACTAATCAATATGCTTGCTTTTGTCTCCTTTCGCCATCAAGTCAAACACGAATTTCACAATTCTATCTCACGAGCTCTGCATTTAATTCATATGCTTTCTCTTTCCAATTTGAGCAAGGATAATTCAGAAATCAACTTTGGGCATGGTATTAATATGCATTTCCATTATATTAAAAATGTCGGCGCTTCCCTTTGTCTTCTATGACGTCGACGGAAATAAACTTTGCCTTGTTTAAAACTTTAAATCCAACCTTTGGATTTATTTAAAATATTCTTTGGTCTTCAACCTTTAAACCCAACCTTTGGGTTTATTAAAATATTTTTAGACTTTATAAACCCACTTTTGCAATATAAAATATTGTAATGAAAATTACAAATATTTTATTTTGGGTTTTCACCATGGCACTTCTAACCATTATAATATTTCACCTTTGATAAAGTACCTTTTAATATTTATTTATAAAATTTAAATTCATCCTGAATTTAAATAATTTATAAAATAAATATTATCACTCCTTTTAACTTCTATCTTTTGCACTATTTCACTCGAACTTCTACCTTCTTGCTTGAATATCAAATGACCATCTTTGTCCCCTTTATTTCCTACTGAAATATTTGGTATTAATGATGACTCCATCTGGTGGCATCAATGGTGACATCAATGACAACTTTGACTTAGGGACTCAAAATGTCCAACAATCTCCCCCTTTGTCATTGATGGCAACCCATATCCTTTTACTAAAACCTGACCTTTCTTTTTCTTCTGCTCCCCCTAGCTCAATGCTCTCTCAAATATCAAATCTCTCCCCATATCAAATCTCTCCCCAATACACACAAATCTCTCCCCCTTTGACATCAATGGCAAAGGGTCACCTTTGGGGCTCGGGGCTAAGAATGAGCCTCTTAGCTTAGCCCCTCCCCCACCTCCACATGAGGTGGTTAATTCTGGGGTGGGAGTATTTCTACTCCTCAAAAGCACTATTCTTTACCTTTATCATTTTTCCCTTCTTTTCTGAGTTTTCTGAATCCTCTGACTATTTCTTTCCAAGTCATCATCCTATTCCTATCATCATTATTTTTCCTATTCCTGTTCTCATCCATGTTCCTATTCCTATTCTTGTTCTTGTTCATTCATGTTCCTATTCTCATCCATGTTCTTGTTCATGTTCCTGTTCATATTCCTATTCCTGTTCATACCTATTTCTAGAATATTTGCTCTACACCATCTTGTTGTGTGACCATCATTATTGCACTTATAACACTTAATGTTATTATTCCTTGGAGGTGCAAATATCTTAGGATTTCTCCTAGTGAAGCCATATCCTCTTCTATCATGAACCTTGCAATTCATTGCCTTGTGACCAAACTCATTACATGAGTAGCAATACCCATGGAAAAGTTATCCTTTCCCATATTCCTGTCTTTCATGTGTCCTACACTGTGAAGCCATGTGCCCAAACCTGTGACATGAAAAACATCTTCCATTGAAGAAACCTTGCCTAGACCCCATTGGTCTCTTAGTCTCTTCTACTTGTTTCTTGTTCCATCTGTTCCTTACTTGTGCATTGTTCCTTTCCTTGTTGAACTTTCTATTGTCCAACTTATCCTTAGAAGTCTCACTCTCTCTTTTACTTACTTATTTTGACTCTTCTTCTTTTCTGGTGTTTGAGCTTGACTCTCCTTTTTCTACTTCCTGTTTCCCTTGTTCTTCTTTAGAACTAAGTCCTGTTATGGTGACTGATGACCTTTGTGCATTGATAGTCCTTTCCAAGGTCTTTGAATTTTCCTCAAACTTGTGTAGCTTGTCCTTAGAACCTTTTACTTCCATCCTTAGTGAAACTATCTCATGCTCTAATCTTTCACACTCTAGATCTTTTGTCTTTAATTTTTTGGCCATACCTTCTTCAATTTTTCTTGTCTCTTCAACTTTGATTTTGAAGTTAGTGAGTTCCTGTAGAAACCTTGCTTTTTCTTTCTCATCTTCTTGAGCTTGAACCCTTAATCCTGAGTTCTCCCTTTTTAATTCTCCAAGAGTAATCATAAGCCTTTCACATTCTATCTCTTTTACCTTTGACTGTTTAATCATACCTTCTTCAACTCTTCTTGCTTTTTCAACCTTATCTCTCAAGTCAGAGATATCCTGTAGAAGCTTTGTCTTACATTTCTCATCTTCTTGTATTTGAGCCTTCAATTCTAAATTCTCTCTTTTCAATTTAATAAGTTCCTTAAGAGTGGCTTTCCCTTTTTCTTTTTTTGAAGCATCTTCTTTTTCTTCTATTACTTAAAGTAGAGTTTCTTCTTCATACCTATTTTGATTGTCCCTGTTATCCTTTCTTGAACCAATCTCTAGAATTTCATTTTTGAGAATATCATCTTCATCTTCACTACTACTAAACCCATTACAATATCTTGCATCATGGCCAAGTTGACCACAAACAAAACATTCTTGTGGACAATAAGTTGCATGGTGACCTGTGTTCCCACATCTGGTACAAAACTTTATCAGTCTAGATATTTCTCCATTACTTGATTCATCTCTTGAATCTATTTCCATTTGTCCTCCCAACACAACAATATTAAACTCATATTCCTTTTCTTTCATGACCATAGGTGTTCTTTTCTTCTTGTGTCTCATGCTTCTACTCTTGCCTTTCTTTGCCATTTGTGTTCTTGTAGGATCTTCCTTCAAGTTGTTAAACTTCTTCCGAAGGAACCAGCTCTGATACCAATTGAAGAACACAAGCTTATATTAAGAGGGGGGTGAACAGTATAAGACCACTTTTTACTTTTCTTTCCCAAACAGTATTAATCAATATAATCAATGGCAATATCAATAGCAATAACCAAAGCAATGCACAAATCATCACACACAATAGAGACACCAATTTTAACGTGGTTCACCCAAATATGGGCTACCTCCATAGAGAAAATATTTCTTCTAAATATTTCTCAAATAATATCTTGGGAATCCTTTCCCTATTACAATGTTTATGGACCTCTATCCAAAGGAGATGTTGATCCCCTAAATCTAGTTTGTGGATCTCTATCCATAGGAGAACTCCTTCTCCTCTGCTCTGGCTGGTGATCCTCTAGAAGACACTACCTCCACTACACTGATTGTGGATCTCTCTCCACTTGAAGACTCTTGTCCTCACTCAGAAGACCTATCCTCAATGTCCTGGCTGATGGATCTCTATCCACTGGAGACTCTATCCTCTCTACTCTATCACCTCCAAATCTTTCTCAATAGGTTCACTCAGAACCTTCTCAAATATGCTCAATAGGTCCACTTAGAACCTGCTCAAATCTGCTCAATAGGTCCACTCAGAACCTACTCAAATCTCTCAATAGGTCCACTCAGAACCTGCTCAAATCTGCTCAATAGGTCCACTTAGAACCTGCTCAAATTTGCTCAATAGGTCCACTCAGAACCTGCTCAAATCTGCTCAATAGGTCCACTCAGAACCTGCTCAAATCTGCTCAATAGGTCCACTCAGAACCTGCTCAAATCTGCTCAATAGGTCCACTTAGAACTTGTTCAAATATGCTCAATATGTCTCACTCAAAACTTATCCAAATCTGCTCAACAAGCTCACTCAGAACTTGTCCAAATCTTCTCAATAAGTCCTCTCTAGGACTTGCTCAAATCTGCATTGCAAGCTTCCACAAAATCTCACACAAAAATAGTCCACAAGCCTTCTCAAAGACTTACCTCAAATCAGCTTAACAAGTCCACATAGAACTTGTCCAATCTCATAGAATCATAAAGAGAATTGTTAGAGACTCAATATGTTCTATACTCAATGCTCAATCACTTCCAACTCAATCTCATAGAAGCATAAAGAGAATTGTTAGAGACTCAATATGTTCTATACTCAAAGCTCAATCATCAACTCAAATCTCATAGAAGCATAAAGAGAATTGTTAGAGACTCAATATGTTCTATACTCAATGCTCAATTTTTTTCTCAACTCAATCTCAACTCAATCTCATAGAAGCATAAAGAGAATTGTTAGAGACTCAATATGTTCTATTCTCAAAGCTCAATCTCAACTCAAATCAGAATATAGAATAGTTTGTTTTATGGAACTTGAACAACCACTTCATGCATCCACTTGACTAGGCTTAATCAACTCTACTCAACCAATCACTTCAAGAAACAACCCTTTCTCACAAACCCTAGTCCAAGCATGTATCTCCCAACTCAAAATATTTCCAACAATGCTCAACAACAAATCTCACATAACAATGATACTCATGTTCTTTTCTAACTCAAGTTCAAGTTCTTTGCATAACCCATTGGCTTCAACAACAATGCTAATAAAACAAGGTTTTAATCACAAATCTCAATTCAGAAAGCCTTGAAGAATAAACTCAAAGTACTTCACTCAACCAATGGTCTAAACAACAATGCTTATCAAACAAGGTTTAATCACAACTCTCAATCCAGAAAACCTTGAAGATTGAAGCATTAACTCAACCACTTTTGAAAAGGAAACCCTAATCAAATCCTTTTCACTCCAAACTTAATTTTCAATCAAGCCAATCACCTAACTCAACAAAGAAGAATTTTACCCATACCTTTTCTTGAAGAGTAGTTGTCCTTACAAATCTGCCACACTCACAATTACTTCTTTGACAAACTCAATAAGGGTTAGAGGATAATTTTTATATCACAAAAATAATATCACAATTACACCTTATCACTCCAACTTAAACAATAAGCAATATCCTCACAATAATCACAAAACCCTTTATTCAAAATAACATACAACCCACAAAGTCTTAACCTTTCAATATTCCACAATAGCAAAATTTAAGACTTGAAAATAAAAATAGAATTCTCCTTATAACTCCTAATAATATTTCTCAACTACCAACCTTTATCACAATGCAAAGACTTCAACCACCAAATACCTTATACCTCCAACTTAGGCATTAATAAAATAAAACATTAAAAATGTACCTTTGCCTTTGGAGAGTTTCGAACTCTCAACGCAGCCCACACAAGTCTTTGCCCATGGCGCAAACCACCACACGAGCTACAAGCTCATTGGGAAGGAAGAAGCACCACATGCTTCAACACCCCTTCCTTGCCTTGCAAAATGTATGCACCTAATGATTGGCACCTTCAACACGTCCACCAAAAGCTTCCATGGGATTCGAACACTATCCACCATGCACACCAAAATGTAAGCTTGCAGCCCACTTGCCACTAGGCCAAGGTGCCTTGTTGGCTTCCAACTAATCAATGCACTTGCTTTTGTTTCCTTTCGCCATCAAGTCAAACATGAATTTCATAATTCTATCTCATGAGCTCTGCATTTAATTCGTATGCTTTCTCTTTCCAATTCGAGCAAGGATAATTTGGAAATCAACTTTGGGCATGGTATTAATATGCATTTTAATTAAATTAAAAATGTCGATGCTTCCCTTTGTCTTCTATGATGTCGGTGGAAATAAACTTTGCCTTGTTTAAAACTTTAAATCCAACCTTTGGATTTATTTAAAATATTCTTTGGTCTTAAACCTTTAAACCCAACCTTTGGGTTTATTAAAATATTTTTAGACTTTATAAACCCACTTTTGCAATATAAAATATTGTAATGAAAATTACAAATATTTTATTTTGGGTTTTCACCATGGCACTTCTAACCATTATAATATTTCACCTTTTAATATTTATTTATAAAATTTAAATTCATCCTGAATTTAAATAATTTATAAAATAAATATTATAACTCCTTTTTAAATTCTGTCTTTTGCACTATTTCACTCGAACTTCTGCCTTCTTGTTGAATATCAAATGACCATATTTGTCACCTTTATTTCCTACTAAAATATTTGGTATTAATGATGACTCCATCTGGTGGCATCAATGGTGACATCAATGACAACTTTGACTTAGGGACTCAAAATGTCCAACAATCTCCCCCTTTGTCATTGATGGCAACCCATATCCTTTTACTGAAACCTGACCTTTCTTTTTCTTCTGCTCCCCCTGGCTCAATGCTCTCTCAAATATCAAATCTCTCCCCATATCAAATCTCTCCCCAATATACAAAATCTCTCCCCTTTGACATCAATGGCAAAGGGTCACCTTTGGGGCTCGGGGCTAAGAATGAGCCTCTTAGCTTAGCCCCTCCCCCACCTCCACATGAGGTGGTTAATTCTGGGGTGGGAGTATTTCTACTCCCTGAAAGCATTGTTCTTTACCTTTATCTTTTTCCCTTATTTTTTGAGTTTTCTGAATCCTCTGACTATTTCTTTCCAAGTCATCATCCCTGTTCCTGTCATCATTCCTTTTCTGTTCCTGTTCTCATCCATGTTCCTATTCCTATTCCTATTCTTATCATCATTCATGTTCCTATTCCTGTTCTCATCCTTGTTCTTATTCATGTTCCTTTTCATATTCATGTTCCTGTTCATGCCTATTTCTGGAATATTTGCTCTACACCATCTTGTTGTGTGACCATCATTATTGCACTTATAACACTTAATGTTATTATTCCTTGGAGGTGCAAATGTCTTAGGATTTCTCCTAGTGAAGCCATATCCTCTTCTATCATGAATCTTGCAATTCATTGCCTTGTGACCAAACTCATTACATGAGTAGCAATACCCATGGAAAAGTTATCCTTTCCCATATTCCTATCTTTCATGTGTCCTACATTATGAAGCCATGTGCCCAAACCTGTGACATGAAAAACATCTTCCATTGAAGAAACCTTGCCTAGACCCCATTGGTCTCTTAGTCTCTTCATTCTTGTTCCATCTATATCTTACTTGTGCATTGTTCCTTTCCTTGTTGAACTTTCTATTGTCCAACTTATCCTTAGAAGTCTCACTCTCTCTTTTACTTACTTCTTTTGACTCTTCTTCTTTTTTGGTGTTTGAGCTTGACTCTCCTTTTTCTGCTTCCTGTTTCCCTTGTTCTTCTTTAGAACTAAGTCCTGTTATGGTGACTGATGACCTTTGTGCATTGATAGTCCTTTCCAAGGTCTTTGAATTTTCCTCAAACTTGTGTAGCTTGTCCTTAGAACCTTTTACTTCTATCCTTAGTGAAACTATCTCATGCTCTAATATTTCACACTCTAGATCTTTTGTCTTTAATTTTTTGGCCATACCTTCTTCAATTTTTCTTGTCTCTTCAACTTTGATTTTGAAGTTAGTGAGTTCCTGTAGAAACCTTGCTTTTGCTTTCTCATCTTCTTGAGCTTGAACCCTTAATCCTGAGTTCTCCCTTTTTAATTCTCCAAGAGTAATCATAAGCCTTTCACATTCTATCTCTTTTACCTTTGACTGTTTAATCATACCTTCTTCAACTCTTCTTGCTTTTTCAACCTTATCTCTCAAGTCAGAGATATCCTGTAGAAGCTTTGTCTTACATTTCTCATCTTCTTGTATTTGAGCCTTCAATTCTAAATTCTCTCTTTTCAATTCAATAAGTTCCTTAAGAGTGGCTTTCCCTTTTTCTTTTTCTGAAGCATCTTCTTTTTCTTCTATTACTGAAAGTAGAGTTTCTTCTTCATACCTATTTTGATTGTCCCTGTTATCCTTTCTTGAACCAATCTCTAGAATTTCATTTCCGAGAATATCATCTTCATCTTCACTACTACTAAACCCATTACAATATCTTGCATCATGGCCAAGTTGACCACAAACAAAACATTCTTGTGGACAATAAGTTGCATGGTGACCTGTGTTCCCACATCTGGTACAAAACTTTATCAGTCTGGATATTTCTCCATTACTTGATTCATCTCTTGAATCTATTTCCATTTGTCCTCCCAACACAACAATATTAAACTCATCTTCCTTTTCTTTCATGACCATAGGTGTTCTTTTCTTCTTGTGTCTCATGCTTCTACTCTTGCCTTTCTTTGCCATTTGTGTTCTTGTAGGATCTTCCTTCAAGTTGTTAAACTTTTTTCGAAGGAACCGACTCTGATACCAATTGAAGAACACAAGCTTATACTGAGAGGGGGTGAATAGTATAAGACCACTTTTTACTTTTCTTTCCCAAATAGTATTAATCAATATAATCAATGGCAATATCAATAGCAATAACCAAAGCAATGCATAAATCATCACACACAATAGAGACACAATTTTAACGTGGTTCACCCAAATATGGGTTACCTCCATAGAGAAAATATTTCTTCTAAATATTTCTCAAATAATATCTTGGGAATCCTTCCCAATTACAATGTTTATGGACCTCTATCCAAAGGAGATGTTGATCCCCTAAATCTGGTTTGTGGATCTCTATCCACAGGAGAACTCCTTCTCCTCTGCTCTGGCTGGTGATCCTCTAGAAGACACTACCTCCACTGCACTGATTATGGATCTCTCTCCACTTGAAGACTCTTGTCCTCACTCAGAAGACCTATCCTCAATGTCTTGGCTGATGGATCTCTATCCACTAGAGACTCTGTCCTCTCTGCTCTATCACCTCCAAAGCTCTGCTCAATAGGTTCACTCAGAACCTTCTCAAATATGCTCAATAGGTCCACTCATAACCTACTCAAATCTTCTCAATAGGTCCACTCAACCTGCTCAAATATGCTCAATAGGTCCACTTAGAACCTGCTCAAATCTGCTCAATAGGTCCACTCAGAACCTGCTCAAATATGCTCAATAGGTCCACTCAAAACCTGCTCAAATCTGCTCAATAGGTCCACTCAAAACCTGCTCAAATCTGCTCAACAGGTCCACAACTTCAAATCTTCTCAATAGGTCCACATAGAACTTGCTCTAAATATGCTCAATAGGTCCACTTAGAACTTGTCTAAATCTGCTCAACAAGCTCACTCAGAACTTGTCCAAATCTGCTCAATAAGTCCTCTCTAGGACTTGCTCAAATCTGCATTGCAAGCTTCCACAAAATCTCACACAAAATTAGTCCACAAGCCTTCTCAAAGACTTACCTCAAATCAGCTTAACAAGTCCACACAAAACTTGTCCAATCTCATAGAATCATAAAGAGAATTGTTAGAGACTCAATATGTTCTATACTCAATGCTCAATCACTTTCTCAACTCAATCTCATAGAAGCATAAAGAGAATTGTTAGAGACTCAATATGTTCTATACTCAATACTTTCAATCAATTTTTTTTACTCAATTCAATCTCTCATAGAAGCATAAAGAGAATTGTTAGAGACTCAATATGTTCTATACTCAAAGCTCAATCTCAACTCAATCTCATAGAAGCATAAAGAGAATTGTTAGAGACTCAATATGTTCTATTCTCAAAGCTCAATCTCAACTCAAATCAGAATATAGAATAGTTTGTTTTATGGAACTTGAACAACCACTTCATGCATCCACTTGACTAGGCTTAATCAACTCTACTCAACCAATCACTTCAAGGAACAACCCTTTCTCACAAACCCTAGTCCAAGCATGTATCACCCAACTCAAAATATTTCCAACAATGCTCAACAACAAATCTCACATAACAATGATACTCATGTTCTTTTCTAACTCAAGTTCAAGTTCTTTGCATAACCCATTGGCTTCAACAACAATGCTAATAAAACAAGGTTTTAATCACAACTCTCAATTCAGAAACCTTGAAGCATTAATATTTTATTATCGTTTATACATCTAATAAAAACCTTTAAGCATAACTCAATGTACTTCACTCAACCAATGGTCTAAACAACAATGCTTATCAAACAAGGTTTAATCACAACTCTCAATCCAGAAAACCTTGAAGCATTAACTCAACCACTTTTGAAAAGGAAACCCTAATCAAATCCTTTTCACTCCAAACTTAATTTTCAATCAAGCCAATCACCTAACTCAACAAAGAAGAATTTTGCCCATACCTTTTCTTGAAGAGTAGTTGCCCTTACAAATCTGCCACACTCACAATTACTTCTTTGACAAACTCAATAAGGGTTAGAGGATAATTTTTATATCACAAAAATAATATCACAATTACACCTTATCACTCCAACTTAAACAATAAGCAATATCCTCACAATAATCACAAAACCCTTTATTCAAAATAACATACAACCCACAAAGTCTTAACCTTTCAATATTCCACAATAGCAAAATTTAAGACTTGAAAATAAAAATAGAATTCTCCTTATAACTCCTAATGGTATTTCTCAACTACCAACCTTTATCACAATGCAAAGACTTCAACCACCAAATACCTTATACCTCCAACTTAGGCATTAATAAAATAAAACATAAAAATGTACCTTTGCCTTTGGAGAGTTTCGAACTCTCAACGCAGCCCACACAAACGTCTTTGCCCATGGCGCAAACCACCACACGAGCTACAAGCTCGTTGGGAAGGAAGAAGCACCACGTGCTTCAACACCCCTTCCTTGCCTTGCAAAATGTATGCACCTAACGATTGGCGCCTTCAACACGTCCACCAAAAGCTTCCGCGGGATTCGAACACTATCCACCATGCACACCAAAATGTAAGCTTGCAGCCCACTTGCCACTAGGCCAAGGTGCCTTGTTGGCTTCCAACTAATCAATGCGCTTGCTTTTGTTTCCTTTCGCCATCAAGTCAAACACGAATTTCGCAATTCTATCTCACGAGCTCTGCATTTAATTCGTATGCTTTCTCTTTCCAATTCGAGCAAGGATAATTCAGAAATCAACTTTGGGCATGGTATTTATATGCATTTCCACTAAATCAAAAATATCGGCGCTTCCCTTTGGCTTCTATGACGTCGGCGGAAATAAACTTTGCCTTGTTTAAAAAATTTAAATCCAACCTTTGGATTTATTAAAATATTCTTTGGTCTTAAACCTTTAAACCCAACCTTTGGGTTTATTAAAATATTTTTAGACTTTATAAACCCACTTTTGCAATATAAAATATTGTAATGAAAATTACAAATATTTTATTTTGGGTTTTCACCATGGCACTTCTAACCATTATAATATTTCACCTTTGATAAAGTACCTTTTAATATTTATTTATAAAATTTAAATTCATCCTGAATTTAAATAATTTATAAAATAAATATTATAACTCCTTTTTAACTTCTGTCTTTTGCACTGTTTCACTCGAACTTCTGCCTTCTTTTTGAATATCAAATGACCATCTTTGTCGCCTTTATTTCCTGCTGAAATATTTGGTATTAATGATGACTCCATCTGGTGGCATCAATGGTGACATCAATGACAACTTTGACTTAGGGACTCAAAATGTCCAACATAGTTGATGGATTTCTTGAATGCTTCTCCTTCGACGTCAAGAACAAGGCAAAATTATCCGACATGACCGCTCTAACACAACATGACGATGAGCCAATGATGAATTATGGAAAATGATGTATAAAGATGATGGCTAATCTTCCATTCTCCATCTCATCCTCTGAATTAATGTGAATGTTCACAAAGAGTTATGCCAAGCACATTTCATTGTTGCTACAGTTGCAGCAATACTAGAAATTCAAAGAGGCTTTGGTGCAAGCCATGGTGATTGAGGATATCAAGTTACAGAAGGGTACAAGAAAAGCACTAAGAGACAATAGGCCAATCTAGCCCATGTTAATTAGGTGGTTTTGAACCTTCAAAAGGGAGAAAAAGGGCATCAAAAGCAAAACTATCAAGCCCAACCTCTGCATGCATAGTATGAGAAGAACAACAATAATTATAAGGGTAAAAATAAAGAAAAACATCCATCTCACGTATTCACCCAGTTATCGGAGTCCTTGGCTTCAATTTTTTATCAGTTATGAGAGGCAAAGGCTATAAACTTACCCAAAGTCAAGATGATGGATCCTAACCAACCTAAGCCTAAAGGCTATAAAGATAATCATTATTGCATCTTTCATCGATCAAAAGGCCATGACATCAAGGTATGTTGGTCTTTCAAACATCTTGTACAAAATATGATCGAAAGAGGTACGCTTCTTGTCAACAACCTACTAGCGCCTGATAACTAAAATAAGGGGATTTACAAAAATTCTCTACCAAATTATGAGGTACCAAAGAATAATATTGGCCAAGTCAACCAAGTGCGAATAGAACCACCAACCCAAGGGTTCATTAGTATGGTCAACGTCATCATAAGAACGCAAGGTATGAATAATCGAATCAACCTCCAACACCTATTAGATTCCAAGTTGTGCCTTCTCTAAGGTCAGCCAGTATGTGCCCGACCCACCAACTAGACCAGTGGTGACCATCGAAAGTAGGTTGATCCAAAACCTATAGACAAATCCAAAAAAATTGTCAATTTATGAGCTGATCCAGTAGTCTCCCAAGCACAGGGAGACGCTCATGGATATTTTAAGGTCCATAGAAGTGTAGCCTCAAAATCCTGAAGCATTTACCCACTTCGTGGGGCACATGCAATAGTGTCAAAAATCAATCATTCAATTTCATGACCACGAAGTTAAGACGGTTTCCACTATTATAGCAGACCTTCCGCTGCATATTATTGCATGTGTGAATCATAAATTGTTTAAGCAGGTTTTGATTGACATAGGGTCATTGATAAATATCATAGCTACTAAGGTGTTAACTCACTTGAAGTTACGCAAGATGCATATCATGCCTTATGCCTTCACGTTGAGAGCTTTCAATGATATCTTATGCTCAACGATCGGTACTATAGTTTTACCTATTTAGGTAGGGCTGAAGACCATCCCGATGATATTTCACATAATCAAAGGTTATATGCAGTATAACATACTTTTAGGGAGGCCTTGGATCATAGTTATGCATTGCATCCCTTCTATTTTACACCAGTGTATCAAATATATTCATGAGGGACAGGTTCATGTGGTGCCTTCAGATGAAGAAAACTTTATATACGTGAATCTAGAAGACTTATTGAGGAACTTAGTACTCCCATAAATGCACCTATATGTGCAACCAGTGTCAATAATAAAATATCCAAAATATAAAGTCAAAGAAGTGTGTTCTAGACCTACAATGTTCATATCTCAATGATCAGAGCACACCACAACTACTTCTACCAAACCATCTGCATCTATGATACAACAGGATGATAGGAAGATGAAAGAAAATATGGGTAAAAATAAGATAAAGCAAATGCCCAAGCCAGTTATCATTGAAGCCCCTACTCCCATGGAATTAGAGGAAATTCAATGAGGAGTCGAAGAGGTACCTCAGCCTGCTTCACCTGTATCTTTAGCAGGGTCATCTGCACCGTAGGTGACTGTCCACTTGGTTAATCTAGGATTAGGGGAATATATTGTGTATAACATGATGTTCATACCTATTATTGAAACTACACAGGACATGGTCCAACTATGAGCACATTGCATTCCCACAGGGACGATGGAACCATTAGGGGTGCCACCTAACCAAACCAACTTTATCTATGGAGGGCTAGAACAAATTGCATCTCTCACACCCATCTATGAGGATGATAATGAACCATTCATCGTGAATGTTCATTATCTATCCAATATAGAATATGCCATGCGATAATTTGAACATTACCATTGTTATGGTTACGGTCTTAGACTATTCGAGCAAGGGCGTAGAAGGCCATATGAACCACAATATCAGTTATGAACTGATAGGTTCAGGTTGGGATACCATATTCGAGGATAGGATAAACTTCTCATGGCATATTTAGACCACCTGTACATTAGTTTGGGGGGTAAAGTTGACTACAATCCTTATCACCCTAATATTTTTACGTTTTAGAGGGATAATCGGCTAGTGACCTATGTCACTGAGGAGCCACCTGAGAGATATCATGTGAACATCTTGGTGGAGACTGGTCTAGAACACATTCCAAGAGCCAACTTGGATAATAAAATATGTGGAGCTACTGATGATATTCGTATGTACATCCATAATCTAGACACAACTATAGACACCAAATCAGAATTTGATTTTGAGGATGTTCATGCAGTATCCATCATCGAAAGTGATGAACTAGACTACGATTCTGGAATATATGACACTAAATTATCCTTAAACTATGAGCAACCCGAGGATGAAACTGAGTTGACATACTTTGACCCTACACTCTTGCATCATATTTTACCTTTGGAATTAATGAACACGAGCGAAGAGTGTTGGCAATTTTGGGTACTTTGGGTACATTGCCTTTGCTCAAGTGTATAAGTTGTCATTGATGTCAAGAAGCTTTTGAAGGAATTTGATTTGATGTAAAATAATTTGTTTTGATGAAGGTTACGACATGACAGGTTCGAAAGAAAGTAAGTTAGAAAAGTGTCGCGATATCGCGACATGTCGCATTTTTGTGACTTAAGCAGGAGAGAGAAAGCAAGTTAGAAAAGTGTCGCGATATCGCGACATGTCGCAGTTTCGTGACTCAAAGAGGAGAGAGAATGTTCGGAGTCAAAAATGTCACGATTTCGTGACATATTGCAAGGAAGGTTGAACGGACGAAAAAGTGTCACGATTTCATGACATAATGCAGGAGAGAGAGTCCGAGAGAAAAAGTGTCACGATATCGCGACATGTCGGGTTTTCGTGACCCAAAGAAAAGAAAAGCGCTAAGGAGAAAAAGTGTCACGATTTCGTGACAAGTCAGAAGACAAAGTGGAAGCAAGATAAAGTGTCACGATTTTGTGACATGCTATAGAACTCGAAGTGAGAACTATCACGATTTCATGACATGCAGCAAAGGGAAGAGTCTAAAATGAGAAGCGTCATGATTTTGTGACAGGTTGCAAAGAAGACGTATGAAAGCTGAAAGCATCGTGATTTCGTGATAGGTTGAAGAGAAAGCTTACAGATGCAGAAAGTGTCATGATTTCGTGACAGATTGAGATGGCAGCGTTCGGTTGGAGAAAGTGTCATGATTTCATGACAAAAAAAAGGAAGTCTAAGGAAGCAAAAGTGTCATGATTTCATGACAAAAGTAGAGAGGAAGGGCTATGAAGAAGAAGTGTCACGATTTCATGACAGAAGTGAAGTCTTCTATAGGAGAAGTGTCATGATTTCATGACAAAAGCAGAAAGGAGGTCGACGAAGGGAGAAGTGTCGTGATATCATGACAAAAGCAAAGTTGATGCTGACAAAGACAAAAGTGTCACGATATCGTGACAAGAGCTTAGTTGAAGTCGTCAAAGGCTGAAGTGTCACGATATCATGACAAAAGCCAAAAGAAAGTGTACGGTTGCAAAGGTGTCATGATATCGTGACATGTTGTAGTTTCACGGTAGAAGCTACAGAAGAGTTACAGAGGCAGTGAAGCCGACAAAGTTAAATTTTAGCCGACAAAAATTAGGGCTTGCAGCCGACGTAGATTAGGGTTTGTTTTTGGTATAACAGCCGACTAAGATTAAAGTTTTCATCATGAAAATTTTGTTATAAAAGGAGGGCTGTTTGGAGAGTTGAAGTATGAATGAGTGGTTGTAGTGCGACGTTCGCAGATAGTGCGTAGAGCAAGAAGTTCGATCGTCGAGAGCAGAGTGCAAAATTCGATCGTAGTGTGCAGAGTGCATTTCGTCGAATCATTCCAAGTGTGAAAGATCGCAAAGGAAGCAGAGTGTGCGAAGACGGTGCCATTGTGATTGTGCAGAGGTGCAAAGGTTGAAGTTCGATCAAGTGCGGCTGTGATTGCACAAAGAGAGCAGAGGGCGTAGAGAGCACAAGGGCAAAGACGAATGCGGAGTGCTGCTGCTTAAGGACAGAGGTGCATTGGTTCTTTGAGAAGAACCTGAGGATAGATTTGGCAAGTCTTTGAGAAGGCTTGTGTGCAGAGGATTGATCTGTTCAAGTGTTGGACAGATCTGACAGAGGAAGACTTGTGCTAGACCGACTGACTGTGTTTGGTATAGGTTGTTGAGCTACTGTGGACGTGATCATAGAAGGCAGAGGTCTCTTAGGCTAAGCATTGAGGACAGGAGGTCTTCGGTGGAAAGGAGTTCCACGTGCTGGCAAGAGGTAGAGACAGTTGATCTTCTGAGGGATCATTTCCAGAGCAGAGGGGAAGGTATCTCCTTTGAGCAGAGGCTCATAAATTTAGATTGGGGGAAGGTATCTCCTTTGGGCCGAGGCTCATAAACATTGTAATTGGGAAGGATTCCCAAAGAACTTTGAGATAACTTTTAGAGAAAAGTTTTGTGGACGTAGCCCAGCCATTCTGGGTGAACCACGTAAAAATTGGTGTCACTTTGTGGATGATATTGTGCATTGTTTTGATATTGTTGTGGGTATATTGCTTTACTATTTTGTAATATAAAGGAAAAAGTAAAAAGAGGTCTTATACTGTTCACCCCCCCTCTCAGTATAAGCTTGTGTTCTTCAATTGGTATCAGAGCGGGTGCCTTCGAAAAGTTTAACAACTTGAAGGAAAAGCTAGTAAAGAACACAATGGATTATTCAAGTGGCAATGCAGCACCTATTCTTGATGGGTCAGATTTTGGTCTTTGGAGTGCAAGGATGAAGGTTCATCTAATGGCACTTGGTAATGAGGTATGGGAAGTAATTGAAGATGAGTACACTATTCCTGTACATGGTCCAAATACTAAAGAAGAAAGGCTCCTACATCACAACAATTCAAAAGCAATGAATGCAATCCTGAAAGGCTTACGAAAGCGTATCTCACCAAAGTGATTCACCGCAAGACAACTAGTGAAATGTGGAAACAAGTTGCAGGTGGTTCATAGAGGTGATACAAATGTCAGAAAGGCCAAGTTGAGACACTTCAAAGGTATGTTTGAACAACTCAAGATGAATGATGATGAAAATATTAGTGACTACATGCTTCGTATGGATGAGGTTGTTAACTCCATGAAAGACTTAGGTCTTGAGCTTGCTGAAAATGATGTTTGTGATAAGATTTTAAGATCTCTTCCTAATAGATTTAGTGAAAAGATTTCTGCTATTGAGGAAGCTAAAGATTTGGATAAGTTGAAAAAGGATGAGCTCCATAGTATACTTGCAGCATTTGAGTTGAGAACTCAAGTGAAGGTTGACGTCAAGAAAGAGGCAGACTTTCAAGGCTACCAAGAAATCCAAGGGTAAACAACTTCAAGAGAGTGATGAGTCTTCTAGTGATGAAGAGGCATATTACAACAAGAAAGGCAAGTTCTCTAGAAAGCACAAAAGCATGAAAAATATAAGATGTTTCAATTGTGGAAAGTTTGGTCATTATGCTACTGACTGTACTATTCCCAAGGATGAAAGTGATGAAGATAAACAGGATTCTAAGAGCAAGGATTCTGAAAAGCACAAGCATCACAGGAAGAACAAAGATGAGCACAACAATCAAGGAAAGAGGTATTCTCACAAGCACAAGAAGAGTTTCTACCTAGACAAAGCAAGTAAGTGTTCTAGTAGTGATAGTGAAAGTTCTTCAAGTGATAATGAAAATGAGATGTTGTTCATATCAAAAAAAGAGGAAGAACCGAAACATAGATTCATTATCATGAAATGTCTTAGATGTGGAAATTTTGGTCACCTTGAGGATGATTGCACAAATAATGATTTGGTTTCTAGTATGTATGAGGATGCTTCAGAAAACTATAAGGAAGATGCATGTATGGTTTTTGAAAAAGGTAGCACCTCTAGTGATAAGAAATCTGAAAAAGGCTTTGATGATTCAGAAAGCAAACAAATAAAGGATCATGAAAGTGAACTTAGTAGTGCTCTTAGTGCTTTGAAAAAGGAAAGAAAGAAGAATGCTAGACTCAAGGATAAGTTAGATGAATGTTGTATGGAGAGAGATGATCTTATAGAAAATCTTGATTTCTCTATAGCTAAGACGCAAGAACTCAAGGATGAGTTAGAGTCTAAGGTTCTTGAGTATAGTGAGTTAGAACAGAAAATGGCTTCTTTGAAAGAAGAAACTAAAGAGTACAAGGATAAGCTTTACAGGTTTCAAGATAGCTCCAAAAGGGTTAAATCTCTCATCAAAGGTCAAAGAAAGACAACAGATAAAACAGGTCTTGGTTTTGGTAAGAAACGCAAGGAACAGGTTGGGGAATCTAGTAAGAGATTCCAAAAGGAAGAGAGTTCTGATGAGGAAAGTATTTCAGATCATGAGTCCTTGAATGATAGATGCGCAGAAACAGAAAACAGAATTCAGAATGAGAAGAAGAAGTTTTCAGGACCCAAGAGGTCAAATAAAGGAAAATTTCAAGGCAGATGTTTTGCGTGTCACAGGTTTGGTCACATGGCTTCGCATTGCATGACTCAAGTAAGGAAGGTAAATGACAGTTTCAGAGGTGGTAATTTCTTTCAAGGGTATTGCTACTCTTGTAAATAGTTTGGGCATAAGGCAATTTTTTGCAAGGCTAATAACAGGAACAGGGTTAGTCAGAACAGGCGGATTCAAAGAACAGGTATGCCTAAAAGAAATAACATTGTTACTTGTTATAAGTGCAACAATGAAGGTCACACAACTAGACAGTGTAGAGCTGAACTTCCAAGGTACAGGAATAGGAACAGTGGTATGAACAGGTCCAAGGATCAAGGCATGGATAAGAACAGGAATGATAACAGGAACAGGAACAGTGACAGGAACAGGAACAAGAATATGGACAAAGAGTTCAAGAGAAGGCCCGACAAGGAAATTATAGACGCTGATGATGATCAGTGCCTAATGGGAGTTTTACTCCCACCCCAGAATTAATCACCTCATCAGGAGGTGGGGGAGGGACTAAGCTAAGAGGCTCATTCTTAGTCCCGAGCCCCAAAGGTGACCCTTTGCCATTGATGACAAAGGGGGAGAGATATGAGTAAGGGGGAGAGCTTCAAGTGAAGAGGAAAGCTTCAAGTTCGGGGGAGCAAAACTTCAAAGGAAGATTCTCAGTTGTGGGCACAGTTTCTCAGTTGTTAGCACAGTTGGTTTCAGTTTTGGCTCTTGAGACGTGTTTTCAGTAAAGGTTTGCCATCAATGACAAAGGGGGAGATTGTTGGCAATTTTGGGTACTTTGGGTACATTGCCTTTGCTCAAGTGTATAAGTTGTCATTGATGTCAAGAAGCTTTTGAAGGAATTTGATTTGATGTAAAATAATTTGTTTTGATGAAGGTTACGGCATGACAGGTTCGAAAGAAAGCAAGTTAGAAAAGTGTCGCGATATCGCGACATGTCGCATTTTCGTGACTTAAGAGAGAGAAAGCAAGTTAGAAAAGTGTCGCGATATCGCGACATGTCGCAGTTTCCGACTCAAAGAGGAGAGAGAATGTTTGGAGTCAGAAATGTCATGATTTCATGACATATTGCAAGGAAGGTTGAACGGACGAAAAAGTGTCACGATTTCATGACATAATGCAGGAGAGAGAGTCCGAGAGAAAAAGTGTCACGATATCATGACATGTCGGGTTTTTGTGACCCGAAGAAAAGAAAAGCGCTAAGGAGAAAAAGTGTCACGATTTCGTGACAAGTCAGAAGACAAAGTGGAAGCAAGATAAAGTGTCACGATTTCGTGACATGCTACAGAACTCGAAGTGAGAACTGTCACGATTTTGTGACATGCAACAAAGGGAAGAGTCTGAAATGAGAAGCGTCATGATTTTGTGATAGGTTGCAAAGAAGACGTACGAAAGTTGAAAGCATCATGATTTTATGACAGGTTGAAGAGAAAGCAAACAGATGCAGAAAGTGTCATGATTTCATGACAGATTGAGATGGCAGCGTTCGGTTGGAGAAAGTGTCATGATTTCACGACAAAAACAAAAAAGAAGTCTAAGGAGAAGTGTCATGATTTCGTGACAAAAGTAGAGAGGAAGGCTATGAAGATAGAAGTGTCATGATATCGTGACAGAAGTGAAGATGAAGTCTCATAGGAGAAGTGTCACGATTTCATGACAAAAGTAGAAAGGAGGTCGACGAAGGGAGAAGTGTCGCGATATCGTGACAAAAGCAAAGTTGATGCTGACAAAGACAAAAGTGTCACGATATCACGACAAGAGCTTAGTTGAAGTCGTCAAAGGCTGAAGTGTCACGATATCATGACAAAAGCCAAAAGAAAGTGTACGGTTGCAAAGGTGTCACGATATCGTGACATGTTGTAGTTTCATGCGAAGCTACAGAAGAGTTACAGAGGCAGTGAAGCCGACAAAGTTAAATTTTAGCCGACAAAAATTAGGGCTTGCAATCGACGTAGATTAGGGTTTGTTTTTGGTATAACAGTCGACTAAGATTAAAGTTTTCATCATGAAAATTTTGTTATAAAAGGAGGGCTGTTTGGAGAGTTGAAGTATGAATGAGTTGTTGAAGTGCGACGTTCGCAGATAGTGCGCAGAGCAAGAAGTTCGATCATCGAGAGCAGAGTGCGAAATTCGATCGTAGTGTGCAGAGTGCATTTCGTCGAATCATTCTAAGTGTGAAAGATCGCAAAGGAAGTAGAGTGTGCGAAGACGGTGCCGCTGTGATTGCGCAGAGGTGCAAAGGTTGAAGTTCGATCAAGTGCGGCTGTGATTGCGCAAAGAGAGCAGAGGGCGTAGAGAGCACAAGGGCAAAGATGAATGCGGAGTGCTGCTGCTTAAGGATAGAGGTGCATTGGTTCTTTGAGAAGAACCTGAGGACAGATTTGGCAAGTCTTTGAGAAGGCTTGTGTGCAGAGGATTGATCTGTTCAAGTGTTGGACAGATCTGACAGACAGAGGAAGACTTGTGCTAGACCGACTGACTGTGTTTGGTACAGGTTGCTGAGCTGCTGTGGACGTGATCATAGAAGGCAGAGGTCTCTTAGGCTAAGCATTGAGGATAGGAGGTCTTCGGTGGAAAGGAGTTCCACGTGCTGGCAAGAGGTAGAGACAGTTGATCTTCTGAGGGATCATTTCTAGAGCAGAGGGGAAGGTATCTCCTTTGAGCAGAGGCTCATAAATTCAGATTGGGGGAAGGTATCTCCTTTGGGCCGAGGCTCATAAACATTGTAATTGGGAAGGATTCCCAAAGAACTTTGAGATAACTTTTAGAGAAAAGTTTTGTGGACGTAGCCCAGCCATTCGGGTGAACCACGTAAAAATTGGTGTCACTTTGTGGATGATATTGTGCATTGTTTTGATATTGCTGTGGGTATATTGCTTTACTATTTTGTAATATAAAGGAAAAAGTAAAAAGAGGTCTTATACTGTTCACCCCCCCCTCTCAGTATAAGCTTGTGTTCTTCAAAGAGCCCTTCGACAATTAGGATGGCTATCAAGAGATAGCCTACATGGGGCCTCATGTAGAACATCACCTGATTCCATTAGGTAGAAGTGAAGGATTCTTTATGTACAATAGTGATGATGAGGATGCATATGGAGAGAGCCTATTTGGGACCTCACCTACTTAATGTTATCATAATGGGGCCCCACCTATTATACTGCTAAGGAGATGTACAGAGAGATTAATCTCCATCCTTGCCTTAGGGGAGGGCCACCAAATCTTAATGTGATTTATCATATAGTATTTCCTAATCTGCCTACGTATGCGGAGCTCCTTGAGCCCAGTGATCCCATTCGATAATCTATTCATAGACCGGATCTAGAGATCCCCATACCCCTTGAACCACATCTCAAGGATAGAAATTTTGCTAATGTAGAGTCACGTGCATGTGGTCTTGGAGACATGATCCATTCCATCAACATGGTATCCATTGATTTGACCACTCCACTCCATAATCTAGTCGATCCATCCAAACTATTGCATCTAAATGTAGATGCTATTGATTGGGATCATGTTGATTCACCTCTAGAGCCTAAAGATTTCTTCCCTAATGAAGAGATATTGCAACCTTTCCATTTTGTGCCAGGTTGTGCACATGATGTCTATCATGTTGAGGATGCTTTCAATGCGGAACCTATAAACCTAGCAAATGGAATCCACTTGATCCCTATACCTCATCAGCTTGAGGAGGGATCCCATATGTTAGTAGAGGAAACCTTCGAAGTGGATATCAGTAATGATCCCACTAATCCAATGAAGGTTAAATTTGGAGAAATTTTAACTCCTGATGAGCATGCCAACCTCATCCCTCTACTAATAGAGATACCTACTCTCTTTGCTTGGACTTATAAGGATATGTCGGGTCTAGATCCAAAATTGGTTACTCATAACCTTTTGCTAGATCTATCAAAGAAGCCAATCAAGCAAAAACTTAGGAAGATGCATCCAACAATAGCCTTAATGGTGAAGGATGAATTGCAGAAGTTGTTGGATATAGAGTTTGTCATCTCCATAGACTATCCAGAATGGGTATCCAACATGGTGCCTGTAGGAAAACCTGATGGAAGGATCCGTATCTATACGGATTTTAGAGAGCTAAATAAGGCAACACCAAAGGATTCATTTTTATTGCCAAATATCGATGCTCTTGTAGATGCAACTTTAGGTCATGAGATGCTCTCCTTAATGGATGGTTTTTTTGGTTACAATCAAATTTGGATTAAGCCCGAAGACCAACATAAAACCATATTCATAATGCCATGGGGGACATTTTGCTACAAAGTTATGCCATTTGGTCTTAAGAATATTGGTGCCACATATCAATGGGCTATGACATATATCTTTCATGACTATATGCATAAGATCCTAGAGGATTACATTGATGACTTGTTGGCCAAGTCATTATTGCGTTCTGAGCATGCAGAGGTCCTGAGGAATGTCTTCGATCACTTGATAGAGCATAATGTCAGGTTGAATCCTAAGAAGTGTGTATTTGGCGTAACTTTAGGAAAGCTATTAGGATTCATCATTTCAAAATGAGGCATCAAAGTTGACCCAACAAAGTTCAAGGCTATTTTAGAAATGCATCCCCCCACAAACATCAAGGAATTAAGAAGCCTTCAAGGCAAAGTAGCATCCATAAAGTGATTTATCGCACAATTATCGGATAAATATTGACCCATGAATCAACTACTACATAAGGGGGTCCCATTCAACTGGGACAAGGACTATCAAGCAACCTTTGTAGATATTAAGCAATACCTGGTGATGCCGCTAGTGCTAGCTCCACCAAGGCCAGATGTGCCATTTTTGCTATATATATCGGCAACTAACTTTGCACTAGGAACCATGTTAGCCCAAAAGAATGTGCAAGACAAAGAACAAGCCATATATTATATTAGCCAAACCTTGGTGAGTTATGAGCTAGGATATGCATACGTTGAAAAGTTGTGTTTAGAAGTAGTGTTTGCTACAAAGAAATTATGACACTATATGTTGAGTCATACGACATATGTCATATCAAAACAAAATCCTTTGCAGTATATGATGAGAAAGATATATCATAATACACGTATTGCAAAGTGGATCATGCTACTGACAAAATTTTATTTGGAATTCATAAGCCAAAATTCCATTAAGGGATAAGTCATAGCTAATAAACTAGCTGAGGTGCCTCTCGAAAATAGTAGGCCCCTCACCATAGAGCTTCTCGATGATGCGGTTTTTACCTTATCAGAAGCACCCAAATCCAAGGAACCAGAAAACAAAGCCGATATGACCATGTTATTTGATGGTTTGAAGTGTGAGCAAGGGGGTGGTGCATAAATAGTGTTTTTCACGTCATAAGGTGCTCCAATGCCCTTGTCGTTCAAGTTGGACTTTCCTTGCACTAACAATAATGTTGAATATGAAGCCCTAATTTTGGGTCTCCAAACAACTATCACCATGAATATAAAAAGGCTAAATATATTTGGTGATTCTCTTCTCATTGTTAACCAAGTTAAGGGATTATTTCAATGTTGATGTCCGGTATTGAAATCTTACAAGGATCTTGTTGATATTTATCTAGCTTAACTGGAATGGTATGACATCGAGGCAATCCCTAGTTCATCAAATAGATTTGTAGACACAATGGTATCTTTGGGATCTCTAATCCCTTAGAATCCATCTACCGATTTCACTACCATCCATGTAAAAATGTTATCACATTATGTTGTGCAACATGAAGCATTGGATAATAAAGAGTCAATCAACATGATTAACGTAGAATCAAACCATGAGTGGTTCTATAGAGCCAAAGAATTTCTCAAGAAAGCATCCTAGGGGTCTTTGATATTGTAGTATCCGATGAGGAGTGGTACTACCATTCACCACAGGGTTGTTGTCCAATCTGCATTTGCAAATGTAGAACCGTAGGGGGAACATGTTGTCTTGTCAGTCGAGGCTGAAGCTTATCATAACTGGACGTCACAGATACATGACTTCCTTAGACTTGGTGTAATCCCTCAGGGATTATTGTGTGCCACAAAATACACATTTAAATAGAAAGCGATAAAGTATGTCTTGTTAGTAGATATCTTGTACTGTAGAAGCTATGATGGAGTTCTCCTTCATTGTCTTGAGCCCCAAGAGTCATCTTGGGCAATTTTACAAGCTCATGATGGTACGTGTGGTGGCCATTTTAGTGGCATGGCTATCGTCAAGTGCATCCTTTGTATGGGTTATTATTGGCCCACTATGGAGAAGGATTGCAATGTGTATGTCAGGAAATGTGTTAAATTCTAGCATCATGCTAATCTTATGCACCTGCCATCATAGGCCTTACAACCCATTCAAGTGGCTTGGCCATTTGCTCAGTGGGGACTTGATCTCATTGGTAAGATCTCTCCTCCGTCATCAGGCCAACATACTTTTATTATTATGGCTACTGAGTATTTCACTAAGTGGGTGGAAGCCATTCCCTTAACAACGACAATTGGAGCGCGTATTGCTGAGTTTATACTCACCAATATCATTAGTCATTTTGGGATACCATCCAAGATAATTTTGGATAATGGAACGTCATTTAAGAACAAAATTATGAGAGCTTTGACATCTAAGTATAGAATCAAACATAGTTTTGCAACTCCATATTATCCATAAGCAAATGGGCAAGTTGAAGCTTCAAATAAGATAGTGGTCTCCATATTGAAAAATATGGTACAAGAGCACCATAAAGATTGGCACATCCAGTTGCCCCTTGCATTATGGGCTTATAGGACTAGTATTTGGACACCCATTGGGGCAACTCCATTTTCACTGGTATATGGCGCTGAGGCCATTATGCCCTTAGAGTTGGAAATTCCAACGCTGTGCATTGCATTGAAAGAGTTCATCGATGATGACACCACATGGAAAGCTCACCTAGATCAATTGATGCTACTTGATGAACGTTGTGTGAATGCCCTTGAGCACCTCCATGTTTATCAAGAGTGCTTAAAATGAGCTTACAATAGCAAATTCCATCTAAGAGACTTTGAGGTTGGTGATCTTGTGCTGAAAGAGAACCAACATAACTCAAATTTATTGCCAAAAATATGAGACAAATTTGCGGCTAACTGGTTAGGTCCTTATATGATCTTAGAGAATATTGGACCTAGGACATATCGCTTGACATCGCTTGGAGGAGTTGAAGAGCCTGAACCTCTCAATATCCTTCATCTTAAAGCGTTCTATGCCTAAGAACCATAAAAGGCTCCAAAGGCATCTGTAAGCCCTTTGGTCATCTAGAAAAGGCTCCAAAGGCATATGTAAGCCCTTTGGTCATTCAAAAAAGGCTCCAAAGGCATCTGTAAGCCCTTTTGTCATTCATAAAAGGCTCCAAAGGCATATGTAAGCCCTTTTGTCATTCATAAAAGGCTCCAAAGGCATCTATAAGCCCTTTGGTCATTCATAAAAGGCTCCAAAGGTATCTGTAAGCCCTTTGGTCATTCAAAAAAGGCTCCAAGGGTTTCTCAAACCACTTGGTCAATCCCAAAAGGCTCCAAGGGTTTCTCAAAACCGCTTGGTCAATCCCAAAAGGCTCCAAGGGTTTCTCAAAACCGCTTGGTCAATCCCAAAAGGCTCCAAGGGTTTCTCAAAACCTCTTGGTCAATCCTAAAAGGCTCCAAGGGTTTCTCAAAACTGCTTGGTCAATCCCAAAAGGCTCCAAGGGTTTCTCAAACTGCTTGGTATATCCCAAAATGCTCGAAGGGTTTCTCAAAACTGCTTGGTCAATCCCAAAAAGCTCTAATGGGTTTCAAAATCCCTTGGTCAAAATGTTAAAATCCATAAAAAAATTGGAAAAATATCAAAAATAAAAAACATTTGCATTTCATGTTGCAACCAGTGCATTTCATTTGCATCATTGCATTGCATTTCATTTTGCATTTCATATTTGCATTGCATTAGGCATATTCATCCGTCGTACTTGCATTGGAATAAATTGTGTTTACAATTTGACAAATGACACCACGTTTGTGTTTCAATCATGCATCTATGCACTATATTTTTCATCCATTTATCACCCTTGTGAGTAATTGTGTTTTTCAACACAACCCCAATTGTTGCTATGAAGAATATACTAGGGTTTTCCGGTCATTCAACCATACCTAGAGGTCTTC
The DNA here is from genome assembly GCA_028583015.1 of Wollemia nobilis. Lineage (NCBI taxonomy): Eukaryota > Viridiplantae > Streptophyta > Pinopsida > Araucariales > Araucariaceae > Wollemia > Wollemia nobilis. The sequence goes on along the minus strand of JAQPPZ010017240.1, from coordinate 1,191,143 downwards.
TCAAGAGTTGATAGAAATCTTGCTTTGCTTTTGTAGTTGAGGTCTAGTTAGTATAGCCCTTAGCATATCATAATCCTATCACTAATCAATAAATTAAATAATCCTAATAAGGACTAGGGGAAGATGAAAGCTACGAAGCAGGACCAGGTATCCTGAGGTGAAAATATTTATTCTTGCTTATCCCCCTATGCGAATGGTTTGGGACATGTGGGCAATTGGCAAAAGGACAGGTTTACTCCCTACCCATATAAATCCCTTGCTTACAAATGAAGGAGCAATATCCCAGAGTGATATCCCAGATCAATATCAAAGATTGATATCCCCTATCGATATCCTAGATCGATATCCCAAATTGATATCTCAAAGTCAAAATCCCCAGTATTCAAATCAAAGTTCAAATCAAGATCAAATGAAGATCAAAATCAAGTTTAGATTCAAATCAGTATCAAATCCCTTGCTCAAAAATAAAGTAAAAAATAAAAAATGATTATTATCACTAAAGTACAAAATAAATAGTGATTTTTGTCACTATATATGAGAAAGTATCCCAAAAAATTGAAGAAAAGAAGGGGGTGAACTTGAATCCCTGGAATTTCCAGCACTATTGTACCTTACGCATGATGATATGTCTGATGCACTAGCATTTTGCTTATGTGCAGAACCAATTTTGAATGTGGAAGAGCTAGCTTCAGGTGTCCTGTATCGCCTAGTGGTCTAGTCCAACTAAAATCTAAACTTGGGATTGGGTAAGACATTTACAGACCCCCGATATTAGTAATGGGCTAAAAGAATCCTGCTTGACATTGGGGTATGCTTATGCCTTATCAAATATACTCACTTGCACACATAGGGATAATGAACAGTTAGGGCCTATCATAGCGAAAGCCTTATGTTTCATAAGTTTAGTATGGTTAGTATACAACTTTTGATAAGTCAACTAGGGTGTTTGAGTCTCATGGAAAACCTCAAAAATTCCCAAATAGCAACAACCAATTTTCAATGCAATCATCAAAATATCAATTTCTTTTATGAGAGTTTGTTTATTAGAACTATTTGTAATATATGTTAGATACCGGATGGATGTCAGAAATGATGTTTAGACGACCACTGACTATGTTACCTATATTCTTTTAATTTACAAAATATTATGAACATAAAACAATACATCATTGCATCTCACATATGGGTGTACTATCTTTCACAAAAATATAAAGCAACTACAATCCATGATTGTTATACATTCTATGGTGTCATCCATTAGATTGATTAGAACTCATATTGCATACATTATGTTTTAAGTGATTAAAGCATACATGTCCATTTTCATAAACACATTATCAAAGAAATAAAGAAATACATGCAATACATACATGGCATAAATTATGTCATAGCAATATAAATTAAATGCATACAAGTAAAGCAAAGTATACATGCATTTAACATAAACATCGCATCCATATGCATCCATCATAAGTAGTACATCTACATACATAACTCATAGCATCTAATCATCTATCTCATATCTAGCTAGTGCATGTCATCCATACATCACATCATATAGCATCTAATCAATAACACATTGCATCCATATGCATAACATAAAACATAAAATACCAAAAATAAAGTACACATGTAATGAGATGAATTGTCATATCATATATATATGTGTGTGTGTGTGTCAAATGTACATCATAGTGGGGTACATCAAAATACCCGTAGGCTACATATGTGTAGGTCCTCGACCTTACACTAAAAAATGGTACAATAACATCTCTAAGATCAGTACTAGATAGGGCCTACACCCTCAGTCTGTGAGGCACCACCATCACCTCCACCATCCCTATGGGTCCTCCGTGAGCTGGTACCATGAGTCCTATCAGACCTATGCATCCTGTGGCTAGAGCTAGCTGATGACTACCCTGTCTCCCTGGTCCTAGTCTGGTGTGACCCTGTGGTAGTGGTCCTCTCTAGAACCTACCCACCTAGCAACCTGATGATGCCCTCCAGCTAGGCATTACGGGCTACATCCATTGTGTGCCACTCATTACCCTCCTCCATGAGGGTATGTAGCCTCTTGATCTCCACCATAGGATCAAAATCTATTGGCACTAAAGTATATGGTACTACAAGAGGTGCCATGATAGCCTATGAGGATGAGGGATCTCCCCTCGCCACCCTGAGTAGGTCTTGCTCTAGGGTCACTACACCTAGTTGTGCCTATGATAGATCATGCTTGCCAGTGATCTGCCTAATATGAGTGTCTATTGTGGCCACCTATTCTTGGAGAGCTACCCTCTCCTCCTCGTATCCATGCCACTACCTCTGACCATGAGCTAGCTTCACCTCTAGAGTGGCGATCGAAGTGTCCCTATGTAGGAGTTGGATGTGGAGTCTCCCAACCTGGCTCTAGATGTCGGCAACCTGTGCTCTCAGCTACCCTACCTCACTATCTGGAGGTACCTCACCCTCCTCGGAGGCCTCCTCCTTTACCTCTACCTGTGGGCCCTCCTCTGTTGTGGCCCCTATGCCCCATGTGCCCTCTATCCTCTGGCGGGTCCTATGCCCATGAGGATCCACCTCTGCACCTTCTCTACCCTCAGTCACAAACTCATCAGCTAGTCGGTCTAGTGGACCCTCTCTATGCCACTAGAAGTCTGACCACCAGCCATTGTAATCTATAGTAGTGCCTGCATTTGCCAAGCCCGACTCTTGAAAGTTATTGTCAGCATCCCCTAGTGGAGTAACTTAGGGCCAGGTCAGGTCTCTCTCTAGGACTAGGTATCTATAGATGGTAGGCATATCTAGGACATCATGTTGGATCCCAAACTACCTCAAGACATGAGAGTAGAATTGGTACTCACGTATATCAGCCTTTCAGTCGATGATCCACCTATCTCTATGCACCCAACATAGGTATCTATATGCCTCTATATAGGGTGGGTATTCCATGTAGGGTCACCATCATATCTGCTCGGGGTGAAGCTGTGCGAAGCAACCAATATAGTGATCTAGATCTCCTACGTGAGACCTACTCCTAAATCCCTCCTGCTCCTAGGGCTAGCAGGTTACATAGCATTGTCGCTCAGTAGGAATGGTAGTGATCTCCAAGGGTAAATCAATGGGGCACTCTATTAGAATGTGCTACTAGATAAGGATGCTACAGCCGATGCCCACTATACTACAACACATGATCTGATATAGTTCATGGTAGAGCTATGTAAGAAGAGTGCTCCCCCAAGCCAGAATGAGAGGCCACATGGTCGAACTCACCATAACCTCCCTGGTCCTAGCTAGGAGGTTCTAGGGGAACCTCACACTTGAGGAGTCCAGGAGGACTATCTAAATGATAAAATGCATAAACACAACCTCCTGCTGTGAGAAGAATCTAGCCTAGAACCACTCCTCGACATGGATGCCTCCATGGTCGATGTGACCCTACGTGTCATGGCTCCACTAGCCAAAGATAGCATCAAAGATTGTCTTCCTCACCATGGTAGGAGAGGAGGTGATGGCCTCACCATCAATAGGTAGGCAGAAGATGCGGTAGACATCCTCCAGAGTCACAATCATTTCACCCATCGATAGGTGAAATGTGTTGGTCCGCGCATCCCAATGATGGGCCAAAGTAGTCAAGTAGGACTGGTCAACTTTGATGGTGGGGAGGTCCAAGACATAGCCAAACCCCACCATAACAAACCAAGCCCACTCCACGTTAGTGAGAGTGCGACGCAAGTTGCGAAGGAGATTGGTCTCCCTCGCTCTGTTAGTCAAGGCCTGAGTGAAAGTAATAAAATAAAAACAAGAAGAAAAATAATTAAAAATTGACTAAAAAATGACAAACAAATCATAAAAGCTCATCAAAACAAAAAAAAACATGCAAAAATATGATAAAAAATTTCAAGAAAAATCAAAAGAGCATTTCAAAAATGTATTAAATGGCATTAATTGCCCAGAAAATTAAAAATAAAAATAAAAATTTTGAAAAATTTTCTAAAAATTGTGGACCGCGGGTTGGAACCACGGTCGACGCAACGGTCAAAAAAGTGATCGTTGGGATTTAAATCCCACCATGGTTGACAGTCGCGGTCCCCAATTTGCCAATTGGGAGCCGTGGCTGCCACCCATGGCTAAGGAGCGAGACCCTTTTCGGGCCCCATCCTCCCCAAAATAAGCCCTAAAAATTAAAACCCACCCCCTAAACTAACCTATGCTAAACCTAACTAGGGTGAGGTTCATTACCGATAGTTTAATGTGGTTCATTTACCCATTACTTAGTGTGGTTAATTTTAATCCGGTAATTAGGTGCGTGGTCTCGATTTTTGAGTTACCTTAGTGGCACCGGCTCCTCCACTAGTCGAGGCCTCCAGTTGGTCCACCATTGGTGTGGAATATACGAAATTGGTCAAGTTTTTGGTAGCGTCTCGGGTCCAATTTTACTGTTTACCTCTCAGAGCTCTCAAGTTTTCTGTCAATGTCAGGTAAATAATGAAATTTTCAAATGTCAAAACCTTATATATATTTTTCGAATTCGGGTCGGCCCGTGGCTGACAACCGTGGTCCCCGAATTAGGGTTTTGTGACCGTGGCTTAGAGCCATGGTCAAGGAAATTGCCCGCATCTGACAGATGCGGTCAGCAAGCTATAATAAATACTCAAAATTCCCATCGTGGAGAGCCTTAAAAGGTCAAATTAAAAATTTTCATCAGACCAAAATTGCTATAGAAAATATAAAATAAGTAGAATAAGCCAAACAAAGCACAACGACATTGGAAAATGTCATCATAAGGTAAAAATAGAATAACTGGCTAAGATTATAAAGTACATTCAACCGAGGTCATCGCTATGGAAATCCTTTCTTTGAGCACCGCACCTCCCAGCCAATAATTCAAAAACATTCAAATAAATTCAAAATTAACAAAAAAATCAGATAACATTAAAAGTCAAATGTGCCTCGTATTTAGTCATTTACCCTATACACTTGGTGGTTGCAGCGACTTGCGATCCATGCAATCCAAAAATATGAGTAAATTACCATAAGGAAATTTGGGGCAAATCCATCATCGTGGAATTGCATGCTTCATTTTAATCCCCAAGAAGGCCTTGATGGTCGGACTACTCTAAGGGAATGAGATATTCATCATAATTCTCCTATGATATTTTTAGCAGATCATAAAACAATATGATTCAACACATGCCTAATTGGAATTGTCTTCATTTTGATTCCCTAAGAAGGCCTTCGTAGCTGGACCGCTCCATGGGATAGAAATAGACAATTACTATTAATAGTTGCAATCATGGCTGATTAGGCCTTGCCAAGTATTAAAATGCTAAATCTTAATTTGTTCAAGATCATTCATAGTGGTCAAGCGACCTCATCACTTCATTTAATTGTCATTACCCTCATCGACTCGTCGCTTGAGGGGGTAGTCATAATATCAAATCATAATCAAAGTCAATAGAAAATCCCTTGATCGTAGATCCCTTGATCTTGTCAAAATTGTGTTTGTCTTACGAATCATTGCCAAAGACTATCATAAGCTTACCCTTCTGCTAGGGAAAAAAGCATATATGATAGTTTATTTGTAGCTCTCCTCCTTTCGGTTATATAGGCCTAAATCCTATTGTAGCACCAAAGCTACCCAAATGTCTGATGACGAGTGCAAACCCTTTCAAATTTAAGCCTTCCAGTTGGAAGCAATAATTCTAGGATGTGCGTCCTCTTTGCAGGACTTGGGCATCTAATTTTGATCAGACTAATGATCATCATCCAACCTACGACATAATTTTAGGAGGTCTATTTTTTCTCAGCGTTGTTCGATCTCATAATGCATCTCAAAAGGGGCATCTGTAGACACCTAAAACATGTCATGTCAATGCGACTACTCATATGGGATATGTTAGAAGACCATATGGAAGACCTTGGACAGATACCAAGGTATAGCAATGGTTTTTACCACTCAATTTGGGTACCTTTACCTAGTTAGTGCTAGCCGTTGTTGACACCCATGGTTAGTAGTGCTGACCACGCTTGTCAGTCGTGGTTAGGACTCAAAGATAGTTGGCCTTCATCTGACCCAAAATCAGTTGCAATGACCAATTGGTTATGGATTGGAGCAGTTTGAGTGAGGAAGGTTCTAGATCCTTCCATCTAACAAGCTCAACCATCCAATATTGATCCAAGCTCCTTCAGGAATCTACCCCTAGCCCTTGGCAATTGCTATATAATCCCCCTATAAATTGGGGAAAAGAGAGAGAAGCATAATCAATTGAGCAACGAAACCCTATTGAATTGCATACTAATTCACATTGTAGACACCTAAAATGCATCATGTCGAGGGTGACTACTCATATGGACATGCTAAAAAACCATATGAAGGATCTTGGATAGACTCCAAGATAGAGCAGTGGTTCTAACCACTCAATTTAGGCATTCTAGCCTAAGCAGTCTGAACCGCAGCCTAGACCTACGGTCTCCAGTCTGAACCGCGGTTGACACCTGCGGTCTGTAGTCTGGACCATAGTTGTGACCTACGGTCTGAACTAGAGTTTAGTTAGGCCTTCCATCCGAGCCAAATCGGTTGGAATGACCAAGAGATCTAGAAGGAGGCAGTTGGAGGATGGAAGATTCCAAAGGCTTCCATCCCAACTATCCTAACCAACCTTCTTGGTCTTGGCTTCTCCATGAAGCCACCCCTAGCCCTAGGGGCATGCTATAAGTACCCCCCATTTTTCAATAGGGAGGAGAGGATGGAAGAGAGATAATTTGTATAGTGAAGCGCTGGTGAATTATCAAGCGAGCTAATTGATCAAGAGAGCAACGAAGCCCTGTCAAATTGCATAATGACCTTGTGCATTTGAGAGCCCCTTTGCTATCCATTCAAAGACCAATTAGCCATGGATGCCCTAGGTGCCTAGGAGGATCAAGAAACGCAAATCCGGGTGAATGAAGGCCCTTCACAATGATTTGACCACCAAATATATCAGAGGACGACAAAGGTGACCCTTGAACATCAATTTGGACAAGGAGGTCAAGCCCACTGCCCCTAATTCTGAGGGCAAACACATCAGAGGTCAAACCATGGTTGTCAGCCATGGTTTACAGTGCAGACCGCCCCTCACAGCTATGGTTTGCAATAGGTTAGATATCACCTTACTCAGTTTGCTTTTTACCGCATAGATTAGTCATGTTAGTCTTTTCATAGGTTTAATTGCATTTTTAGAGAAACTCTGACCATAGGAATTAGGCATTTTATGCGTTGTAGTGGGTAGGAGTATATTGGATATTTTTGATGTTTTATTGCTTCTAATTCGATATTTGTTCAATGCATCATGTGCTTATTCATGTCTTGTATGTTGTAGTATAATTCTTGATACGATTAGAATAGCTTAAAACCTTTCTTTATGCTTTCTTGTTTCATTAGTTTAATGGTATTTACATGTATGATTCTTTAAAGGGCCTCATCACGAGAGGCTATCAATCTCTGTAATCGTGCACTGTTGTTTCTTGTTCGTAGGGAGACAGGTGCAGAAAGGAGCCTATATCATAATCCTTCCACATCGCGGAGAAGGGGGTTAGCTCTACCCCAAGGCAGTTTGTGAGTAATCACCGGAGCAACGTACAAGCGTGCCTACCCTATTGAGGGCATTGGCAATTGTAAACATCTGTATCATCTTTGGAGTGACCCTGAGGGGGCATTTTTGTAACCCGAGATCCTTTGAAATATCAATACAAGAAAAATTTGCATTAGTTGGCTTTCTTTGTTCGATTTGTGCATTTTTGTGTGGATCTTTGTGTTTTACGATGGTATAGATCAGTACACTAGATGGGCGAGCGCTTCGCGGTTACGTCAGATGGCGATCACGATGGAACCCCACAATTTTAGCCTTGAATTCTGACTATTCTTGGCTTTTTCTTTCCATAGGTGCTAACCGCAACTTTTAGCTATGATTATTTTTTGGCCCACGGTTGTAACCTGCGGTCTCCACTGCAGCCCATAGGTCGGACCTACGGTTCACAGAGGAAGAAGTAGACAACAAGGAAATCAATGGGCAACAGAGCAAGAGCTGAGGTAGGTCCCAATTTCACCTTTTGTATTGAACTTTCTGCTCTACATCTTTCCAGAGATCATCGAATCGCTGCAAATTAGGAATAAAAATATAAGGGGTCAATGAACAAGTCCTAGTTTGTGTTCGATTTCCATTTAGTGGAAAGGCATTGTTGGGAATAGCGGACCTCTGAGTGTAGTCTACCCCTAAATACAATGACCTTGATAAATATTGTGTGTCGTTTGTATGCTTGAGGTCCAATCAGTGGCCATGTCATTATAATTGCATCGTCAAAATATCATGTAGGACATTAGCATGCATTATTTCTGAACTTGAAACGTTCCTTCCTTTTTTCATGTACATCATGTAGGAATGGTCATTATGCTCTATGATGCATTTGTCATTTTTGCAAAATAAAAGGAACCACACACACCATGTATCATCTAAACATCAGTGGCGTTGGGCTCTCACATCCAACCCGCTTGATTGAGATCAATAGTGGATGTCATTACCACTTGGTTGGCTCATTTGAAATTGTATTATCGAGACCCGCTCATTGCCAAGGCCGACCCAAGAACTATCCTATCCATGCAAAATAGCACGCACTCTTCTTTGAAAGGGTGTATCATTATGCATGGTGTGTTGGGTGAGGGTTGGTAGTACCTATGCTACTTCATTGAGTATGGATGTCATTACCATATTCGGCTTGTGTGAGTATATAGGTGAAAGCCAATTTAACTGAGTTTAAAATCCAATAATATTTCAAAACATGCGAGAGTTTCTAACACTGATACAACACATCTAAAAACAACATCAAATAGTTTAGGGCTCACAATCAAACATTTAAAAGAGATAATCACCATTTTTTTACATTGTTTGCATAATAAAATACATCTAGATGTCAAGAACACAAATGGTGAACACACGGGGTGATCGGCAAAGGTCTAGGACCGATGCCCATGATCAACCCCCAATTGGTTCACAGTAGCATGTGTCGAGTCCTCATACACATGAGCAAACCGAATGATGTTCGGCTAGCATTAGAGGTGACAACTCGACACGAGGAGATCCCATTGAGTGGACCCCCGATAGAGGAGCTTCAGTACACTCCTCTAGACACAGGACTGAGCGTGGAGCTTCTTAGCACAAGGATGCTCTACCCCAAGGCCATTATCGAGACCGCACTACATGCACATCCATGGGATCGATCGAGGAATATGTGGTGCAGGGGACCAAGTTGGTTCCCATATGCACTAGGTCCATAGGAGGTTCTAACCCTCCACCATCAGAGTATAGATGAGTTAGAGATCTACCCATTTAGGGGCAAGAGGATAGGCTCGCTTTCGAGCATAGGTCCACCCATACTCCCGTGCGTGGCTCACCATGCAAGATCACCATTGATATATCAAAGGTGGGAGCTAATGGAACACCACCACATGAGCGATGGAGGTCTAGATAGCTAGATGGTCTAGGTAGTGTTCTTGAGCAGCTAGGCTGCAAGCCTATAGCTCCGCCCACTCGTGCTCCGAGTGAGCATAGTGACAGTTGTATCAAGATCACTAGAGAGCATGGAGAGGCTTCTAAGCACCCTCATATCACACGTCCACCATCCACACATCTGTCTTATGGGTACAGAACCCATAAGGTAGCTCACATAGAGCACGCATACTAGAGGCCTCCTACGGCCGACCAGATCGATAGATCACATAGACTGGTGTTCGAGCAAAGATGTCAGCTACTCCAAGATCAATTGGATGATGCTCGCCTAGAGAGGCAGCATATTGAAGATGAAAATATTCAAGCACAAATGCTCTTACGATAGATATTATATGAGTAGCGCATGCACGAAGAGCATATTCTAGCCTAGAAGGAGCACATAGAGCAGGAGGATCGGCTAGCCAGGGCTGGCCTATACCCTTCCGAGGAGCATAGAGAGCGTGTGCATAGAAGGGTTGTGTCCCTAGCCAATATGCATGAGGAGCGAAGAGACGCTCGTACTCATGTCAGTGCCCAATAGAGGGAGCGACTGCCATCACTCAATGATCTAAGACAAAGGTAGCATGAGCACATAGATGCAGACAAATACGATCATGGGTACCCTGAGAGTTGTCGAGTTGATGAGGAGGAAGAGCCATGTCCTCCACCTCCCTCGAAGAAGACGTTACCTCCTAGACCACCTCCACGGCAGCTTAGGGAGGAGGACTTTTTATCTTCTAAGGTGTACAAGGTTTTGGTCGATAAGGTCAAAGCAATAGAGAGGCAAGGCACGGCTATGCAAAATCCAACATTGAGGAAGATACACAATGAACCTCTAGACCCCTCGGTGCCTACACCTCCATATCCTGAGCATTTTGATATGCCTCGATTGGAAAAATTCAAGGGTGATGAGGATGCACAAGAACATGTTACGAGTTTTCTGGACGCTTGTTTCCAGATAGAGAGTCAGGATGCCTTGTTGTTGTGCACTTTCATTATGACACTTTTTTGCCCGGCCCGAGAGTGGTTCAACCAGCTGAAGAAACATAGTATTACTGGTTTCGAGCAGTTGGCCGATGCATTTCTTGAATGCTATTCATTTGGCATCAAGAAATAAGCCAACCTTTTCTATTTGGCTATGCTAGCTCAGCATGACGACGAGCCCATCGAGCAATACAAAAAGAGATGGCGTAGAATAATGGCAAAGCTACCATTCCCTATTCCTATGGCTGAACTGACCCGAATGTTTACAAAGAGTTGTGCCAAGCACATCTCACTACTGTTATAGCTATAGTAGTACCCTACATTCAAGGAAGCTATGGCACAATCCAGGGTGATCGAGGACATCAAGTTGCAAGAAGGCAGCTTGAAGCTCAAGACCAAGAAAGAGGGGTTTAAAAAGAGTACTACGAAACAATAGGGCAAGCAGACCCATGTGAATCAAGTAGTGCTAAATCTCGAAGGAGAAGACAAGGGATAGTAGAAGCCTAATTATCAGGCTCAACCTCCTCCTACGCGTTACGAGACACACAAAAACAACTATAAGGGCAAAAACAAAGAAGAGCGCCCACCTCGCCAGTTCACACCCTTGATGGAATCGATGACTTTGATTTTTCATCAACTATGCGAGGCCAAGGCCATACAATTGCTTGAGGTCAAATTAGTAGATCCGAATGTGCCAAAGTCAAAGTGGCATCAAGACAATTTGTTCTGCATATTCCACAGAGCGAAAGGCCACGACATCGAGACATGTTGGTCCTTCAAACACATCATGCATAACATGATAGAAAAATGAGATCTGGTAATACCAGGCAACCCATAGGTGCCCAACAATAGAAACATGGGGATTTTCAAGAATCCATTACCTAATCATGAGGTGCCTCATAACAATGTTGGCCAGGTCAATCAAGTGCGAATCGAACCACCTACCCAAGGGTTCGTAGGCATGGTCAATGTTGTTACTAGACACGGGAGATATGATCAACCAAATTGACCTTGTGCTCCCATTAGAATACAAGCTACGTCGGATCAACGGCCAGCTCAAAACATTCCAGGCCCACCAGCTAGACCGATGGTGACCATAAGGAGCAAGTTAGTTCAGAACCTACAGACAGCTCCTATGAAGTTGTCAATATATGAGCTTATTCAATAGTCCCCTAGACATAGGGAGACTCTTATGGACATTTTGAGGTCCATTGAGGTACAATCCCAAGATGCCCATGCATTTACAAATTTTGTGGGACATGTACAATAGTGTCAAGAACCCACGATACAATTTTATGATCATGAAGTGAAGATGGTTCCTACTATTATGACTGACCCACCACTGCATATTATCACGTGTGTTAACCACATGCCTTTCAAAAGGGTCTTGATCGACACTGGGTCCTTGATCAATATAATCACGACCAAGGCATTGAGCCACCTCAAGTTACCCAAGTCACATATTGTGCCTACCACCTTTATGTTGAGAGCATTTAACGATGCGCTATGCTCAATGGTTGGTACAATTGTTCTACTTATTCAGGTGGGACTCAAGACCATCTCTGTGATGTGTCACATGATAGAGGGTGCCATGCAGTACAACATTCTACTCGGGAGGCCTTGGATTCGTGAAATGCGTTGCATCCCCTCTATCTTGCATCAGTGTGTGAAATACATTCATGAGGGACAAGTTCACGTAGTGTCCTTGGACGAAGAACCATTCAAGTTCATGAACTTAGCAGATTTGCCTAGGGGTTTTGTACTCCCATCAACGCACTTGGATATCTGACTTGTCTCGTTGGTTAAGATTCCAATAGGAAAACTAGCAGCCCATGCTCAACCATCGACATCTGTGTCACACAGATCTAAGCATACAACTACAACTTCTCTAAAGTTGACTGCATCGATGATGCACCGACAAGTCGAGAAGCTAAAGGTGAAATTGGGTGAGAAAGTGGAAAATCATGTGCCCAGACCAGTCGCCAATGAGACTCCCACTCCCATGGATGTGGAAGAACCTCAAGACAAATTCGAGGAGGCACCTTAGCCTGCTTCACCTGCATCTTCAGCAAGGTCATCTGCATCGCAGGTGACCGTTCATCTGGCCAACACATGGTTGGGTGAGTATCTTGTGCAAAATGTTACTTTCGGACCTATCCTAAAAACTACACAAGAGATGGGCCGACCGCATGCCCATTGATTTTTGATTGGATCTATAGTGTCATTGGGTGAGCCACCCAACCAAACAAACTTTGTCTACGTAGGGTTGGATCAAGCGCCCACCAGAATATCCATAGATGAGGACGATGACGAGCCATTCACTATGAATGTGTGCTATCTATCCAACCCAAAATACACCATGCACATTTTTGAGTCGTATCATTGGCATGGGCGTGGCCTGGGTCTTTTTGAACAAGGACGCAGAACTCTGCTCGAACCTCATTATCAGTTAGCTACTGATAGGTTCAAGTTAGGGTTACAAGTATAGGGTCATGATGATTTGCTTGATGCATCCTTAGATCGCATGTACTTGAGTCTGGGGGACGATGTGGATTTTACTCCATATCACCCTGATCCTTCCAGCTATTGGAGGACTTGCCAGATGGTATCGTTTGTTACCATAGGGCCACCTGATTCATACCATGATGGGCCCTTAGAGGACAACCCCAAAGACAACCTAGGTAATCAAATCCATGGTGCTACCAATGACACTGGTATGCAGGGGCATGACCCCCATGTTGTAGGTGATCTCGAGTTAGGAGATCTTTGCGATGATGATGGAGAGGAGTCCACCTCCGAGATGAGTGGACCTAGTTATGATGCAGATGATGAGTCCTCAAACGATGATCAATCTGAAGAGGAAAGCAAGCTGACCTTTCTAGGTCTGGCGTTCATACGCCATCTGCTACCTATGGAACAAGTGGAAGAGACGAACGAGCACTTCATATTGGATAGTGATTATAAATATGAAATAAAGGAGGCTTACTTAAAGCCTCACCCAGTGGATCTCCCACTATGCACATAGACATAATAGAGTGGCCCATCCATGGTAGTGACCATAGTGATGTAGATGAGAGGACCGATTCCAGGCTCATGTATCCACAATATCTATTGCCTAGGGAATCAGAGCATGTTATGGAGGAAGTCCCTCCCAACATTGAGCACTTTGAGGAAGGAGTAGCACCAATTTATGCGATAGTATCATATATACGATCGTTCTATCGAATTTATCTGGATAGTGATGATAGTGATCACAGAATTAGATACATGGGACCACATCTGCCTAATCGCTCCTTAGAAGAGGGGGGAAGTGACGGATTGTATTTGTACAGTGATGATGAGGACTCGATGGAGATGGCCTATTTGGGACCTCACCACTTACGTAATAGGACTCCACCTAGAGGTCCCCCACCTATTACACCTACAGGTTTGCGTTGAGAGATTAATCTCCATCGTAGCCTGAGGGAAAGAAGAGAGCTCGAAGAGAGGTATCAGGAACTCTTTTTTGATCTGCCTACGTACGTGGAGCTCCTTGAGCCGAGAGATCCCATTATACAGCTAGTGCACTAGGAGGATCCAGTTATATAGGCATCCCATAGAGAGGATCCATTTGTGCCCATACCATCCGAGCCAGATCTCGGGTACGTAAGCTATGCTTCAGAGATAGAGTTTTGTCCGTGTGGTTTCAGAGATCAATTCCATTCCATCAATATGGTCTCCGTCAATTTGACCACTCCACTTTGCAATCCAGCAGATCCGTCCAAACCATTGCATCTGAACATGGATGCTATCGATTGGGATCATGCTGACTCACCAGTCCAGCCTAAAGATTTCTTCCCAAATGAAGAAATGCTACAACCATTTCATTTTGCACCAGGCTGTGCTCATGATGTTTGTCACACCGAGAATGCTTCCCAAGAGGAACATGTGAACCCGGTTGATGACATCCATCTAATTCCTATGCCTCACCAGCTTGAGGAGGGATCACATATGTCAGTAGAGAAAACCTTCGATGTGGATATCAATAAAGATCCCACCAATCCAAAGAAGGTTAGATTTGGAGAGAGTCTCACTCTGGATGAGCATGATAGCATCATCCCTCTACTGAAAGAGAGACCTGATCTCTTTGCTTGGACTTACAAAGACATGTCGGGTCTAGATCCAAAATTGGTTACTCATAACCTTTCGCTAGATCTGTCGAAGAAGCCAGTCAAGCAAAAACTCATAAAGATGCATCCAATAGTAGCCTTAATGGTAAAATACGAGTTGCAAAAGTTGTTGGACGTAGAGTTCATCATCTCCATCGACTATCTAGAGTGGGTCTCCAATATGGTGCCCATAGGAAAGCCATATGGAAGGGTCCGTATTTGTATGGATTTTAGATATCTCAACAAGGCAACACCCAAAGATTCATTTCTGTTGCCAAATATCGATGCTCTGGTAGACGCCACTGCAGGTCACAAAATGCTCTCCCTTATGGATGATTTTTTTGGATATAACTAGATTCGGATTAAACCCAAAGATCAGCATAAAACCATGTTCATAATGCCATGGGGGAAATTTTGCTACAAATTTATGCCATTCGGTCTTAAAAATGTTGGTGCCACATATCAGTGGGCTATGACATATATTTTTCATGACTACATGCATAAAATATTAGAATATTATATCGATGACTTACTAGCTAAGTCGTTGCTGTGAGCAGAGCATGCGGAGGTCCTAAGGAAGGTCTTCGATCACCTGATAGAGCACAATGTCAGGTTGAATCCTAAGAAGTGTGTATTTGGCATAACTTCAGGAAAACTCTTGGGATTCATCATTTCTAAATGAGGCATCAAAGTAGACCCAGCAAAGGTCATGGCTATTCTAGAGATGCATCCTCCCACTAATATCAAAGAACTAAGAAGCCTTCAAGGCAAAGTAGTGTCCATAAAGTGATTCATCACTCAATTATCGGATAAGTGTTGACCCATGAATCGACTACTACACAAGGGGGTC
Source organism: Wollemia nobilis (assembly GCA_028583015.1). NCBI lineage: Eukaryota > Viridiplantae > Streptophyta > Pinopsida > Araucariales > Araucariaceae > Wollemia > Wollemia nobilis. The sequence goes on along the minus strand of JAQPPZ010017240.1, from coordinate 1,175,640 downwards.
CCATTTTATTGGGACAAGGACTGCCAGACAGCCTTTTCTGAGATTAAGCAATACCTAGAAACACCACCAGTACTAGCTCCACCAAGGCCAGATGAGCCTTTTCTGCTATATATATCGACAACCAACTTTGCATTAGGGACCATGTTAGCCCAAAAGAACATGCAAGGCAAAGAGCAAGTCGTATATTACATCAGTCGCACCTTGGTGAGTTATGAGTCAGGATATGCATATGTTGAAAAACTTTGTTTAGAAGTAGTGTTTGCTACCAAGAAATTGCGGCATTACATGCTAAGTCATACCACATATGTTATATCAAAATAGAATCCTTTGTAGTACATGATGAGCAAGACATATCATAACACACATACTACAAAGTGGATCATGCTATTGACAGAATTTGATTTGCAATTCATCAGCCAAAAGTCCATCAAGGGACAAGTCATAGTTGATCAACTAGCTGAGGCACCACTATCCAACAATAGGCCTCTAACCATTGAGCTTCCAAATGATGCAGTCTTCGTAATATCTGAAGCTCCCAAACCCGAGGAACCAGAGAATAATGTTGATATGACATTGTTCTTCGACGGTTCAAAGTGTGAGCAAGGGGGTGGTGTAGGAATAGTGTTTTTCATGCCACAAGGAGCTCCAATGCCCTTGTCATTCAAGTTAGACTTTTTGTGCACCAACAATAATGTTGAGTACAAAGCCCTACTTTTGGGCCTCCACACAACCATCACCATGGGTATTAAAAGACTGAATATTTTTGGCGATTCTCTGCTCATAGTTAACCAGGTTAAGGGGCTCTTTCAGTGTTGATGTCCCATGTTGAAAGCCTACAAAGATCTTGTTGCCACTTATCTGGCTAAACTTGAATGGTATGACATCGAGGCAATCCCTCATTCATCAAATAGGTTCATAGACACCATGGCATCTTTGGGGTCCTTGATCCCTTAGAATCCTTCTACCGATTTTACTACCATCCATGTTAAGATGCTCTCACACCTAACAGTAGAGTGTGCAGCCTTTGATAACAAAGAGTCAGTCAACATGATTGTCATGGAACCAACAATTGATTTGTATCCGTAGAGCGGAAGAATTTCTTAAGCAGGCACCCTGGGAGTCATTGACTTCTCAGAGTCCTACGGGGAGTGGTACTACCATTCACCACAAGGTTGTTTCCCAATCTACATTTGCAAAGCTAAATACGCAAGAGGAGCAGGTCGTCTTAGCAGTCGAAGCTGAGGATTTTCAAATCTGGATGTTGCAAATCCAAGACTTCCTAAAACTTGGTATGATTCCATAAGGATTGTCGCATGCTGTAAGATGTACATTTAAATATAAAGTGACTAAGTATGTCTTGATAGGAGATATTTTGTATCGATGTAGCTACGAAGGAGTCCTCCTTCGATGTCTTGAGCCCCAAGAGTCATCTTGGGCAATCTTAGAAGCTCACGATGGTATGTGTGGTGGCCATTTTAGCGGCATGGCTATCATCAAACGCATCCTTTGCATGGGTTATTATTGGCCCACTATGGATAAGGATTGCAATGTGTATGTCAAGAAATGTGTTAAATGTCAGCATCATGCTAATCTTACGCACTTGCCATCATAGGCCTTACAACCCATTCAAGCGGCTTGGCCATTTGCTCAGTGGGGACTAGATCTGATTGGCAATATTTCCCCTCCATAATCAGGCCGACATACATTCATTATCATGGCTACTGAGTATTTTACAAAGTGGGTGGAAGCCATTCCCCTTACAACAACCACTAGAGCTCGCATTGCAGAATTTATTCTTGAGCATATCATATGTCATTTTGGGATACCATCCAAAATAATTTTGGATAATGGAACTTCTTTTAAGAACAAAACTGTGTGGGCTTTAACGTCTAAATACTGCATTAAACATAGTTTTGCAACTCCATATTATCCACAAGAAAATGGGCAAGCTGAGGCCTCAAACAAGACTGTGGTAGCCATATTGAAAAAGACAGTGCAAGAACACCACAAGGATTGGCATATACAGTTTCCCCTTGCATTATGGGCTTATAGGACTAGCATTCAGATGCCCATTGGGGCAACATCGTTTTCACTAGTATATGGCATTGATGCCATTATGCCCTTAGAGTTGGAAATTCCAATGTTGCGCGTCGCATTGAAAGAGTTCATCGATGATGACACCGTGCGACAAGCTCACCTCAATCAATTGATGTTTCTTGATGAACATCACATGAATACCCTCGAGCATCTCCGTGTTTATCAAGAGTGATTAAAATGAGCTTACAATATCAAAGTCCACTAGAGATACTTTGAATGTGGGGATATTGTGCTGAAAGAGAACCAACAGAACTTGAATTTGCCACCTGACATGTGATACAAATTTGTGGCTAACTGGCTAGGGCCTTACATCATATCTAAAAAGATTGGTCCAGGTACCTATCACCTAACATCGCTAGAGGGTGTGGAAGAGCTTGAGCCTCTCAATATCATCCATCTTAAGGCGTTCTATGCTTGAGAGTGTAGTAAAGGCACCAAGGATTTCCAAAAATTGCTTGGTCAACCCAAAGGCTCCGAGAGTTCCTATAACTTCTCGGTCATCCCAAAAGGCCCCAACTTCGTGCTTGTCGTCTTAAACTTTTTGCTCTCTTTAAGTTGGTCGTGCCCAAGGATTTCCAAAAAATCGCTTGGTCAACCCAAAAGCCTTGAGGGTTTTGTATAAACCGCTTGGTCATCCCAAAATGTCCCAAGCTATCTGATTAAGAAGCTTGGTCAAGTAAAGGCACCAAGGATTTCCAAAAAATCGCTTTGTCAACCCAAAAGCCCTAAGGGTTTTGTCTAAACCACTCGGTCATCCCAAAAGGCCCCAAGCTCTCTGATTAAGAAGCTTGGTCAAGTAAAGGCACCAAGGATTTCCATAAAATTGCTTGGTCAACCAAAAATCCTCGAGGGTTTTGTCTAAACCTCTCGGTCATCCCAAAAGGCCCCAAGCTCTCTGATTAAGAAGCTTGGTCAAGTAAAGGCACCAAAGGCATCTGTAAGCCCTTTGGTCAACCCAAAAGCCCCGAGGGTTTTGTCTAAACCGCTCGGTCATCCCAAAAGGCCCCAAGCTATCTGATTAAGAAGCTTGGTCAAGAAAAGGCACCAAGGATTTCCAAAAATCGCTTGGTCAACCCAAAGGCTCCGAGAGTTCCTATAACTTCTCGGTCATCCCAAAAGGCTCCACGCCCTCTTGCTGAGAGTTTGGTCAACTAAAATGTTCCAAAGGTGGCTGTAAAACCTTTGGTCAAGTCAAAAGGCTCCAAGGATTTCTAAAAATCACTTGGTCAACCCTAAAAATCTCCAAGGACATGTACTCATCGTTTGGTCAAATATGAAAGCTCAAAAACCTATAAAAATCAAGAAAAATATATAAAAGTCCAAAAAAATTTGATAAAGCTTAAAATCCAAAAACATTCGCATTTGCATTTTGCTTTTTCATTTGCATTCACACATGCATTTACATCATCATATTGCATTTAGGCATTTGTCATCCATTGCATTCCACAGTAGAGTGTAATGCGTTTATCAAAATTTTACAAATAGTCACACGTTTGTATGACAATCATGCACCCTTGCATTTATCATAATTCATTGCATTCGTACACGATACCTATTGTGGAGACCTATGTATGTGTATTAAGTTTTCCTGTCACTCAACCATACCTAGTGGGTTCTTCAGATATTGTAGAAAGCTTGCTTTGTTGTTATAGACAAGGTCATTAGTTGGGATAGTGCTTCAACATATCAGAATCCCGTCACTAAGCAAAACAATATAAAATCCTGCTAAGACGAGAGAGGATGAAAGCCGTGAAAGTAATCTTAGGTATCTAGAGAGATGGGTCTCATGACCTGCTTATCTTACAAATAGTCGGTTTAGAAAGGTGTACTTTGGCAAAAGGACAAGAATTTCCCCTATAAATCCCAAAGTCACAAAAGTTAAATCCCAAGTTACAAAGTGCAAAAAATATACAAATTTCAAGTTCAAAATATAAAGTGACATAGTGAATCAAAAGCACTATAAAAATCTCTTGCTCAAATAAAATGGTAACACATGGACTAACAATGATTTTTATCACTACATCTGAGCAAGTAAGAAGGGTGAGAACTTGAATCCCTAGATTGTACACCTTTTGAAAGCCATAGAGTGATCCCCGATCATAGCAATGGGTTGGAAGAGTCCCACCTGCAATCGAAGGGGTAGTTCTATTGGGTGATCCCCAAATGTAGCAATGGGTTGAAAGAGTCTCGCTTGCATTTGGAGGGGTAGCCCTGATCAATTTGCAAGATGAGCTAGCTCTAGGTACTTAGGATTGTCTAGTTGTATAATTCTAATCAAAGCTGAAACAAGGATGATACAATCGTATGAGGAACCCTATCTCACATATGGGTTGAAAGAGTCCCGACTGACATACGGGGTATGCTTATGATCTATCTAAAAATACTCACATGCACACACAGGGATTATGAATAGTTGGGTCTGTCACGACAAAAGCCTTGTCCAATATAAGCCTGGTATAGTTAGTATGTGATTTTTGGAGAGGTCTACTAGGGTGTTTGAGTCTCAAGGAAAACCCCAAAACATGCTCCAATAGCAACAAAATACCAAATCTCATTAGACTGCAAAAATACGAGTCATTCATTAATCAAAATGCATTTTACAAAGTACAATCAAACATATAAGATAGATACCGCATGAAGATCAAAAATGATGTTTAGATGACCACTGATTATATAGTACGAAATGACATAACCATTCATTAGCATGTCACCAATCCATTTCACTGCATTTCATAAGTGGGTGATTAATTGATTAAGTTCTTGTAATGAGAATTATCAATAATTTTGCATGATTGTTATACATTCTGTGGTGTCATATTTTAAAAATTGATATACATAGTTTACATTCATTCATTATGTTTTAAGTGATTAAATCATACAGGTTCATCTCCATTAGATTATGATTTCGTACATAATGCATTACCATACATTGCATAGCATATCATAAACTGCATAAAATATACGCATGCCCACAAAGCAAAAATAAATATGCATTAAAAATAAACATCGCATCCATCTACATACATCATATGTCGCACATATAATCATCTAGATCACTGCATATCATCATCATAAAGTAAAAATAATAGCTATCTAGTGCATGACATCCATACATCGGATCATATAAACATAGCATTTAAATACGCATTGCATCCATGTGCATCAAATAAACATAAAATCAAAAATTAATAAATACACATGTACACATAATGAGCCATGAAATATCATATCATATATATGTGTCCAAACGAGTACATAGGGAGTACAAAATGCCCGTAGGCTACAACTATGTAGGTCCTCGACCTTACACACAAAATGATACATCAAAACTATAGTCACTAGCTGCTATAAATTAGATCTAGGCTGCTCCCCCTATACTGGAGCTCTCGTCACCTCCCTCTACACTGTGCTCTGGAGCCTGCTCTCTTGGCTGACCTGGCACCTATGGTGGATCCTACTATGGATCCTACCTACCTCCAAAGCCTAACGCACCCAACACATGAGAAACTGGTAACTACAGTAGGCTAGTCCTCTGGCTGGAGGCCCTTGATGTCTGCCCTGGATCTCTAGCCCTAGCCTGCGACCTTGCTATGTGCATGCTAGAGGACCTGTGCATCCTCTCAGTCTGATGAGTCCTATGACTTGAGCTCACTATGGACTGCCCTAAGGTCCTAGACCTGGTACGTTGCGACTCTACTACAAAAGGATCCTCAAGAATCGATAGCCCCTACATCTCTATGTAGCCAACTAGCTGATCAATGCGAGCAAGCCGGGATGCGTGCATCTCATTGGTCCTCATGACCATACCGTGCAATCACGTCACCTTAGTAGTCGAATCTTGTATAGCTGGTGTACCTATTGTTGGTACCATAGGAGGCCCCATAATAGCCTAAGGAGGCCCCATAATAGCTCCCCTCACTACTCACGTGAGATCCTGCTCTGCCTCTACTATAGTCCGCTGCGCCTGTGCCAACTCTAGGGTAGTCTATAGTCTCTACACTTGGGCCTCTACATTAGTAGCTCGAGTCATGAGCTCCTATATCTGGCCCTACACCTCAGTTAGGTGTCGCTCCCTATCAGCCACCTTCACCTCTAGAGTGGCGATGGTGGTATCTCTCTCCCATTGCTGTGTGTGAAATCGCCCAATATGACTCTACAAGTCAGCAACCTATGCTAGCAACTGTCCCTCTATGCTGTCAGGAGGGACCTCACCCTCCTCTGGAGCATCCTCCTTAGGGTCGATCTCTGGTAGGTCCTCAACGGTGGCCTCTACACCCCAACCACCCTCAGTACGCTGGCGCACCCTACGCCCGTCAGGATCTACCTCTGCCTCTACCTCTACTGGCTCTCGGCCTAGAGGCCCGGTATCATGCCATCTAAATAGAGACCACCACTCATCATAGTCGGGCATGGTCCTAGAAGCCTCAACTCCCGACTCTTGGAAGTCGTCGGGTGCATCTCCTAGTGGCGGAGGAACTATCAGTGGGAGATCCCTCTCTAGAGCCAAGTGTTTGTACCTCAGGGGCATATCTGGAAGGTCCTACACCATGTCAAACTATCGTAGGACACGAGAGAAAAACTGATACTCTCTCACCTTTGGCTTACGCCAGATGAGCCATCTATCTTAGCAAGCCCATCGCAGCCACTCGTCCGCCTCCGACCATACAGGACAATCCATGTAGGGGTGCCAGACGACATCCCCCAACCCAAGTGCCACAAAACTGATGATGTAATGTTGCGTATCCCTAGCATGAGCCCTACTATGGACACCCTCCTCAGCATGAGGCCAACAGGTGGCATAGCACTGATGAGCATCATCTAGGGTAGTGATGCGTAGAGGTAGATCAACAGGATGCTCGATCCGGATGTGCTGCCACCCCTAGATCTATAGCAAAAGGTTGCAGTTGATGCCCTTACGGATCCACTCTATAATTTGGTACAGCTCCCGATAGATATGACATAGTAAAGTGCTCCCCCAGGCTAGTAGCAGTGGCTCCTCCATCGAGCTCTGAAGCACCCTCCAAGTAGGGGCTAGCATGTTCCAAGGAATCCTCACACCCGAGGAGTCTGGAAGGACAATATGAATGATGAGGTGCATGAAAAGGGCCTCTCGAGCAGAGAAGACATCATCCCGATACCAGTACCTCGATGTGCACCCCTCCATGGTCTGCATCATCCTATGCGTTGGCACTCTGATCATCAAAGATGGCAGCAAAAATGGCACCCTTTGCTGTGTAGGCAGAGGAAACGATAGCCTTGTCATCGATAGGGATCCTAAAGATCCTATAGATGTCCTCCAATGTGATGGTCATCTCACCAGGAGGTAGGTGAAATATGTTGGTCCGTGCATTCTAGTGTCTGGCCAATGCAGTAATATAGGCTTGATCTACCCTAATGGTGGGTAGATCCATGACATAACCGAACCCGACGGCTCGAAACCATGCTCGGTCATCATCCGATAAGGCCTCACGGAGAGTCCTCATCAAGTCAGGCTCCCGCACTCTAGAAGTTAACTTTTAAAAAAGTAAAAAACAAAAAAAACATAATGTAAGCTAAATCTAGCTAAGCAGAGCTAAAAAAAACTACAAAAAAAAACAATAAGCAATTGCAGCCTACAACTACAAATTGCGGTCCCCAATTTGCAAATTGGGAACCACAGTTGCAACTTGCGGTCCCCAATTTGCAAATTTGGGGCCGTAGCTGAAACCTGCGGTTCCCATTTTGCCACCTAGGAACCACAGCTACCAACTGTGGTTTAGGAGCGGCACCCATTTTGGGTACCCTCCTAGACCACTAATGCATAAAAATTAAATTCTAATCTAACCTAAACTAGTGAGGTTCATTACTGGCAGTTTAATGAGGTTCAATTTTTGCATTTATTAAGTGTGGTTTATTTTACTCATATGGAGTGCGAGGTCTCGGTTTCAAGTTACCTTGCCCGCACCCTACCCCTAGCTAGTCGATGGCTGATCAGGATCCGCCATCAGGGAAGAACGAGTGTAAAGGTTGTTAAGTTTGACAACATTCCGTATCAGGCAATATTTTCTCTCTCTCAGAGCTCTCAAATTGCTAAAGGTTGCAGGAAAATAATGAAAAATTGCAAATAGGATTTCAATTTATAGGTTCTCCTAGTCTCTGCGGACCGCAGCTGACACCCGCGGTCCACAAACTAGGGTCTTCCACCCGTAGATCTGACCTACGGTCCCCAAAATTTGATAGTGCACATCGTAGGCCGTACCCACGGTCCACAACTAGTAATAAATGCGCTAAAAACCCACCGTGGGAAGGTCTGAAAAGGAAAATTAATGACTCCTAGTGGATAAAAATCAAAATAAATGATCAAAATTGCAAATTTGGTGACATTAAAAGCACCAGGATCAATCCAATAAATGCAAAATTAAACAAAAAAAAATCATCAAAAAAATGAAAACCAAATGCACCTCGTATTCAGTGATTTATCCTATAAACTTGGCAGTTGTAGCGACTTGCGATCCATGCAATCCAACAAGATGAGTAAATCACAATAAGGACATTTGGGGCAAAATTATCATTTCTTTTATGACATCTTTCAGCAAATCATCGACAATATGATTCAACACAAGTCTTCTTGAATTTGTATTATCTTGACTCTCTAAGACGACTATCATAGCCTGACTACTCCATGGGAGAGAGATGTGCAAATACTACTAAGCGTTGCAATCATAAGCTAAACTAGGCCTCGCCAAGGCATTTAAACATCTCAAATCTAAAGTTGTTTAGGATCATTCATTATGGTCAAGCGATTTCGTCGCTTCATACATTGTCATTACCCTCATCGACTCGTCGCTTGAGGGGGTAGTCATAATTTCATGTCATAATCAAAATCAATAGAAGATCTCGGAGATCGTAGATCCCTTGATCTTATCAAAATTGTGTTTGTCCTTGCGAATCATTGCTAACAGCTATCATAAGCTTCCCCCTCTGCTTGGGGTAAATAGCAAATATGAAATTTCATTTGTAGCTCTCATCCTTCGGTTATATAGGCCTAACTCCTATTGTAGCACCAAAGCTACCCGAATGTCTGATGATGAGTGCAGACCTTTCAAATGTAAGCCTTCCCACATTGGAAGCAATTATTCTAGGATGCGCATCCTTTTGCTGGACCTAGGGCATCTAATGTTGATCAGACTAATGATCATCATAGAACCTGTGGCATCATTTTAGGAGGTCTATTTTTCTCAGCGTTGTTCGATCTCACAACGCATCTCAAAAGGGGCATCTATAGACACCTAAAATGCATCATGTCGAGGGCGACTACTCATATGGACATGCTACAAAACCATATGAAGGATCTTGGATAGACTCCAAGATAGAGCAATGGTTCTAACCACTCAATTTAGGCATTCTGGCCTAAGCAGTCTAAACCGCAGCCCAGACCTATGGTCTCCAGTCTGAACCATGATTGACACTTGTGGTCTATAGTCTGGATCGTAGTTGTGACCTACGGTTTGAACTAGAGTTCAATTAGGCCTTCCATCCGAGCCAAATCAGTTGGAACGGCCAAGAGATCTAGAAGGAGGCAGTTGGAGGACAGAAGATTCCAAAGGCTTCCATCCCAACTATCCTAACCAACCTTCTTGGTCTTGGATTCTCCATGAAGCCACCCCTATCCCTAGGGGCATGCTATAAGTACCCCCAATTTTTAATAGGGAGGAGAGGATGGAAGAGAGATAATTTTTATAGCGAAGCACTGGCAAATTATCGAGTGAGCTAATTGATCAAGAGAGTAGCGAAGCCCTGTCAAATTGCATAACGACCTTGTGCATTTGAGAGCCCCTTTGCTATCCATTCAAAGACCAATTAGCCATGGATGCCCTAGGTGCCTAGGAGGATCAAGAAATGCAAATCCGGGTGAACGAAGGCCCTTCACAGTGATTTGACCACCAAATCTGTCAGAGGATGACAAAGGCGACCCTTGAACATCAATTCGGATAAGGAGGTCAAGCCCACTACCCCTAATTCTAAGGGCAAACACATCAGAGGTCAAACCATGACTGTCAACCATGGTTTATAGTGTAGACCACCCCTCACAGCTATGGTTTGCAATAGGTTAGAGATCACCTTACTCAGTTCACTTTTTACCACATAGATTAGTCATGTTAGTCTTTTCATAGGTTTAATTGCATTTTTAGAGAAACTCTGATCGTAGGAATTAGGTATTTTATGCGTTGTAGTGGGTAGGAGTATATTGGATCTTTTTGATGTTTTATTGCTTCTAATTTGATATTTTTTCAATGCATCATGTGCTTATTCATGTCTTGTATGTTGTAGTATAATTCTTGATACGATTAGAATAGCTTAAAACCTTTCTTTATGCTTTCTTGTTTTATTAGTTTAATGGTATTTACATGTATGATTCTTTAAAGGGCCTCATCACGAGAGGCTATCAATATTTGTAATCGTGCGCTGTTGTTTCTTGTTCGTAGGGAGACAGGTGCATAAAGGAGCCTATATCATAATCCTTCCACATCACGGAGAAGGGGGTTAGCTCTACCCCAAGGCAGTTTGTGAGTAATCACCGGAGCAACGTACAAGCGTGCCTACCCTGTTGAGGGCATTGGCAATTGTAAACATCTGTATCATCTTTGGAGTGACCCTGAGAGGGCATTTTTGTAACCCGAGATCCTTTGAAATATCAATACAAGAAAACTTTGCATTAGTTGGCTTTCTTTGTTCGATTTGTGCATTTTTGTGTGGATATTTGTGTTTTATGATGGTATAGATCAGTACACTAGCATGAGTGACTGCTCCGCGATTACGTCACATATACATTGATAGGAATAATTTTACTACCCAATTCGATATCACATTACCATGGAGGTCCTAGGAGGATAGGAGAGCCAAGAAATGCTAATCCATGCAATCCGTGCACTCACTAAGCAATTCAACTGCCAAATATATTAGAGGACACAAAGGCAACCCTTGACCATCAATTTGGCAAGGAGGATCAGAGAAATTGGCCCTGATTTGGAGGGTAAACTTACTTCAGGATCAGCCGTGGTAGTCAACCACGGTGAACAGTTCCCACCGCTTGAAGGACCCACAGTCAGAGGGTAATCCCTGATTTCCTTGTTATTTGTTTTCCAATTTTTTTAACTAGATTAGATTAATCATTTTGTAGGGTTAATTCAACATTCTAGAGATATTTGATCGATAGATTAGGAGTTAATTGCAATTTTCCTTTATTATTATAGTGTAGGGATAACAAATATTTTTCATGCTTTCATGTATTTAATTTGCTAATTAGGAGCTTAGATAGATTTATCTTAGTTTCTTTCATGTTTCTAATGGCATATTATTATTATTTAGATCAATTTACATGCACTAAATCATTTTCTTGATTTCTTGATTATCATGTTATCTTTTGTGTAAATATCCTTTTAAAACCTCATAAAGAGAGGCCTCCTTTGCTTTTAATATTTCTTGTTGTTTATTGCATGCATGACTAATAGGTTTTTGGGATGTAAGGCAAAAAATACCTCTAAACATGGAGAAGAGGGTCATCGACACCCTAGACAAATTTGTGTCACCTTGGAAGGCATTTTGATTGCATCTACCCTAGAGAGATTTTAAATTCTATTGTAATTGATGTATCAAATGGGTATGCCTAAGAGGGATGAATATATAACTTGGCTTCATTGAAATTAATAAAGGGATTCTTTATATTTGTTTCATTTCTTGTTGTCAACTTATGCTTTCCCATTTGTGCTTATTTCATGAATTGCAATAGATAGATTAGATAGCAAGAGCCTTATTGGTGGTTACAATAGTTTAGCCATATATTTTTCAATTTTCTTTGCCTCTTCAACCTTCACCTTTAATTCTATGATATTTTGTAGAAGATTTATCTTTGCTTCATCATCCTTTTGAATTTGAGCCTTCAAACTTGAATTCTTCTCTCTAACTCTTTTCAAATTTCCAAGAGTAGCAATAAGTTCCTCTTTCATGTCAACCATGGCTTCTTCTCCATTTTTTGTGGTCATGTGTGTTCTTGTAGGATATTCCTTCAAACTATTAGGCTTTTCATGAAGGAACCTACTCTAATACCAATTGAAGAACACAAGCTTATATTGAGAGGGGGGTGAACTGTATAAGATAAACTTTTTACTTTTCAATCCAAATGTTAAAAACAATAATATCAAGGTAGTAAATAATGCACAAATCATCATACACATGAGAGATATGGATTTAATGTGGTTCACCCAATGTGGGCTACGTCCATGGAGAAAATATTTCTTATAAATTTTCTCAACAAATCTCTTGGGAACCAAATCCCTATTACAATGTTTATGGACCTCTATACAAAGTAGACACCAATCCCCTATGTTCAAGTTCGTGGACCTCTATCCATAGGAGACATCTATCCCTACTACTCTGGTTTATGGTCCTCTATCCACAGGATAAATTTATCCCCTTTGCGTTGGTTGGCTCCAAAGCCTACTCTAATCTCTACTCAACTCTGATCAAATCTACTCACAACTTTGATCAAATATGCTCAACAACTTTAATCAAATATTCTCCACTTCCTATACTAATATTTCTCACACCTGCTTACAAGTCTACGTCAAACCTTCTCATAGATCCTGCATAGAACTAATTACAAGGTTTATCAAAAGGCCTGCTCAAAATATCTCACAATCTTGCTCTAATTTGTTCATTGTCTCTGCTCAACTCTGCTCTAACACATGCTCAAAAACTTCTCATAACACATGCTCAAAAAAACTCATTGCACATGCTCAACCAATCCCAAATCTTGCACACAAATGATATTCAAAATAATGTTCATATCTCTTTCAGAAATGCTTTCTTCAACTAGGAAATTCAGACATATTCTACCCATAATTCTTTCAATAACATATAAAGAATAATATGCAATGCAAGTGCTCAATATGTTCTCTTCCAAAATGACTCAAGGTCTAATGCACAAATTGTTTCACAAAACTTGATTTCAAACACTTTCACAATCATTTTCAATGTCACTCAAATCAATTCCCAAATACTTCACGATGATGCATAAACTTGTTCTCAACCCTTGGTACAAGTGTTTCCAATTTTACTAATCAATGATGCATAATTTTTTCTCAAACCCTAGCTCAAATATTTTCAATAACACACACTAATAAACCCTTTTATCTCCATCTTAAAATTACTTTCTCAAAGCGAAACCACCTAGAGAAAGAGTTAAACCACCATACCTCAAAATGCTTGATGATGTCCCCTCAAAAACCTGTCTCAAAAATAACTTATCCTTATTGTACCAATTCAAGGGTTAGATAGAAAAATATTCCTCAAGTCATCTTCATGAAAAATCTCCTCAAAATATGTGCATAGTAAGGCTGAAAATAATACTCTATTATTTTCTTTTATCTTCACAAAAAGCAACTTGTGGAATCCTTAAATCTTCTTCTTATGATATGAAAAATTTACAAAGTATAATGAAATCAAATACTCCCTTTTCTCTCCTTTCTAGAAAGCAATATTTCAACTCTCAACCATTACCAAAAACACCTAGATGTCACTTTTATTTCATGCAAATATTACACAAATAAGACAACCTATATACACCTTATGACTCCCTCTAAGATAATTAACACATGTGCTAATCCTTTCACATCCTTATTACTCCTATGCATACACAGAAATATACTCAATAGCACACTCAAAATAAATAGACTACTATCAACCACGTTTGCACCTTACAAAATTAATTAATCAAACGTTATACCTCTAATTTTTGTGCTCAACAAAAAATATCTCTCATGTGCTATCGCAATTCAAACTTTGCCAACGTGCAGGACAATGCTTTCCAAAGCACTCAATGACCTATCGTGCTAGCATAGCTTGGTGACTCAAAATTTGGCATACGTGTATTAACCAACTCTACCTTGAAACAATGAAAATCTCTTCTACCCAAAACCACCGTCGAGGGGACTTAACCCCAAGACCTCTCTCTGCGTAGCACTTAACACACGACTAGTAACCAACAACATTGCACTAGTAGGCATGCCGTCATTCAATGCTCCAAAAAATATATTCCAAACTCTGCACCTAAAAATGCCCTGTTGTCTCTATCGTTCGTTTGCTCACTTATTGAATGGGAATCAATGCACAATACACGGTGGTCATTTCCTAAGGTAAAACCTTGGGTATATATATATTTTTCTTCATTACTTGAATGATGTCGGCACTCCAATAATCATGGTGTACCCTCCTTTGCCTTGGTCTATGTTAGTGCTCAAATTCAAACTTATTTTTGGCACCATCCTCCTTTTAAAACTTGGCATTATAATATTAAAAATATTATAATGTTTATTATTTTTAAGCCTTGGTCTATTGAAATTAAACTTCTTTCTCCTCTTGTCCTTTTAGACCATGGTCCATTGCTTTTAAATATTTTTCCTTTTGTATTTTAAGCCTTGGTCCATGTCCTTTTTAAAACCTTTTTATAATATTTAAATATTATACTTCTTAACTTTTTAACATCAACCCACATGAACCTTTCCTTTGCCAAGCTTGTACCATCAAACCTCATGAACTTGTATTTTTACCAACCTTGTATCATGCTCTTTTTATCATCAAACTTCATGAACCTTTGCTTTGATTCCTCTTACAAACCTTTGTCCCTTGTGTATAATATTTATAAATAAATATTATAATCTTATCTTTTTTCCAATTTCCTTGCCTTGAGATGAACCTTGCCTTGCATAGTTATCCAACCATAGGAGAATATTTCTGCCATGCTAAGCTCTCTTTGACATCAACCTATGACATCAATCCTTTGACATTAAACCTTTGACATCAATGAAAATACAACATTATTGGCAATTTGAGTTATTTTATGTTTTCATTGATGTCACATGAATCATTGATGTCATATGGATCACATTGAGTTTTGATGGGCAAATGATATCTTGGAAAGAATGGATAAAATCAGGGTTTTTGTGAAAACCAAGGCAGGAAAAATAAAAGGTTTTATTTAAAACCATGGATGGCATATTTGAAATGGTTTTTTCTTAAAATCCATGTTGGCATTTCGTTTCATCGAAAAAGGTGCCCCGGTGATGGAGATATTTAATTTTAAATATTTAGTTTAAATTTTAATTATTTAAAATTAAAATTTAAATTTTAAAATTTAAATTAAAGTTAGCGCTGATGTCTAAAGAAAGAAGGAAAATCAATAATGCATCGACGTCATCAAAAATGAGGAGAATACTATATAAAGGGGGATCCTAAGGTTCATTTGAAATTAATCCTTGCTTGTGTTAATCGTTGGCTAAGCATCCGAAGAGAGCTTGTACGAAAATCATTTTGAAAAGGGAGACAACGAATAAATCCAAGGTTGGTCGAAAGCCCAAGACATTATGGGCAGAGTGGCACATTGGCAATTGGATTTTTGTTAAGGTGTGTGGCAGCGCTTTACATCAAGGTTCGAATCTCCTTGATTGCATTCAAAGGCATTGGAAGGAAAGCGCTCGAAGTGCTTTTGGTTTACGTGGAAGGGAGGAAGGACTTAAGGCATGTCATGTCTTTTCCTTTCGAACGAGCAGCTAGCTCGTGTGGCAACCATAGCCATGGCTAAGGCACTCGCGGTGTGTGCAAGTTAAGGGTTCGAATCCCCTTTAGGAGGTAATTACGTTTTGCTCTAATTAATTTCATTGATGCCCTAGGATAGGAGTTATAAGGTGGTTAAGGAATAATTAAATTTTTTAATTATGAAGAACACAAACTTATACCGAGAGGGGGGGTGAACAGTATAAGACCGCTTTTTCTTTTTCTTTCGATTCAACTTGCAGTTCAATATTATGCAGTGAATATATAACATAATCAAAAACAGAAATCAAAGCAATGCATAGAATATCATCCACAATAGAGACACAACAATTTACGTGGTTCACCCAACGCGGGCTACTCCACGGATAAAATTTTTACTAAATTTTATCACCTCAAATTCTGGGAAACATGTCCCGATTACAAAGTTTATGGGCACCAACCCAAAGGAGATACCTTCCCCTAGCTCTGCTCAATATGGTGATCCTCTAGAATACCTCTGCCTCTGCAGCCCTTAGCAAGTGGAACTCTATCCACAGAAGACGCTTGTCTTCCCTACTCTGGTTGGAGACCTCTGTCCTCAACTTTTTCACCTCCAAAGCTGGTCCTCTTATCTGCACCAAACACAGTCCTTCGGTATGGCACTTATGTCCTCAAAATTTGCACCTCTACGCAAACACAGTAGCACTATCTTCGCACACTCTGCTCTTCGATGATCGAACTTCTCCTCGCACTCTGCTTCTACGAAAGTCGCACTTCGAATGCACACTTCGATCGATTATCAAACTCTCCGAACAGCCCTCCTTTTATACTGACAATCTCAAGATTAGATTCTTGATCTTAGTCGGCTGTATATCCCTAAAACAACGTTGGCTACACAACCCTACACTTTGTCGGCTCAAGGTTAACTCTGTCGGCTTCAACCGCCTCTGCTCTTCTGTAGCTTTTCTCGTGAAACTACAACATGTCGTGATATCGTGACACTTTTACAGCCGTACACCTTCTATAGCCTACTGTCACGAAATCGCGACACCTTGGCCTTTGTCGACTTCCTTTGTGCTTCTGTCATGAAATCACGACACCTTTGCCTCTTGCTGACGTCATCTCACTTTTGTCGCGAAATCATGACACTTTAGTCTTCATGGCCTTCCTCTCAGCTTTTGTCGCGAAATCGTGACACTTATGATTTTTGCTGACGTCATCTTCACTCTGTCGTGAAATCGCGACGCTTTAGTCTACAATGCCTTCTTCTCTACTTACATGTCGCGAAATCGTGACAGTTTTGCCTGCTTCGTCTCTGCCTTTCCAAACATGTCGCAAAATCATGATAGTTTTGCCCGAACTTTCTCTCTCCTCAAACATGTCACGAAATCGTGACAATTTTTCCAGCACTCTGCATACTTTTTCTTACTTGTCTTTTTCTTGATCTTTTGCAACTGGGCTACCATGATCTTCTTGGAAACTCACTGTCCATGCTGAAACCTTCATCAAGACACATTCTTTGACATCAAACCAAATTGCTTCAAGACCTTCTTGACATCAATGACAACATCTACACTTAGAGTAAAGGCAATGTACCCAAGGTACCCAAAATTGCCAACAATCTCCCCCTTTGTCATTGATGGCAAACCTTAACTGAAAACACTAGTCAAGAGCCAAAACTGAAAACAACTGATCCAACAACTGAGAATCTGCCTTTGAAGTTTTTGCTCCCCCTGACTTGAAGCTCTCTTCTTCACTATGAAGCTCTCCCCCTTACTCATATCTCTCCCCCTTTGTCATCAATGGCAAAGGGTCACCTTTGGGGCTCGGGACTAAGAATGAGCCTCTTGGCTTAGTCCCTCCCCCACCTCCTGATGAGGTGATTAATTCTGGGGTGGGAGTACAACTCCCAATTTCTCCCTTAGATACTCAAACGTATCTCTTGGAAGAGGTTTTGTGAAGATATCTGCAATCTGCTCTTTAGTAGACACATATTCTACCTTGACCTGCTTATCTTGCACTTTCTCCCTTAGAAAGTGATACTTGATGGAAATATGCTTTGTCCTTGAGTGCATTACCGGATTTTTGGAAATACTTATGGCACTAGTATTATCACAAAATATGGAGATGGGTTGTTCATGCTTGACTTTGAAATCCTCCAAGGTGGTTTTCATCCATAGAACTTGTGTACACCCAGCCACTGCTGCTATGTATTCAGCTTCTGTCGTAGATAAGGAAACTGAAGGTTGTTTCTTACTTAGCCAAGAAACTAAACTCTTTCCCAGAAAGAATGCTCCACCACTGGTGCTTTTCCTGTCATCATTACTGCCTGCCCAATCTGCATCTGTATAGGCTGTGAGAGTGAAATCATCACCTTTGGGATACCAAAGCCCAAAGTCCATAGTGCCCTTTAGATATCTGAATATTCTTTTAACTGCTATAACATGAGAATATTTTGGAGCTTCCTGAAATCTGGCTACTAATCCAACAGCCTGCATGATATCTAGTCTAGTAGCTGTAACATATAATAAACTACCAATCATTGATCTGTACAACCTCTGATCTGCCGCTGGAGATTCATCATATTTACTCATCTTGCACCCTGTAGTCATTGGAGTACATACAGGTTTGTTGTCCATCATCCCGAATTTTTTTAACATTTCTTTGATATATTTTCCTTGAGAGAGAAATATACCATCTTTTGATTGAGCAATCTGAAGACCCAAAAAGAATGACAGCTCTCCAATCATAGACATCTCAAATTCCTTCTGCATGGTGTTAGCAAAATCTTTGCACATCCAGGTATTATTTCCCCCAAAAATGATATCATCAACATAGACAACTACAATCAGCATATCATTACCTTTATCCTTAATATACAAATTGCTATCTGCCATACCTTTCCTGAAACCTTGCTCATGAAGGTACTTGTCAAGTCTTGAGTACCAAGCCCTAGGTGCTTGCTTTAACCCATACAAGGCTTTTTTTAGTTTACACACATAGTCCGATTGATCTGAGAGAGACACGCCTTCTGGCTGTTCTACGTAGACTTCTTCATCCAAAACTCCATTTAAAAAGGTTGATTTCACATCCATTTGATACACCTTGAATGCTTTGAAGCTTGAGAGGGCCAAAAACATTCTGATGGCTTCGAGACGAGCAACAGGAGTGAACGTCTCTTCGAAATCAACACCTTCTACTTGAGCATAACCTTTGCAAACCAACCTGGCTTTGTTTTTGACAATATTTCCATCCTCATTGAGTTTATTTCTGAATATCCATTTTGTGCCAATGAAATTCTTGTCCTTAGGTCTTGGAACTAAATCCCAAGTTTCACTTTTCTCTATTTGATTTAGCTCTTCATCCATTGCTTTTACCCAAAATTTATCTGCACATGCTTCACTGAAATCTTTTGGCTCAATCTGAGATAATAATGAAATATTTGTAGAATCGTGTGATGGAATGACTCTTCTTCTAGTTTGTCTGCTGTTTGGATCACCAATGATCAAATCTTTGGGATGATGTTTCTGAACATATCGTGACGGAGTTTTGGGAAGCAGCTGCTATTTTTCCTCTTCTTCATCTGAAACCTCTCTGAATTCTTCTTGACAGATTTCATCACTGATTTCCTTGACAAGTTCTCTTATCCCTGTCTTTTCATCAATTGTTACATTTATGCTCTCTACGACTGTATGCATTCTTTTGTTGAAGCATCTGTAAGCCTTGCTTCTGCTGGAATAACCAAGAAAAATTCCCTCATCACACCTAGGATCAAACTTACCCAAATTCTGA
Organism: Wollemia nobilis; assembly: GCA_028583015.1. Lineage (NCBI taxonomy): Eukaryota > Viridiplantae > Streptophyta > Pinopsida > Araucariales > Araucariaceae > Wollemia > Wollemia nobilis. Next base: position 1,156,182 of record JAQPPZ010017240.1, on the reverse strand, counting down.
TCTTCCCTTCTAATGAAGCACTTACTCCCAAACACTTTGAAATGTTTTATTGTAGCTGGTCTTCCTTTCCACAACTCATAAGGAGTTTTATGATGATTTACTCTAAGTTGGGCCCTGGTGATAATGTATACTGCTGTACTGACTGCCTCTTTCCAGAAACCATCTAAAAGTTTTGACTCATTTAACATAGCTCTAGCCATATTTTCAATAGTTCTATTTTTTCTTTCAACTACTCCATTTTGTTGAGGAGTTCTTGCTGTTGAATATTCTCTTTTAATTCCCTGTTGCTCACAGTATTCCACAAATTCATTAGAGGTGAACTCTCCTCCTTTGTCCGATCTTAAACATTTGATTCTCTTTTCAGTCTCATTTTCAATCATTTCTTTGAAAGCTTTAAATTTTTCAAAAGCTTCAGATTTTTCTTTGAGAAAGGTAACCCAAGTCATTCTAGAATAATCATCTATAAACAACATGAAGTAGCTTTCTCCCTGAATGCTCTGAGTTCTGGTGGGGCCACATAAATCAGTATGAATGAGATCTAATGGTTTTGAAGAAGTATACACTTTTGATTTAAAACTGGTTCTGGTCTATTTTCCATGTTGACAAGGACCGCAAATGGTGTTATGGGGCCTTTTTATTTTGGGCAAGTCTCTAACTGCTTCCTTGTTACTAATGTTGACAAGATTATCAAAGCTCAAATGCCCCAATATTTTATGCCATAACCAACTCTCATCTTCTTGAGTTAGAAAACACTTTTCCTTTTTTATCTCACTTAGCATGTAAAGATTGTTTGGAGTCCTTGTAGCACTAGCAATGAGTTTTCCATTTTTTTCTTTACGAATCTCACATCTATCTAAAAAGAAAGATACTATGTGTCCTTGATCACAAAGTTGACTCACACTTAGAAGATTATGTCTTAGACCTTCTACATAAAGCACATTTTCAGTTTTAGATTTCCCATCCAAGCTAAGAGTCCCTTTACCACAGATTTTAGCAGACCTGTTATCTCCAAAACTAACTGTTCCTCTGTTTGTGTTTTTTAAGACCAGAAACTTTTCCTTTTCACCAGTCATATGTTTTGAACAACCACTATCAAGATACCATTTCTCTACTTTGTCTTGAGCATGAAAAGCAGTTTGAACTATCATTGACTTAGACTTGATCTCATTTCTCTTTTTAGTGAACTTAAGGCTAGGTCTATCCAAACTGCACATCCTTGCTATATGCCCAACATTCTTGCATTTGTAACACATGACATTTTTATCCATAAGAGGTGCAAAAGAGTTAACATTTTCCTTACTATGGCTATTCACGGATTTAATGCAATGTATAGCTTTGTGACCAAATTCCTTGCAAGAAAAATAGTAGCCATGGAAAGTATTATGTAACCTGTTTTGATGCCTTGGATGATTGTTCTTCTTGTGACCAATTGGAATCCATTGTTCTTCAGGCTGAAGATTGATCTTGTTGTCTCTTCTTCTTGTCATGATGCTTGAGAACAGAACTCTCTTCCCTGAAATTCTTAAAGCCCAGAAGAATTCTCTTTAGAGATCGAACTTAACCTCTTCATTCTTTTCTGAAATTGTATGTTCTTCTGATAGATCCTTCTCCAAGTTGTTAGGCTTTTTCTGGAGAGACCCGCTCTGATACCAATTGAAGAACACAAGCTTATACTGAGAGGGGGGGTGAACAGTATAAGACCGCTTTTTCTTTTTCTTTTGATTCAACTTGCAGTTCAATATTATGCAGTGAATATATAACAGAATCAAAAATAGAAATCAAAGCAATGCACAGAATATCATCCACAATAGAGACACAACAATTTACGTGGTTCACCCAACGCGGGCTACTCCACGGATAAAATTTTTACTAAATTTTATCACCTCAAATTCTGGGAAACATGTCCCGATTACAAAGTTTATGGGCACCAACCCAAAGGAGATACCTTCCCCTAGCTCTGCTCAATCTGGTGATCCTCTAGAAGACCTCTACCTCTGCAGCCCTTAGCAAGTGGAACTCTATCCACAGAAGACACATGTCTTCCCTGCTCTGGCTGGAGACCTCTGTCCTCAACTCTTTCACCTCCAAAGCTGGTCCTCTTATCTGCACCAAACACAGTCCTTCAGTCTGGCACTTATGTCCTCAAAATTTGCACCTCTACGCAAACATAGCAGTACTATTTTTGCACACTCTGCTCTTCGACGATCGAACTTCTCCCCGCACTCTGCTTCTGTGAAAGTCGCACTTCGAATGCACACTTCGATCGATGATCAAACTCTCCGAACAGCCCTCCTTTTATACTGACAATCTCAAGATTAGATTCTTGATCTTAGTCGGCTGTATATCCCTAAAACAACGTCGGTTGCACAACCCTACACTTCGTCGGCTCAAGGTTAACTCTGTCGGCTTCAACCGCCTCTGCTGTTCTATAGCTTTTCTCGCGAAACTACAACATGTCATGATATCGTGACACTTTTACAGCCATACACCTTCTATAGCCTGTTGTCGTGAAATCGTGACACCTTGGCCTTTGTTGACTTCCTTTGTGCTTTTGTTGCAAAATCACGACACCTTTGCCTCTTGCTGACGTCATCTCACTTCTGTGATGAAATCATGACACTTTAGTCTTCATGTCCTTCCTCTCAGCTTTTGTCATGAAATCGTGATATTTATGATTTTTGCTGACGTCATCTTCACTCTGTCGCGAAATCGCAACGCTTTAGTCTACAATGCCTTCTTCTCTGCTTACATGTCGTGAAATCATGACAGTTTTGCCTGCTTCGTCTCTGCCTTCCAGCATGTCGTGAAATCATGACAGTTTTGCCCGAAATTTCTCTCTCCTCAAACATGTCGTGAAATCGTGACAGTTTTTCCAGCACCTTTGCATACTTTTTCTTACTTGTCTTTTTCTTGATCTTTTGCAAGCTGGGCTACTCCGATCTTCTTGGAAACTCATTGTCCATGTTGAAACCTTCATCAAGACACATTCTTTGACATCAAACCAAATTGCTTCAAGACCTTCTTGACATCAATGACAACATCTACACTTAGAGTAAAGGCAATGTACCCAAGGTACCCAAAATTGCCAACAAATTAAACTTTATTTTTATAAGGGTTGTGATTATTATTTCAGAGGTGGATGAGTTGTTGATTTATTTTGATATTCATGAAATTTAAAATTAATATTTAGGAGAAATAAGGAGTTGTTATAAAATATTTTTGAGAGCCTTATTGATTATTATTTTTGATAAGGGTTTTTATTAAAAAGGACTTTGATGTATGTGTTTATTAAGTTGGAGTAAAAAGGTGTAAATTGATTTATGCTTATCTTGTGATTATTATTTGAAGTCCACTAACCCTTATTGAGATTGGAAAGCAAAGTTGTGTTTAGTGTGGTAAATATTGTGGACAACTTCTTGGCATAAAAAAGGTATGGGCACATTCTCCTATTGATTGTTTATAGTGGTTGATTTCTAAAATATCATTGGAGTGAAAAGGATTGATTGTGGTTTCCTTTTCGAAAGTGGTTGTTTGAATGCTTCAAGGTTTTCTAGTTTGAGATTTGTATTTAAACCTTGCTTTATAAGCATAGTTGTTGAAGCCCATTGGTTGTGAAAGAACTTGAAAAGAACATGAGTATCATTGTTATGTGATATTTGTGGTTGAGCATTGTTGGAAACATTTGAGTTGGTTGATACATGATTGGACTAGGGTTTTTGTGAGAAAGAGTAGTCCCTTGTGGTGATTGGTTGAGTTGATTTGATTAAGCCTAGTCAAGTTATTGTGTGAGGTGATTGGTCAAGTTCCATGAAATAAACTATTCCATAATTTTGATTTGAGTTGAAAGTGCGATTAGAACATATTGAATCTTTAACAATTCTTTTTATGCTTCTATGAGTTGACTTGAGTTGAGTTGAGATTTATTTGAGTTGAGTTGAGTTGAGAGTGAGATTAGAACATATTGAGTCTCTAAAAATTCTCTTTATGCTTCTATGAGTTGATTTGAGTTGAGTTGAGTTGAGATTATTGTGGATCATTGTTGTCATCCATTGAAGAGTACATTGTCATTCATTGTTGAGTTCATATTTGAGCTTTGCCTTGATAGATTTTTTGATGATATTTGAGTGCTACTTGAACATGATTGATTGATCCTTTGAGAAGGCCTTTGTGGATAGTTTTGGGATAGCCTTTGTGGACAGTTTTGGGACAGCTTTGTGGATAGTTTTGGGACAGCTTTGTGAACAAGTTCTTGGTGAGATTGTTGGAGCAGATTTTTGGCAAGTTCTTGGTGAGATTGCTAGAGCAGATTTGGACAAGTTCTTGGTGAGCTTGTTTGAGCAGATTTGGACAAGTTCTGTGTGAGCTTGTTATTCAGTTTAGGACAAGTTCTATGTGAGCTTGTTATTCAGATTTGGACAAGTTCTGTGTGAGCTTGTTATTTAGATTTGGATAAGTTTTGTGTGAACTTGTTATTCAGTTTTGTACAAGTTCTGTGTGAGCTTGTTATTCAGATTTGGACAAGTTTTGTATGAACTTGTTATTGCCTAGCTTTGAGCATATCAAATAAATCATTGTATTGGATAAGGATCCTTATTTTTGTGTGAAATATTATAAGGAGATTATCTAGTGGAGTATCCCACATTGGGGGAACCACGTTAAATATTGTGTCTCAATTGTGTGTGGTGACTTGTGCTCTTGCTTACTAGTGTTATCTGAGTTATTAATGCACACTACTATATTTGGTTATTGCAATTAAGGACATTAATTGATATTTTTTTGGAAAGAAAGTAAAAAGTGGTCTTATATTGTTCACCCTCCTCTCTTAGTATAAGCTTGTGTTCTTCAATTGGTATAAGAGCGTATTCCTTAGGAAAAGCTAACAGCTTAAGGGTAGATTCTACAAGAACACGGATGGCTTCATAGAATGGATCATCTACAAATAAGGCTCCATTGTTTGATGGTAAAAATTATGCTTTCTGAAGCATGAGGATGAAGAACTACTTGATATCACAAGTATATGAGGTATGGAAAATGGTTGAAAAATAGTATAGGGTTGAAGGTGATCCCGAGGCAGATAAGACTATCATGAAATGGGTTGAGATCAATGCAAGAGCAATGAATTGTATTTTGAGTGGGCTTAGTGAGACAGATTTTGCAAAGGTCATGGTATGTAATTCAGCTAATGAAATGTGGACCAAGTTGTGGAATACTTATGAAGGAGATTCCAAGGTAAAGTTTGCAAAACTAAAAACTCATAGAAAAATATTTGAGGAATTGAAAATGGAAGATTCTAAAGATATTGTAAATTTTTTACTTCGAGTTGATGAGATTACTAACACCATGAGAGGCCTAGGTTTTGAGATGAAATAATTAGAAGTTACTCAAAAGGTTTTGAGATCACTTCCCATGAAATATGATGCTAAGGTTTCAGCAATAGAATAAACAATGGATATCAACAAGCTAACAATGGAAGAATTGCAAGGAACTCTCACAGCTTATGATATGAGGGTAAGTAAGCATCAGGTTCCAATAAAATATATTACATTCAAGGCTTCAGAAAAAGAGAAAGGGAAATTTTCAGAAACAAGTAGAGGTTTAGATAATTATGAGGAAGCTAACTTCATCAAAAGGAATAAGGACTCAAATAATTTTAGGGATATAAGGAAATTCAAATGCTACAAGTGTGGTGATCTTGGTCACTATGCATACAGGCATCCACATGAAGAAAACGGTGATAATGAAAAATAGGATCAAATAAGAAAAGAAGATGGAAAGTATAAGCATGAAAAAGATGACAGATACAAGCAAAACATGTATGAGAAGACAAATTTTCATAAGGTAAAGAAATCTTACTACATTGTAGAAGCAAGTGATAGCTCAGATCATAGTGATAAAGATAAATAAAATGATGAAAAATAAGAACATCTATTCCTAGTAATAGAAGGTGAAAGAGAGCAGTACTTTATGTGTGGTCAAAGAGATCATAGATCAGGATATTGCAATGGTTTCAGTGATAGTGAATATGATATGACACATCAAGGAAACAAGCATGGTCAAAGAAATATTGAGAGTTTGTTTGCTATAGAATATTATAATGATCTTAGTGATAGTGAAGATGAAGAAGGTTTTTCTATGGAATAAGAGAAGTATAAGAAGAACATTCACTTCAAATAGAAGAAGTTAAGCAAGAGGATAATGTCTCAGTTGATCTAAAGGAAGACTTCAATGTTATCCATGAGCAACTACAAGAGGTTAAAGAGAATCTGAAAGAATTGAAATGTTCCTTACTTGAGAAATTTGATCCATGACATGACTCAAAAGGCCAAGATATTTTCACTAAGAAGGAAACATGTGTTTCAAAGGCTATAGAGATGGATGCCAAGTTTCTACTTGACACAAATAAATAAAAAGAAGAGGAATATTCCAAAGCACCAAAGGTCTCATATTTCAGGTTTGGGGAATCACACTCAAAAGGAAAGGAAGTTCTAAAATATGAAAGCAAGGAAGCACCTAAGGTTTGTGAGGAAAGTTCCAAAGTTTCTATGGCTCCAAATATTTAGTTTGGATCTTGTTTTGAGATAGGTGAATCAAGTTCAAAAGAAAAAGAAATTCTTGAAGAGGAAAGCAAGGAAGAAACTAAGGAAGAGGATTTAGATGCTACAAAGAAGGTTCAAGGATGCAATGCACAAGTTGAAAATTATCATAAGGATAATGGTCAAGAAAGGTATGAGGAACCAAGGCATGAACAAATGGATTTTCAAGGAAATTATTTTTCTTGTAATGGATTTGGACACAGGGTTATACATTACAGGATCCATGGATCAAAGAATTTTGATTTTTCTAGAAGAAATATCAAAGGAAGAAGATATGATTTTTAGGGGAATTGCTTCTTATGTAATAGGATTGGTCATAGATATTTTCAGTGCAAAGGAAATGAGCAACATGGTTTTGGTTTTAGAGCTACACAATTCAGAAGTCATGGTCATAATGGTCATGAAAACAAAGCTTCACAATACAGGGTTAAGGAAAGGAATGGATACGAAAATTATTTTAAGAATGAATTCAGGACATGGGCACTATCCAAAGACTATAATATCAAGTGTTTTAATTGCAATAACTTTGGGTATATTGTAAAATGGTGTAGGACTCAATTCCAAATAGGTTCAAGGCAAGAAGGTCAAACAGGTTCAAGGCAAGAAGGTCAAACAGGTTCTAGACAAGAAGATCAAGTAATTCATCACGAGAAGGATATCACAAAAACATGGAAGAAAGTTGATAGAGTAAATAAACAATGTATTATGAGAGTAAAAGTACTCCCACCCCAAAATTAATCACCTCAAGAGAGAAGGTGGTGAGGGGGCTAAGTTTAAGAGTCATATATTTTAGCCCCATAGGTGTCCCTTTTGCCATTGATGTCAAAGGGGAGAGATTTGAGTAAGGGGGAGAGCATTGAGTTAGGGGTAGCAGCCTCCAAAGAGAGTATTGAGTTAGGGGGAGCAGCCTCCATAGATTATTGAGTCAGGGGGAGCAGTTTTGATTCTCAGAGATGGTTTTTGTAGTGATTGTGGTTTTTGCTTTAGATGTGTTGCCATAAATGACAAAGGGGGATATTGTTGGCAATTTTATTTATTTTATGTTGTCATTGATGTCACATGAATCATTGATGTCATATGGATCACATTGAGTTTTGATGGGCAAATGATATCTTGGAAAGCATGGATAAAATTAGGGTTTTTGTGAAAACCAAGGTAGGAAAAATAAAAGGTTTTATTTAAAACCATGGATGGCAGATTTGAAATGGGTTTTTCTTAAAACCCAGGTTGGCATTTCGTTTCGTCGAAAAAGGTGCCCCGGTGATGGAGATATTTAATTTTAAATATTTAGTTTAAATTTTAACTATTTAAAATTTTAATTTTAATTTTAAAATTAAAATTAAAGTTAGTGTCGACATCTAAAGAAAGAGAGAAAAAAAATAATGCACCGACATCATCGAAAATGAGAAGAATACTATATAAAGGGGGATCCTAAGATTCATTTGAAATTAATCCTTGCTCGTGTTAATCGTTGGCTAAGCATCTGAAGAGAGATCGTATGAAAATCGTTTTGAAAAGGGAGACAATGAATAAATCCAAGGTTGGTCGAAAGCCCAAGACATTGTGGGTAGAGTGGCACATTGGCAATTAGATTTTTGTTAAGGTGTGTGGCAACGCTTTACGTCAAGGTTCGAATCTCCTTGATTGCATTCGAAGGCATTAGAAGGAAAGCGGTCGAAGTGCTTTTGGTTTGCGTAGAAGGGAGGAAGGACTTAAGGCATGTCGTGTCTTTTCCTTTCGAACGAGAAGCTAGCTCGTGTGGCAACCATAGCCATGGCTAAGGCACTCGCGGTGTGTGCAAGTTAAGGGTTTGAATCCCCTTGAGGAGGTAATTACGTTTTGCTCTAATTAATTTCATTGATGCCCTAGGATAGGAGTTATAAGGTGGTTAAGGAATAATTAAAGTTTTTAATTAAACTTTATTTTTATAAGGGTTGTGATTATTATTTCATAGGTGGATGAGTTGTTGATTTATTTTGATATTCATGAAATTAAAATTAAGATTTAGTAGAAATAAGGAGTTGTTATAAAATATTTTTGAGAGCCTTAATGATTATTATTTTTGATAAGGGTTTTTATTAAAAAGGACTTTGATGTATGTGTTTATTAAGTTGGAGTAAAAAGGTGTAAATTGATTTATGATTATCTTGTGATTATTATTTGAAGTCCACTAACCCTTATTGATATTGGAAAGTAAAGTTGTGTTTAGTGTGGCAGATATTGTGGACAACTTCTTGGTATAAAAAATGTATGGGCACATTCTCCTATTGATTTATGGTGGTTGATTTCTAAAATATCATTGGAGTGAAAAGGATTGATTGTGGTTTCCTTGTTGAAAGTGGTTGTTTGAATGCTTCAAGGTTTTTTGGTTTGATATTTGTATTTAAACCTTGCTTTATAAGCATAGTTGTTGAAGCCCATTGGTTGTGAAAGAACTTGAAAAGAACATGAGTATCATTGTTATGTGATATTTGTGGTTGAGCATTGTTGGAAACATTTGAGGTGGTTGATACATGCTTGGACTAGGGTTTTTGTGAGAAAGAGTAGTCCCCTGTGGTGATTGGTTGAGTTGAGTTTATTGAGCCTAGTCAAGTGATTGTGTGAGGTGATTGGTCAAGTTCCATGAAATAAACTATTCCATAATTCTAATTTGATTTGAGAGTGATATTAGAACGTATTGAGTCTCTAAAAATTCTCTTTATACTTCTATGATTTGACTTGAGTTGAGTTGAGATTGATTTGAGTTGAGTTGATTTGAGAGTGATATTAGAACATATTGAGTCTCTAACAATTCTCTTTATGCTTCTATGAGTTTATTTGAGTTGAGTTGAGTTGATATCATTGTGGATCATTGTTTTCATCCATTGAAGAGTACATTGCCATTCATTGTTGATTTCATCTTTGAGCTTTGCCTTGATATATTTGTGGATGATATTTGAATGCTACTTGAGCATGATTGATTGAGCCTTTAAGAAGGCCTTTGTAGACAGTTTTGGGACAGCCTTTGTGGATATTTTTGGTACAGCTTTGTCGATAGTTTTGAGAAAAATATGTGAACAAGTTCTTGGTGAGCTTGTTGGATCAGATTTTGGGCAAGTTCTTGGTGAGCTTGCTAGAGCAAATTTGGACAAGTTCTTTGTGAGCTTGTTGGAGCAGATTTGGACAAGTTTTGTGTGAGCTTGTTATTCAGTTTTGGACAAGTTCTGTGTGAGCTTGTTATTCAGTTTTGGACAAGTTCTGTGTGAGCTTGTTATTCAGATTTGGACAAGTTATGTGTGAACTTGTTATTCAGTTTTGGACAAGTTCTGTGTGAGCTTGTTATTCAGATTTGGACAAGTTCTGTGTGAACTTGTTATTGCCTAGCTTTAAGCAGATCAAAGAAATCATTGTATTGGATAAGGATCCTTATTTATGTGTGAAATATTATAAGGAGATTATCTGGTGGAGTACCCCACATTGGGGGAACCACGTTAAATATTGTGTCTCAATTGTGTGTGGTGACTTGTGCTCTTGCTTACTACTGATATCTGAGTTATTAATGCACACTACTAAATTTGGTTATTTCAATTAAGTACATTAATTGATATTGTTTTGGAAAGAAAGTAAAAAGTGGTCTTATACTGTTCACCCCCCCCTCTCAGTATAAGCTTGTGTTCTTCAAACACTTTAATATTCCCAACATAAACCTGCTCAAATATGCTCAACAAACCTGCTCAAATTTTCTCAACAAACCTGCTCAAATATGCTCTAATTCATGCTCAAAAACTGCTCATATCACATGCTCAAATTGCTTTCTTTAATCAAAGTATTTCAGACATATTCTACCCAAAATTCCTTTTCTTCAAGAACATATAAAGAATGATATGCAAGATAATTTCACAATATGCTCTTTCCAAAAATCACTCAAATCCAATGCACAATTTACTTCACAAATCTACCCTATAACCTTTTCAAATTTATCCCAATACAAATCAAATCTCATGTACAAACTTGCTCTCAAACTCTAGCACATGTGTTTCCAATTCCTTCAATAATGAAGCACAATTGTTCTCAAACCCTAGCTCATGTATTTCCAAAAATGCACATACATAATCCTTATTTCTCCACCTTATGATTCAAAAATATTTGCTCAACCAAACACCCTAAGGAAGGAATAATATCACCATACCTCTTAACTTGCTTTTATGAAGATGTGCCCTCAAATCCTGTCTCAAAAATAAATTCCCTTTCTTGTGCCTCTTTCAAAACAGGTTAGTCAAAAACTCCTTTTTCAAGTCATCCTCATTAGAAATTCTCTCAAAAATATGTGCCCAAAAATACCTAAAAATAATACTTGTAAAATCCCTCAAATTTCTTTTCAATAATACAAAAATAAATGCTCACAAATACACCTTATTCCTCCTATCTGAAAATACAATATTACAACCTTCAAATTTATTTCATGCTAACTTTACAATATCAAATACTCTTTTAACACCTTATTACTCCTTCTAAATTGAATTTCAAATTACAATATAAAATATCCTTTGTTACACCTTATGGCTCCCTCTAACTAAAATATCAAATTAAAATATTTTGCCCTCAAAAATATTCAATCATGCACAATGAACGAAACACCTTAACCACTTAATTTTTAATAAAAAATTCATACCTTTCATGAGCCCACAATTTACCCCTTCGTTGCCTTGCAAAAAGCACTCACAAGAATTGACCCTGTGACCTCCTTCTCCATGGCACCCTAGTGCTTGCTAGGCATCCAGCTGGGCTTCCCCTAGCGGTAGCAATAATGATACACAAACACAATTTTAAACCTCTTCTCATGTTGCCAATCAAAACATTGTCTCTACCATAAAAATTATCCTTCGCATGATTCAAACCAGTGATCACCTCTCTCACAGTGCCTTAGCGCTACCCCAATGACCAACTGTGCTAGCCTACCAGATGGAACCAAATTGTACAACCTTTCATCTTTATCCTTGCTATCCCTTTCATCAAAAATCATGCTCCTCTTCTTCGGGATTCATTATTTCCAAGCATGAGTGGATTTCAAAAATTCATCCCCCAACATTGGCTTTGCAAAGGTTTTGAAACTTTATTTATATGAATTTTGTCCTCCTCTTGCCATGACGTCGATGCTCAAACTTTGATATTGTTTTTATTCCTTTTCAAATAGCTTCCACGATTTGGTGCTCAAACCTCTATTTCTTTTTGGAATATTTAAATATTTTTAGATTTAAATATTATAAACCTTAAACCTTTGGCCCTTGGTGGTCTTATAAATATTTTTCAAGCAATAGAAATAAAATCAACTTTAAACCTTGTTCTTTTTCTTGCAAACTCAACCATGGAGAATGTTTTTGCCTTGACGACTATCGTATCTTTTGACATCAATATTTCTACCTTGAAGATAAATCTCAACCATTTCACCTTTGACATCAATGACAACTAATATACCTAATATTTCCAACAATATCCCCCTTTGTCATTGATGGCAACCCTTTTAAAAAAAAATTCTTTTCTTGCAACTGGATTCCATATCTGCTCCCCCTGAGAAGTTGCTCCCCTCACTGAATTCTCTCCCCCTTACTGAAATCTCTCCCCCTTTGACATCAATGGCAAAGGGCTCCTTTGGGGCTAAAAATAAGACTCTTAGCTCAGCCCCCTCACCACCTCCTTTCCTTGAGGTGATTAAGTTTGGGATGGGAGTAAGACTACTCCCAACTTTCCTCTAAGATACTCAAAAGTTTCCTTTGGAAGTGGCTTAGTAAATATGTCCGCAATATGTTCCTTTGTAGCAACATATTCCAATTTAACTTGTTGATCCATCACCTGCTCTCTCAAAAAATGATATTTGATTGGAATGTGCTTGGTCCTTGAATGCATTACTGGATTCTTTGAAATGTTTATGGCACTTGTATTATCACAAAGTATGGATATGGGATGATCATGCTCTACTTTGAAATATTTTAAAGTTTACTTCATCCATAAGACCTATGTACAATAAGCAACTGCTGCAATGTACTCTGCTTCTACTGTAGATAAGGATATTGATGCTTGTTTCTTGCTTAGCCAAGAGACTAGACAATTTCCAAGAAAGAATGCTCCTCCACTTGTACTTTTTCTATCATCAATACTGCCTGCCCAATCCGCATCTGTATATGCTGTGAGAATGAAATTGTTACCCCTGGGATACCATAGTCCAAATTCCATAGTTCCTTTTAGATACCTAAGGATTCTCTTTACTGTCTGTACATGTGTTTCCTTTGGTGTTGCTTGAAATCTTACCACTAATCCCACTGCCTACATTATATCTGGTCTTGTAGTTGTGACATATAGTAAACTTCCAATCATGGATCTATACAATATCTGATTTGCCTCAGGAGATTCATCATATTTACTCAACTTGCATCCTGTAACCATGGGAGTACTTACAGGTTTGCAATCCTCCAGTCCAAATTTCTTCAACATTTCTTTGATATACTTGGTCTGAGAGAGAAATATGCCTTTGTCTAATTGTGAAATTTGCAAACCAAGAAAGAAAGACAACTCACCAAGCATTGACATCTCAAACTCATTCTGCATGCATTTTGCAAATTTTTGACACATCTTATCATCACTACCTCCAAAAATGATATCATCCACATAGACCACTACAATCAACAAGTCATCTCCATCATTTTTGATGTATAAATTGCTATCGGCTATACCTTTCCTGAAACCCTATTCTTGAAGATACTTATCCAACCTTGAGTACCAAGCCCTAGGGGCTTGCTTTAATCCATAGAGAGCCTTCTTTAATTTGCATACATAGTCTAGCTTATCTGTTAGACTAAAACCATTTGGTTGTTCAATATAGACTTCTTCCTCTAAGTGACCATTTAGAAAAGTTGACTTTACATCCATCTGATATACCTTGAAATTTTTGAAACTTGAGAATGCCAAAAATATTCTTATGGCCTCAAGACATGCAACAGGAGCAAATGTCTCTTCAAAATCAATCCCTTCAACTTGTGCATATCCTTTGCATACCAATCTTGCTTTGTTTCTGACAACCTGACCATCTTCATTTAGCTTATTTTTGTAGACCCATTTGGTGCCAATTACATTCTTTCCTTTTGGACGTGGGACAAGTTCCCAAGTCTCACTCTTTTCTATTTGGTCTAATTCTTCATCCATTGCCTTGACCCAATATTTATCTTCTCTTGCTTCATTGAAATCCTTGGGCTCAATTTTAGATAGTAGAGAAATATTTGCATGTTCATTTGTTCCTATTATCCTCCTCCTTGTTTGTCTCTCATCTGGATTTCCAATAATTAATTCTCTTGGATGATTCTTTTGCACATATCTGGAAGGTGTTTTTGGTATTCTTGGTGTCTCTTCTTCTTTTGTTTCTTCTCCTTCTTCTTCTCTGCAACTCTCTCCTTCTTGATATACAATTTCTTGAGTTGATTCTCTTGGCTCTATCTCTTCATCAACTCTTACATTTGCACTTTCTACAATTGTATGTGATATTTTATTATAGCATTTGTAGGCTTTAATTTTTTTGGAATATCCAAGGAAGATACCTTCATCACATCTAGAATCAAACTTGCCCAAATTTTTCTCTTCTCTTCTAATGTAGCATTTGCTTCCAAAAACTCTGAGATATTTCACAGTAGTTGATTTTCCTTTCCAGAGCTCATATGGTGTTTTGTGATGGTTTACCCTTACTTGAGCTCTATTGATGATATAAACAGTTGTATGAACTACCTCTTTCCAAAAAGCATCTAAAATCTTAGACTCATTTAACATAGCTCTGGCCATACCCTCAATAGTTCTATTTTTCCTTTCAACTACTCCATTCTGTTGTGGAGTCCTTGCTGCTGAATATTATCTCTTGATTCCATGTTGTTCACAAAATTCTATAAATTCACCTGAAGTGAATTCTCCTCCTCTATATGATCTTAGACACTTAATTTTCTTGCCTATTTCATTTTCTACTAGTGCCTTGAATGTCTTGAACTTTTCAAATGCTTCTGATTTTTCTTTTAGAAAAGTTACCCAAGTCATTCTAGAGAAATCATCAATAAATAGCATGAAGTAACTCTCACCTTGTAAACTCTTTGTTCTTGTAGGGCCACATAGATCAGTGTGAACTAGTTCCAATGGCTTAGATGAAGAAAATTCCTTTGATCTGAAACTGGATCTTGTTTGCTTCCCATGCTGACATTGTGCACAAACTATGTTTGGTGGTTTTGCTATCTTGGGCAAATCTCTGACTGCCTATTTGTTGCTGATTTTCACTATGTTGTCAAAGTTCAAATGACCCATCCTTCTATGCCATAACCAACTCTCATCTTATTTTGATAAAAAATATTTTTCTCCTTTGATTTCACTCAATATATAAATATTATTTGTAGTTCTACTAGCATCTGCAAGAAGCTTTCCTATCTTGGACTTTCTGACCTCACATCCATTTGAGTGAAATGTAACTGTATGCCCCTGATCACATAGTTGACTTACACTTAGTAAGTTGTGCTTCAATCCTTCAACATACAAGACATTTTCTATTTTTGATCTTCCATTATCCAAACTCAAAGTCCCTTTTTCGATAATTTTTGCTGAAGCATTATCACCAAATTTTACTGTTCCCCCATTTATTTTCTTAAGAGAAAGAAATTTACTTTTGTCACCTGTCATATGGCTTGAACACCCACTATCAATATACCACTGATTTCCTTCACTTAACACATGAAGGGCTAGCATAGATTTTTCTTTTTCTTGATCCTTTTCCTTTTTCCCAACTTTTAGAGACATCTCTTTCTGAACTGTTTGACCTTCCTCTTTCTTGCTTGATTTAGGAAACACTATTTTACACCACCTAGATTTATGCCCAAGATTATTGCATTTGTAACAAATGATACTATTGTTCATGAGAGGTGCAAATGAATTGAAATTTCTATCAACATCATTTTTCATATCAACCATGCAATGAACAACTTTATGACCATATTTGTTACATGAGAAACAATAACCATGAAAGAAGTATTGAAACTTATTTGATTGCCTTGAATGATGTGGTTGCATGCCTTTTCTATGATTGACTTGTGTCCAAGATGATTCACTATTTTCTTCTACCTTGATGCTTTTACCTTTCACCACATCAACATAGGTCATGGGCTCTTCTTTTCTTACTTTATTTCTAAGAGAGATAACTTCAAGTTCCAATCTCTCACATTCCAATTCTTTTGTTTTTAACTTCTCAATCATAACTTCTTCAATTCTTTTTGCCTCTTCAACCTTCACTTTTAAGTCTATGAGATCTTGTAGAATCTTTGTCTTTATTTCCTCATCCTCTTGAATTTGAGCCTTCAATCTTGACTTCTCCTCTCTAACTCTTTTCAATTTTCCAAGAGCAGCAGTAAGTTCCTCTTTCATGTCAACCATGGCTTCTTCTCTGTTTTCTTTGATTTCAACCATAGAAGCATCTTCTTTCATTTTAGTGGCCATGTGTGTTCCTGTAAGATCTTCCTTCAAGCTATTAGACTTTCACGAAGGAACCTACTCTGATACCAATTGAAGAACACAAGCTTATACTGAGAGGGGGGTGAACAATATAAGATAAACTTTTACTTTTCTTTCCAATTTAGTATTATCCAATGTTATCAATTTGCAATAACCTTCCAAAGTAGTATTAACCAATATCATCAATAGCAGTAATAAAGTAATGCACAAATCATCACACACATGAGAGACACAAATTTAACGTGGTTCACCCAATGTGGGTTACGTCCATAGAGAAAATATTTCTTCTAAATTTTCTCAACAAATATCTTGGGAACCAATTCCCTATTACAATGTTTATGGACATCTATCCAAAGGAGACACCAATCCCCTATGCTCAAGTTTATGGACCTCTATCCATAGGAGACCTCAATCCTCTTAGCTCTGATTCATGGACCTCTATCCATAGGATACCTCAATCCCCTCTACTCTGGTTTGTGGACCTCTATCCACAGGAGACCTCAACATCCTCCGCTCTAGTTTCTAGACCTCTATCCATAGGAGAACTCTATCCCCTCTGCTCTACTTCAAGACTATACACAAAGCTTGCTCAAATTTGTTTCAAAACCTGCTCTCAACTCTGATCAAATCTGCTCATCAAACCTACTCAAATCTGCTCAACAAACCTGCTCAAATATGCTCAACAAACCTGCTCAAATGTTCTCAACAAACCTACGGTAGTTGCACATAAGACCATGTTCATTTCTTACACTTTTTATTTTTTACTATTTCTTCTTTTTTTTTTTTTGTTGGTTTTTTTGTTGTTTTTTTTTTATTTTTTTTTTTGTTTGATGGGTTTTTTTGTTTTTGATTTATGTTTGTGTATGTTTTTTTTATTTTTTTTATAGTTTTATTTTTTTTTTTTCTTTTAATGCTTTCCTTTTATTGTGATTACAACAAAACCTACTCAAATATGCTCTAATTCATGCTCAAAAATTGCTCATATCACATGCTCAAATTGCTTTCTTTAATCAAAGTATTTCAGACATATTCTACCCAGAATTCCTTTTCTTCAAGAACATATAAAGAATGATATGCAAGATAATTTCACAATATGCTCTTTCCAAAAATCACTCAAATCCAATGCACAATTTACTTCACAAATCTGCCCTATAACCTTTGCAAATTTATCCCAATACAAATCAAAGCTCATGTACAAACTTGCTCTCAAACTCTAGCACATGTGTTTCCAATTCCTTCAATAATGAAGCACAATTGTTCTCAAACCCTAGCTCATGTATTTCCAACAATGCACATACATAATCCTTATTTCTCCACCTTATGATTCAGAAATATTTGCTCAACCAAACACCCTAAGGAAGGAATAATATCACCATACCTCTTAACTTGCTTTGATGAAGATGTGCCCTCAAATCCTGTCTCAAAAAGAAATTCCCTTTCTTGTGCCTCTTTCAAAATAGGTTAGTCAAAAACTCCTTTTTCAAGTCATCCTCATTAGAAATTCTCTCAAAAATATGTGCCCAAAAATACCTGAAAATAATACTTGTAAAAGCCCTCAAATTTCTTTTCAATAATACAAAAATCAATGCTCACAAATACACCTTATTCCTCCTATCTGAAAATACAATATCACAACCTTCAAATTTATTTCATGCTAACTTTACAATATCAAATACTCTTTTAACACCTTATTACTCCTAAATTGAATTTCAAATTACAATATAAAATATCCTTTGTTACACCTTATGGCTCCCTCTAACTAAAATATCAAATTAAAATATTTTATCGTAAAAAATATTCAATCATGCACAACGAACGAAACACCTTAACCACTTAATTTTTTAATCAAAAATTCATACCTTTCATGAGCCCACGATTTACCCCTTCGCTGCCTTGCAAAAAGTGCTCATAGGAATTGACCCTATGACCTCCTTCTCCATGGTGCCCTAGCACTTGCTAGGCATCCAGTTGGGCTGCCCCCAACGATAGCAACAATGATACACAAACACGATTTTAAACCTCTTCTCACACTGCCAATCAAAACACTATCTCTACCATCAAAACTATCCTCCGTATGATTCGAACCAGCGATCACCTCTCTCATAGTGCCTTAGTGCTGCCCCAACGACCAACTGCGCTAGCTTACCAGCTGGAACCAAATCGTACAACCTTTCATCTTTATCCTTGTTGTCCCTTTCACCAAAAATCGTGCTCCTCTTCTTCTGTGATTCATCGTTTCCAAGCACGAGTGGATTTCAAAAATTCATCCCCCAACATTCGCTTTGCAAAGGTTTTGAAACTTTATTTATATGAATTTTGTCCTCCTCTTGCCATGATGTCGGCACTCAAACTTTGATATTGTTTTTATTCCTTTTAAAATAAGCTTCTACAATTTGGTGCTCAAACCTCTATTTCTTTTTGGAATATTTAAATATTTTTAGATTTAAATATTATAAACCTTAAACCTTTGGCCCTTGGTGGTCTTATAAATATTTTTCAAGCAATAGAAATAAAATCAACTTTAAACCTTGTTCTTTTTCTTGCAAACTCAACCATGGAGAATGTTTTTGCCTTGATGACTATCGTACCTTTTGACATCAATATTTCT
Organism: Wollemia nobilis; assembly: GCA_028583015.1. Classification (NCBI taxonomy): domain Eukaryota; kingdom Viridiplantae; phylum Streptophyta; class Pinopsida; order Araucariales; family Araucariaceae; genus Wollemia; species Wollemia nobilis. Next base: position 1,137,477 of record JAQPPZ010017240.1, on the reverse strand, counting down.
ACCTTGAAGATAAATCTCAACCATTTCACCTTTGACATCAATGACAACCAATATACCTAATATTTCCAACAAAATGCTCATGTATTTTGGGATGTGATATCCCTTGCATGTTTTTGTAAGAGGAAATATCATCTCATCATGTCTAAATAGTGGCCTATGGAGCCATATGAAGGATAAGTATTTAGGCCATGATGAGGTACCTGCAATATGTACATGATATGTGTATTTTGAGATAATATTTTTCTTCTCATCAATGTTTAAGTGCCATGCTCTATGAAACACTTAATTGCGTAGATGAGGTACCTATAATATGTATATTTTGAGATAATATTTTTCTTCTCATCAATGTTTAAGTGCCATGCTCTATGAAACACTTAACTGCATAGATGAGGTACTTGTAATATGTGTATTTTGAGATAATATTTTTCTTCTCATCAATGTTTAAGTGCCATGCTCTATGAAACACTTAATTGTGTAGATGAGGTACCTGTATTCTTCATCAATGTTTAAGTGATATACTTAACTAAGGTGTGGGCACTTAACTACATATATGAAGTGTTATTTATTTTCATCAATGTTTAAGTGATATCCTTGATTAAGGAGTGGGCACTTAACTGTGTAGATGAAATATTTTTTTATTTTCATCAATGTTTAAGTGATATCCTTGACTAAAAAATGGGAACTTAACTACGTACATAAAATGTTATTTGATTTTCATCAATTTTTAAGTGATATCCTTGACTAAGGAGTGGGCACTTAACTACCTAGATGAAATATTTTTTATTTTCATCAATGTTTAAGTGATATCCTTGACTAAGGAGTGGGCACTTAACTATGTAGATGAATGTATTTGCTTTTCATCAATGTTTAAGTGATATCCTTGACTAAGGAGTGGGCACTTAACTGTGTAGATGAAATATTTTTATTTTCATCAATGTTTAAGTGATATCCTTAACTAAGGAGTGGGCACTTAACTACGTAGATGAAATATTTTTTATTTTCATCAATGTTTAAGTGATATCCTTAACTAAGGAGTGGGCACTTAACTGCGTAGATGAAATTTTATTTGATTTTAATCAATTTTTAAGTGATATCCTTAACTAAGGAGTGGGCACTTAACTGCGTAGATGAAATATTTTTTATTTTCATCAATGTTTAAGTGATATTCTTAACTAAGGAGTGGGCACTTAACTGTGTAGATGAAATATTTTTTATTTTCATCAATGTTTAAGTGATATCCTTGACTAAGGAGTGGGCACTTAACTACGTAGATGAAATGTTTTTGCTATTTTTATCAATGTTTAAGTGATATCCTTGACTAAGGAGTGGGCACTTAACTGTGTAGATGATTTTTTTATTTTCATCAATGTTTAAGTGATATCCTTGACTAAGGAGTGGGCACTTAATTGCGTAGATGAAGTATTTATTTTTCATCAATGTTTAAGTGATATCCTTGACTAAGGAGTGGGCACTTAACTATGTAGATGAAATATTTTTTATTTTCATCAATGTTTAAGTGATATCCTTGACTAAGGAGTGGGAACTAACTATGTAGATGAAATATTTTCTATTTTCATCAATGTTTAAGTGATATCCTTGACTAAGGAGTGGGCACTTAACTGCGTAGATGAAATATTTTTGCTTTTCATCAATGTTTAAGTGATATCCTTAACTAAGGAGTGGGCACTTAATTGTGTAGATGAAATGTTTTTACTTTCATCAATGTTTAAGTGATATCCTTAACTAAGGAGTGGGCACTTAATTGCATAGATGAAATATTTTTGTTGCATGCAAACCTTTTGTGAGGCTTTAAAATGATGTTTGATAATATATTTGATATTTTTATGCTTGCAAATATTTTGCAAAGTAGTGTAATGATAATTGCAAATATTTTGCAGTATTTTTGTAATGTAATGATGATTGAAAACATTTTGCAATGCTTTATAATGCTTTTGTAATGATTTGATGATGATTGCAAATATTTTTGTAATGTTTTGTGATGATTGCAAAATGTTTTGCAATTTTTTGTAATGCTTTTGTGATGATTGCAAAATATTTTGCAATGTTTTGTAATGCTTTTGTAATGATTTGATGCTTGCAAAGTTTTTTTTTGCAAGGTACTGAAATGACAATTGCAATATTTTTGCAATGCTTTTGTAATGATTTTGTGATAATTGCAAATGTTTTGCAATGTTTTGTGATGATTGCAAATGTTTTGCAATGTAATGTTTTGTGATGATTATAAATTTGAATGCTTAAAAGTTTTGAAGGTATTGAAATAATGATTGTAATGCTTTAAAATGTAATGCTTTGATGATTGCAAAATACTTTGCAATGTTATGTAATGCTTTGATGCTTGTAAAGGCTTTTGCAAGGTACTGAAATGACGATTGAAATGTTTTTGCAATGCTTTTGTAATGATTTTGTGATAGTTGTAAATGTTTTGCAATATTTTCTGATGATTGCAAATGTTTTGCAATGTAATGCATTTGTTATGCTTTTGATATGCTTTTGTAATGCTTTGATGATGATTGCAAATATTTTACAGTGCTTTGTGATTATTTCAAAATATTTTACAATATTTTGTGGTGATTTTAAATATTTTGCAATAATTTTGCAATGCTCTATAATGCTTTTGTAATGATTTGATGATTGCAAATATTTTGCAATGTATTGAAATAATGATTTTAATATTTTTTAACGTAATGCTTTGATGCTATGTTGATAATATTTTTGAAAGAGATAGGTAATGCAACTTTGTAGTGCTTTTGAAAGTATGATATGATGTTTGTAAATATTTTTGTGATGTATTGATATAATGTTTGTAGGATGATTTTGTGTCATTCTTTTGCCTTTGTTGTTTGAAAGAAAATTTTTTGATAAATATAATGATTTGATATTGTTAATTTTCTTAACACATGAGAGAGGGTAACAAGAGTATATAAGTCCGTTACCTAACACATATGTAAATATTTACATGTACATGAGGAATTGGACTTAATACTCATTGCCACCTCTGATGTGTTGAAATATTTAAGAATTTGTATGGTAAAAAAATATTTTAGATTGAGGGTAACGCTTCATATGGATGATCCAAGAGAAGAAGAAACCCTTCTCCTTTGCTCGATGTGTGTACAAATAATTGTATATGCATAGAACATGGAAAAATAAATCTCCTTTTCTAGGAGGTCCATGTGATAGCATGGCCCTTAGTCTAAAGGATCTTGTTGTATGAGAAATAGATAATATATGTGCTGGCTTATAGACCATTAGGAAGCATAAGGATTTGATAATCGACTACTTGATATAGTCATAAATGATTATGGATATGTAAAGTGTTGATCACCAAATCCCAATGTTCTTGAAGGGTCCATAAGTTAGCCTGGATGTTTTTGTTTTGTTAGATTTTTGAGAAGAAATGATAGTTTGTTGTCATATCAAGATGGAGGAAGTTCTCTATCTATTGATTGACATTTTGTATAAACAAATAGAGAATATCTAGCCATCTTAATAAGTGATTATTTTGAGATTTAATTTTTATTGCATATTTGTATAATAAACTAGTTGGAAATAAAATCTTGTTGATCCAACGACTTATTAGGCAAATAGTTGATGAAGAGAGTATGATTTGTGGATGTTCTATTATTGTAGAAGATTAGGCAGCTATGAAGACAACATAGATCCAGTGTTTGGTGAAGCTTGCAAATAATTGTAGGCTCACAAGGCATTGGATCCATGGAGCCTCATAGTCTGATAGATCTATTTGAACAATAGTTTGTGAGAGATCTTGATTTTTGTTTGATAGAATGCCAATGAAATGAACCAGGTGGCTATGAGGATAATATTGATCCAGTGCCTGGTAAGATTTACAAATGATTGTAGATCTACAAGATATTGGATCAATAGAGTCTTCTTAAACTGCATGGTCTATCAAAGGTAATCAATGAGATTTATGAAAATGTGATAGCATGTTGATGCAATAAATCAAGAGGAATGTTACGACACCATTGATCCATTGCCTAATGAGATTTGCAAGAAATTGCAAACCTATGAGATATTGGATCAATGGAATGTTATGATTCTTATGATCTATTTTTAAGGCAATGTATGAAGATTTGATTTATGTTTGATTGCATACTAAAATGGTAAGTCGAATGGGAAAGAGGACCCTTAATCATCCATTCCCATATAAAGTTGACAAGTAATTGTTAATCCATAGGAGAATGGATGATTAAGGGCTTCTTAGCCCATGCGACTTACCGAATGAGTAAGTTGATGATGATTTTTGTATTAGGTATGATTTTTGTGAACTTAGATGATAGGCCAATCAGGGAAGAAAACCCCATTCAACTAGTGACTAGTGAAATTCACAAATGATTATGAATTTATGAGATATTGGTTGAATGTGATTTCCCATCCTTGGATGGTATGTCAAATGAGTTGTATTTGAAGAATGTGATGAATAGATGTCATGACTTATTTGATAGACTACTCTTAAAACTCTCTTATGCAATACATCATTCTCACAAAAGGTTTGCAAGGTTATGATGTATTATAGGAGAGGAAGGGGTGTCTTAGAGGAGCCTATTAAATAATCATGAGTTTTGATTGAAAAAAGGCTCTTTTGTTGAAATATATTGTAGATATGTATTGTTGATGCTATTATTGTGAAATAATGTTGATAGTAATGGTGTGAATATATATTGAAATAGAAGATAGGTATGATCGTGTGTCATCAAGGTTGCAGATGATCACGGATGGATGATCATGTCATACATCACTTAACCCAAGAGAGAGAAGAAGTATGATTGATATGCAATAGGAGGCTTGAAACCAGGTATTTTGGACTGAGAGAGTTTACTCAACATATGGTTAGCCTAGGTGGATGCAATGCATATGTATTTGTAATAAGGATTGGATTTTGCATCATAGTAAACCCTCTTGACTCTATGGTATGATCAAGCAAACTAGGCAATCATGCAAGGGGTGTAGTGTGTATGATGATATGATGATGTTTATCATGCATTCAATCATATGAACAAGCAAATGACTCGATGTTTTATGCATAGTATCTTTTAAGATGCATGATGTTGATTGGTTCCTTATGTTCTTGGTCATCCAATGTGGCTAGGTGGTAAGCTTTGGATCCAAATTTGGTTATGATGATGAAAGGTCCTAACCAATTAGGTTCAAAATTTCCTTTGAGGTCATTGTTAACATTAGTATTTTTTTTGTTTTCTTTGAGGACTAGGTCCCCAATTTTGAAGGATCTTGGATGTACTTTCTTGTGATAGGCATGTCGAAGTCTGTTGTGGTATGTTCTAAGATGTTCTAGAGCATTAATGCATTTTCTTCTAATAGTTCTAGTTATTGTAAGTGATTTAGGTGATATTCATCTCCTACTAAAGAATCTTGTAATAAGACTCTTAGAGAAGGTATCTCGAGTTCAAAAGGAAATACTACTTTGGTGCCATAAACTAAGGTGTATGGCATTGCCCCCATGGGAGTATGCACACTTGTGTGGTATGCCCATAGGGTTGGATAGAGTTGTAAGTGCTAATCTCGACCATTTTTGTTTACTAGCTTCTTGAGGATTTTGATTAACATTTTGTTGGAGGATTCAACTTGTCCATTTCCTTGTGGGTAGTATGGTGTAGACCATTTTTGTTGAATTTTGTATTTGGTGCATATTTTGGCAACTTCCTTATTTTTAAAAGGGGTGCCATTATCAATAATTAAGGTAGAAGGTATACCATATCGATTGATGATTTGATTTAGAATGAATTTTGATACTTGAATTCTTATTGTGGTGGATAGGGGCATTGCCTCGACCCATTTAGTGAAATATTCTGTAGTGGTGATAATGAACTTGTGTCCATATGATGATTGAGGGTTGATCTTACCTATGATATCCAATCCCTAAGAGGAGAAAGGCCAAGGAGATGTGATCGGTTGTAATTCTTGAGAAGGGGTATGAACAAGGTTGTCATGTCATTGACACTTGTCACATTTCTTAACATAGTTGTGAGCATCCTTTTCCATAGAGGGCCAATAATAGCCCATCCTAAGGAGCTTCTTGGCTATGGCTAGTCTACTAAAATATCCACCACATGATCCATCATGGGATTATTTTATGATAGCTTGGGCTTCATTTGTATTTACGCATCTGAGGAGTATGCCTTCAAAGGAGCATCGATATAAGATATCTCCAATGATGACATATTTGCAAGATTTTAGCCTAAATTATCTTCATTTTTGAGAGTTGGATCCCTCAGGGAATGTTCTCTCTTTGAGGAATTTAAATATGTCTTGATACCATGGTTCTTGAGGTATAGATGTTTTGATATTGCATATGTTGAGAGGTTGTAGACATGATTCGATTGTAGAAGATTTATTAATTGATCTTATGATAATAGAAGCTTCTTCATCTTCCAAATCTAAGGGTATGAGAGATGCAGTTGTAGCCATAGCATCAACATGATGATTGCTAGATCATGGTATGGCTTCTATGGTGATTTGGTTGAAGTGAGTTTTCAACATGTCTACAATGTCTTTGTATGGTTTTAGCTTCTCATCTTTGGTTTGATAAGTATCATTCACTTGGTTGATTACTAATTGTGAATCATCATATACTATTATGTTTTTGATATTTAGCTTTGTTGTGGCCCTAAGACCTAGGATGAGTGCTTCATATTCTATTGTATTGTTAGTACATGAGAAGTGAAGTTTAAAAGATAATGGAATGAGTTGTTGTTGTGGGGTGACTAGGATAATTCTTGCCCTTGCACCTTTAGCACATCTAGCTCCATCAAAGTACAAGATCCAAGTTTTAGGTTCTTGGGCTTCTATTGAGAAGATTGTTTCATCTAGGAAAGATATGCTTATGGGATGTTTTGATTCTAAAGGGGATGCAACAAGTTGATCAGCTATAACTTGTCCCTTTAGTGATTTTTTATTTATAAATTCTATGTCAAATTCATTAAGGGCTATGACCCATTTTGTAGTCCTACCAGATAGGTAAGGTTTTGATATAAGGTAGTATAATGGGTCTACCCTTGCTAAGATGTAGGTCTTTTGACTAAGCATGTAGTGTCTTAGTTTGAGATATGAGAAGATAATTGCTAAGAAAATCTTCTCTAATGGTGTGTAGCGAGTTTCATAGTTTACTAAAGTTCTACTGATGTAGTAGATTGCTCTTTCTCAGTGTTGTTCATCATATTGGGCTAATAAAGCTCCAAGGGCATGCTCAGTAGTTGCTATGTATAGCAATAGTGGTTGATTTAGGTTTGGTGGTACTAATATGGGTGGTGTTAAGAGATAAGTTTTTAGAGCTTCAAAGGCTTTTTGACATCCTTCATCCCATTCAAATTTTTTCCCTTCTTCAATAATTTGGAGAAAGGTTGACATTTATCTGCAAGTTGTGATATGAATCTATGAATAGCTTGTAGTTTGCCTTGCAAGCTTCTTAATTTAGTTAAGTTTGTAGGTGGTGACATGTTTGTTATGGTTATGATTTTGGAGGGATCAACTTCAATCCCATGATGGGATATGATGAATCCCAATATTTTTCTTGATGTTACCCCAAAGATACACTTTTGAGGTTTTAGTCTAACTTTGTAATCTCGTAATATTTTAAAAATACATCTAAGATCTAGAGTATGGTTTTGTCTTTCTTGAGATCGACCTAAGATGTCATCTATATAGTCTTCTACTATTTTATGCATAAGGTCATGAAATATATATGTCATGGCCCTTTGATATGTTGCTCCTACATTTTTAAGGCCAAATGGCATGACCTGATAGCAGAAGGTTCCCCAAGGGGTAGTGAAAGTTATTTTAGATTGATCTTCTAGTGCAATCTTAATTTGATTATAGCCTAAGAATCCATCCATTAAAGATAGCATCTCAGATCCTGTAGTGAAGTCCACTATCATGTCTATGTTTGGCAAAGGGAAATCATCTTTTGGACAAGCATTGTTTATATCTCTAAAGTCTATGCAAATTTGAATGGATCCTTCCTTCTTAGTGATAGGAATGATGTTGGATATCCAATCTGAATAATCTATGGCCTTTATGAAGCCAACATCTAGTAATTTTTGTAGTTCATATTTTACTAAAAGAGTGACTCTTGGATGTATTTTTCTTAATTTTTGTTTGATGGGTTTGGCATCAGGGCGCACTACCAAATGGTGGACTACTAGTGAAGGGTCAAGTCCTAGCATGTCATCGTATCCCCAAGCAAAGATGTTAGAGAATTCCTTTAGTAGGTTTGTGTATTCTATCTACTCTTCTTGAGTTAGGACTTTTCCAAGTTTGATAAGGTAAGGATCTTGATCTATTTTGATATTGATATCTATCATTTCTTTGATTAAGGCTTGTGATTCATCCTTAAAATGAAGAGGGGCATCTATTATCCCTAACTCTTCAAGTTCTTGTGGATCCATAGATGTTTGTTCCAACTTAGGAAGTTGGGCTGAGTTTAAGTTGAAGATTTGTTTAAGAGATTCTTCTATAGGATAATTATCCAAAGAATCTTCAAGATTTTCTTTGGTTGCTATTGATTTTGGATGAACCAATTCTAGCATGTTAATGCTACCAAATCGTATGGTTTTGTGGGGTGTTTGGTTAAGGAGTGACCATAGTTCTTCTTCATCCTCATCACCCCATTGAGAGCCATGTAGTGATTTGGGATAATTATCCTCATTGTCTTCTTTTGATAGAGGAGAAGGTTCATTTTTGCTAGGGATGAATCCAATCCCACATCATGCTGGCCAAGGTTTGACTTCTAGGGGTTCTTTGATACCCTATTCATAATGACCTAGGCCTTTGCCTTGATAACCCATGTTGGAAAGCATTTGTTTAGCTATAGAGAATGAAGATGATATGTAGCATGTAGTGTATGTTCATTCACTTGGCATGAAGTTACACCCTTGAATATTTTCATCAAAGGTAGTTCCCCCATGAATGAAAGTACAAGATCCTATTTGGATTTTGAGTCCTTTTCTATTGGGCATGCCTATGTCACGAGGAGATAGGAACATGCTTACTAGTTCTATGAAAGGATCTGACTTTTGATAAATTAGATTGACTTGATCATTGGAAGAGGATGATTGGGGAGTATCCCCTAAGTTTATGAGGGGTTCCTCTAATATTTCCTTTCCTTTGTCTACTTTTGGTTGATCACTTGATATTGCTCATTGTATGGAAGGGCAAAGATTAATCTCTTGTAGGTCGATAGAGTTGCACATGGCAAAAGGTTCTAGATCTCTAGGAACATGGATAATCCTCCCTTGATACTCATATTTGAGATATTGATGTAAGGTAGAAGGTACTACCCTCATAGCATGTATCCAAGGTCTTCCAAGGAGCATGTTATATGTTACATCACATGATATGACATAGAAGAGGGTGTTTAGGACATGAGGCCCTACTTTGATAGGTAAAGTAATAGTGCCTATTACCTCTCATTCTTCATTGTCGAAGGCTCTAATGATGAGGTCAGATTTTTGTAAATCATTTTTGTTTAAGTCAAAATTTTGTAAGAATTTGATATTGCATACATTCAAGGTTGATCCATTGTCCACTAGGACTCTCTTGATATATTTATCACCTATTTGAGTTATGATGTAAAGAGGAGAATCTCCTGATATGGTTTCAAGAGGGGTATCTACCTCATGAAATGCTAAGATAGCATTGTTTACTCTAGCTAGTCCAACCATGTTGGCGATATCATTTGGAGATATGTCTTGAGGGACTTCTTGCTCACTTAAAAGTTTTAACAATATTTCCCTATGAGCAGGTGATGTTTTTAGCAATTCTAGAAGGGAGATCTTTGCGGGTACCTCCTCTAATTGTTGATGGAGATCAAAGGTATGCAAGGTATTTTGAGAAGGTGTGAGCACCAAAGGTGACTTATTAGGAATATTGATCTTTGTTCTTGGGATAACCAATGGAGGTTGATCCAAAGATTGATTCTTTGCTTGTTTCCTAGTCATGATGTAGGAAGATCTTGATAAATGCATAGTGCCTACGAAGTTGGTTGATTTTTGATCATGTGTTGGTAAGGGATCTTGAAAGATCCCCATGTCTTTGTTGGGATTTTCTAGTTTATTGAACATTATTTTTCCTTCCTCAATGAGGTCTTGGATAATGTTCTTTAAAGTTCTACATTTGTTGGTAGTGTGTCCCTCCATATGGTGAAAATCACAATATTCATCTTGTCTATACCAAATTGGATTTTCTTTGGATAAATCCCAAGGCTTGATAGGTGGAAGTTCCACCAATTTAGAATCAAGGAGCATTTTTAGCATAGATATTTGACTTTGTCTAGTATTTGTGTATTCTCTTTGGGGTTTTTCTTCTCTTTGGATGACTAATTTTTGAGGAACATTTTGAGTTGTGTTTATGTTGTTGTTTTGATGAGAGTCAGTTACACCATCTCCTACAACATGTTTATTTTTGTATTACCCCTTGCTAGGGGGTTTTTCATCTTCTTTCTTGTTATAGTTGAGTTGCCCTCATCTTATGAGGATGACTTCTACTCTTTTAGCCATATCAATGACTTCTTCAAAAGAGGTTAGGTTTATCATTTCCAAAGGATATGATAGTTGTTCATGAAGGTTTCATATGAAAATATGCAAGAGTTATTTAGGAGGAGGAATATATTGAAGTCTTCCTACTAAGCCTCTCCATTTGGCTAAGAAATCTGAGAATTTCTCAGTCTTAGATTGTTTAAGTTGATAAAGGTCATCTATGGTAACCTTATCTTCTATGTAGATTGAAAATTGTTTAACGAAGGTTTCCATAAGTTCTTTGAACTTCTTGATGGAATGATGAGGTATTTGAAAATACCATTCCAAGGCTAAACCACTAAGACTTTTAGGGAATAACCTAAGGAGAAGTTTTTCATCATGATTGATGTCACTACAAGCTATTTGAAATAGCCTTAGATGGTTAATGGGGTCTTGCTTTCCATTGTACATTTGAAATTTGGGAGTTTCAAAGTTCTTTGGAAATGGATGATTAATGATCATTGGATCTAATGGCTCATTGTAGAACTCTTCAAAAGAGTACTTTAACTTGGATGTTCCTTGAAGAGAGGCAATTTGATGCTCAAGTTCTTCAAACTTGGAATCCCTCTTTTCTAAGTCTAAGATTTTAGTGTTGATATCTTGAATATCATTTGATGGAGGGTTTGGTGGTGTAGGTAATGTTATCAATGGTTGCATAAGTGGTTGAGCAAAAGTTTGAGACATGAAAGGTAGATTCATGAGAGTTGAAGTGTTTTGATTTGATGTTATGGTGGGAGGGACTTGGCTAAGTCCCATGTTGTGAGTGAGAAAGGGATTTGTAGTATTGATAGGAATTGCATCATTAGGAGATGTTGAAAATGGGTTACCCATGGTGGGCATCCCCATGGATATGGTTGGAGGTGTTGTAGAATCGGTAGGTTGTGCCATAGCCACATTGAGACTAGCCAAGTTGTTTCGAGTTTCATTGATTTGAGCAATGGTTGATTGATCATTAGAATGTTCAGGATTATCATGCATTGTAGTTGATTCTCTTTCCGCTTGTTCTCTAAGTTCATCTCTAAGAACATCTAAAAATATATCTTTGTTTCTTCTAATGTATTCTCTGACATGATCTATGGTTTGAAAAGAAATTTGTTCAACAACTTGTTCTTGTTCCCTAGTCACTTGTTGTGACCAAGGATTTTCTTCTTGGTCATTGTGCTCATGGAAAACCTCATGAGATGAAGAAGGTATACCCTTGTTTCAGGTGTTGTAAGGATGTTGAGACATGGTTTGAAAGTTTTGTTTTGAAGGAGATTGATTTATTAAAGTTTTGTTTTGCTAGTGAGCTGTCTTTGTTTTGTAAGTGTTATGGTGTTTCTTTGTGCTCTGTCCAGCAGTTAAATGTTAAAATCTCAGGGATTAATTTGTCTTCTGAAAGATGCATGCTTCTATACTTTATTCAAAATCTTCACAGTTGTTCAATTTATTTTAAGCCAACCTAATCTTGGTGATGGCAGTCAAACTTGGATCACACTCTTATGAATGTATCCCATTTCAATTACACAACAATCCCTTGTATTTTTGCTTTCAATAATTTCTTTCAATCAAATACATGCAATATTTTCCAGTGGTTCCATGGGTTAGAATATGTCTCCCAGTGAAGTTATTATGAATCCTCTCAAGAATACAAATTAAATCGATTCAAAAACTCTTCACTGAAAAAGGAAAATAATTTTGATCTGGTGCACTTTCCATTCAAATTATTTAAAGCAGTCTATGTAGCTATCACATGTCTAATATACATGTCATTTCAAAAACTAAGTGATTGATTTTTTATGGACCTTAAGATGAAGTGGTACTTGATTGATGGTCTTGAAATACCATATTCATATAAGTTGTTTGTAAGCTTTTCTAAACCAAAATGTAGATAATATGAAGCCATCTATGCAAATAGCCTGTTATGGAATACAAGTAGCAGGCATAAAATATGTTATTGGCGTAGTTACTGAAGAATTTTAAAAAAATTGAAACTGAGCTTTTAGGTCATCATCACTACCCCAAACTTGTTATTTATTTAAACTTTTAGAAAGGAAACACTTTTAAATATTCACCCTACAGATTTTGGAATAATGAAAAACTGTACAAGACAGTATGACTGCATGGGAATTGAGTATATGACTTTGCAGATACAATCAACCAAATAAAAGCAATGTGTCTAATAGCCAAATTGTAGCCCACCAGTCCTTGCTCCTAAATATGCAGGAGAGAAGTACATTGAAAAGTGTCCCTTCTATACCTTCAATAGCGTCTCCAGAAGAGCAAAATTCATCTTAGCTATAACAAGCTTGAGAGAAGAAAATGAAATGGAAATCTGTACATTCATCATCTTTAATAGACACAAATTTCATTTTTCTACAATGTAGAACTTGGACAGGGATACTAGCATTTTTAATTTAGAGCAGGGACTGTAATAAAAGGAAGATGTATCCTCAATCTTGGAGATGAGAAAGAGAAGCGATAGAGATTATTTTGTAGACAATGGTGATAACTAGAATATTATTGCGAATGGTACAAACTGCCGCTGGACTGACCATAGTACAAAAGCCTCTGCAAAAATGCATGAATCATGGGATTCCTGAATCAATCTACGATGAATAAAGGATAAATCAAATACAAATAAACTCAGAAACTGGCTCTATCCTACAGGTCTTTACACGTTCTGTTGTCATAAGAAGAATAACAAACCGAGAAGTCAGGAGGGATTGGTTGCTGCAGCTCTGTACATGGAACAGGGGTCACTGACTCGGAGAATCCCTTGACATAAGAACAGTTCCAGGCAGGTTGTGAGGTAACGTTGAAAATGATATTTGATAGGCAAATATCTTTGAATTCAGCGTGCTCAATACCTTCTAAAGAACCCGCAGTTGTAACATTGTCACCAACAATGTCCTTAAAAGTTATTCTTTGTATGTCTGGTAAGGCAGATGGATCATACCTATCATCTGGATGGTCACCATACAACCCAGTGAAGCAAATACCAACCCTCACACTCTTCATGGTGACATTAACTATGTAGACATCCTTCACATAACCACCTCTACCTGGGGTTGTTTTCACTCTGAGACCTCTTCTTGTGTTGAAGATGTGGAGATCTTCAGCATGAACACCTTTGATACCCCCAGACATTTCACTACCCAAAGCAAGACCAGAACTTGTGTGTGATTCTCCTATCACACGGCGGACAATAATGTTGGAGCTAGGGCGTCCATAAGAAATGCCGTATTCATCCCAACCGCTTTTGATAGCAATTACATCATCTCCACAGCTGATGTAACAGTCCTCAATGCAGACATCTGAGCATGAATCTATAAAAATGCCACAAAAGGAAAGAAATTATGCAGAATTATATCCAAAGACTGCAACAGTTGAAGAGTTACATCTCCTATGCAGCTAAAAGATCAAGAGTTACAGAAAATAATTCAGCCAAAATATCAAAAAATCAAACACCTTGCCAACATTTTATGATTAACCATCCTAATATGAGATTTTGCAGTGGCTCTTGACCCACATTGAACTATAATGTGTTAGTTTAAAGCTTACAAAATTAAAGCCAAAAAAAGCCTTTAGCAGATTGAACTCTCCCTAAGATGACACAATCAAAGAGCTAAAGGCACATCAAGTAAATCCAGTACTGAATATTGGGCTGCATAGTTTTTGATGGGATGCAACATTGACTGACTGTGATAGTGAAATATTCTAATCAAATAGGTTGCCAGTCTCAAAGCAATAGTTAATTACAGCAGCGTCCTGCAAAATTCATGTATTTTGAGATATAAGATATTACAATGCAATCTAAGTGATTGAATTTTAACTTTTAAGTATCATACCAAGCAACTGCGGTGGAAACGAATAGATGAACCAAAAAATGAAGACAATATTGGAAGCTTGATACGCTTCAAACATTAAGATTATGATCTGGTTCCTGATGGAGCCTACAATGTTTCAGAATATGACAGGAATCCTTTATTTATTCTCACAAGGTTTGTTTGTCCTACTTGAAACACTACTTAGTAAAATGCCATGCATTGGACTGATTTGAACATTCACAGAACCTAAGATGATCTATATCAGCCAATACCCACGATGTAAGAAGTTGCAAGCAAAAGTATAAAGAAGGCTAGTGTTCTCCACTAATTTCTTCCCTCATAAGTTTATGATTGCCTTTGTCTTCAAAGACCAGATTTGGAATGGTACTTCATTCCTTGCACTCATTCCATTTCTAAATTACTATCTTCCATACGAGGGAGATGATCTGTGCTTATCATTAACTGAACTTTGAAAGGCCTCCTTTCCAAAAGATTGCAGTGGCATGGAACTTCGTGGGGAAAAACAAAAGGGAAACCTTAACAATTGTGTTGCAAGTCCAATCTCTGTATAAGGCTTGCAGGGATGAATGACACATGCATGAGTGCGTGCATACATACACACTTTTACACTTGACATTTGATTTTAGTCGGGAAAAGTTAAGCATGGTCTGTGGTATAGGATCATGATACTGAAAATTGTCCAAATACCAGAGTTCAAACAAGTGGCTCATTAAGGTGTCCTCTAACTCAACTGCAGTTGCATCTGGGTTCTTATTCATGCATTTAAGATTGAGAAGAATGTGCTGACACAAAAACATTTGAATTCTTGTTCTTTTGATAGGTTGATATTGTAGCTCTTTATTCATTTATAACATGAAGGAGAAGTAGTAAGCCTAAGATAAAAGTTAGCCCGCTGTACTATATAGAATACTATATGGTCAACCAGAGGCATATCATCTAGAAACGTGAGATATACGAATATTAACGTAGAAAGCAACATAGTTTGATACATGTCCAGATCACGGGTTATATAGACATGGAGTAATAAAGAATCTGTTAATCTAAACAAGAAAGCACAACACAATAAGAAAGAAAAGAGGACCACAGGATATAAAATTGGGCAATAATGGAATAAAGACAATACAGTGAATTGACACTTGTGCCGATGATTTTAAAAAAGCCCCGTGTCAATCCGAATTAGTTAGCAATAAAAGAATTAACTCACCTGGATCAATGCCATCTGTGTTAGGCGAATCAAGTGGAGCAAGGATTGTAAGATTGTTAATGCGCACATTGCTGTAAATCAAGATAGAAGACATCAACTAACAACACTTTTGCAAAATCCCATATCACATACTGTTAAACTATGCAAATTCCAATTCTTGACTACAAGCCTGTGATTTTCCTGCAACTAGAACAGCATCTGAACTAGAGGTGTTTCAAGCTACAAACCTGCAGTACACAGGGTGGATGGTCCAAAATGGAGAGTTAACGAAAGTTAAATTTGCAATAACAATTTCCGTTGAATCTATCAGCTCAAGAAGGTGTGGGCGGGTGTAATTTAGAGTATGATTACGGAACCAATGCCACCAAACAGCTCCTTGACCATCGATGGTTCCATTATCCCCTGAAAAAGTGATGAAGGGGAAAGCTCAGTGTCCATTCAAACAAGACACATCAACTGATGATTTACTGTCTTAATTTATGCTCTGTACACCTATTTTTCTTACTATATTAAATAAACCTGTTTCAAGTGGACAGACACAGTATAAGCAGTAGCACACTATGTTTTCCCAATAATTTTTTTGAGAGCTCTTCATACCAAAGGTTCTGCGCACCTGTTATGACAACATCTGTAAGGTTGTTCCCATGTATTAGACTGCAATGCCTCCCACCTGGTAACTCCCTCCCTCGGCCATACGAAGGCAAGGGGTCAATGACTGGCCAATGTTGTGAGTCCTGCAAGGGAAACACTAAATGTAATAAGTGAGGCTGGAGCCATGGGGATGAAATGTAACCTATTAACAATAATCACCAGTAAAAATGAAAATTATCTGCTTTCCCAATGGCAGGCTTCCCTTTTAGGTTTGATGCATAACATCTTTTAAGATTTCACTTTCATATTCCTCTTTTAAATCTTGGTACTAAATTTAAATATAGTTTTTCCTCAGTTGGCACGCCCCTCTTTCCCTTCCTTGAGTTTATATCAAAGGCTTCTCAACCTGGAATGGATGATTGAGGCTAAATTATCTGCTTTCCCAATGGCAGGCTTCCCTTTTAGGTTTGATGCATAACATCTTTTAAGATTTCACTTTCATATTCCTCTTTTAAATCATGGTACTAAATTTAAATATAGTTTTTCCTCAGTTGGCACGCCCCTCTTTCCCTTCCTTGAGTTTATATCAAAGGCTTCTCAACCTGGAATGGATGATTGAGGCTAGTTTACAGCAACAGAATATATTTAAGCAACTTGCAGCATTGCACACAATATTATGGTTTCCACAAAATTATTTTCTGCCCACCCAAGGTAACCGCTTACTATATGTTACCTGCTAAATATTGGACCATATTCCTCCGTTGAATAAAGGTCATTGACTAAACTGTCTGGTGCCATTTGAAACCAAAGGCAATGGCAAAATAGAGAAAGAAGATGCTGCAAACAATCACCTGTGATCCAAGGATTACAGCCTTCGCATCCAAGTACAGTGTGAGGTGACTTGTCAAATTAAAGCTTCCAGTCAACCACTTTCCTGCTGGTACAAAAAGTTGTGCCCCACCTTTATCAGCAAAAGTGTGAATGTAGAAGATGGCATTCTGAAAGGCATGAGTATTAACAGTAACTCCATCTCCTACTGCCCCGAATTCTGTAATGGTCACACTATGAGGCCTTAATGGCATTGCTTTGTTCTGTTTGCATTCCCCCTGCTGCTGCTGCTTCTGCAAGTGATTATCAAATGTCTGGAGTCCCCTGCCAGTTTCATGTCTTGCATGGAAGAATGCTAACCCAACTTCACCAACGCAGCTGAGGACCAGCAATAACAGTTGAAAAACCTGGACATGGTGACAATGCTTTGTTAGTTCCCTACCCAAAATAACAGATCAAGTGAGTGCTTTAAACCAATTCCGATCCAAATGAGCAAATGCATTGTTTCTCTTGTATTTGGAGTTAGAATAAGTCCCATCCATATCGCATTACTGTACCCGCAGACTGATTATGGAATGAATTGAAGCTGTGTATAGGAAGATCACATTCGAAGAGGAACACATGTATCAAAAGAAAACATTACCTGGACCAAGACTGTTTTACTGTCCAGTGCCATACACATTGTCAACCAGATAGATCCTTTTAAGGATCACATACAACAAGATTGATGCTTTCAATGATCACACATAAATATAAGTGGAACTGACATACATCTAGCATGTGATGGTGACCTACATTGAAGACTGCTACAAGAATAGGAAAGCAAATGTAGATAGAGAACATGAAAACAAACATAATGCATTATTTTGATGTGCTACCTAATGCGATTCTGTTGCAACCATATAATTATCTGGAACAACTGAACCATAAGGGTCGGATCTCAACCAGACTTACAAATCTCTTCATATGCTGCTGCTGAATATTGACCCTGAATTGAAACAGAATCCAGATCTTCAATCCTTAAAATTTCTGTAGCTTAAAACAGATCAATGCCGAAGACTAGATCCCCTAACTTGACAAAACCAAGAAAACAGCCATTTCGGTTGCCAAAGATAATCAGAATGCAGCTGGATGGATCTAGCACCCAAGTCGGAACAATAAATCCCGAGAGAGAAAGACCCAGCCCGAGCAGGACCCAAATGAGAAACAAACAGTTTAAGCATAAAACAACCGAGAAGAAACAATCTTAGGCAAGACCCAAAACATAAATAATCAATTTCAGCACAGCTCATGTAAAGAACCAATCTTGAACAGGACCCAGAGGACTAAAGCAATTCGGAGGAGGACCCAGGTGAGAAGAAAAGCAAATTTGAACCGGACCCAAATCAGAGCATGCCACCACGAGCAGGGAGCAGCAGAACCCAAGTGAGAATAACCAATTTGGAGGAGGACCCAAATGAGAATAGGCAATTTTAAGGAGGACCCAGGTGACAGTAGTGCAGCCAAAGAGTGTGTCCAATTGGAGGGTCACCAGCATGTGCTTGCACGGTAACTGTCGGAATGTGCCAAAGCTAAGAATGGGGTTGAGGTGTCCACTCACTACTTCATATATAGGAAACCCCAAAAAAAACCAAAAAAAAAAAGAAAAAGAGAGATTTTCTGCTGATTTTTGAAAGTGGTGTAACGGAGGTTCCACAACACACATTCTTGTCCATACAGGCCGCCATTAGAGCTTCCTCCACCTCTTGGAACGGCCCGTACCAATCATCTAATTATGATTCACATTAGCTCAACATTAGTTAAAAAAAGAAAACAACTTTTTGTAATCAAGATTGTGTATATGTACAGGGTAACAGTATTTCTTTAATTGTTTTTGAGATCCAATGTAGACAAAAGGAAGAGTGGGGGTCAAAGACAGATGCAAGGAATGCAAGGGAAAGCAGTGGCCACCAATGGAAACCACCCAAGTCCAACCACCCGCTGCTTCTCTTCTCCATGCCAGCTGGCAGTGAACGTCAGAATCCTTTAAGTTCTTCCTTGAGAGGCAGCCAATGGATGAGTACCATGTAATAAAAGAAAGGCTGAAACTGACAAAGAGTGGGCTCAGCCTTGATGGCCTCTAGATGTCTTTTTCACAAAAAAAAAATCCTAATTTTAGTAACTTTTCACTAAGCTGCATGAAGTTTGTTTATAAAATACAGATTAAAAAAGATACGAAAGTGATATTCTCCATTGTTAACTTCGATTTTATAGTAAAAGATAGTATAAACGACAATCAGGAGGAAGACAAAGTATAAGGTGTAACATTTAACCACATTATTGTATTTTTATAATATATTTGTTTTTTAAATGTTTGATGTAACGGCGAAGTATTGTTTATGAATTGCTTCACCCCTAAGAAAACAAACAAATCCACAAACATACATAGATTTGCATGGATGATCTATGTGTGGGGTCAATTGATTGAGTATTTAGTTAAAGATATATTAAGATCAACCTTCTTGTAGATTAACCTAAGTTTTTAAATAGAAAACCAAACCAATGCCTTTATTATTGTTGTGTCGGACAGGGACTCCATTTAGAATATTATCAGATGAGTGATTGTTTTCAATTTCTATATATATAGAGGCATCAAAACAACAAATAAATCCACAGAATATACAAATATTAGCAGATTTCAAAAAATATGATTGAATTGTCTATGTTTGTCCACATAATATATAAATTTGAAATCTAAACTTTTATGTTTTATGTGTTTTTTTTAAAGAAGTGGGAAAAAAACTTATAATTATTTTTAGTTTTGCATTTTGTTAAAGAATTTTGCATGTTTTATTTAAAATTAAAATAATTTTATATAAATAGCAATTTTTTTTAAATTATATTAAAACAAGATTATTTATAAGTTAGGATGAGATTCCTCCTATCCTTAGTCAACAAGAACATTTATTTTCTTCTTTTAACTTTCCGACAAACTTTTATAATTCAAAAATCCAAGATTTTAAGAACTAACCACTTTTGGTTACAACATTAAAAGGAGATTTGCATTGTAGCTAAATCTCTTAAACCATATGTCTACAATGGTTGTTCAAATTAGTCAAACATTAGATTTGCTTACCAACCTGTCTAATCCTCTCATTCTCAATGGCCATGTCATTGTGTCACTGAACCCCTACGTCCTTCTCAATACCCGTCTTAACCAGGAAGTCTACCACTTTATTCAGAGCTCTACCCACATAAATTGGATTTACATCATTCAACTCCCTCCACAACTTCTTAATTTAGATGACAAGAATCGTCAACCTCTATGTCTCCAGAACAAAATTCCTCATGCAATCTAGAGCTCCTACCAAGATTTGAGAATATTATTCTACGATTATCCTCCGATACTCTTGTCTTACTACCTAAGTAGAAGCTTATTTGATAGCTAAGGCTTCTGCTTCATTGTTCATGGCCCTACCTAAGCCCTATAGTTTCCAATAGAGCATTGTCTCAACATGATTCTTACAAACCATTCCAATTCTATCTCTACTTGGATTGTCTTTTGTAACTCTATCAGTATTAATCTAATCTAGCCTTTTGAGGGTGTTTTTTAACTAGCTCTATCCTACCCCTTCTACACTTTAGCCTCCTTCTCCATCATCCCTATATCAGCCCAAGTTTCCTCTTTAGCATTGACTGCCATAGTTTCCATGACTTTTCTCTAAATGACCTGCCAGACGCCATCCAAGGATGAAAATATTTCTCTAAAAAAAATATCATTTCTCTCCAACCACACTTACCATCAAATAAAGTTTAATCCAAGCTTCCACCCAATACAAAGAGCTTCAAATTTAAATATGCCCCTCTTCCATCTTTCCCAAATATTAATCTGGTTCAAATCACCATTGGCTTGGATTTTATAAGCTAAAAACCATCGCTCTTAGATTTGGTGCATGAACGGGCACTCAAACATCAAGTGGTCAGATGTTTCCTCACTTTTGTAGCATAAAACACATTGGGATGGACCAACAATTCCTCTATGTCTCAGATTATCAAAAGTAAGAATTCCATTGTTCATGAATTGCCAAGCAAAGAAGTTCACTTATGGCCAACCCTTGGACTACCAAATCTTTCTCTAATACTCAAGTTGATATGCATGAGGAGGCTTTAGAAGGATATTTTCATATTCATCCTTCACTATGTAGACTCCAAGGCTCCTATAGCCCCAAGCTAATTCATCCTCCTCATCTCTACTTGTGAGAAATATTTTTGCCAAGATTTTAGTCATAATGGGTGTCAATTTTGGAGGGATTAGAATTGGCCACTCGTCTAACTTTTTAAACTGCTTAAACTAATAATCCTCCAGCTAACTAGTGTTGAATTAAGTTTTAATCTTAATCCAACCCTTACTTTCCATGGTTGTTTTTACTGGTTGCAATTCCTAGAATTCAACAATGATAGGCGGGTATTGATTCCATAAGTCTATCCAAAATCGTGTCTTCTCCCCTCTCCCTAATTTCCAAAATAATCCATATTTTACTACCTGAGATCCTAACTTTATATTTTGCCATACGAGGGACTCATTACTATCCAAAGAGAAACAACTCACCTCATTCAGGTTCACCTATCCAAAATATTTACTAGTTAAAACTATACTGAATAAAGAAGTTGGTTGGGAGATCCACCTCTAGTAAAGTTTTCCAAAAAAAGCTCTACTATTTAGCTCTAATCTCCTCAATCCCAAACCTCTCTGCCTTGGGTTGGCTTACTTCCTTCCAACCTACTAATGCCCATTTCCTCTCTCCTTTTAATCCTCCCCATAAAAATCTTCTAGTGATCTTGTCCAACTCTTTCCATATGGTATGTGGGGCAGCAAGGATAGAAAAATTATAAATTGGCATGGCCTGAATGACTGACTATAAAAAAATTAATCTACCCCCAAAGGTTAACCATTTGTGATACCAATGGTTAATTATTTCTTTCATATGGTCCAAAAGATTCCTTTAGATAGCTATCTTTAGATTTAAAAAATAAAGGGACTTTCAAATAAACCACTAGAAGAGAAGTCCTCATGAATCCCAAGATCTCTAATTTTTTATCTCAAAGCATTCGATCAAGATTGAAGAAGACCACTTTGGATTTCTTATCATTGATGACTTGGTTTGTGGCCTTAAGGTAAAACATTAGGAGTATCTTTGATCATTCTTGCTTCCCTCAGGTTGAACACTCCCACCAATCCTATGTCATCCACAAACTATAGGTGAGTCAAAACCTCCTCACCCACCTTGATACTTGTTAGTGAACCCTATTGTCTTCTTCTCAAGATGAGTCTACCCAAGCCTTCATCCATTATGAGAAAAAAAAATAAGGGGAACAAGGATCTCCCTGATGAAGACCTTGAGTGGCACGAAATGGTTGTAAGGAAAGACCTTTGATTAATGTTCAATATATCGGAGTAGAGATGTAGCTCATGACCCATTCTATCCAATTTTAAGAGAAGCTAAAGGCTACCATCATCCTTGATAAGAAGCTCCACTCCACCCTATCATAAGCCTTTGACATATCCAATTTTATGAACATTCTTCTATTGCTAGATTTTTGTATTGAGTGGATTGCCTCCTAAGCTAGAACCACACCATCCAAGATCTATCTACCCTCTACAAAACCCCCTTGCTTCAAGGAGATAATGCTATCTAGGAGATATTTTAGCCACTCAACCATTACCTTCATGATTATTTTGCATATGAAATTGCATAAGGCAATAGGTTTATAATCTGAAATATGCACCCCTCCTCCCCTTTCAAAATTAAGGCAATGAATGTATGATTTAATGCTTTAAGCATTATTTTACTACCTTTGGACTCCCCTATAATAGTCATTACATATCTAGGAGAACAGTCTTCTATTGCTAGAAGTTTGACTTGTTAGTTTGCTTCCATTGTTTTAGTTGATCCTTGACATAATGAAGTTGCTTGTGGAGTCTAAATATTGATGTCTCATATGTTGGTAATCATTCTTTCCACCACTGTGGGATTTTATTTCAAAGTTTCTCTTATTATAACCAAAATTTTTCAAATATGAACGGTTTATGGTGCTACCCTGTCTTGATCCCGTTCCAACAAAATGAGGAAGTAATCCAAGACTAAACCCTCCAAAATCTAAATTTTTTGATTCCATTTCACAAATTCCTCCTCTAAAATCAAATAATGGTCTAACTTCACCTTCGTACTATGTGGCTCCCTCCTCTTATTAGTCCAAGTATAGTTGGTTCCATGATATTTTATATCCACCAAGTGTAATGCATGGACCTGGGCAATCATAAGCTGATCTCCTGGGTCTAAAATTGGAGTTCTTTCTTCTTAATATTTGGATTATAATTTAGCATTAAATTCCCTAGCAACAATCTAGTCTAACTCCTTCCTCGAGACTCATATTATGCACCACTTTCCATTGATGAATATAAACATTAAGGTTTTGATCCCCATAGAAATTTGTGATTAAATCTTGCTCAGTTGTCACATTGTTCCTAAAATGCAATGTGATGACACCCCTCCAATATATATGTTCTATAGTCATCCATTCATGAGAGTTCAAAAAGGTAATTATCCCCCATGAGACCCCTTAGAGAACCACTTCCATATGACTATCACTTATCCAAAGTCTATTTATTGTTTTATCCATGAGATCCAATGATATTTTTGTCTCCTAGATAAGCAAAAAATATGTTTTACTTTTCTCTAAGAGTCTTCAAATAGAATATTGATGGGTTTTGTTGTTTAAACCCCTAATATTCCATAATTGTATAATCATTGGTTACCTTGAGACCAGTAAGAGTCTATTGGCCTCATTGATCCCCTAATGACCAGTTTGTCTCCTTGAGATGTTATTAATTCCTTATTTATTTTCTACCCACTCCTTGAGAGTTGATATTCTTTTATCTCTTCTCCATCTATATTATCCCTACAGTTGGGATTTATTTATTCTTTTTTGCCACACCCATAATGGCATCCTTTATTATCGACTACTCTTGGTTATGCACTATCAATATCCCTATAATCTTTGATTGTGGTAATTCATTACTCTATTACCTGCTCTAGGATAGGAGGATCCAAAAGAGGGACTTGAACATGGCTATTATTTTTTTATTATTCTCATCCATTACTATGAGTTTTTCTTCTTCCTACTCCATTAGTGTCTTGAAGATCTCATACCTATTTGAGGGCTTGGGTTGGGTTTGCTCTTTACCATATTTTTTCTTTTTCCTTCTCCTTCTTTTGGGATGTTCAAACCCATCTCCCTATGCTTCTTCTCTCTTAGAAATGTTGACTTATTCTTTAATGACTATCGATTTACCCTCCTTAGGAAGATATAATATTCCCAGAGGAGCCCCCATTTTTGAGATCATATTGTTTGGGCAAGACCAGGCCAAATACCCATATTTGTGGTAAACTCTACACCTAAAGGGCAAGTGCCTCATAATCTAGTTGCTAAATCCAAGATAGTCTTGCAAGTTTGAGTTTCACCTCTATTGACAAAGGCTAGTTGAGATCCATTTCAACACATAATCTAGCATAAATAGTTAGGTTTCCTTCCATATGTCCCTAGAGACATCCAAATATCTTCCAAGGAAATTATCAATGATTTCGAGTACCTACTCACTCTTTAACTCCATTGGGAGTGCATACAAACAAACCAAAATAGGAATGGGTTCAATTCAGGAATCAAATCCCACTCTCTAAGGCTGAACAAATAATTTTGTCGAGCTATGATTCATATTTTCTTATTTGAATTCCCTATTTTTTCGACAAGTGAGGAAAAATTAATAGTAAAATATCCATTACTAATAAACCATAAAAAATACTCACTAAGAGTTGCCAAACCCATGAATGAAAAAAATTTAGGATAGGGTGAATACCCATGAATTTACAAATTAGTTCATGATTGGATCTATATAAGACCATTTCTTCTACTATAATCTACTCAATGATGATATTTGGCCTTGATTTCGATTGTGGTAAGCATTTATTGACTCTTTGAGATGTTGATTTTTTCAACAACTATAAAGAACAATGTTTGTGCTTCTTTAGTATCTATTGGAGATTTTTTCTTCAATAAATTTGTAAATGAATGTTGTCTATCTAAGAGAGGATCTGGAGGTATCCCCATTGGACCCTCCCAGGGAAAAACTCTTGTCTTTGATTTCACAACAACCATAAAATGCTTTGTCTACTTGGTTGATAAATCTTGAAACTTTAAAAACCACTTTAAAAAGCAGCAAAGTTAAAACCCATCAATGATTAGGACCACATGATAACCCATATAAATAATAATTTTATTTATGATATGGTATGAATTTAAGTGATTTTAGATGTCAGTATTTAATGCAAAGATATAAATTTTATTGTATCAAGGGATACATGCACAAGTTAGAATACCACTAGATGGATGTAATAGAGATAGGACCTATAACCAATTAAGATATAATAACAATAGTTATATATATATATATATATATTTAACAAGCTCACTCATACACACACACAACACACCTTGTCATGGTTTGAACTTGGATCACACCCTGTCATGGTTTGAACCTGGATCTCTTGAGAGAGAGCCCAAAGCCCAAACCACTACGGTGTATTTATAATTTAGTACGACATCATGGAACAATAAAAATTGGATGTAATTTTTATGTTTAAACATGAGAAAATTAATGCAAAACATCTTAATAAATTATAATACATTTGAACATAGTACATTTTTCCCATGGATTTTGCAAAGGTGTAGAGAATGAAGAGTTTCTCACTATAATCCAAGTTTTCAGTCCATGGTTAAATCTTATCATTTTGAGTTTGAGTAGAGAGCGAGTACAAGAAAAAGTTAAGCCTTGCCTTTAAATTTATCACTCCACATCTTTGGAGATGTTTTAAGCTGAAGGAGTGTCATGAAGATAAATTAAGTAATAGTTAAAAGAAGTTACTTAAGGAATTCCTAGTTAGAAGTAAGGATACCCTCTTGAAAGAAGTAATTTTGTGTTGATTAAGGATAAAAGGAAGATTAATCTATCATTGTGTTTATTCAAGCAATAGATGGTTAACCACAAGTGCTTATTAAAGATGAGATAATCTTAGCATGATATCACAATTTTTAAAAGTTGATGATTAATATGTAATTTGAATAGACATTTGTCAAGTTTTTAGTAGATTCAAAAGTGTATTGAAAGAAAATGAGAATTAAATTATAATTATTCAATGAATGTTCTTCTAAAAGGTTATTTTTTTATTGACATTATCTTATCCAATTTAGAATTCAGAGGCAAAATAGTGGATGGTAACCCATGATTTATGAGAAAAATTGGCTTGTATTTAAGATCATGGAGTGAAATTATTTGTAGAAACAAAGATTCTTAAAATGATTCTAATATGGTTCAAGATTTTTGGACTTTCATATCAATTAATCAATAAGGAGGACTGAAAAATATTAATAATATTCTAGGCAGGTTCATCCATGAGACACCAACCTATAAGGAGCGAAGGCTAGCTATGCAAATAAGGATACATATTGTCATGGATAATTTTATTTAATATTTTTTAAAAATTTATTGTGATTAAATATAAATCATGATAATAGGTTCAACAATTGGATTATAAAAACACTATTCCAAGAAATTGCAAAACAAAATAGATTAAAAAGAGAGGAAAAATTTTGGTCATGACACAAACCTAGCTATGAAGCAAGGTTATCAAATTGTAGTAGAAGATGGCTTTACACTCCAAAAAATGATAGAGAAAGCAATATATCATTAAATGATAAAGGCCTTCATAGTTTATTCTAAGCAGACATTAGAAGAAGTAAGAAGAATGCATGAGATGAGGAATTACAATGTGCAAGTTAAAATCCAAAAGGAATTAAAGCTACAAGGAAGATGTAGAGTCAATTTTTAAAGCAAAGAACGTGGAAGAGATTAACTATGACCAAATTAAATCATGTTTATTTTCTTAAAATAGTATAAAATCATCTCCTTGCAATAAAAATAAAACTAATATGGGGCATATCCCTTTCACTTTAGGTTTCTAGGGCATAATAAAGAGTATAGTATGAACATATTCCTTGCACACTAGGGTTTCTATGGAAGCATACTAAATAAAGTAATATGGAGGTTGTCCCTTGTACTTTAGAGTTTCCAAAGGAGCATAACAAAAAAATATTTTAGAGGTTATCCCTTGCATTTTAGGTTCTCCAAGGAAATATAAATCTATGATGATAAATTCAAATTATGAAAAAGTTAAAAAATAGAAGAATTTGATAAGATAAAAATATTGATGGGAATGGAAAATAGAAAGGAAGACCTTCAAAAATAATTAAAAAGAAAACCTAGAGGAATATTGATTTGGAAAGACAAAAATAAATATCACAAGTATAATAAGAAATGGGGCTAAGCCCACAGAGACAAAAAACAATGATGAAGAATGTCTTGGAATATTTGACAAAAAATATTTATCAAAGAATTAATAAGTTATTATATATATATATTTTTGAAAAATAATTTGAAAAAAATTGTATTAAAAAAAAGATCATTTACAAGTTAGGATGAGACTTTTCCCAGCCTTAGCCAAAGAGAACACATGTTTACAATAGTAAAATAAGATTTGCATTAGAGCCAAATCTCTTAAACCATATTTCTACAATGACTGTTCACCTGTTTACAACTATAAAAGAAGATCTACATTGAAGCACAAATCTCCTAAACAGTATTTTGGAATGGTTATCTAAATTAGCTAAGTACTGGATTTGCTCACCAACCTGCCTAATAATCTCATCCTCAATAGCCATGTCACTGTGCCACTGAACCCCTACCTCCTTCATAGTACCCATCTTAGCTAGGAAGTATGCCACTTTATTTAGATCTCTACTCACATAAAATGGAATCACATCATCTAATTCCCTCCATAATTCCTTAATTTAAGTGACAAGAATCCTCAACCTCCATGTTTTCAAAGCAAAGTTCCTCATGCAATCTAGAGCTCCAACCATTATTTGAGAATCTGATTCTAGGATTATCCTCCTATGACCTTGTTTTACTACCCAAATAGAAGCAGATTTGATAGCTAAGGCTTCTCTTCATTGTTTGTAGCTCTTCCCAAGCCTTGCAGCTCCCAATAGAGCATTGTTCCAACATGATTCCGATAAACCACTCCAATTCCAGCTCTACCCGGATTGCCTCTTGCGACTCCATCGGTATTAATTTTAATTCAACCTTCCGGGGGTGGTTTCCAACTAGCTCTGCATCGACCCTCCCGCACTTCAACTTCCTTCTCCATTGCCCCAATAACAACTCCGAGTTTCATCTTTAGCATAAAATGCCACAGCTTCGTGACTTTGCTCCAAATGACCTGCCAAACTCCATCTAAAGAAGAAAAAATTTCTCTAAAAATTTTGGCATTTCTCTCCAACCACACTTGCCACCAAATGAAGTTTAATCCAAGCTCCCAATCAATACAAAGAACTTTAGATTTAAATCTACCCCTCTTCCATCTTTCCCAAATATTAATCCGATTCAAATCACCATTAACTTGAATTTTATAATATAAAAACCATTTCTCCCAGATATGGCGCATGAATGGGCACTCAAACATCAAGTGATCAGTTGTTTCCTCACTCTTGTAGCATAAAACACATTGATATGGACCAACGATTCCCCTAAATATGAGATTATAAAAAGTAAGAATTCCATTATGCATGAACTTCCAGGCAAAAAAGTTTACTTTCGGCCAACCCTTGGACTGCCAAATATTTCTCCAATCCTCAACTTGATATGTATGAGGAGGAGGCTCTGGAAGGATCTTATCATATCCATCATTCATTGTGTAGACACAAAGGCTCCCATAGCCCCAAGATAATTCATCCTCCTCATCTCTACTTGTGAGAAATATTTCTGTCAATATTTTAGTTATGATGGGTGTCAAATCTGGAGGAATTGAAATTGTCCACTCATCCAACTTCTTAAACTGCTTAAACTTATAATCCCCCAACTGATTAGTGTTGAAATAAATTTCAATTTGGATCCACCCCCTGGTTTCTATGGTTGTTTTTATTGGTTGCAGTTCGAGAAATTCAATAATGATAGGTGGGTATTGATCCCATGAATATATCCAAAATCGTGCCTTCTCCCCTCTCCCCACTTTCCAAAATAATCCATATTTTGCTACCTGAGATCCTAACTTGAGAGCCTGCCACACGAAGGATCCATTACCATCCAAAGGGAAATGACCCACCTAATTTGGGTTTACCTATCCCAAATATTTACTAGTTAATATTCTACTGAATAAAGAAGTTGGTTGGGAAATCCACATCCAATAAATCTTTTCAGCCAAAGCTTTATTATTTAACTTTGATCTTCTCAGTCCCAAATATCCTTTTACCTTGGGTTGGCTTACTTTCTCCCAACCTACTAAGGTCCATTTCCTCTCTCCTTTTACTCCTTCCCATAAAAATTTTCTAGCCATCTTGTCCAACTCTTTCCATATGGTGTGTAGGGCAACAAGGATAGAAAATTTATAAATTGGCATGGCCTGAATGACTGAATGTAAAAAAGTTAATCTATCCGCATAGCTTAACCATTTGTGAGACCAATTATTAATTATTTCCTTGATACAGTCCAAAAGATTCCTCCAGATATTTATTTTTAGTTTTTAAAAAAGCAAAGGGACCCCTAAGTATACCACTGGGAGAGAAGTCCTTGTGAATCCTAAGATCTCTAAAATTTGGTCTTGAAGCCTTTGATCAAGATTGAAAAAGACCACTTTGGATTTTTTATCATTGATGACTTGGTTTGTAGCCCTAAGGTAGACATTAAGTGTATCTCTAATAATTCTTGCTTCCCTGAAGTCGGCCACTCCCACCAATCCTGTGTCATCCAAAAACTGTAGGTGAGTCAAAAATTCCTCACCCATCTTGATACCCGTTAGAAAACCTTGTTGTCTTCTCTTCAAGATGAGTCTACCCAATCCTTTAGCCAATATGAGAAAAATATAGGGAGAGCAAGGATATCCCTGACAAAGGCCTCGAGTAGCTCCAAACGGTTGCGAGGGAAGACCCTTGATTAACACTGAGTATGTTAGAGTAGAAACACAACTCATGACCCATTCTATCCAATCCTGAGAGAAACCAAAGACTGCCATCATCTTTGATAAGAAGCTCCACTCCACCCTATCATAAGCCTTTGACATATCTAATTTTATGAACATTTCTCTATTACCAGATGTTTGCATTGAATGGATTGCCTCCTTAGCTAGAACCACACCATCCAAGATATGCCTACCCCCTACGAAACCCCCTTGCTCTGAGGAGATAATGCTGTGTAAAAGAGGTTTTAGCCACTCAACCATTACCTTTGTGATTATTTTATATATGACATTGAATAAGGCAATAGGTCTATAATCTAAAATATGTACCGCCTCCTCCCCTTTTAGAATTAAGGTAATGAAAGTATGATTTAATGCTTTAAGCATTCTTTTAATACCTTTGGACTCCTCTATAACAACCATTGCATCCTCCTCCAAGTTATCCCCGAAGGTCTAAAAAAACTCAATTGGAAAGCCATCTAGACTTGGTGTTTTCCTGGTGCTCATTCCAAAGACTACATTATTTAGTTCCTCTCTATCAATGGGTTTAAGTAGGACCTGATTTTCTTCTTTAGAGATAACATAGGGTATGACAACAATAACTTCTTTTTGATCCTCTTCATCTTGCACCATACTTTCCTTAAATAGTTTAGAAAAATAATCCATTGAATGGAAATGCATACTTGGAATTGTATCAAAGGAGTGTCCATTCTCATATTGAAGAGCTTCCATATTGTTCATCTGTCTCCTAGCATAAGCAGTACGATGGAAAAATTTAGTATTTTTATCACCTTCTAATAACCAAGTGGTTCTTGCTCTCTGTTTCCAGTAGGTCTCCTCCTGGTTGTCAATGTACTCAACCACTTTACGTAATGCATCATCCTCTTATTTGAGTTGCTCTATAATTGTTCCTTACCTAAAGTATTTTTGAACCTCATCCCATCTAGCCACCAATGGAGCTCTTTGGACCTAGAAATCTGTCTTGTTAGCTCACCTCCATTATTTCAGTTGATATTTGACATAATGAAGCTGTTTGTGGAATCTAAACATTGATGTCCCATATGCTGGGCGACTTTCTTCCCACCACTATGGAATTTTATTTTGAATTTCCTCTTTTTGTAACCGAAAGTTTTCAAATTTAAATGGTTTGTGATGCTGCACTGTCTTGATCCCTCCTTCCAATAAAATGGGAAAGTGATCTGAAACTGGACCCTCCAAAATCTAAAATTTTATATTCCATTTTAAAAATGCCTCCTCTGAAACCAAAAAATGGTCTAACTTCACCTTCCTGCTATGTGGATCCCTCTTATTAGTTCAAGTATAGTTGGTTCTAGGGAATTTAATATCCACCAAGTGTAATGCCTGGACTTGGGCAATCATAAGTCGATCTCCTGGGTCCAAAATTGGGGTTCTCCCTTCTTGATCTCTAGAGGATAATTTAGCATTAAAATCCCCAGCAATAATCTAGTCTAACTCTTCCCTTGAGACTCTCATGTTATGCAAAACTTTCCATTGATGCATCTGACCATCTAGGTTTTGAGCCCCATAAAAAATTGTGATTAAAACATGTTCAACTATGACATTATTTCTAAAATGTGATGTGAGAACATCCCTCCAAGCTATATGTTCTATTGCAGTCCATTCAAGAGAGTTACAAAGAGTAACTATCCCCCCTGATACCCCTTGGGCAACCACTTCCATATGACCAAAACCCCTCCAAAGTCTGTTAATTGTTTTATACATAAGATCCAACGATATTTTTGTCTCCCGGATAAGCAAAAAATATATTTTACATTTTTCTAAGAGTCTTCAAACAACATATTTATGGGTTCTAATGTTTAAACCCCTAACATTCCATGATTGTATAATCATTGGTTACCTTGAGAGCAATAAAAGTCTATTGGCCTCACCGATCCTCCAAGTGATCGGTTTGTCTCCTTGAACTGCTATCAATTTCTTATTTTATTTTCTACCCACTCCTTGAGAGCTGCTATTTTTTTATCTCTTTTCCACCTGAGTTATCCCTAGAGTTGGCATTTCTCTGTTCTTTTTTGCTATACCCATGCTGATATCCTTAATTATATGTTGCTCTTGGTTATGCACTATCAATACCCCTACGCTCTTTTACTGCGATAACTCACTGTATTCAATTACTTGCTCTATGATGGGGGGAGATGAAACAGGAACTTGAACATGGCTATTATAATTTTCATTATTCCCATCCACTCCTTCCATGAATTGTTCTTCTTATTTATCCATTAGTGTCTTAAATATCTCATACCTATTGGAGGGATTGAGTTGGGTTTGCTCTTTACCATATTTTTTCTTTTGCCTTCTCCTTATTTTGGGCTGTTTAAAACCATCTCCCTGTGCTTATTTACCCTGAGAAATATTGGTTGGTTCTTTGTTGATTATTGACTTATCCTCCTTAGGAAGATTTGACATTCCTAGAGGAGCCTCCATTTTTATGTTCATATTATTTGGGCAATATCGGGCCAAATGCCCATATTTGTGGCAAATTATGTATCTGAAGGGCAATGCCTCATAATCTAGTTCTTGAATCCAAGATAGTCCTACAAGTTCGAGTTCCACCTCTGTCGACAGAGGCTGGCTAAGATCCATTTCCACACATAATCTTGCATAAACAGTTGTGTTTCCTTCTATTGTATCTTTGGAAACACCCAAATGTCTTCCAAGGGAATTACCGATAATTTCCAATACCTGTTCACTCCAAAACTCCATTGGAAGTGCATACAAACGGATCCAAACCAGGACAGTAGTGGGTTCAATTCGAGGATTAAATACCACTCTCCAAGGTTGAAAAAGTAATCATGCCAGACCATGATTCCTCTTTTCTGATTCGAAAGCCCTATTTATATCGGCAAGTGAAGAAAAACTAACAATAAAATATCCATTGCTAATAAACCACAAAGAATACTCACCAAGAGGCTCCCAGTTTTGTCGGACCCAAGAATACAAAAAATTTAGGGTAGGGCGAATACCCATGAATTTACAGATCAAATCATGATTGGATCTATATAAAACTATTTCTTCGACCATCCTTTGCTCAATGACAATATTTGGCCTTGATTATGACTGTGGCAAGCATCCATTGACTCTTTGAGATGTTGATCTATTTCCAGCAGTCATAAAGAGCATTTTTAACACAGTTTTTTGTGCTTTTTTAGTATTTGATGGAGATTTATCCTTTAACAAATCTGCAAAAGAACTATGTCTCTCTAGAAGAGGATCTGGAGGTGTCCCATTGGGCCCTCCCGGGGCAGCAATATTGTCTTCAAATCCACAGTAACAAGAAATCTCTTCAGCTACCCAACTAATGCCCTAGTTTTCACAACTAATTGTATTGTTAAAGAAAAGATAGAGCCTAAGTTATTAGATTTTTAATTTACTTTAATATGATAAAAAAAGCATGGTAGTGAGTAATGCAAGGATGAATTCAAAAATTGTAAAGGGGAAAGCTCTAACAATTTTAATTATAGTAACTTTAGGAGATATTGCAATAGTATAGAAGAATCATAAACAAGAAAGGAGGAAAATATGCATATTGGAATCATAAATTTATATGTTCCAAATATAGTTAATCTTTGGGATAGATGTTAGATAATTTAGGCTTCTTGAGGGGGACTATAACACAATTTTATGTCCCTCACAAAAGAAGGATGGTAATCTTAGTTGGGTTAGATTAATGAAGGATTTTGCTTCCTCAATCAATCTAACCAACCTTCGATATGCCATTATTTCAATATTTTATTATACATAGGATAATAGGCGTATTGGAAGATCTCATGTAGCAAAAGGATTGGACAAGTTTTAATTATCCAATAGTTGGTTACAAACAAATAATATAATATCTAAATAGACTTTTGTTGTGAGCAAGATTTAATTATAAACCAATTATATTGAGATGTGATGTACTCAATAATTGTCATATAAATCCATTTATTTTTTAGTTTGTATGGATTTAATACCTTGATTTCCTCCAAGTTATTATGTTGTGGTTTGATGAAGCAAAATTTAAAGGATTATGTATGTACAAGTTTCGTCAAAAATTAATTTGTTTAAAAGGATAAATAAAGATCTAGAATATCAAATCATTTGATAACATATTTAAATAAAGAAGGAAATTAAATCTAAGCTCAAGGATTTATAAGATATATTGGAAAGCAATGGAAAGGACTAATGTATAATTCAAAGATATTTTCTTTGGAAGGGATGTAAAGGATATGTTTAAGTTTCCTAATATGTATAGGAAATAATAAAAGAGGGGGAGAGTTTTGAAGACATATGTTTATGGATTTGATGTTAGGGGAAAAGGTTGATGGGGTATTATTCAAATATGAAGTAAAATGTGAGAATAAGAGTTACTTAAAAACTATATAGGCTTTGTTGATGTAATAAAATTGTTCATAGAACAAACCCTACCTAGGGGATTACCAACATGGAATTTCATATCAATTTTTGTAATTAAAAAAACAAATTAGGTGGTCAATAAATAAGAGGGATTTTATTATTTTTTGGTTTGATATTTGATCAAATTCTTATTGTATAGTTTCTAATACAAAATACCAAGTAATGGCCCATGCCTCATTGGATTATAAAGACTCAGAAGTAAAAAATGTAATTGATGTATTCAAAACTTTTAGATATTAGATTTTTATTAACATGTATTTAAGGGAAATATCCTCAAACAAGTAGAAGAGGAACTAGAGTATGACCGAGTTTTCTTCAAACCTTAGAACATGTATGTCTCATTATCATTCTGCTTCCACCATTTTGGGTTGTTTTTCCAAAACATGAAAAATAATTGGGTTGCTCCATCAATATTGGAAGAGTTGATAGAATGTTGGATTAGTTGTTTCAAAGCTAAAGCATTAAATATTATACAGAGAATTGGTCACCCCATTACTTACCAAAATAAATGATCTAGAAGGAATAATAGAATCATCACAAAAAAATCTCACAATCATATTAAAGTTTGGTTTTGTTTTGTTTCCTCTCTTACAAATTGTTTATAGGCATGGTGCCCATCATCATAAGTCTTAAGTGTGAAAAATATGCTAACCTCTAGGTTATAGGATTTGAATATACATGAGGGATGATTTGAGATAATGCATTTAGTGCAAAAGGATATTATATTGAATAATGGAAAGTGAAAAATTCTAAAACTTGGGTTCATCAAATATAATTTTGATGATGCTTCCAAATAAAACCATAGAAAAGTTGGTGGAGGTTGTATGTTTTGAGATATTGAAGGTAAAATTTTCTCACCTACTCCAAATAATATGTAACTTCATTGAACACTATGTAGAGGCTAGGGAACATATTATTCGGATTAAGATTACCATTAACAAAGGATGGAGCCATATTTCTATTTGATTTTGTAATATTTCTTAGAATCATTCCAAAATATGCATTCACCACAATCGTATATAAAAAAGAAGAGAAGGCAATTAGAATAGAGCAATAGTAAATAACATGAAGAAATAAAGATATATTACAAGAAGTATAAGGTGGTTGCCCATGGGAACCACAATATATCACATTTTATTCACATGTTTCATACAAATGATTTCTCATTGAATGGTATTTATAGTGATTCTAAAATCCCAATGAGAGATTAACCTTAGGCTGATATTAACTTAACCTTGAGGTTAACCTTACAATATAATAATAATAAATTATACTTTTAAGCAAGGTTATCCATAAATATGGATTAACCAATACCATTAAGGGTAGATACATGAAATTTCCCTTAGGTTTACATGAAGATACTCGTATGATTATACATATATTTCTGTAGGCTTACATAGAAATATGCCCATAGGCTTACATGAACATGTCTATAGGCTTACATCAAGATGCCTAAAGGCTTATATAGCACTTCTCCATAGGCTTACATAAATCACACCCATAGGTGATATGTCATTGTTTTCCTTATCCTAATAAGATTAAATTAAAAATATTTCAACACCCCCCATAATCTAAACTGAGGGGCCAAGGAGAGAAGACATTAGAGATGATACATATCCCCTCCATAATGAATTCTTATGTGGACCACTTGATCTTGTTATCGAGGTTATGCATAGCGGCGAAAATTCGCCATTTGGGCAAAAAGTACAATTTTTGAAAATTCAAATTTGTGAAATTTGGGGGAGCTGGACGTCGGCCATTTAGCCAAAAATTTTTGAAAAAAATAAATTTTAGGTGTCGGTTCACCGTACTTTGATAAGAGTATCATGGTTATTTTTAAAAATTTGCAAGCAATCCCACCTAAATAAAGTACCATTTTTGCCCTAAAATTTTAAAATTTCTAAATTATCCCGCCCAACTCGCCAAGTATACCTCTATATATAATTAACACCCCAGGGATACATTTTTATTTTTGGACCGAGTTCTATACCCGATGAATATACCGACACAATTTTGCACAAGATCGGAACCTTTTATGCGACCAACCGTCACCAGTTCTACAATCAAAAGGAACCTCTTTTGAATTCGTCCAAAACCATTTCTACAATTGGATCCTATTCTACAACTGTTCGAAACTACTTCTACAGTAGGAACCACTTCTGCAACCGAATGGAACAACTTCTATAGTCGACCCTGTTCTACAACCATCTAGAACCACTTCTATAGTAGGAACCTCTTCTGCAACCGGACGGATCCACTTCTGTAGTCGGACCCTATTTTGCAACCATCCTGAACCACTTTTATAGTCAGAACCTATTCTACAACCATCCGGAACCACTTCTGTAGTAGGAACCTCTTCTGCAACCGAACGAAACCACTTCTATAGTCGAACCCTATTCTGCAACCGTCTTGAACCACTTCTACAACTAGAACCTATTCTGCAACCATCCAGAACCACTTCTACAGTGGAACCTCTTCTACAACCAGATAGAACCACTTCTATAGTTAGATCCTGTTCTGCAACCGTCCTGAACCACTTCTACATCTAGAACCTATTGTGCAACCAAATAGAACCATTTTGCAGTCAGAACCTATTCTACAACCGGACGAAACCATTTTTCAAGCGGGTCGTGTTCTGCATCGGACCTCTTTCTACACTAGGTTCTCTATCATTGCTCTACTTGCCATGTTTTTCTCTATTTTGCCATGTTCTACATGTTATCCCCTATTTTCTCTCTTTCTGTTAAAACTCTTTGATTCTTTATGAATAGGTGAACCGAACACATTGTGATTCTCTATTTCTAGTCCATTTTGTACCATAATCTTATATTTTTCAACATGTATATTTAATGATTTTTCAATCCCATGTTTTCTCTATTTTGCCCTGTTCTGAATGTTTTAAAACTCTTTGATTCTTAGTTTCTATTCAGATATTTTTTTCCTTGCTAAGATTATACATGTGTAAATGCTTTGGTTCTCTAAAGACATATTGATGCTCTGTTTCTCCGAACACATTTTGATTCTCTATTTCTAGACCATTTTGTGCTATAATATGATATTTTTTGACATACGTATCACCAATTATTTTTTGATTAAAGAATAGTTTTCTTAAATTGATTTCAATTTGAATGTTAATTATCTTTGTGCTCTTGTCAGTTAAAGTGCTTTCACCAGAAAACGAACCAATGGCATAAACTGATAAAATCACAATAAAGAATGGCAGGAAACAAGTATGTATAATCTACCACCCAAACAATTGTTTATTCTATTTACAATATTATCTTAAGGCCTCCAGAAAGTACACCCTCTTCAACATTTTATTACACTACTAAATTGAAAAATATTTTTCGTAATAAGTAAAATGTCACCCAGTGATGGAAAGAAGGGCGCCAAATCTTCTGCTGAAAAGAGTATCCTCAAATATTTTAGCCAAACTTCGAAATGCAACGAGCCAATGCCATCCCTGCAAATTCAAGGTACAAATGATTTTTGACTTCCCAGTATGTGCTTGATTGATGATTTGAATATTTTTTTGTATATTTTTTTATCCAAGAATGATAAAAAAATATTATGGTATGCTACTATGCAGAATACCCTGTCGATCCTGATATGCCTCCACTTGAAGATATTCCCCAACAAGAGATGCCTTCTAATGAAAATCCCCTTGACAATGACATCCAACAAACACTTGAAGACAACACTCAAAATGACATCACAATTGAAAATGAAAGTGATAAATCAAAATCATTACAAGCTTCATTTGAATCTTCAAGCAAAAATTCCAAAAAAAGAAAAGCGTCTAACTGGATACTTGGAAGGGGATTTAAGAATGAATGGGCAGAAATATTTCCTTGGATTGAGCCTGTCCTGATTGAGGATAACCAAATCGATGAAAAAGAATGTAGATGCAAAATTTGCAGTTGGAGACTTGGTAAGGATCATAGGCTTCAAAACAAGATTGATACAATTGAAAAACATGTTGGCAAAGCTTATGTAAAAGTTATAAAAAGTAATGGTGAAGTTAGTAAAGAAGTTAAGTGGAAGGATGCATCAAAATGTATGCATTTAAGATATGCTATAGAATATGACAATCACTTAAAGCAACAACAATCTCTTGTTGAGAAAGGTGGAACAATTGCAGCCCAATTTCATAAAATACAAAAGACTATTTTAGCTTCAAAAAGTATGCAGTTTGCCATTGTTTATAATATTCTCAAGAAAGGTAGACCAATGTCTGATTTTATTGATTATAAGCAGCTATTACACCTATTTAATGTGCAAAACCTTCCTAGTTCTCATTGGTCAGACCGAAGTGGTTGGAAAATGGTAAAATGTCTATCTTTGGTTGAGAAAGAAGACCTAAGGGAGCAAGTAAAACTTGCCAGATTCATTTCACTTTCTATTGATGAGGTAACAATTGTGGACAACACATCTTGGATTTGCATGCATGTGTACACATTTCAAAATCATATTAGAAGGCCTATTTTGTTGGGAATACATAAGATGTTGGAAAGTTCAAATGCAGAAAATATTTATAATGTTGTTGTCAAAAGTTTAAAGAATATTGCGGGAATGAATGATATAGACATAGCAACAAAGTTAATTTGCGTTGGAGCTGATGGAGCTGCTATTATGCAAGGTCACAGGTCTGGTCTTTGTGTTCGACTCCAAACCACAGTTGCCCCATATATGATTCCCATTCATTGTATGGCTCATAGAGTTAATCTTGCATATAAAATTGTGAGCACATTTTCAAATGTTGCTAAAGTGGAAAACCTTATTCGTGAAATTCATTCTTATTTCTCATTAAGTCCAAAAAGGTTTGCAGAGTTTCAACAGTTTGCACTAGGAGTTACAGAAGGAAAAAAATTGTTAAAATATGTGGATACAAGATGGATTTCACTGTATCAACCTGCTCAGAGAGTTTTTGC
Organism: Wollemia nobilis; assembly: GCA_028583015.1. Taxonomy (NCBI): domain Eukaryota; kingdom Viridiplantae; phylum Streptophyta; class Pinopsida; order Araucariales; family Araucariaceae; genus Wollemia; species Wollemia nobilis. Next base: position 1,097,988 of record JAQPPZ010017240.1, on the reverse strand, counting down.
AGAATATCAATCATTGATGGGGTTTATGCATGCAAATCGTAGGATAGTTGATAAGGCAAAAGATATGTTGTTCCGTTTGACTGACTTGGAAACACTTTTGACCTTATGTGGTATTCTTCCAATGTTAAAAGAAATGAACAGATTAATTAATCTTGCACAAGAGAGATCCATCTATATCATTGATTTTATGAGGATGAGAAAACAAATATGCGTGCTTATTGATACATTATATGTGTCTAAAGAAGATTTTATAGAACCTTTGTTTGATAGTTGGAATACATTGATAAACGTGAACAATCCAAAAAGTTTCTTGAAGTTTGACATCAATGATCATCTTTGTATTAATGTTCATGAAAATATGGTACCTGTTTATTGTTTTGAAAGGCAATCAAGTATAGTTGTGGAAGATTTTGAAGAAGTTCCTGTAACACACAGTAGATTTCATGTTATTATACAAAAAACAAAGTGTAATTTGTCAAAAATAGCAAAATATTTGATAGGTGAGATAAGAGATCGGTTTCAGAGAGATGAGTTGCTCGAGGCCATGGGTGTGGTTAACCCCATGTTTTGGGGACCTTGTACTGAATACAATTCTGCAAATGAGTTGTTTATTAAATATATGGGTAACCTCATTAACCATTTTAGTAAGAGTGTGGAAGTCAATGGTGTTGAAATAAAAGGTATACTCAACAGTGATCTTTTGAAAGAACAATCATCGCATTTTGGAAGAACAATGGTTTTGCAAACATCACTTATGATAGGTGTCCATGAGATTGGTTCCACTGCACGTTTGTGGCAAAAATTGTATCCAAGCACAATATTACAAGATACAATAAGTGAATACTTTCGTTTATATGAATTATGTGAAACAATGATTTTGGGGTCAGTCAAAGATGAAAGAGTTTTCAGTGCACTTTCTTTTGTTAAATCTAAACTCCACAATAGACTCGACAAAAATTTAGAAAATTGTTTAAGAATTTATGTGTCTTCATATCAGTTGGATACATTTTCGTATGATAGAGCTTTGGCACACTGGAGTTCCCTGGCAGACAGAAGAGGAACGTCGAATACGATCGATAACTACGATGATGATGCTTTCAGTGATCAGATGGTGGAGACACAGATTTTTGCTATGCTTCATAATGATTCTGGACAAGCTGATATGTTTCAGCTACCATAATGATAATTATTCCATGATTTCATTGACATTGATAAACACAATAGTGTATTGATTTCACAAAATTCATAGAATATTTCACAATATTGTTCAAGATTTATAAGATTTTACAGAATTGTTGTTTTATATCACATTAGTGTTTTAAAAATTACATGTCTTATATCTTTTTACAGTTTTTAAAATTGTATGTTTATGTCATGGTGTCTCAACTCTCTTCATTGATAAATCTTTATGTTTCATGTTTTAAATTTTATTATTGGTATATTAATGTTGATCTGTAATGTTATCTATAATGCTTTTGTTGTTGAGATGAACATAGTGAACAATATTAGCCAAAAATAAACTAAAATTGCAACACATATTTATAAATGCAAGCAAACTATGAATGATGGAAAACACAAAATGAGAAAATGTCATTATCATTAGTTCAAATAGAAACATATTACATTGTACAAAATTGTTGACTACAGTCAACTTGATAGCATATTACATTTTCAAATTTTTAAACATTTGATTGGTGCTTGGTTGCTTCACTATCGGTTGGAGTTGTCATTTCTTTTCCTTTGTCGACGTCTGTGACACTCTCTTCTGGCAGTGCTCCAACTCTCACCAGGTTTTCACGTACTTTCACAATACTTGACACCAATTGCGCTTCTTCTTTGTTTGGATCTTCAAGTATTGTTGGAAGCGTTTCCTTTGTTTTCTCAAGCACCATTTTCGGATCTTCTTTGAGCTTCTCCTTGATGTATTTTTTTAAACGATTATTTTTTGATATTTTTGATTGCATTTTCTTTTTCATTTCCATTGCATGATTCAAAAATGTCTTCGCCCTTTTAAGATTGACGTCCATGCTCTTAACCTGTGTTTTTAAGTGTTCAAAATTTGACTGCAAAAACAAATTGAAAACATAATTCAAAAGGGTTATATTGAAATTATTTCATATTTTCAAGAAATATAAAAATTTCACTGCAATAGAAAATTGAAACATAAAAAGTTTTCTTACCTCAGCCATATCCCTTGTAGCCTCAACAACTACAACTTTCTCCTTATCAGAAGCCCACTGGTTATAAAATGCTTGGGCTTCGGCATTAATGTTCTCCAATCTACCAACAACAACATTCAAAACATCATCATCATAAATAAAATCAGACTTAACAGATCCTGATGTGGCCTATTTTAGCAGGCCATCAAGCTTTTCTGGTTCAAATTGAACCAAAGAATAAAGAGAATCTCTTTTTACATAATTTTTATATCGGGTATTGATTTCCCTTAAAAGGACCTTTGCCCGATATTCCCATTCCTTCAATTCCTTCAAATATCTTAACACAAATTGATTAATAGTAACTTCTGTAGTTTGAGCTAATAAAACATTTTCATTAAAATCTACAATATTATCCTCAGTTTGAGGACCCTGAGGATGAGGGTTGGCTCCTTGAGTTGATGGTAATGTTGTCTCCTCAACTGTAGGGTCAGTGGCTTCTCCTTGTTCTCCTTCACCTCTTAGCACATTTGTTGCCTTGAAGCCTACAATGTTGCCCTACAAAAGATAATCCTCATCAAGTTGAATATTATCCAATCCCTCTGTAGAAACTTCTGGTGCCTGTGAATTTGTTGAAAATGTAAATTGTGACCATCCATACCCAAAACTTGGTGTTGGCATGTGTGATCTCTGTGAGTGTGAAAACCCACACCCAAAAATTTGTGCAGTGCCCTGTGATCTCTATGAAAACAATCATTTTCCAACATCGATTTGCCCTCGCATAGGCATTGGCGTAGGATGTGCGGGTGCCTATCATTGATTTGGTGGAAGTGGTGGTTGTGGTGAAACCGGTGAGTGTGATGCAACTGGTGGCTGTAATGGAGGTGGTGGCATCATATGGCCCCTAACTTGTGATGGTACTTGTTGATTTTGAGAATCAACTAAAAATAGTCAAAAATATTTTGTTACAATTCTTCTTAAAATAAAAAATATTTTCTTAATTTAAATTAACTACACATAGATTTACCTGAAGATGATGAAACATGTTGAATTTATGTTGCAATGGGGGAGGGGTTGGCCACACTAGATTTAGCCTACATATTTTGTGCATACCTAGGTGTACGAGAAACCCCAAGAGTAGTTGCTTTCCTGGAACGTTTGTATGACCTCTGCAAAGGTGTTGCTTCAGAGCTCGTGTCTTCAGAATCACCAGTTTGTTCCAACCTGTGACCCCTAGTGGCAGCAATCTATTTACTCCTTGTATTGTCTGCCTTACCCTGCATATAGATGAAAAGAAAACTTAAAAAAATGGAATGTGATAAACTATAAAATAGTATGTCAAGGTCAAAGATGTAGTTATTACCTTCAATTCCTCTACTGACATAGCAATAGCCTGTAGTGTTGCATGCACTACAGTTGGTATAGGAGTAGTCTACAAATTATGAAAACACTCATAATATAGAGCTAAAAGAAAATTAATAGTGCCCATAATGGGTTGTGTCTTGTTGGTTGCCATTTGCACGGTGTGCAACTCGGACCTGATTCGATCCGAAATATACGTGCACCAATCAAACTTTTGATTGTGCTCAGACTGAACAATATAAGCAAGTGCCCAAAATAGAATTTTTGGTCTTCCCATCAAAATTATTCTAGCCTAGAAGAACTCGATAATGGCCTTCAGAGTTTGATGGTTAACATCGTTGATTGATAAACCTCTTTTTGATTTGGTGGTAGAAGTTGCATAAACAAAATTAGATGTCAATTTACAAATTTGAAACATTGAACATTAATAAAATATAATTAACAAGATTTATACCTACCAAATCCTTCGATGAGAGACCGTACTTGCTTTCGAGGTGTGCTTTGTCATCTGGAGATAATTGCAACCTCATCGACACTTGAGGAAAATCAATGAATGGAAGACCTATCAATCTGTTAATATCTCTAGGGGTGATGGTGAAAAGTAGATTTCTATTTCATACTTTAATATTCATCGTAGCCCTGTCATGGTCATAATCGGCTATAATATGTTGTAGGAGGACTTTATCTATTCTGAATTGTGGCATTGAAATGAGGGTTGTTAAACCTGCATTATTGAGCCACTTAAAGTCCATCCCTAGGGTTGTCATCAAATCTGAAATCAAAGTGCAAGAAAAATTCTTGAATTTTGGTGTAGAGGTGGAAGGGGTGGCCATCGTAAGAAGTTGGAAGTTAAAGAAAAAGGATTGAGAATCGAAAGGTTGATTGGAAAGGTTAGCTCTAGTTGTAGTAGTCATAGAAATAAAATGGAAAAAATGATAGTTGATGCCCTTTTATAGATTGAAGAAATAGGGTTGACATGTGGTAATATTGTATTGGACATGTGGTGTTGCTGATTGAACGTGTGACACATGGTAGCTGAATCAGAACTTATTCCGTATGAGGCCTGCCACCTAAATCGGACCTTTTTTGCATCCATTACAATGTAGGATCATATCCTATTCTGCATCTGATCGATGATCGGATCATATTGTGCACCCGATCTGAGACCAGATCATATTATGCACCTGATGGGTGATCGGACCATAGTATGTATTCGATCTGAAATCGGATCATATTATGCATTCGATCCAAATCTAGATCATATTATGCATCCGGTCCAAGATCGGATCATAGTATGCATCCGATTGGTGGTCGGATCATGTTATGCTTTCGGTCCAAAATCGAATCATATTATGCATCCGATCGATGGTCGGATCATAGTATGCATCCGTACTTGATCGGATCATATTATGCATCCGGTCCATGATCGAACTATATTATGCATCCGGTCCATGACCGGATCATATTATGCTTTCGACCCGAGACCGGATCTTATTATACATCCGATCCGTGATCGGACCATATTATGCATCCGATCCGAGACCGACCATATTATGCTTTCGATCCGAGACCGGATCAAGATTTGGAAAGTGGTCAACGTCGCCAAACTCCTTTTTCACCTGGTCTAGTCAGAACTTCGAAATTCACCATTTTTTGCCAATTTTTTTGAAAAATTAAGGTCATTCGCCATGCCATCATACATGCAGTTGGCCAGGATTCATCGGGTTTTCGCAACAGATTAGCCATTTTTTTACAAGTACCTTTCGGGTCCTACCTCTTATGCATAACCCTGCTTGTTATCTTCTCTTTGCCAAATGTATATGAAATATATCAACCTCTTCTATACATAAAGTCATAACTCCATGTCTTGGATCAAAATTTTGAGCTTCCTATGAGAAGACCTTCAACATGCACTATAGTGACCATAATTTGTCCCCCAATCTCAAGAGAAAGCAACTAATATGTAAAGAAATAAACAGATCTTTGAATAATCAACCCTAATGGTTAGGAAGGTCCATAGAAACAAATCACACCTTGAATTTATCATTCAAAACCTACTCCTCTTACAACCTAAAAAATTACCAATCACAACATTAAAGAGTTGCTAAAGTTAGAGCAAATATCCATTATGAGAAAAGAGAAGAAGTATACATGATCCTGATATGAGTTTATGCTTCTGAGTAATATTTCCAATTGAACTAAGTGCTATAGATTTTACCCATTGGGGAAAGTAACATACCTTAAGGAATTCATATTGCATAAAAATCCTAAATAGATCTGTAATAGGCCTATAAACTGATGTCATCACTACCTAGAGTTTGAAAAATTATGCAACCTAAAAAAATTAGAAAAAAAATGAAATGCCAAACCTTAGAAAATAATTTATTGAATCAGTTGTTGTAACATGTCATCATTGGATTGGTTGTTGCACCTATGAATCAGAGTTTGATACTTGGTTTTATGTGATTGGTGGACTATCATATATATGTAAAATTTGAATGCTTATTAGAGTTGATAGGGATTGAACTCATGATGCCTTGCTTCATGAAGGGTACACAAACCACTTCACCACACATGCACTTGAGGTATGAAGAAGACAACCATTTAAATGAGCATTGAAAAATGGCTTGTTTGGATCAATAAAAGAAGACCAATACTGAGTTTCAAACTCAGTACCTCATGTCCATAAGGAATATTCTTAACCACTATACCACACAACTTGGTCAAGGGAGATGAAGAGCTTTTTTATTTTAAATGTTGTAGCCACACTTCTTTGCAAGCCAAAAACTCTTCAAAAAAGTGTCTATGAGGTTTTGATCTATTGATATCATTACTAAAACTAGAATGCCCATCCAATGTACCATAGGTGCTAATGTGATCATAACATGAATTATAGGAGACTTTGAATGCACAAGTTGGGATGCCTTCCTAAAAATAACTATTGAGATCCAAATTAGATTGTATTTTATTAGAGTCTTCTTCAGTGTGTAGCTTCAAAAGTATGGTGATTTGATCCTACAACCACCTCCCAACAAGTAAGACAAATTGCCAACTCAATGCTTCCTATGGCAAATGGAAGGAGAAGGTCTTATTAAATATGGCCAAGCAACAGGGAAGAGAGATCAAGGAGTTGAGTGTTGTTCATCCTAGCTCCAAGGTATATGACCTAATTGATGTACCATATGTGCTAACATGCATGTCTTTGTGAAAATTCATGAACAAACGATGATAGGTCATTTACAAGAAATTGTGAAGATATTGCAAAAGGTGCCAAAAATATTGGCATTAAATTTTTAAATTTGAAAATTTAAAACTTTCAAATAAATAACCTATAGAAATGCCCTTAATCATCGACAAAAAATAACTTTTTTTTTTTTGATGAGTGATGCGCTCTAGATCTTGGTTTGATACCATGTTTGATTTTCCAATATTTTCTAGAATCATTCCAAAACATGCATTCACCACAATTGTATGTCAAAAATAAGAGAAGGTGATTAAAATATAGCAATAGTAAACGACATGAAGAAATGAAGGGAGATAATAAAAAGTACAAGGTGGGTGCTTGTTGGTACTCCAATATGTCATACTTTATTCATACTTTTCATGCAAATGATTGCTCATTGAGGGGTATTTATAGTGATACCAAAACCCCAATGAGAGGTTAACCTTAGGCAAACATTAACTTAACCTTAAGGTTAACCTTACAATAAAATAATAATAAATTACCCTTTTAAGCAAGGTTATCCATAAAGGTGGATTAACCAATACCATTAAGGGTGAATACATGAGAGTGCCCTTAGGATTACATGAAGATGCTCGTAGGCTTACATAGAAGAATGCTCATAGGCTTACATCAAGATGATCAAAGGCTTACATAGCACTTGCCATAGGCTTACATCAAGAGAACCCATAGGTACTTCATTGTTATTGGTCTTAGCCTAATAAGGTCAAATAAAAAATATTTCAATATTTTCAAGTGAGGGGGATTTGCATATTATTATTAATATTATCATGAAAATGGATGTGAATATTGGATCAATAATAACATTCTTCTTGATGTCCATTAATTATTGGTGGAGGCAAAATCTTAGAAATGTCAATATATCTATGAATAGAGAAACATGGTGTAAGATAATTTAGCCAAATATAGTGATGATTTTTATTTTTGTAAAATTTAAATTATAAAAGGAATTAGCCAAGAAAGATTCTATTTCTTAATGAAAATGATATCAAAGATTTAATTTAAAAAATAGCTATTTGAGGGAGCTCAAATATTTTTGATAAGAACTCAAGCTAAAAGTGATTCATAAACATGCTGCTTGGATATGGTCTAATTAACCTAATAGTAAATGTAATATTTTATTCTTTAAAAAAGTGACCCTAAATAAAAGCTACATATAACTTATTTTATAAAATTTTAATATATTTGAAATTTTAATTCTTTTATGCTTAAGTATGAATAAAAAACACTTGATTTTTAATTTAAAAACATTTAGAAGTTCAAAAAACAATATTTTTTGTTGAAATGGGTCTCACCCATATTATATGATTGTGTTATTATAGTGCTCCAAAAAATATATTTGATATTTTGGTACTTCTGCATAGATTCCCTAGAAATATTTGAATTTAGGTCTTTGCCTTTAAATTTTATGCTTTTAGCCACTTGAAAGCTCATGCTATTTGATAAAATGTTAAGGTTTAACCAAGAATTGAAGCCTTGGTTTATTGTATGAAATTTATTGCTTTCCACTACTTGTTCTAAATCCCTTCAACAAAAAATTATTATTATTATTATACTAGAGGAATTGGTAACTCATTACAATTTTCTACGCCTCTTCATGGGTTCAAATATCGCTCCTTGTTGCCACTATAACCTCCAATTGCATCGGGTAAACCTTTTATGTATCCGGTTATGCTGATGCAACATGCTCACTGGTACTACGAGGCCTGAGGGATTGGAACCCTGCTCTCCGTGTTTCTACAGAAGCATTTTGACTACTGAACGAAGCTCTTAGACCCCAAAATTTTTTTATTATACATTAACTTTAGTTTATATAATATTTAAAACCACTATACAATATTTATAATTTTTTTCAATAGAAAATTCAAATATTGAATTTTTGCTTTTAATCTTTCAATGGATTTCTATGGATAAAACTTTGACCAAAATTTTGAGGTTTTTGATTCATGAAGAGGTTAACAAAACAAAAACAAACATAACATTAATAATGTAATATTCTATGTAAACCTCAATCTAAAATCAAAGGTTTACAATATTCTTGATCAATGTCATAGATTCTAGAAAATATTTTAGATCCAAATTAGTTATGGAAAGATGGTTAATAAATTATTAGGCTACAAGTTTATCTTAATATATTTAAATCCAATATATTATTGCAAGTTCATAAAATAGTTGTATTATCTTTAAAACAAGTATGAGCCAAGAGTGCGCCTCACTATTTCTAGTTTTAGAAAGTAAGCATCACAAGTGTAAATAACAAGCAATTGTGAATAGGAAGCAAGCATGAACAAGGAATGAGCCCAAATTTTCTTATTCCATATCTTTGGGGAAACTTATAAAATAAGGAATTCTTATAAAGAAAATCTAGATATCATGGCAAGAAAGTCAATATTGAAAGTCTTAAATTGATGTCAAGATGCCCTAGCTAGAAGTATGGATGCCCTAGTTGGAGATAAGAGGAAAGTCAGATCTATGGAAAACCTCATCCAAGTAACAAATGGTACACTAGAAGTTATTATCAAGGACAAAATGATCAAACATGACATAATAATTCTTAAAAGTAGAGGCTTAAGTTTTGTAGATACTGATCAAGCTTTTCAAAGATTCAAAAATGGATCAAATGAGAGTGGGGATTAAATTCAAACACTCCATGAATTTTCTTCTGAAATCATTCTTCCTTGTCATATTCTCCAATCCAAAAATCAAAGAGAAAATAAAGGGTTGTGGCTGATGGTTTAGGGGAATATATTCATTATATTTAAGATAATGGAGTGAGAATTTTTCTATTGAGACATACTATTAAAAGGTTTCCACTATGGGTTAGGTTTTTTGGGCTTCCATATCAACTTACCAATAAAGAGGTTTTGAAGAATAATGATAATACTCTAGGTGAGTTCATCTAAGAGGGACCAACTACTAAGGAGAGAAGACATGATATATATACTTGAATATGTGTTGACATGGATATATCAAAATACTTACCACATTTTATTAATATTAAATATGAATCATGTTATTGGGGACTGAAAGTGGTCCTTACACTTCAAGTGCCACAACCACCCACATGCGGTTCATAGGGTGCGTCTCATGCTCATGTCTTGCATTGAGCGTCGGTATGGGAAGTCTAGGAGCATAGGATGTGGATCCTTTAGATGATCTTTGGGATTTTTTACCAAGGTTGGATCCTTGTTTGGATGTGATCTTTAGGGCACTTTCCTTCCTCCTAATCTAGAGTAGTCTATCATGTTATTTGCTAAGGAAAAGAAATAGAGATAAAAGCAATAAAATCCAACTAGCCTAACTAGCCTAAGCTAAGGGTGGCAATGAACCAAATATTACAAACTCCATTTTAGACATCAGTGGGATTAATGAACACATACATCAAAATATGATAGCTAGAATGAACACGGTCACAATCATATATGATTGTAAATAAAAAAAAATCTTGTGAAAATCAAGAGTAGCCCTCCACAGAAAGATAGATGCATGCAAAGACTAGGATAAAATTGGGAGTATTCACAACTCCTTGCATTCATATTAAAGTGCAATTACAACCATATATAATTGAGAGAGGCTCATCGGGCTATACATGTATTGACTCAAGGCTCGAGTCCAGATTGATATACAAGATAGAAATCAAGAAGAAAATTGCCTAAGACCAGATACTAGGCTTGAAAATATTATTTTCTCCTTGCTTTGCCCCAAAGGTGGTTATTTATAATATTTGCACAAAAATTCAAAATTTAAAATTTCCCCCTAAAGTGGCTATGGGTGGGAGCGCCTGTGTTATTCTTAGTTGTTGAGTTATAGGAACTATTCCACATTTAATTATGGAAGATGAAAAATGGATTTGGGGGTCAAATAATCATAAATGCTCCTATGGGTGACATGGTCTTCTTGTTGAGGTGTCATTAATGAAACCACTTTTCTCCATAAAAACTCAAACTAGGGTAGTGGCTTGTTGGTTTGACAGAGCCCTGTTGTGGTGATCACAACTTTGTTTCTTTTTGGTTATTCTTTTTCTCGATGTGCGTTCCCCTTTTACATTGACCTATCAGGTCCTAGCGATGACTTGGTTATAAGCCTTATTTTTTATGGTTTATTTATTCTAGTATTTCTTGTTCCTACATTCCTTGATTACCCCCTATCCTAGTTGATGCCAAAAAAAGATGTTGCCCCACTCCTTTTGATTGTTTATAAGTTAAGACACCTTTGCGTAGGGTTCACTAGACCTTGTTGGATGGGCATGTTTTAGTCTTGGTTTGGCTTGTGCATGTTCGTGCACCTCTTGCCACAATTCCTTTAGGGGATCAGTATATGGATTAACAAGATCAAGTGATCCTATTGAATCCTTACTTCACCCATCCTATCCCCCTCTCCTTTCCCCTCTAAGGTCCTTGGGTCTTCCTCAATGAATACATTGCTCGTGTTATTGAGAAACTATACTTGGGTATATGGGGTGTTGTGATCCAATTATCGTAAGAGGGTAAATTAGCTTTGGGGTCCACTTGCCAAGTTAGCGAATGGGTCCATGTAAATTGAGTTAATAGAGGTCCTACCATCAATAAAACCATTTTAGTTTTCATCAAGAGGGTTCAGGGACTCCTGTTTATTATGGGATGTGACTTAGTCACCATAAAAGAGGCTATAATACTTTGTTGGTTTGGTCCAGGTGGTTGAATTTACCTTATGTTAATGGGAGCTTTGAGCATGCTAGAAGTCTCTAGCATAGACTACCCCTTGTTGGTGTATTTTTTAAACTAGCTACTAAGTACATGGAGGGAACCTTAGAGCCTCTCATTTTGCTTAGCTTTGAGTGACGATCTTGTTTAAAACTTATCTCCAATGCAAGGGCTCTACCCCATGTAATGAAACTTTACTACACAAATGAATGAGATAAAAAATTGGATTATAAAACATTATATTCTAATACCTTAAATGTTACAAAACTAGACACATTTCAAGAGATTGCAAAGTGAAAATTATGGAGAAAGAGATAAAATTTTGGCATTAGAACAACTTCAATATGATGCAACCAAATCATACTATAGTAGAAGATGAAACAAATCAAGGATTTTCCACTACCTAAAAAGTAGAAAAGAAATTTTGTCTACATCATCAAATGATGAAGGTCATTATAATTTACTCGAATCAATCATTAAAAGAAACAAAGGACACCAAGGATATGAAAGTACAATATATAAGTTTAAATTCAGGATTTAAAGGTGAAAAGGAATATGGGGAGACAAATTTTAAAGTAAAGAAGATTAAAAAAATCAAGGTAAACATCTTCTTCATTTTCCTGAAGTAGTATAAAATATTCTTAAAATAAGAAAGAAAGAAATATAGTGCCCATTCCTTGCTTTTAAGAGTTTCAAGAGCAGCATAATAATGAAATGAATATGGTTTATTTTTTCCTTAGAGGAAGTGAATGTGAGCGGTTGGTAGATATAATAGTGTAGAGTAGATGGAGATAAATAGCTGCAAAAAATTATGACAAATATTAGTAATCCCATAGGTAGTTAATAATCATAGGCAACTTGATTGACAATGGTGATGAGACAAGGGGAGGAAATGGTTGATCATGTTGACTACTCTTTAGATTCAATGGTAGGAATCTCTATTTTCCCTTTGGAATAATTTTTGAAAAACAAATGGAAGTCAGAGAGGGAGTCTTCTAATTTGTTTGAAGATCTCTCTAGCCAGAAAAAATATAGGAAGACTGCAGAGGCACTTTTCTTGTTAGAGACTAATTCTCAGTAGGTTTTGTCTTCCATTGATTATTCATTAAAAAAATACAATGCATGCCTTCCAATTAGATATTATGCATTAGTAGACAATCCTCAAATGGGGAGAGTACCGGGTCAGATGTTTTGGTAAACAAATTTAAATTTACACTCTAACAAAATGCCTATAGAGTGAAAAACAAACCCTATGGATTGTTGCTTTGCTGATGGTGAATTAGGCTTTATGGAAGTGAGGTTCTGGGAGGTTTATTCAAAGAGTAGAAACCAGGAGCATGCTGGGGGTGAATTTGGAACTTTTACTAGTACAGGCTTCTCTAAAGGAAATATGGAAAGAGGGGAGTTGTTAGGTTTTAGTAAGGAGATGAATATTTCAACTATAGATAACACAACCTCCTCAAAGAAAAGAAAAAAAGTGTATTAAGATCAGAGAGGGTCGAGTTAATTTTATCTTACGTGAAGATATTTTGTTGGATAGAGTTTTAAAAATGGAAGGTAAAACACTAATTGGGAGGTTCTATGACAAATTATTCTTCGTGAAGCAAAAATACGACACTAAAACAATATAGAAATAAATAACTCAGATGAACAAGAGATTGCACAAAATATGATTTTATTCAATAAATGGGGGGGAGCTGAGAAACTCCTTTTGTTACAATTGATCCGTTCAATGGAATTATTTTGATACAGTAAATACAGATGCTAGGGTTCTCCGAAACCCTAGCTACAACAATAAGTAGTGTCTCCAATGTATCTTGCTTCCAACAGGGTGAGTGGGCTTCTGGTTATCCGTAATCGGGCCACTCTAGCTTCAATAAGCTACTCAACAATCCTTGATTGATGCTACCCAATCCTACACACACATCAAAACATAAAATAGTTAGCCAAAAAATGAGGGTTCCACGATGTGAACCCTCAGAAATGCAAACCAAATATCCTAGATCTGAATGAATAAAATATGCAGAATCAAATAACAACAAATAAAATGCATACAAATACTTACTTTGTTGTTTTGTTGCTCCATTGCAGATTTGATGGTAGGGTGCCCCGGCGGCACTTGGTGATCTTATGCGGTAGATTCTGGTGTGTGGCTAAGGGAACAATAGGTGTTGGGTTGCACTACGAAGAATGCGACAGGCATGGGCTATGCTTGTGGGCTACGACAGGCGCTAGGCTGCACCTACGGATTAGGGTAAAATCTATAGAAGCAGATCGGAGGGATGTGAAGGGCTCGATGGATGGATGACAATGGCGATGGTGGAAATGGGATGCGAAGGTGGCTGGAATCTAAAAATCCTAGGGCAAGCTAGGGTTTTGGGGAAGGATAAGCTAGGGCACAACCTACTCATAAGAACTATCTCTCAGCAAGGTCAGATCTCATCAGCAAATTAGAGCTCCAACGTTCAAGTCTTCCAGGTTTTTCTAGGGGTTGAGCATTGAGAATGCTCCTATTTATTACCAGACCTAGGGTTTACTTTAGGGTTTTACCAAATCGTGTGGCTAGGATAAAAGCAAATCCAAGGGTTGATATTAAACTTTAAGTGTGACACGGATTAAGGGAGATGGATGGTTGTGATTAGACTAGATCAGATGGTTGAGGTTGATTGGGCTTATAAATACATATTTTATAATAAATATATTAAAATATAATATAAAATATTATATTTAAATATAAATAATATAAAATAAATATAAATGGGTTAAATGGGGGTCAAAAAATGGTGGGAAAGGGTTAAAGTGGGCCATTGGATGGCGGGAAAGGCATGGAATGGCCAATTGAATGGTGGGAAAGGGGAATGGTGGATAAGTGGCTAGGATTTGGTGTCTACAGATGCCCCTTTTTGTACCATGTTGCGTGAAACACAATATGGTGCAAAAACACGAGACACCTAGTTGGGCCTTTGGGCGTAGAAGCAACTTCTCTCTCTTGTTGGATTTTTGAGCAATAATGTTGAAGACAAAAGAATAAAGAATTTTGGAATTTGCGTAGCTTACCCCCTCAATTGGTGAATGAGATTACGGATGAATCGCATGAGCCAATTGAAAAATTTGTGCAAATGATGAATGATGTGGTACCATTTTTGCCCCAATGGTGCAAAGGGGGTTGGTGTAAAATGTGATATGATGTGGATGATATGAATGATGTAAAATGTGATACCATTTTTGCCCCAATGGTGGGAAGGGGATTGTGTCAAATGTAGATGTCATGATCATGTAAGGTGTATCCCATCGTGGGAAAATCATAATCAAATTGTGGTTGCCCCAAATTTGGGGTGATCCGATGCTGTTGAAACATTTTGCCTTTTTGGCGTCATTGATATGCAAAATGATGATGCAAAGAAAAAGGAATCAACCTTGGATGTACTGCTAGTGACTGTTGAAATAATTCCCACGATTGGAACCAATCATCCTAGCTAGTGCGTATCTCGAAGGTGTTAAGGAGATTGTGAATGATTGAAATTTGAGTTGTGTCCATGTTTTAAGCCTCACGAACTAGGCCATCAATGACAATGGTTGTGCAAATTGTTCTTGGCAATGTTTCACTCAAAATGTGAAGTACCAAATGTGATTGTGATCTCGAACAAGGAGATAAGTGATGATGATGATGACCAAGTGTTCTTATGGTAATTCATTCATCTTACCGAATTGCATGGATGCTAATCGCTACAATCACCAAGTATATAGAATAAACCACTATATACGAGATTCACTTGTAGTTTTGACACTTGTTGGAAGAAGTGATGGTAGATTATGATATTGGAAGATTGTTGATGGAAGAATGTGATGATATCACCAAGATTGGAGTCGATTTGTAAATGTTAGATCTTTTATTGGTGTCAGATGAAAACACTTGATTTGATGGTGAAATCAACTCCAATTTTTGTGAAAATTTGTGGAATGATGAAGAAAATGGAGTGGAGGAGATGAGTGTTAGTTTTGTGAAAATTTGAATTCGTTTGATGTGTTTTGTAAGTCGATTTGTGAATTTTACAAATGTGCATTGTATTCAAAAAATTTGTGCACAAAATGATTCTTATTTTCACAAAACCTGATTTTATGATGTGCATGATGTGTGGATGAAATTTGGTGAGATTTTGAGAGGGGAAGCTACTATTTTGGCCCCTTTTGTCTTTATGGCATTTTGGTGCCAGGTGCCCAGCTGCACCTATGGTATCCTGCAGGTGCTCAGATGCACCTGGGTGCACTTGTAGGTGCCCATACATACCTACGGATTGTAGGCATCGAACTATACCTGAGTGCGCTAGCTGCAACTATAAGTAGCTTGTAGGGTAGATTTTGTGGCTCATTCCTACGTTTGAGAGTTTCTGCATCTGCGCTTGAGGAGTGGAGTGAATTGGTGAGGGAAGTGAGGTTGGTGAAAATTTGTGTGGGAGCTATGGCGGTGGAGGGAGTGAATGCTACTGGTGGAGCGGAGGCACGATTTGCCTCGGTAATGTTGAAAAACACTTTTTTTTTGTGCAAAATTTTGTAATTTTTTTTTTTAAATAATATTAATGAAAAATGTTTTGTTGTTGTAGTTGAGGGAGATAGAGCCTCGACATCGCTTCTCTCCTCTCGTTCTCGGGATGAGGAAGAAGCTCATGGAGGGTGATTGGGAGCTTTTGGGGAAGGTGGGTTTGGAGGGAGTGGCACGGTTGGATGTGGTGAGGGTCGATGATGGGTATCTCTCATCATTGATAGAGAGATGGGACTCGGATAGGGGGACGTTCTAGCTACCGACTAGGGAGGCTACTGTCACCCTTGAGGATGTATACCGCATCCTCAAGGTGCTAGTAGAGGGGGAGAAGGTGATGGTTGGGCATGATAAGAAGGTGGATATGGAGAAGATGTTTGGTGAGCGGTGGTGGGAGGTGAGGATGGGAGATGGGGGGATATGCTACTTGAGCATGTACAAGGCTAAGGAGTTGGATGCACTCCCAACCTTGATCATGTTCATGTTGGCGAACATAGTGCTCCCCAATAGCATGGGGTGTAGGTTCCCTTGGAACCTATTGGGATTGGTGAGTGACCTACTCACCGATCCAAGGGGATATGCATGGGCTCCTACATTATTGGTGTAGCTATACTGGGAGCTATATGAGGTGACATGGAGAGGGAGGAAGGGGATTGGGTGCAACTTCCTCCTATAGTGTTGGGCTTGGGAGCATTTTAGTGTGGCTCAGCTGGAGGGGCTACCTTGCCTAGACATGGTATATGGGTGAGCCCTATGCTAGGAGATGGGTGGTGGTGGAGGAGGTACAATCGAGTTGGGAGGTGCATACCAGCTAGTGGTATAGGGATATGTGGTCGGGGTTGACTCGGGCTTAGGTGATATGGAGGCCATGGCGGGAGGCCATGTGGGAGGATGATGAGGAGTAGCTATGATGGGTGAGGTAGGCATGATGGTTGGTTGGGAGGAGGGATGAGGAGGTGGAGTACTTTCAGTACTCATGGGTGTTGAGGAAGTTTGGCTTACCTTAGGATGTGTCGGATGAGCCAATGTTGTACCGGCATCGGTGGGATGAGGTGGCTCTTCCATGCGTAGAGCCATGGAGGGTTCATATGGAGATGATGAGTGGGTGGAGGTCCTGGATGTAGATGATGTTGGGGTGACTTTGGAGTATGCAGTATGGTTTGGTGCCCAACTAGTATGGGTACCAAAGGTGGTGACTGGTGGGGATGCGATAGTTATGGGGTCGAGGGTGACTCCGAAGAGGACGAGGCCTTAGTGATTGGTGAGTCAGAGGTGATCGAGAGGAGCAACCTAGTAGACTCTTGAGGTGGAGGTGGTGGATGATGATGGGGAGGATGATGAGGATATGGGGGAGATCTTTGAGGTGGCGAGGCTACGGGTGGAGGTGGAGCAGCTCCGTGAGGAGCGAGAGACTACACTAGAGTCTCATAGGGAGGCTCTAATGGGGTGAGATGGGGTCATAGCTGGGTTGCGGGCTACTATAGCTTGGATGGAGGTAGAGTAGCCAATAGAAGGGGGTGATCAGGAGACAGTCATGAGGCTTTAAGTAGAGATTTTGGTGAGAGAGCATCGTCATCAGATTGACTTGCGATGACTACATGCTAGCGAGACATATGCACACTCCTTGGAGGATTTATGCATGGCTAATCACATTCCTTTGCTAGATCCTCCTTCATCCTCTAGGACCGAGGCATCGAGGCATACAACATCTAGTTCTAGGTCTAGGGCTCCTACTAGGTCTCAGGGGTCCTCTCATAGACATTAGCTTAGTGCTTAGATGCACTTTTGTATATGAGCCTTGGTGCTCCATTGTAGCCTTTTTGGCATTCATTGTACATATGATATTTTTGATATATATATATATATACATGGATTTTATATTTGTGTTATCTTTTTGTGTGAATGCTTTTAATGTTTTATGCAATGCATGTTTTATGAAAATATTTTTATGCATGTCTTATGGATGTTTTATGGATGATTAATGCAAGCTAACCATGATGTGTATGCATAGTGTTATGGATGATTAATGCAAGTGAAATGGCATGTATATGAACTAATGAATGCAAACTATATGAGAGGAATGCATGATGTTCTAATGATCATTTTTAGTTCAGAATTTTGTTGGCCATTTTTGTTCATTGTTTTGCAATCGGGGGCACCAAACTTGGTGGCATTATGCGGGTTGATCCATGATGAAGACATGGATGTTGACATGGAAGAAGATATGGATGTTGATATGGAAGAAGATATGGATGTTGATATGGAATACTAAAATATTTTCAAAGACTCAAATAGACTAGTGCTATCAACCAAACTCACTAAAGGTTGTCTAACTTTCTTTAGGACCAAGGTGTGTGCAAGTGAAGTTCATGTACCAAATCTTGAGCATGACAATGACCCTAGGCAATCAAGAACCAGTGTGTGTGCATGTGAAGTTCATTAACCCATTATGAGTAAATTGGGCATGACCTATTATGGAATGGACCAAGAAGCTAGCTTGCCCGTATGTGCGGTCAGAGGTCTCCCTTTTTGGAAGAGAGACATGTCGCCCCGCATGAGCTTACTCCACTACCATTCAAGCATCTATAGCCCCGGTGGAGACTCACTCCATAGTCCAATGATCTGATATTTTAGGCCTTGGGGATGACTACATAACTTTTTAAGGGAAATGTAGTACGATCCTTACAACTTTAGGGATCTATGGTGTGTGAATAGAATTTGTTAACTTTGGATAGAGCTTTGGGGAATCAGATTCTCAACCGAAGTGTGATGAGAATGTGACCCTATCCTTACTACTCTATATTTTGTGTTTATATTTGGAGAGCAATTGTGATAGTGGTGAAAACCACTATTTTTTATTTTGGACTATGTTGCATGATAGGACAAGCGAGGAATACCCTTTTCACTTCAAGGTGCTACCCAAGTATGGTGTTATCCCTCTTTGACTCAAAATGTTTTTAAGATGTGAAGAAGTGTGGTTGGTGCAAGATTGTTTTTGGAATCAGTTGACAATACTCAAGATTTTCTTAATGTGAGAAAAGTGTTTTTGGTCCTAAAGAAAATTGGACATCTTTTTGGAGGTTGCTAGACACACTAGTAGTGGCTGAGTGAGTGAAAATTTGGGCTTTATGACTTTTGACAAATGGGATTGTTGGCTTATGATATTGGAGAAAATTGCATAAATACCAAAAATAGGTACCCCCAATTATGGAAACTTGACTTTTTGATTTGGCCATATCATCACTACTATAAAAGATCATTGAACATGGGATGGGATGAATGCAATTTGTGAAATGCAGGAGTGTAGTGGAATGCATGTGGAATGTAAAATGCAAGTGGAATGCATGTGGAATGAATGCAAATGCAATATGTATGCAATATGTATAAATGTGAAAATGTATGGAAATATGCCTATATGTAAATACAATATGTATGCAATGGGAACATGCCTATGTGAATGATTTGTTTTTGTTTGTTTTTTTTTTTTTTTATTTTTAGCCATGTATATATAATAATCAAATCATGTATAGAAGAGGACCCCTATACAAGGAAGAGCTAAGACCGGTCTTAAAAATCAATGCAAATGTGTATCACCCCATTAAGCTTGCGAATGGGTACCAGGCCTAAGAGCCAGTCGGGATAGTCTATGATGTCATCTAATTCTTCTTGCTTATCGTCATCTAACTCTGCCTGAAATACCTTAGGATTCTTGGTAGAAGATGGAGGTGAAGGTGGAGGGGAAGGAGGAATGTAGTTGGCAGAAGCCCTTAACAATTCCTCGGATAGGATGAACTTCGAAAAGGAGGGTGGGGAAGAAATCCGGTCCATGTCAACAAGGCTTATGTCAATTGGAATTGGCTTAGCCAGGTTGTATGGATTACGGAGTGGGGTGAATAAGTCAGTAGGATTCATATTGACTTAGTAGGAGAGGATGGATTGGAAGAATGGATGGGAACCGATGTCGAATCTTGTTAACCCTGGATAGCAGCAACAAACATGAAATTAAATGCTATGTACATGCAAAGAAAAATTTTGTTTTTGTTTTTGAATGTTTTGAATTTTTTTTTTATATACATATGTTACAAATTTTGGCTTGGCTGAATGGCTCAATGGAACTCAAGTGGGGGGTGGTTCACCAGGTGGGTCAACTTGTTCTTGTGGAAGAAGCAAGCGAAATATGGGTTGATGGATGGGAAATAGTCTGAGGTAAAACTCATCCTGTTGGGTAAGGGGAACAATGGGCTGAAATTCCTCTTCAGAATCATCAGAAGCATTGGACATAAGTTCATACTCTTCATAACTTTCATCATCGGAATCTAGGAGCGGGTAGGAAAAATTTAGGGGATCTTCTTCTTCATTGAAGCTAAGCTCTTGAAGAGCTTGTTCAAGAGAAGCGGTTGAGGAACATGGAAGGGGGGCTTTGTCTTCGTCATTGAGGCTAAGCCTTTGGAAAGCTTGCTCAAGGGAAGCGGTTGTGGAAAGTGGGGTATACCCTAAGCCTGAATGATCATGTGCTCCATGATATGGGAAATCAATGATGTCATGTATCCCTTGTTCATGGGAACCTAGACCCTGACCTTGCCAATTGACTATATGAAAGTAACGAGATGGAAATCCCGTCATATTTTGTATGTTGGCACGTCTTGGCTCTTTTGGTTCTTCAGGTGGTTTCTCCATAATTGAGGAATCCAACCCTCCATAAACAAAGTTGATACTATTTGGAGTAGAACTCATGTCATAGACAACACCTATGGTTAAAGGAGGGTCACATGGGTGACCAAAATCCTTGGTTGTAGGGATGGCAAGCGGGGTAATGGTAACATCATGGACCACGTATTCACCAATACCAGGACTAGTGATGTGGACCTCGACTTGGGATGATGTGGTGGATGATGTGGAAATGGATGGCTCAAGATTGGTGGAAGGTTACGAGGAGTTGAATATTTCACAATCTAAAAGTTTGACTTGTGAAACATCGACTGATGGAGAGGGATTGGGTGATGGCTTAGAAGAAGGTGGATGAGGCAATGATGATGAAGAAGGAATGGTTGTAGAAGGAGTGGTTGAGGTTGATGATGTGGTAAAAGTGGATTGACCTTGACCACATGTACAAGAAGAAATGGATGATTGAGGGGGTTTTGTGATGGGTAACTCCTCAATAATAGGAGCTTTGGAAGAAAATGTGAATGGATTAAAAGATGAAGTGGATGGATTTGAAGATGAAGTGGATGGATTCAAAGATGATGGGGATAAGAATAGATGAGTGGAAGGCAACATGGATTCATAGGGATTTGAAATGAAATTGTAATACTTGAAAGGTTCTACATCTACGGGGATACAATGGACTTGACCATCATGAACGTATTTCAAGCATTGGTGGAGAATTGATGGAACACATTTCATTTCCCTCATCCAAGGTCTACCAAGGAGTACATTGTACGCCATGGCCCCTTCCAAGATGTGGAACATAGTGTGCAATATTTTAACCCCTACTTCAATGGGCAAAACAATAGTGCCAACTATGGTACACAAAGCATCGTTAAATGCTTTGAGGGTGAATGATGACTTGGAAATGTGGGAAGGTGGAAGTTTGAGGTTGCTAAGGGTAGTAGTAGTGATAATGTTGATGGATGATCCAATATCAATTAAGACCCTATTAAATGGATTCTTATCTATCATGGCCATGATATGCAATGGAGGATTTATGGATTCTGATGTCATTGACTTTATTTCAAAGTCATAGAAGGTGATGGATGGCTCCATGCATGTTCTAATGCTCCCTACAAAGTTGTTAAAGGCATTAGGATCTTGGGCTTCAAACTCAATGGATTTTAGAATTTCCATTAAGGCTTCTCTATGCCTAGGAGATTGTTGGATGAGCTCATATAGGGACAACTTGGCTGAAGCCATCTTCAAACTTGTAGTCAACCGACTACTTAAGGATACTGTTGGCCTTAGAGGATGATGGATTGGTTGATTTGGTGGACTAGAAATATGGATTGGTGGGGATGGATTTGGGGAAGTTTGGATAGGTGGCGGATTGGAAGGTTGTGACACATTTGGTTGTTGAGCATTTTTTTGACTTTGCCTTTGACCTCTTGTGACCACATGGACTGCTCCCACAAAATTTTGATAAGTTTGAACATGGTTAACTTGGTTAGGAGGTGTAAGATGATTATTACCTCCTACATTGGTTTGGGCCTCTTCATGGTTAGGAAGAGGTGTTTGAAATATTCCCAAGTTTTGATTTTGTGGAGCTAGGGGGTTATCTGCCTTAAGAGCCCCCAAGTCTATGAGATCTTGGACGATGTTTTTAAAAATGTTGCATGTGTTGAGGTCATGACAATTTTACTTATGGTATGGGTAAAATAGATGTTCTCTATAACTTCTGCCATGTTTGGTAGGGTCATCAGGCCTGATTTATGGTAAAGTCAACTTATTTATTTCATACAACTTTTGGAATATGGAAGAGTACGACTCTGTTAGAGGAGTGTATTGGCATTGTGGTTGAGCATATTGTCGATGGGTGGGGTTTTCCATAGTTGGCATTGTGTTTTGTATCATGAGTGCTTGAGTTACCAAGGGAACCACATGATAAGCAATTTGTTGTGGTTGTTGCATGGGTTGTTGAGCCATTACGGGTTGGCTCATCACCACTTGATTGACTTGATTGGATGTACTAGCCGAAGAGGCTTGAGATGACTTGTTTTGGCTGGATTGATTGTTTTTAAATTGGCCCTTGTTTTTCCATTCTTTCTTCTTAGGCTTAATCACGCCCTCTTGGATTTTTATTTCCTCAATGATGCTAGCCTGTGCCAAAGCTTCTTCAAATGAATGATACGTATGAAGTTGAAGCATCCAAGAGATGGGTTTTAAGCAACTCTTGGTAAATAATTTAATGATTTCATCCATTGGGAGGGAGAATGGCAATTTGGTAATGACTGCCCTCCAATGGTTTCCAAAGTTATAGATAGTTTCATCTTCCCATTGTCTTAGTTCATACACATCTGATAATGAAACTTTCTTTTTAATGTTTAGGATGAAACGCTCAAGGAATAGATCAATCAATTGAGAAAAAGTATAGATACTATGAGTTGGTAACTAATTGAACCACTCTATGGCATCTCCTCCTAATGTTTGAGGAAATATTCGGAGCATGAGAGCATTGTCGATTTGAATCTGAAAGCATGCATGAACAAATGAGCTAACATGCTCCTTAGGGTCCTCGGTTCCCCTAAATTTATCAAACTTTGGTAATGTAAAGTCTATCGGATATGGTGATGATGGTACCGAAGGATGGATTGGTTGATGGATCAGTTGGCTTAGAGTTGGTTTTTGGCTTGACATGCCAGGAATATTTAGCATCAACTGATCTATTTGCTTCTGCATGGCCTGAATCCTAAGATCTTCCCCAGGAATGTGGAAGCCTTGGATAACCTGATGACTTGGTGATGGACTAGAAGAAAGATGTTGTGGAGTGATGAGATGATTTTGGTGGAATGGATTAGCTTGAAATTGATGAGGGGAAGATTGATGATTGAAAGAAGGAGAAGATTGATGAAGAAGAAGATTTTGGAGGAGTTGGTTGGGTTGACCAAAAGAAATGGTGATTGGATGGGTTGAATTTTGGATTGGAGGTGGCTTGGGGATGGATATCACCGATGATTGGGGTATCCAGGTGGAATTTTGGTTGGCTATGGTTGGTTGGGCTAGAGCTACAGGATGCGTAGGATCTACTTGAACTTGTTGTCTAGCATTTTGATGCTCTAGAAGCACTTTGTTCACAAGACCTAAAATATCCTGAAGATCTTGATCAGTCATAGAAGAAATTGATAAGGTTGTGGATGGATTAGAAGATGATGGTATGGATGTGGGTGGATTAGAGGAAAGGGGTATGGTGCAAGTTGCACTTGATGTGGCAACTTGGGAGGTTGGTACCTGTGAGGCAACATTGACATACTCCTCATACAAAGGATTGGAATGGATTTGGGTATAGCCAGATGGGTGATGAGTGTTAAAAACACTTAGGTTTTGTTGGGCTGGACTAGGAGAGGAGGGCATACCATATTCATAAGATGAATTGGGATATCCTCGGGTGGGGTTAGATGGACAAGATGTAGCCAATTCTATTTTTTCAACATAATCTTGGCTAAGGGGTTCAAGGACATAGTTAGAAGACTTGTAGATAGCATCCAACTTGTCCATGTCAATTTGGATGGATGACTGTTCATTGTTTTGGGGAATGGATCCCTCTTGTGAGAGAGATTGGTGAATGAGCCTAGATGGACTAGGTTGGGTGGAATTGGAAAGGTTAGCTACTGAAGTAGCGGGTATGCTGGTTGTATTTTCCATTAATTTATTCTGATTTAATATTCTTGTTTGATGTCGAGTTAAAACCATAAAATGATTAAATCAAAATACAATTTTAGGATAATTAAATTTCAAAACTGAAAATAAAGCTAAGGAATTTAGAAGCAAAGAAAACAATCAATCCTAAGTTTCACCTTGTGTGGCTTACCTCATTCATTTATTATCTCTTTTTAATGTGAATTCCTTTTAGATATGATAGTTTTGTGTGTTTTGTGTATCCTAATCTTGTTTAATGAAAAATAAAGGTAAAAGACTATGGCTGGATGGGGCAATGAGATTCTTGTTGGTGATGAAATCCAACAAGTTTTCTCGGGGGTAGTCCTAAGGTGTCTAGGGGTAGATATTTGGTGGATGGAGATGAAAGCCACCATCACCAAACCTCAAGCAACAACCGGTGATGAAATCCAGTTACTACTGTTTAAAGTGCAACGTGTTGTGTGTGATTAATTTTAAGTTTTTATGTTCTCTATTATGGTCAAACAATGTTAAAAGTAACAAATTTTACACATCTAAATTAGAATCCAACACATGAATACAAATTTCCTCTAAAGAGTGTGAAGTACACCGCTTAAAACCCCCTACCTAGATAGCAACCGGAGGGTTCGTCCACCTCTCTGCCAAAGGTGCCACCCAAGGGTAGGAATACTTTTTGCATTCAAGTCTTGTTCCGACTTAGATAAGTAAAATAAGCAACCTTTAACTCCTAAGATGCAAATTCTAATTGATGCTTTTCACTTTCAAATGCAAACAGAAATATGCAGGAATTATTTGAATTTGCAATTCTTCTTGAAACAAAAAACCCAAAATATGTGAATGAAATGAATGCACAGATGCCCTAGATGCAATCTAACATGAATTTATTCCCATATTCCTTAATGTGTGTTCATTTTAAACTCAGAATCTGAAAAACATAATAGAATATTGAAATACGTAAAAGCAGGAATTTAAAACAGAATGGTTGTAGATCTTACTTGAAAGCCTACGCTCTGCTCCAAATTACTACTAGGTGCAGCAAAGTGCCTCTGTAGGTGCAGCTGGGCACTTGTGTAGGTGCAAATGGGTGCCTATGGTGATCATCAGGTGTCGCAGAGCGCCTGCGCACCTATCTGCAACTTTCACAGGACTTTCTAGAAACCCTAACCAATGACTTCGGCTAGTTTTTCGCTCTAGAAAACCCTACAAAATGGAACAACAGAATGGAAGTTAGCAAAGTAAATCATAAAATAGAACCCTTGTGGGGTCCCACCATGATCGCCATTTGTGAAGTGAAAATATGACACTAAAACAATATAGAAATAAATAACTCATATGAACAAGAGATTGCACAAAATATGATTTTATTCAATAAATGGGGGGAGCTGAGAAACTCCTTTTGTTACAATTGATCCATTCAATGAAATTATTTTGATACAATAAATATAGATGCTAGGGTTCTCCGAAACCCTAGCTACAACAATAAGTAGTGTCTCCAATGTATCTTGCTTCCAACAGGGTGAGTGGGCTTCTGGTTATCCGTAATCGGGCCACTCTAGCTTCAATAACTACTCAACAATCCTTGATTGATGCTACCCAATCCTGCACACACATCAAACATAAAATAGTTAGCCAACAAATGAGGGTTCCATGATGTGAACCCTCAGAAATGCAAACCAAATATCCTAGATCTGAATGAATAAAATGTGCAGAATCAAATAACAATAAATAAAATACATACAAATACTTACTTTGTTGTTTTGTTGCTCCATTGCAGATTTGATGGTAGGGTGCCCTAGTGGCACTTGATGATCTTATGCGGTAGATTCTGGTGTATGGTTGAGGGAATAATAGGCATTGGGCTGCACCTACAGAATGTGGTAGGTGCATGGCTATGCCTATGGGATACGATAGGCGCTCGGTTGCACCTATGGATTAGGGTAAATCTACAGAAGTAGATCAGGGGGATGCGAAGGGCTCGGTGGATGGACGATAATGGTAGTGGTAGAAATGGGATGCGAAGGTGGCTGGAATCCAAAAATCCTAGGGCAAGCTAGGGTTTTTGGGGAAGGATAAGCTAGGGCACAACCTACTCACAAGAAACTATCTCTCAACAAGGTTAGATCTCACAAGCAAATTAGAGCTCCAGCGTTCAAGCTTTCCAAGTTTTTCTAGGGGTTGAGCATTGAGAATGCTCCTATTTATTACCAGACCTAGGGTTTACTTTAGGGTTTTACCAAATCATGTGGCTAGGATAAAAGCAAATCCAAGGGCTGATATTAAACTTTAAGTGTGACATGGATTAAGGGAGATGGATGGTTGTGATTAGACTAGATCGGATGGTTGAGGTTGATTGGGCTTATAAATACATATTTTATAATAAATATATTAAAATATAATATAAAATATTATATTTAAATATAAATAATATAAAATAAATATAAATGGGTTAAATGGGGGTCGAAAAATGGTGGGAAAGGGTTAAAGTGGGCCATTGGATGGCGGGGAAGGCATGGAATGGCCAATTGAATGGCGGGAAAGGGGAATGGTGGACAAGTGGCTAGGATTTGGTGTCTACATTCTCAAATAAATCGCTTTCTCAATGGGTGGAGAGGATATGGAGACCGGTATTGGGATATTCTCCTACTTTTCAAGTATTGATCAGAGGATGGTTAGCTTTCTCCTTCAGATCAAAGGAGGATGCAGATAAAATACTTTAGAGTAGGTGGTATTGGGGTTCTTATGCACTATATTTGAAATGATGGTCTCCATATTTTGACCCAAGAAGGGAGTCAAAAGCAATTCAACCCATTTGGATCAAGTTGTCGGGATTGCCTTTGGAGCTTTGGTCTTCTAGGATTTTTATGGAAATCGATAATTGCTTAGGGAAATAGGTGGATTTGGATCAAGCCTGCTTGAGCAGTTCTTCACGGTATATTACTAGAACCCTAGTGGATATGGATCTGAGGGAGGGTCTACCAGAATATATAGAGATAGAAATAGGAAAATGATATTATGTTCAGATCCTAGACTATGTAAAGACACCCTTCTGATGTTTACGTTGTCATGTATATGGTCATCTGGTGGAAGAATGTGGTTTAAAATTCTCAGAAAGGAAGTGGAGAAGAAAACAGGATGTAAATCACACTTATAGGGTGAGAGTGGATGGATCAGTTAGTAATGTGGAGGAAGAAAAAAGAAATCAGGATTGTGGGCCAAGAAAATCCATGGAAGGCAATGCTAGTATGGAGGAAGGTCAAAACATTTTATTAGAAGATATACATCAATCAAAGGTTTGGGACAGGGGATTTGGTAAGGGTCCAAACAATGGATAGGTTGAATATCTGTTGAATTTAGCACTCATAAGGGAAGAGGGACCCATTCATGGGACTGAGAATTTTAACTTACCTCACAT
Organism: Wollemia nobilis; assembly: GCA_028583015.1. Classification (NCBI taxonomy): domain Eukaryota; kingdom Viridiplantae; phylum Streptophyta; class Pinopsida; order Araucariales; family Araucariaceae; genus Wollemia; species Wollemia nobilis. The sequence goes on along the minus strand of JAQPPZ010017240.1, from coordinate 1,070,252 downwards.
CATATCTCTTGATTCTTTGAACCATTCTTCTATCCCAAAGTAGGTTATGGGGGAGGTGTCAATTACCACCTCTAAGCCTTCACCTTTGGAGGAAGAAAGTCAAAAACACATCTTTAATGGGACAAGCATAGTTCAAGATGTCATAACTATATTACCTACTCGTCATCCTCCAAACTTTTCTAAAACAGCTCCACTATCAAGGACTACTTATTTTCTATCATCCTCCCTTGCTAGTGGAGTGAGTTGTAAGGGACCTAATAGATACTTCCTAAGATCCCAAAAATTAGCATTGGTCCCTAAGGAGAATGGAATAGCAGGAGGGCTTAGCTCGAATGTTGGCTCCATTCCAGTTTTGGGGAGGAAATCAAATCTCCAATGGGCTAAGGACAAAGCATTGAGGGAGGTAAAGAGTGGAAAACAAAAGACTATTGTAGGGGCACTTAGAGCATGCCACACCCCAGATTTGGTAAATTAATGATAATAATTTCTCACAATATCCAGGTTTTGGGAAGTAACTCTAAAAATATTATCCTCTGTAGGATAGTTTAGATACAACAACCATACATATTGCTGCTTCAAGAGACTATGGGCATAGGCTCAAAAATTGAAGGGTTACTTCTTTCCTTTTTAAAAGAGTGGGATCTTCTCTCTTTGGATTCAGAGGGCAGATCTGGAGGACTGGTATTGGGTTGGAAAAAGAGGGCTTTTCGGCTCATCAATTCAGTTAATTTTACATATGGATTAGGGGTTGAACTCTTCTCGATGGAGCTAGGGAAATCCTTAGTGGTAGCCAACATCTATGGGCCCTATGAAAACAAAATGTAGTATTGGGATGTACTCTTAGAAAATAATTTTTATAGCAAGGAAATATTATAGTAGGGGGTGATTTAAATTTTACTTTGAATAGAGTTGAGGTTTGGGGGACTACAACTAGATGTGACCCTCAAGCTGGGTTTTTAAACATATATTTGAAGAGGCAGAGTTGGTAGATGTGGAGCCTATCAAAATTGTCCCTACTTGGCGTAATAATAGGGTGGGAGAGGATTATGTGGTAAAAATATTGGATAGATTTTATGTCTCTGGATCTCTTTTGATGGTTGGTGAGAAAATCAGATCTTGGGTGGAAACAAGAGGTATCTCAAATCACTGTCCTATCCTACTTCAAGTTGGAAATCCGGATAGGAAACCTCCTAGTCCTTTCAAGTTTAATCCAACTTGGTTGAAGGATAAGGATTTCCAATCACTGGTTAAAGAAGAATGGAGACCCTTTGATGCAAATATGGGAAGCTCAACATGCTTTCAATTTGCAAGAAGTATGAGAAAAGTAAAAATGTTGCTTCAAAGTGGGCTTTCAATAAGTCTAGACAACAAAGGCAAGAACTTACTCTTTTAGAGAGGCAAATTGTTGATATGTATGAGAAAGTGAATGAGGATGGTTTCTCAGAGGAATCCAAAGAAGTCATAAGAGTTTTGGAAGAGAAAAAAGTAATATTTTGTTAGATCAGGAGGCAAAATGGAGGCTTAAGAGTAGAGCTATCTGGATGGATCTAGGGGATGAAAACAATAAATTCTTCCACAATTATGCCAATCATAGGAGGAATATAAATACTATTTGGGAAATTCCCAAAGGTGATGGGATAAAATTTAGGTCTTTCATAGATCTTGCAGCTCTTGGCAAGAAGCACTTTAAAAATTTGTTTAAAGAACCTGAGAGGTTAAACTTGGTTGAGATCCTTAAATTCACCACTTTCTTCCCTAGATTTGCTGATAATGCTATAAATGAGATGCTTCTTGAGAGAGTATCCATTGATGAATTAAAAAAAGTGTTTTCCTCCTTTCAAAAGAAAAAAAGTCCAAGGCCAAAAGGTTTGGGGGTTGAGTTTTTCTTGGGTTTCTTTGAGATGATAGGGGAAGATCTTCTAAGAGTGGTGGAAGAAACTAAAGCAACAGGGAATATTCTAGCAGATATCAATTCGACCTTTATTTTTTTGATCCCCAAGAAGGATACTCCTAAATCTTATGCTAATTTTAGACCTATTTCTTTGTGCAACTACCTATACAAAATTATTGCCAAAGTCATTGCTTCAAGGATTAAAACTATTTTTTTGGATTCCATCTCTAGTGAGCAATTTGGGTTTCTTAATGGGAGGTAGATCCATGATGTTGTGGGAGTGGCTCAAGAAGGCTTGCACTCGATAAATACAAGGAGACTTCCTGTAGTAGTAGTTAAATTGGACCTCTCCAAAGCTTATGATAGAGTCAGTTGGTTGTATTTGAGGATCATGCTTTTTCACATAGGGTTCAATCTCCAAGAAGTTAATTGGATTATGGGATGTTTAACCTCTATGTCCTTTGTTGTACTTATTAATGGCTCGACTTCTAGCTTCTTTTTCGTAGAGCATGGTCTAAGACAAGGCTACCCCTTATCTCCTATTTTGTTTCTATTGGTGGTAGAAGGATTGAGTAGGGCTATTAGGGAAGCTAGAAGATTGGGTTTGATTAAAGGGATAAAAATGGGTACATCACACTTTTTAATGCACCTCTTATTTGTGGATGATGTGCTATTGTTCTGTGATGGTACTCTCAGGGATGTTATTAAGTTCTAAGAAATATTAAGGAGCTATAGTATTGCTACTGGTATGGAAGTTAATTTGGAAAAGTCAACCATGTCTTGTTTTGGTCTCTTAGGTGAAGAGGAAAGTCTTTTTCAAAGGATTTTTTCCTTTTCCAAGATAGAGTTTCAAGCAGGTATTAAGTATCTGGGGTTCTGTTTGAAGCCAAATGACTATGGCATTAGGGACTGGGATTGGCTAGTAGATAAGATAGACAAAAGGATTTCTTTATGGTGCAACAGGTGGTTGTCAATTGGGGGTAGACTAACTCTTGTCAAATCAGTATTGGAGGCCATTCCTATCTACTAGCATGGGATGGCTATCATACCAACAAGGGTGCTAGAAAAAATTAGGAAAAGGTGTTTTAGATTCCTATGGACCAAAAAAAGAGATAAAGCTAGAATAGTATTAGCAAAATGGAAACTTTTAGCAAAACCTAAGGAAGAGGGGGGTTGGGGTTTAAAGAATATCTACCATTTCGGTAAAGCATTGGCAGCTAGGAGTTTATGGAGATTAATAACACAAGAAAATATTTGGAGTAAAGTACTTAAGAATAAATATATTGAACCTCTTTCTTTGGAGGAGTGGATAAGGAAACCAGACAAGTCATTCAACAAGGCATCCATCTTCTGGAAAGTGATAGTTCAAGCCTTTCCACTTGTAGGTAGTTGGCTTGCATGGAATGTCGATAATGGCACTAAGGTGAGGATTGGAGCTGACCCATGGGTTGGATGTGGAAATGAGTATAGACTTCCAGAGGAACTTATACTAGCTATGCAAGATGCTAGTTTTTGTACTCTCTCAGGTAGTGGACCACGAGGCTACCTCTTTGTGGTAGCAAGGTTGGAAGAGATCCTATCATCTAGGTTTAGAAGGAAGGAATGGGGAGTCATGGAATGCCTATGTAAGAGTACTCTTAACCAACCATGTTAGGATCAACATGGATAAGGAGGATGAACTAGTATGGACTAAAAATCCTTTGAAGGGTATATATTCAACAAAGATGGGTTATAAAGTCATGATTTCTCAAGACAGGTAGGGAGAACCTAGTTGGTGGTGGAAACCTATTTGGAAGGTAAGGACACCTTTAAAAACCAAAACTTTTATGTGGTTGGCCCTTAATAATAAAGTCTTAACTTGGGAGGTATTAATGAAGAGGGGGTTTCAAGGACCTAGGAGGTGTACTCTTTGTCATATGGAGCCTAAAACTATCAATCATTTAGTGGTTGGATGTACCTTTACTAAGACTATGTGGAAGGAATTAGAGGTAATTATTGGAAGCTCAGATAATTGGCAAGGGAACACTTTGGAAGAGTGTCTAAAGAAGTGGTTTGAAAAGAGTGATATGAAGGCCTTTAGAGCTCTTCCATTTGTGGTGGCATGGGGAATATGGTTAGCCAGGAATTCAGATATCTTCCAAGATACAATGATGCCAACATTTCAAGTGGCTATTCAGATACATACATTCATTGCTGGCCTTATGAAACCATTAGTGCCTAAATGCCCAAGAGTGATCAAATATTTTAGTGTTAACAAAATTTTTCCTTGGGGATATTTTGATGGGGCTTGTCAGGGTACTCCCCCTTTGTGTGGGGCTGGAGGAATCCTCTATTTTCAAGATTCTCATTTCATAAAGTTCAAGGCATGCTTGGGTGTGGGTACCAATAACTATGCTAAAATATTTACTTTGAAGTTGTTGAAAACAACACTAGATCAAAATGTACAACTCCAAGTATTAGGTGATTCTATGGTGGTCATAAATTGGATGAAGGATCAGATCAAAATGGAGAACATAACTCTCCGGCCTATATTAGAACAGGTGAATCTCATGGTGGGTGTTTTCAGCCACATCACGTACCATCATGTTTATAGAGAACACAACTCTCTTGTGGATGCTATGTCAAAGGAAGGATTGTTGATGGCTCAGGGGAGCTGGAAGTGGAGTGAAATAAAGGATGGTTTGATTGTTCATGAGGCAGCATTTTCAATTTATGAAGTATAAAAAAAAAAAAATTGTACCTGTCCATTATGTTGTTTAGTTTTTTATCAATGTTGTTGGGCCCATAAATTGGGCACTTTTTTTTTGTTCATATGTTGGTGGTGCTAGTCTCTTAAGAAAATTCATGATAGGGCAGATTGGACTGTCTTTGATGATATGTGTAAGCCTTGGGCAACTATACTTTGTAATCTTATTTTCTCAATTGGAATAGAATTTATAATTTTTTTTTGTGGAAAAAATAATGAAATGAATATGGAGGATATTCATGGAAATTTAAGGTTTTTAGGGAAGCATAAGAAATCTATTACTATGGAGGATAATTCTTGCACTTTAGGATTTTTAGGGTAATATTTTAGGTTTTAAAAGTAGCATGAGAAATACCCAGGTGTTGTAGGTGAGTTGGAGAGGAGAGGGCAATCCTCCAAGGGAGGTCCCAGGTTCAAATCTCCACCCTACCAAAAAGCTGAATTGGGTATCTAAAATCCAATTGATAATGTTGGTGCGAGCAGGGTCGGGTGCGACCCTCGGGTGACTTTGACGGTGTAGAACCCCTTGTTCATGGTCTCTCAGACCAAGGCGGCTCCACAAGGAGTTTTTTGCTTAAAAAAAAAATTAGCATGAGAAATTAATACGAAGGATCATCCCTATACTTTAGGGTTTTTAGGGCAACATAAAGAAAAAATTATTTGTGAGACTATTCCTTGCATTTTATATTCTCCAAGGTAGCATATGCCTTTAGAAGATAAGTTTCATTATGATCAACATGGAAAAATAAAAGAGATTGATGAAGATACAAGTGTTGGTGGGAATGGAAAAAGGAAAGGAAGAATCTCAAAATAAGAACAAAGAGGGAAAAAACCTTAGAGGAATATTTATTTAAGAAACAAGAAATAAATATAGCAGGCGTTAATAAGTGGGGCTAAGCCCACCAATAAAATATAAATGTTATCATGGAATATTAGAGGTATGAATAATGCCCCTAAAAGTTAATAATGAATCAATAGCTTGTAATAGTCTTGAGTTTATTTTAATACATGAAAAAAAATCAAATAGTGAGGAATAGAAGGTGCATTTAAAAAGATTAATAAGATGGAGGATTTTCTGGTAGTTTTTCTATAATAGCTTCTAGTGGTATTGCAACAATATGGAATAAACATAAATGGGATGGGCAATTGATAGAAGCAGAAAGTAATTTGGATGACGGTCTATTTTACAAGAAAGAAAAAAATATCAAAGGTGGGGTTGGAAATGTATATGATATAGTTATAGTTACTCCTCATGAAATATGTTGGAAGGACCTCAACATATTTTGTCAAATACAATGATGATTCATAATAGTGATCTATGGATTCTTAGGACTTCAACACAATTATATATCCATTTGAAAAGAAGGGTAGCACTATTAGGTGGTCTAAATGAATGCATGGTTTTTCTTCATTTGTCAATTCAAATGGCCTTTGGATGCTATTCCTTCAAGTTTTCAATGTACACATGATAATAAACACGTTGGGCAAACACATATAACAAAAATATTAGATAATTTTTTGTTATCCAATGTGGTTATAAATAAAGTATAATATATCTTCAACATTTTACTACAAGTGAGATTAGACCCAAACCCATTCTCTTGAGTTGTGATATAGTCAATAATGGTCATCTAAATCCATTTTGATTTTAGTCTATGTGATTCCAAGACCCCAATTTCTTCTAGATGGTTATGTTATGGTGGTATGAAGCAAAGTTTACAAGATCATATGTATACAAGTTTTTTTAAAATCTAAAATATCTAAAGGGTCAAATGAATATTTGAAATGTCAAATATTTTGGTAATATATTTAAAGTAAACAAGGAAATTGAATCCAAAAAAATTACAATTTATAATAGAAATCAATGGAATATATTGGGATGGGTTCGAGGGCTTGGTTCAATGGTCAAAACGCTTCTGTAGGAGCATGAAGACCAGGGTTCCAATCCCTTGGGCCCCGTAGTACCAATGGGCATGTCGTGTCAGCATAGTCGACTACGTAAAAGGTTTACCCGATGCAACTAGAGGTTATAGTGGCGACAAGGAGCGAGATTCGAACCCACGAAGAGGCGTAAAAAATTGTAACGAGTTACCAATTCCTCTAGTATAATAAATAATGGAATATATTGGGATGCTTGAGTGCAAGAAAATGATTATTTTATCACTTATTAAGAAAAGAGTCATATTAGTCCCAAAAATCTAGGGAGAGATGGATTAAGGAAGTCAATAGAATTATCATTTTTTCATTCTATAACCAAAATACATTTTTTACTTTTTTGCATTAAAATTTATTTCAACTTTGAATGGAAGACATATTAAGAAAGAAGAAGATACTAGAAATGATGCAATTAGTTATTTTATGTCAAATGTTGGACAAGATAATGAGGCCCAAGGTAATATTAACAAGGAATATCTCGATGGTCGAGTTACATGAGGTAGTTTTCTCTTTCCACCCTAATAAGGCAGTTGGCCATAATGGATTTCCTATATTTTCTTTTAAAAATATTAGGATTTGTTGAAGACTGATATGTTGGATGTACTTGAAGAGACTAGAAAAAATAATATTTTAATAATTGATATCAATTCTACCTTTATTACATTGGTTCCTAAGAAAGACGAAACAAAATATTTTGATAATTTTCATCTTATAAGTCTTTGCAATGTTATTTATAAGATATTTTCAAAAATTTTGGTAAAGAAATTTAAAAGCATTGTAGATTATTTTATATTAGAGAAATAAGCTGGTTTTGTTCATGGTAAACACATTCTTGATGGTGCAATCATTGCATAGTAGACCATACATTCTCTTCACTCCATGAAAAATCTAGGTATGCTTATGAAATTAGATAAAAACAAAGCATTTGATAGGGTTTGTTGGGATTTTTGACATGATATTCTTAGAAAATTTGGTTTTGATTAATATTTGTGTGAATCGATTAGATGTTATTATACCACTCTAAAATATTCTACTTTGAATCATCATGTGGACTCCACCATGGTGACCCACTGTCTCTTTATCTATTAATTATTCTTATAGTGACATTGGGGAGAGCTTTCTCAAAGGCAAAAAGATTATATAAACCAAAGGAATTCAGGTTGCAAAAAATGGTCCCTCTGAATCTCATCTCCAATTTGTTAATAGTTTTCTATTGGGTTATCCCTTAGTTAGTGAAGCCATGGATTTTAAATCAATGTTATCATGTTATGAGAAGATTGTTGAAAAATTGGTTAATACTACAAATTTAGGATATTTTTCATTAATACTATCCTAGATTTACAATGGATTATTGTAGATATTTTAGTGTTTAAAGATGAAAAGTTTCCATTGATGCATTTGGATATTCCTTTATCTAATAAATGAAAGAAGAAGAAGCTTTGGTATTCAATTTTGAATAGAATGAAATCTTGTTTGTCAAGTTGGAAATGTAAGTTCTTAACCATGGATGGAAGGCTACAACTCATAAAGACTACATTGCAATCCATCCCTATATATGATGTCACTTTCAAGATTGTTAACAAGTATAACATCTAAATTTGATAAAATTCAAAGAGATTTTATTTGGAAAGGATTTGAGAAAAATTTTGGATTTTCTTTTTGAAGTGGGATAGGGGTTATAAAGGAAAAACTATAGGAGGGATGAGCTTACATAATTGTAGACTTATATGGCTATAAGATTATTGTAGTGATAAGGGCTTTGGCCTCTCTTTGGGAGGTCCAAGGTTTAAACCCCACTCAATATTAATGGAACAAGACCCCTCATAAAAACCTGTGTAAACTCATTGAAAAAAATTATAGACTTATGAGTTTGAAATTAGGGGAAAATATTGGCTAGATATTATTCAAATATCAAGGAAAGAGTTGGGTAAAAATGCTACTTCAAAAATATATAGGATCTTGATGTAATAAAATTGTTTAGGAAGTGATCCCTACCTAGAGGATTGCCAACATAGAATTTCATATCAAATAGCTTACAATTCATCAAGAAACATATTAGATGGTCATTCAATGAGGGGGATTCTACAAAGTTTTGGTCTAATGCTTGGTTGAAGCCTTAGCCTCTTATTTCTAATCTATAATAGCAACCATTAGATTAGGCAATCTAGCTTGTAAATATCCAAAGGTCAAGGATTATGTTAACGTGAGAAACAACTTTAGATCATGGATTTCTATTAGTAACCTTGTCAAAGGAGAGGAACTCAAACAAAATATGATTCAATAGTTTTTTTAGCCTATTTTTTGTATAGAAGGGTGAGTTAGTTTGGAACTTATCAAAATATGGTGGATACTCAATCAAATTGGGATATGAGATTTAGATGATTCAAAATTTCTTACTTTTAATAATTTTACTTGGAGGAATATTTTTTCATTGGAGGCCCTTCCTAAGGCCTCAACATTCCTTTGGTTATCAATATACAATGAATTGATTTGGAACTTATCAAAATATGTGGATACTCGATCGAGTTGGGATATGAGGATTTAGAGGGATCAAAATTTCCTACTTCCAAGATTTCACTTGGAGAAATATTTGGTCATTAGATGCCCTCCCTAAGGCATCAACATTTATTTGGTTAGAAGTATACAATGAGTTGGTTTAGAAGTTATCAAAAGATGGTGGATACCTGGTCAAGTTGGGATATAAGAATTTGGAAGGATCAAAATTTCATACGTCCAATGACTTCACTTGGAGGAATATTTTGTCATTACAAGCTCTCCTTAAGGCCTAAACATTCCTTTGGTTATCAATCCATAACAAGAGTCTTATAGGACAAAGTTTGCAAATAAGAGGGTATAATAAACCTTTTAGGTGTGCCTTGTGTGAGAAGGATCTAGAAATATTAGATCATTTACTTATCCATAGTCCCTTTTCTTACACCATTTGGTGTCTTTTTTTCACAAATATGAGAATATATTAAATAGCTCCATCAACATTGAAAGAGTTGATAAAATGTTGGATTAGTTATTTCAAAGTTAAAGTATCGTTCATTCTATGGTGGATTGGTGCTACCATTATTTGTTGGAGTTTATGACTCAAAATTAAAAATAGATTTTAAAAAGTAAATCTCAAAATTATGCACAAGTTTGGAATTGTACTATTGCCTCTCTTGGAAAATTTTTATAGACATAGTGCTCATCATGGGAATTCTCAAGTGCAGAAAAAAAGGTGTTAGCCTCTTGGTTAATTGATTTGAATATATAGATGGAAGGATCATCCGCTACAATGGAGTTAACGCAAAGGATCTACTGTGATCTAGGGTAAAATAACAATGTTCAAAAATTAGGTTTATCAAAATTAGTTTTAAGGGCAATTCTAAAGGAAATCCAAGAAAATTTGGTGGAGGTGGTGTTTTTTAAAATAATGAAAGCAAATTCTTCTCTCTTTCCCATAATCATATGGAAGTTCAACTAATAACTATGCAAAGGCTAGGGCACTTGTTATAAGGATCAAAATTGTAATTGAAAGAGGATAGACATATATTTTGATTAAGGAGGATTCACAAATTATCATTAATGCTATCAATAAAAATAGATGTGGAGATTGGATAAAAAGTAACATTATTGCTAATGTTCACCAACTATTGTTGGAGGCAACCTCTTGGAAATGTGAGCATATCTATAGAGAAGACAATTGACTAGCTAATGATTTAACAAATTATAGTGTTGATCTTTGTCTTAACAAAATTTAAACTTTAGAAGACAATGGATCTAGTGAGATTTCCTCTCTTAATAAAAATGATATTAAGGAGTTTATTATGAAAACATATCAATTTGAAAAAAATGCAGAGTTTGTTTGATAGAAAGAAATTTGAAGAATATTTTAAATAAAAATACAAGCTAAATATAGTTTAATTTGTTGTTAATACAATGTTTTTCTAATTTAATAAGAATAACCTCAATAAAATTCACATACAACTTTTAAAAAAAATAATAGAATAACCTCTGTTTTAGGATCCCACACGTTTCCTTTCAAATTGTGGGTTTTTTCAAAATTGTGGTTTTCATCACAAGGCTATTGTTTTCACCTCTGTGCAAAACCTTCTCCATCTGATGAGTTTGTTAATTCGTGGAATGATGGAATGGTTCATGTTAGAGGGCTTCAAATTGAGTTCATGGATGCAACTAAAAATATTACTAGCTGTGCTACTGAAGCCTTTCGCTCTAGAATCATCAACCATGTCTTGGGGGTGGTTGACCAACTCCTAGCAACAACCAATATGATCAAGGAAGCTAGGGTCATCTTCTCTCTTAACTTCAAGGAATTGTAGGATCTTCTGACGTCGCTCAACGCTCTTCTCGTCATCAGTAGAATAATGCTACTGAAGATGGTGATAAAGCTTAGAGCGGCTAGACCTAGCCGTTGCAGACAACAGCAGCCAGATCATAGCTACTGTAGACGATAGCGGCTAAGCCATAAGAAGTAGTTTGTCAACAAACAGACCCAATCTCGGGTGAAAGTGGCAGTTTTCATACAATAAAGGTGAGCGAGAGTGACTTTGCATTCCTTTTCACGACCAGTTCACATAGGAGACTTGAGTTTGCATTTAGAATTAAGTTAACTGACCTCCAAGCATAAACAAAGGACAAAATATTTTCATGCTAACGACCAGTTCGCATAGAAGACTTAAGTGGGCAGTTAGATTTCAGTTAACTGGCCTTCAAATATAGACAATGGACAAGAGCTTCTCATGCTAACTTGCACTACGCATGAGAAATTCATTTCTAGGGCTTGGACATAGACCTAGGGTTTCACACTATAAAAGGTGCAATCTTGAGAGCCTTATCATATCCAGAGATCCTTTAATATTTTATCATACAGAGAATAGAGACTCGAATCATATACAAGAGATCATTTCAAAGAGAGAGTTCTCTTTGAGATCACATGTGCGGCGAAGCTTTGACAAATCAAAGGGTATAACACCTACTTTCTTCAACATCAAATCATAGTCTTTGACCCATAGCTTTGGATCAAGGAGAGCAAGGTTTTCTTTAGCAGCCGTTGTCTTGGACAGTGGCCCGCAGGCTTGGCTTAGATAGACATAGCATCTTTTATCTTGTTTTCTTATATCATTAGCATAGATTTACTTGATTCCATGGTATTGGTTTCTGGGTTAGTGGGATTTTTGAGTTTAGTTTTTGTTACTGAACCTTCCTTGTTTTATCGGGTATATCCCTGGTTTCTTTTTGTTGTCGAAAAAGGTTATTGGAATCTTCTGTTTTGTTTTTATGTTTCCATGAAACTAGCACAATTCTTCCCTATGTCTATGGGGGTTGTTCTGTTTTTGTTTCTTCGATGCTAGATAATAGCCTTATGTAAATAGGGATTGAGACCCTTCAACCCAACGATATTAATAAATTTTATTACCTACAAAAAAATAAAATAATAGATTACTAGTTTAAATAAAAATTTTTGAGTTAAAAAATTAAAAAAACCATCAACAAAGGATGGAAACAATTAAAAAGTAAAAATTATTAAAAACATAAATTTATTACATCAAAATATAATTAATTTGCTTTCTTGAGTTGAGTTTGAATCACAGGTGTCTAAATGTTAATAATTAGTTTGCTTTCTTGAGTTAAATTTAAATCACTCATGTCTAAATGTTTATAGTCATGACTTGAGATTCATATTAACTTACATAAAATATACATATATAATTCGATACATATATATTATATTGAATATATTAATATCGCATAAATACATTTAAAATATTTAATTATTTTTAATATAAATTTTATACATCTATATACTCACACCCTCGCATTGCTATACCAATATATCTTATTTTGAAAGTCTTTACCAAATACCTTAAACTCTTTATACCATATACCTAGACATTCATACGACCTTTACTTGATCTTATGTAAAGAGTAAAGTATCAACCTTGACTTGATCTTATGTAACGAGTAAAGTATCATTTTCTAAGTTATAAATCAAATCCAACATTCTAGGTTTAGAGACTCTACGTACACCCACCCTGCCTGTCAAGGTTAAAATAAATGAAAAACAAACGACAACTTCTGACTTAAGTATAGATAAACCTAAAGTAAGTGAAGTATAACAGGTGATATAATTGGAGTCATATTCTTTGAAATACAACAAGAACTTTCCTTTCGGTAATTTAAATTTGGGTAGCATGCATAATTAAAAGAAGATAATTTTTTTTTTTTTTTTCTTGAAGTAAGGTCAAGTACAACAGTTGACATAATTGGGATCACATTCTTTGGAATGCATCGAGGGCCTTTCTTTCCATAATTTGAATTTGGGTAGCATGGATAAGGGCCACACTTCTTGGGGCTGCCTTTCTTTCCATGATTTGAATTTGGGTAGCATGGATAAAGGACCACACTTTTGAAACTCTCACAAAAACAATCTATTTTCTTAAATTTAAATAATCTAAATAACAATCCAAAAACATACCAATAAAATAAACCAACAAAAACAAATTTTTTATTACTGTAAACAAAATCTATAATAACCAATTAAACAACCGATACAGATGTGCAAATGAGGTAATACAACTAGAGGCAAAACCATGTGCCGTTGCTGTATAGGCAAAGTTAACAGTCAACTCTCAAAAGACTGAAATTTGGTCCTCATGTCATGTTCTCACAGATATTGGGTGTTGCATAATCTAAGACCATGGTTCACGAACTTTGGGGGCTGTGCTGAGCCCTCTGCCTTGCCTCGTGTACCGTGGCCACATCTGGCATTGGATGCCCAACCGTCCTTTCCGTCAAACACAGACATCTGTGATGCTGCTTCGAGGAAAACTATATTCATCTTGTGGTATGGTCCAATCAAATTTAGAGACGGGTGGTACATTGTGTGCGCCCATGTTTTCCATGAAGAAATTATCTTATGGCTTTTCTACATAGACTGTGTTGATTCTCTTCAACGGTCTGCAACTCCTGCTGCGATAGCAACGTTGTCGTTCGTTATGCCCCTTCAACGGTCTGCAACTCCAGCTGAGATAGCGACGTTATGGTCAACTATTCAATCCGTGTACAATTTAAAATGCTATAAAAATGTTTTTGTCTGGACAACCCATTGATATGGTGTTGGTTTACATTACAAGTTATAACGACAAGGAAGCTACTTGCATCATCGGTGATGACCCGCGTTCAATCCCCAAAGGATATATATATGTATAAGAAATATTTACTCAATTAAAAAAAACTTATTGATAACTTATTGATATAGTATTAGTTTACATTGTAGAGACTTAAGTTTAAATTATAGGAAAAGTAATATGTCAATTATAAATTACCTAAACAGAAAAATAAATATGCTTTCACTTTTAAAATATCTTTGTCAAGGTGATATGGACTTTTGTCACTTTTGTGAATAGGTTTGGGGATGCTCTAATGGTTGGAAGCAAAGTATCTTATGTGATTGAGAAATTGGAAGAGTTTGATCAATTAAATTTATGAAACTAACAATGAAAAAACACAGAGTTAAATATTAGAATAAAAGTTGTTACTTAAATTTTAAAATAATAATAAGTTGTATAGGAATTTTTTTATACAATGACAAATATTAGGAGAAAAGTTCTTACTTAAATTTTTAAATAATAATAAGTTGTATAGGATTTTTTTTATAATTTTAGTTTATTGGTTAAGATAAAGTCAATAATAAGAATGGACAGCCCATTGAACAAACATTCCCACATTAAGTAAGTAATATTAATAATACTATTATTCAATAATATTATATATGTATATACATATATTATTTTAATTTCTTAAAGCTTATAAGAATGTATGAAAAATATGTTTATTTAATTAAGATTTTATTTATTTTATATATAATGAGCTTTTGGTTGTATATGATGTTATTTTAACTCAACAATTTATGGTTGTGAATTTTTTAAGTCCTATGTATCTCATATGAGATTAAAAAAGATTTCTTCTTGTAATTCTCACTTTATAAAAGGTTGAAATGGATCTTAAATGTATTAAATGGTGATCATTTTAATTCATGATTATGTTGTTATTACTAGTTGATATTAATTGTATTATGTGATCATGTTTAACTTATGTTCATATTTTATATATATTAATATTATGTTTAACTTGTGATTATATATAAGAGTAAAAATGGGTTTCACCTATGCATTGTATTATTATAGAATTGAAATGAGTTTTATCTATATTGCATTATAATTATGTTATGTGATACTTAAACAAATAAAATAATCTTATTATAATAAATTATATTATTATTGTAGTACTAGTGAACCATGACAAATTGTGTGATCTAAACTTTTACATTGATCAAACTTTAAATATGTTAACTATATATATATATATATATAGTTAACATATATATATATATATATATATATATATATATATATATATATATATATATATATATGGTTACATGGGATTGAAACGGGCCTCATCTATATTATAATGAAATCATGTGGTATTACAACAACTTGACAATCATGTATATATCACTTGACAAGATTCAAATATGATTTTCCTTATTAAAACATGAAGAATTTCATGCCATTTGATAAAATATAAATACATTTTTTCAATATGCTATAATATATATTTTTGTTTATTATAAGTTTAAGATAACTTACATAAAGTTAAGTACCTATTACTCATATATAAGGCCTCTATATCCATGAGAATTGAACCTAGGTCTTCTTCATGAAAGATGTCTCATCTTAACATATTAAATTATATTTTGTTCTTATGATATGTACAATTTGAGTAGCCTAACGGTGGGAACTTTGGTACTATAAATAGAAGTCTAAGGTTTGAATCTTGAGGAGGTAAGGTTGTACACCATGCTTGGGTAATCAGATTATGGTTGGGGATAAGCATATATTGGGTAAACAATGTCTCATTCATATGGTCTATGACTTTGAAGATGTTAAAACTACTTTATCATTTAACAAATATTGTAATAGCATTATAATAAATCATAGTATTTTTGTAGTATCTATAGGAATTGAAACTTGGTAGTGTTTTTTAAGTCAAAATTTTTTTGATCAAAATTCAACTTATAGGATTCAAAGATGTTAACATTACAAATATGTCAATACATTTTTTAAAAAGTTATTATAATTTTTGTTTAGGAGTTTAAGACAACTCTTTTAGGGTTGAGTACTTACTATTTATATTGTTATTGTGCAGACTTGATCATAAACCTTCTTCATGAAATATCATTTATATCAAGCATTCAAGCTTAGCTCAACACAAATAACAAAGAATAGATCTATTTACTTCTGTATTTTTAAATAACTGCACATTTTACCTTGAAATTTGTATAACTCAATGCAGGTGTTATGTTTCACTTTAAAAACTCACCCACATATAAAATACAATATAACTATACTATAATTGGTCTGTATAAGAGTTACCATGAGAGAGAGAGAGAAGTGTTACCATAGATAGAACCCAATATATGGGCAATGCCATAATTATATAATAAGAGTTTTTTTTTAGTAATACTTCTTATACACATCCACCATAGGGATTGAACCCAGGTCACATCATCTATAATGAAGTGGCATCCTTGATAAGAGTTATATATATGCATAATTAGATAAAAAACTTTACTTATAATCACAAGTGCTAACATATATAATATATATTTTTATTTTATTGATGCATATTTTTTTTTGCTTGATAATAAGGGGTTGTACTCGGGTCCCCCACCCTTGAAAAATTACATATCTCTTCTTTAGAGATTGAGAGTTTACAAATAGATACACTTCTCATCTCAATTGAGATGCTATAGCTAGAAACCTACATCATTTTAGATAATTTTTTTTTTTATTCAAAATCTAAAATAATACATTCCACAAGGATTTTTAAGTGATTCAAGCCAACACATCATACGAAATACAATAAATCCACCAAGGAAATCCATGGATCATTCTGACAACAACTTCTATAGGACACAATAACTCATGACAATCGGGTTCCTCCACCTTGAAATTATCTTTCTTGGTCCTCATGAATTAACTGATTAAGGAGTCTATATTTCTCCTGATCAAGATCATTCTAGCTATCAAATTTCTAGTAAGGGAATCCTTCATACGCCCACTTTGCTAAAAAATCAGTCAATCTATTCCATTCTCTTAGGATATGAAAAAAATAAATTTCAACAAAATTCCCAACCAAGCTCAAAATTTGTTTCACTATTCTAGCCATAAACCAGGAAGCATCTTGAAAATGTTTTTTTTTTCAGAAGAGACACCACTATCATGAAATTAGATTCACAAATAACCCTTCTCCATACCAAAGAAAAATATATTTCCAATGCATGGAGAATTACCAATGCTTCCATATGATTATTCGAATTGTACATAGAGAAAAGAGGTGGTCCACATCCTCACTATCACGGCCAATTCCTCCTATACCAAAATTACTTGGGTTGCCCTGGAAGAACCATTCGTGTTTATTTTTATAACACCCCTAGGGGGGACTCCAATTCCTAGATATATTGACCTTCAACATGGCCTCTGTTTGCAGTTGGTGATGATAAAGAAATCTCAAATCTATTGATAATCTACAAGTTTAAGGAAGTAAGAAGAGAAATCAGAACACACTTGGCCTCAATAGTCTCCTTAACCATCCTTTTGACTCTGAGCCATACCTGTAAGGCTCCAAGTCAACATCCTTGAAAAATTCTTGGTTGCGTTCCAACCAAATATGCCAAAAGATGAATGGACAAAAATCCCAGGCAGTTTGAAGATATGAAGCAGAGGTAGGGGGTCTACCCAAGCTTTCCCAAAATTCAAAACCAGAAGTAGCATGGATGATGGGTATTTTCCAAATATGCCACCACAAGTTCCAAACCTCCAAGGAATATGAGCATTGGAAGAAAATATGGGGAATGGTTTCCTCATTCTTTCCACAAAGAAAACATAGTGAAGGACCCTAAAAACTTTTTTTTTGAATATTATCCCAAGTTGAACATTTATTCTGACACATAAGCCAAAGAAAAAATTACATTTGTGCCAACCAAACTTATTCTAAATCTTCTTCCACTAGGGGGACACAATCTTCTCTCTTCACTACATAATAAGGGTTTGATAACCCAGAGCAATAGTGTATTTTCCTTTCAAATTATGGCCCAAGCAAGAATATTAGTATTCAACAGAACAACACGATATCTCAGCCAAAATAGAAGCCAGAGTGTCATGATCCTCACGATAACCACCCTCTGGTCAACCCTACGAATCCCACTAAAAGTGAGTAAAAGAACTACCAAGAGGACTTTGTTGCTTGAAGTCAGCCACCTTAGACCAACCCACATCAGAAAAAATATCTTGAAGAAGATGAAGGTGGGGGAAAAAATAAATGATAGGAGGAGGATTATCCCAATAATCTTCCCAAAATAAGGTATTGTTTCCCTTATTAACAATCCAAAATAGACCCTACTTAATAAGCATGGTACATTTTTTGAGAGTGTCCCAAACAATGGAACCTTTCCCCCTTAGTTCCAATATCAGAATCTCATCATCCGGAGCACCACCAAAATATTTGAGGCTAAGAATTCTAGCCCAAAGCTGATCAGGATTACTGCACCACCTCCAATAAAGTTTTTTAGCCAAAGTGAGACTATTCAAATTGGATTACCTCAAACTAAGACCTCCCATATATTTAGGATAACACACAGTATCCCAAATAATGAGGCTCCATTTATTACAGTCCAGGTTTCTTGCCCATAAAAAATTTCTAGAAAGAGAATCAAATTCTTTGAGAAAGCACTTAGCAGCAACCAAGATAGAAAACCTGTAAATAGGTAAATCATGAAGGATAGAATTCAAAAGCATTAATCTACCAACAAAGGATAGCCATTGAAAAGTCCAATGATTAAACCTTGATTGAAATCTATCCAAAATACTTTTCGAGTAAGCCCTTCTAAGATTTTTAGAAGAAATAGGAATTCCTAGATACTCCACTAGAAAACAACCCACTTAAAAACGTAAAATATTAGCAATCCTACGTTGAATTAGACCATCCATATTGAAGAATAATATCTTTGAATTATCTTCATTAATCATTTGACTAAAGGCAGATAAGTAAATATCTAAAGCCTTCCTAAAATTCACTGCTTCCTCAAAATTTTCCGTCCCCATCAGAGTAGTATCATCGACAAACTGAAGATGATAATGGGATAAAGAATTCTCCACCCAAGACCATCCCTAGATAGCACCACAATTTTGAAAACTCTTGAGAAGTCTACCCAAACCACCAGACATAAGGATTAAAAGATAGGGGGAAAAGGGATCTCCTTGATGAATCTTCCTAGAGACCGAGAAGAAAGCGGATGATAAACCATTGATTAAAATTGCAAAGAAGGCTGAAGTCACACAACTCATGACCCATTCAATCCAATTATACGAGAACCCAAAAGCTTGAAGGATGTTCTGCAAAAAAGGCCAGCTAACCCTGTCATAAGCCTTGGACATATCAAACTTAATAAACATAGCCTTTTTCTTAGAGATATCCATAGAGTGAATAGCTTCAGCAGAAACCACCACACCATCTAAAACCTGATGACTCTTAACAAACCCACCTTTCTCAAGATAAATAACAAAACCAAGAAGTTTCTTCATCTGATCCGTAATAATTTTGGTAATAATTTTGTAAGTAACATTGCATAGGAAAATAGAACGGAAAGATCCCAACGAGCTAGCATTTTTAGATTTGGAAATAAGAGCAAGGAATATTGAATTAATAGCTTGTAGCATTTGCTTTTTAACTTGGGATTCCTGAACAAATTTTAGTAGATCAAAAGATAACACTTCCCAAAATTCTTGGAAAAACTCTAAAGGGAAACCTTCAAGTCTAAGTGTTTTACCTTTTTTCATTTGAAAAACCACCACTTTAAGTTCCTCCATCGAGATGGGGTCCATTAGCATATTATTCATATTATTAGAGACATCATTTTACATAAATTGTTTGAATTCTTGATTTTCATTTTTTGGATCTTTTCAAATATTTGTTTGAATACAATTAATTCATAATTTAGCATCTTTATTGACATTTTCCTATAGCATCCTTCACAATACCAAAACTTCACCTCTACTATTTATGCCTTGCATCTTAGTAGAGTAATATTTCCAAAACATCACACTATCATAGTCTGCTTTACCAAATCTAGATTGCTAGTTTTCTTCCTGAAACACAAGTGCAACCACAAAAATTATAATAAATAGTCTAAATGAAAACACATTATTGTTACAAAATAAAACAGATATTACCAATGGAAAACATTAAAGTAAAACTCAATCATTAATTGATTTAGGCAATCAACATTTTTGTCATCTTCAACTAAAATTTCTACTTCCTCTAACCATGGAAAGGAGAATTTAACTTCACAATATTTAATAAAAACCCCTATCTTGGTTAGCTTATCTAAACATTTATTGCCTTCCTTTAATATATGTGTAAATCCGATTTCTTCAAACTCTTTAGCAAGATCTTGAATTTTCATAATTATCTCTTGTATGTTCCATGGAGCCTTTGCTTTCCTCAAAACTGCATTTATTACTGTAAGAGAATCACCTTCCATCCATACTATATTCCATTTCATTTGTTTACATATTTTGAACCCTTATAAAGCTACCCAAGCTTCAACTTTATTATTTGTCTTAAATCCACTATTGAAAGCATAATGAGACAAAATCTCTCCTCCTCCTGATCTTGGATTTCCTTTATATGCTCCATAAAAATTCAATTTAACCCACTCCATATCTGGTGGTTTCCACATATTCTTTACCTTATTTTTGCTTCTCTTGTACCCAACATCATAATTCCATTTAATGACTTGAATCCATCTATCAAGACTCTCTACTTCCAAATTAGGAATTGGGTAAGTTTATGAGTTGGTTTAGACTCATCTATGGCTAAACATATCTTCTTTTTCATTACCTCTAAACTTCTTTCCTTTCCTTTAAATATTCTTCTATTCCTTTCTAGCCATATAGTCCAAAGTATTGTATCTTTTGATATATCCCATATTGTCTGTAAAACCTTACTTTTATAAGTGATTTGCCATTGCTTTAACCAATATTTAATTATGCTATTCATCACCATGCATTTACCAAACATATTAAGAATCCATTGCCATATATTCCAAACTATTGAGAAATGTCCCAAGAGATGATCAATACTATCCTCCTCCTTATTATAGAAAACACATTGAGAGGGGCCATGAAAACCCCTTTTCATAAGGTTATCATAGGATAAAATTCTTCTATGACCTACTAGCCAAACAAACATTTTGACTTTAGGAATGCTTAGGCTATCCTAAATATATCTCCATATTCTAGTGATATTATTATTATGTTGGTGTTGAACATTATATCCACTTCTTGTTGTGTATTCTCCTGAGCTATTCAACTCCTAAATCAATTTATCCTTGGTACCCCTCGAAATAATCACAGTTTTTATCTTTCTACTCAATTGCCTCCTAGCATAAATATCTTGTATAGTTATAAAACATATTCTTTCCATTTGTAGCTTCATTCTTGATCCTTGTAAAATATGTTTGAAACCCTATCACCATACTTATCTTGAAGTAATCTCATCCAAGGTTTCAAAATTATATATAAATTGTGTGGTTTTTTATCACACAAAGTATCCATCCAAATATAATTTTTTTCTCTAGTTCCCACCACCCATATTAAACCTTTAATCATAAGATCAATAGATTTTTTTAAACCATTCCAAAGAGTAGAACCATTTGGGAGAGAGATTATAGTTAATATTAAACTTGATTCATTAGGATCAACATACTTAGAAGAATTCTTACCCATTGTCTTTGAATCTCTTTGTACAATATCCAGATAATTTCCCCCCTAAGAGCTAAGTTTGCATCTGTAGGAGCTCTTAAACCAAGACCTCCCCTAGTTTTATCATCACACAACTTGCTCCATTTCACTGATGTAGTTTTCCTTTTATCATGTAAACCTAACCATAAAAAGGATTGCATAATAAAGAATAATTTTTTTTCAATTGATTTTGGCATAGAAAAAAATGACATATAATATGCTGGAATGACTTGTAAGACTGAATTAATTAATTGCACACTTCCTGCTAACGATAACCATATACCTTTCCAATTTGAAGGTTTATTTTAAAATTTAATAATAATTGGATTTCATAAATCTATCCTCATTATCCCCTCAAATAAATGCATCCCTAGATAAGTTGTTGGTAAATTTACCTCCTCCATTTGAAGCAACCTATAAATTATTGCTTTGATATTAGGAGGAGTGTTAAGGAAGTAAATTTTGGATTTAGTCCTATTAATTTTTTTCCCTGAAGCTCTTTTGTACTCTTTTAAAAATTTATTCAAAGCTCTGGCCTCATTTATCCTTGCCCTTCCAAAAAGGTTGTATGTTGATGGGTGATATTATCGATGTTATTACTAACCTTAAGTCCATTAATAAACCCATATTTGTAAGCCTTATTTAAGTTCCTACTCAAAACTTATGCCATAATAATGAACAAATAAGGATATAGAGGATATCATTGTCTAAGACCTCTCTCAGATTTAAAATATTCTATCACTAACCCATTTACCAACACTGACTAAGAAACTGTAGAGACACAAGATTTAATCCATCTAACCTATTTCTTCTCAAAACTAAACTTATCTAAAACTGCAAAAAGAAAATCCCATTTAACCCTATCATAGGATTTACTCATATCAAGTTTTAAGATCACAACTTTCTCTTTTCTTGAAGCTACTGAATGTATAACTTCATGAGCTACTATGATCCCATCTAGAATTTATCTCCCTTTCACAAATCCTCCTTGCTCTTCTGAAATAATTTTGTCTAACAATGACCTTAATCTATTCGCCATCACTTTGGAAATAATATTATATGCCATATTACATAGGCTTATGGGTCTAAAAGAATAAAATAATTTAGCATCCTTTTTTTGGAATTAGGATAATATAAATTGCATTTATTTTATAAGGAATATATTGTTTTATCCTAGACTGTTCCACAACCACCAATAAAGAATCCTTCACTATATCCCAATTATGTTGGTAAAAAGTTGCAAAGAGCCCATATAGACCTGGGGATTTATCCTTATTAAAATATAAAAGAGCTAAATAAACTTCTTCTAGAGTAATAGGCTCCATCAGTTTCCTATTGTCTTCATTTTTATAACTAAAGGAACATCTTGAAGAAGTTTATTATTAAGAACTTCGTTCTCCTTTGAACCTAAAATATTTTGATAAATCGACTTTGTCTCTTTTCTAATTTCACTCTAATATTCAATCCAAACCCCTTATATTGATTTAATTCTATTAATTTTAGAAGATGATCTCTGTACTATAGCCATCATATGAAAAAAGTTTGTATTCTTTTCTCCTTCTTTTAACCAAGTATATCTTGATTTTAATCTCCAAAATTTCTCTTCCTTACTAAAAATATTATGATATTCACTAATAAACTCCCTTTCCTCTAAGCTTGTATAATTTTCATCACTTTTTTGGAATTTTTAAAGTTTATATTTTAGTTCTTCTTTCTTCTCAAAAATATTTCCAAAGGTGTTCTTGTTCCATTCTTTTAATCTAGATGTCATAGCTTTAATTTGGTTTGGAAGAGAATACAACCCACCATTACCTAAAGAATTCCATGTTTGAGCTATCATAACATCAAATTGAGGATGGTCTTCCCACATTTACTCATATTTAAAATATGATCTTTTTTTGAATTCACTTACCACCATTTTAACTCTTATTGGCCAATGATTTTAATGAACCCTTGTTAAGGTATTAATTTTATCACAAGTTCCTTCATCAAGCCAATGATCTGATAGAATGCATCTATCTAATTTTTCTGCTATTTGGTTCTGGTCTCTCCTGTTGTTAGTCCAAGTATAGTTGTCTTCTTCAAACTCAACTTCCCATAGATTGTTGTTTTGAATAAAAGCTAAGAAATATTTTATACTTTGGGTCAATTTTATAATTCTCCCAATTTTTTTGTTCGGATTGGTTATGGCATTAAAATCTCCAATGATCATGAATCGAGTTACTTGGTATTTATTTCTCATAAAGTCTTCAATCCCACTCCAAAATTCTAATCTACCTGACTGAGTTATAGGTCCACAGACATTGATAAGGATGGGGCAAATATTTGTAAAGTAGAGGTTATCTTATGCCTAGATTTATGAATATTACACAAGAGGTTCCAGAGGTATTCCAACAAGTTAGAATCCCCCCTGCTACTCCTTCATAACCATATCATCCCATTCATATCTTGCCCATATTGCTTTCATAGATTTTGAAACTTCTCCTTTTGTCATTTTAGTTTTTTGAATACAGAGAATATCAGGTTTATTACTTAAACATAGGTCCCAAATACACATATGCTTTTAGGGGGCATTACCACCCCTTATACTCTATGAGATGATAATCATTTCTCATTAGGGGATTTTGGCCCCTCTTGCGTATTACCAATATAATTTTGTTGTTTGGTAAAGAGAAGTTCAACCAACTTAGTTTGTGTTCCTTTCTCTATGTTAGCTCTTGCTTCCCTGGATCTTACTTGATAATTTGAGGGTTTTCCTCTTTTTGCCTTACCTATATTAGGAGTAGATCTTATTATTCTATTCCTCAATATTCTTTATCAATTCTTTTTCAACATATTTATCCTCTCCTAGCTCTATTATGGTAGAGGTATTAAATTCTAAAACTGTATTTTCTTTACCAATTATTTTATCCTAAATGGTGCATGGTACTTCAATAGAGTCTTCAAAATCTGAAGAGACACACTTCTTAGGTTCATCAAGAATGTTCTTCCTTAAATTACGATCATACTAAATAGACAATTCCTTTCTAATATGTTGAAATTATTGTACTGTGTCCTCTAAGTTTTGATCTACTTTTTCTTCATAGGCTAAAGCCTCAAAATAATTGAAATTTCTTCTAGTATCCTTCCTTATTTGTATCCACTGTTCATTTTTATTTTATTTTTCTAGATCTATTTTTTGGAAGTTGAAAACCGTATTTATCCATAACCATTTTTAAATTTCTCTTATGATTTTCTACAAATGATTCTATTGGGCTCTTCCTAGGGTATGATCTCTCAATATGCCCCACCTCATGACATCTTCTACATATAAAATATATATTTTTAAAATCTATAGTTTGGTTCCACATCTTATCCCCATACTTAAGAATGATTGATTCTGGTAAATCTTTACTTTTATCAATCATGACCAATATTCTAGCATAAATAGCCAAAAATCCATCTTTTTTTGTATTTGAAATCTCAAGGAATTCTCCTAGAGTATTGCCTATTACCTTGAAGGTATCTATTTACCAAAATTCAATGGACAACCCAAAAATCCTAACCCAAACTAGTACTAGGGATAGATTTACATTTTTAGGTGAAAATCCTTCATATCAGTGGGTAAGGAAGATCCATGCTCTTACCATAAACCAAGGACCCCCTTTTAGAATTATTTATCTTTCTTCCCTAGAACAAAAAATGGATAGAAAGAAACCTTTGGGAAGAAATGATAGAATCGCTCCTGGAGACTTCCAATGCCTATCAATCCATTTTCTCAAGGTTGAAGCCCCTGGCCAATACCCATTAAATTTACCAAAAACTACCCTATATTGGAGCAATAAGGATCTCTTGAGGTGTGTTCACTAACCTCTACTACTAGGGATGATTCTAATGATTTAACTATAAATCGATCCATGGAAATAAAACTAAAACTCAAAATCTAATGAAATTTATCTAAAAGTCCTATAGCAAATATAATATTTGATAAAAACTTTATAAATTTTTCATGCACAATTTCTAAAATAAAGAAAGGAAAAAAAGAACTTAGCTGAAAATTCTTTGTCCAAATAGAATATCTTGCCTCACTGAAGCCCTATCTCTTCATTGTGCTTCCCATCATTCGAACCCTAGTTGGCAAATATTTACAATTTTATTTTTCGTAACTTGAAAAATCATCATTATATATGACAACTCCTTTTAAAGCTATTCAAATTATGTATAAGTTGGCCCAAGAATTAGTTGAATCAGATAACTCTTTGTGAAGATATGGTTCCTAAAAGATGAGACATTTTTCATGAAAAAACCCTAATCCTTCACACTTTGCAATTTTGTTTTTTGCAACTTGTGCAAAATTTGAATAGCTTTAAAATGAGTGGTCATATGAAAAAACCTAAGAAATATTGAAGGAGATATGACCCTGTGAAGTCAACCATTCAAAACAAGGCCAATGGCAATTTTTTAAGTTGCAAAAAACAAATTTGCAAAGTGTGAAGGATTAGGGTTTTTTCGAAAAATATCTCATCTTTTAGGAGCCATATCTTCACAAATAGTTATCCGATTAAGTTGATTCTTGGACCAACTTGTGCAGAATTTGTATAAATTTAAAATGAGTGGTCATATGCAAAAATCCAAGTAATATTTAGGGATATACGACCCTGTGACGTCAACCATTCGGAATAAGGGCAGTGACAATTTTTCAAGTCGTAAAAAACAAAATTGTAAATATTTGCCAACTAGGGTTCAAACAATGGGAAGAGCAATGAAGGGCTAGGAATTTAGCGAGGCAATATATTATGTCTGGACAAAGAATTTTTCAGCTAAGTTATTTTTCCCTTTCTTTATCTTAGAAATTGTGCATGAAAAATTTATAAAGTTTTTATCAAATATTATATTTGCTATAGGACTTTTAGATAAATTTCATTATATTTTGAGTTTTTAGTTTCATTTCCATGGATAAATTTATAGTTAAATCATTAGAATTATCCCTAATGGTAGATTTTAGTGAACACACCTCAGAGAGATCCTTATTACTCCAAGATAGGGTAGTTTTTTGTAAATTTAATGGGTATTAGCCAGGGGCTTAAACCTTGAGAAAATAGATTGATACGAGTTGGAAGTCTCCAAGAGAAATTCTATAATTTCTTCCCAGAGGTTTCTTTATAGCCATTTTTTATTCTGGGAAAGAAATAGAAAGAATCCTAAAAGGGAGTCCTTGGTTTATGGGAAGAGCAGGGCTCTTCCTTACCCTCTGGTATGAAGGCTTTTCACTTGAAAATATAAATCTATCCATAGTATCATTTTGGGTTAGGATGTTTGGGTTACCCATTGAATTTTAGTAAATAGATACCTTCAAGGAAATAGGCAATACTCTAGGAGAATTCCTTGAGATTTTAGATACAAAAAAAAGGATTTTTGGTTATTTATGGTAGAATATTGGTCATGATTGATATAAGTAAATATTTACTAGAATCAATCATTCTTAAGTATGGGGATAAGATGTGGAACCAAACTATAGATTATGAAAACATATATTTTATATGTATAAGATGTCATGAGGTGGGGCATATTGAGAGATCATACCCTAAGAAGAGCCCAACATAATCATTTGTAGAAAATCGTAAGATAAATTTACAAATGGTTATAGATAAAGATGGTTTTCAACTTCCAAAAAATAGATTTAGAAAAATAAAATAAAGTAAGAGTGGAGACCAATAAGGAAGGATATTGGAAGAAATTCCAATTATTTTGAGGCTTTAGCCTATGAAGAAAAAGTAGATCAAAACTTAGAGGACACAGTACAACAATTTCAACATATTAGCAAGGAACTGTCTATTTAGTATGATCATAATTTAAGGAAGAACATTCTCGATGAACCTAAAAAATGTGTCTCATCAAATTTTGAAGACTCTCTTGAAGTACCATGCACCATTCAAGAGAAAATAATTGGTAAAGAAAATGCAATTTTAGAAGTTAATACCTCTGCCATAATAGAGCAAGGAGAGGATAAATATGTTGAAAAATAAAATTATGAAATACTATTGAGGAATAGAATTATAAGACCTACTCCTAATAAAATCAAGGCAAAAAGAGTAAAATCCTCAAATTATTAAGCAAGATCCAGGGAATTAAGAACTAACATAGAGAAAGGAACACAAACTAAGTTGGTTGATCTTCTCTTTACCAAACAACAAAATGATATTGGTAATATGAAAGAGGGGCCAAAATACCCTAATGATACATGATTATCATCTCATGGAATATAAGGGGTGCTAATGCCCCCTCAGAGCATAGGTGTATTAGGGACCTATGTTTAAGTAATAAACCTGATATTCTCTATATCCAAGAAACTAAAATTACAAAAGAAGAAGTTTCAAAAATTATGAAAGCAGTTTGGACAAGATGTGAATGGGATGCTATGTATTACCAATATCATGTTGTTTTATGGTAAAGAGAAGTTCAACCAACATAGTTTGTGTTCATTTCTCTATGTTAGCTCTTGCTTCCATGGATATTGCTTGATAATTTGAGGGTTTTCCTCTTTTTGCCTTACCTATATTAGGAGTAGCTCTAATTATTCTATTCCTCTATATTATTTCACATTTTTTTCAAGATATTTATCCTCTTCTAGCTCTATAATAGAAGCTTTTGACTTGTCCTTCTCATTTTCTTGTATTTCCTTATTAATGGTAAAGGTTTTAACTTCTAAAAATGCATTTTCTTTACCAATTATTTTCTCTTGAATGGTGCATGGTACTTCAAGAGAGTCTTCAAAATATGATGAGACACATTCCTTAGGTTCATCGAGAATATTCTTCCTTAAATTATGATCATACTGAATAGACGATTCCTTGCTAATATGTTGAAATTTTTGTACTGTGTCCTCTAAGTTTTGATCTACATTTTCTTCATTGGCTAAAGCCTCAAAAGAATTGGAATTTATTCCAGTATACTTCCTTATTGGTATCCATTGTTCATTTTATTTTATTTTTCTAAATCTATTTTTTGGAAGTTAAAAACCATATTTATCCATAACCATTTGTAAATTTCTATTAATATTTTCTACAAATGATTCTGCTAGGCTCTTCTTAGGGCATGATCTCTCAATATGCCCCACCTTATGACATATTCTACATCTAGAAAATATGTTTGCATAATCTATAGTTTGGATCCACATATTATACCCATACTTAAGAATGATCGATTCTGGTAAAGCTTTACTTATATCAATCATGACCAGTATTCGAGCATAAATAGCCAAAAATCCATCTTTTGTTGTATCTAAAATCTCAAAGAATTCTCCTAGAGTGTTTCCTATTTCATTGAAGGCATATATTTACCAAAATTCAATGGGCAACCCAAACATCCTAATCTAGAATGGTACTAGGGATAATATTTTTAGGTGAAAAACCTTCATACCAGCGGGTAAGGAACATCCCTGCTCTTCCCATAAACTAAGGACCCCCTTTTAGGATTATTTCTCTTTCTTCCCTAGAAAAAAATTGCTAGGAAGAAACCATTGGGAAGAAATGATAGAATCACTCCTAGAGACTTCCAACTCTTGTCATTTCATTTTCTCAAGGTTGAAGCTACTGGCCAATACCCATTAAATTGACCAAAAACTACCCTATCTTAGAGCAATGAGGATCTCTCTGAGGTGCGCTCACTAACCTCTACCACTAGGGATGATTCTAAGAATTTAACTATAAATTTATCCATTCTATTGAAATTTATCTGAAAGTCCTATAGCAAATATAATATTTGATAAAAAATTTATAAATGTTTCATGCACAATTTCTAAGATAAAGAAAGGGAAAAAGAACTTAGCTGAAAAATTCTTTGTTCAAGTAGAATATCTTGCCTCACTTAAGTCCTAGCCCTTCATTACTCTTCCCATCATTCAAACCCGAATGGTTGACTTCACAGGGTCGTATCTCCTTCAATATTGCTTAGATTTTTGCATATGACCACTCATTTTAAGTCTATTCAAATTCTACACAAGTTGGTCCAAGATTCAGCTAAATTGGATAACTCTTCAAGAAGATATCACTCCTAAAATATGAGACCTTTTTTAGAAAAAAATCCTAATCCTTCGCACATTGCAAATTTATTTTTTGCAACTTGAAAAATCGTCACTACCCTTGTTCTGAATGGTTGAATTCGAAGGGTCATATATCTCTCAATATTGCTCAAATTTTTGCATATGACCACTCATTTCAAATTTATTCAAATTCTACACAATTTGGTCCAAGAATCAACTAAATCGGATAACTCTTCGCGAAGATATGACTCCTAAAAGATGAGACATTTTTCAAGAAAAAACCTTAATCCTTCGCTCTTTGCAAATTCGTTTTTCGCGACTTGAAAAATAATCACTACAATGATGCATATTAATTTTTAATATACTTTTAAATTTTTATTTGTCAAATTTTTAATTAAAATAAAAAGTATAAAAAATAGAGGTTCTATTGCACAAATTATTAGTAATTTGTTCATTTCTTGGTTCATTTTTCTAAAATCTTAAAGTTTTTTTGAATATATAAATTTTTATTTTTTATTAGTGGTATTTATTTGCATCTTTGTAAAGATATCATTAAAAAAATTATTTATATTTATATCATTTGATGATACTTATCCATATCCTAATAAATATGAATAAATATTAAAATTATGAAATTAAAAAACTATTTATTTTAACATGGTGAACAATCAAAATAGTCATAAAAGTTTTATATTTATATCATATGATGATATTTATCTATATTCTCATAAATATTAAAATTATGACATATAAACTATTTATTTTAACAAGGTAAATGATCCGAATAGTTAGAAAGGTGGTTAAAAACTGCATGCATACCACAAATTACTTTTTGAGCTTAAACATGATTCATGTGGAAGTAAATTATTTGACATATCACCCTATTCATTGCTATTTTCCTAATATATTATTTTACAATTTTTAATATGTTTGTTACAATTTGATATTTTATTTTATAATTCACTATCTAACAAATGTCTTGTTAAATATTCAAAATTAAAAAGTTTCACAATTGAAGTAAAATTGATTTATTTTTTTACCCTCTTAAGAGAGTCTTGTATGCCTAAAAACCATGTTATGGTTGGAGTCCATGGTTAAAATGAAGTAAAATGTAAATGTTCCATTGCCCTTTTAAGAGAGCCTTGTATGAATAAAACCATGTTTTGGTTGTGATTTAAAATTTTCCCTTGAGATCCTTGTATGAATAAAACCATGTTTTGGTTGTGATCTAAAATTTCCCCTTTATTTTTATATATCAACCTTCCACTTGTAGATAACTAAATTACATTAGTCCACGTGATTTAGGTATAAATTTTGTTAAACAATGTAATGTCACTATATGGTTAGTTGGAATATGATAGCAACATGGCGGTGATATAACATAAGTAGGGATTTGTCCCATACCTCAGATTTTTTAAGTTACAAAAAACAAAATTGAAAAGTGCGAAGGATTATGGATTTTTCTTGAAAAATGTCTCATCTTTTAGGATCCATATCTTCACAAAGAGTTATCCAATTCAGCTGATTCTTGGACCAACTTGTGCAAAATTTGAATGGCTTTAAAATGGGTGTGCATATACAGTGATGATTTTTCAAGTCACAAAAAATGAAATTGCAAATATTTTCCAACTAGGGTTCGAATGATGAGAAGAGCAATGAAGGGCTAGGACTTCAGTGAGGCAAGATATTCTATCTGGACAAATAATTTTTTAGCTAAGTTCTTTTTCCCTTTCTTTATCTTAGAAATTGTGCATGAAAAATTTATAAAGTTTTTATCAAATATTATATTTGCTATAGGACTTTCAAATAAATTGAAGAACACAAGCTTATATTGAGAGGGGGGGTGAAAAGTATAAGACCACTTTTTACTTTCTTTCCAAATTAATATCAATTAATGTCCTTAATTGCAATAACCAAATATAGCAGTGTGCATTAATAACTCAGATAGTAGTAGTAAGCAAGAGCACAAGTCACCACACATAATTGAGACACAATATTTAACGTGGTTCCCCCAATGTGGGGTACTCCACTAGATAATCTCCTTATAATATTTCACATAGAAATAAGGATCCTTATCCAATACAATGATTTCTTTGATCTACTTAAAGCTAGGCAATAAAAAGTTCACATAGAACTTGTCCAAATCTAAATAACAAGCTCACACAAAAATTTTCCAAAATTGAATAACAAGTTCACACATAACTTGTCCAAATCTGAATAACAAGCTCACACATAACTTGTCCAAAACTTAATAACAATCTCACATAGAACTTTTCCCAAATTAAATAACAAATATCACACAGAACTTGTCCAAAACTACTCTAGCAAGCTCACCAAGAACTTGCCCAAATCTACTCTAGCAAGCTCACCAAGAACTTGCCCAAATATGCTCTAACAAGCTCACCAAGAACTTGCCCAAATATTCTCTAGCAAGCTCACCAAGAACTTGCCCAAATCTTCTCTAGCAAGCTCACCAAGAACTTGCTCAAATCTGTCCACAAATCTGTCCCAAAACTGTCCACAAAGCTGTCCACAAAGCTGTCCAAAACTGTCCACAAAGAACTTGTCCCAAATCTGTCCACAAAGTTGTCCCAAAACTGTCCACAAATCTGTCCACAAAGGCCTTCTCAAAGGCTCAATCAATCATGCTCAAGTAGCACTCAAATATCATCCACAAATATATCAAGGCAAAGCTCAAATATGAACTCAACAATGAATGGCAATGTACTCTTTAATGGATGACAACAATGATCCACAATGATCTCAACTCAACTCAACTCAAATCAACTCAAATCAACTCATAGAAGCATAAAGAGAATTGTTAGAGACTCAATATGTTCTAAGCTCAATATTCAACTCAACTCAACTCAAATCAATCTCAACTCAACTCAAGTCAACTCATAGAAGCATAAAGAGAATTGTTAGAGACTCAATATGTTCTAATCTCACTCTCAACTCAACTCAACTCAAATCAATCTCAACTCAACTCAAGTCAACTCATAGAAGCATAAAGATAATTGTTAGAGACTCAATATGTTCTAATCTCACTCTCAACTCAAATTAGAATTATGGAATAGTTTGTTTCATGGAACTTGACCAATCACCTCACACAATCACTTGACTAGGCTCAATCAACTCAACTCAACCAATCACCACAAGGGACTACTCTTTCTCACAAAAACCCTAGTCCAAGCATGTATCAACCAACTCAAATATTTCCAACAATGCTCAACCACAAATCTCACATAACAATGATACTCATGTTCTTTTCAAGTTCTTTTCACAACCAATGGGCTTCAACAACTATGCTTATAAAACAAGGTTTAAACACAACTCTCAAACCAGAAAACCTTGAAGCATTCAACCAACCACTTTCGAAAAGGAAACCACAATCAATCCTTTTCACTCCAATGATATTTTAGAAATCAACCACCATAAACAATCAATAGGAGAATGTGCCCATACCTTTTTGATGCCAAGAAGTTATCCACAAAATCTGCCACACTAAACACAACTTTCCTTTCCAATATCAATAAGGGTTAGTGGACTTCAAATAATAATCACAAGATAAGCATAACTCAATTTACACATTTTTACTCCAACTTAATAAACACATCCACCAAAGTCCTTTTTAATAAAAACCCTTATAAAAAATAATAATCAATAAGGCTCTCAAAAATATTTTATAACAACTCCTTATTTCTCCTAAATATTAATTTTTTAATTTCATGAATATCAAAATAAATCAACAACTCATCCACCTCCAAAATAATAATCACAACCCTTATAAAAATAAAGTTTAATTAAAAACTTAAATTATTCCTTAACCACCTTATAACTCCTATCCTAGGGCATCAACGAAATTAATTAGAGCAAAACGTAATTACCTCCTCAAGGGGATTTGAACCCCCAACTTGCACACACCACGAGCACCTTAGCCACGGCTAAGGTTGCCACACGAGCTAGCCGCTCGTTCAAAAGGAAAAGGTATGATGTGCCTTAAGTCCTTCCTCCCTTCCACACAAACCAAAAGTGCTTCGAGCGCTTTCCTTCCAATGCCTTCGAATGTAGTCAAGGAGATTCGAACCTTGACGTAAAGCGCTGCCACACACCTTAACAAAAAGCCAATTGCCAATGCACCACTCTACCCATAATATCTTGGGCTTTCGACCAACCTTGGATTTATTCACTGTCTCCCTTTTCAAAATTATTTTCGCACAAGCTCTCTTCGGATGCTTAGCCAACGATTAACACGAGCAAGGATTAATTTCAAATGAACCTTAGGATCCCCATTTATATAGTCTTCTCCTCATTTTCGATGACGTCGATGCATTAATGATTTTCCCTCTTTCTTTAGATGTCGGTGCTAACTTTAATTTTAATTTTAAAATTAAAATTAAAATTTTAAATAATTAAAATTTAAACTAAATATTTAAAATTAAATATCTCCATCATCGGGCACCTTTTTCGATGAAACGAAAAGATAACCTGGGTTTTAAGAAAAACCCATTTCAAATATACCATCCATGGTTTTAAATAAAACCTTTTATTTTGCCTACCTTGGTTTTCAAAAAAACCCTGATTTTATCCATGCTTTCCAAAATATCATTTGCCCACCAAAACTCAATGTGATCCATATGACATAAATGATCCATGTGACATCAATGACAACATAAAATAACTCAAATTGCCAACATAAATTTCATTAGATTTTGAGTTTTTAGTTTCATTTCCATGGATAGGTTTATAGTTAAAACATTAGAGTCATCCCTAGTGGTAGAGGTTAGTGAATGCATCTTAGAGAGATCTTGATTGCTCCAATATAGGGTAGTTTCTGGTAAACTTAATAGGTATTGGCCAGGGGCTTCAACCTTGAGAAAATGGATTGATAGGAGTTGGAAGTCTCTAGGAGTGATTCTATCATTTCTTCCCAAAGGTTTCTTTCTAGCCATTTTTTTCTAGGGAATAAAAAGAAAGAATCCTAAAAGGGGTCTTTGGTTTATGGGAAGAGCAAGACTCTTCCTTACCCATTGGTATGAAGGATTTTCACCTAAAAATGTAAATCTATCCCTAGTACCAGTTTGGGTTAGGATGTTTGGGTTGCCCATTGAATTTTGGGAAATAGATACCTTCAAGGTAATAGGCAATACTCTAGGAGAATTCCTTGAGATTTTAGATACAAAAATAAGATGGATTTTTGGCTATTTATGCTCAAATATTGGTCATGATTGATATAAATAAAGTTGTACCAAAATCAATCATTCTTAAGTATGGGGATACAATGTGGAACCAAACTATAGATTATGAAAACAAATATTTTATATGTAGAAGATATCATGAGGTGGGGTATATTGAGAGCATACCCTAAGAAGAGCCCAATAGAATCATTTGTAAAAAATCATAAGGGAAATTTACAAATGGTTATGGATAAATATGGTTTTCAACTTCCAAAAAATAGATCTAGAAAAATAAAATAAAATGAATAGTGGGGAATAATAAGGAAGGATACTGGAAGAAATTCTAATTCTTTTGAGGCTTTAGCCTATGAACAAAAAGTAGATAAAAACTTAGAGGATATAGTACAAAAATTTCAACATATTAGCAAGGTATTTTCTATTCAGTATGATCCTAATTTAAGGAATAAAACTCTCAATGAACCTAAGGAATGTGTCTAATAATATTTTGAAGACTCTCTTGAAGTACCATGCACCATTCAAGAGAAACTAATTGGTAAAGAAAATGCAGTTTTAGAAGTTAATACCTCTGCCATAATAGATCCAGGAGAGGATAAATATGTTGAAAAATAAAATTGTCAAAGAATATCGAGGAATAGAATAATAAGACCTAATACTAACATAGGCAAGGCAAAAAGAGGAAAATCCTCAAATTATTAAGCAAGATCCAGGGAAGCAAGAGCTAACATAGAGAAAGGAAAACATACTAAGTTGGTTGAACTTATCTTTACCAAACAATAAAATGATATTGGTAATATGCAAGTGGGACCAAAAGCCCCTAATGACACATGATTATCAACTCATGGAATATAAGGGGCGCTAATGCCTCCTCAAAGCATAGGTGTATTAGGGACCTATGTTTAAGTAATAAACCTGATATTCTCTATATCCAAGAAACTAAAATGACAAAATAAGAAGTTTCAAAAACTATGAAAGCAGTTTTGGCAAGATGTGAATGGGATGCTATGGATTCTTAAGGAGTATTAGGGATAATTCTAACTTGTTGGAATCCTTTTAGAACCTCTTGTGTAATTATTCATAAAACTAGGTATTAGATAGCCTCTTTAGTCACTTCCTACTTTGCAGATATTGACTTCATCCTTATCAATGTCTATGGACCTACAACTTAGTTAGGTAGATTAGAATTTTAGAGTGGGATTGAAGCCTTTATGAGAAGTAAATACCAAGAAATAAGATTCATGATCATTAGAGATTTTAATGCCATAACCAAGCTGAATGAAAAATTTGGAGGAATTAGAAAATTGACCCAAAGTATGAA
The DNA here is from genome assembly GCA_028583015.1 of Wollemia nobilis. NCBI lineage: Eukaryota > Viridiplantae > Streptophyta > Pinopsida > Araucariales > Araucariaceae > Wollemia > Wollemia nobilis. The sequence continues at coordinate 1,034,271 of JAQPPZ010017240.1, read as the reverse complement.
ATATTTCTCATCGTTTATTCAAAAAAACAATCTATGGGAAGTTGAGTTTGAAGAAGAAAAATATACTTGGACCAACAACAGGAGAGGATATAACCTAATAGAAAAAAAAAAAGATAGATGCATTCTCTCAGATCATTTGCTAGATGAAGGAACTTGTGCTAAAATTAATACCTTATTAAGGATTGGTTCATATCACTGTCCAATAAGAGGTAAAATGGTGGTAAGTGAATTTAAAAAAAGATCTTATTTTAAATATGAGCAGATGTGGGAAGACCATCCTCAATTTTTTGATATGATAGCTCAAACATGGAATTATTTAGATGATGGTGGTTGTATTATCTTCCAAACCAAATTAAAGCTATGACTTCTAGATTAAAATAATGGAACAAGAACACCTTTGGAAATATTTTTGAGAAGAAAGAACTAAAAGATAAACTTTCAAAATTCCAAAAAGATGATGAAAATAATACAAGCTTAGAGGAAAGGGAGTTTCTTAGTGAATATCATAATATTTTGAGTAAGGAAGATAAATTCTAGAGATTAAAATCAAGACAAACTTGGTTAAAAGAATGAGATAAAAATACAAAGTTTTTTCATAGGATGGCTATAGTACAAAGATCATCTTCTAGAATTAGTAGAATTAAATCAATAGAAGGGGTTTGGATTGAAGATCGGAGTGAAATTATAAAAGAGGTAAAGTCATTTTATTATAATATTCTAGGTTCAGAGGAGACCGAAGTTCTTAATGATAAACTTCTTCAAGATGTTCCTTCAGTTTGAATAAATAAAGACAATAAGAAACTGATGGAGCCTGTTACTCTAGAAGAAGTTCATTTAGCTCTTTTATCTTTTAATAAGGATAAATCCCCAGGTATAGATGGGCTCTCTACAAATTTTTACCAACATAATTGGGATATAGTGAAGGATTTTTTATTGGTGGTAGTGGAATAGTCTAGGATAAAATAATATATTCCTTAAAAAATAAATGTAACCTATCTTACCTTAGTTCCAAAAAAGAAGGATGCTGAGTTTTATGTTTTTTTGGGTTCCACAACTTATATCCTTTAACACTAGTACTATAACCCACAAATATGCATTTTTTAGATTTATAGTCTAGCTTAGTCCTTTTCTCTTTTGGGACATACATATAAGCATCACAAAAAAAAACTCTTATAAGTTTGTTTCTTACCACTCCATACTTCATGTGGAGTCTTGTCCACCAAAGCTGAGGTAGGAGATCTATTGATGAGATAACAAGTTGTTAACATAGCTTCTTCCCAGAACTTATTTTCTAACCCTGCACCACTTAGCATGCTTCTAGCCTTATCCATCAATGTCCTATTCATCCATTCTACAACCCCATTCTATTGTGGAGTATACAGATTTTTTCTCTGCCTTTTTATTCCACAGTCCTTGCAAAATTGCTCAAATTCATTAGAGCAATACTCACCACCATTATCACTTCTCAAAACCTTTACATTTTTCTCTATATGATTTTATACAAGAGCCTTAAACTCTTTAAATTTATTAAGAATCCCATATTTTTTCCATAGAAAATATAACCATTTTTTTCTTTAGAAGTCATCTATAAATATAACAAAACAGATAGATTTACCTAATGATGGTACTTTTGCAGGTCCAAAGACATCACTATGAACTAGATGTAGAATTCCTTCAGACCTTGTAGCACTACTTGGAAACTTGACTCTAGTTTGTTTCCCAAAAATATAGTGCTCACAAAAATCAAAATTTAATGGGTAATTAGAAATTCCTTCAGCCATACCTTTCATTTTCAATGTTCGAAGTCCTACTCACCAATGTGCCCCATGCGTAGATGCCACAACATTGTCTTCTTTGTAGGAATACTCGAAGCTATTTCAGTCATATTATTTTCTTGTACCACTGAAGAGTTATTGCAATTAATACTTACAGTGCTAACCTCAAGTCTGAATAAAGTTCCTATGCAAACTCCCCTTGCCAAAACCAAAGATCCATAAACCATATTGCAATTATCCTTATTGAATACCACATTCACACCTGCATCATTCATCTTACTCATGGATATCAAATTTTTTGCCAAACTCGGAATATGCAACACACTAGGAAGGGTTTTAATTCTTCCATATTTTAACCTTAGTTTGACTCTTCCTCGACCTATTATTTTATATGTTGAATTGTCTCCCAAGAAGACTTTACCTCCATCTATATTTTCATATTCATTAAAACCCTATCTATGAGGAGTCATATGAAAAGAAGCACTTGAGTCAATCAACCATAAGTCATGGCATTCACTTGAGCAAGTTGTAGCTAAGAATAAGTCCCCTGAATCTTCATTTGTGGTCTTCTTTTTTGTAGAAGTTCTTTCATCAGATGGTCGATTATTATCAGCCTTTTTAGATCTATAGTATCTTTATAATACCTTACTTTACCATAATTCCAGCTTTTCCTGTTTTCTAGGGCAATAGATTTACCCCTAGATTTTTATTTCTTTTCTCCTGATTTATTTTTGCTTATTTCTTGAGAACGGCCTATCACAACCAAGGCATCATTTTGATGATAATCCTTAGAATATTTTTGTCTCATCTCCTAAGACAACAAAGTTCCTACTATATCCTCTAATTTCAATGTAGATGTAGTATTGGTGATAGCCATAACTAGGTTATCCCATGAATCAGGTAATGAACAAAGTAAAGTAATATATTTTTCCTCTTCATCCATTTTTACTTATACAAAGGTTAGTTGACTTACCACAATGTTAAAAGTATTCATATGTTCAACCACAGGGTCACCATCATTCATCTGAAGTGAATACAACTTCTTCCAAAAAAGAGTTTATTTACCAGTGACTTTGTCTGATACAATGTCCTAGATTCTCCCATAACAAATTTTCCTTGGTCTCTATAGATACATACAACAATACCAAGTTAGATAATCATAATATGATAGAGCTCCTTACCTTCCTATCGATTTTCATCCAATCCTCATTGGTAATCAATGTTGATTTTGTTCCCAGGACCACAATCCACTGATATCTATCAACCAATAGATCCTCCATCTTGAGTTTCCATAACTCAAAATTCTACCCGTTAAAATTTCTCAATCTCTATCCGTGTGCTTCCCATATTTCTCCTTTGCTTGGATCCTTTCGTGTATGGCTCCCACTCAAGAATTAATTTATCACAGGGTTGAAACCCTTACTCCTTGAACAAAGCTAAAACCTAGCTCTAATACCAAATGAAGAGAAATAAAGAGCCCCAATAAACTAAAACTAGAAAAGCAGTAATTGCAGAATCAAAGGAAGAAGATAACAAAATCACACATTACACAATATTTATCTTGGAAACCCTTAACTGGGCAAAAACCAGCACAATTATCTTATTATTGCATTAACTTGGCCGTATCCAATACAATAATATTCTTCTTCTTTTATCTCTATCACCCCCTAATTCAAGTGCAATATATATAAAAAAGTACATGCACGGATTTTACAATATCATGGGAAAAAAAGCATGGGTTCAAATATAGTAACCCTAAATCCCATATGGGTCTAAAAATAATTTAAACCCTAAAAAGTTTTGTCGGGGGGTGCCACCCTCGGACCCCTTCTTTTCAGAGGGCTACTACCCTTGATACCCTATTTGAGGCCCGACTTGACCCGAACCCCGGTGAGTATAGGTACAGAGTGTCCAGTAACTTTTAGTGTTAGCCCCACTAGAATAACATGGAAAATATTCAATATAATTCCAACAATAACCTCTAGTTGCATTGAGTAAAATTTTTAACGTAGCCTCCAACATTGGTGTGACATGCTATCTGGTACTACGAGGCCTTGAGATTTGAATCGAGGTTACACACATCAAACAAGGTGATTTACCAACTAACAAAACCCTCAAACCTAATTGTGTGAGAGATTTGAAGGTTACAAACTCAAGGGATTTAACAAGTGGAACTACTAGTGTTATATCATAATAGCATTCCTCAAAGTCCTCTATTAAGGGGGACAACACAATGGTTTAAGCTTTGGATCTTCTTTGGGAGGTCCAAAGTTTAAACCATGACATGAGCAAGTGTGTGAGGGGGTGGGTGTGTATGACTATACATAACAAAACAAATGCAAAAGCTTGTGAATAAGAATTCTATAACAATGCTTTTTTTATGTACCCAAATTACAATGTAAGTCTTGGTGTTGAGATAAAAATTAATATCATTGACTTTGATACACCATCCAAAGTATAATTATTATGGAGTGTCTATAATTTAGATGTACTATATAATTTATCCATATAATAAAGAAGCATTATATAACAAGATGATCATGTAAAGTTCTTGAAGGATATATGTCGACTTAGGAAATTTTTTCCTTGGTTAATGGAGGAGATATTGCACTAGTAACAACTTTAAAAACTACATACACATAGAATTTCTTTCATGGTAGAAATTAAACTTTGAAGTCATGTCAATTAAAGAGTTAGATTCTCAAGTATGATGTCTTCCATTGTTTGTTTGTATATTCCAACACAGTGATGCTCTAAATATCCATGTTCATTATAATAATATGCATTATGTGGGCATATAACTACAAGAGAAAAATAAAAGCTATTTGAATTATTCATAACTATCTAATATAATATAAATAAAGAACCTTCTTATTTTGATAAATTTTCTAAAATTGTAGAGTTAATATCATACTCTCAGTTGAGCTCAATTTTTAAGCAATTTACTATATATGGTTTACTATTAGGGAGAGTGTAAAATGATGATGGCTCCCATCACATTTGGTAGACAAAGAGATAAAACCTCAAGCATGATGGTGTTATGAAACTCTATTCTCACAAACATAAATCATTCATCCATAAATAATTATCCACAATATCAATCCATGCAATGAGATAGATAGAAAATACCCTTAGGTAGGGCAACAATAATAATACTACTTTATGAAGGAATAAATCCACAAGATCTCCCAATATGAGAGTTCCACTTAAAGAGGGCAAAGTCTCATAAACCACGTCATGGGAAAATATGATTACACATAATTATTGATAATAATAATGATTATAATGATAATGTCGCTTCTTTATATACCCATATTTTAATTCTACTTTGGAAAGCCGACTACTAAAACCTCATACCACTCATTATTATAATATAATATGATAATATAATCAACCTTGGGTTATGTTTATCCCATGCCAACTATCCATAATACCCTTATGCAATACAATAACATATCTCCTATACCTATTCCTAGGTACCATAACATTCCACCCTCCTTACAAATATTTCATTCTTGAAACATGAAGAAAACAAATAATATGATCTTCTAAGCAATGCTAACAACTGGTACAAATCTTGATCAACCATCCATCCAAGTGAAATATTGATTTGTGGTGGTCTTCGATGATGCCAATATGCAATTATGCCACTTGAATATCTATAAATACTCTATTGGCTCCATGTTTTTACTACTATAATATTTCAAGTAATTGGTCTTATTATTCCTTGCTACTGCTATACTATTTTGAAATCGAGAATCACTATATTTTTTTTATAAACATTTCCATACTTGATTCCTTTCTAACTCCATATAGATCTATAATAATATTGAAGCCCTAAGACAAACCTCCAAGATGGTTGTTGCTCATGGTGGTGTGGGTGGCGATATGATACAATATTAATTTGATGTTTAATTTCCTTTGATTCTTCAACATTCTGTTTATCTATTGTAAATTCTTCCTTATGTTAATCTCTCTTATTCCCTTATTTTAGTGTATCCTTGTGTGCTTCTAATAGATATTTCTTAGACTTGCTACTAATTTTATCTGGACTCTGCTACTACTGCTATTGTAGATTTAACTTTTGATTTTTTTGTTTGTTCCTTAACTTGTTCCCTATAATAACTACTTCTTGTTTCTCCTTAGATCCTTGCTCCTTAATTTGAGAAATATATTGTAGTGTTATCTTTATTTTCTTATACCATAACTTCATGAACTTATTTTGCACATTAATGTTAACAATACACAAAGAATCCAACCAAGGAAAATCCATAAGAATGTCTATCTCTTCCATCTCCATAGCATGAAAATTTGAATGTAAACCATATTTATCCATAGTGATCTCCAAATATTCAAGAATCTAGACATTTTCACTCTCAATTTCTATCCTTAATTTGTTTTGTTTGAACCTACAACCTCTTAGCCAAGGTAATATTAATAAAATTATATCTACTACTAGGGTTAATGGAAATAATAACATTTTTCTTTTGAATGAAACCATGAACTTGCAAAATAGAATTTTTAGATTCAAACAAATATCTTTGTCCATTTTTTAGCTTATATGCCACCAAGGGTGTGGTTCCCTTAGTTTGCACACTGATTTCATTTTTTCCCTTTTACCACTTCTTTGAAATTTTCTATATCTCTTTTTAATTATTCTTATTTTTTCAAAAGCATGTTTATTTCATCTGCATAGCCATTGAGTGTATCATTCAAACTGGATATCTTTTTATATGGGTCCTAATGACTGAAGAATGCATGCTCTGATTATTTCCAAGTATAGCTATTAGTCTTTTCAGTCATAAAACTTAACAACCATATTTTAGCTTCCTTTTTTGAAAATGTATTAAAGTGAAATTTTCAATAATGATTAAAAAAATATAAAGCCTAAAATTATGTCCATTTTATAACATCAATATCATCCACTCCAAACTTTTTTGAAGTGCCATGAGATCACTTCCACAAAAATTATAATGCAAACTAGGATTTTACAAAAATATATACCTCCCAATATATTTTAAGCTATAATCCCACATAAAGAATTAGATCAAAAAAATAAAAAATAATTTGCTTACCCCAAATGACAGATATCTCAAATATCATTTTTGAAAAAAAAAACATGACTTAGAAAATTGCCACTACCCTTGTTCAAGATGACTGACTTCATAGGGTCATATCTCCCTCAATATTGCTCAAATTCCTTCATAAGACCACTCATTTTACAACTCTTCAAATTTAGAAAAAAATGCCACAATTATCTGAATCAACCAACTTTACACCAATATATGGCTCCCAAGAATGAAATATTTTATGAAAAAAGTTTTCAAAAATTTTGTAATCCACAAAACAATCTGTAGCACCCTAAAATTGGCGCAGTAAAACTTAGTAAATAATTAAAATTACCTTAGTAATAATTCAAATTCAAATTTCAACCCCAAAATCGCTCCCAAATCGCTTGCTACCCGTTTCCTTGTTTTTTGTGCCATTTTTATGATTTGTTGTGACCGTTGGACGATATCGTCGTCGATCAGAAGATATCACCTCAGATCAGACGATTTTTTCTGGAGCAGAACGTCCAGACAATTTCGTCCCAAAACTAATTTTTCATAATTAGCTTATGTTTCAACAGCTTCTCTAACTCGGGCAGAGATGCGTCTGCACCATTAGAGTCTCCCCCCTGTTGGAGATCTCCCAAAATGGGATGATATCCAACCTCTCAACCTCTTTCCTATGCCTATTTAATCTTAGGCCCTCCCCTTAACTTTCCCCTGGCTGAATTTTTTTGTACTTTAAGTTTTACATGCTTTAGGATATCCTAGATTATTGTTCGCCTTTGTCCCTTTTTGAATTTTCTTGTAGGAACTTTATTATTCTTCAGCCGGAGCAAAGCTCAGATCGTCACAGACAATCCTGTCCAATCCGAGATGATTTCGTACCAATCCGAGATGATTTCGATTGCAGTCAACATTGGGGGCAATCAGTACCCACAGTTTGCGTTTCTTTACTCTTTTTTGTTGTTTTGCTTTACATTAGTTAAGCTTATTACTACTTTGCATCTTGGAGTCCACCTCATGTAGCCTAGATGCATAATAAAGTCAAGGTTAGTCATTAAAACCATGCATTTTACTTAATTTGTTATCTAAAGTTGTCATTCTAGCATTCATGCTTTCATTTCTATTATTTTCCCTTGCATTTGCAATTGTATTTTTTGTTCTTGGTATCCATTTCTGCAATTGCAGGTCTCCAAAAAAATCATCTAACGAATTCGTCAGATCTCAGACGATCCTGTTAGATCGGAGATGATCCTATCAAATTCCAGATGATCTGGACTGCTTCAAAAATTAGAATCTCCATCAGACATCCAGATTAGGTATGGCTCTTTAATATAGCTTCTTCTCTCTATTTTCTGTATTCATATAATCAACATTTCATATAGCTTAGCTTAGATTCATTTGGCCAAACCTAGGACTTGGATGTTTAAAGCTAAAATTGAACACATTAAAATCATTCCCAACCTAGGCGTGGAAACTGCCACTAAACATTTCTTGGTGAACCCCACCATCCGTCGAAAAATCACCTTAATACCCCTCCCCCGAGAGGCGGGACCTTCAAAGGGCCTCTCAGTCCGAGGTACCATACCATACTTTTCCCATTATCCTTCTGGACGCGGATCCTTTAGCCTGAAGGTAAGGATGCAAAAAATTTGGAGCGATACATTTTGGTGAACCCGATGTGAAACTAAAACCTTTTGAAAAAAAAAACAAAAACAAAATATAGATGCATTTTAAATCATTAGAAAAATACTAAGTTGCATATAATGTCTAGATGGTAGCTCCTAAGAAAAGACGAGCAGTTACTATAAATGTTGAAAACCAATTAGCATCCATAGAAGTTAATTCTGTGCTTAGTGTGCCTGAAATGGATAGAAACCAACTTTTGTGGAAAGAACTTGATAGGAGGCTAAGTGTCATTTCGTCTAGGTCAACCGAACTTAGAAAAATTAAGAGGTTTGCCCTAGATAGGATCCTAGATCCTCATCAACTCATTGTTTATCATGAACTTCAGAGAGCCTGCCATAGGTGGTTAGCTTATAGGAGAGCTCTTGTGTCTTCAGAATTGTTTACCTTTGAGGAATACCTCAAGAACGCAGCTGTTATATACCAATTCCTAGGTCGTGTAGAAGATCAAGAGGTCGTTCTTATGGATAGGGAAAGATGGAATAGAGTTCCTATGGCTGTGTTATATCGAGAGTATTGCCACAAACTTTATTTCTACCAACCAGAATCTGAGACAGATAATATCACTATAGCACTTTTTGTTAAATTCTTGAAAGAAAATTTTCAATTTGAAGAAGAACACTTCATGACTCCTGAAGAACTCGAGCCCATTAATGATATTTATAAATTGTTTATAGAAAACTAGATCATTGCTTTCATTATTGTTATTTCTTGCATTTAGTGTGCTATTTGTTGTCTTTATAAAGCACAAAATAAAATAAAATAAAAAAATGAAAATCATAACAAAAAAATCAAAACATTTTATTTTTAAGCATTATAGTAGGTATATAATTAATATATACCTCCCAAATCTGTTGTAAGTATATCAATATATATATTTGCTAAAATCTAAGATTTAGACATAATGACTAGACTCAGGAATGGAAAACAAATTGAGGTAGAAGAAGATTGGTTAAGGAAAATAGAAAATAACCCAGATGTCCTTCCTAAATACCCAATTCAGGAAGAAGAAACTCTAGACCAACAAGAAGAAGATTATGTTGATGCAAATGAACAAAAGGAAAATGATAGAGAGGAAGGATCCTCATCTCCTAAAATAACTCCAAAAGGAGTCACTACTTTTGAAAACATGGAACATTTTTGGAAATTTCTCCATACTAATATTGGCACCCTTAATAGAGCAGTTCATATGGACAAAGATCAAATTAGTGACACTCAAGCAACCCTAGAAGATATATATCACACACACACTAATCCTTTGTCCTTCGTTGATCAAGAGAGTGATCTAGTTGGACCGTCCAATTTGGACATGGCTACTATAATCCAAAACACACGACAACAACAGGTTACCCAACTACCTAGACTCGCTCATTACTAAGCCAAGGGTTATTCCTACACAAAAGAAACCTTCATTCACTGCTCTATTTCGCTAAGCTATCGATCAATATACCTCAAATCAACAAAAGCCTAAAACAAAACCAAATGTTAATTTCCAACAATCTGGGATACAACATAATGCTACCACAAAATTTCTTCATAACACCCTTCCTACCAACAATTTACACAATAGCAATACAACATCTAATCTTCATGTCCCTTCATCATATGCTCACAAATCCCATATTAATGCCCTATCGAACCAGTATGGTGGGCAAACCAGTAATCTGGAAGCCATGGTGAAACAGTTAGCTTCGCGCATGGACCAGATAGATCCCTACCATCCCTTGTACAATTATCGAGAGATATGTAGTCAACCTTCGGATCCCATAGTTGTAGCACATCCATACCCTAAAAACTTCCCCATGCCCATCCTGCCTATATATAAAGGAACTCGAAGATCCCATAGAGCATCTTCGCATGTTTAGGATAGCATGTCATGATATATCACATGATGACTTGCTATTACTAAAAATGTTCCCGAAAAGCTTAGGAGGAATGGCATTAGAGTGGTACTATCAATTGCCCACTCATTCTTTGAGAAATTTTGAAGAAACTACTGAATATTTTGTCCATCAATTTAGTGCCTACATTGAGAGGCATGTCACCATTAAAGATTTGTACAACTTAAAACAATACAAAGATGAATGTTTTGCTGATTTCTTAGCTATATGGAGGCAGTTGATAGGAAAACTGCACTTTGTGCTACCTTATAGGGAAATGTTGGACATTTTTATTAATAATTTACAAGAACAAATATCTTATGAGTTATCAACTGCTACCTTAACTACCTTCGATCAAGCTATAGACTTAGCTCGAAGGGTAGAAGATGCTCTCATTAGAAGAGGTCAGCTCAAAAAGAAAGATGATGAGAAAAAATCTAGAAATAAGTATAAAAACAAACAAGTTGTAGGTGACAGAGTCACTGATAGTAGAAACATTGCTAATATCAATACAACGAAGACAACAGAAAAATTTATATTAAAACCTCTTGATAAACCTCCTCGAGAATTTACTAGATTGAATCAACCTTTATCAACCATTCTTCCTCAATTATTAGCATGAGGCTTGATTCAATTACCAGCTATCCGAGAACCTGATCCAACTATACCCGGATATAGAGCTGATTTACATTGTGATTTTCATAGAGGACCTGGACATGCTACAAACTCTTGTAAAATATTGAAACATAAAATACAAAATCTAATTGATAATAGTGAAATGGAGGTGCAAGCCTTCCAACCTAAACAAAATGCTCCTAATAACGCTCAAAATACCATTCCCCAAAATCAAAATCAAAATGCTAATCAATCATTGGATATATTTCAACATCCTTTACCAAACCATGGTAAAGAAGTGGCCAATCAAATCGAACATCATAATGTTCCCCCTCCTACCCGATATGTAGGGACTATTAGTGGACAATTATCTGTTTAGGATCCTCAAATATTTGGCACAACCTTATCCATGGTCATGACTAGACCCCTACATAATATTCAAACTCCCGATCCTAGTGATGTAGAATCAGATACTGAAAGTGAAGTAGACATCACCTCAAACAAATCGAATAGTTCTGAAAATGAATCAGATCCTATTCAACCCATCACAGATGCTATGGTTCCAGAAGAACCATTTCCTAGAAGAGTTACTACTCGACCCTCTTCTAATCAGTTCCTTCCTAATGAACAAGCCATAAACGCTCAACCAAGACCGGTTTAGCGTCTTCAATATAAAATTGTAGGTACCATCAAAGCTGTTACCAGACAACAGGCTCAAAACTCTCAACAAGATCAAACTCAGAATGATGGATCAGCTCCATTTATTTTGAAAAATCCCAATAAAGGGAATCATATGTCTAATGTTCAACCAAAACCTCCTTACAATATTAATGAACAATTATCCAATACTACAGCCAAAATTTCTTTTTTGGACTTGTTAAGATCTTCTCCTACCCATATGGATGAGTTAATGCTTACATTAAGCCAAATGATGGTACCTCAAAATATTCAACCCGAAGCCATGTCCAATACTATAATCACTCGAGAAGTTGAATGTATTGACTTCCGGGATAAAGATATCCCACAACATAGTTTACATAAGGATAACCCCTTATATATTACTGCTCTAATTGGATATGTAGCTGTTAAAAGAGTCTTGATTGATAATGGTTCATCTCTAAACATTTGCACTTTTGACTTCTACCAAATATTTGGCTTTAGAAGTGATGAAATGAAGAAAACTGACATGATTATCAAAGCTTTCAATGACGAGACACAAGAAACATGTGGAGTCATTACCTTACCCTTGCAAGTTGGTCCTAGAACCCTAGATACAACCGTGTTTATTGTACATTGCCCAACATCGTACAATATACTTTTGGGTCACCCTTGGATCAATGCAATGCGAGTGGTTCCCTCCACTTTACATCAATGTGTTAAATTTGAATTTAAAAATCAGTTGGTCACTATCCATGGTGACCCTAGACCCTTTGATATGTGTGCTTTGGCAGAACTTGTTGGAGTGCAATTTTTCCCCGCTCTGTCATCCACACATCCTAATTCTTATTTTTCATCTAAACGTGTGAAAAACACACACATAACATCATCTACTCCATCAACTACACCTATACATTTAACTCAACCATCTTCTGAACAAACCACATTAAAATCTCAAAAAGATCTTCAATCCACAACCAATCCTTCATGTTCTATCCCTATAATTTCAAAACCTATAGACCCATTTATTGACACCTCCACATTATCAACATCTATCATACCTTCCACATCTAAAGATATAGGGAATGATCCTTCTACATCTTATGCTCTTTCTGATGAACTTTTACCGGATTTATCCACAATATTAATATAAAAAAAAACAAATTCTTTTATGCAAGATTCAATTCTTTTAAACAACTTGCCACCATCTCCTCGTACTTTGGGCCTCCCACAACCTATGGGAAGTACTTACCAAGTCGGGAGTTGTGCTTTTATTTATAAAGGATATGATTGGGGAAGAATACCTCGAAATATCAAAACTCATCATGAGGGATATGCCCGATGTTATTTTACTAATGAATATATTAAAGCTAAACCCATCATGCTTAAAATGGGATATAAAGGGAAAGGCTTGGGACCTTTCCAAAATGGTATGAAAGAACCTATTGAGGTAGAGCCATGGCCCGCCCGATGTGGTGTGGGCCTATTTCCTAGTAAGGGTCAACCCTTCCCTTTTGAAGATGATGATCAACTCATATGTTATCAAGATTATCTAGATAAACAAGATTCTTTGTGTTCTAAGAATAATCCCTTTACCTGCAATATGCTATCCATAGCTTACCCTGAATTGATTGTTGAATCCGATGAGGAGTTGGAAGGAGATATTTTCCATGATGTCTCCATTGAAGAGTTGTTACACAATGGTTTTTATTTTGATGGTTCTATACCAACTATAGCCCAACTTGAGGCCACCACTCATCAAGACGAATTATCCAACTTAACCCTAAAAGAATTACAAGAATTGGGCGTTTCACCCGCCTCACCTAATTTTGAAAGAGATCTACACATGGAAGTAGAAAACGTCATTAAAGTTAACATTGGAACTGAGGATAATCCTCACATAATCAATATTGGATCAGCATTAAGTCAAGAAAAACAAGATGAATACATTGCATTCCTTAAAGAATATGAAGATGTCTTCGCTTGGACATATGAAGATATGCCGAGTCTGGACCCTTCTGTAGTCATGCATCATCTAGTAGTCCATCCGGATGCTAAACCTGTTAAACAAAAACTTAGAAAAATGCATCCCAAAGTGGTCCTGCTAGTCAAAGGGGAGTTAGAAAAACTCTTGAATGTTATTTTCATACAAGCTATTGATTATGCTGAATGGATCTCGAATGTAGTTCCAGTCACCAAGAAAGAAGCTACCAAAGTTAGGTTTTGCATGGACTTTAGAGATATTAACGTTGCATGCCCTAAAGATGATTTTTCTCTTCCAAACATGGACAAAATCATTGACTTTACCGTCGGGAGTGGAATGATGTCCCTAATGGATGGATTTTCTAGCTATAATCAAATCAGGATAGCTCCTGAAGATCAGGCTAAAATAGCCTTTATTACCCCTTGGGGTACCTTTTGTTGGAAAGTGATGCCATTTGGTTTAAAAAATGCAGGCACAACATATCAACAAGCTATGACTTATATCTTTCATGATATGATGCATGATATCCTACATGATTACGTAGATGATATTATAGCTCGCTCTATTAGAGAAGATGATCATTTAGATGATTTGAGAAAAATATTTAATCGGTTAAGAGAATACCTTATTCGATTAAATCCAGCCAAATGCATATTCGGAGTTAAGTCCGATAAACAATTAGGGGTTTTAGTTTCTTTACGTGGTATCAAAATTGACCCTCTCAAGATTGCGACTATCACTGATATGCCCCAACCTACCAATATATCTGAGTTACGAAGTTTACAAGGTAAGCTTCAAGCCATCTGTCGCTTCATCAATAAGCTGGCGGAAAAAACCACTCCCTTTCTTAAGCTCCTTAAGAAGTATGTCCCTTTTAACTGGGATGACAAATGTACAGAAGCTTTTGAACTTCTCAAACAATACCTCCTTAACCCACCTGTGCTTTCACCGCCTAGACCTGATCGCCCGTTTCTCCTATATATTTCAGCTTTAGATTTTGCTTTAGGAGCTATGTTAGCTCAGCTTGATGATGAGAAGAAAGAACGTGCTAATTATTACATTAGCCGAACTTTAATCAGTTATGAAACTTTTTATACCTCATTAGAAAAACTATGTCTAGTAGTCGTATTTTCTACGTAGAAATTACGCCATTATATGCTTAGTCAAAAAACTTATGTCATTGCTAAATATGATCCCTTGCGATATCTTATGAGTTGACCTTATTTATCGGGTTGCACAGCCAAGTGGGTTCTTGCTCTCAGCGAGTTTGAACTCACATTCATAGGACAAAAGTCTGTTAAGGGTCAAATCATAGCAGATCAGTTAGTCGCTGCACCCTTAGAGTCTACCCATCCCCTCATCATTGAGTTTCCTAATGAATGCCTTCAATTAGAGGCGGACCATGTTGAAAAATGGTCCTTATAGTTTGATGGAGCCCGATGCATGAGTGGGGCAAGTGCGGGTATTATTTTAATATCTCCACAAAAACACATTATACCTTTGTCTTTTAAATTAACATTTTCTTGCACCAATAATAATGTCGAATATGAGGCTCTAATCCTTGGATTACGAGCTGCCTTGGCATTAAAAATCAAACATCTGCTAGTTTTTGGTGATTCTCAACTTGTCATAAATAAAATTAATGAAGTTTATCAGACCAGAGATGATAAATTGCGCCCATATAAAACATATGTTTTGCAATTGTTATCCTTGTTTGATAAAGTTACTTTGGAAGCTATTTCATGAACTAGCAACCGTGCGGCTGACGCTATGGCTGCAGCTGCATATCTTCTGCCCTTGGAGTTAGATGATGAATATGCCACCATCATTATTCGTCGACTCCATGAACCCGCTTCAAATAAGTCATGCTTAGAACCTTTGGATGTGTATCTAATCAATGAAACTACTCCTGACCCTTGGTATACAGATATAGTTGATTTTCTTCAAAATGGGACTTTCCCTGCCAATTCTAATAGAAACCAACATCAGTTATTATGTAGACGAGTGAGTCGATTTGTAATAATTGGCAGTACTTTATATAGGAGATATTTTGAAGGTATCCTATTGAGATGTTTGAATCTAGAAGAATCCAAATCAACTTTAAGTGAAGTCCACGATGGATCTTGTGGAGGACACTTCAGTGGTAGTGTCATTGCTAAAAAACTCCTTAGGATAGGCTACTTTTGGCCTACCATGGAAAAGGATGCACATGATTATATGCGCCATTGCGACATGTGCCAGAAACATGCTGACCTTGTCCATGCGCTTGCACAAGAGCTACAAGCTATTTCATCTCCTTGGCCCTTTTCAAAATGGGGCTTAGACATTATTGGCAAAATTAATCCCGTGTCATCTGATGGACACAAATTCATCATAACCGCCACTGAGTATTTCACAAAGTGGGTTGAAGCTGTGCCTTTAGCTTCCTGCAGTGGAACACAAGTCTCTAACTTTATATTTAATCAAATCATTTGTAGGTTCAAAATTCCTACAAATCTCATCTCAGAAAACGGAACTTGTTTCAAAAATAAAGATGTCAAGAAATTATGCCAAAAATATAAGATTCAACATTGCTGGTCCACTCCCTATTATCCTTAGGGTAATGGCCAAGTAGAAGCATCTAACAAAACCTTAATCAAAATTCTTAAAATATTGGTCAATAAATATGGTCGCGACTGGCACATTCAATTATATCCATCTTTGTGGGCCTATCAAACTAGTGTTCGAACTCCCACTGGAACTTCACCTTTTGTCTTGGTTTATGGCGCTAAAGCCATTTTTCCTTTTGAATTAGAAGTTCCTTCTTTGGCTCTACTACTTCAAGATACCGAAGTATGATATGAATATCGAGCTGGCAGACTCAGTCACTGGAACTCCTAGATGAAAAGCGCATCAATGCTTTGGAGCATCTTCGTGCTTACAAAAACAAGCTTAAAAGATCATATGCCAAGAAATTTCGTCATCGATCCTTTGAGGTCGGTGACCTTGTTTTAAAATAAAATAAAAAAAATACTAATGCAACTAAAGACCTTAAAGGTAAATTTGAGCCCAACTGGCTTGGACCATATATTATCACTGCTAAATTTGAATAAGGAGCATACAAATTAGATACCTTATATGGTAAATATTTAAAAGAACCTATGAATATTATGCATCTTAAGAGATATTACGCATAAAATTTGGTCATTTCATCATTTGTACATATTTTGCATGTTGTCTCATTTTAAAAAATATATATATAACTGTTTACACAAAAAAAAATAAAAATTAAAATAAAAAGTCAAAACAACAATATTACTGACTCTTTTGAAACCCAACAATAATAAAGAAGAAAGAGAGAGTCAAAATTATCAAACTCTTCACAAATATTTGTTGTATATATTTCTTCTTCAAGCATTGCAGTTATATTTTCAAATTATTTTGGATAAATTAGCATTTATTTGGAATCCCTCACTATCACAAACACAAAAATAAATATCTTGATTTTATCTGGCATGATTACTAATCTCTCTTAATATCAAAGTCCACAAAATTCAATTAAATAAAGTTTGAGCACAAAGAATTGATCTTGTTATTTACTTAAACCAAGCATATCCTTTCACAATAAAATGATTATATTTGTAATGTCCATGCTATGCTACATAGTAGAAGTGGTTTCTTGAGCAAAAAGTTTCCCCTGCTATCCTATCATGCACATGGTCTAGAATTTTTGAGAATTGGCAAAAGGAAAAGTTCACCCCTACCCGAAATAAAAATCCCTTGCTCTACAACTAATCCGAGCAAGTATCCCTAGCATAGGAAGAAAAGAAAAGTTCAAGAAAAAGAGAAAAAGAAACAAGTTATTTCAACATTATCTCAAATATCAAGCCAAAATACCAAAAAAAAAAAAAAAAGAGCAAAGAAAAAGAAAAAAGCAAAAGCAAAAGCAATAAAATCCCTTTCCCTACCCATTGAAAAGAAAAGAAGGGTTTATGAGCTTGAATCCCTGGAATTCTCAATTATTCGAAAACTGTGAGGTAAGCCCCATAACAGGTGGTTTGTGCCCAACCCGCTTGGCCTTGGGTAACTCCTAGCGTGGCGATATGTCTGTCACATTAGCGACCTTATTTTGTACAGACCTATGTCTGCTTATGGATTAGCTAGCTCTTGATAACCTGACTTACATAGTAGTATGGTATGGTTATATGCATCTAAATCATGGTTAACAAACACTTATTTGGTTAATTCAAATCACTTGTATCATAGTATCTTGCTCAAAACTGGTAAATGAACAATGCAATTGCACACACATTTTGTCTTTGAGAGATTTTGTGTATCATTATGATAAATCAAGATTGGTAATGAACTCACCTATGCACATAGGATTCCTTATAAATCTAACTTTTGTCTTTAAGATACTTTGAAATATTTCTGCAAATTGTTTGGAATAAATTCATTTTCTTCTTTGAAGAATAGTTGTTTAGTATAAAGACAACTATATGCATTATCAAAAATCAAAATCATTTTCAAAACATACAATAAAGTTACATTTATATATAACTTTTGACTTTCGTGACGATGGTATAGTTCCAAAATCAAAATTGGAATTTTATGCCTAGCGTAAGTCCTCATCTTCATATTTTCTAACTATTTCAAAAATTAAAAATCAACCATGCAATAAATCTATTATTTTTTTATTTGGATTTCGCGATGATGGTATAAGTCTATACCTAAATATTCTATGCCTAGCACAAACCATTGTACCAATTTTATTTTCCATTTATTCAAAATCATAAAAACATATGACTTAAATCATTATGTTACACAATTATGCTTTAAAAACAAAATAAACACTTACTCTATTTTTATGTCATTATGTCAAACTTCAATTTTGCAATGATGGTATAATTCCTAGGGAATTATCCAAAAATTTTATCACACTTAGGAATTTATGCCTAGCAAAAGTCATTTTAAAATATTTTCATGGAAATCTGAAAACAAATCATCATCATCATCATCATTTGCATCATCACACCAAAGTCTTAAGACAGTCTCTTAAGCACTCTTTTACTTTTAACAATATTTCTATACTGGGATTAGCTTGATGACCGAGTGAGCGGCAACTCCATGAAATGGTCTATAATAGCGACAATGTCCTTTGAAATTATTGTTAGAAGTCCCTTTTCTTTTTTATCAAATCACATCACAAACAACAACAATTTGTTTACATCAGATTATTTCATTTAAATTTAAAAAAAATATGACATTCAAACCATAATATTTCCAACCGATATAATTACATGAATCATCAAATCAATCACACCACAACAATAAAGCATCATACAAACACATAAGACAAGTCATATGATCAAAAATATCATATATATATATCTCAACAATATATGTACATCATATCAAAATTGGATTGGTATGCCACAATCTACATCTTGGCATACTCAATCCTCTCAAATCATATAATCAGTCTGTATAGTGCAGTAGCCTAGCCTCAAGAACCCCTCGAGCTATCAGCCTCATCTCCTCCCCAGCCCTTAGGTGGACGAGGTGGCCCCATCGCAGTATGTGTGGTACTACGAGTCCTAGTCGTCGATCGGGATGAAGTCCTCAATGACCCAACCCTGATCGAATTCGTAATGCTGGCTGGCAGCTATACCCTCTGGCCCTCTGGCACCATATGGAAGTAGATACCCTGATAGAACGTGGTCTGAGCAATCGATCGTGCCAGCTCCTGAGCGCTTGCTCCTTCGCTCCGTGCTTTGAGGCGTGCAACCTCATCTCTGAGCTGTGTAGCCTCCGCTCGATGGCATGTAGCCTCATCCTATAGAGTTTGCACCTATGCTTGGAGACGGACAGTCTCCACCCAGAGATTAGCCATCTCACTACTCTCTCCTATGTCCACACCCTTGCCCTTATCGGGCAATGGTGGTCTCTCTCTCCATGGAGAAGGGGGTCTCTCCTCCCTCCTCTCCCACTGTCATGGCCTCTGTTGAGCCTGTGGTCTCCTCTGCTCTCTCCCTCTGTGACCCTATGCTGCCTCAATGGTCGCCTGGCATCACCTCCCCATTCGATGCACAACTACATGAATCGAACCCTGAGCCCTCATCATCCGAGGAGGGCGGATGCATGTGTACCAGGCATCGTAGCCGTCGGCTACCCCTATGTCATTCCCATCCAATGGCTGAATGGGGGCATCATCTACGTCTTGACTCCAGAAGTGCTACATATCTGGAGCCCCACTAACTGTAGTGTTATCCCAGACGGTCCAGGAAAACTCCTAGTATCTGAGAGATGGTATTCCTTGCTGTAGATCGAAATGCCTCAAAACTCGGTCATAGCAGTGGATCTCCACCTCTCCCCTCTCCATCCTCAACTAGCAAGTTTGCCTAATGTGATCCATCTCCTATCCATCCTCGGCCCACCCTGGATGATCTCTCCAAGGCCTCCAGGTGATCTGGTCAGAGACAAGGTCGTCAAGTAGTCTCTGGGACATTGGCAGATCTATTCGCCGTTGTGACCCTCTCTGGAGCCACCAGTAGAAAGCTCGGGGCCTCTCCCCGTCAATCCCTGTTAGTGGGAGCCCTATCGGTCTCCGCATTGCAATGTGCTCCTAGCACAAAACCTGTAGTAGTGATGTCATGACCAGACATCGGCCGCCCTTGTATACGACCCCATGCAGGATCCTATACAATCGACATAGTACATAACTCCCCCAAGCAAACATGTATTCGTGGTCTCTCATATCGTAGACCACATCTATCAGTACCCATGGTACTTTTCATCCACTCTGATGGCATAGTAGCAGACCACCTACAACCCCAGCCAAAACCTGTGTCAGTCTAGATGCCCCAGGCATCTGGCATAGCGACTCGATGTTCACTCCGCCCTTCTCCAAGGCGAAGCTCGGATCTTCGCACAGTCGCATCATCGCGTGGCACTGATTGGCCATGAGAGTTATCAATCGTCCTTGTATGGGGATCCTAAAAATCCTCCATACATCCTCTAGTGTGGGAGTCATCTCCCCTTTCGGTAACCAAAAATAGGAAGAACCCGGATACCACCTCTCTGCTAGGGCTGTCAATAGCCCCATATCTGTAGATAGCTGTGGCATCTCTACCACATGCTGCAAGCTGACTTGTGCCAACTAATCTTGCTCTCCTGAGATAGAGTGGTCAAGTCATCCCTCAGCCCACTGTATTTCCATTCTCTGCTCTTTAGTAATCCTCTCTGCAACATAAACAACAAAACAATAAAAATCATTAATAAAACAGTGATTAAAAATGCAAGTAAAGCAAGTTCAATTTCATCAATGATGATATCGTCCACTATTGGACGATATCGTCCAAAATTTGATCAAATTCATCTCCGATTTTGCAAGCCGAAATCATCCATTTTTTGACAAAATTGTCCCCATTTTGTCGATTTCGCTTTTGGACGAAATCGACGAAATCGAGACGATTTCGTCCCGACGACGTCGATGGCCCAAAAATGGTCGTGATGCTCAAAAATCATTTAAAATCAATCTAAAAAGCATGAAAATAAAAATTCAAGCATTCTAAACTAAGTTTAGACTCTTACCCGTAGCCCGCGTCGGACCTCTGTCGATCCGTGCACTGTCTCGACCATATTGTCTGCAAAGCTCTAGAAAACAGTAAAAATGAACAGTAACAATGAATTAAGGTTTTTCCCTATTTTTTTTAATTTTATTTAAAAACAATTAAAAACATTTTAATTTTTGCTTTTTCGCGTTTTTTACCTCAAACGTTCGATTTGGGTAAAAACACGGAGGGGGCATCATAGTCAGCTGTCGTATGATTCGACCAAGAATCGTCGCCTAAAAATGGGAATGATTTTTGCTTTCTCGTAAATTGAGAAGAACTCATATTTAATGCATTTTCTTCAAAAAATTCGCTAAAGAGGGGGCAAAATGTAGCACCCTAAAATTCGCGCAGTAAAACTTAGTAAATAATTAAAATTACCTTAGTAATAATTCAAATTCAAATTTCAACCCCAAAACCGCTCCCAAACCGTCTGCTACCCATTTATTTGTTTTTTGTGCCATTTTTATGATTTGTTGTGACCGTTGGACGATATCGTCGTCGATCAGACGATATCACCTCAGATCAGACGATTTCGTCTGGAGCAGAACATCCAGATGATTTTGTCCCAAAACTGATTTTTCATAATTAGCTTCTGTTTCAACAGCTTCTCTAACTCGGGCAGAGACGCGTCTGCACCGTTAGAGTCTCCCCATGTTGGAGATCTCCAAAAATGGGATGATCTCCAACCTCCCAACCTCTTTCCTATGCCTATTTAATCTTAGGCCCTCCCCTTAACTTTCCCCTGGCTGAATTTTTTTGTACTTTAAGTTTTACATGCTTCAGGATATCCTAGATTATTGTTCGCCTTTGTCCCTTTTTGAATTTTCTTGCAGGAATTTTATTATTCTTCAGCCGAAGCAAATCTCAGATTGTCGCAGATGATCCTGTCCAATTCAAGACGATTTCATACCAATCCAAGACGATTTCGACTGTAGTCAACATTTGGGGAAATCAGTGCCCAAAGTTTGCGTTTCTTTACTCTTTTTTGTTGTTTTGCTTTTCATTAGTTAAGCTTATTACTGATTTGCATCTTGGAGTTCACCTCATGTAGCCTAGATGCATAATAAAGTCAAGGTTAGTCATTAAAACCATGCATTTTACTTAATTTGTTATCTAAAGTTGTCATTCTAGCATTCATACTTTCATTTCTATTATTTTCCCTTGTGTTTGCAATTGTATTTTTTGTTCTTGGTATCCATTTCTACAATTGCAGGTCTTCGATGAATTCGTATGATGAATTCATTAGATCTCAGACGATCCTGTCAAATTCCAGATGGTCTAGACTGCTTCAAAAATCAGAATCTCCATCAGACATCCGGATCAGGTATGGCTCTTTAATCTAGCTTCTTCTCTCTATTTTCTGTTCAAATCGTTTTTTGTATTCATATAATCAACATTTCATATAGCTTAGCTTAGATTCATTTGGCCAAACCTAGGACTTGGATGTTTAAAGCTAAAATTGAACACATTAAACTCATTCCCAACCTAGGCGTGGAAACTGCCACTAAACGTTTCCTGGTGAACCCCACCATCCGTCAAAAAATCACCTTAATACCCCTCCCCCGAGAGGCGAGACCTTCAAAGGGCCTCTCAATCCGAGGTACCGTCCCATCCTTTTCCCATTCTCCTTTCGAGCGTGGATCCTTTAGACTGAAGGTAAGGATGCGAAAAATTTGGAACGATACACAATCCCACTTTATCGGAATTGTTGCTTTGATATCGCTTTTTATAAAACATTATTCTTACAAATATAAATCATTCACCATTATGCAAAAATATCAAATCATTCATCGAAAAACAATTATCCACAACAAAAATCCACATAATGAGATAGAAATAGATAATACCCTTAGGATAGGGCAACACTAATAATACTCCTTAAGAAAGGAATAACTCCACAAGATCTCCCAAGATGAGAGTGCCACTTAGAGTGGGTAAATTTTCATAAGCCTTTTCATGGGAAAAGACAATTACAAGTAATACTTGATATGGGTTATGATTACAATGACAACAATCCTTCTTTATATATCCATATTTTAGTTCTACTTTGGGGAGTCGACTATTAAACACTCATACCACTCATTATTATAATAGAATATAATAATTAATCAACCCTGGGTTATATGTGGTCCATGCCAACTATCCATAATACCCTTAAAAAATATAATATTATATCCCTCTATACCTATTCCAAGGTACCATATCATATGACTCTTATGATTTGTTTACATATTTCAACAAACTAATATTACAAGTGCCCATGTTCATCATAATAACATATATAATGAAGTATCCAACTAAAAGAGAAACAATTAAAATCTATATGAAGATTTGAATCTTCATCACAATAAACCACAATAGCAACATAGTATTTATATTTTAATAAATCACCCAACATTATAGAGTGATATTCTTCACGATTAATAGTTGTATGAGAAAAAACTAAAATATATTTGAAGTGTGGTATTTTTATTAATTTTTTGAAAATAAATAATAAACCAAAATGCAATAATATCCTACTTAGTTTAATGAGAAAAGTTTTGCTATTTAATTACATCTAAGATTATTACAACAAAGTATTAGCACTTAAAATAAAATTTAGAATATAGAAGAATATAACACAAGATATACCCTGGGAAAACCCACGGAGGGGAAAAACCCAACAAGAAGAGAGTCTCAATGTATTATCAACAACAAATTGGTTACAATACACTTTAGAGATTAACTCCTCTTAGGAGATCTTCAAGCTTCAATATAGGAGACAATCCAACAACATAACTATTAGGTACCCAAGATAGGAATTTAATATTATAATATTGTACTTAGTATTATAATATTATAATAAATGTAATTATTCCAAATGTATGGATAAGTGGTAATGGTAGGTAGTTGAGCAATATATAATGTAGGTAAGAGGCTCATATTGGGATGGTAGAGAAGAATATTACATTGTTGGGATATCATAATGAGATATATTAAGGAGTGACTTCCTACCAATAAGGAGCATTGTACGATGTTGTCCTACCTTAAGGGTTTGAATTATAAATTAAAAACATTGGAGTAATTTGTATTAGCTTCATAAATTGTGTTGTGTGGGTTATTCATTGTTGCTATTTCTTTAATGTTTTTGCCAATTGTTAATAATTTTTGTGGATGGTAAAGGGGATTCATAACAAGTGGTATCAAAGCACTCTCTACGACCATGTTCCACTGCAAAATTTTTAGTTAGTTTATGGTCGTCTATTAGGACCCCATCCTAAAATTATTATGTACTCACTCCCTTTCTAATGTGGGGATCTAATCATAATGATATTATGTAATATTTTATAATAGTTTATGGTATGATAGGCACCTAGACAAGTGGGCCTGTTTAATTTCACTATTATAAAGAATGTAACTATTTATGCAGTAGAATATTCTAGCTTAGTGGTAACTTGCATGTGAGTCGACCCTTAAGTGTTAGGTTTAGGGTTATGGAGAGTCTTTACAAAGGTGATGGGCATAGGTATATGCATCTATTTTTACATATTGAATCAAAGTTTTATTTTAGAGGTTGCCCCCTTGAAGAGGCTCATGGTTTTGTATGATGATTATGTTGAGATTAATATAGATTGTTGCATTTCCATTTCGTATTGTAATATTTTATTCTTTCATGATTTTTGCTTTTATTACAATATTTATGTGGATGTATTATTTTGACTAGAAGGTTTCTAGAAAGTGGTGTCAGAGCCTTTCCAAGGCCATGTTCTGTTGTGACTGCAATAGTTCCTACCCTACCATTTCAAATTGTTAGGTATAAATTTTCCTTATTTTCATTTTTTGCTTATTATCCTTAAAAAAAATAATGGAGTCATTTTTCCCTTTATTATAGTGTAATAGGTTAAAATCCCTATGCTAGGGGTTTTAAAATATCACAAAAGAGTTTTCATTATTTGCTAAGCTAGATTGCCCATAAAGCATCTAGTGAAGTGAGGGGTGATCATACTCCAATACCTAGGCCTTAGACAACACCCATATATAGACTTGATCTCTCATGTATCCTTAGGATTAGGAGAAAATTTTAGCCATAGAAAGCTTTTCGAACATGTATCTATCCATAGTGCATCAAGCACAACACTCGATAAGATCACCCTCTTATACTATTAGAGACGTGGGTAGAGAGCTTAAGGGAATGCATAGAATCCTCCTTAAGTAGTGACTTGAAATATTGGTCTGAGAATTATCATTCATTTATATGGTATAACAGAGGGCTATGGATAGTGAACACATCTTAGCCTATAGTTACCCTAATTTTGTTGAATTTTAAACCTTAATGCAAAAAATCATACCACAAAAATTGAGCATACTGAAGAGACTACATTATCACATAATTGATTGTATTAATATATATAAAGAAAATTGTGGTGAAAGTAACAATAAAGATAGGATTTGCTAGGGAAATTGCTAGTAACAGTTGAATATAATTTTACCCAAGGCCATAGCTAGTAATAGTCAAGATAGAGTTTGACCATGTAGTTGTTAGTTATAGTCAAGAATCATAATAGTTAGGGTAATTTTCAGTAACCGTCAATACAAATTCTACCAAGAAAATCATAAAAAATAATGAGTTGTAAAGTCATACTAGGTAGTTGTTAGTAATAGACACTACAAAGCCTGCTAAGGAAGTTGTTGGACAAATAATAGCAAATAAGGTAATTGTTGAAAATGGATAAGAAAGTCAAATTTTTAGGTGAAAAAAGACTCTAGAAGAAAAATAGATGATTGTTGACTAAAAAATATTTAGGGTGCCAAAAAACATCATCTAGAGACCCAGTCCATTCTAATCATCTTTTTGAGGTGATCATTTTGATATATCATCCAAACACTTCTTTGGGACCATTACTAAGAATAGCAACTACCAAAATAGTATTTCTATTTTTAGTATCCATAGAAGGTCAAAAATCATAGCGTATGGCTACAGGCACTAGAGAAAAATAAAATGCACAAAAAATGGATAAAAAAAATGTTGCTTAAGTAACTCAATGGAGGAAGCTTTTGGGAAATCAATTAAGGGATGGTTTAAACTAGTTAAGGGATGAAATAAAAATTGTACATGACTCCATGGCCTATATGATAAGGGAATATAAGAAGACGGAGGAGGAAGTAAATGGAAAAATTATAGAATTGGAAGTTTGTTTAAGTAGTAACAACCACACATATGGTCAATTTTGGTTTCTTGATCATAAGGATGAAGGGCTAAGCAATTAGGAATAATAAGTACACAATAACAATGGATATAAGCAATTAGGAACAATAAGTACACAATAATAATGGATATAAGCAATTAGGAATGAAAAGTACATTATTTTTTTTGTAGAATTTCCAAATATTTATGGAAAGGATCCAAAGGGATGGTTGTGTCAAGTAGAACAATATTTTAGTCTTCATAACATCCCATAGTATATATGTCTCATAATGCATCTTTTAATATTGAATTAGATGCCCTACAATGGTATAAATGGCTTAGAAAAGCACACCCCAAGCTTACTTTTAATGAATTTGAGCAACTACTTACACAATTTTCCCTAGTGACTATGAATATTTTATAGAACGTATTTTTAAACTCAAACAAGTTTCAACTATTTAAGACTATCAAGCCAATCATACCAGTGGCTTGAGTCCCAAATTCTTCCAAAGATGTTTTGTGAGTGGTTTGAAGGATGACATTAAATCTGAAGTTAAAATATTTAGGCCACAAACATTAAAACAGACAATAGCATTGGCTAGTTTGATAAAATATAAATTTAAGGGTCAAGGACACACCTCCAAGTTTTCCCAATCTTGGCCATATTTTTTGTCCAAGCCAACATCAAATTCCTACCAACAAATATCCTACCATCAAACATTTACATGAGAAGATATGGACATGAGAAGAGCCCAAGGGCTATGTTATAATTGTGATGAGAAGTATTCCATAGGACATAAATGTATGTACTAAAAATTTTATTTACTTAATGTGGATGAGGCAACCACCACAAAATCTATAGAGGTGGAAGAGTATCATCATGAGAAGGAACACATAGAACAACCAGAATCCCTAGAAGAATGCTAACCATAAATTTTGATGCATACCTTAGCAACTATATCAACTCCTAGATCATGAAGGTAATAGGACACTTCAAAGAACAACGAGTAATAATTCTCATTGACTCCAAAAGCACACATAACTTTATTGATCCAAGAGTGGAAAATTTAGGGAATTGTTATATAAATAATTATAACTCCTTTGAAGTCATTTTATCAATGGAGAAAATTTATTTTGTAAAGGAAAGTGTTGAAATATCAAGGAAAAATAGGGGAGTATAATATTAAGTAGGATATGTTTGTTTTACCCGTGTTGGGAGCAAAGTGGCTGAGAACATTAGGCCCAATATTGTAGTATTTTTTTGAGCTATGGATGAAATTCAACCAAAAAATTGAGTACACCTAAAAAGGCTTGAAGGATGGGGCTAATCAACTTGTTTCACATCATAGGATGGAGACACTTTGGAAAAAGTCACCCCATGTATTTATGGATGAACTATTTGCTATACATGTTCTAAATGATGAGGACAAGGATCGTCAGTATTTGAGGAACCCAAAGGACTACCCTCTCATTATACTTATGACTATGCAATTCAACTTATTCTAGGTAGTCTTCCTCCAAATATTTTCCCTTATAGGTATCCATATGTCCAAAAATAAAAAAATTGAGAATATGGTATAGGAACTGCTTGTTGTAGGGGTTATTCATCCCAATATTAGTCCCTATTATTTCCCAACATTGCTGGTGTATAAAAAATATAGGTCTTGGTTTTTTGTGTGTGGATTTCATAGAACTCAATAAAATAACTATTGAATATAAATTTTCCATTCTAGTTATTGATGAGTTGTTAGATGAGTTGCATGGTGCCCAATTTTTCTCAAAATTGGATTTGTGGTTAGGATATCCTCAAATATGAATCAAGGAAGATGAAATTTTTAAAACTAATTTTGGTTATGGCATTTGGTCCAACCATGCACCATCCACTTTTTAGAGTTTGATGAATGCAATTTTTTGGCCC
This sequence comes from Wollemia nobilis, assembly GCA_028583015.1. Lineage (NCBI taxonomy): Eukaryota > Viridiplantae > Streptophyta > Pinopsida > Araucariales > Araucariaceae > Wollemia > Wollemia nobilis. Next base: position 1,005,946 of record JAQPPZ010017240.1, on the reverse strand, counting down.
TTCCTTCACAAATTTATTCTAGTATTCTTTGATGATATTCTAATTTATAGTCACACTTGGAAGGATAATCTCCTGCATTTGGATTAGACCTTGTAGCTTTTTTCTAAAAATAAGCTTTATGCCAAATAATCAAAGTGTTATGTTGGTCTACATAAAGTAGAGTATTTGGATCAAATTATCTCCAAAAATGATATAAAGTAGATCCTTAAATGATTCAGGTTGTGAAATAATGGTCAAAGCCTCAAACCCTCAAGGGATTTCAAGGATTTTTGGGACTCACTAGGCATTACCAAAAATTTGTGCAAAACTATAAAAAGATAACAACTCCTTTAATATCCATGTTGATAAAGAATCACTTTATTTGGTTAGAATGAGTAGAGCAAGCTTTCAAGGAATTAAAAAATATATGAAAACCACCCTAGTGTTATCAATGCTTAGCTTTTATAAAAATTTTGTAATTGAAAGTGATGCTTTTGGAAATAAAATTGAGGTAATTTTGATACAAGAAGGAAGACCATTGACTTTCACCAATAGAGCACTATTAGGAAAATATTGGGCAAATCCACTTATGAAAAGGAGATGCTAGCCATTTTACATGTTGTTAATCATTGGAAGCCATATCTCATTGGGCATCAGTTTTCAATCAAAACCGACCATCAAAGTCTTAAGTATTTCTTGGAGAAAAGGGTAGCCACACTCAAACAATAAAGGTGTGTATCTAAATTTTTGGGCTATGATTATGAAATCACACATAAAGAAGGAAATAAAAATGTAGTAGCCAATGCACTATCCTGATAGTATGAAGATCAAGGTATGTTAAATGCCATATCTACATCACTTACTGATGGGGAGCCAAACTTGCTCAATACCACTTGATGGATATCCAAACTTGCTCAAACCAATTCTCATTCAAAAACTTGGTAAGATTCCTCACAAACCCTCATTCTGTGGCTATATAGCAAAAAAAAACCCTAAAAACTAAAATGAGTCGGATGGGCCCAAAATTGGGGTGTGCATCCCTATTACAATAGACAAGCCAAAATAAATTTTCGAGTCCTAACTCTAAATACATTAGGAGATATTAACCTCCGAACAACTCAAAAAGCATAAAAAACTAGGTAAGTAATTTTAAAACCTAATTTCGGGGTACTAGATGATGGAATTTGGCCCCAAAAACTGAATTTTTTGGACAAATAGGACTCCAAGGAGTCGTATTTGTTTAGAACTCTCCCAACTAGCTCCTTGTCAAATTTCACGTCAATCGGAGCTACGGTTGAGAAGTTATGGCCCCGACAATTTTGTTGGATGCTCCTACATCAGACACCCGGGGTGGATTGAGAAGTGACCTTCACTTCTGTATTGTTAGAGGAAAACCTAGGTAGTCAACCTCTATTTTGGACAACCAAGTTGCATCTTCTACAGGTCTGCCCTTCCGCTTGACCAAATATTCTGAATCGCTCTGTTCTTGGTACTTCGCCTTCTCGAGTGTCTAGTATTTCCTCTATCTCATCTCGTGGTCGGAGTAGACGCTGGAATACTCCACAAATCTATACTTGGTGTCTCACTACTGCCTCCTTCATGGTATTCTGCTAAGTCTGAAATATTAAAAATAGGTGATATATTCAGCTCACTAGGCAGTTCCACTTCATAGGCATTTCTTGAATCTCTTTTACCTATGATCCTGCATGGTCCAAACCTCTTCATCTTCAGCTTGTTGTAGGTTTTTCTAGGAAACCTTTCCTTTCTAAAATGAACCATGACCTCATATCCCACTTGGAACTCCTTGAAACGCCTCTTCTGATCTATTTTGGCCTTGTACTGAGTATTCATCTTACTGATATGTTGTTGTACCTCTTCATGTAAACTCTTTATGTGCTCTACAAAATCTTCAGCCTTAGCACTACTCTTTTCTCCTTTACCCATCATTCTCAACTCAGAAGCATTCCTTGGGTTGTTCCCATACACAATTTGGAATGGTGATTTACCAATATACTTCGTTGATAGAATTGTTGTAAGCAAATTCCGCTCGTGGCAAAATCAAATCCCATCCCTTGGGAGTATCTCCTACCAGGCATCTTAGAATATTACCCAAACTTCTGTTCACCACCTCTCGTTTGTCCATCAGTCTATGGGTGGTATGCAGAACTAAACTTCAAATCCGTTTTTAGCTTCTTCCACAAAGTCCTCTAGAAATAACCCACAAATTTGGTATCTCTGTCAGATACTATACTCTTGGGTAGACCATGAAGGCGTACCACCTCCTTGAAAAACAAACCTACAACATGAACTGCATCACTCATTTTTTTACATGGAATAAAATGAGCCATCTTCGAAAACCTGTCAACCCCAAAAAAAATGGAGTCATTCCCTCATTGTGTCCTTGGTAGGCCAAGAAAAAAATCCATACCGATGTCCTCCCATGGTATCTCCGGTACAGGTAATGGCTGATACAATCTTGTATTCTGTCTCACTCCCTTAGCCATATGACACACTCTACAACCCTGCACAAATTTCTTCACATCCTGCTGTAACTGTGGCCAATGGTAGTTTTCACTAACAAGGGCAATGGTCTTATCTCGACCAAAATGTCCAACTAGTCCTCCACTATGCTTCTCCTTTATCAGATTCTCCCTCATTGAACTTCTAGGAATGCACAATTGGTTCCTTCTAAATAACATCCCATATTGGATTATAAAATCCAACCACTTAGTTCTATCCAAAGTAGTAGGAGACAAACATGCCTTCCAAGCCTCTACAAAATCTAGATCCTCTGGATACAAACTCTTGAGTTCTTCAAACCCAACGACTTCCACTTTCATCTCTATCAACAAATTTTACCTTCTACTCAAGGCATCTGCAACTCTATTAGACTTCCCACTCTTATGCTTCAAAACAAAGGTACAACTTTGTAGGAATTCAACCCACTTCAAATGTCTCTGATTCAGTTTTCCTTGACTATTAATACACTACAAAGCTTGATGATCAGTATATAAAACAAAATCTTTTGCTAACAAATAGTGTCTCCATTTCTTAAGAGCCTGAACTATAGCAAAAAATTCCTAATCATAAACAGAATATTTTTTCCTAGCATCATTTAACTTCTCACTAAAATATGCAACAGGTTTACCTTCCTGACTCAACACAGCTCCAATGGCACTGCCACTAGCATCACAATCAACCTAAAATACTTTATTAAAATTCAAAAGTACCAAAATGGGTTGTTCTGTCACCTTCTTTTTCAACATCTCAAAACTTGCACCTGCCTTTGCAGTCCACTTAAACTCCTTCTTATCCCCTCTCATGGTTTCTGTCAGGGGTGCACAAATACTGCTAAAGTTTCTAATGAACTTTCTGTAGAAACTTGCAAGACCATGGAATGATCTTACCTCTGTTATGTTCCTTGGAGTAGGCCACTCAATGATAGCCTTCACCTTATTTAGACCCTCATATGAGATGAAAAATCCCAGATACACCAACTCCTTCTTCATAAAACTACACTTCTTCAAATTAATCAGCAACTGCTCCTCCCTCAGCTTTTCAAAAACTATTCGAGCTTGCATCAAATGCTCTTCCAATGTCTTACTAAAAATTATAATATCATCTAGATAAACAATAACAAACTTCTCTAAGAATTCTCTCAACACCTCATTCATAAGCCTCATGAATGTACTAGGTGCATTGGTTAAACCAAACGACATAACCAACCACTCATACAAACCCTCTTTGGTTTTGAAGGCTGTCTTCCACTCATCACCCTCTCTGATGCAAATATGATGATACCCACTCTTTAAATAAATCTTTGTGAAGTATTTAGCTCCACTCAAATAGTCCATTATATCGTCCATTCTAGGTAATGGAAATCTATACTTAATGGTAATATTATTTATGGCTCTGGAATCAGTACACATTCTCCATTCTCCATCCTTCTTTGGTGCTAGTACTGTAGGTACTGCACAGGGACTCAAACTCTGTCTAATCAACCCCTTCCTCAACAACTATTGAACCTGTCTGTTCAACTCTTCACTCTCCATGGGAGACATTCTATGGGCTGCCTTATTGGGTAAACTAGCTCCTGGAATCAAATCAATTTGATGGCTAATATTTCTCACTCGGTGGCAAACCCTCGGGCACATTATCTCGACACAATATCAGGAAACTCTTCTAACAGATTTTCAACCTCTACTTGGAATATCCATACATTGTTCCTTCTTAATAGTAGGAATTAATGCATAACACATAGAATCCCTCTTCAAGCCATCCAAAAATTTTCTACCATCTACCAAACAGATTCTAGCACTACTGCATACCTTTTCATCCACTTCCTTCAATGGCTTCAACTTGTGACGCACTCCATATTTCATCGAAGAGTAAGTATTTGCATGCCCATCATGCACCACATGTCTGTCAAATTGCCATGGCCTCCCCAACAACAAATGGCAAGCATCCATAGGCAAAACATCACACAGAACCTCATCTTGATAATTTTCAATATGAAATTTAACTAAACACTGCTCACTGACTAATGCTCTATGATATTTTTGCAACCACGCAATCCAATATGGATACGGGTGCTTCCTCTTCTCCAATTTCAACTTAGCAACCATTTCTCCTAAAACTAAATTATATGTGCTACCATTATCTATGATAACATTACAGACCTTACCTGCACATTTACATCTTGTGCGAAATAAGCTCTTACTCTGATCCACATCTTTCCCTCCATTCATCAATGCTCTTCTTGTCATCAACACTTCTCCTCCTTCTGCTTCTTCAGAATGTTCTGATTCAACACCTTCATCTGCTATATCAGCTCTAGCATGACCCTCAGGTCTCTTATTATTCCTCTCTTGGTGTTGGGGACACTCATATGCCCGATGTCCCTCTTTCCCAAAATGAAAATAGGTTCCATGAAATACTCCTCTTCCATACCCATGTCCAGATCTACCTCTTCCTCTTTGGTAACCATTGTTCTAATCACGGGGGTGATAGGTATTCTCCTCTTTCTGATCTTGGTTATTAATTGTTTCACCACTCTTCTTCTGATCTTCATATTTTCCTGCATTGGTTCTTCCACCAGTTCTTCCACCACGACCCCTTCCTCTTTGTTTGCTTTCAAATCTTTTGTTCAGCTTCTCTTCAACCTTCAAGGCAAACTAATATGCATCCTCAATGGTGGTCATCCTGACCAAACTGAGTTCTTCTTGGATATTCATTCTTAACCCATTTATGTAATGAGCTATTTTCTCCTTATTAGCCTCTGAATTGCCAATTCTTATTGAGATCTTGTAAAACTCCTCTGTATATTCCTTGACATATTTGCTTGACTGTCTCAAACTCTACATTTTCCTCAACAGATCCAATTCGTAATCTACAGGAATAAACTACCTCTTCAACTTCTATACCATTCGATCCCATCTAGTAATCTTTTCCTTTCCTCTTCTATTTATTTCTAGCTACACTTCTTTCCACCATATGCTAGTATGGCCTTTCAAATTCATTTTTGCAAACTTGATCCAATCTGGATCTACAACCTCCTCATACTCAAAATACTCCTCCATATCATTGATCCAATCAATAAACTCCTCTAGATTGAGATTCCTAGAATACATGGAGACATAAAACTTTGGCCTCTTCTCGATCAGATATATGGCCCTAAATAATCTAGCTTCTGCAGGATCCATTGCTTCTTCTTCATCTGATGGATCATCAACCTCCCAAGCTTCATCTTCACTATGGTATTCTCTCCTTGGCTCAACTCCTCTTCAAAACTACTCTTGCAGGGCTTGCACTTGCCTCTGTAAAGCTCTAAAATCTCCTTTAGGTACCACATTTCTCCCACCAACATGGTTTCTTTGTGGAGGCATTCTTCCTCACTCTCTTCTCACAACCCTTCCATAGATCCTGGTGCAAACTGCCTCACTTTCGGTGATCTGCTCACACACTCAGGAAACCTAAGCTATGATACCACTTTATGGAGAGCCAAACTTGCTCAATACCACTTGATGGAGATCCAAACTTGCTCAAACCAATTATCTTTCAAAAACTTGGTAAGATTCCTCACAAACCCTCATTCTATGGCTATATAGCCAAAAAAAACCCTAAAAACTAAAATGAGTTGGATGGGGCCCAAAATTGGGGTGCGCATCCCTCTTACAATAGACAAGCCAAAAATAAAGTTTCCAGTCCTAACTCTAAATACATTAGGATATATTAACCTTCAAACAACTCAAAAAGCATAAAAAACTAGGTAAGTAATTTTAAAACCTAATTTTGGGGTACTAGATGATGGAATTTGGCCTCGAAAACTGAATTTTTTGGATAAATAAGACTCCAAGGAGTATTATTTATTTAGAACTCTCCCAAATAGCTCCCTATCAAATTTCACGTCAATCGGAGCTATAGTTGAGAAGTTATGGCCCCGACAATTTCGTTGGATGCTCTTGCATCACTTACTCAATGGATCAATCAACTTAGAAAAATTATCAAGGATTCTAGTTTGTAAAATTTTATCCATAAAATCCAAGTAGAGGTCAACTCATACCTTGGATACACTTGGGATGGTCAATACTTGAGATGTCATGAATGACTTATTATTCAGCAAGATTTATAAATCCAAGAATTTATCTTGCAAGAAATGCATGCATCACCCATGGGGGTATTCTAGGTTTCTAAAAACATATGAAAGGACAAAATATACCTTATTTTGAAAAGGAATTGTTGAGTGGTATTTTCACCCGATTGTGAAAACACACTCTCGATAGGATTTGGGTTCTAAATCCTCTCTTGCAAAGAAATTTAATAAACAATTTCTCCAAGGTTCCGCTATGTTAGCATTTTACATCTATGTATTAATAACCTCAAATAAAGATATTCAATAAAAATGCTTGGAACACCTCAGTGGTTGCAAGTAACTAAAAACAAGGGGCAATGTTGGTTTATTTTACTGTGAAACTGTAAATGATTGTTCTTTGAACCCGAATAAAGCAAATGTGATTTGGTCCCTATATGACCATGCTGTAACTTCAAAGTGGAAATTGATAAAATGCCATAAAACAGAACTCCTTCAATGAAATTGGAATTTTCATGAAGGGAATGTCATCATCGACTCATGAATGAAAAATAAAACTAAAAATGAAATTCTGGCCTTGAAATGGAAATTTTCTATTTTCAGATTTTGGAATTTTTAGTTTTTTATTTATTTTTTATTTTTTAATGCCTATAAAAATAAAGTGCAGGAAAAAAAATGAAAATAAAATGTGAAAGAAAAATAAAAAGTGCATTCAGTATGATGCTATCCTATTTTGACAAAACCAAAGCTAATGAGGTTTTCTGCATACAACCTAACCTATTGAACCTGCAAACTCGCACAATCCAGGTAAGTTAGGTGCTGGTTTCTGGGGTTTAAACTGTAATTTTCAGATTTAGACATTCGCATGAAGCAACCAAGAGAACTTGCATTAAACTTCACCTATAAGCCTAGAAATCTGAAAAGGGGAAAGATAAACATTCAATCCTGCATGCAAAAAATAACTCCTTATTTCTTGCCAATGAGGTGCAACTTTCTGAATTTTTTGTATTAAAAATTGGTCATTATACAACAAAATCTCTAGTTTCCCAAACCCAGTCTATGGAAGAAAACAACCTCAAAGCAGGCCCAGAATGGCCCTCTAGACTTCAGCACTGCATCTCTGCTTACAATAATTTCCTACCCAGTTCAATGTAAAGGAAATATCCATACAAAGTGGAAGAAAAACACCACAAAAGCAAGCCCAGAATGGCTTATTGCCTTTGGCTCTGCAACTCTGCCCACGATGGTTTTCTGACCGTTGTACCAAATCTGTGCCTCTGCTTTTATACTTTCTGGTGCGGTTCTCTACTTCGCTCCATGACGCTTCATTTCATTTCCTAAATTGCATCGTTTTGTGTTCCCGTCTCATCGTTGTCTTTGACTTTCTGTTCGATGTCTAAATGTTTGATCTTCTTTGTGAACTGTAACGCCTCTGTAGCCCTTACACTTTTATGCCACGTGTTCCGTGCTCTCTGCATGTTCCGTAACTACCCCCCTGTAAATCGTGATGCCTTTCATCTTTGTACCACTTGGCTATTTTCTGTCGTGAAATCGCGACATATTTTCATTTGGCATGTCTTGTTGCTTCAGGTCACGAAAACGCGACATGTCACGATATCGCAACAACTTTAGTGCCTTGCCCTGTTTGACTGGTTTGACCGCGATTTTGTGACATGTCACGATTTCATGACAATTTTCCATTCTGTCTCTCTCTCTCTTCTATGACCCACGATTTCACAACACATCGCGATATCGCGACATTTTCTCTTCATGATGCATTCTACTGCTCTTAGCCGCGAAAACATGACATGTCGCGAAATCGTGACAACTTTCCATTTCTAGCCGCGACGGAGCAACATGTCACGAAATCGTGACAACTTTTCATTTTCAGCCGTGACGGAGCAACATGTCACGAAATCATGACAACTTTTCATTTTTGGCCGTGACAAAGCAACATGTCGCGAAATTGTGATAACTTTTCATTTTCGACTGCGATGGAGCAACACGTCGCGATATCGTGACAACTTTTCATTTTCGATCGCGACGGAGCAACACGTCGCGAAATCGCAACAACTTTCATTTCTGAGCAGCGATAGAGCAAAACATCATGAAATCACGACAACTTTCATTTCTGAGCAGCAACAGAGCAACACGTCGCGAAATCGTGACAAGTTTCATTTTCAGCCGCGACGGAGCAACATGTCGCGATATCGCGACACTTTATTTTTCTTGCTATATTTTACTCTTCCTTTGATTTTTTAGCATCTGGGCCACTGTGGTCTTCTTTGAAAGCATGCAAAAAATGTGGGTCCCCAATTTTGGGGTGTGTTGTGGATCAGCCACAACAAATGGTGACTCTATTGTCAAATGCTCCTGAGCATTTTGGTGAGAACCCAACTTGAAATATAGAAGCTTAGATACAAGCGTCAGCACATAAAGGATAAACTAATACCGATAGATCAGAAATACATGAAACATCAGAATCATTAAGTATCAGCTCGGTGTGTGCAATGTGTTTTCATTCCCTATCGTTTGAAATTGATCAACATTCCATCGTCAGTTTTACATGAATGCATATGTGAGATTGTGAATGATTTGTGTAACCTAATAAATATGCTAAGATATTTTTCTTTTATAAAAGGCATAGTCCTTCTAGTATCATACACAAACATTCAAGATTATCAAACCCTCTTAGGATCAACTATATGTATAATTAATTGCTTTATTAGATCCCAAAGTTGGTTATGAGTCACTACTATCTTGAACCCATGTGCAAGTGTAAGTGAAATAAAAAATTTGGGGAATAGGATTCCCAACCTAAGCGAGATGGGAATTTAACCCTATCCTTACTATTCTGATTTGGAGTTCATTACCTCACTTTGAGCAAAATGATTTAACTAGTTATGGATGAAATGGTCAGGCTAGTCTATCCGTTTGAACAGTCAGTGGTCTTGTTTTAGACAAGACATGTTGCCATGCATGGGCATACTTAACCCCATAATCCATGATTTGGATTCATTCATTCTTTTCTTTTTTTTTTTTTTTTTCTTGGACCTTTGGGATGACTACCCATCCTTGCCAGGGACATGTAGTACGATCCCTCCAATCCAATATTAAGATGAAATGGAAAATATTATCTTTTATTTCTTGGATCTTGGGGATGACTACCCATCCTTTGCAGAGGACATGTAGTACGATCCTTCCAATCCAAGATTTATGATGAAATGGGAAAAATGGAAGCTTTGGGGAATCAGATTCTCAACCTAAGCGAGATGAGAATTATGTCCTATCCTTACTACTCCATGTAGGTCAAATCAGAGCTTTGGGGAATTGGATCCTCAACCTAAGTGAGATGAGGATTTAACCCTATCCTTACTACTCTGATTTTAGGCTTTAAGCATTATGGGAGTGGTAAAAACCATTGTTTTAAGGATAATGTTGCATGATAGGACATACATGAAATATTCTTTTCACCTCACCTTTTCTTCCAAGCATGGTTTTGATCATTTTGCCCAAGATATTCTTTAATATGTGTAGAACGTGCTTGGTTCAAGATAGTTTGGGCATCAGTTCCCAACCTTAGGATTTTTTATGTTTTATGTTATAGAATAACCTTAAGAGGATTCGACACCTTCTCAATGATTGCACATGAAATGAAAATGTAACTTGAGATGACATGTATATGCAATGTGGAATGTGACATGAGATGTGAATGCATTGCTTCTTTTGGAATATATCATCTACTTTACCATAATGTGCAAAACTGACAACTTCATGCATCACAAGATTCAAACGATATTATTTAAATGTTTGTGTTACTTGTGGAGCTTTCTACAACACAATTCCAATGTTTCATACTCCCCTGATCTAAAGCATAAACTAACATCTCAAAAACAACTTTTTCATCATTTTTTTTTTTTTAAAGACAAACCAAACATGTTAAATAAACACACAACTTTAAATCATGATTAAACTATCAATCCCAAAAATGAAACTTGAAAAACACAAACACAAAACAAAAACCAAAATCTATATACAAATGTACAATATGGTACAAGATGAAGCAAAGCTTGGACTATCACTTTCCCGGATCCCAAACATGATTAGAACATTTCAACAAAAATATAACATGATATGCATGCCAAATGTTGTGGGAATCCAACAAAAATAATATTAGACCAAACAATGCAACCCACTTCAACTTTCCTCTCTCACCCCACCAATTAAACTTAGTTCCATTAGTACTCTCATAGGTGAGCTTCAAATTTTCAAATTGATTAGACAATGATTGATATTCAATTTTTTCTTGTCTATTCTCTAAAACTTCCATTTTAAAACTCAATCCTTGATTTAGAATTAGGCTATCTTTTTCAGATATGCAATTTTGTAAGTAGGAGCCTATTTCTATAAATTTTAAAGCCTAATTATTTTCCAAATTTGTAGGCCAATCAAATTTGTGTAACAGTTTGCAAGCATCTAGGATATTTACTAAATTAGGATCATTAAAAGTTTTCACCCTAGATTCAATTAGTAATTGTTGATGAATTTGATTTAATAGTTCAAGTGCATCAACTTCTTTTTCATTCATTAAAATAGTGTTATCAAAGGTGTGATTGGAAATTATACCTTGTTTTTCATTCACCTTTAATGACATTTCACCATAAACATCATTCAAATTCAAAATATGGTCATGCAAATTTTCACCTAAATTTTGGATGCTTGAACACAAAAGGTTAGATTCTACCCTTTGAACATCTTTATTTACCAAAATTTGATGGGGATTTGTAATTCTCTCTTTTACCTCATGGTCTTCACACTCTTCATTGATTACTTGTTCATCAAACATACCAAAATTAGGCACCCAATTGACAACATGCCCATCCTTTTCAACCCTCAAATGTTTTTGGTCAAAGTGTATGTCCCATGACTCATCTTGATGATCCTTCATTTGAGTTGCTTCCAATTTATCAATCTCTTTGTCATTTGGTTCTAATTCTTTGTTCACTATCCATGGTATCTCTTCATGTGAGGCAGAAGTTTCAACATCCTGCATATCAAGCGAAATATGAGTTTCATCTATAGGGATGTGAGAAAAGAATGCATTATCATATCTCCCCCAACCATTGTGAAAATTGTCATCCAAATCCATGGCATGAAATTCCATGATATTTGTGACATGATCTTTTGATTCATTCATCAATTCATTTTCTTCTTTGTCCTTGGCAATAGAATCATTATAATCTTTCAAAATTTGATGAGACTTGAAACCCTCTTCCAAAACATCCTCAAATTGTACAGGAGTCGTAATATCTTCCTTTGAGTAGGCGATTATGTCATCCTGCATATCAATTGGCACACAAGTTTCATTAGCAGTTTTGGAGTGAGTGTAGTCTTCCCACTTCTTCCAAGCATTGTAATAATCATCTTCCAAAATCAAGTGGTGATGCCTATTTCTTCAAAATCTTCCAATTCATCAATGTGTTTCTCATCAAATTCATCTTCACCTTCCTTAGATGGTTCAATTATTTCCAAAAGTGGGTTATTTCTTGAATTCAAATTTATAAGGCTATCATCGTCCAAATTAGTAACCCATGATTCAATTTTATCATAATTTGGAGGGTGAAGAATTTCTTGATTGTTAATTTTACACATCTCATCAATAGTATCTTCCAAGAACAAGTGGTGAAATTCTATCATATCTTCAAATTTATTTATTGATTTTCTTTCCATTTCACTTTCAACCACTTCATTCAATTCTATGGTGGGTTCCGTCCTATCACATATATCAAACATTGTTGAATTTAGAACCCCTTCATCCGGATAATCGTGTATCTCTATGAATGAGATCATTTATGCATAATCCTCACTAGCGAATGTTGGCTTAGCAATTTGCACCTCCTCGTGGACTACATCTAAGGTGGTTGTAAAATTTGGATATTCAAATTCATCCCCTTGATCATTTACCTTAGATATCATTGGAGTGGAGGGTGCTATATTTGATGGTTGGTGTAGGTTGGCATCAATATCTTTAGAAGGACAATCTCTCATGTGAACCTGTTGTGCCTTTTCTTCTTCAAGACCTTGTCGTTCCATCTCTTCTAAGACCTCATGGATTTTCTCTAGAGACAAACCACTCAGTTTTTCCTCAATGAGTGAAGCAAGTGTGGGGTGTATGGCTCCTAGGTATACTTCCATGGCTTCCTCTTCTAATGTGTTAAAATTTTCCCACATTTGGGAGTGCAACTCATGAAATATTCTATTGAATTGACTCAAGGATTCATTAGGCTCTTTACATATGGAGGTAAACTGATTTTTCAAGATTTCTAAGTCAACCTGATTACCAAAATGGTAAAGATAGGCTGCTTCTAGTTGTATCCAAGAAGTCCTAACCTCCATGGGTAGTTGGCTGTACCAAAAGAATGGTTTATCATCCAAAATATATGCAAATAACTTACAAGCCACCTCCTCATAGAAAATATGGAATTGACATAATGTATCCTTGTAGACATGTAGTTTTTGCAAGTATCCTAGTGGCACTCTTGATTAAAACACCGTAAAAAATCCAATAACATTGTAGGAATTTGATAGGGTACCACAGGTATAGACAAACCCTTATAATGATCCTCCATTATTAATACCATTCTTTCTCTTAGAGACACTATTTCAGCTTTCAGGGATACCATTTGCTCCTCAAGTGTTGCCATTAGTGAAACTTGAAATGTAATTTTAGAACCAAATCTGTTGAATATTCAACCTGCAATGTATAAAAAATCAAGTTAGCATCAACTAAGATATGTATTCATTAAAATCAAATGAAAAGTAATTGCATGAAAACAACACTTTGTTAGTCAAAACCAAAATTTTCAAAATTAAATCAAATCACATTGTTTATGTATGAACAATCAAAAAAATATACAACATACCTGAATTGCTTAAAATAGAATAAAGTAAACCAATTCAGGCCATCCTTTTAACAATCTGCCGAGTGTTAGAGTAAATATAACAATTAACAGGGCATGAAATATTCAAAATTTAAATCCCTGTAGCACTTAAATCATCGTGAAATAAACCAGTTCAGGTCCTCCTTTTAACGCCAATCTGTTGAGTGGTGTTTAGAGGAGGCCGAAGATGCTAATAAAATGGACTTAAAATATTTAGCAATGTAAAGCTCTTAAACAATTATAAACCTGTAGCATCTAAAATCACGATAAAATAAACCTTTTCATGCCCTCCTTCTAGCGCCAATCTGTTGAGTGGTGTTAGAAGACTTAAAGATAACAATCAGTAGGGCATGAAATATACAAAAACTTTAAATTTCACTAAAATAAACCCATCCAGCCCTCCTTCTAGTGCCAATCTATTGAGTGGTATTTTCACCCGATTGTGAAAACACACTCTCCGATAGGATTTGGGTTCTAAATCCTCTCTTGCAAAGAAATTTAATAATCAATTTCTCCAAGGTTCCGCTATGTTAGCATTTTGCATCTGTATATTAATAACCTCAAATAAAGATATTCAATAAAAATGCTTGGAACACCTCAGTGGTTGCAAGTAACTGAAAACAAGGGGCAATGTTGGTTTATTTTACTGTGAAATTGTAAATGATTGTTCTTTGAACCCAAATAAAGCAAATGTGATTTGGTCCCTATATGACCATGCTGTAACTTCAAAGTGGAAATTGATAAAATGTCATAAAACAAAACTCCTTCAATGAAATTGGAATTTTCATGAAGGGAATGTCATCATCGGCTCATGAATGAAAAATAAAACTAAAAATGAAATTCTGGCCTTGAAATGGAAATTTTCTATTTTTAGATTTTGGAATTTTTAGTTATTTATTTATTTTTTATTTTTTAATGCCTGTAAAAATAAAGTGCAGAAAAAAAAATGAAAATAAAATGTGAAAGAAAAATAAAAAGTGCATTCAGTATGATGCTATCCTATTTTGACAAAACCGAAGCTAATGAGGTTTTCTGCATACAACCTAACCTATTGAACTCTGCAAACTCGCACAATCCGAGGTAAGTTAGGTGCTTGGTTTACGGGGTTTAAACTGTAATTTTCAGATTTAGACATTCGCATGAAGCAACCAAGAGAACTTGCATTAAACTTCACCTATAAGCCTAGAAATCTAAAAAGGGGAAAGATAAACATTAAATCCTGCATGCAAAAAATAACTCCTTCTTTCTTGCCAATGAGGTGGAACTTTCTGAATTTTCTGTATTAAAAATTGGTCATTATACAACAACAGAATCTCTGGTTTCCCAAACCCAGTCTATGGAAGAAAACAACCTCAAAGTAGGCCCAGAATGGCCCTCTAGCATTCAACACTGCAACTCTACTTATAGCAATTTCCTACCCAGTCCAATGTAAAGGAAATATCCATACAAAGTGGAAGAAAAACATCACAAAAGCAGGCCCAGAATGGCTTATTGCCTTTGGCTCTGCAACTCTGCCCATGGTGGTTTTTCGACCGTTGTACCAAATCTGTGCCTCTGCTTTTATACTTTTTGGTGCGGTTCTCTGCTTTGCTCCGTGACGCTTCGTTTCATTTCCTAGATTGCATCGTTTTGTGTTCCCGTCTCATCGTTGTCTTTTTTGTTCGATGTCTAAATGTTTGATCTTCTCTATGAACTATAACACCTCTGTAGCCCTTAAACTTTTATGCCACGTGTTCCGTGCTCTCTGCATGTTCTGTAACTGCCCCCCTATAAATCACGACGCCTTTCATCTTTGTACCACTTGGCTACTTTCTGTCATGAAATCGCGACATCTTTTCATTTGGCATGTCTTGCTGCTTCAGGTCACGAAAACGCGACATGTCGTGATATCGCGACAACTTTAGTGCCTTGCCCTATTTGACTGGTTTGACCGTGATTTTGTGACATGTCACGATTTCGCGACAATTTTCCATTCTGTCTTTCTCTCTCTTCTATGACCCACGATTTCACAACATGTCGCGATATCATGAAATTTTCTCTTCATGATGCATTCTGCTGCTCTTAGCCGTGAAAACGTGACATGTCGCGAAATCATGACAACTTTCCATTTCTAGCCGCGACGGAGCAACATGTCGCGAAATCGTGACAACTTTTCATTTTCGGCCGCGACGGAGCAACATGTCGTGAAATCATGACAACTTTTCATTTTCGGTCGCGACGGAGCAACATGTCACGAAATCATGACAACTTTTCATTTTCTGCCATGACGGAGCAACACGTCGCAATATCGTGACAACTTTTCATTTTCGGTCACGACGGAGCAACACGTCGTGAAATCGTGACAACTTTCATTTCTGAGCAGCGACAGAGCAACACGTCTTGAAATCGTGACAACTTTCATTTCTGAGCAGAGACAGAGCAACACGTCATGAAATCACAACTTTCATTTCTGAGCAGCGACAGAGCAACACATCACGAAATCACGACAACTTTCATTTTCGGTCGCGAAGGAGCAACATGTCGCGATATCGCGACACTTTCTTTTTCTTGCTATATTTTGCTCTTCCTTTGATTTTTTTAGCATCTGGGCCACTGTGGTATTTTTGAAAGCATGCAAAAAAGGTGGGTCCCCAATTTTGGGGTGTGTTGTGGATCAGCCACAACAGGAATGAAAGATGATATTCGAGTTTTTGTAGCTAAATGTAATAGGTGCCAAAGGATGAAAGGAAAATTTATGTGCTTTCTAGGAACCCTTCAATACCTATTGATTTTAAAATAGGCATGTACATATATTTCTATGGATTTCATTGAAGGGATACCCAAATAAAGAGGAAAATTAGTCATTCTAGTGGTAATGGATCATCACAAAGTAGCTTATTTTTGTTTCTTATCCAATTCATACATTGCCTCCACAGTTTCTCAAATATTTTTAGACTCCATATTTCACCTTCATGGAATGCCCAAATATATTGTGTCATATAGGGTTCCTATTTTTATCCACCATTTTTGGTAGAAACTATTTAAATTGTAGGACACTCAACTCAAAATGAGTTTGACCTATCACCCTCAAACTGATGGCTAAACAAAAATTGTTAACAAGTGCTTAGAAACATACCTCCGTTACTTTGCATCAGAATATCTTACACAATGGGCTAAATGACTCCCTTTGGTAGAATGGTGGTATAATACTTCATATCATGCCACTACTAAGGTTAAACCCTTTGAAATAGTCTATGTTCTTCTCAATCAACACCCTCCGCATACATTCAAGAAGATCCAAGATTCAAGTTATCGATTCCACTCTCACGTAGCATGTCGCTATCCTCTAAAAACTTAAGGCAAATATTGAATTAGCCCAAAATCCTATGCATCAACAAATTAATAAACATCATTTTGAGTACAACATTGAAGTGGGGGTATGGTCTTTCGCTACTTGTAACCCTAAAAAAAATCATCACTCTAGCTCCATGAATGTAAAAAACTTATAGCCAAATACTATAGTCCCTACCAAGTGTTATAATGGATTGGTTTAACAACCTATACATTGGCCCTTTTAGCCACTTCTAGGATCCATCTAGTCTTTCATGTCTCCTCCTTTAAGAAGGTTTTTGGAAAAAAGGTACAAGTTCAATATATATTACCAAAGCTAGATGAAGAAGGATCCATAATTCTCAAGCCTAAATGAATTTTGGATCAGAGATAATGCACCCTTTGCAACCATGCCATGAATAAGGTTCTTGTTTAATGGTAAGGATTACAACCTAAAAAGATTCCACATGGAAGTCCCTCCACCAACTACAACAATTTTTTTTTTATCTCCGACTTTGAGGACCCCATCCTAACATTATTATGTAATCACCTCCTTTCTAACATGGGGATACTATCCTAATTATATTATGTAACGTTTTATAATAGGTTGTGGCATGAGGGGCACCTAGACAAGTGGATCCATTTAATGTAACCGTTTGTATGGTATAATATTCTAGCTTGGGTGGAAACATGCATGTGAGATGATCCTTGAGCATTAGATTTAGGGTTATGAAGAGTCTAAAAAATGCAAGAGGTATATATGGATGCATCTATTTTTCATATTGATTCAAAGTTTTATTATGGAGGTTGCCCCCTTGAAGAGGCCCATCATTTTTTATTGTGATTCTGTTGAGATTAATATAGATTGTTGCATTTCCATTTTGTATTGCAAAGTTTTGTTCTTTTATGATTTACTAATTTTATTGCAATTTTATGTGGATGTGCTTATTTTAACTAGGTTTCTAACACTGTCTATTCACTATGAGCACTTTTTAGGTTCATGTTCTGCTACAAAAATTTTAGCTATCTATTCACTATTCAATTCCAAATTTTAGTGCTTAATAACTACCTAAATTAGGCTAATAACCTCTTAGAGTATTGGATGTAAGTCTTGAGTGCTTAACTAGGGGAAGTACTTGGGCTAATACTATACCTAAAAATAATTCTAAGAAGTATCCTAGGAACCTTGGAGTAACTAATTTGAGTGTGTCACCAGTGAAAAGGGTCAACGGTCCCACACATTGTTAATAGTATTAGTACCATGAGAGAGTATACAAAGAGTCATCACTTGAAGGTAAAACTATGGTTGGTTTCTTAGAAATTATTCCCTAGTGGAGATATTATTAGTAATTAGAGAGCAATACTCATTTAGATAGCCTTTATGGCCAATGAGATTTACCTTAACCCACTAGGAAGCCAAATTCTAGGTCCTAGTTCATTGCTAGGATTTCCACAAAAGTGCCATACAACCATCAACAATAGTTTGTGTATAGTTTTCATAGTTTGCAATAGTTCTATAGCTTAAAAAGAGTAGACAATTGCAAGTTAATGTAGAAAATACCTTATTTGTAGTTGGTAGCAATTTGCAAAAAAATAGAAGCCTGCAAAGCAAGCCTATCATGACCCTCCCTTGGCAAACTTATTTATATGATAGACATAAGAACTGATATGTTACCTTATTGATGGATGTTTGAATATTTCATGTTTAGTTTCTTTGTATATGTATGTATATTTTAAGGAAGAATATGATGTTGATAATGGATTTGCACGCTTGCAGGATCAAATTTTCTTGTGGTTTGAAGAAAGAATTAAACATCGAGAATGGGATGCCATAAGAAAATGAAATGATGTGATGATTTATTCATAAAAATGACTCAGATCAACATGGATGAATGATATTTTCATGTAGTTGCATATCATGATCTGCATGAGGAAAATATATCAAGTTTTGGGTGAAACTTGTTTGTTGCTTGATAATATTCCTTTAGATGAGATTGTGTTTGATATAAAGTGATTCATTGCAAAGAAGAGTCAATGCTTGCTTTTATTGTTTCTGTTCTAAAAAAAATATAGAAAAGAATAGAATTTATAAGAGAGTTATCTTTTATTTGACATTATTGGTTTAGCATTTAAAAGGAAGGTTTAATTAGGCTTGCTTGAATTCAATTCAGAGTAAGAATTCATATTATTATTTTTATTAATGATTCTTGTTTCTTCCATTTACCTTAGAAAAGAAAAGTACATCCTTGAAGGAAAGGCTTGTTGTATGGAAATCTAATGATCCCATGTTTGATTATTTGAAATACAACTTAGCTTTATGAGGAGTTTGATGCTATGCTTGCAATAAAAAAATATATATTTAAGTCTCTTACTAAGACTAAGGTGAGGACTTTTGAATATGCAATAACATTACCTTATGGTTGGAGATGCTCCATCATGCTTCGAATGGGGAAGATGTACATTGTGGAAGTTAGGGATACCACACAACTCATAATCATACCCCTATCGAATCAAATCATATGGGAAAATGAAAAAAATATGGTACCTTTTCTTGGGAGAAGGGTGCAATGAATAGCACAAGATAGAGGGAGACGTTAATGAAGCTAGGTAATCATAAGCTATCTGGTTACTTGAAAATTGTATTGTAGTCTCACTATGATTTCTAGGTAGACTCCAAGAACTTGTTTCATGGGTTTGGCTTGAAGTATTGCTCTTTTCTTTAAATCCCGATTTATATTTATGTATATCATTGGTTGTATATTTTGGTTTGGTTTGTAAACCATTCATCTGATAAAAAAAGAGAAGGGATTATGACTGGTTCCCACATTATTTAGCTTATTGTGTGTTCAATATGTTGAATGGTTTGGATACATGCTCTTTCATCAGGAATACATCTTGGAGTAATTTCTCCATAACCCTCTTGATTTTTTATCTTTGGGAATCCATGATTTAACGTACTTCTCTCCTAAAAGTGAATTGAAAGGGGTAGAATACTACAAAGTTTATGGCTTTTGTGTGTAACTGGATGATAATATTGAAAACTTTAGGAATAATATTACTCGGTTTGATTGTCATTATATTTATTGTAAAATCCTTCTTGCTATATTTATTATCGAGGGGATGGCTATAGTTGTTTTATACTGAAGCTTGTCATTGCTGCATTGAGAACAAAATGCAGTGAGCTTACTTTTCTTTACAATGAATGTTTAAAGTGTTGTTATCCATTTTATATTATTTTCCTTAGAAGTGAATACAATAAACACAGTCCATTTTCTATTGTATGGAGAATGTAGGCATAGGTGGTCTTGTGTTACTAGTTTAACTTAAAATGTACTTCCATTCAGATTGACATTGGGTTCTTGATTGACATCGTAGACAAAGCATGAAGCTCAAGAAAGAGCTTGTGAACGTCTGAATGGGGTAATAGCAACCTATACATTCACTGTAACCATTAATAAGTCTTTCTTATTGCTTGGTTTCTTCATTTTGAGATTTCACTCTGGTGAAAAAGGGATTGGAACGTTCCCTATGTTTTAATCAAATCTTGAGGAGATAAACTATACAGGGTGTAATGCAGAAGGTCCTTTTAGAATAAAGTGACTTCCATAATAGTTAATATAACTCCTATTTTGCATGATTAAATAATATTACATATAATCATTGAGGATTGTAGTTGTCTTACCATCATAAAATGTCCTTGAGTCTTTAAGATGTGCTTTCCTTATAGATGAAGTAAGAGAAGAGCCTTACAAAAATTGTAATAGAGCATCATGAATACTTTCCTTATGAAAAGTGAGCTTCTAAGGAGGTTTTCTTTGGGAGGTTACCCCTAAGGAGCCTAGAAAATTATCTGGTGCTTTAGTGATCAACGAATCTAAAGGCTGAAGGAGCATGGAAGGTTGGAGGCTAAAGGAGCATGGAAGGCTAGAGGCTAAAGGAGCATGGAATGTTGGAGGCTAAAAGAGCATGGAATGCTGGAGGCTAAAGGAGCGTGGAAGGCTAAATTATGAGTTGATCTTTGAAGTATCAAGGCTAAAGGAGTATGGAAGACTATGTTGTCTAAAGGAGTGTGGAAGGTTAGGTTAGTTGAAGGAGCTACAATGAAAGGCTAGGATGTTGGATGGAAGGCTGGGATGGCTAAAGGAACGTAGAAGGCTAATAAGGTTGAAGGAGTGTGGAAGGCTGGGATGATTGAAGGAGCTACAAAAAAAGGCTAGGATGTTGAGTGGAAGGCTAGGAAGGCTAAAGGAGCATGGAAGGTTGCTTACAATGAGAAAAACAAAATTGCAAAGTGCGAAGGATTAGGGTTTTTTCTTGAAAAATATCTCATTTTTTAGGAGCCATATCTTCACAAAGATTTATCTGATTTAGTCAATTATTGGACCAACTTGTGCATAATTTGAATAGCTTTAAAATGAGTGGTCATATACAAAAATCCAAGCAATATTGAGGGAGATACGACCCTATGAAATAAACCATTCAAAACAAGGGTAGTGACGATTTTTCAAGTCGCAAAAAATGAAATTGCAAAGTGCGAAGGATTAGGGTTTTTCTTGAAAAATGTCTCATATTTTAGGATCCATATATTTTCAAAGAGTTATCTGATTCAGATGATTCTTGGACCAACTTGTATAGAATTTGAATAACTTTAAAATAAGTGGTCATATGCAAAAATTTGAGTAATATTGAGGGAGATACGACCCCATGAAGTCAACCATTCGAAACAAGAGAAGTGATGATTTTTCAAGTCATGAAAAATCAAATTGTAAATATTTTCCAACTAGGGTTCGAATAATGGAAAGGGCAATGAAGGGCTATGAATTCAGTGAGGAAGAAAACAAGCAATTCAGATTTGGTAAAGTGAACTATGATAGTGTGATGTTTTGAAAATATTACTCTACGAAGATGCAAGGAATAAATAGTAGAGATGAAGTTTTGGCATTGTAAAGGCTGCTATAGGAAAATATCAAGAAAGATGCTAAATTTTGAAGTAATTTTATTCATATAGAAATTTGAAAAGATCTAGAAAATGAAAATCAATAATTCAAACATTTTATGTAAAATAATATAGGTTTCTAGCTATAACATCTCAATTGAGATGAGAAGTGTATCTATTTGTAAAATCTCAAGCTCTAAATAAGAGAGATGTAATTTATCAAGGGTCGAGGACCAGAGTTCCATACCTTATTATCCAAAAAAAAAAAAATTCCTTATGAAAATGATTGTTATAAGATTGTGTTCTTCCAAAGGTTTTCTTGTGTGATTTAATTTAAATAAACGTAAGTGGATGTCATTTTCCAGATCTTTTGTGAAGGGATTATGGGGTCCTGTAAAGATTAAAATATGCTTGTGTTTCTTTTAAAGAGTTTGTGAGGTGCAGAGCCCACTATTTATGAAGGAAATGAAGAACATGTGCTTATACTGAGAGGGGGGTGAACAATATAAGATAAAACATTTTTCTTTTCAATCCAAATGATAACATCAACAATATTAAAGTAGTAAACATCACACAAAGCATCACACATATGAGAGACATGATTTAATGTGGTTCACCCAATGTGGGCTACTCGACAGATAAAATATTCCTTATAAAATTTTCTCAAATAAATTCTCTTGGGAATCCTTTCCCTATTACAATGTTTATGGACCCCTGCCCAAAGGAGATACCGATCCCCTAATCAAGTTTGTGGATCTTTATCGATAGGAGAACTCCTTTCTCCTCTACTTTGGTTGGTGATCTTATAGAAGAACTATTGCCTCCACTACACTATCTGATGGATCTCTATCCACTGAAGACTCATGTCCCCACTCAGAAGGCCTATCCTCACTGCCTTGGCTAATGGATCTCTATCCACTGGAGACTATTGTCCTCTATACTCTGCCACCTCCAAAGATCTATCTCAAATCTGCACTAAACACAGTCCTTCGATCTAGCACAAATCTGCTCAATATCTATCTCTGGTATGGTACAAACCTATCCTCAAATATGCACTAAATTCTATCCTCAAATCTATATTGTAAGCTTCCACAAAAGCTCACACCAATCCGCCCATAATTCTTCTCAAAGACTTACCTTAAATCTGCTCACCAATCTCTGTCCTCAAATATGTATTGTAAGATTCTACAAAATTTCACATCTATCTATCCACAAGTATTCTCAAAGACTTACCTCAAAATTGCTCAACAAGTCCTCACTAGAACTTGTCCAATCTCATTGAAACATATAGAGAATTGTTTTAAACTTAATATGCTTCACACAATAATGCTCAATCACTTTCAATCTCATTTTTTACCATAGAAACATATAGAGAATTTTTAGAGACTCAATATGCTTCACATTCACAAACACTCAACCTCTTTCTTAAATCAATTCAAAATATGGAATAATTTGTTTCACAAAACTTGAACTATCACTTCAACATATCCACTTGAATAGGCTCAACCAACTCTACTCAACCAATCACTCAATAAATTAATCCTTGCTTACAAACCCTAGTCCAAGCATATGAACACTCACTCACTTATTTCCAACAATGCTTATCAAAAAATTTCACATAACAATGATACTCATGATCTTTGCAAACCCTAGTTCAAGTTCTTCACTCAACCAATCACTTCAACAACAATGCTTATCAAGCCAAGTTTATATAATTCACTTCTATTTCAGAAAACCATCAACTCAACAAGAAAAACCTTAACCAAATCCTTTTCACTCCAACTTAGCATTCACAACATCCAAAAATCAATTACTAGGAAGATGTGCCCATACCTTTTTGTT
Organism: Wollemia nobilis; assembly: GCA_028583015.1. Lineage (NCBI taxonomy): Eukaryota > Viridiplantae > Streptophyta > Pinopsida > Araucariales > Araucariaceae > Wollemia > Wollemia nobilis. The sequence continues at coordinate 982,350 of JAQPPZ010017240.1, read as the reverse complement.
TGATGTAGAAGTGCCCTTCAAAACCTGTCTCAATCACAATTTCTTCTTTGCTAATTTCAATAGTTAGATGACAAGATATCACACTAACACTCTCTCAAAATATTTCCCAATTACAAAAATAATAAAACTCAATTACACCTTATTACTCCTTTGAAATAAGCATTCACCAACACACATTCATAAAACCATTATCTCTTGCATACACCTTATTATTCCAACTTTATAACTCAAACATTCCAAAATAAAATAAAATATTTAATCTTTAAAACCCTTATATCTCCCTCAGAAACCTTAGCCAATATTTATTTATCACACACCAAGCACCTCCGAAATTACACAACCTTAGCACAAAATACACAACACATACCTTGTAAGCAAAAATATCATCGTGGGTTTCGAACGCATGACCACTCCTCTGTTAAGTGTCTTACCAAGGCACTAGCCCACCACGTGGGCTAGGTGCTCCCACGGGGAAGGGAAGGCACAAGCCTCCATTTATCCCTTTGTTCGGCGCCGCTTAAAAAACAAAAGCCTCTCACTACCTTGCAAAATAAACACGATGGGATTTGAACCCTGCACGCCTTGCCTACCACACGAATTAGCTCGTCCACCATTGCCACCTATGCTACACAACGTTGTGCATGATATAAGGCACTTAGCTCCTATTTGTTCACCGTCTACCACTGAAAACCCTTCAAAAAACATGAAAACTCTTAACCTCCTTGCGCATTACACTTTAGGCTTTAGGGAAATTTGATCGATTGCATTAGGGATGTAAGGCAAAGGTTTTTGCCATTATTTATACACGATGCCTCTTGTGCCATAAACGTTGGCGCTTGAATTGAATATGAAATTCGATTTTTATTTTAACCCTATAACCCTCTTTAGGGTTATTTAAATTAATATAAATTAATTTATAATTAAATTAAAAATTAAATTATAATTAACTTAAGTAACTTTTGAAAGTTAATTAAATTAATTAATAAATTAATTTATAATAAAATTATATTAATTAATTTCTAATTAATTTAAATTTCCTTTTTAATATTATAATAAAATATTATAATATTATTTTCTTGGGCCTCTTCTTTGCACTTTGAACCACATCTGACTACCTGAAATCAGATCTAACCAACTGGAAGCAAACTCTACTGATTGCGGAACTACTTCTCCTTGCACTGCTTACTGAAATTGACTTTTGACATCAATGACCACTCACTCTTGACATCAATGACAACACATCTACTCAAAATGTCCAACGGTAAAAGGTGTGGTTTCCTTTGGAATTATAACCCTTTTATTAAGTAGAGAGCATGCTTATAATTGTGGTTTATTAAAGAACATAATGGAACATGTTTTGGTTTACTTTGTTTTATTGCTTGCAATGAAAATAAAAGAAATGCATTTAGGAATGCACACTCATGCTAGAAGTCATTTTTGATCCCTTATCTTATCTTCTTCTCGGTTGGTTAAAAGAATCCAAAGATGGTCGGGTTTGCGAGACACATGAGCTGGAGTTACAAGAATTTTTTTTTGCCAAAATTTTAGTCCATGTCTGGAATGGACTTTGTAAAAATTGAATATAGGATACTTGGGATGTATCCTTTGTATTAAACATTGTTATTTAGTTCTCTTGTAAATAGAGAGATATTCTAAAAATATACATATATCTAGTTGTTTATTTCCATGTTGAAAATATAACAATGTTGATCATTTAAATATGAGCCAACAAGGTGGTTTATTATGATTAAAATGGAATTAATGCTATGGTTTTATACTTTTATTATAGGCAATAAAATTGGAGAAAGTGGTCTTTTACATTGGTTACGTATGAAAAATGTTGTAACACCAATGGGATATAATATTAATGATGAGTTGTTAGGACAAATGGATTATGGTGAATAATTATTGCAGTTATTCTATTAAATATTTGTATGAGAGTAGATCTTAAATATGCTAAATGGGTTTATGATGGTTTGTTTACTATGAAACCTAAAGTTGAACAAGATAGATAAGGCTCGTAATCTAGGAGGGATTTCAATACTTATGGTTTCTTTGGATTGGAATAAAATTCTAGGTAAGGATTGAACCTAGACTTCCTTATAGAATAAACTTATGTATACATTGTCCTAAAGTAGAATTTAGTTACATAATTCTTTAGAGGACATACAATGAGCACTTCTCAGTGATGGATCACTTAAAGGGATTTACATTAGTATAGGTTACTACTTAAAGGAAGTCGAGGAAGATCTAACAAATGAATGTCTTGTTTGGAATAATTCATTTCATGAAAAATCCTAGTAGAGAGGAAAAGAGTTTTAATGAACTCTTATCCATAGAAAAAGATCAAAGTGAGACCTAGTGACAAAAGGGATAGTTCATCATGGATATGGAAGGGATAGTCTGATTCCAATGTGCTCAATACACCTACATAGACAGAATTATGTATGGTGTAGAGATTGGTGCACCCCTTTCAATGGACTAAAAGGGAAAGCTAGCTCATTTGAAGAATGAGATTGATGGATTGATTTTGCATTACACCTTGTACCATACATAGATAGACTTATGTATGTTGTAGGGATGGGTATACCCTATGATGGGTCTAAAGGGATAATTTGACTTACCATAGAAATATAATGATCAACTTAGTTAAGGTTCAGTATGGTTTAAACTGAACCATAGGTAAAAGTTCTTGTTAAGCAGGACTTGACCAAACCTTATCTTATAAAGGGGGAGCTTTCAAGAAAAAAACTCACAACTAGGTTAGGAAAGTTTGGGTCGTGACAAAGCCATTATCAGTGCTATTTTGAGTTTATAAAATACCTAGTGCACAAAGCAAGCCATTATTAATAACAAAACATAGTATGTATAGGAGGCCATTATCATTTGCTAGTCTAAGTGCAAAAATACACAATCTATAGTTTGGTCATGTTTCACAAAAAATATTCCACAAAGCATACCATTATTAGTTGCAAGAAGTACATAGTCTATAGGACATTAATAGTTTTCAGGATGAATATAGGATACATAGTCCATAGGTCGTTATTAGCAAAAAAAAGTCTATAGGACAATTAATAGCTGCTAGTTGAGTGTAGATATCTACCATTCAAGACAAGCAAATTGGTTGTAGTATATTTTGTTTTGAAATAATCTGTAGATCTAATCATTTAATTTGAAAGGAATAAAAGAGACTTGATGAATTTTATTTTTGAAAAAAATCAAGTTTTAAAATTTTGGGGGTTTGAGGCCATGGAGTTGCCAATATTCATTAGAAGGGATGATATTGATGCTAAGGAATAATGGACACAATTTAAATCCATGTATTCTATTAATTGTATTTGGATCTATTGGCTTATTTAATATTTTGAAGATTGGCTAAATAATTTGTTTACTACCCATAATTACCAATTGACTTGGGAAGAAATAGAGTAAGTATTTTTAAGCAAATGGAAATTTAAAAAAAATGATGAAAAGATAACTAGTTTGAATAATACATTCAACAACTATGCAGAATATCAGAAGGAACACAAGAAAATTAAGAGTTAATTTGAAAAAAATTGATAAAAGGAAAAGAGAAGGATGATATTGTACATACTAAAGGAAGCACAACTTGGATGTTAGATAAGTTAAATAGTGTTAAAAAATATCTATTTGAATCTAGAGATTATAATTTACAGGTTTATGGTTGCATCCAGAAGAAAAATATTATTATTTCTATAACCCTAGTAGTAGATACAATGTCATTAATATGTCTTTGGCTAATAGGTTGCAGGTTCAGGCAAAGAAAATTAAAGACATATAGCTTGAGGGTACAAATATTTAAGATTTTGAAGATTTGAAGATCACCATAGAGAAATATATTTTACATTCATAATTTTATATTATTGATATAATTGATGAAAACATTGTTCTTGGTTATCCTTGGTTAAATTCTTTAGATATTGTTAATATTAATGTTCATAATAAGTTCATGAAGTTCTGGTACAAGAAAAAGAAAATAATAGTACAAGATATTTCCTAGTGTAAATGGCAAGGATCTAAGGAAAAAAAGAATCTCTTTTTATGATGAAAAAATAAGAATTTTTTGCAAGAAAAAAAGTGAGGAAGAAGCATCAAAATTTGAACCAAAGTCCAAGAAAGAAGTGTTGGATTTTGAGCCAAACTATCTCAAGTCCCAATATAATTAAGCCACAATATCTTAGGTATTAATATAATAAAGAGTAGAATTAAATATAAGAGCAATCAAAATATATATTGGCCAATATAAATTATAATAACATTCACTATAACATCAAATATAAATGTAAATGGATAAAATCATTCATGTACTAACGTGAAAAATAATTGCAATAATACTGCTCAAAATCTGTATACAAGTTTCAATATTATAAAATTCTTGCTATGGTGATCGTTTACAGATTGTTTTTGCAATACATTGTATGAATATTTACCTCCATAATATAGACATAGAAAGGTGACTCTTCAACACTTGACTATTGCATTCCTCACACATCCGAGAGTTGCAACCTTTATTATTATTTACATAAGAAAAAACTCTCATGTCCTTTGGCTTCTCATCTTGCCACTTGTATACAAGACTCTTCACTCTCTACCTACATGCACTCCTAATACATGATACTTTTGTACATCCTCACATTACATATTTGCACACTTCATACATGATACTTGTGCACTTTATCTCATTACACACTTGCACTCTTACTTACATGACACTTGTGTATATATTGCACATAAACAATTGCATAAAAGGGAAATATAAATCATTCACCTAAACTATAGACTCAAACCCTAATCTATTACATATGTATCATAAATATACCATTGGGGTACATTTGCATGTACCAAATAATGTAATATTATTCAAAAATAATTAGTAGCGACAAAGTCCATGGAAGAAACAATGACAACAAAGTTCATGGGAAAATAATAGCAAAGTACGAGAAAGACATCAAAGAACACAAAGACACATCAAATGAAGGACACATAAGAGAAAAACATGCAAAATAATTTAAAATAGAGGAGCAAAATATGGAAGAGATAGAATGTAGAAAATTACGTTAAGGTTACAACATATCACCATCCCCACCATGAGGAGCATAAATAATCTTAGAGGTATGGATTAAGGCAACTATTTATGATTCTACATGGAATAAGAAGGGCACCAACTATGATATTGTTTGACAAAAAAATCATAGTGACTCTGGTTTTCAAAGTGATGCAACAACATCAAGGAACAAATGGACCCATCATTCGAGTTACCAAAGTAGAGCAATAGAAGCATGCAACCAAAAAAGCAGTCTTGGATACTCAAGTGACAAAAATAAGCATGGATTGAAAAGAGTGATATTTATTGCTAGCAAAAGGATGCATCCATCACATTGAACCAATGGTTTAATTTAAAAATTCAAATGGTATAATGACATATCGACATCAACAAAGACACCACCAATTAGAGTTTCACTAGAATGGATGGATGATCAAGATCAATACTAGTTCACAACAAGGCTTAGAAGATCTTAATGTCTACTCAAGTTGAAATATTTTGTAATGGGGGTGAAATGTTAGGTACCCAATATAGAAATTTAATATAATATTTTACTTAATATTAAAATATTATAACAAATGTAATTATCCCACATGTGTGGATAAGTGGTAATGGTAGGTAGTTGAGCATTATATAATGTAGGTAATAGACTCATTTTGGGAGAGGAGAGAAAAATATTGTATTGTTGGGATCTCATATTGAGATATATTATGGAGTGTTTTTCTTTCAACAAGGAGCATTGTATGGTGTTGCCCTACCTTAAGGGTTTGAATTATAAATTGAAAACATTGGAGTAATTTACATTAGTTTCATAAATTGTGTTGTGTGGATTATTCATTAAGGTTGTTTATTTAATATTTTTATAAATTGTTGATTTTTTTGTGGATGACAAAGGAGGTTCATAACAATAACTATATACAAGAAATATTCTACACAAGAAGTATATAACAACTTGTCTTCAACTCCAACCTACAATAATCCAAAAACAATATGATCGAGAATCCAAACCACTTAACCGAGGTTTTTTTATAGGCTAGAGATAAAATTGGAAACCACTAGTGATTTCCAAAACCATGGGCTATCCCATAGCTATCTCCATGAGATAACATAAATTCCAAAGCCCCATTTTTTTAGCCTACTTCAATATGTGATAAGGTTTTTGGTTGCACATCCTAACAACCTCCTAAAAAATAGTGCACATACAAATAGGTGATAATATTGTTAGTTGCACATCTCAATATCTGCTTAACAATAGTGCACATACCAAGATGTAATGAGGTTGTTGATTGCACATTCTTACAACCTCCTAAAAAATAATACACATTGCAACAACTTGCCCAATAAGAACAGGGTAAGTATAGTCATTATTAGTCAATTCCTAGTATCTTGATATTACCCTATCAAAGTGGAAGAGTTACAAGTTACTAACTTGGTAACCAACTAAAAAGGTTATCCCCTAATGCCTAGGTAACCAACTAGAATAAAATACATTATTTATGCAAGGTGTATAACACCTTTCCAATAATTACTTGTAAAACTATGGCACGCACATAACACTTCCCTAAGCCCTCATCTTACTATGGTTGTTTTGATAGATATATAGTCTTAAGCTAGTGATGGTATGTTATCATACAAATCTCATGCACAAGTGAATATTAGCAAATCATAAAAATAGAAATTTTATAGAAGCACAAAAGATGTCACAATGCAAACAAAAGAAATTGTATTATACATAAAAATTATAATAATACATAGATGCTTACCAAATTGTATTATGAGTGAACACAATTCTCTTGTTAAGCCTCCACATCCTATGGAATTTTCCAATAACCACATTCTACACCCCCACTATAACAATATTAGACACACCTTGGACAAGGAGATACTATTTCTTAGCTAGCTTGTCTTGCTAGCTCTCACTCACATCCTCAACTCCTTATTACTTCCTTGAGATGAACTTTTTCAACTCAACTTGAATTGCCTTCCATGAGGGGTCTCTCCCTTATTTATAGTCTCATGGGAGCTAGATACTACATGCATGAAGAAATCTGGATGGACACATGACAACACTTTTTAGAGATCTCATTTTTGGATTCTTTCAATAATATCAAGATATTTGAGATATCTTTCACATGAGATAGTCCAAATTTTACATGTTCCTACAGATTGTCCATTTGGAATTTTCCTATAATTACATAATACTTCCAAAAGTACTTTTAATTTCTCTTTTGGACTTTTTCTATAATTACATAATACTTCCAAAAGTACCTTTGACTATCTTGGATTTCTAGAGTTATATTATTTACAACATATCTCCTTGTGACAAAGATACTTGACAAAGACAATTTACCATGACCATGATACTTTTAATGTTACTATCCACTGTTACCACTTACTTTTGACTATTCATTATCATTATTCACTTTTTGTTATTCACCATAACTTGTCCCTATCACAATATTTTATTATACTTCTTCCATACAAACATTCTCTTATTTAAAACTTGCCACAACCTTCTTGGTGAATCCACTAAGTTGTAATCTTCTCTAACAAGCCATCCCATTATATATTCTATATGCTACTACACATGCAAATAACCCAGAATTTTTTGTTGTTGACATACTCAATTTTTGACCTCTTCCCTTCCCTCAACTCTATTCTCCTTCATCTTCAAACACCAAATACACAATATCCTTAATTTGATGCCTCCCATAATTTGCTTTGCAATTACAAGAAACACATGTTGCTTGTATCATTGTTATGATAAAGTATATGATGTAGGATCACAAAGAAAAATTCTTTCTATTTTGGTTATAAATATAATTAATGCAAGATTATTGTTAATAGAATACTATCTAGAAGGAATAATTGAAAGGGTTATGTAGAACCCTAAAATTGGCGCAGTAAAATTGGAATAATTACATTCACCTTAGTAAATAAATTTAAATTCAAATTTAACCTCCCAAACCGCCCGTTAACCGTCGAGAAACCCGTTTCCTCTTTTTCATGCCATTTTTAGCAGTTGTTTTGACCGTTTGACGATATCGTCTCCGATCAGACGATATCGCCCCAGATTTGACGATTTCGTCCGGACTAGAACGTCCAGGACGATTTTGTCGCAAAACTGAATTTGCATAGTTGGAATCCGTTCCAACGGGTCTCCAATCCGGGCGAGAAGCGTGTACTGCGCCGTTGGGACCCTTCCCCCATTGGAGATCTCCCAAATTGGGATGATCTCCAACCTCCCAACAACTATCCTATGCCTATTTAACTCTAAAACTTTTCCTTCCCCAACCCCTGGCTGAATTTTTATGTAAATCAACTCCCTATGCGCTAAAACACTTCAAATTTGCTCTTGCACTAGTCCTATATTAATTTTATTGCAGGTACACCATTGGTTTTCAGCCGGAGCCAGCACCTATCGCAGTCGACGACCTGTCAAGATCGGAGGCGATCTCATCAAATTCGGGACGATCTCGTACTGATGCGAGACGATTTCGATTGCAGCACACATCGAGGCAATCAGTGCCTAGAGTTTGCTCTTCTTTCTCTTTTCTCTATCATTTTATGCTATAAATTAGATTGTCTATTCAGTTTTTATACTATATTGCATCTGGAGTTCACCCATTTTGTCTAGTTTGCATATTAAGATCATATTCTGCTATCTAAACACAGTGATTTGCATTTACTTTTGTTCTTGTATATTGTTCAATACTCATATTACTTTTTCATATAGTTTGCCCCTATTTACAAAATAGAATTTCTTGTATTTTGCATCATTTCTTGTTTTGCGGGTCTACGATGAATTCGTCGACGAATTCGTCGGATTGACGATCTGTCGGTTTAGACGATTTTATCAAATTGAAGGCGATCTGTTGAATTGCAGATGATCCAGCTGCTACAAGTAATCGAAACTTCATCAGACTTCCGGATCAGGTAATCTTCATTGGCCTCCTACAAATTCTCTATTTCTACTTTCTTTTATGTTTGCTGTATTCATTTAAATTGCATTTTCATGTAGTTTAAGTTAGAATCATTCGGCCAAACCTAGGATGAATGTTTAAAAATAAAACGAACTCATCTAAAACTCATTCCCAAAACCTAGGCATGGAAACTCGCCAAATGTTTCCTGGTGAACCCACCATCCAGTCGAAAAATCACCAAAATGCACCTCCCTTGAGAGGCGGGACCTTCGTAAAGTCCTCTCGTCAGGGTACCGCACCATCCTTTTCCCATCCTCCTTCGGGCGCGGATCCAATAGCCTGAAGGTAGGGATGCGAAAAATTTGGAGCGATACATTTTGGTGAACCCGACGTGAAATGCATCATAACCTTTTGAAAACAAAAGCAAAAGCAAACAAAAAAAAAAAAATTAGAACAACTAAAACTTAGATGCATTTTAAAACATTTAAGGTTCAAAATCATGTTTAGATGGTAGCTCCTAAAAGAGGTTAGCAGTTACTATAAACGTAGTAAACCAATTAGCGACCATAGAAGTTAATTCTGTCCTTAGTATCCCTGAAACAAGTAGAAATCAATCCTTGTGGGACGAGCTTATCAGGAGACTTAGTATCATTTCATCTAGGTCCACACAACTTAAACAGATTAAGAGGCTAGTCTTGGATAGAATCCTGGATCCTCATCAATTAGTGTTCTATCATGAACTTGGGAGAGCTTGCCATAGGTGGTTAGCCTATAGGAGAGCTTTAGTATCTTCGAGTTGTTCAGCTTAGGAATACCTCGAGAATGCGGACATTGTACACCGATTCCTAGGCCTTGTAGAGGACCAAGAAGTTGTTCTCACAGATAGGGAAATATGGAATAGAGTTCCATTGTGCTATATCGAGAGTATTGCCATGAGCTTTACTTTTATCAACTGGCATCTGAGACAGACAATATCACCATAGCCCTTTTCATCAAATTCTTAAAAGAAAACTTTCAATTTGAAGAAGAACATTTCATGACCCCTGAACAACTTGAACCTATTAATGATATTCATAAGTTATTCATAGAAGATTAGTTCATCTACTTTCAGCCTTATTATTATTGTGTGCATTTATTGTTTCATTTGTTGTCTTTATTATATTGTTTCAAAGAAAAACTAAAAAATAAAAAAAAAAAAAAAAAAACATAGTAAAAAACTTAAACATTTCATTTACAATATTGCATTAGGTATATATAAATATATACCTTTTAATTTGTTGAACATATATATATATATATATATATATATATATATTTGCTGAAATCAAAACTTAGCACCATGACTAAACTTAGGAATGGTAAAGAAATTTTAGGAGAAGGAGAAGATTGGCTACAAAATACAACTGAAAACCCAAATGTCCTTCTTGGAGATACAAATCCGGAAGGTGAAACTCTAGGACAATCAGATGAAGACTTAGGTGAAGATAAGGAACAAGAAGGAAGTGTTAAAGAATCTTCATCCCCTAGAATAGCTCCAAATGGAGGCATCACTTTTGACAACGCAGAACATTTTCAAAAATTTCTTAATCAACATATCGACGTCCTTAATGTGGCAGTCCGTATTGATAAAGGGAAATTAGTGATGCTCAAGCAGCCTTAGAACGGGCGCTTGATATGCAAACTAATCCCTTGTCTTTCATTGATAAAGAAAGTGATAAGGGTGGACCATCTAATGCGAATATGGTCACTATAGCCCAAGCCATGACCAAACAACAGGTCACCCAACCTCCTAAGCAACTTGTTACTCAACCTAAAATCACTCCCGCACAAAAGAAAATTCCCTTCACTACTTCCTTCCTCCAAACTATTGAGCAAAATGCTTTAAATAGACAAAAATCTAAAACAAAGCCAAATACAAACTTTCAACAATCTACAATACAACACAATCCAACTTCAAAACTCCTCCATAATATTTTTCCTACCAATGTTTTACACAATAGTAACATGGCATCTAATCTGCATGTTCCTCCATCCTACGCCCATAACACTTATGGCAATGCCCCATCGAATCAATATGGGGGGCAAACTAGTAGTTTGGAAGCTATGGTGAAACAATTGGCTTCACGTATGGACCGAGATAGATCCCTACCGTCCCTCGTATAATTATCGAGAGATTTGTAGCCAACCATTGGATCCCATAGTGGTAGCTCAACCATACCCTAAACATTTTCCCATGCCCGTCCTGCCTATCTATAAAGGAACCGAAGATCCCATAGAACATCTTCGCATGTTTAGGATAGCATGTCACGACATATCGCATGACGACTTGCTATTACTAAAAATGTTCCCCAAAAGTTTAGGTGGAATGGCGTTAGAGTGGTATTATCAATTTCCCACTCATTCCTTAAGAAACTTTGAAGAAGCAGCTGAGTCATTTGTTCATCAATTTAGTGCCTACATCGAGAGGCATGTAACTATTAAAGACCTATACAATTTAAAACAAGATAAAGACGAATGTTTTGCTGATTTCTTAGCAAGATGGAGACAATTGACAGGAAAGCGCACTTTGTGCTACCCTATAGGGAAATGTTAGACATTTTCATTAACAATTTACAAGAACAACTTTCTTATGAACTATCAACAACTACTTTGACTACCTTCGATCAAGCTATAGACTTAGCTCGAAGAGTAGAAGATGCCCTCATTAGGAGAGGCCAACTTAGAAAGAAGGATGATGAGAAAACATCTAGAAATCAATATAAAAACAAACGAGGTTGTCGGTGATGGAGTCAGCGACGGCAGAAATGTTGCTAATGTCAATGCAACAAAAAAAACAAAAAAATTCATCTTGAAACCTCTCGATAAGCCTCCTCGGGAGTTCACTAGATTAAACCAACCTTTATCAACTATTTTACCTCAACTTCTTGAAAGAGGTTTAATCCAAGCTGCCGACTATCCAGGAACGACCCAAGCATACCCGGATATAGAGCTGATTTGCACTGTGATTTTCATAGAGGTCCTGGACATTCTACCAACGCTTGTAAGAGATTGAAACATAAAATACAAGATTTGATTGACAATAATGAAATGGAAGTGCAAGCCTTCCAACCTAAACAAAACCCTCCTAATAATACTCAAAATACTGTTCCCCAAAATCAAAATCAGAATGCCAATCAAACTTTAGACATATTTCAACACCCTTTACCAAGACATGGTAAAGAGGTAGCTAATCAAATTGAACATCATAATGTTCCCCCTCCTACCCGATATGTAGGAACCATTAGCGAGCAATTACCTGTTCAGGACTCTCACACATTCGACACAACCTTATCCCTGGTTACAACCAGGCCCTTACATAATTTTCAAACTTCTGATTCTAGCGATATAGAGTCAGATAGTGAAAGTGAAGTAGACACCATTCAATCGAATAGTTCTGAAAATGAATCAGATCCTATTCAACCTATCACAAGATGCTAATGTTCCAGGAAGAACCATTTCCCAGAAGAGTCACTACTCGACCTTCTTCTAATGAAGTCCTTCCTTATGAACAAGCCATAAACTCTCAAGCGAGACCGTTTCAACGTCGTCACTATAACATTGTAGGTACCATCGGAGTCGTCACCCGACAACAAGCTCAAAATCCCCAACAAGAACCAAACCAGAATGATGGACCAGCTCCATTTGTTCTGAAAAATCCTAATAAAGGAAATAATGCTCCTATTGTTCAACCTAAACCCCCTTACAGCATTAATGAACAGTTGTCTAATACCACCGCCAGAATCTCCCTTTTAGATTTATTAAGATCCTCTCCCACCCATAGGGATGAATTGATGCTTACTTTGAGCCAGATGATGGTACCTCAAAACATCCAACCTGAAGCTATGGCCAATACTATCATCACGCGAGAGATTGATTGTATTGACTTTCGGGATAAAGATATCCCACAACACAGTTTACACAAGGATAATCCCTTGTATATTACAGCTTTAATTGGGGATGTAGCTGTCAAACGAGTCTTGATTGATAATGGCTCATCTCTAAACATCTGCACCTTTGACTTCTACCAACGATTTGGTTTTAGAAGTGATGAAATGAAGAAGACCGATATGATTATCAAAGCCTTTAATGACGAAACACAAGAAACGTGTGGAGTCATTACCCTCCCATTGCAAGTTGGTCCTAGAACCCTTGAGACAACTGTGTTTATTGTACATTGCCCAGCATCGTACAATATACTTTTGGGTCACCCTTGGATTAACGCCATGCGAGCAGTCCCATCAACTTTACACCAATGTGTTAAGTTTGAGTTTAAAAATCAGATTGGTCACTATTCATGGTGACCCTAGACCTTCGATATGTGTGCATTGGCAGAACCAGTTGGAGTGCAATTTTGCCCTACTCTGTCATCCACATATCCTAGTTCTTCTTCATCTAAAACTGTGAAATATAAACCCATCACTTCATCTATTCCTCCTCCAGTAACTTCATCTTCCCATATAGATCAACCACCTTCTAAACAAATTGCTGTAGAACTTCAAAAAGCTCTTAAAACTACAACCAATTCTTCAAGTTCTAATCCCATAAATTCAAAACCTATAGACACATCTATCATACCTTCCACATCTCAAGACATAGGTAATAAGCCTTCTACATCTTATGCCCTTTCTGATGATATTTTACAGTTATCTACAACCTTAATATCAGAAAAAATGAATGCTTTCATGCAAGATTCAAACCTTTTAAATCAATTGCCGCCATCTCCTCGTACTTTGGGCCTCCCACAACCTATGGGAAGTACTTACCAAGTCGGGAGTTGCGCCTTCATTTACAAAGGATATGGTGGGGAAGAATCCCTCAGAATATCAAAACCCATCATGATGGATATGCTCGGTGCTATTTTACCAACGATTATATTAAAGCTAAACCCATGATGCTTAAAATGGGATATAAAGGGAAAGGCTTAGGACCTTTCCAAAATGGCATGAAAGAACCTTTCGAGGTAGAACCATGGCCTGCCCGATGTGGTGTGGGCCTATTACCTAGTAAGGGTCAACCTTTTCCTTTTGAGGATGATGATCATCTCATATGCTATCAAGACTATTTGGATAGACATGTTGATTTGCCTCTTAAAAATCCATCATTTTCATGCAACATGCTATCCATAGCATACCCTGAAATGATTGCTGACCCCGATGAAGAGTTGGAAGGAGATATCTTCCATGATGTCTCTGTTGAAGAGATGTTGTACAACGGGTTTTATTTTGATGGTTCTATACCAACCATAGCTCAACTTGAGGCCACTGACCCTCAGAACGAATTATCTAAATTAACTTTACAAGAATTACAAGAGTTGGGCGTTTCACCCGCCCCACCTAATTTTGAAAGAGATCTACACATGGAGGTAGAAAATGTCATTAAAATTAATATTGGAACTGAGGACAACCCTCACATAATCAACATTGGAGCAGAACTAAGTCAAGAAAAACAAAAACAATACATAGCATTTCTTAAAGAGTATGAAGATGTCTTCGCTTGGACATATGAAGATATGCCAAGTTTAGACCCTTCTGTAGTCATGCACCATCTAGTGGTCCATCCGGATGCTAAACCTGTTAAACAAAAACTTAGAAAAATGCATCCCAAAGTGGCTCTGCTAGTCAAAGGGGAGTTAGAAAAACTCCTGAATGTTATCTTCATACAAGCTATTGATTATTCTGAATGGATCTCCAATGTAGTTCCAGTCACCAAGAAAGAAGCCACCAAAGTTAGGGTTTGCACAGATTTCAGAGATATTAACGTTGCATGCCCTAAAGATGACTTTCCTCTTCCAAATATGGATCAAATTATTGACTTCACTACTGGGAGTGGGATGATGTCCTTAATGGACGGATTCTCCGGCTATAATCAGATCAGGATAGTCCCTGAAGACCAGGCTAAAATAACCTTTATTACCCCCTGGGGTACCTTTTGCTGGAAAGTGATGCCATTTGGCTTAAAGAATGCCGGTGCAACTTATCAACGGGCTATGACCTACATTTTTCATGATATGATGCATGATATCCTACATGATTATGTAGATGATATTATAGCGCGCTCTCTTATTGAAGATCATCATTTAGACGATTTAAGAAAAGTTTTTAATCGATTACGAGAATATCTCATTCGATTAAATCCAGCAAAATGTATATTCGGAGTTAAATCCGGCAAGTTATTAGGGGTTTTAGTTTCTTTACGTGGTATCAAAATTGACCCTCTCAAAATTGCGGCTATCACTGATATGCCCGCACCCACTAATATATCTGAATTACGAAGTTTACAAGGTAAACTTCAAGCTATCCGATCGCTTCATTGATAAGCTGGCGGACAAAACTGGTCCCTTTCTTAAACTCCTTAAGAAGGACGTCCCCTTTAATTGGGACACAGAATGTAGAGAAGCTTTTGAACTTCTCAAGCAATATCTCCTTAACCCTCCGGTGCTTTCACCGCCTAAATCTGATCGCCCATTTCTTCTATATATTTCTGCTTTAGATTATGCCTTAGGAGCTATGTTAGCTCAGCTTGATGATGAAAAATGAGAACGTGCTAATTATTACATTAGCCGCACCTTCATCGATTATGAAACCCGCTATACGACGTTAGAGAAGTTATGTCTAGCAGTCGTGTTTGCTACGCAAAAATTATGACATTACATGCTTAGCCAAAAAACGTATGTCATTGCCAAATATGATCCTTTAAGATATCTCATGAGTCGACCTTATTTATCGGGTCGCATAGCCAAGTGGGTTCTTGCTCTAAGCGAGTTTGATCTCACCTTCATAGGACAGAAGTTTGTTAAGGGTCAAATCATAGCAGATCAATTAACATTTGCACCCTTAGAGTCTACTCATCCCCTCATTATCGAGTTTCTGATGAATGCCTTCAATTAGAGGCAGACCTTGTTGAACAATGGTCCTTATACTTTGATGGAGCCCGATGCATGAGTGGGGCTGGTGCGGGTATTATTTTAATATCTCCCAAAAACATCTTATTCCTCTGTCCTTCAAACTAACCTTTGCTTGCACCAAAAATACTGTTGAGTATGAAGCTCTAATCCTTGGATTACGAGCTGCTTTAGCGCTAAAATTAAAAACCTCTAAGTTTTGGGGATTCCCAATTGGTTATAAACCAAATTAATGAAGTTTATCAGACCAGAGATGATAAAATTCGCCCATATAAGGCCTATGTTTTACAACTAATGGCCTTGTTTGATCAAGTTACCTTGGAAGCCATTCCTCGAACTAGCAACCGTGCATCTCTCTTACCCTTGGAGTTAGACGACGAATATGCTACTATCATCATTCGTCGACTCCAGGAACCCGCTTCACATAAGTCATGCTTAGAGCCTTTGGATGTGTTTCTAATCAAGGAAACTACTCCTCGAACTACGAGTATCTGAGACATATTTGATTTCCTCCAAAATGGGACTTTCCTTGCTAATTCTAATCGCAACCAGCGTCGGTTATTACGTCGACGAGCAAGTCGATTTGTAATCATTGGCAATACTTTATATAGGAGATCTTTTGAAGGTATCCTATTAAGATGTCTAAATTTAGAAGAGTCTAAATCAGCCTTGAGTGAAGCCCACGATGGATCTTGTGGAGGACACTTTAGTGGTAGCGTCATTGCTAAAAAGCTCCTTCGGATAGGATACTTTTGGCCTACCATGGAAACGGATGCACATGAATATGTGCGCCATTGCGACAAGTGTCAAAAACATGCTGACCTTGTCCATGCACTTGCACAAGAGCTGCGGGCTATTTCTTCTCCTTGGCCCTTTTCTAAATGGGGCTTGGATATTATTGGTAAAATTAATCCTGTGTCTTCGATGGACATAAGTTCATCATAACCCCATTGAGTATTTCATGAAGTGGGTTGAAGCTATGCCTTTAGCTTCTGCCTTGGTTCACGGGTCTCTAAATTCATTTTTAATCAAATCATCTGCGAGGTTCGGAATTCCTGCCAAATCTCATCTCGACAATGGAACTCCGTTCAAAAATAAAGATGTTAAAAAATTATGTCAAAAATATAAGATTCAACATCGTTGGTCTACTCCCTATTATCCTCAGGGTAATGGTCAAGCAGAAGCTTCTAACAAAACTCTAATCAAAATTCTCAAAAGACTAGTCAATAAAACTGGCCGTGACTGGCATATTCAATTATATCCAGCCCTGTGGGCTTATCGAACTAGTGTTCGAACCCCCACGGGCACTTCACCATTTGTTTTGGTATATGGTGCCGAAGCAGTTTTCCATTTGAATTAGAAGTTCCTTCTTTGGCTCTGCTACTTCAAGACACCGAAGTAGGAGATGAATATCGTATTTGCGAGACTCAGTCAGCTGGAACTCCTAGATGAAAAATGCATCAATGCTTTAGAGCATCTCCGTGCATACCAAAACAAGCTTAAAAGAGCATATAATAAGAAAGTTCGTCATCGATCCTTTGAGATTGGCGACCTTGTTCTAAAAGAAAATCAAAAAAAATACAAATGCAACCAAAGAACTTAAAGGTAAATTTGAGCCCAAGCTGGCTCGGACCGTACATCATTACTGCCAAAATTTGAATCGGGAGCATATAAATTATCTACCTTAGATGGTAAAGAACTTAAAGAACCCATGAATATTTTACATCTCAAACGTTATTATGCATAAATTTGGTCATTTCATCCATGTATATATTTGTTCAAAATCATTATCTTGTATTTCTTTCAATTTATTCAAAAAACCTCAAAAACATTCATAAAATCTTCAAAAATCTTCAAAAATATTTATTGCATTTTTTAAAAGCACTTGTAAAGTTCCTTTTGCTCCAAAACAAAAATCAACATAAAAATCCAAAAACAGCTATATGCTTGACTCTTTCGAAACCAAAACAATATACAGAATAAAGAGAGAGTCAACATTCTCAAAACTTTCTCAAAATCATTATTTTCTTACAATTATTGCAATTATATGTTTCAACTTATTTTGGATAAAACTAGCATTTATTTGGCATCCCTCACTTGCACACTCACACAATAAATATCTTGATTTTATATGGCATGATTACTAATCTCTCTTATATCAAAGTTCACAAAATTCAATTAAATAAAGTTTGAGCATAGAGAATTGATCTTGTTATTTACTTAAACCAAGCACATCTTTTCACAATAAAATGATTATATTTGTAATTTCCATGTTTTGCTACATAGTAGAACTGATTTCTTGAGTGAAAAGTTTCCCTTGCTATCCTATCATGCACATGGTCTAGAATCTTTGAGAATTGGCAAAAGGACAAGCTCACCCCTACCCAGAATAAAAATCCCTTGCTCTACAACTAATCTGAGCAAGTATCCCTAGAAAAAGAAAAAGAAAAGAAAAATTCAAGAAAAAGAAAAGAAAAATGTTATGTCAGCAATGTTCCAAGCATTATCAAGCAAAAGAAATACAAAAAGAAAAATAAGCAAAGTTCAAAAGAAAGCAAGAAAAGCAATAAAATCCCTTTCCCTACCCTTTGAAAAGAAAAGAAGGGTGAATGAGCTTGAATCCCTGGAATTCTCAATTATTCGAAAAGCGTGAGGTAAGCCCCATAACGATTGGTTTGTGCCCAACTTTGCTTGGCCTTGGGTAACTCCTAGCGTGGCGATATATACTGTCACATTAGCGACCTTCTTTTGTACGAGACCTATGTCCGCTTATGGATTAGCTAGCTCTTGATAATCCGATCTACATAGTAGCCTAGTATGGTTATATGCATCTACATCATGGTTAATGAACACTTATTTGGTTTCTTCAAATCACTTGTATCATAGTATCTTGCTCAAAGCTGGTAAATGAACAATGCAATTGCACACACATTTGTATTTGAGAGATTTTGTCTATCATTATGATAAATCAAGATTGGCAATGAATTCACTTATGCACATGGGATTCCTTATAAATCTAACTTTTTGTCTTCAAAAATACTTTGAAATATTATTTTTGCAACTTGTTTGGAATAAACCAAGTACAATTATTTACCACAAAGACAACTATATAATAGAAAAAATCAAAAATTTCAATCAAAACATATCATATATATCTTATCGACTTTAGCGACGATGGTATAGTTTCAAAACCAAAATTGGAATTTTATGCTTAGCGCAAGTCCTCATTATCATATTTTCTGTTCATCAAAAATTAATCATGCAATAAAACTATCCTTTCTTTGATCTTCGCGATGATGGTATAAGTCTATACCTACATATTCTATGCCTAGCGCAAACCATTGTAACAATTTTATTTCCTATTTATCAAAGATCATACAAAACATATGACTTCATTTTACACAAATTATGCTTTTCAAAAGCAAACACATTTTACTATTTCATGTCATTATGTCAACCTTTGCATTTTGCAATGATGGTATAATTCTTAAGGAATTATTCACAAATTTTATCACACTTAGGAATTTATGCCTAGCAAAAATCATTTCACAATATTTCATGCATAATATTTTTATGGAAATCTGAAAGCAAACCATCATCATCATCATTTGCATCATCACAACAAAGTCTTAAGACAGTCTCTTAAGCACTCTTTTCTTTTAACAATATTTCTATCCTGGGACTAGCTTGACGACCGAGGTGAGCGGCGACTCCATGAAATGGTCTATAATAGCGACAATGTCCTTTGAAATTATTGTTAGAAATCTCTTTTATTTTTATCACATTTCATTACAACCAATCAATTTGTTACATCAGATTATTTCATTTAAAATATTTATAGCATGACATCCAAGTTATAATATTTTCCAAAACGACATAATTACATGAATCATCAATAAAATCATTACATCAATCAACTCAATCAATCAATCAAACATAAAAAGCATCATAAGCATCACATAAGACAAGTCATATGATCAAAAATATCTCATCTATATATATCAACAGAATATATACATCATCAACACTGGATTGGTATGCCACAATCTGTACCTCGGCATACTCAATCCTCTATCAATACAAGTATAATACAATATCAGTGGCGGTATCCCGCCCTCTAGCCTCGAGAGCCTCTAGAGCTCTCGGCCTCATCTCCTCCCCTGCCCTGCGGAGGACGAGGTGGTCCCATCGCAGTATGTGTGGTACTGCGAGTCCTCGTCGTCGATCGGGATGAGCTCCTCGTCGACCCTATTCTGATAGGATCTGCTATGGCAGGTGGCACCTGTATCCTCTGGCCCTCTGGCACCGCCTGAGTAGTATAGCGCCTGATAGAATGCGGTCTGAGAAACCGACCGCATCAGCTCCTGAGTGCTCACCCCTCCGCCTCGTGCCCTGAGACGAGCATTCTCGTCTCGTAGCTGCGACACCTCAGCCTGGTGCTGTGCAGCTGCATCCTGTAACGTCTGCACCTGAGCTCGCAGACGATCTCTCTCTGCCCGGAGAGTAGCCATCTCGCTACTCTCTCCAATGTCCACACCCTTGCCCTTATCAGGCGATGGTGGCCTCTGTGGAGATGGGGGTCTCGCCTCCCTCCTCTCCCTCTCCCTCTGCCGTGGCCTCTCCTGTGCCTGTGGCCTCCTCTGCTCTCCTCTGCCGTGACCCCGGGCTGCCTCTACCACCTGGCACCGCCTCCCTATCCGATGCACAACTGCGTGGATCGGTCCCTGTGCCCTCGTCATCCAAGGAGGGCGGATGCCTGCGTACCAGGCATCGTAGCCATCGGCTACCCTTGCGTCGTCCCCATCCATTGGCTGAATGGGGGCATCGTCCGCGTCTGACTCCAGAATCGTTGCATATCTGGAGCCCGCTAACTGTGGTGTTATCCCGGACAGTCCAGGAAAACTCATAATCCTTGAGAGATGGGATCCCCTACTGTAGACCGAACTATCGCAACACTCGGTCGTAGCGGTGGAGCTCCACCTCTCCCCTCTCCATCCGTAGCCAACAGACTCGCCTGATGCGAGCCAGCTCCTGTGCGTCCTCTGCCCACCCTGGATGCTGCCTCCACGGCCTCCAGGTGATCTGGTCTAGGACCAAGTCATCCAGTAGTCTCGGGACACCGACAGGTCGATCCGTCGTTGTGCCCCTCTCCGGAGCCACCAGTAGAAGACTCGGGGCCTCTCCCCATCAACCCCTATCAGTGGAAGCCCTACCGGCCTCCGCACCGCAATGTGCTCCCAGCACCAAACCTGTAGGAGCGATGTCATGACCAGACATCGCCCGCCCTTGTACACGACCCCGTAAAGGATCCTGTACAGCCGGCATAGAACAAAGCTGCCCCAAGAAAATCTGTAGCCATGGTCGCGCATGTCGCAGATCACATCTGCCAGCATCCATGGTACCCTGCATCCGCTCTGGTGGCACGACGAAGTCCACCAACCACCCCGGCAAAAACTCGTGTCGGTGTAGATGCCCCGGGCATGCGGCGCGGTGCCTCGATGTTCACTCCGCCCTTCTCCAGGGCGAAGCTCGGGTCACCGCGAGTCGTCCCATTGCGTGGCCCTGATTGGCCGTAGGTGTGATCATCCTCCCTTGTATGGGGATTCTAAGAATCCTCCATACATCCTCTAGTGTGGGAGTCATCTCCCCTTTGGTAACGGAAGCATGAAGAGCCGGGTACCACCTCTCTGCTAGGGCCGTCGGTAGCCCCATGTCGGTAGAAACCTGCGGCATCTCCCACATCTTCAAGCGACTGTGCCGGAGATCTCGCTCTCTGGGTGAGAGCGGCCAAGTCGTCTCTCAGCCCTCGTATTTCCACTCTCTGCTCTTTAGTAATCCTCTCTGCAAGCATAAACAATCAAAACAACAAACAATCATTAATAACAATTTTAGCAATCAATAATGCCACTTAAAGATCAAATTTTTGCAATTGATGATATCGCCCACTATTGGCCGATATCGTCCAAATTTGAGCAAAATCGTCTCGATTTGCGTGTCGAAATCGTCTCTAATTGACGAAATCGTCCCTTTTCGCCGATTTCGCCCTTGGGCGAAATTGACGAACTTGAGACGATTTCGTCGAACTAGGGACGATTTCGTCCGGACGACGTCGATGGCCAAAAACGGCCGCGATGCTCAAAATTCATCCTAAAATTCATTTACAAAGCATGTAAATTCAAATTAAATCAATCTAAACTAAGTTTAAACCCTTACCCGTAGACCGCGGCGGACCTCTGCGGATACGTGCTTTGTCTCTACCATTTTGCTCCAGAGCTCTAAAAATAGTAAAATGAACAGTAACAATGAATTAGGGTTTTACCCTATTTTTCTTAATTTTATTCAAAATAATTCACAAATAATTTTTGCTTTTCGCGTTTTTACCTCAAACGTTCGATTTGGGTAAAAACACGGAGGAGGCACCATAGTAAGTTGTCGTACGATTCGACCAAGAATCGTCGCCTAAAAATGGGAATAATTTTTTGCTTTCTCGTAGATCGAGAAGAACTCATCTTTAACGCATTTTCTTCGGAAAATTCGCTAAAGAGGGGGCAAAATGTAGCACCCTAAAATTGGCGCGATAAAATTGGAATAATTACATTCACCTTAGTAAATAAATTTAAATTCAAATTTAACCTCCCAAACCGCTCGATTAACCGTCGAGAAACCCGTTTCCTCTTTTTCGTGCCATTTTTAGCGAGTTGTTTTGACCGTTTGACGATATCGTCTCCGATCGGACGATATCGCCCCATTTGACGATTTCGTCTGGACTAGAACGTCCAGACGATTTTGTCGCAAAACTAAATTTGCATAGTTGGAATCCGTTCCAACGGGTCTCCAATCCGGGCAGAAGCGTGTCTGCGCCGTTGGGACCCTCCCCCGTTGGAGATCTCCCAAATTGGGATGATCTCCAACCTCCCAACAACTATCCTATGCCTATTTAACTCTAAAACTTTTCCTTCCCCAACCCCTGGCTGAATTTTTATGTAAATCAACTCCCTATGCGCTAAAACACTTCAAATTTGCTCTTGCACTAGTCCTATATTAATTTTATTGCAGGTACACCACTGGTTTTCAGTCGGAGCCAGCACCTATCGTAGCCGACGAACCTGTCAAGATCGGAGGCGATCTCATCAAATTCGGGACGATCTCGTTATGATGCGAGACGATTTCGATTGCAGCACACATCGAGGCAATCAGTGCCTGGAGTTTGCTCTTCTTTCTCTTTTCTCTGTCATTTTATGCTATAAATTAGATTGTCTATTCGGTTTTTATACTATATTGCATCTGGAGTTCACCCATTTTGTCTAGTTTGCATATTAAGATCATATTCTGCTATCTAAACACTGTGATTTGCATTTACTTTTGTTCTTGTATATTGTTCAATACTCATATTACTTTTTCATATAGTTTGCCCCTGTTTACAAAATAGAATTTCTTGTATTTCGCATCTGTTTGTTGTTTTGCAGGTCTATGATGAATTCGTCGACGAATTCGTCGGATTACGAACGATCTGTCGGTTTAGACGATTTTATCAAATTGAAGGCGATCTGTTGAATTGCGGACGATCCAGTTGCTACAAGTAATCGGAAACTTCATCGAGACTTCCGGATCGGGTAATCTTCATTGGCCTCCTGCCAAATTCTCTATTTTTGCTTTCTTTTCATTTGTTGTATTCATTTAAATTGCATTTTCATGTAGTTTAAGTTAGAATCATTCGGCCAAACCTAGGATGAATGTTTAAAAATAAAACGAACTCATCAAAACTCATTCCCAAAACCTAGGCGTGGAAGCTGCCGCCAAATGTTTCCTGGTGAACCCACCATCCGTCGAAAAATCACCAAAATGCACCTCCCTTGAGAGGCGGGACCTTCGTGAAGTCCTCTCGTCCGAGGTACCGCACCATCCTTTTCCCATCCTCCTTCCGGGCGCGGATCCAATAGCTTGAAGGTAGGGATGCGAAAAATTTGGAGCGATACAGGTTATTTAAAGAGTTAAATTATTCACTACACAAGAGAAACAATTGAAAGGTTTTTTAAGAATGAGATTCTTCATGATGATCTAACTATGGACATCTTTTCTTTCCTTAACCTTATTGTCTATTATCTTCTAAAACCAAAATACAATGTTTCAAATGTAATGGCTCTCATAATTTTTTAAACAATTCTAATGAAATAATAATATAAATGTTTAATTTTAAGATACTATAAATTATTTACATTAAATGTGATTTTCAATGTGTTAATCTCTACCAAAAACTATATGTAAAAGAACATGTTATATATATATATATATATATATATATATATATATATATATATATATAATTACTAATCAATACATACATTTTTAATAATAAAAAAAACGTACCCAATCTTGAGGGACAACACAATTGTTTGAGTTTTGGCTTTTTGTGAGGAGACCTACCCACCCAATCTTGAGAGACAACACAATTGTTTGAGCTTTAGCTCTTTTTTGAAAGATCCAAGGTTCAAACTATAGAGGTAGGTGTATATGATTGTGTGTTAAATTCCCTATTGATAAAATCAGTTCTCCCCTATTAAAAAAAATTCATGATAAGATAAAGGATATTTAACCCGATTGTAAAAACTTCTTATACTAACCAAATAAAAAAAATACCCACCAAATACTTCAAATATACTCATTCAATACTCACACAATAAATGGCAGAACGTGGGGCTCTTTGTTTTTTTATGGTAGTCCTATGAATGGAGGCTTTTTCTATCCTTAGTGCTTTATTGGGATTAAGAGAAACAAATGAGGTCAAAGAGAGACAATCGGTCAAAGGTTTTTATAGGTAATGATTAGAGAACCTTTGACATCATGTAAAAGATTTAGCCCAAATTCATTCTACCACGGAAATTTCCACCTCGCAATCATGCAATACGTAGGTGAATCTATTTCGCTCTTTTTATTTACATATCACTTTTACAAGTTTCTTAAATCATAAGAAAGAAAAATAGAATATTCCAACCTTTTTTAAAGTGTTAAATAACTTTTAACTTTTTTATTTACATATCACTTTTACAAGTTTCTTCAATCATAAAAAAGAATAAGATAATATTCTAATTTTTTTAAATGTTAAATAGTTTTGTACGTTGATTAAATTATAAGATATATGAAACTATTTTTATAAAAAAATATTATTTATTAAATTTTTTTTTAATCAAACTTAGATGACCAAATTATTGTATATAAATATATATGTTTTATGGATTTCTTTATTTTCAGTTTGATAATATTTTTTTATTTTTATAATAAAAATTATATATGGAACTAAAAATATTAATATAAATAAAATTTTGTTATGGATTTTTTTATTTTCAATTTGTTTGATATTATTATTTTTTTTGGTGGAGAACAAGGGATCATATTTGGGTTCCCACTCTTAACAAATCACAACTCTCTCATTTAAAATTTGAGAGTTCAATTCTAATCTCAATTGAGTTGCTATAGCTAGA
The DNA here is from genome assembly GCA_028583015.1 of Wollemia nobilis. Classification (NCBI taxonomy): domain Eukaryota; kingdom Viridiplantae; phylum Streptophyta; class Pinopsida; order Araucariales; family Araucariaceae; genus Wollemia; species Wollemia nobilis. The sequence goes on along the minus strand of JAQPPZ010017240.1, from coordinate 956,943 downwards.
TAACTACATCATTTTCATAAAATGTTTGAATTTTTTATTTTTATTTTCTAGGTCTTTTTCAATTTTATGTGTGAATACAAATATTCCAAAATTCAGTATCCTTCTTGATATTTTCCTGCAATCACCTTCACAATACCAAAACTCCACCTTTATTGTGTATGTATTGCATCTTAGTAGAGTAATAAACATCTCACTATCATTGCCCGCTTTACCAGATGTGGATTGCTAGTTTTCTTCTACTCCCTCTAACCATGGAAAGTTTGATATTATCTTATTATTTTTATAACATAAATTATATATAACTAGAAGAATTAATATAAATAATTTTTTGTTATATAAATTTCTTTATTCTCAATTTGTTTGATAGTAATTTATTATTTTTATAAGATAAATAAACTTTGAATAAAGTATTTAAATAAATTTATTTAAACCTATTTTTGGGGCATAGATAAAGTTTAGTGGAAGTTTAGGTAGTTAGATAAACATAATTGTTGAATATTCTTTTTCATATTAATAATTACAAAATATTGATCACGAGGATTTAGATATTGCTTAGGAACTTGGACCTCTTCAAGAGAATCTTAGAATTCAAGAAAAGCCTCTACTATCTAAATTCCACAATATCCTCAAGAGAGAGGAATTTTTTTGGAGGTAGAGATCTAGGGTTCAATAGCTAAAATATGGGGATAGGAACACAAATATTTTTCATATGACAACCCTGAAGCATAGAAGCCATAACAAAATTAAAGAGATTGTCAAAGAAGATGGATCCAAGTTGGTTGACCCAAAGGATATTAGAGATGAAGCTATCAACTTCTTTCAATCCTTGCTTAACTCCTCTAGATCAAGTGATATCAATGCTAAAAGAAGACTCCTAAACAACATTCCTTCTCTCATCTCTCAAGGACAAAATTCTAGGTTGACCTCCCCCTTCACTCCTAATGAAATCAAAGATCTAGTAATTTCTATGGCAAGTGAGAAAAACCCTGGCCCTGACAGATTTCATACATCGTTTTCTCAAAGGTTTTGGTATATCATAGGTTTTGATGTTATTATTGCTATCTCTAATGTTCAAAGATTTGGTTTCCTTCCTAATGACGTCAATTACACTTTCCTTGTGCTTATTCCCAAAAGTGTTGGTGCTAAAGATCTTAAAGATTTTAGACCCATTAACCTTTGTAATACCATAACAAAATCTTAGCAAAAATGCTAACCAACAGGTTGAAAACCATCCTTCCTATAATCATTGATCCCAACCAAGAAGGTTTTGTACTAGGTAGGCAGATTTTGGATGGTATCATTAAGGTCCATGAACTAATCCATTTTTTTAGTAAGAGTGGTAAAGTACGTATGTTTCTCAAGCTTGACATAAGTAAAGCTTATGATAGGGTCTCATGGAACTTCTTGGAAAATATGTCGTGCAAATTTGATTTTCATCCTAGATGGATCTCCCTTATTAAACAATGCTTCTCTACCCCTCGATTCTTAATTATTATAAATTGGGAGGTCTCTGGATATTTCAACAATAAAGGCCTTCGAAAGGGAGATCCCTTATTCCCATGTCTCTTCATCATTCTTGTTGAAGCCCTAAGTAGAGCCCTAAAGGTAGTTGCTTTAACTAAGAGCATTGAAGGAATAAAACCTGCTTCTTCCATTAATCCTATGACACACCATAGATTTGCGGATAATACTTTACTCTCCACCTATTCCTCTATTCCCCAGGAAAAAGAAATTAAAAAAATCTTAAAGGAATTTGAATTAGTTGTTGGGCAATACATCTAATTTCTTGAAAAGTAAACTCTTTTTCTATAACATCCCTCTACAAGGTAGAGAGCTATTGCCCAAATTCTTAGTTTTTCCATTGCTATTCTTCCTTCTACCTACCTTGATCTACCCCTATTCTTTGAAATATGCAAGGAGGATCTTTAGAATTCACTTCTTGAGAGAGTTCTAAAAAAGCTAACAAGATGGAAGGGAGCTCTCCTCAGCTAAGCATGTAAGGCTCAATTGGTAAAGTACACCCTACAAATTTTCCTAGTTTATTTTCTATCTCTATTCCAAATTCTTATTAAAATTACTAAAAACCTGGAGTAATTCCAAAGATATTTTTTATGGGCAGGTACTGAAGTAAAAAAAAAATCACCTTGTCTCTTGGGACTAGGTGTGCTAAAAAAAGAGGTTGGGGGTCTTGGGTTAAGGAAAATAAAACTCATGAACAAAGCCTTGTTGGCCAAGCAATGTTGGAGGTTTATCACTCAAGATATCATTTATTGGACCCATGTTATTAAGATAAAATACCTGAACATAAGCCAAAATTTTATGAATGATCAAAATCTCCCCCATGGCTTGACATTCTAGAACAATATTATCAAATATAGAAAGCTCATCCAAAGAGGCATCAAGTGGAGACTCGAAAATGGAGTTAAAATCAAATTTTGGAAAGATCCATGGTTGGAGGATGTTCCCCTCATGGAGATCCCTTCCCTTGATACCCTTAGACCTAGACTTACTCAAACCTTTGGATCTAAAGTGATGAATTTTATTGAAGAAGTGGGTGATCTACAAAAATGGAAGGATATTATAAGTTCTTTTCTAAACCAAGATGATGTGACATCCCTGAAGACCCTTGCCCTCAAGCTGAGAACCCAAGCTATCGTAAACTATGCTTATGAAGATTCTATAATTTGGAGGGAGGATGAAAAGGACATCTTTTTTGTTAAATATACTTATCATCTTGTAGTTTTAAATAATGTTATCTATTTTCCTTTCTCTAAAATTTTGTCCAAAGAGCTCATTCCTAAGGTGAATTTCATCCTTTGGCTCATCCTCCAAAATAAAATTTTGTCCCTAGACAATATTAGAAAGAGAGGATTAGTTTCAACCAACTATTGTTATCTCTACGGTTTGAATGAGGAGACCATCCGACACCTTTTTCTGGAGTGCCCCTTCTCCCTTGAGATCCTCTCCTCACTTCTTTCTTCCTTAGAGACTTGTTGGGTGACTCCTAATTCTCTATTGGACCTTTTTGAGTAGTGGTCCCTTTCTTATTTTTTACACCTTGTGTAGAGCATTATGAAAATTATGCCTTCTCCATTTTTTTTTTTTGGGGGGGGGTCTAGAAAGAGTGCAATAATAGGTCCTTCAATAACATTTCACAAAACCCACCCAGATTAGTTCTAAAATTCATTTTTCTCTTTTTGAAAATGTTTTTAATATACCCTTTGGCCCTACTTCCACTCCCCCTTATGAAGCTTTCCTAATTGCTAGCTTGGGTCTATTTATCTCAAAAGACCCTCAATCTAATATTCCTAGATGACAAACATCATGGACTCCTCCTCCTAGGGATTGGATCAAATTTAATTTTGATGAAGATTCTAAGGTAATCATAGCCTAGCAGGGGCTAGAGGTCTAACTAGAAATGATAATGGGGAGATCATTGCCACATTTGCTAAAAATCTTGAAAATCAAACTAGTCATTTTACTAAGGCAAGAGTGCTCTTCCAAGGTTTGGCCTTTCTTGCTGAGATGAATGTCAGCAAAGTCCTTATAGAACGAGATTCACTTAATATCATCAACAACATAAATGGTAGATCCTGCACCAGTTGGAATATAGCTAATATTTTGGATGAATCAAATAGGATCATAAGTATTTTTGAAAACTTTCAATGCTAACATACTTACAGAGAAGGCAACTCATATGCGGACCTTCTTGCTAATTTGGGTACCTAAATTGAAGGATTGAGGTGTGGAAAGAGAACTTTCTACATGATCTCATTTTGGTAGCAAGAAGAGACTATGAGCATCTCAATGAAGATTTATAACATGTTACTTGCCAGGAGTCTTTGGGCCTCCCTCTCTATGAATCTAAAGATGTCAGCTATCTACACATAGGAACTCGCTTGGATTCTAAGGTATTTCAAAGACCCGTAGGTATCCTTCTAAGGAAATATTGAGTAGTTTAGGGGTTCTCCTGATCTCTTTATTTCTCCTATTTGCTCTCATTTCTCTATCATGTATTTTTTAATTATTTGTGGGCTTGATCTCTATTTCATTTTGCTTCTAGGGTGCTTTATTTATGGTTCTTATGACTAGTTTGGTTTATGGGCTTCACCTTTATTTCTCTACTAGTCTTTACAACTTGTATGGGAGTGATCTCTTGTTGGTTTATTTTTTGACTTGGTTCATGTTCACCTGTAGTTTCACTCTTTCCTATCTCTTTTGGATAGTGATGTAATTTTGTAAAAGGTTCAAGGACCCTTTAAAATCCCTTATTTTCATCTTATAAAAATAAAAATAATTATGAAATATATTTGTGGGAGTGAGTGTAAGGAAGGAGCATCACCTTATGAGTTTTTGCTTTGAATATTTTAAAAATTCAAAGAATGAAGGGATTTCATGAGATAGAAAGAAAGAAAATTCATTTAAGAAATTCCTAGTTGAAAGTAAGGATTCTCTAATTAGAAATAAGGATTAAATAATCTCTAATTAGAATTAAGGATTTCATAGTTTAGGTAAATAAGTTTTTGTCAATTAAGGATTTAAAAAAACTATGGTAATCCTTATCTAGGTAAAATATTATTTACCATAAGTGACTATTATGGATAAGATGATCTAGCATGATGCAACAATTCTTAAAAGTAGGTTGTTTTAATACGTAAGCTCAAGAAATATTGGTTAGGTTTTTCGAAGATGCAAAAATGGATCAAAAGGAAAGGGGGATTGAGTTAGAATTATTTAGTGACTTTGCTTCTCATTTTCTATCATCTTCTCTAATTCAAAATTCAAGAATAAATAATGAGTGATAACATTTTTTTTGAATAAAAATAACTAAATTTTATTAAACAAAAACCAAATTACATAGTTGTGAGGCCTTCCATACATGGGCCACAACCTGAAAGTGCCTCCATATATACATGCCTATAATCCCATGAAGGCTAAATACCCAATTAAAGAATAAAAAAAATTGCACAAAAAGGCATTGCTACACCAAATCACTGAATGACATATCAGAGTAAGAGGACTCCTTAGAACTACAATAAGACAAAACCATCGATTCATTTTCCTTGTATACCACATATCCTTTGGAAACCATATTTGAGAGGTATTCATTTATAGTGGTGATTATCAATTCCTATAGCTTGACCAACTCATCCTACTAATCTCCACTTTTATCTATTCATCCTATATCCACCTATAGCACCCTAAAATTGGCGCAGTAAAACCTTAATAATTACAATTACTCTAGTAAATAATTCAAATTCAAATTTTAACCTCCAAAACCGCTCCCAAACCGCCGCTTAATCCGTTTCCTCATTTCTCGTGCCATTTTTAGAGTTTGTTTTGACCGTTTGATGATATCGTCGCCGATCAGACGATATCGCCTCAGATCGGACGATTTCGTCTGGGCTAGGACGTCCAGACGATCTTGTCCCAAAACTAATTTTTCACAATTAGCTTCTGTTCCAACGACGTCTCTAATCCGAGCAGAAGCGTGTCTGCACCGTTAGAGACCCTCCCCGTTGGAGATCTCCCAAATAGGGATGATCTCCAACCTCCTAACCTCCCTCCTAAGCCTATTTAATCCTAGGCCCTCCCCTTAGCATCCCCCTGGCTGAAATTCCTTGTAACTTGAATTCTACACACACTAGACATCCTAAATTACTATTTGCACTTGTTCTATCCAAATTTTGTTGCAGGTACCTTAGTATTTTTTAGCCGGAGCAAGCTTACATCGTCGTAGACGATCTTGTTTAGATCGGAGGCGATCCTGTCGAATCAAAGACGATTTCGACTGCAGTCCACATTGGGGGCAATCAGTGCCCAGAGTTTGCATTTCTTCATCCTTTTTCTATTGTATTATTCTGCATTTAGTTAATATTATGATTATTTCTTATTATTTTGCATCTTGGAGTTCACCCATCTAGATCAAATGCATAATTAAGTTATAATTGTCATTAAATCAGTATAATGCATTCATGTTTTTGTGTATAATTCTCAGTTTGATATTATTATTGGCATTTTACACTGTTTCCCTCTATTATCATAGTTGCATTCTCTATGTTTTGTGTCTACTTCTCTGATTGCAGGTCTCTAACGAATTCGTCGAATCTCAGATGATCTTGTCTGATAGCAGACGATCCTGTCAAATCAGAGGCGATCCTGACTGCTTCAAGAATCAGAATCTTCATCAGACATCCGGATCAGGTATGACTTTTTAATCTTGCTTATTTTCTCTATTTTTTGTCCTAATTTGTTCTTCTGTATTCATTTAATCTGCATCTTCATATAGAGCAATTTAGATTCATTTTGGCCAAACCTAGGACTTGAATGATTAAGGATAAAACTGAACACATAAAACACATTCCCAACCTAGGCGTGGAAACTGCCATTCAAACGTTTCTTGGTGAACCCACCATCCATCGAAAAATCACCATAATACACCTCCCCTGAGAGGCGGGACCTTCGCAAGGCCTCTCGATCCGAGGTACCATGCCATCCTTTTCACATCCCCCTTCCGGGCACGGATCCTATAGCCTGAAGGTAAGGGTGTGAAAAATTTGGAGCGATACATTTTGGTGAACCCGACGTGAAAAGTAAAAAACTTTTGAAAACAAAATATAAAAAAACAAATATATATATATATATATATATATAAAAGTAATGTATACAAAAAAAAAATCATCATTTCAAGTTTGTATGTTTTAGATTCAATTCTAAATAGTAGATGCTAAATATTACTTTTAGAAGTACTAAAGAAACCATGAGTTTTTACTCAAATCAATATGAGCCCATGAGTAATGTTGGAAGAATTCAGCCAAATACATTTGTTGATTATGACCAACCTCATCCCTATTCAACATCACCTCCATCACACTTTTCTCATTTTTCATCCTTACCCCAACAGGACAATCCCTTTGCCAATCCTCTTCATAACGATATTATCTATTCTCCCATATATCCATATTATGTCTATCAATCCACATACAATCCTCCTCCACCCTTTCAATATTCTTCTTTCAATACAACACATCCATTTCAACAAGAAAATACTTATTCTTCCAATTCTACCATGCACTCACCTCATACTTCGCAATCTTCCTGTCATCATTCTACCCATAATAAAGAAAGTAGAGGTGAGAAACCATTAGGCCCTTTTATGACTGAATTCCTAAGGCACGTATCAAAAACCTCTCGAAAACCTTCATCACGTAAATTTACTAAGCTCAATCAACCAATGGATATAATTCTCAAGTATTTACTTGACACAAATAGGATTGAACTCCCTTCCATAAGACAACTTGATACCACAATGATTGGTTTAAACCCGAGCTACATTGTGAATATCATAGAGTAGATGGACATATGACACAAAATTGTAAAGATTTAAGATGTGCAATTCAAGATTTGATTGATAAGGGTCTTTTTAATATAAAGGAATTACAATCTACAACTGATTATAAATCTCCAGTAAACAATCAAACTCCTACACAACAAATACCAATAATCAATCAAGACATGGGGATCTCCCAAGAACCCCTATTCAATTATCAACAACAAGAAACCAATCAAATATTGCATGTTAATGTGTCCCATCATGATGATATTACTAATATTGTAACAAAAACTACAAATGAGCAACCTCAAGTTCAATCAACTCAATCCGATATTCAAGATATGGATTCCTCATTTGACCAACCTTCAAAACTATCTTTGGCTCTAGAGAATGATCCAAAATGGAATGTAAGCATAGAAAGCTCATCTTTAGAATCAAAATCTCAATCTGAAATCCACTTTGATAGCCAGCAACAAGTGATTAATCCTCAAGCAAAGATATCCCTTTTAGAAGTATTACAAAGTTATCATAAGGAAACTTTGTTCAAGATACCTAGCCAACAATTTGTTCCTCATCATATTTTCTCTAAGAACATAATTAATGGTGTAAACCCTCTTGAGGTTAACCATATTTCATTCTATGATGAGGAGATTCCTTCCTCTACTCCACAAGAAGACTACTATCTTTACATTACAGGATCTAGTAAAGAAACACCTGTTAAAACTATCATGGTAGATAATGGCTCCTCTCTTAATTTATGCACTTATCAATTATTCCAAAAACTCAAATTAAAGGAAGAAGATCTTAATGAATCAAATGTTATTATAAAATCTTTTAACAATGAAATTCAAGAAGCTCAAGGTACTATAATTTTTCCCCTTAATATTGGATCCAAGATCCTGGATACTTTGTTTTATGTAGCATATTGCCCTTCACCTTACAACCTACTTCTCAGAAGTCCTTGGATTCATACGATGAGGGTTGTCCCTTCCACTCTTCACCAATGTTTGAAGTTTGAACTTGCAAATAAAATTGTTACCATACATGGTGACCCAAAACCATTTGAAGAATATTTAATGGTTGAAACATCAAGTTCTATACATTCTCTATTATCACAATTATCTTCTATCCATCACTTTTCTTCATCCATATATGATCATCCTTGTTTATCAAATAACATCCATGCATATCTTTCACATATGCTCCCTCCATCTTATCAAGATTTGGAATATAGTGATAAAAATGAAGAAACTTCTTATCTTTCTGATATTTTATTTTGTAACATGATCAATTTTACACATATAAAAGTCAAATCTTTTGCTACATTATTCTACATTATAACAAAGCTTTTGTTATCACTACCTTTTATTCATCACCTTTTGTTCTTACCTTCACCTCAACCAAATTATCCTTCAAAACCTCCTTTGATTTTGAAGCAACCTTAGACATGCTATACTCAAATAACCTTGTATAGTGTATATAGATCATCTTGTATATACCACCAATTTCAATTCATAAATTAAAATCAAAATACAAAAAAAATCAAAATCCTCAAAATAAAAAAAAATACTAATGCAACTAAGGACCTTAAAGGTAAATTTGAGCCCAACTGGCTTGGACCATACATTATCACTGCTAAATTTGAATCGGGAGCATACAAATTATCTACCTTAGATGGTAAAGAACTTAAAGAACCCATGAACATTTTGCATCTTAAACGTTACTATGTATAAATTTGGTCATTTCATCCTTGTATATATTTGTTTAAAATATTTCAAAATCACTATCTTGTATTTCTTTCAATTTATAAATTCAAAAACACCAAAAACATTCATAATCATCAAAATATTCAAAACTATTTGTTGTATTTATTTATGGCACTTGTTAATTCTTTCAAAAACAAAAAAATAATAATAAAAATAAAAACAACAATATTCTTGACTCTTTCGAAACCAAAACAACATAAAGAAGAAAGAGAGAGTCAACATTCTCAAAACTTCTCAAAAAGTATTTATATATATCTTCTTACAAATATTGCAGTTATATGTTTCAAATTATTTTGGATAAATTAGCATTTATTTGGAATCCCTCACTTTCACAAACACAAAAATAAATATCTTGATTTTATCTGGCATGATTACTAATCTCTCTTATATCAAAGTCCACAAAATTCAATTAAATAAAGTTTGAGCATAGAGAATTGATCTTGTTATTTACTTAAACCAAGCACATCCTTTCACAATAAAATGATTATATTTGTAATTTCCATGCTTTGCTACATAGTAGAAGTGGTTTCTTGAGCGAAAAGTTTCCCCTGCTATCCTATCATGCACATGGTCTAGAATCTTTGAGAATTGGCAAAAGGACAAGCTCACCCCTACCCAGAATAAAAATCCCTTGCTCTACAGCTAATCCGAGCAAGTATCCCTAGCATAGAACAAAAAAAAAAAAGCAAAGTTCAAGAAAAAGAGAAAAAGAAAAATGTTATTTTATATCATTACAACATTATCAAGCAAAAATACAAAAGAAAAGAAAAAGAAAGCAAAAGCAAAAGCAATAAAATCCCTTTCCCTACCCTTTGAAAAGAAAAGAAGGGTTGATGAGCTTGAATCCCTGGAATTCTCAATTATTCGAAAACTGTGAGGTAAGCCCCATAACAGGTGGTTTGTGCCCAACCTGCTTGGCCTTGGGTAACTCCTAGCGTGGCGATATGTCCGTCACATTAGCGACCTTCTTTTGTACAGACCTATGTCTGCTTATGGATTAGCTAGCTCTTGATAATCCGACTTACATAGTAGTCTAGTATGGTTATATGCATCTACATCATGGTTAATGAACACTTATTTGGTTCATTCAAATCACTTGTATCATATTATCTTGCTCAAAACTGGTAAATGAACATAGCAATTGCACACACATTTGTATTTGAGAGATTTTGTGTATCATTATGATAAATCAAGATTGGAAATGAATTCACATATGCACATGGGATTCCTTATAAATCTAACTTTTGTCTTTAAGATACTTTGAAATATTTTTTGCAAATTGTTTGGAATAAATTCATTTTCTTCTTTAAAGTACAGTTGTTTAGTATAAAGACAACTACATACATAACACAAAAAAATCAAAATTTCTTTCAAAACCATACAATCAAAACACACATACAAAAAAAAAAAATATATATATATATATATTGTCGACTTTCACGACGATGGTATAGTTCCAAAACCAAAATTGGAATTTTATGCCTAGCGCAAGTCCTCCTCTTCATATTTTTTGTTTATTAAAAATCAACCATGCAATAAAACTATCTCTTTTTGGATTTCGTGATGATGGTATAAGTCTATACCTACATATTCTATGCCTAGCGCAAACCATTGTACCAATTTTTATTCCCCATTTATTTGAAAATCATGAAAACCATATGACTTAAATCATTCTATTATACAATTATGTTTTTTGACAAAAAGCATGCACATTATCACTATTTCATGTCATTATGTCAACCTTCAATTTTGCAATGATGGTATAATTCCTAGGGAATTATCCAAAAATTTTATCACACTTAGGAATTTATGCCTAGCAAAAATCATTTTAACATTATTTCATGCATACTATTTTTATGAAAATCTGAAAACAAACCATCATCATCATCATTTGCACCATTGCACCAAAGTCTTAAGACAGTCTCTTAAGCACTCTTTTACTTTTTAACAATATTTCTATACTGGGATTAGCTTGACGACCGAGTGAGCGGCGACTCCATGAAATGGTCTATAATAGCGACAATGTCCTTTGAAATTATTGTTAAAAGTCCCTTTTATTTTTATTTTTTATCAAATCATCACATCACAAACAACCAATTTGTTCTATCAGATTATTTCATTTAAATTTTTCAAGCATGACATTTCAACCATAATATTTCCAACGACATAATTACATGAATCATCAAATCAATCAAATCAAAACATTAAAAGCATCATACAAATACATAAGACAAGTCATATGATCAAAAAATATCTCATCTATATATATATCACAAATATATATACATCATATCAAAATCAGATCGGTATGCCACAATCTATACCTTGGCATACTCAATCCTCTATCAAAAATAATAAATACTATATATCAATTTGTGCAGTGTCATCTATAGTAGCTAGCCTCGAGAACCCCTCGAGCTCTCACCTCATCTCCTCCCCCACCCTGAGGTGGATGAGGTGGCCCCATCGCAGTCTGTGTGGTACTACGAGTCCTAGTCATGGATCGAGATGAAGTCCTTGATGACCCCATCCTGATCGGATCCGCAATGGTAGTCGACAGTGGTAATCTCTCCTCCTATGGCACCATCTGGTAGTATAGTGTCTGATAGAATGTGATCTGGGCAATAGCCCGTGCTAGCTCCCGAGTGCTCGCCCCTCTGCCCCGTGCTCTAAGGCATGCAATCTCATCTCTAAGCTGTGTCACCTTAGCTCGGTGTCATGCAGCCTCCTCCTGCAGGGTCTGCACCTGTTCCTAGAGATGGACTGTCTCCGCTCGAAGAGTCACTGTCTCGCTGCTCTCCCCAGTGTCAACACCCTTGCCCTTATCGGGCGATGGTGGCCTCTCTCTCTATGGAGAAGGGGGTCTCTCCTCCCTCCTCTCCCACTGTCGCGGCCTCTGTTGCGCCTGTGGTCTCCTCTGCTCTCTCCCACTGTGACCCTAGGCCGCCTCAATGGCCGCTTGGTGCCGCCTCCCCATCCGATGCACAACTGCATGAATCGAACCCTGAGCCCTCATCATCCGAGGAGGGCGGATGCCTGCGTACCAGGCATCGTAGCCGTCGGCTACCCTAGTGTCGTCCCCATCCACTGGCTGAATGGGGGCATCATCTACGTCCTGACTCCGAAGTGCTGCATATCCGGAGCCTCGGACCGTAGTGTTATCCTGACATCGAGAAAACTGTATCCCGAGAGATGGATCCCCTCTGTAGACCGAAACCAAAAAAATGAACAGTAAAAATGAATTAGGGTTTTACCCTATTTTTCTTAATTTTATTCAAAACACAATTAAAAACATTTTAAATTTTGCTTTTTCGTGTTTTTACCTCAAACGTTCGATTTGGGTAAAAACATGGAGGGGGCACCATAGTAAGCTGTCGTACGATTCGACCAAGAATCGTCGCCTAAAAATGGGAATAATTTTTGCTTTCTCGTAGATCGAGAAGAACTCATCTTTAACGCATTTTCTTCAAAAATTTGCTAAAGAGGGGGCAAAATGTAGCACCCTAAAATTGGCGCAATAAAACCTTAATAATTACAATTACTCTAGTAAATAATTCAAATTCAAATTTTAACCTCCAAAACCACTCCCAAACCGTCGCTTAATCCGTTTCCTCCTTTCCCATGCCATTTTTAGAGTTTGTTTTGACCGTTTGACGATATCGTCGTCGATCAGACGATATCGCCTCAGATCGGACGATTTCGTCTGGGCTAGGACGTCCAGACGATCTTGTCCCAAAACTAATTTTTCACAATTAGATTCTGTTCCAACGACGTCTCTAATCCGGGCAGAAGCGTGTCTATGCCGTTAGAGACCCTCCCCGTTGGAGATCTCCCAAATAGGGATGATCTCCAACCTCCTAACCTCCCTCCTAAGCCTATTTAATCCTAGGCCCTCCCCTTAGCATCCCCCTGGCTGAAATTCCCTGTAACTTGAATTCTACACACACTAGACATCCTAAATTACTATTTGCACTTGTTCTATCCAAATTTTGTTGCAGGTACCTTAGTATTTTTCAGCCGGAGCAAGCTTACATCGTCGTAGACGATCCTGTTCAGATCGGAGGCGATCTTGTCAAATCAAAGACGATTTCGACTGCAGTCCACATTGGGGGCAATCAGTGCCCAGAGTTTGCATTTCTTCATCCTTTTACTATTGTATTATTCTGCATTTAGTTAATATTATGATTATTTCTTATTATTTTGCATCTTGGAGTTCACCCATCTAGATCAAATGCATAATTAAGTTATAATTGTCATTAAATCAGTATAATGCATTCATGTTTCTATTTATAATTCTTAGTTTGATATTGTTATTGTCATTTTACACTGTTTCCCTCTATTAGAATAGTTGCATTCTCTGTGTTTTGTGTCTACTTCTCTGATTGCAGGTCTCTGACGAATTCGTCTGACGAATTCGTCGAATCTCAGACGATCTTGTCTGATAGCAGACGATCCTGTAAAATCAGAGGCGATCCTGATCGCTTCAAGAATCAGAATCTTCATCAGACATCCGGATCAGGTATGACTTTTTAATCTTGCTTATTTTCTCTGTTTTTTGTCCTAATTTGTTCTTCTGTATTCATTTAATCTGCATCTTCATATAGAGCAATTTAGATTCATTTGGCCAAACCTAGGACTTGAATGTTTAAAGATAAAACTGAACACATAAAACACATTCCCAACCTAGGCATGGAAACTGCCATTAAATGTTTTCTGGTGAACCCACCATCCATCAAAAAATCACCATAATACACCTCCCCCAAGAGGCGGGACCTTCGCAAGGCCTCTCAGTCCGAGGTACCGCGCCATCCTTTTCACATCCCCCTTTCGGGCACGGATCCTATAGCCTGAAGGTAAGGGTGTGAAAAATTTGGAGCGATACACCACCTTCCATGTAGATAATAATTCGAACAATTCCTTATCATTAAACACAAGAGTTATCACATTGTTACTTATTCCTTCCCCATCATTAGGGTAATCCTGTCGAAGCAAAACCTATAAGTCCATATTATATTTCCCTAGGTTTTTCTCCTATCATTATCTCACTAATGATGACATCCCTCCATTCCCCAATTAGCCAATCTATCTACAACTTTGTTCTTTCACTCACCATGTGGAGAAATTTTATTTGTGCTCTATTTTTTAAACCCATAATATTATCCAAGACTTACTGGACCCTCCATTTTATTTTTCCCCCTCCTCTTGCTTGTTCAACCTATTGATTAAAACTTGAGATTCATACTCCACCTCAATTATCGAGTATCATTGCTTAAGAGCCATGGCTAAGCCTTCATATATGACCATGGCATCTGCCACCATGTTGTTATTCCTCCTAATGCCTTAATGGAAGCCAAAAACCATCGATTATTCATGCATACAATGCACCCCTCCAATACCTGCCTCCCCAAAAACACCATCATTGTTAACCTTAACCCAATACATCGGTGGTGGCTTCCACTTCCCTCTTATATATATATTTTTAGGAGGAGCCTTCCTTATTCTCAAGCTCCAATTCCATAATGATTGGGACTAAATCCACCTAGGGATCACAATACCAAGAAGATCCAATAACTCCTTGTCTTTGGGCATAAGTTGAGAACCTTTGATTCCTCTTACAACCTCTCTAATATTGAGTAAAATTATTAAGCAAATTGACTCCTTGGATGACACTCATCATGGAAAATATGCCTATTATGCTCCAACCACACCTACCAAAAAGTGAAGGCCCTAAAATAATAAAATAGAAGGGTAGACTATCCACCTTCTCCCTAGAGCCCCACAAATTAAATAACTGCTCCAACAAGACATCACCAATTCGGGGTAAATTAAACAATCGTTTGTCTTGCTCCCAAATCCAACCACTAAAGGGATATAAAACTAGAAGGTGGTCAATAGATTCTCCTACCTCATAACAGAGCAAACACTATTCTAGGCCCACTAATACCCTCTTATGAAGATTATCTTGAGTCAAAATCCTATTATGAATGGCTAACCAAATGAAAATATTGACTTTTGGCTAGATACTTGAATTATAAACCTTCTTCTAAATCACCCTCTCTCTATCCAATTCCTTTATGAGTCATTCATAACCCTTCATGATGGAATATTGTTCATTTTCTTTGTCTCCTCATCCGAAAGAGTCCTCTTTTGATCATAAGTGTTGCCTTTGACCCAAAATAGCTCTTAGACTATCCCTATCTTCTTCAACTATCTATATCAAAATTGAGAGGTCTTTCCACCTTCTCAAATCCACACCCCCTTCATATTCCTTCCAGAAGTCCTTAACATAGATCCAATTTTTACTCTTCAAAATATTTGTAGCATTAGCCAGGTTTGGAAACTAAGAAGTAATTGGATGGTATTGATCCCATGCATCATCCCAAAATTTTATCTTTCTCCCATTTTTGACTTTCCAGAATAGCCCTGAAGTGATAATAGTACTAGCCTTTTTAATTGTATTCCAAATGATGGACCTCCTATTAAAGGAGAGGCTATAAATTGGTTCCACCTCATCCCTATACTTCATAGATAGAGCCTTTGACTTAAGGCTAGAATAGTCTAGAATTCAATTCCATAGCAATTTAGTTGATAAATCCAAGTTTTGATTAGCTAATCTATAGATACCCAACATCCCTTTATTTAGTGAGAGGTAGACCAAATTCCACTTTACCAAACTCCATTTATTTTTTAATTCTAAGTCTTCCCAAAGAAAATCCCTCAAAATTCTATAAATCTCCTTAACACAATGCTTAAGGCCAATCATAGTTGTAAATTGAAAGACCAAAATAGCCTGTAACATTGATATTATTAGATTCAATCTTCCCCATAAATATCCAATGATTTAACTTACATAATTAAGAGGTATTTAGAATTCCTTTTCAATATGTCTTCCTACCACTGGATTCTTGAGATACTTAAAGGGAACCAAGCCTTTCTTGAAATTTAAAATATGAAGGATGCGGGTTTGCACCCTAATATCAACATTAAAAAATAAAACCTTAGACTTATCTTCATTGATAACTTGACCTAAAGCTCTCCTGTATAGATCCCAATATTTTTTGAACCCCTTGGTCTCCTTGATCTTTTCTATCCCCATACAAGAAGAATTATCTACAAATTATAAATGTGTTAGAGGTACAACTCCCTTGGGTACTGCAAAACCTTTTATTTCTTAGGATTTCCTAGCTTTGTGAATAGTCCTACCAGGGATTTCACCTGAATAATGAACAAGTAAGAAGATAAAGGGTCTCCCTATATTAGGCCTCTACTTACCCTAAACTTCTCTAACAAGACATCATTTATCAAGACCAAGAAAGCAAGATTGGAAAATCAACCTACCACCCAATCAATCCACCTATACTAGAACTCAAAATTTTATAGAACCTTAATAAAAATACTCCAATCAACTCATTCATAGGCTTTGGAAATATCTAATTTAATAAATATATTACCTTTCTTACTGAGTCTCATGGATTGAGTAACTTCTTGTGCCAATGTAATCTAGTCTATGATTTGTCTCCATTGCACAAATACACCCTATTTATCATATATAATGGTCGATAAAACCACCTTCAAATGCTTTGGAAACACCGTAGAAATAATATTATATACATTTAAATATATAAATAGGATGAAACTCATCCAACGAGAAGACCCCATACTTTTTTGGAATAAGAGCAATAAAAGTATAGTTCATGGCTCTTAGGATATATTTAGACCTTATGGCCTCTTCAACTACTCGTAGAATTTCCTCCCCCAACTCCTCCTACATAAATTGAAAGAATTCAATTGGAAAACCATTCGATCCTAGAGTTTTACCTTTTTTCATCTCAAATACTACCCTTTGCACTTCCTCCAAAGACACCTCTTTGGCCAAGAAAAAATTTTGCTCAACCAAAATACAGGGAAGAATAGACTCCAAGATCTCCCATTATGCCTCATAATCTAGAGAAACCTTTAAAAAAATATCAAAGAAGTACCTTATTGCTTCCACCTGCATCTCACACCATGTCCTTATGACTTTCCCCCTTCCACATGTTAGAGACTTAATAAAATTAAACTCCCTTCTAGTTAATGTTGACCAATGGAAATTTTTTGTATTTCTATCCCCATCCCTCACTTTGGTGATTCTAGACTTTTGTTTCTAGAAAACCTGCTCCTTTCACTCTCATTCCTCCATATTCATCACCACCTTCATATCCTAGGTCAAGAGCTATTGAGGAAGACCTTCCATATAAATCTTCTTAGTCACTTGCTCAAGAGCCCGCACCATCTCTTAGGACTCACTCAATATTTATAAAAACTAGATGATTCCATTATTTTAGGCTCTATTTCACATATTGTAGTCTTTTAAAAAATATAAAAATCACAATTTTAAATCTTGGGTGTCCCTCCATCCACCATCTAAGGATTAAATCCTTAAAACCTTCATGGTCGAGCTAGGCAAGTTGAAACTGAAAAGATTTATTCCCTGGTTTAGTCCAACTCAAGACGTCAAGAGAGATTGAATAATGATAAGACCCCATAAAAGAGAGAATATCTAAGTGCAACACTATTCCTCCAACTTCCCAAGAGTCATCAACTAGAAAATGATCCAATATTTCCTAGATATAATCCATGTTTAGTCTCCTATTACTCTAGGTGAACAAGCAACCTTTTGGAACCACATCTCTAATACCTAACATGTCCATTTAGTCAATGAACAAATGACTCCCTACATCCAAGACTTTGGAGCCTCCTTGATTTTCCCAAAATTAAGAAATAAAATTAAAATCATCTCCAACTATTTGAAACATCTCCTTCTCTTTTTCTAAAATTATCTCCATTGCCCTCCACTACTCCACCTTTTCTTTTATATTAGATGAAGCATAAAAGTTATCTACTTGAAAGGGAGCCACATTTAAAAGTGGATACGCTTTTATCTCAAAAATTATTGTAGCTTCCACTACATCCACAACCTCTATCTTACTAGGATCCCACATACAAAGCAATCCTCTAGAATTACCCTTGGAAGCATCTTCTAAACTCAAATATTCCTTCCAAATTCTCTTGCAAATTATTGAGCTTCCATCTAAACTTAATTTAAATTCCTGAATCAATAACAAATAAGGATGATACTATCTAATCAAAATCTTCATAGCATTATGCTTGGGTTTCATTACCAAGCCTCTCACACTCTAAGAAATAACCTTCATTTGGAGAAATAATTAAAATGTGAATCAATAGTTCATATAATCATCGCTTCCATTAAATGCTTCCCTCTCTTATCTCGCTTGTCCTTTTCTAATTTTCTTCTAGCCACATGTTTTTTCCTCCTTGAATGCTTCCTTGAGGTGCTTGATGTAATCCCTAAGGGATTACTTCTTGTTCCTCTCCTCCCATACCCCTTAATATCAATAGCTCTTTTCTCCCTCTTCATATCATCCTCAACTGCAACCCTGACCTTCACTAGAATCGAATCCTCCAAGTGTCCAACCTTCTCCTTCTGAGTTCTAAAGTCTTCCTGAGTGCACATCTCTGTTAGGGCATCACCCTTGCTAAAAGAGAATGATACAAAATCATCTTGAACAACTTGCTCATGAGAAGGGCAATCCCCCCACAACATCCACATCTACCTCACTAGACCCAAATATCAAAACATGAAATTGATTTTTGAAAGTAACTTCCAAATATTTCTTACCCTTCCGACCATCGACCTTCGATATTTTCTTATTTATAACTACATGAAAACCATCCTCCTCTCCCAATTCTACATATTTCCCTTGACGGGGCTCCTCTTCTACTTTATCTCAGTATTCTTGGGGCAATCCCTTGCCAGGTGACCATAAAGATGAGAACGCCTGCACCTAAAAGGGATCACCTCATAGTCAATATCTAGAACCATTACCACCTCCCAAATTTGTATGTCAATATAATCCATAAGAGGATTGGATATATCCAACTCTACACAAATTCTAGCATAAGTAGTAAATAATGGGTGATAAAATTATGTTTTATGGGAGAATTAATTTATATTTAAGACTATAGCGTGATATTTTTTCTATGGAGATGGAAACTCTTTAAAATATTGTAATGTGGGTTAGGATTTTTCTAATTTCATATTAGATTATAAATAAGAATGTTATATTAGTAATTATCTAGGGGAGTTTACTAAGAAGGCATCAATTTCCAGGGACCAAAAGCAAGTTGTATATGTGCGACTATGTGTTTCCATAAACATTTCAAAATATTTGACATTGAAATATGTTGTAACTAAATATAAATAAGGACAATGGGTTCAATAAGTAGATTATAAAAATATTACATTATGATCTTGTGAATTCCATGACACTAAATACATGGTAAAATATTACAAAGTGAAAAATATTGAGAAATAATGAAAAGCTTGTCATGAGATAAACTCAAAGTTCAAGAAAATAGATCATATTAAAGTATAAAATAAATCAAATAAAATATTTTTCACTCCCAAATAAATGGAAAAGTAATCCCCTCTATTTTATCATATGGAGAAGGCCATGATGACTTATTTGAAGCAAACATTAGAAGAAACTATGAAGGATGGGCAATTAGGAATTTCAATATACAAGGTCAATTTTATAAGGAATTGTAATCATGAAGGAAGATGCAAATTCAAAATTTAAAGCAGTGAAGGAATATTACGTTATGTGTGATGTAAGAACCATCCCATTTTTTCTCAAATAGTAGAAAACAAGCTCCTTACAATACAACATAATAGGATAGAGTTTATGGCTTATACTTTATGATTGTCAAAGTAATATAGTAAAGGAAGTAGTGTTGAGGATATCCATTATACATTAGGGTTTTTAGGGAAGCATAATAAAGTAACACTAGGGAGGTTGTCCCTTACACTTTAATATTTCTAAGATATCATAAATATAAAATCCATTTAAGGTTAACTTGTGCACTTTAGGTTCTTCAAGACAATATAAACTTACAAGCGTTAAGTCAATATATCGATAATTTGAAGAAATGAAAGATATTAATGAGAATTGTCGAAAAGGAAGAAAGGGAGGAAGATCCTTAAATCAGGAAAAAAAGAGAAAATAAAAGTTATAGAAATATTTATTTAAGAAGTAAAAAATAATATCACAAATTTTAACTAGGGTTAATCCCTTAAAATAATAATTAAAAGTGCAATAAAAATTGTATCTTAGAATAATTGAGAAATAAATATGGCCCCAAAAAAGAGCTATGAAGGAATTCATGGATTATGAGAAATTTAATTTGATGCAATCAAAAGGATTTCGAAGATGGATGATTGTCTAGTGGTTTCCCCTATGGCAGATTCAGAAGGTATTGCAATCTCAAATAGGGTGGGGAATTGATAGAAGGAAGAAGTAATTGGGTTATTGGTCTTTTTTTGCAAAAAATAAGCACAAATATGGAAATTGTAGTTGTAAGTGTATATGCTTCAAATGAAGTTACTCTTTGAGAGTGATGTTAAATTCAATGACATTTTACAATTTCAATTCTTGGATTCGTTTTTTAAATTGTAAAACATCATTGAATTTAACATCACTCTCAATTTAACATGACGTTTTACAATTTCAATTCTTGGATTTTTTTGGGGGGGGAGGGGCTTGGGCAGCTCCCGCCCTGGAAGGATGACCCCGTTCCATTTGCTTGCTTCTATGCTCTTCTTCCATGCTGCTAGGATTCACTTAGAATATTCTAGGCTTGTTTTTTGGTGTTTGATTGTATCTACGTAGCTATTTGGACCATCCCAGTGACCCTGTCCTAGGTGCCTTGGTTTGGTTGGAATCTGGTTTACCTAGTTGGGTGTTGTGGCTTCTGGAATAGGGTTCAGATTTTGCTACCTATTTTTGGTGCTCAAGATCCCAGTCTATATTTTCTCTTGGATTTGGGATAGCCCTACTTTTATCATCCACAGATGCTCATCCCATCATGCTCTAGATCAGGGTTTGCAATACCTCTTGGTTTATCTATTTTAGGGTTTTCTAGTGGAGCCTCTACTACAGTCTATCTTTTTGGTCTTGGGATGGGACCTTGTGCTTCTTCACACAACTGTGGTTTTGGCTCCCGAGGTTTCTTCCCTCAACGGACTTGGTGGGACTGTGTGCTTTTTTGATATGGATGGTTTTCTGATGGTTTGGCTCTATAGTTTTTAAAAGGTCTTTGGGTGGGGACCTCATGTTTCATCATTGTTGTAGTCATCGGGCCCCTGTTGATAATATTTGTATCCATGATTGCTCCAGTCATGGGACTTCTTGGTGGCTGGTGTCTCTAGACTCTCTCTTTAGCTTGTGTATTTAGTCTCCTGTGCAGAGAGATATTGTGGCCTATCAATATATTTGGTGTCTATTTATTCACATTCCAGGCCATATTTTCTCTTTTAGTTATTTGTGGGATTCTCCTTGCTACAACTAGGTTTTAGATCTACCCGTTTGCTTCTTGGCTCATGTTGGTTGTGTCTATGGTTTTCTCGTGCCTTTTTGAACATGCTTTTCATTTTTGGACCAGATTGTGTTGGTCCCATAGCTTTCTGGTCAGAATCCTCCCTAATGGAACAATTTCAATTTGTCTCATGGCTTTCTGGTCAGGATCCTCCCTTTTGGGATTGTTTTTGATGGTCTCGTGCCCTCATGGATGGGTTTCTCCTTCGCTATTGCAGGTTTCAATTTCATTTGATGGTTTTCTCTGGCTCAGCTGCCTCTCCTAGGATGGTTTGACTTCTGGTTTTTCCTTACTAGATTTAGTTTTTTTATTTTCCCCTTAGGCAGGATTTTTCAATTTTTAACTTTTCCAGCCCTGGATGGGATTTTTAATTTTAAAATTTCTAGCCCTGGGCAGGATTTTTAATTTAAAAAATTTTCAACCTTGGCAAAGATTCTCCTTTTTAATCCTTGGGCTTAGTTGGAAGGCCTTTTTTAAATTTTTTTTGTACGGGTCGATCTTGCATCCCTTTTTGATCCAGTATTCGAGTTGATCCTGCATACGAGTTGATCTCGCGTCCTATTTTGTAATGACTATTGGTGATGGTCCCTCCGGGACCGTCCCCCTATGCTCCTTTTAATTCTCAAAGGCCTACCTTTGGCCTTATGGTTGGTCTGTTGACTTGTTGTAAAAAGGTTTTGGGGCCCCTTTCAAAACCCACTTTTAATGAATTTTTTTTACTGAAAAAAAAAATTCTTGGATTATTTTTTCTTTATTTTTTTGGGGGGGAGGGGAAAAGGGGGTAGGGGGTGATAGACTTCAACACAATTCTATATTTCTTGGAAAATAAGTGTGGTATTCCTAGCTAGTTTAGATCAATGGAGGACTTTGCTTCCTATGTTAATTTAAATGTCCTTTCGGAGACTATTCCTTCAAGATTTTAATATACATGGGATAATAGGCATATTGAAATATATCATATGATAGAAAGATTAAACATATTTTCAATATATCTAGGTATTCCCTTGTTTAATAAAAGAAAGAAGTATACTTGCTAATAAATTTAAATAGAGTGAAATTTTATTTAGCTAGTTAGAAAGGTAAGATATTAATCATACCTAAAATAATAAAATTCATAAATATTACACTACAATCTATATCTATATATGGTGTCATTTGTAATATCACCAACATGTATAACGCTTTCATTTGATATAAGTCAAATGTAGTCACTTAGAAAAGCATATTAGGAGATATTTTAGTTTCCTCTTTACAAATAACATAGAGTTTGTATAGGAAATAATATTGGAGAGGCAAGCTTGCTAGATTGTATATTTGTAAGATTGAAATTATGAAAGAACATGGTTGGATATTTTTTAAATATTAAAAAAGTGTTGGAAAATTACTTCAAAAAATATATGATTTCTATCAATGCAACAATTGTAAGGAAACAAACCGTATCGAGGGTTCAACAACTTAGAAATTCATATTAGAGAGTTTATCCAAAACTAATTAAGAAACATATTAAGTGGTTGTTCAATGGGAGGAACTATATAAATGTTTGGTCTAAAACTTGGTTTAATGCTTATACTTTATTTTTTATCCAAAATTATAACCATTGTCTTATTACTTTTTGATTTATAGATGTTAAAAAATAAAATTACTATTATGAGTAATAATTCTATATCTTACATTTCTATAGAAATTTGGTTGAGATAGACCTCAAATAAGCAAAAAATGATTTCCAAAATATGCTTCCTATTTATTCATTATTATGGAAGGATGAGTTAGTTTAGAATCTATTAAAATATGGTTGATAGTTGATCAAACCGAGATATAAGACTTTGAAACAATTAGATTTTCCTACTCCCAAGGTTCTTTTGGAAGAATAGTTGGTCATGTGAGGCCCTCACTAAGGACTTAACATTTCTATGGTTACTAGTCCAAAGCTATTAGATTTCATAGTACTTTCTAAAAATGAAGAATATAACATTGAATCAAATATTGTATAAGAAAGCAAAGAGAGCAAAATTAGAGATCAATAAACATAAAATTACAGGTTTCGTTAAGAACCAAGCACATGTGAGAAAAAGATATGACAATGATCCAATGGATTAGTTGGTTGAGGGGTGTTTATATAAAACATATAAATCTCAATAATACATTATTATATATCACTTTAATCCATTCCAACATAACATAAAGGCATCAAGGTTAATTACAAGTTATTAAACTTTTGGCCATAACATATTAGGCATAATATGAATTTTAGTGAAGTTTAATCATAATAAAGGTTTAACCAAAGGTACATATGAATAATTACATCAAATTTTAATAATACATTATATTGAATAATGATTGCTTACAAGCATACACATGATTACATCCTACTAGCCTTGGATAATTTACATATTTTGTAGGATTCCCTTCCCTATTATAGATTTTGTAAGTGGATTTTGACTTCTATGAAGATTTAGATTTTCCCTTGAGTTCCTCAGCCTTAGCCTTTACTTATTTGAAATCCATTGTATGATCTTGTACCTAAGAATAAAAACCTTAGTTCCTCATAGCAACATGCATAAGAAGAGAGAAGAGAACATCAACAATTATAGAAATATATTTATTCATACATTAATTGGAAAGAAAACATTTAGGATCCTCCTTTGTGCATCCAAAAAATTCTAATTCCATTTAAAAAAAATATTCTCTAAAAATAAACCAAATATATTCATTCTATAATCCTCTACATGCATTATTATTTCACCTCTTGAAGTATGCACTATAGGTCGTAATGAAGAGATTGAAAAATTATGTGATTAAAAAAATGGGATAAAAATATTTTTGTATATGAAAGTTATATTGTTTAGAAGGCTTGTTCTACTAATCCTCAATACATAAAATAACTGAATCCAATAACCTTATCTAGTAATTAATTGAGATGTGCCACTTGTTAAGTTGTGATAGGAGGAAACCTACCACACTATCAACACTTGTATGCCATTTTGTATAATCAACAAGTTAAAGTCTACCACTTGGATTGATCTAATTGGTTTTCTTACTTTATATATGTATATATATAATATTTGATTTTTTCATGTAGATTTCATGTTAGCCTCCACTACCCACAAAGTATTTCATGAGTAAAGAATGAAGAGAATGGTAATAAAACCTATGCCTACTAGTGTTGCGGGCCAAACAAGGTGAATGGTTTCCTATTTTTGTCACATGCCCGTGCATTTAATTATCAAGCCTAGGAGCTTCATAAACTTGCGAAGAGTCAGAATTAGGTTACTACAATACCACTGGAGGTGAATCTGCTAATCCTACATCTGGGGGTGTTCTTGAAATGGTTGTCAATCATTCCTGCACTCCTCAATAAATTACGTAAGAAGAACAGAATTAAATCTATAGAAATAAATCATGTACACATTCCTAAAAATAAACCTACTGCAAATACTGGAACTAGCAAACTAATGAACGCTCCTATGAAAGCAATAAAATAATTAAAATAAATAAACAAAAATGAAATGGGGAAGAAATACTGGCTTGGAGTGGGCCCAGGCTCCAATAGCTTCTTCCCGATCGAACACGTGCTTAGAACTTCTGGAACTGGAATATATTTATCAACGTATTACAATCTATCTTCTGTAATTCTAAATAGATCTTTATTAATTATTTCTATATATCTCAGAATGATCTGCGTGTGTTTATATAACACACCTACAAAACTTTTGTTACAGAAGTGGTTACAACAGTCGATTCTTCCCAAAAAAAATTAGAATAGTCTGGCGAAAGCAATCGACGTCTGGCATTCTGTTCTGATTGCGGTGTGTTCGTTTTAGTTCGTGCTTTGCCTGGCATCAGTAAGACATTTGGATACATTGGTGCTATCTCCAATTTAGCTCTGCATGACACAGAGCCGAAACTGCACTAGCCACTGCCGTCCACGTCGTTCAAGTCTGGTCAACAGGAAAAGAATCAGTGGTGCATTCATTATGAGGAAGGTACCTTGTCATCGCGGTGCCTTCTGGTTGTAGGGAGGCGCCTGCCTTCTATTATCACATTTCGACTATGGGGAGGCACTTGCTTTCTATTAGCACCTTTTAGTTATGGGGAGGCACTTCCTTCTGTTGGTGCCTTCCGACTGTGGGGAGGCACTTGTCTTTTGTTGGTGCCTTCTAGTTGCAGGGAGGCGCTTGTCTTTGGTGGGCGCCTTTCGGTTGCAGGGAGGCACTTGTCTTTGGTTGGCACCTTTCGGTTGTAGGGAGGCACTTGGATTCAGTTGGCGCATTCTAACTGCAAGGAGGCACTTGTATTCAGTTGGTGCCTTCCAATTGCAGGGAGGCGCTTGTTCCCTTGGTGCCTTCCGGTTGCAGGGAGGCGCCTATGTTCTCTACATTGACCCTCAATGAAATAAAGTGCTAGGTCCATCAAAAGACCTCGACCATTCCAAATCTAACTAAATCAACTGCAATTCCACAAAACATACTAAAAGCACAAAAATTAGATAACACGCATAATTATATCAAATATCTATATAATCATTCATAAAAGTATGCAATCCTTATTATACAACCACATATTGATCCAAGAAATATGTACAAAATATGAGCATTTCTGGTGCTCATCATCCCCCCACGCCTAACATATGCCACACCCTCGTGGCATCCAAACTATAGGTAGCCCTCTGAATTTTCATCGTTGCCATCTCTTGGAGGATTCGGCTGCCCCTGTGGCCCGAGTTTGTATTTTCATGTCGAAATTTGAAGGTGTGGTTCGCCTTTGCCTATGGGAAACTATGGTTTTCAATTGTCCCCTTCTTGTTCTGGCCGCTACTGGTGGTGTTCTAGCCAGCGTTGTTCCTGTCGATTGAAATGCAGCTTCGACAGCTTGCCAGAGGTTGACATCTAGAGGTCTGACCACTGCTAGAGGGATATCCGAGTTATCCCCTCTGGAAGGCACTACTTGGGCCTTGTATAATCCGACCGCTTCAGGGGTAAGCCCTACATTCTCCTTTGCAATTACAATGGCCTCCAATTGTGGGCCATATACTCCCCACCGTTCCAAGTACCTCCTCATCATGGAAGGCCGCCCTCGGGATGAACCATAGATGTCCCAAAACTGGCTGTCTTCTGTCGAATTGACGTTGATGCCAGAATCTCCTTTTACCCTCGAGGATGCCTTCCTGGCCTCCTTGGCTGCTTTCATTTCATTGCATAGCTACTCAAAATATTTTTGCCTTTCGATGAATAGCTACATGTCCCATTCGTCCTCCTCTGACTCGACGAAGGTCACTTTTGCCTTCTGTCAAGCCGTCCTAGGCCTCTTTGCCTTGGCCTCTACAAAAAATGTGGCGGCTCGGACCGGGGTCTCTTCTTTCTCCTTTGGGGACTTCTCTTTACTTTGAAGGATCGGCTGTGCTGCTATCTCCGGGGGTGATCCTTCGTTCTCCTATCTACCTGGTGTCGACCCCTCAGGCTCTTCTCCTTCTTTAGGCCTAGGGAGGTCCTCCGTATCCTATGGTCTTATCTACTGCTGGAGACCTTTGTCCTACTCTGTGTCACTCAAGACAATGATAGGGGGCATCGTAGGACTTCTTTCCTTTTCACCCTTGAAAATAGAGGAATCCTCCCCTACCTCTGGGCTGCTCTATCGGGCGTTCGATCGAATATCCCCCAAAGAGAATACTCGTTCGGCGGATGTGGGAGAGTTCATCGGCACTTCTTCTGCCCAATCAGTCTGAGTGGACGCCTCCTGTCTTACTGTTCCTCTGTCCTGGAGCATTTGATTTTCCTCCTACAACTGTTGGACCAGCTGCTCGAGCTGAGCGATTTGTCTATCCCTTTCCTCCAACTCCCTTTTATGCTGGTTCTAGAAATCTTCCAGAATCTACTGTGCCATCCAACGATCAGTTTGCCAGTCGAGCACATCCTCCAAGGCCGCATCGATCTGGTCGTTACTCCCAGAAGTTCCTTCATTCTGTGGGCTTTGGTTCATTAATTCTTAGAGGGTTTGGCCGGTAACGTCTATCTCTGTATCACTCTGTCCTTCCTCTATCGAGAGGAATCACCACAGAAGTTTCCTCCTGGGAATTGGTTCGTCCTCACCACCAGCGAGTGGTGCTCCTTCCTCCTCATACTCGAGCACTAGAGAATGCCCTCTATCCTCTATGTCTTCAGGCACCGGTGACTACTCTGCTTCTCCTAGAAAATAGGGCAATGCCAATTGCCTGATGTTTGTTATCTCCTTTGTAGGGGATGCTTCGTCTTGCCCTAATTCAGCAACCGCATTGTGTTGCTCTATTTGGCCGCCATCTCCCTCTGTGTTGTGGTTCTGTCCTTGTGCTTTTGCGTGGCGGACCAATGTCGATATCAGCCCATGGTGGGCTAAGGCGGACGGTGCCCCTTTCTGGTATCGAGCCACTTCATATTTCAGAGCATTCGCCAGGTAGAAAGGTATATTTAATTTCCTCCCATGCACTAGGTGATTGAGGAAGTGCACATGATTAAGGTGCAGATGGGTATACTTCCCTATGCATGTGAAGAATCGAGCAATCTGCTCGAACATCTTTCGCATATTCATGGGGAGATTGTTTTTGAGTAACCCCTCCCTGTCTATCTGCACATTTCCTCCTGGCAGCAATATTTTGGCGTATAGTTTTAATGCTCTGCCCTTGTATGTACATTCTCCCGTGAGAGGCAATCCAATCGCCTGTGAGATGAACTCAGGGGTGACTGGAATTTCCATCCCTCGTACTTGGGCCGCATCGCCCCTCAAAGAGGTGGCAAATTCTCTAGCTACCTCCATGTCCTGGCCCTGACTGACCAGGGTGTAGTATTCGAGCCACCCCTCGGCTTTGAATTGGGTCTTCACTGCCCCTCTGATCCCATCAGTGTCACTGGGTTCATTCTTCTTGATCGTGTGGTTCTTGGACCTTCCTCCCATGGTGCCTTCTGCTGCTATATTTTTTTTGTCCTTCCTTCTTCAGGAAGGCACCTTATTATAGAAAATATGCCTAACCCTAGTAGTTATGGAAGGTGCCCTATCATTGGCACGTGATTTCGGCTATGGTGGGGGGTACGATCTCTATGATAGCTGTATTTTTTGGTACTGCGTATTTATAAATAATTATATAAAATATTTGATTTAGTATGTGCGTACCTGATTTGGCATTCCAATTGTTGTGGTAGCCATTGATTTGCTGACTTGTGACACGAGGGAGGGGTATGGTCATTTGATGTCGCTTATTTGTGCGATGCTTCATTCTACTCGAGGCATCCGGTAGATGTAGATTTTGTACACGGGAGGCGTTCTTTGGTACCTTCCCCATGTGGATGGTGCCCTTGTAGTGCCTTTCCAATGTTGTCGGTGCTCTTCTTCGAATGAATATGCCTTCCGGTGCTACGAGGTGCCTCTGATTTATGGGAGGCACTTTTGCCTACATGTGTCTTCCCAATGTGGGGGGCGCCTCCTTCTATTTCGTGCCTTACCGATGTTGGGAGGTGTTCGTCTTGATGAATGTGCCTTCTTGATGTTGGAAGGTGTATTCGGCTGGATGAATGCACCTTCCTGATGTTGGAAGGTGTATTCGGCTGGCTATTTTTTTTTTCTAGGTACCTTCTGAATGATGGAAGGCGCTGTCTTCCGATTTGGTGCCTTTCGGATGTAGTAAGGTGCCTTCTTCTGGATGGGTGCCTTTCGAGTGCAGTAAGGCACCTTCTTCTAGACTTGGCACCTTCTAGGTGCAGTAAGGCACCTTCTTGTGGACTTGGAACCTTCTGGGTGCAGTAAGGCGCCTTCTTCTGGTCTTGGCACCTTCTTATGGATGCAGTAAGGCACCTTCTTCTGGACTTGGTGCCTTCGGGTGTAGTAAGGCGCCTTCTTCTGGACTTGGTGCCTTCTTCTGGATGTAGTAAGGTGCCTTCTTCTAGATGGCGATTTGATTGGAAAAAGGGTGATCAAGCCTTCCTAGTTTTTCATGCTGCCCAAATTCTACCTACGATTCGGTGTCGGAATGCTGAGTCGAATCAAGCCTGGTTTCCCAGATCCCTATCCCTCGTGCTGTCAGGTCATCCACCTGCAAAAAGAAACCAAAAAAGAAAGGAAAATAAAGGCATTTAGACACGTTTCATGCCTATTAGGCCCTAGATTAGGATGCCTGCAGCTTGCATGCGGGCGTCGTCCCTGCAAAAAAAACACACATTAAAAAAAACTAAATTAACTAAAAAATTTTGGGTGAGTACTTTCGTTCCCACCATTTCACCTGTGAGAGTTCGGTCCAGATCTAACAAGATGGGGTCTCCCCCATGCCTACTCTGGATTCCACCTATAACATTTCAAACGTATTATAGGGGCATAGTCGGTGGCCATTGACTGTGAACATGGTGTTGCTGTTGTCAATTGTCTTAACGCGCACCGCCCTATTCCTAATGAGCTCTGCCACCTCATACGACCCCATCCACCTCTGCATAAGTTTACCCTTCCTTTCCTGGAACCGATAATCGTACAACAGTACCCATTCCCCTACTTGGAACTTCTTCAGCTTGATGTGGTTATCATGCCACTTCTTTCTCTACTTCTATATAATCTCTGTCCTCTGCAAAGCATCCAGTCGAATTTTGTCCAGCTGATCTAGCTGGCGAATCCTCTGTTTTTGAGCTTCATCCAAGCTCAAATTTAATTATGAAGCCGTCCTCAGAGTTTTGATTTTGAACTCGATGGGCATCATCGCATTTTTTCCATAGACTAGTTGGAAAGGTGTGCATCCTGTGGTGGATTTCCACGTGGTGTTGTATGCCCAAACTGCCTCTGGAAACCGTGTGGCCCAATATTTCTTGTGTTGCTGCACGATTTTGGTCAGGATGTTTTCTATCTCCCTGTTTGTCACTTCTACTTGCCCGTTCGCCTACGGATGGTAGGGCATGGTTTTATTGTGTTGAACTCTATACTGCTCCATCAGCTCCTCAATCAATTTGGAGGTGAATTGGGGCCCTTGGTCTATTGTTATCTCCCAAGGAACCCCAAATCATGTGAAAATATGGGCAAATAAGAAATCAGTGACCATTTTTTCCTTTGAGTCCCTTAATGCCTACACTTCCACCCATTTGGTGATGTAATCCGTGCAGACCAGAATAAACCTCCTTCCCATCGAAGGTGGATTAAATGGTCCCACAAAGTCCATGCCCCATTTATCAAAAGGTTCCAGGTGTACCTGGGGCTACAGGGTCATTTCATCTCGGTGGGTTGGTCTACCCATCCTCTGGCACTCGTCACACTTGCTGGTATACGCTGCCACGTCCTTGAAAAGAGTGGGCCAAAAATACCCAGCCTACAAGATTTTGTAGGCAGTTCATTTCCCTGCAAAGTGTCCTCCGCATGGCTCATCATGACATGCCTTGAGCACTTCTAAAAACTCCTGTTCTGCTATGCATCTTCTTATAATTTGCTCCCATCCTATTTTAAGTAGGAGACCATCCATCCAAAGGAATGATGCACTCTTCTTTATTACCGCCTGCTTTTCGATGTAGGAGAGAGTAGGTGAGGTCCTTCCGGTGGCCAAGTAATTGGCTATGTCTGCATACCATGGAGTTTGTTCACTAATATCGAAAATTTTTTTGTCTGGAAATTGATCTTCCACTGCTTGATGATCTGCTGGTATCAATCTAGACAAAAAATCTGCCATGACATTGTCCTTGCCTAGTTTATCGACTATAGTGATGTCAAATTCCTGCAATAGCAATAGCCATCTGATAATTCTACCACCAATGGCTGGCTTGCTCATCAGATACCTGATAGCCGTGTGGTCCGTATGGACGAAGACCTTGTATCCCGATATATAGTGGCAAAATTTGTTTATTGCATGGACAACTCCAAGGAATTCTTTTTTCGTCATTGTATAGTTGAGCTCTGCTCTCGCCAAGTTTTTACTGACGTAATAGATGGCATATAATTCTTCGTCGTATTTCTGCCTGAGGACTGCTCCGATTGCATCGTTAGATGCATCACAATAAATATGGAACGGTATGGCCCAATTCGGTCCTCTCAAGACCGGTGTAGATATCAATTTTTCTTTTAGCAATTGGAACGCTTCTTCACAATCTCCCATCCAATTGAACTCTACATCCTTAGAAAGTAGGGTGTGCAGTGGTTTGGCAATCTTACTAAATTCGGCGATAAATTGTCGATAGTACCCGACTGATCCAAGGAAACTTCTTACCTCCTTCTGCGTTCTGGGGCTCGGTAGGTCTCTGATGACCTCAATCTTCCTCTTGTCTACTTTTATTCCTTCTATAGAGAGGTGGTGTCCCAACACGATGCCTTCCTACATCATCATAAAAAAATTTTCATTACTTAGGGATAAATGATTTTCCTTGCTCCTGTCGAGCACTCTTTCCAAATTTGTCATTGCATCCTCGAAGGTTTCTCCATAGGCGGTGAAGTCGTCCATGTATGCTTCCACCCCGTCTCCTATCATATCAGATAATATGCTAAGCACCACCCTTTGAAAGGTGGCCGATGCATTGCACAGTCCAAAAGGCAATACCTTATAGGCAAACGTTCCCCATGGACAGGTGAACATTGTTTTATCTTGATCTTCTTCCCCTATCTAGATCTGGTTGTAACCACTAAAACCATCCAAAAAGGAGAAGTATTTTCTTCCTGAGAGTGTGTCCAAGACCTGATCTATGAACGAGAGTGGGAAGTGGTCTTTCTTAGTCGCCTTGTTCAAAGCCCGGTAGTCCACACAAATCCACCATTTCCCGTTATTTTTGGGGACCACCACTAATGGTGATACCCATTCACTATCAAAAATTGGATATATGAATTTGACAGCCAGAAGTTTGTGCAGTTCTTCTATGATAATGTCTTTCATTGCTGGGTTCATCCTTCTCTATGGCTATCGACTAGGAGTTGCCTGGTCATCTAAATAAATCCTATGGGTACATATTTCCGGGCTAATGCCATGCATATCTGCGTAGTCCCATGCAAATGCTTGCTGGTGTTTTACTAGAAGCTCTTCCAATTTTTCTAGTTGTGTGGGCGTCAACCTGCTGTTGACGTTTAATGTCCTCCCTGGCCCAACGTGTATTTGTCGGATGTGCTGATCTTGGGTGCCAGTCAATGGTGATCCAGGTGCAGGTGTGGACGATTCTCCATGGAGAAACTCCATGATAGAACCATCCTCGTCCTCTTCTGCCACCTCCTCCAAGGTCATCATCGACTGGATTATGGAAAACTCTATAGTTCCATGCTCGGTGATCCTGGGTTCTTCTGTTGAGTCCATAGACTGAGTTGGCGATGAAATGGTCAGCATTTTGACATTTTTCTTGTTGGAGATGGTCATTAGCCCATCCCGATAGCTGATGTAAGCATCAGTTGTTGCCAGCCATGGCCTCCCCAAAATGAGTGGGTAACCGCCTAGCCTGGTCTTGGTTTGCAAAACTAAAAAATCGGTTGGATATTCCCATGCACTGACTGTTATGATCACATATTCTAGCATCCCTTTCGGCGATACGGTTGATCGATCGGATAACTGCAGCACTGTCGTGGTTGTCTTTAGGTTTGTGACCTGCAGCCTCTGCATGGTCTCTTGAGGCATCACGTTGATGGCTATCCCGAGGTCAACCAATGTGTTGGACAGGGAATGTCCTCCAATTTTTATGGTCAGAACTGGGCTACCTGGATCTGCATACTTCAGATGACGTGTTCTACCCATCATTAGATCTGCCAGTTTACCCATGACATTAATAGTCTAGGTAGCTTTTCATCCTGGTCTCCTTAGACACATTTCTCTAATTGCCTTGGTGTAAATGGGGACATATCGAATTGCTTGAAATAGTGGGATTGTCATCGTGAGATTCTCCAATCTTGACAAGATGTTGAATTCTGACTGTGTTGTTTTTCTTTGTTCCTACAGTCGGCTAGGAAATGGAGCCTTCGCTCTCTAAAGTGCTTTTCCCTCTTCTACCAGAGGTGTCTCCTCTATTTCTTCCTCCTCTTCTACCAGTGGAGGTGTCTCTACTATTTCTTCCTCCTCTTCTACCAGAGGCGGTGTCTCTACTCCTAGCTGCCTACCTGATCTAAGATGAATATTGTACATATGATACATCTCACCTTCTACATTGTATGCCGGCTAATTTACTCTGTTGTTCGGGTTTGCTATCGATTGTGCTGGTAGCTATGCAGGTCTCGCTGCTGGCAATGCTGGTAAGTTCTGTTGGATGTGAGCAGGAGCTGCACTCTGTGGAGTCTGATTCCATGCATTATGGCCTCTCCACTACTGCCTAGGATATGGATATGGCATCCATGGCTGCTGATTTGGGAATGCTACTGGGGGTGCGTTCGTCCAGGGTGACGGTCCCCACCACCCCATATTAGGTGGTTGAGGGGGTCCTTGGTGCATGTATGACCCTCCCCCATATGATGGCATTTCGATTGGTATATTCCCCATGGGGGGCTGTGGCCAACTCTTCCTATTGCCTATGAAGTAGGCCTCCATGCTCTTAGCGGCTTCCTGGTTACTGGGCAGTTGTGGGCACAATCAAGTTTTATGATTCAGCCTACAAACTACGCATACTCTGACCTTGTTTTTTGGGTATGCATTCTTTGCATGCCTTCCTCTACATTTTGGGTAGAAATAGGCTATTGCTGCATCATTTTCTTGTTTATTCTTTTCTAACAGTAGCATATCCATCTGCAGTGCTAGAGATGAGAGCATTTTGATCTTCAAATCCTTCAACATGTTGCTTATTTCTATTTTGGTGACTGAAGTAGTCGCCTTCATGGTCCTAGTGATGATTTTGCCTCGCCTTCTCGAGTAGTTTCGGCAAAATTTCTAGATGTCATCCATAGCATGCTAATAGACATCACCTCTAGAGATCATGTTGAGAGCCTCCAGTGACTCATTGGTAAGTCCCCTCAAGAAGATGCTTTTGAGGGACTTATCAGATAGCTTCGAGTGAGGGGACCATTGAAGATTAAAGCTAAATCTCTCCCAATACTCCTTGAGAGACTCATCTTCTCTTTGTGTCATGCTCAGGACCTCCTCCCTGGAGTCTCTTGCTCTCATGAAATCTTGATATTGCTCTAGAAAGAGCATCTTCATCTGGTCCCAGGTGGTGATGTGTTTGTCTCCAAGACCAATGAACCATCGCATAGCTGCATCGTCTAATGTAGAAGGAAATAATTTCAAATTCTACGCATTTGATTTGTAATCCATAGACCTGCACAAAACATCAAACTTGAATAAAAACAGGTTAGGGTCCTCAGTCGGGTGTCCTCTGAAGGATGGGAGGTGAGCAGGGGATATGTTTTTCATTTTGGTATCTCCTACTCCCTCCTCTATTGGGAAACTAAATCCAGATGAGACTTCATTGTTATCCATTTTTTTGGGAAATGTGGTTTCTAATGCAGCGTTTATGGCCTTCCGGTCATTTAAAACTTTCTGAGTCAATGCTCTAAGGTTGTACGGCGAGATCGTCTGATCCTCCATAGCCTTCCACAATAGGGCTTCCTCTAGAGGAGTCCTATTAAACAGGGGATTTATGATGATTCGTTCATCCCCTTGTTGATGGGATGAGGTGGCACTTTGCACAAAGTGCGGTTCCTCACTCCAATGGACTGCTGGTAGGTCAGGCGAGTCTAACTCAAATCCAAAATGCTCGGTCGACTCAGGTCTTGATGGATTAGTTCTTATAAAGCGACCGTTAGGTCCTCTTCTTCTCGAAGAACTCATACAAGGTCAGATGGAAGGTTTCAGGGTATTGTAAGTAATCTAATTAAGACGCTTCCCCGACAACGGTACCAAAATGTTGCGGGCCAAACAAGGTGAATGGTTTCCTATTTTTGTCACATGCCCATGCATTTAATTATCAACCCAGGGAGCTTCGTAAACTTGTGAAGAGTCGGAATTAGGTTACTACAATACCACTGGAGGTGAATCTACTAATCCTATGTTTGGGGGGTGTTCTTGAAATGGTTGTCAATCATTCCCGCACTCCTTAATAAATTACGTAAGAAGAACATAATTAAATCTACAAAAATAAATCATGTACACATTCCTGAAAATAAACCTACTACAAATACTGGAACTAGAAAACTAATGAACGCTCCTATGAAAGCAATAAACTAATTAAAATAAATAAACAAAAAGGAAATGGGGAAGAAATACTGGCTTGGAGTGGGCCCAGGCTCCAGCAGCTTCTTCCCGATCGAACACGCGCTTAGAACTTCTGGAACTGGAATATATTTATCAACGTATTACAATCTATCTTCTGTAATTCTAAATAGATCTTTATTAATTATTTCTATATATCTCAGAATGATCTGTGTGTGTTTATATAACACACATGTAGAACTTTTGTTACAGAAGTGGTTACAACAGTTGATGCTTCCCAGACGAAATTAGAACAGTTTGGTGAACGCAATCGATGTCTAGCATTTTGTTCTGATGGTGGCATGTTCATTTTAGTTCATGCTTTTCCTGGCATCGGTAAGACGTTTGGATACGTTGGTGCTATCTCCAATTTAGCTCTGCATGATGCAGATCCGAAACTGCACTAGTCACTGCCGTCCATGTCGTTCAAGTCTGGTCAACGGGCAAAGAATCAGTGGCACCTTCCTTATGAGGAAGGTACCTTGTTATCGTGGCACCTTTTGGTTGTAGGGAGGCACTTGCCTTCTATTAGCGCCTTTCGGCTGTGGGGAGGCGCTTGCCTTCTATTAGCGCCTTCCGACTGTGGGGAGGCGCTTGCCTTCTGTTGGCGCCTTTCGACTGTGGGGAGGCACTTGTCTTTGGTTGGCGCCTTCCGGTTGTAGGGAGGCACTTGTCTTTGGTTGGTGCCTTTCGGTTGCAGGGAGGTTCTTGTCTTTGGTTTGCGCATTTTGGTTGCAGGGAGGCACTTGGATTTAGTTAGTGCCTTCCGACTGCAGGGAGGCGCTCGTATTCAGTTGGCGCCTTCCGATTGTAGGGAGGCACTTGTTCCCTTGGTGCCTTCCGGTTGCAGGGAGGCGCTTATGTTCTCTACATTGACCCCCGATGAAATAAAGTGCCAGGTCCATCAAAAGACCTCGACCATTCCAAATCTAACTAAATCAACTGCAATTCCACAAAACATACTAAAAGCACACAAATTAGATAACACGCATAATTATATCAAATATCTATATAATCATTCATAAAAGTATGCAATCCTTATTATATAGCCGCATATTGATCCAAGAAATACGTACAAAATATGAGCATTTATGGTGCTCATCAACTAGGTTGGCAACACCTAATACAAGCTATGTTAGTTGGGTAACCATGTTATGAATTAGGGGCTAAAGTAGAGTTATTGATATACAAACCTCCCTTGGTCCACCAACTGGATTAAGCCTCCATTTGTGGAAGTAAAAGGATTCAATCCCATAACCTATGACACCCATGTATCCACAACATGCTATTTAGCTACCATGTCAAGCTTCCTATTGTCACCTTTCTCTAAGACTTATTCCTAACTAGGGAACACATTGAAATTATTGGATGTAAAAAATAAGTTTTGAGCATATGACATATCATAATCAAAAGCCACCACAAGATTCCAATGATTCATAATGCCACACTATAGGATTATGACCAAAGGATTTCCATTACCTCCTATAGTAAAAGGAATATACGTAAGGCCATGCATGAAAAATGTGTTGGCACCTTTGCATAATGTAGATAAGAATCACAGGGAATCAAACCTAGAATCATCTTCATACAAATTTCCAAATGCCACCACAATTAGCTAGGTATCCATATGCTATGATGGGAGGAATATAAAAATATCCTTAGATACATCCCATCACGCTAAAGGTTTGCACCTTCATTCATCTGCATAAATATCACAAAATTAAGTATGATGTCAATAAAAATTCCATCATTGTACATGTTTGCAAACATATCAACACAATAGGACATAGAGGGCTTGGAATTCACCAAATCATCAAAAAAAGTATCCCAATATCTATAAATAACATAAATATATAATAAATCATAGAGATAGGAGGGAAAAATTATTTTACCCTCATAAATATGCATACTCCTAGACAATGGCTATCAAATTATTCATTTCTTCCCCTACTTGATATGTCAAAAATGACTTATAAAATAGCTTAAGATAATTCATCATTTTGATTAGATAAATAATAGGAGGCCCAAAAACAATCCTCACATGAATAAGTAATATTGCTTTATACCTGCTCTAATACCATGTCATATTTTGTAGTGCTTTCCAAAAATTAAAAAATTATTACATTAACTCAAATCTTATATAAAAACTGAAGAGAGCAAAATGAAAGAGCAACTGACACAAATGGATGGATTTAGTGAAGCATCAAGCACATATGATCAAATGATATTACACTAATGCAATAGATCAGGTACTCGAGGGGTATTTATACCATATACCTAAACCTCAACAATAAATTATCACTTATCACATTAACCCATGCCAACAAAAAAACTGCATAAAGGCTAGTTACAAGTTATAATTTTAGTGAAATTTAATCATAAAAAGGTTTAACCATGAGACCATTGGGATAATTACATCAAATATTAGTAATAAAGCATAATTTAAAATGATTTTCCATAGGCATACACATGATATATTATAAAATGTTGGCCTTGTCTAATAAGGTTAGATTACACATATCTCAACAAAAACAAAATTCTTATGAGTGAAGTTTTAAAAGAAAATGATATCATTAACATTTATGTGTGATTTGTCTAAGAAGGATCTAGAAATATTAAATCATCTAGTTTTCATTATCCCTTCTCTTCCATCACTTGGGGATACTCTTTTTTTAAATAAAAAATATAAAAGCAAAAAATCTACTAAGTTGCTTAATCAAGATTAGAAGAGTTGATGGAATTTTGGGTTAATTATTTCAAAACTAAAAAATTAAGTATTCTATAGAGAACTGAAATTGCCATTATTTTTTGGAATACATGGTTTGAAAGAAATAATAGAATTAAAAAATATATATTAGAATCATATCCAAGTTTGAATTTACAAGGTTTCCTCTCTTACAAAATTTTTATAGGCATGGTGTTCATCATGGGAAGTCTCAAGTGTAAAAAATTATGTGTTAGACTTTTTGTTATAGGATTTAAATATACATGTATGGGTAACTGCTACAATGAAGTTAACACAAATAATTTACATTAACTCATGGTAAAATACAAATGTTTGAAAATTTTGGAAGGACTCATGGGAGCAAGTGGTGGACTATGAGAACATTCCTTTCTGTTGCAAAATATGCCATGAATATGGCCATTTGACTAGTGTATGTCCAAATAAGATTCCATATCAAAAGAAAGAGGACACAAAATTAGCAGGTTTCCAAATGCCGAAGAAGAAAAACACTTAAAAAATAGTTATGAAGGATCAAGAGATGTTGTTAACTAATATGTTTAGAATTATTTCTAAAAATAACCTCTTGCATGAGGTGGAGGACATAATGGAGACATAAATATTAGAGATGTAGTTTAAATATGCATGGAAGGACTCAAAGAAAAACTAGAAAATCAAAAGTTTTCAATAGAAAAATAAGGGAGAAAACATAGACAAGAAGAACAATCTTTTGAATGCTAAAACTTCAAATAGTTCAGACCCGAAGATAGACTTTGTTGAACCTTCCAATAGTTATTTGGTTTCATATACACATACTTTAGGGTTAGAAGCTATCCTAGATCCAATTAGGGTAAGACAAGAAATAGGAAAAAAGGACACTAACCAAAAGGTAGGCCACAAGACTAATCAACATCATATGGTAAAAGAAGGTGAAAAGCTTGTAGATAAAGGTAATATTAATGCCCTTACCAACATCTTTAGCACTGTTATTAATGAATATCATCACTTGTAATATTATAGGACTCAAAGGGAGTCTTTCAAAACAAAATAAAATTAGAAGAATTATTTAGAAAAACCAACCACATCTAGTTTTCCTTCAAGAAATGAAGATGTCTATAGAGGAAATGGAGTCAATTGCAAGTAAAATATGGCCGGCTGGAAAAGTGGCTTTCCTCAGCTCCCATGGGGATTTTTGTGGAATTTATTATCTCTAGGACCCAAAAGAGATCATTATTCACCATATGGTTGGTAGCTAGGATCTCTTGGTTGTGGTTGCATAAAGTAGATAATCTAACCAAATTATGTTCTGCTTGACTATTTACGCTCTAATTAC
The DNA here is from genome assembly GCA_028583015.1 of Wollemia nobilis. NCBI lineage: Eukaryota > Viridiplantae > Streptophyta > Pinopsida > Araucariales > Araucariaceae > Wollemia > Wollemia nobilis. The sequence continues at coordinate 917,220 of JAQPPZ010017240.1, read as the reverse complement.
TTTGGAGGAAAAGTGAAGATAATGAAAGGATATAATTTATATTATCTTCCATTTTCATAAATATTGGGTCTTGATCAGATGAGACTTCAATACCATCCTTTCTTTGGATGAAAATAAGGGGGGAAATAGGAATCTAGATGGGAGCTCAAACCTCATCAGTGAATATATTGTAACTTTACCTTATGGACCACCAACCAGATAATGTTCTCATGACTTGGTCTAACAAAAGTTAAGGCTCAAATTGTATCATGGAAATATTAGATAGGTTCTTGTTCCCTGACAAATTCTTAATCCATGGAAATATTCCTATGGTAAAAACTCTTAACAATGTTGGTTCAAATCATTGTCCAGTCATGGTTGAAATGAAGATAACCAAGGTTAGTTTATCACCCTTATAATTTTAGTTAATGTGGCTCAAAGATAGTTTCTTTAGACCTCGAGAGTAGTAATGGTGGTAGGAAGGTAAACCAAGGTATGGAACTAAGATGTTTTGTTTCAACAAAAAGTTGCAATACATTAAATCCAAAATCAAGATTTGATATTGAAAGGAGTTTGAAGATGTCAGACAAAAGAAATAATAAGTGATTGCTTGGATTGAATATTTGAATGAACAAATCCATTTAGATGGCCTCATTGAGAGTAGAAGTATATATGAAATTAGACTCACAATATAGTTGGAGGAATGGGAAAAAAGAGAAGAGCTCTTATGGAAGCATAAATATAGGATCCAATGGCTCAAAGAAGGAGATCAAAACATGAAATTCTTCCACAAATATCTTCTAGCCTACAGATTGCACAACTTTATTTCTTCTATGAAATCATATTTTGGAGACTCCATCCACACTTGAGATGTCATGAAGTCTATCGTGATCAACTACTTTTCCAAACTATTCAATGTTGCATATCTTGACTCGACTTCTCAACATAATATCCTTCAAGTGATCCCTACTCTTATCCCTTTTGAGGAGATCTCTATTTTGATTGCTCTAGTTACTATCAATGAGTTTCAATAAGTGGTTTTTAAAATGTGAAAGGGAAGACCTCGGGGCCTGATGCATTTTCCATTAAATTTTACCAAGAATTATGGGATATCCTTCATGTTGATTTAGTAGAGGTGGTGGAAGAAACCGGGAAGGCCAAAGAAATTTTGAAGGTAATAAATAAAAATTATATAGCTCTGGTTCCAAAGTCTCAAGATACAAAATATATCTCAACTTTTAGACCAATATCTTTATGTAATGTTCTTCTCAAAATCATTACCAAGATCATGGTAGAGAGGTTGAAACCACTTTTATGTAAGATTGTTTCCCCTAAATAAGGAGCTTATGTGGAAAGGTGGCAGATTATAGATGAGATAGTTCTTCATCAAGAAGCCACCTATTTCATGGAAGTACAAAAATCTCCTTCTATGTTCATCCATTTAGACTTATCCAAAGCTTATGACAAAGTGGATTGGTACTTCTTCATCAAAGTAATGAGGCAATTTGGATTCTCTCAAGATTGGAAAAATTGTATTATGAGATGTATCTCTTTGATGTGCTACTCAATTCTTATCAATATCTACCCTTCACAACTGGTCCCAGCTTCCATAGGTATTAGGTAGGGCGATCCCTTCTTGCCTTATTTATTCATAATTCTTACCGAATGCTTGGGCAGGACTATTACCAAAAACAAAGAAAGTAGAATCCTTGAGGGAGTTATTACCATTGCTCATGGAGCTAGTTCTATCTCTCATATTAATTTGTTAATGAATCTACTATGTTAGGTAAAGCTACGATTAAGGAAGCCTCTACAAGAAAACAAATCATTTATTGTTTCTCTAATGCTACGAAGCAATCGATCAATAAAAACAAATCAAAATTTATTTTCTTTCACTGCTCTCCTAGATAGGAATCCATGGTTCTAGATAAATTAAGATATAAGAAGACCTCCCTTTCAATCACTTATGTAGGCATTCCTATCAACATCTAGAGACAAAAAAAAATGGAATTGTTTGTTGGATAGAGTAAAAGAGAAAATTGAAAAGAAGATCAATAGGTGGCTTTCATATGGAGTAAAACTACCTTGGTAACATAAGTCCTTCAATCTATACTTATTTATCTTTCTGTTGTATTGAATCTCCCAAAGGTAGTTCTTTGAGAACTATATCAAATCAATCATTGGTTCCTCTAGAGTGGTACTAAGGAAAAAAGAAAATGGGCCTTGGTAAAATGGGACACTTTATGTCTTCCCAAGCATGAAGGGGGGTTAGAATTATGATCTGCTATAAAATATAATAAGGCTTTAGTTGCAAAGTTATATTGGAGGATTTTGAATAACCTCAATGCACTATGGAAAAATAATATTCATGCTAAATATGCTAAGAACAAAAGTCCTCAAGATTTTATTCACTATCAACTACCTACTAGAGGTTCTCCCATTTTGGTGGTTCTTAGGATTGGTGAGGATTTGATAAAGAAGTTATTTTGGATCATTCATAATGGTCAACAGGTAAATTTTTAGACATATTCTTGGGACAATCACCAACCTTTGATAACTTAGTTCCCTGATTGGAGGTCCTGGATGGAGAAGCTACACCAAGCTAACTAGATAAAGGTAGCTAATTATTGTCGATACCAGAATGGTAATTTAGAGGTTGGTAGATATTGGATCCCTATTGAGGACTAGCCTATTCAAATTCCAAAAAGGTAAAGGAAAGATATCCAATGCACCCTTCATATGAGATCTCTCTCTTGGTCCCATGATAAGGATTATTTTGGATGGAACAACACTACTAAGGGTGAGTATATTGTTGCTCAAGGTTATTTGTCCTTATGCCACACTAATCCCAACTAGTCCTTTGATATAATTACACAATTGTGGGATAAAAATATTTGGCCTAAGGTGAGGTTTTTTATTTTTCTTTTATTGTATCAAAGGGTGCTCATTGGTGAGCAACTTATGAAATGTGGATTTCGTGGCCCGTTTAGATGTAAAATGTGTGGAAAGAATGTGGAAACTCTTAGCCATATGTTTATTGAGTGTGCCTTAGCCTTTGATCTATGGAAGAGAATGGCTATTTTACTTGGTTTACAGTGGTCCAATTTTTCTACTCTTGAATAACTATGAAGGGATTGGCCTAAATAGGAGGTTGTTGATCATTTTGTTAGGCAATTAGTTTGGATGGGAACAACCATCCTACCTTGGAATATTTGTAAGGAAAGAAAAAACCATATTTTCAAATAGGAAAGGAAGGATACTCACTATATTTGAAAAAATACCATTGCCAACTTAGTTGAATCATACTAGCAACTCCTTAATCACCCTCAAGATTCCCACCAATAATGGGGTCAAGTAATGCAAATATTGAAGAATCACTTTACTATTTATAACCAACTTAAAGGGAATGTGAGTAATGGAAATATGGATAGAACAGGGAATTGAAAACCTTCTCCTATGAATTTTGAAAAACTCAATACGAATGGAGTTGTTAGGGGGAACCCTAGAAAAGCCAATGCAGGAGGAATCAATAGACTTCCAAATGGTTACCTAGTTTTCATTTTTGTTGAGAATTTGGGTATCCTTTCCAATAACCTTTATTAGGGGTATGGTATCCTCAGAGCCCTTTGAGAGGCTACTAAGGTTGGATGGCAAAAGGTGCTAGTTGAATCTGACTCCCAAGTCATGATTAATTTTTTGAAGACTCCTAAGAATCATAAGGCTATTGGAGAATAAAAATAAGTGTTGAGAATATTCAATTAATCCAAATGGGTTTTTTAAAAGTTGAATACAATCATGTGATCAAAGAATAAAATAGAAGTTTTGATGCTTTAGCTAATTGGGCATTAGAAAAAGGTGATCTTACTTGCTATAACCACCCTCCTAGATGGTGGGCTTTGCAAATCAAGGATGTTCTTCTATCTATCCTTTCTCTAGATGGCTCTAGTACTAGAGGTACCTAGTTCCTTTTTACTTTGTATTAGCTTCTCTTTGGTTTAGTCAAGGTATTTCAGTTCCCCAGCTCAGAAATATTATTCTTATATTTTCTCTATTGAATATTGGCTAAAAGGCTTGTTGGCCTAGAAAGTCTAAAGATGTAATCTATTTTTTTCATCAATTTAATTTTTTGGTGTGTGTGTGTGTGTGTGTTTATGTTTTTTGTTGTATTTTGTTTTTGTGATTTGTGTGTTTTTGTTATGTTTATGTTTTTTTTGTATTTTTGAATTGTTTTGTTGTTGTTGTTTGTTGTTTTTGTGTTTTTTGTTGTTTTTTTGTGTGTTTTCAATTGTTTGTGTTGTTTGTTAATTTAGGCATGCTCTTTGAGTGTGCCCAAGGGGGTAATCCAAATATGAGTCTTGGGTTATTTTGGTAGAATAAATACCCCTATATCCTTAGGTCTTACCCAAAAGTGGCACCCCGAAAGGGGTGTTTTCCACAAATAAAAAAATACAAATGTTTGATAATTGAATTTATCAAACTTAATTGTAATGGTGCTTCCAAAGGAAACATTGGGAAAGAGGTATTTTTCATAATAATTTAAGGTAACAATATCCTTGTGAACTCACAATTATATGAAACTTCAATACAAAGCTATACACAATCTACAACACTTCTTATACGAGTCAAGAATTATATTGTAAATGGATGTAGATATATTTCAATTTAGTTAGATTCATATTTTATTATCAATGCTATAGAAAAATGGATGCAGGGATTAGATCAATAATAACAAAATTAGTTACTAATTATAGTTCTTAGTCACTACCTTGGAATTCATTGTTTTGGAAGAGTATAAAACAATGCAATTATATTTCCCATGCCTTCCAACACCCTTTAAAATTTTGACTCAGTGCGACTCATATTTGAATTTTCTCAAAACGTGTTGATTGGTTTAAAAGCAATCTACTTGCATAGTGGTCTAATTATCTCATAGAAGAAAATAATTCAAGGTTAGCTAGGAATTCATTAGAAAAGGTAAGTGATTCATTCACTTTCTAGAACAAATCACTTGCTAGCCAATGTATGGAGTAAAAATAAAGACACAAGTCCCAAGGAGAATATTTTGAGAGTGATATGTAATGATGTATTAACTCATTTTAAGACCTTATAAGCCTATTAGAGGTATATTTAGAGGTATATAATATTTAGAGGTGCAATGTTTTATTAGAGAGACCTCCAAATATTTTATTTCACTAAAAGTAATAGTTTCTGACCCTAGGTAACTCACGAATAAACTTCTACTATAACTAGGAGCCATGGGTTCCATTGTAAACATCCTTTTGGCCATGAGAATTTAGAGCTACACTCTATCAAAATTTTATTGTTATTTTTATCTCATGAAGTTAGTGAAAATTAGCAAGAATTTTTTATTCCATTAATGGCATTGCCCTCCTATAGAGAAAACATGTGTTGATTGAGGCATGGTCCTTTTTTCCATCTTGTCATTCACTTAACAATTTCATACTTGGTGAACGGTAAAAATTGTTGTTATTGGAACCCTCATGTGTTGATTGATCATACACTTCCTTGAAAAAATTATAACCATATTTTAATTTTTAATCTCTCGCATCCTTAAACTTCAAAATTTACTTTTCATGCAATTAATTTCCACATTCTAATTTCAAGCAATTACAATATGTTATATTAGGAATTAGCAAGGACAATGGGGATTCAACTTAAATCTAAAGGTTGGAGGGGACCATTCGCCCTTCCTTTTAATAAATTGTTGAAATGCTAGAATTGGGGTGCATCATTAATTAAATTAGAAGTCAGAATCATTCCCCAATTCAATATGTTTTTTTTCTAGCACACCTAATGGGACATTAGTATTTAAATTTGGCTAAATTTTTATTTTGATGCCAAATTTGCATTCATCAAACATGGAGTAATTGGATCAAATTGAAAATTTATTTTCCAACTTTTTGCATACGTAGTGATTCATTCCAATTTTATAATGATTTGCTCTATTTGAACCAACTACTTGAACACTAGCCTAAGTCCATTTTAGGGAGAGACTCACTCCATTTTATTAACAATTCACTCCATGTCTATCTAGTTGACAAAAGTCAAATTTAGAGTGATTCGTCGAGGTTAGGGACTTGATTTATCAATCCTAGTCTCAAATTGACCTTGAAATTCATATTATTTTTATTATGTGTTTGATTTTTGTAGGTGCTTTGTGAATGGCAACTTTGATATAAAATTTAAAATATTAAATTTATCAAAAAAATAAACAATTGAGATAATATCATAATCATATCATACCTCAAATCCAACCCCAAAGTTTCCTCTTCCATAAGCAAGAAGCATTTGAGGAATAATTTGGAATTTTTTTTCAAACATTAAATTGGTAAGCAATTCACTCCCCTAGTAAGTAATTTGCTTTGAAACAATGATTTTTATTCAAGTTGTATGAAAAGTGATTCCTAATTCTTCAATGAAGACTGCTTATCTTTAGTTTTGAAGTGATTTGATCTGAGCAATTTGCTTGAACCTTTGACTTTCAAAATTTTCTAAGTTCATCTTTAGCTAGCAAATTGCTTGATCTTGTTAGTGATTCACTCTAATTTACTAGCAAATAACTCAATAGACCATATTTTATATTTTTTTGTATTTTGATGCAAAAAATATTTCATGTAGGTATATATATGAAAGCTTATGAATATTCACTTGAATATACAAAGATTGGGAAAAGAGCAACAATTAGTAGAGTAGTTGCATATCATAGAAGGAATGTAAAAGAAAAAATAAAAGAACAAATTTTCATGTGGATACAAAAATATTATAAGATTGAGGAGATTCTAACATCTAATTCTATTTCTTCAAAAGGTAAAATCACATTGTGTTATTCATTGAATCTCACAATGAAACTTGGGCTAATACTAGTCCCACCTTAACTCACAAATTTTCTCTATGGAATGTATTTTGATGTAAATAACCATGCAAACAACCCATATTTTGTGACTTATCACCATATTATTAATGCAAACCAACCTCCAACATCAAGTAATAAAATCAAACCCCCTAATAGCAAAACTTCAATTTAAAGTTTACATGAATCTAGCTTATCTAAAAACTCCAATATTCCACCTAGACAATCCATATATCCAAATGTAGGATCTTCAATACAAACATTTCCTTATCAAATCTAGGCCCTTGCTCAAAATTTACAAGTGTCGATTGGACAAGTGGAAATTTAGGAGACTTACAAAAAACCCTAGGGACTAATGTCACCTCTAACTAGTCATATAGAATAAAATAAATAGTAATACCCATCACCTCAAAATTAATAGGTTCATACACAAGGCTTGTAATATCCTCCTCCATTTCTAAACATGCAACCTCCTATGAATCAATAATAGCCTTATCAAAATTCATTTCACTTTCCATTTTAGATTCCAAATCCTAATTATCCTCCACCTTATTATGCTTCATACTAGTGCCCTCCTTACCCACCTCAAGGTTATGTGGTATATCCTTATTCACCATTGCAATAAAAACACAGTAAAACTCCTTACTCGGGTTCCTATTAGGGTACCTAGAAATAGGCATATGGGGATATGATATTATATTGTATAAGGGTTGGTATGGACCATACATAACCAAAGGTTGATTATATTATAATATTATATTATATTTGTTGTTGGCTCTCCAAAATAGAATTAGAAGATGAGTATATAAAGAAATAATATTGTCATTATAATAATCATGGAGATCATTCATATGTAATACTCTTTGACCATGAAGTGGCTTATGGGACTTTACCCTTTCTAAGTGGTGCTCTCATCTTAGGAGATCTTGTGGAGTTTTCCTTAAGGATTATTATTGGTGTTAGCCTACCCTAAGGGTATTATATATATCTATCTCATTGTGTGTATTATTATTATGGAATGTTATTTGTAGATGAATGATTTGATATTTTTGCATATTGGTGAATTATTTCTATTAATGACAATAAATTTTTGTAACAAGTGGTATCATAGCAACTATTATAGCAAAGTGGAGATTGTTTTTTATGGATTGTAGAATTAGGGTAGATATTTTTTCCAAAAAAATATCTCATATTTTAGAAGCCATATATTTGTGAAAGTTTGCCTACTTCAGATGATTCTTGGATCATTTTGTGTAGAATTTGAAGAGCTTTAAAATAAGTAGTAATATGAATAAATCTGAGTAGTATTGAGGGAGATACAACCTTGTGAAATCAATCATCCAAAACAAGAGTAGTGGTGATTTTCCAAATCAAGTTTTTTCAAGGCAAGCAAATCATATTTTAGTTGTAGGTAAGCAAATCATCTGTTGTTGTGTATAAGTGAGATATTTTATTTTGAAGGCTTATCTTGAAATCAGTAGGAAGAGATATTTTTTTGAAACCCTAGTTCATAAAACCCTAGTTTGCATTATCTTTTTGTTGGAGAGTGATCTATGGAGTTGCAAAAGTTTTCTAGAAAATATGATATTGAATTTAGATAATGGTGGAAACTATTTAAATCCTTGTATTCTACTAATTATTTTACTTGGCACCTTATGCTTCCTGTTTGTCTTGGAGGAGAAGCTCTCTCTTGGTTTTATAGTTTTTGTAGTGCCCATAATTGTGAATTGACTTGGGATGAAATAGAGCAAGCATTCTTGAGTTAATGGGCCCATATAAAAAGATAGCTAGTTTGAAGGATACACTCAAAGGCTATGCAAAATAAATAAACACACTTTAGAAAGAACAAAAGAAATTAAAAAGAGATCTAGAAAATTTTAAAGAAGTGGTATAAGGTAAAAATATTTTGGTATGCAGATGGAGGAAACCATATCTTTGGTAGCATATACATTAAAAAGTGGACAAAGAGATTTTGTTTGAATCTAAACAATATATTTTGCAGGTTTATGGTTACATTTAGAAAGAAAAGGTTATTATTTCCATTAACCCTAGCAACAAATATAATTTTATTAATATTTCTTTGGCTAAGAGGTTGCAGGTTCAAACAACAAAAAATAAGGGCATACAACTTGAGGGTGAGAATGTTCAGATTTTTGAACATTTGAAGATCACCATGGATAAATAAGTTTTACATTTATATTTTAATGCTATTGATATTGAATATGTGGATATTAATTCTAGGTTATCCTTGGTTGGGTTCTTTGGGTACTATTAACATTAATGTGTAAAATAATTTTATGAAGTTATGGTATAGGAAAAAGAAGATAACATTGCAGGATATTTCTCAGCTTACAAAGCAAGGATCCAAGGAGAAACAAGAAGTAGTTATGGTAAGGGAAAAATAAGTGGTTGTAGAGAAACAAATTGAAGAATAAATAGAAGAACTTGAAATAGAATCCAAGAAAGAAGTAATAGTAATAGAGTCCATGGAAGAAGCAGTAGCAACTAGTTTCATGGAAATAATAGTAGCAGAGTCCAAGGACGATTTGATAGAAGAGCACAAGGACAAACAAAAAAAAGGAATTATAAAATAACAATATTTAGAAGAATTTAAAATAGTGGATCCAAATGTTGAGGAGTCAAAGAAAGTAGAACATCAATTTAAGGCTGCAGCATATCGCTATCCACACCATCAAGAGCAATAGCAATATTGGAGGCATGAATTAGAAAAATAATATTATGATTATACGTGGAATTAAAAGGTACCAAGTATGGTAGAGTTTGGCAGAGAAAGCATAGTTATCTTGGTTTTCAAAGTGGTGCAACAATATCAAGGAACAAATGGATCCATAATTTGAATTACCATAATAAAGGAACAGAAGGATGGAGTCAACAAAGCAATTTTGGATACTCAAATGACAAAAATGATATACTAGCATCAACAAAGACCACCACCAATCAAAGTTTTACTAGGATGGATGGATGATCAAGATTGGTACCAGTTGCTAACATTGCTTAGCAGCTCATATTATCTTGTTTCTTCATATATTTTAAGGATGAAAATTTTGTGAGGGTGGAATGTTAGGATACCTAGGAATATGTATATGGGGATATGATATTAATTGTATAAGGGTTGGTATGAGCCACACATGACCCAATGTTGACTATATTATATATAATATAATATTTTAATTTAATATCATATTTGTAGTTGGCTCCCCAAAGTAGAATTAGAATATGAGTATATAAAGAAATGACATTGTCATTATAATCATCATCAAGGTTATGCATAGTGGCTATTTATCGCAAAATTGACTAAAATTAGGATTTTCAAAATTTGAAATTGGCTAATATTTGGAACCCTTGACCAGGGTCCATTAGCCAAAACTTTCTAGGTGCAATTTTATTTTGGGTCGATTCACCCCAATTTTATAATAATTTGACAATTTTAAGTTTAAATTTCCAACATTACCCCTAATAATAGTGAACCTTCTACATGCGTTTGGACACTATTCACCTAGATTTTAAAACTGATTCATAAAATTTTTATAAATACATTTTTGGACCAACCCCTTATGCATAACCCTGATCATCATGAATATCATTCATATGTAATCATCTTTTTCCACGAAGTGGCTTATGGTACTTTACGCTATAAAAGTGGCGCTCTCATCTTGGGATATCTTGTAAAGTTATTCCATCCCTAAGGAGTATTATTGGTGTTGCCCTACCCTAAGGGTATTATCTATCTCTATGCTATTGTATGAATTATTATTGTGGAATTTATGTATGGATTAATGATTTGATATTTCTACATATTGATGAATGATTTCTATTAATGAGAATAAAGTTTTGTAATAGTGTCATAGAGGCAACGAATGTCTTTCTCTCTAAATATGAGATGTTTAGAAAGAAAACCCTTAAAATTTTGAGTTAAAGTTATGTTTTGTTGAATTTCATAGAAAAATAATTTTTGATATTTGTGTGGGATCCAAAACATTATTCATAAGCAATGAAGTAAAAAAATTAATTTATATTAGAATTAGAATCTATTTGGTAACACGTGGAAGATAATTTATGATGTTGAATTGAACATTTCAACTGGAAAGGAGGTGATAGTTGAGAGAGAAACATATCTATTTCCTCTCCATTAATAACCACTAATATTTGAGCCTTCCCTTTTGAAACTTGAGAATTATAGGAAAAACATCCCACCTAAGAATGTGAGAATTCTCTACTACATGCACACGTGGATGTAGATGGAGAAAATAATAGATCTACAAAAATTTTACATTGACGTGAAGACCATATGAGTGGTTAATGTGAAGGAAATACCACCTAATTAAATTAATGTGAATTCATGGACATGAAGAAAAATAAAGGGTGTGGAAAATAAATAATGTACAAAAGAAGTATACTTTTCTTTCAACGCATATCTAATCGTGTAGAGAAGTTGGCATCTGAAAGATAGTATAAATTTTTTAAATAAATGTCAATTCTCATAGGGGTTATTTTCAAAAGAAAAAGTTATTATTTTAAGTATTTAAAAGTGCATAGAAGTATTTTTAAGTTTTTAAATGGGTATTTATTAAGACACGAAATAAAAATGACAAGATAAAAATAATATTTTGTAAAAAAAAGAGGAAAGTGCATTTTTGGTAGTGATCGACATATTATTTTGCTCAAAATAATTTTGCATCAAAATAATTTTGTACACAAACATCAAAATCAAAACTTATGCTTTGTACAATTGCAATGTTCGGCATAAGCAATGCCTTTGACTTGCTTTTATAGGTAATGTTGTCACATTAAGTTATTATGTCTAAAGCCTAATCTAGCTACCATAACGATGTATGGGATTTGACCCTATAAATCATCAAGGAGGAATAAGGACTCATTTTTATGATTTTTTATTTCACTCCATAATTTATCCCATTTGTTACTATCATTAGACATAAATTATAAAATAAAAAAAATCGATTATATGAGGAAGTTACGCCTATGTATGAGGATTTTTATTTAAGTAGGTGTCATTGATAGAAAATCCTTTCCATTACTACCTCGGTACCATGTATTTCTCTATTTCATGTGCCTTAAGGTCTCTCTCACCTATGACTATGTATATTTAGAGGACTAGCATCTTCCACATATTGATAGGTATATCAAAATAGTGGGTATATTGAAAGGATTAGCATATAGAACTAGTGGTATATAGAAACAAGGGCCATTTTGGGAGATACAAAGAACCTTTTCCATGTCTACATAAAAACTATTTCTCATAGAATCATAGTTGCTTAAGGGTCCAAAATTTGTGCCATGGAAGATAAATATGAGAATAATATTAGTGGTCAAAAAAATTAGGATATTGTTACTAGTGAGTAAACATGTCTTGAAGAAGCTATAACTAGGAAAATGTATGATGAAGGATATACAAGGGCACTCAAGCTCATCATATTTGTTGTGGTTGATGAAATACAACCACATATAAGTAAAGCATAAACATCAAATAAATTATGGGATAAAATTTATACCATATTTTAAGGAAGAGATGAAGCCATGAACCTTCATCTATAGTCACAACTACATACTCTACGCCATATTTGATAATGTTGAACAATTTCTTTGAAGAATTATTGATTTGAAATCAAGTTTGAATACCATGGGAGAAAAGGTTAAATATAAGATGTTAGTTTAAGATGTGCTAAGATCTATCCCTAAGTCATTCAAAACATTAGTGACATCTCTTCAATTATAAAGAAGAAGTGTGTCATTTGAGGAGTTGATAAATATCCTTCAACAATATAAAGTGGAGAATCAATTAAGAGATGAATTATCCATAAATTCCTTTATTTCAACAAAGAAATCACAAATTCAAAGGGTATTTCTATCCTATATTCATCACAAAATTAACCTCAATGTAGAAGAAGGTATTTCTATATTTGTGAAAAAGGACATAATACAAGATTTTGTAAATTTAATTCATTGGCCTAAAGGAATCAAGTTTGTAGACCTTAAAGGAATCATAAATATCAATATCAAAAAGGAAAATCCCAATAAAGGCCACAACAACAAGGGTATATTGTATAGGGTGAAACAAAACTAGAATGTGAAGAAGAATGTAAAATAACACATAAGGTCCCCATGGCAAGTGAAGTGTCAAAACCAAAACAAAAATGTGATAGTAAACAAGACAAGATAAAAGGTGACATACAAAAGTGTATATCATCAAAATACAGTGAAGATGGAAAGTTTTAAAAACTAAGGTCTTGTCTACAAATAATACTCATAATAGTTGGTGAATGATACTTTTGAAATGGTGTGACAATCTTAGTTGGCTTACTATGAAGAATGTGCATGACACTATTCACTCATGAAATTCTTGAAGTGCAATGTATAAAGAAAATTTAGATAATTGAAAAGTTGAAGGATAAGGTCATTATGAGAGATATTTATTGTGACATAAGTGATCTTCTTCAAAGGATAAATATTAGTTGTGATACAAGTGATATGAGTTCCATGATAGCAGAGAGTTATTTTGATACAAGGGAACTTATACTGGGGACATATATATTGTGACACCAACGATTTGAAGATTGTTCATGAAGATAAAGTTTTTAGAAAAGGTGGTTGTGTTGGCCATGGTAAATTCCATATTATTAGAGTTGATAGTGACAATGATAATTCAATTTGTGTTGAAAAAGACCACGATAATGATGGGATATGGTATTTGAATGATGATGATAGAAATCAAAGTGGTTATGAAGAATTTTTATATTGTGAAAGTCATACAAAATATATTGGTTCAAAAATATTGAGTAGAATGGGATATGATGGTACAGGTTTGGGAAGAAATGGGTAAGGTGTGAAAGATACCATAGTACTAGATACAAGGCCAAAGAATGAAGGCCTTGGATATACAAGACAAACAAGTGGTATTGAAGTCAAGTTTGTGAAAATGGAGTCCTATGAAAATATGAAAGAAGCAGTGCCACTAAATTTGTGGTAGGTGGCATAACATATCATTTGTGAATAAAATTCATATATAGAAGTTCCTAGGGTGAGTAGTTGTAGTCATCGTGAAAGAGGTGGACATGTAATAGCTAGGTGTTGGAACCTACATTTTTTGTGAAATTTGTGGAGGAAATAATGAGTCCAAAAGAAAGTGTTGGAAAATACATAAAGTGACCAATAAAATACATATGAATTATGGATGGATGAATGTGTGTGATTGGGATAAAATAAAAGAAATATTCATTGGTTTCTATAGAAGGAGACCAAGTTTGGTGGTTGAAAACATCACAATTTATTGAAGGAGAAGAATATAAGTTTTCCTATGGATAAATGTATTAGGAAACTTGAGATAAGTGATTTTTTTATTAGAAGAATATGATCCAAGAAATGCTTATAATACCTGTACTGATAATACTTACAAATGAAACATTTTGTGGAAGATTATAAATATGTAGAAGCTTCCAGAGATATAATTCAATGGTGATTTTCTAGAGGTTATGACTTAAAGAATGATCTAGAGGTTGAACTAGAGGTAATGATTACTCATTGGATACCTAGATAGGTAAGCTAGAGGTAATGATAACCCAAAGGTGAAAATATTACCTAGAGGAAAATACCCATAGGTAACCTAGGGGAAACAACCTAGTCTAGAGGCAACCTAGAGGTAATGACCTAGAGGTAAATACCTAGATGAAATAACCTTGAGATAATAACCCAAAGGTAGACATAGAGATAGACCATAGAGGTAGACCAAGTGTATATTATGTAGATCTAATAGAGCAAAATCTAAAGCAACAACAACAACCTAAGCTAGAGCAAAAGGATAGTTTCAATATATCACTCCTAAAATCATGAAGGATAATGATATTTATACCAAATAATATAATATGGGGGGTGCTAGAATCTTACATTATTTAGAGTTATGTAATCATTTGATGTTTATAATTATTGGGAGATTAATAAATATTTCTTCCATATGAAAATTGAATAGTCACATATCCCATGAGAATGTGAGGAGATGGAAAGACATGTTGAAGGTGACACACCAAAGATATTTTGAATCAAAAATATATATATTTATGCATTAAATATGTCTACTATTTGAAATATCAGTCTAAAAAATATTGATAGAGTTGTGTGGAAATATTGATAAATTGAGGAAATATTTGAATTATGAAAAATTGTTGTTAAAATATTGTTTTGTTCTCTCTAGTTATAAAATTTATTACCTTTCCTTCCCTCTAATGCTAAAACTTCCAAAAAAATCTTCTGATACTCCATGTAAAAATACACTCTTTAAAAAATAATGGTCTAGTTATACCTTGCTTCATTGCAAGGTAAATAAGAACCTCTCCAAAAAATATTCCAATGGTTTGTCATCTATGTGTCATATTAAAGATTTTATTATGGAGGTCATAAACACAATAGTAGTCTTGATACTTCTTGAGAAATATGATCTTCATGTTAGCCTACGTAAGTGTTCTTTTCATGTACCATGAACCATTAGAGTGCAACATACTTCATGGTGGTAGAAAATAGCTTGAGTCTTTTAGAATCTATCATGTAATCATAAGTTTGGCACAAGGTATTGAACTCAAACAAAAATGTATCTGAATCGTTAGTAGCCAACCCTAAAAAAATTGGTAAGATAGAGGGAAAAATATTCTTCAAAGGGACATCTCCCCCTGGTAGCCTAATTGAAATGATAATATTTCCAAATGATCTTCATTTTCATGTTGTTAATCCATGTCATAAGCCCATGACATCCACCAAGAATTAATTTTCTTGTGAAAACTCTTGGTATGTGATGAAGGAGTGTTTGAGTATTCTTCTTCTTCACTAGCAGAATATTTTGAGGTGACTAATTCTTTTTTGGTATGGATTGGATCAAGTCTTTCTTCTTTCTTAGACTTGACTATTTATCCTTGAGTAGCTTACTCCTTGCGAGTTTATAAAATATCCTCCTATTGCGCTCTCTCTTATTCTAATATGAAATCCTCTTCTTCTTGAGTCTATGGAATATTTAAAAGAGGATCAATAGAAGATGAGGCTCCAAGAGAGGTCTCATTAGAGTAAGTGCTCTCTGATGCAAAAACTATATCAAGGATAGTAGGGATCTACTATCCTTGATATAGTTTTTGCATCAGAGAACCCCTCTATATCCTGGATCTACTATTCCAAAGTGCTTCGTAAAATAGGAGAACCCCTCTATATTTTCTCCTTTGCTCACCTAGATCCAACCCTTAGGGGATTTATTCTAGAAATGAATCATCCTCTAATGTATTATGCTTGAGATATTATTCCTTTTAGTGATGGAGGGATACAAACCTAGATCATTTTATTAGCTTATTTTGACACCCTTCTTGACAATGGCACAAAAAATGACTAATCATGGATATGACATTTAATTTTCAATTCACAATTAAGAGTTTTGTAGGGGTCACACACTATATATACAAATTAAAGGAAAATTGATCCTAATCTACTTACAAGGAAATACATTATTATCTAGGAAGCAACTATAAATTAAATCAAACTAAATGAAAGGTTATACTAGAACTAGACTTAAAAACTAATCTAATAATTCTTATTGGAAAGGTAAAGCTAACACTAGAAAATAGGAAGAAATATGCTAACTAGGAAGAAAACAAGGCAAGAAAATAAAGCTAAATATTCTCGAAAGTAAAGTACAATTAAAAATTGCAAAAAAGGTTGTTGCAACCGAATTAAGGTCTTCTAAGAAATAAACTTATGGAAATTGACTAGATAATGAACTGATTAGACCATGGACTTGTTTGAATGATAAACTTGAAAAGTGCTAGGATTATTGAGTTGATTGAATTTATTGGTTGAGTGATCACCCTATGAAAAGGAACTATACTAGTTGGATTTAAAGTAATAGACTATAAAAATAAAGTTAACATATACTACAAATGCAACCCTAAAACATGATCTATTCTAATTGCTAATTTATAAAAATCCCCTAAGAAAGTTAGCATCTACTAAAAATGTACACTCACACTTGCACCCATATATAGCATCAACATGGGAATTTTCCTCTCATGTGGGACTACTTGAGAGGAAAAGACCTCCAGAGAGAGCTAGCTCTGAAAACCTGCAAAGGGAAAAGGGAAAAACAAAAACAAAAATAACAAGACAAAAGGAAAATGAGGTGATTCACCAAGAGGAAATGATTGATTGATCCACCTAAAAATTTGTAAGAGACACAATACAACACACATAAAACATAAAATAGATCTTGAAACAACTACAAGAAGTATGGTGAGGTGAAACAAGGGCCAAAGCCATATGCAATTCAACCCTGATCTAAAAATACATAGATACAACTGAAATAATCTTTGTATTAATTCCACAACTTGAAGCTTCTTCCTAGCTTGATATTTAGTCTTCTCCAGTTGCACCAGCTCTACAAGCCTAAGCTCCATAGGATCACAATGCTCAAAATTCATTTGACGAACCAGCTCCAAGGCAAGAAGCGCTAGTGAAATAGGAAGCCTTGTTTCCTTGTCATACACAAGTCTAAATGTGGACTAGCCTATGGCCCACTTTGGTGTAATTTTGTTTTCTATAGGGATGTTTTTAGCTTGGTTTACCATGTTATTTGATTCTCTTCCACTATCCTCTTAATGATCATGATCAAGTTTTTATTTGTGGACTTAGATAGTCCATTCCCTTAAGGGTAATATTTGGAATATATCTTCATGTAGATCTCATATCTGATACCAAACTTTATGAGAACAACATCTATGAAGATTTTAGAATGATCAACAATGACTGAATCAGGTGCTCTAAAACTTGTAATAATACTTGTGACTTCTTCACAACAACCCAAAAATTTGGGGGACCACTTGAAATTTGAAAGCTTGTTTCAAATTGTTGCTTGAGCTTATTGTTCACCGTTGTCATCATTGAAATATCAAGAATGCTTATCTTCCTCCGAATGGTCTTATAGTAGGGTCCATTATCAAAATTCACCTCATTATATGAAGATCCTGAAGTTATGCTTGTATGGTCATTTTGATTATGGTCTTTGAGTTGTATTATTGTTGTTATGTTGTGTTTTGTCAAGTTTTGTTTTATGTTGTTCTTTTATGTTGTGTTCTATTTGTTTATAGGTGTATTTATGTTATTCTTTATTTTATTATTATTTTAGGTTGTATAAATATTGTTTGTGTTATGTTATTTTTATTATGTTAAAATTTTAATGTTATATTGTTTTTATGGTTTTCTTTTAAATTGTTCTTTTATGTTATAATGTGTGTTTTGTTTTTGTATTTGTTTTATGTTATGTTGTTTTAGTTTTATGTTGCCTTTAAATTATATGTTTGTTATTTAGTATATATTTTTGGTGTTATTTTAATATATTTTCGTTTATTATAGTGGTGTTCATATAGGTTGTATATGTTCGTATGTTATGTTTAGTTATGTCTTGTTTTAAATTAATTAAATTATAATTTTTTATAACTTTATAATTTAATTATATTTAAGAATGTTATTTTATAAATATTTTATATTCTAATTAATATTTGTCTTATTGGTAGGATTATAACTTTAATTTTTGAATGCAATGAGGAGAAATATTAAATCCTTTGAAAAGGGTTTATTGATATTAGGGTTTCAAGAATTCGTTTTTAAAAACTGATGGAACAGAGTAAACTAATCAAGAGGAACAAATTTCTCAAGTTATAAATGGAGAATTAGAAACCAAAGAGAGGGTCGAATAGGTTGGAAAAAAAGAGGAAATATTGAAAGAAGCCAAATAGAAGACCAAGTTGCATAGGAAGCTACATTTGCACATGAATACAGAGACTTTGTTGGATTCATTGTAAGATCTAATATTTTGTATCAAATTCAATTTTTATTAAAAGCAAACACTATTGTGGTGTTTTTAATTTATAAGTTGATTGATATAAATTTTTAATTAAAAATTTCGTAGAAGATAGCACCAAATTTGTGGTAGGATTGTGTAAAATATGGTCTACCTGAGTTTGGTTTTCAAAGTTGTGTTTTTCTGTGCTATTGCAAGTTTTTCTGAATGTTTTATTCAAATTTGTTTCTTTACCCTAAGACCTTAATTTATTTGAGGCATTAAGATTTAAGATAAAACCTAGTTTATTTTATAAAAGATTTAAATTTTACAACTAGGTTAAAGTTTGAATTTATCACTCAAATATTTAATTCTATAAATATTTCGGGTGAATAAATTTCACAGAGGAGGGAATCAATGAGCTTTTGATTTTAAATTTCATAAAATTTTATAAATTTTATTGAATTTGTTTTATTAAAACCCTAAGTTGAATTTCAAATATTCATATTTATAGAAAGGGTTGTAAAACTTATTTAGGTCAAATATTAAGTTAATAAATATTTGACAAATAAATTTGAGAGACAGAGAAGGATTATATGGATTATTGATTTTAATATCATAAAATTTAAAAATCCATAATTTGAAATTTATTTATGTTTTTGAAAGTTTGATTTATTAAAATTTTCAATCTCAAATCCTAAAGTCCAAAGTATACTATTGAAATGATTAAATTTATTTACTTCAAATATTTAGTTTAATAAATATTTTAAAATAAATAAACATCACATTAACGTGAATTCTAATTTTTATATTACAAAATACAAAACTTTATAATTAGAATTCATACATATTAATTATTTATATTTATTTATTTCAAATATTTGAATTAATAAATATTTGAATAAATAAATATTTGGTTTAAAATGTTATATGAATTCTAATTTTTATATTATAAAGTACAAAAATTTATAATTAGAATTCATACACATTAATTATTCATATTCTATGAAAAGAAGCAAAGATTATAAAGCTTAGAATATTCTAAAAGCCCAAACATAGGGATTATAAAGTGTTTCACATTTTATAATTAGGGTTTTTATTTTATTCATCATTTATTAGATCTGATTTTAAGCTTCATTCATGAAATAAATGTAAGTTTTGAATTAAAATGCTTTAAAACATTCATGCAAGTTTAATATAAGGTTAAAATTATTGTAATCAAAGTTCATATTTTAAAATATATTTTCATTCTCAAATATTAGCTTTAAAAGGTAAGTTTATTCATTTTGAGGAAGTAAATTATACTGATGAAAATGCAAGTAATGATTTCAAGATCAAAATATTTGTTATACTAGGCCCCTTGTTAACAATTGATTGTTAATCTCTAAGATGTTTTGTGAACTTAATTGACATAAATTCATAACGTGTTACGTAAAAGAACCTTGGAGAAACATATTTTCTTTGCAAGAGAGGATTACGATCCTAATTATCGAGTGATATTTGTAATAAGACAAAATCACACCTCAACAATACTCTCCAAAAACTCAACAATAGCCTCTCTAGTGGCTTCTTTTAATGCAATAGCCTCATTACATCTAGTGAAGTAGTTTGTAGTTGTCAATATGAATTTATGGCCAACACTTGAAGGTAGGTTAATCACACCAATGAAGTTTAATCCCCATTATATGAATGGATGATCTACAATAATTAATTGTAAGGGAAATGGAGCCTTCTTATTTCTTCCTAAAAAAATAAACATTCCTTACATATTCAGACCCATTGAACTACATCAAAAAATAGAGTTAGCCAAAAATAACCAACTCTCATTATTTTGGCATTTGTAACTAATGATGAAAAATGACCTAAAAATCATTGGTGGAACTCATCCAACACTTTTTTAGTCTTTTCTAGTTCTATACACCTAAGGAGGAAACTTTCATGGCTTCTTTTGAAAATAATCTCATCAATCACTTTGAAATATAATGCTTTAAATCTCAGATTTATTCTTTGGGTTCTATTGTATACCATCAGATAGGTTTCAAATTTTAAATAATCCATCATAACATGAAACCAATTTAACTCTTCTTTTGCTAGTTTGTGTTGACATAAGGATCTTCCCTGTACCAATTTTGTCACTCTAATATCAACATCAATTTTCATAATTTTGGTCACCTAGCTAGCCCTTTTATCAGGAACATCACGACCTAACAAAAAATCTTTAATGTTGGGATGACCCACAAAGACTACTATCCTCTTCTAAGCCACCAACTGTTAGAAATCTTTCAAGTCTCTAAGGAGTTCAAAAGTTTATTTTTCCATAAAATCATACCTCTCTTCATTCTCCTTAAGGGTTTGGCTCATGCAGACAATGGGTTGCTCCATTTTCTCATTGTTTTCCTATGTAAGAACAACAACAATACTATGTTCTCCCCCAAAAGCATATAGAATGAAATCCCTTTCAAAATTAGGGTTGGTTAAAATAGGGGCTTTAGAAATAACATCTTTGATATTCTAAAAACTTTGCTTACCTTATTTAGTCCATCTAAAGGATTGATCATTCTTCAACATTAATATTCTTGGCTTTATTACCTCAACAAAGTTGGATATAAACTTCCTTACAAAATTGATCTTACCAAGGAATGACTATAGAGCCTTCTTGTGAGGAGGTAGGGACAAGGCCTGAATAGCTTCAACACATTTCAGATCAATGGAAAGACCCTTCTTGGACACTACATGTCCCAACAATTTTCCCTCCTCAACAACAAAAATATACTTCTTTGGGTTTAAAGAAATCCCAAAATCTCTACATATTTGTAAAACAACTTTCAAATATTCCATATGATCATCAATATTCTTGGAGAATACTGTAATATCATCTAAATAGACCAGAATTGATTAATTTATCAACCATTTGAAAGGTAGCATCTACATTAGAAATATTAAAAGTAATTCTATGATATGCAAACATACCCCATTTGGTGGTAAATATAGTCTTATTCTGGTCTTCTTCCTTAATCACCACCTGATTAAAGCTCAAAAAATCATCCAACATAGAAAATCTTTTAGGTCCCACCACATTTTACAAAATCTAATGCATTGAGGGCAATGCATAATTGTCTTTAAAGGAGACACAATTTAAATCATGAAAGTCCACATAAAGCTTGATTTCTCCAATTTTCTTTCTAACTGGTACCAAGTTAGCTACCCAAGTAGAATGCTCGATGGGATATAGAATGCATACCTCAATCAATTTCAACAATTATTTTCTCATCAAAGGTTCAACTTATGGATTAACAAGCCTCTACTTTTGGTGCACTAGTTTAGCATCAGGAAGGAGCTCTATAGTATGTTGTATAACATCAAGAGCATACTATTTCAGCTGGTCATAGTCCCATGCTATGACATCATCATAGTTTTTCTATTTCTAAATGAATACAACCTCTTGATTCGGAGAATTACACTTACCAAGCATAAGGATTTTGTTCAAAGAAATTTGGACATCTTGGAAAGTATTGATTTTAATTGTCATTCATTTATGTTCGCCTTTGTATTGATCATTAGGAGTGAACAAAATTTCCAAAGTAGTGAGTCCCTTTGGAATCTTATTGCTATGAATTTGAATAATATTATTATCCTTATATGTCTACTACAACTTAGCTTGAATATCCTAAAATAAATTAGCCTCTTTTATCTACTTGTAGGAGTCCATGAATTAGAGCTTCATGCTCTTCCATGTTGTTAGTGCAATTTAATTGGAGGTTGAAGGAATGGAGGAATGTCTCCTTAGAAAAAAAGGTTACAACTACATTGACACCAACACCTTGATTACATCTAGCTCCATCAAAATACAACTTCCACACACCTAATATTTGATGTTCTATTTTCATGACCTTTGGTATCATGCTCTTTCCTCCAAGATATAGTAGGTTCCCATGCCAACCTCTTGAAAATTATCATATGAATTAGATCCATATAACTCATTTTCCCACTCATCAAAATAAGCATCAGGAATAGGTGTTTGAATCTACTCATAAGAACTATCTAACTTCATGGTTGTACAATTAATTTTAGGTTTAGAATTGTGAAGTTCTCATGAAAATGAGAGTTAGACTCTACTGATATGAAAAACTTGGTGCTATATATTATGGTTAAGGACATCTTGGACCAATATAGGGACATATAACCCCCTAACTTTGCTATGAAATTCCTAGATATGCATAAAGTAAACATAGGAAAAAGGTCTATGATTGATATATCTTGTGTAATGGTAAGGCTAGGGTAAGCATGCAAAGTAAGGTCTAAATTCCTAACCACACCCAATTTCCTAACTATGGTGCCATATAGTTGCATGACATCAACATTCATAGGCTTTATTGGTAGTCCTAAAACATCATCTATTCTCTTAGGTATTACACAACTACTAGATCCTGAGTCAATCATGCAATTATTTACCAAATGCTTTCCTATGATGAGGGTCATATAGAAAGGAGGAGGTTTGGTTTGTGCCTATACCTCATTAAGGGCCATTTGAAACATATTTGTAGCCTCTACAATGGGATTTTTAGTCTCTTTATGTGTTGAAGATATGTGACTTAGAGCTTCTTTGAGGATATCCATCTATCCTGGTAATGCAAGAGCATCCCACATAGAAACTTATAAGCTAGTATTATTCATTTGCTCCACCAAGTTGATAAGTTGATTCTTCTATGTTTTTTGGGTAGTCCAATAATTCCTTGGCCTTTCAAAAATCGGATAAGTAGGCCTATTTTTTTACATTCTAATAGGTTGCTCAACTTGAGCCTACTGATTTCTCCAATATTTAGTATCCTTGAATGTGATTGCAAGTTGTTGTTTGATATTGGTACTAGGAGATTGAGGGGATGTGGTTGCTTGCGATATAGAGGGACCATTAGTTATAGTATTCCCTTTAGATCTAGTATTATAGTTAGACTATACTTGTTTCTTAGGTTGATTACCCACATTTTTATTCATTGCACAATGCTCATTTCTCTCCAATACACCAAGTTGTCCAAAGTTAATATAGAAGGATGTTAATAATGTTGTTGTTACATTTTTTGATAGTTATGATCATGTGTCGCTAAAGCTTGGTTACTATTTACATATGCACAACAATTTGGATCATGAGGTAATTGACAAGGTGGCCACCATCTTTGTTGCTTAACTAAGTTGTTTTGCACATGCACTAGGGTCTGATTTGGATTGGTAACTTCAAGTAACTGAGCTTGTAAAGGTCTAGTTGGATGTGCATGATTTTGATATGGAGGTCTATGCTAATAAGGAGGGTAGTATGGCTAGAAATACCTCTACTAAGGCTAATTTTTTTGCTTCTCTAGACTATTGAGCTTGTTGCCCATTTTTTTGACCAAGTTCAATAGATCATTCATTTGGTCATTTGATTGACCAAAAGTGCTAGGTGCATTCTCATTAATTGGAAATGGATTAACTACTAGAATATTAGTAGAAGCTTGAGAGGATAATGGGCTAGGTAAAGTTACATATAGAAATAGAGGTATAGGAAGCCTAGGGGTAATCCTACCACACTGCACTAGAGAATTTTAAGCTTGGACAACCTTTTCATATGCATCAAGCAATGTATTGATTCCCATAGTTTGGATGGTCATACCTATATCAAAACTCAAGGCTCTCAAGAAATATAAAAAATCAAATTGTGTGTTTCACCTTACCTTCATGGGTACTCTATCCCATGTCCTTTGGAATCTAAAATTGAAATATGTAATTTGCTCATTGGGAGCTCTTTTGATGGTATTTGACTACTCCATGAGTAATAAGCTATCTAATTTATCCTCAAACAACTTGTTCAACTTATCAACAAAGTCATTTCAATTTGTGATGGTACGAACAAGAAGGCTTTACCCTTCAAATAAGATGTTATAAATCTAACTGCCACATTGTCTTCAGTCACATTATGTACTAAGCATAATTTTTGTATCTTAGAAATATTCCACAAGAGTCACTGAGTTTTCTCTGAAGAACATGGAATTATACTGAGAGGGGGGTGAAAAGTATAAGACTTAACCAATTAATAATTTTAACTTTAGATAGCAGTGGCATCAACACAACATTAATCAAGACAGAAAGCATCACACATTGAAGACCCATTTTTAACGTGGTTCACCCAAAATGGCTGGGCTACGTCCACAAAACTTTTCTCTAAAAATTTCCTCAAAGTTCTTTGGGAATCCTTCCCAATTACAATATTTATGAGCCTCGGCCCAAAGGAGATACCTTCCCCTAATCAAAATTTATGAGCCTCTGCTCAAAGGAGATACCTTCCCCTCTGCTCTGGAAATGATCCCTCGGAAGATCAACTGCCTCTACCTCTTGCCAGCACGTGGAACTCCTTTCCACCGAAGACCTCCTGTCCTCAATGCTTAGCCTAAGAGACCTCTGCCTTCTATGATCACGTCCACAGTAGCTCAACAACCTATACCAAACACAGTCAGTCGGTCTAGTACAAGTCTTCCTCTGTCTATCAGATCTGTCCAACGCTTGAACAAATCAATCCTCTACACACAAGCCTTCTCAAAGACTTGCCAAATCTGTCCTCAGGTTCTTCTCAAAGAACCAGTGCACCTCTGTCCTCAAGTTCTCTGATAGAACTATCAAACTCAGCTCACAAGTCCTCTGCTAGGACCTGTCCAAATCTGCTCACAAGTCCCCACCGAAACCTGTCCAAAACTGCTCACAAGTCCCCACCGAAACCTGTCCAAGACTGCTCACAAGTCCCCACCGGAACCTGTCCAAAACTCAGCAAGCTCACCAAGAAAAAAAAACTTTCTTAGTAGGAAATCACAAGGTGAATTGTTAGAGACCCAATGTGATTTGTCAAACTCATAGAAGCATAAAGAGAATTGTTAGAGACTCAATATGTTCTATACTCAACTCCCAATCTCAAAACTCAACTCAAATCAACTCAGCTCAAACTCAATCTCAAATCTGAAAACTCAACTCAATATCTGAAATGGATAGGATAGAATGCTTTCTTTCAAGAACATGAAACCCCAACAATTGCCAACTATGCAAAGAATCACATAACAATGATACTCATGTTCTTTTCACCATCAATTAGGGCTTCAACAACAATGCTCATCAAACAAGGTTCAATCAACACCATTAAAAGAATATTTTATCAAAATAAAACAAGCTTTAAACTCCTTATAACTCCTAAGTTGTTTTTCCCTCTAATAAACTTCCTCCATCCGCAAAATACACTTAGCAAAAATTAATTTCGAAAATACCTTGGCCAACATCAAAAATCATGCTATGGAGAAATTGCGCACGAATTCTAACACCACCCGCTACGTCCACTTCACGATGAAAAACCCTTTCGCGTTATTCGAACACGGAACCTCCCATTCGGGTAGCGTGCCAACAGCCTAGCCGCTATCGGTGCGCCAAAGGCACCCGATGAGGTTTAAACCTCATGCTGTTAGCCTTGTTCCTTCTGCGCCAGGGATTAAATAAAACAATAGTGCCTCCCTTTCTTCTGACGTGAACACGAAGACGAAAACCTTACGATGGATTTACGACAAACGACGAGTACAAAAAATGAACAGCGGATTCAGAAAACGGGAAGACACAATCGGAGAAGAAATCCGAACAACGGATCACGAAATCACAGCGAGGAAGAAATCAAACAGCAGATCACGAATTCACAGTGAGCAACTCTTTTCAAAATGCGGATTGGATAATTCTTGATTTTCATCGAGGGAGATTTATATGCATTTTTACCATAAGCTCTTGACGTCGGCGAGGAGTTTAACACGTCGATGGAGGTCTTGGCTAGCGCCCACAATCTTAAAACATTTGCGCCATGGGTTAGGAGAACCCATTGCAAACAATAATTTAATATTTATTTAAAAATAATTAAAGGGAACCTTAACAAGGTTTTTAATTATTTAAATAAATACTTCCTCCTGGACCCAAATGCATTAAACTAATGCATCCACCTGTAATATTTAAACCTGCCAACTTGGGGTTTACAAAAGACCTTTGAAACTGTCATGCCGGAACCTCCAAGAAACCTTTTATTAAAGCAAAACTTTTGACATCAAACAAATTCCTTCAAGAGCTTCTTGACATCAATGACAACTTATACACATGATCAAGGGCAATGTACCCAATGTACCCAAAATTGCCAACAATCTCCCCCTTTGTCATTGATGGCAAACCTTTACTGAAAACACTTCTCAAGAGCCAAAACTGAAACCAACTGTGCTAACAACTGACCAACTGTGCCCACAACTGAGAATCTTCCTTTGAAGTTTTGCTCCCCCTGACTTGAAGCTCTCCCCTTCACTTTGAAGCTCTCCCCCTTACTCATATCTCTCCCCCTTTGTCATCAATGGCAAAGGGTCACCTTTGGGGCTCGGGACTAAGAATGAGCCTCTTAGCTTAGTCCCTCCCCCACCTCCCCGATGAGGTGATTAATTCTGGGGTGGGAGTACAACTCCCAATTTCTCCCTTAGATACTCAAACGTATCTCTTGGAAGAGGTTTGGTGAAGATATCTGCAATCTGCTCTTTAGTAGACACATACTCTACCTTGACCTGCTTGTCTTGCACTTTCTCCCTTAGAAAGTGATACTTGATGGAAATATGCTTTGTCCTTGAGTGCATTACCGGATTTTTGGAAATACTTATGGCACTTGTATTATCACAAAGTATGGAGATGGGTTGTTCATGCTTGACTTTGAAATCCTCCAAGGTGGTTTTCATCCATAAAACATGTGTACACCCAACCACTGCTACTATGTATTCAGCCTCTGCTGTAGATAAGGAAACTGAAGGTTGTTTCTTACTTAGCCAAGAAACCAAACTCTTTCCCAGAAAGAATGCTCCACCACTAGTGCTTTTCCTGTCATCAATACTGCTGCCCAATCTGCATCTGTATAAGCTGTGAGAGTGAAATCATCACCTTTGGGATACCAAAGCCCAAAGTCCATAGTGCCCTTCAGATATTTGAATATCCTCTTAACTACCATAACATGAGAATCTTTAGGAGCTACCTAAAATCTTGCTACTAACCCAACTGCCTGCATGATATCTGGTCTGGTAGCTGTAACATATAATAAACTACCAATCATTGATCTGTACAACCTCTGATCTGCCATTGGAGATTCATCATCTTTACTCATCTTGCACCCTGTAATCATTGGAGTACACACTGGTTTGCTGTCCATCATCCCAAATTTCTTCAACATTTCTTTGATATACTTTCCTTGAGAGAGAAATATACCATCTTTTGATTGAGCAATCTGAAGACCTAAAAAGAATGACAGCTCTCCAATCATAGACATCTCAAATTCCTTCCGCATGGTGTTAGCAAAATCTTTGCACATCTGAGTATTATTTCCCCCAAAAATAATATCATCAACATAGACAACCATAATCAACATATCATCACCTTCATTCTTAATATACAAATTGCTATCTGCCACACCTTTCCTGAAGCCTTGCTCATGAAGATACCTGTCAAGTCTTGAGTACCAAGCCCTAGGTGCTTGCTTTAACCCATACAAGGCCTTTTTCAGTTTACACACATAGTCTGACTGTTCTGAGAGAGACACTCCTTCCGGCTGTTCTATGTAGACTTCTTCTACCAACACCCCATTTAGAAAAGCTAACTTTACATCCATTTGATATACCTTGAATGATTTGAAGCTTGAAAGGGCCAAAAACATTCTGATAGCTTCAAGACGAGCAACGAGAGCAAACGTCTCTTCGAAATCAACACCTTCTACTTGAGCATAACCTTTGCAGACTAACCTTGCTTTGTTTCTGACAATCTTTCCATCCTCATTGAGTTTATTTCTGAATATCCATTTTGTGCCAATGACATTCTTGTCCTTAGGTCTTGGAACCAATTCCCAAGTTTCACTTTTCTCTATTTGATTTAGCTCTTCATCCATTGCTTTTACCCAAAACTTATCTGCACATGCTTCATTGAAATATTTTGGCTCAATCTGAGATAATAATGAAACATTTGTAGAATCATGTGAGGGAATGACTCTTCTTCTTGTTTGCCTGCTATTTGGATCACCAATGATCAAATATTTGGGATGATGTTTCTGAACATATCATGAAGGAGTTTTGGGAAGCAGTTGTTGTCTTTCCTCTTCTTCATCTGAAACCTCTCTGAATTCTTCTTGACAAATTTCATCATTGAGTTCCTGGACTGGTTCTCTTATCCCTGTCTTTTCATCAACTATTACATTTATGCTCTCTACAACTGTATGAGTTCTTTTGTTGAAGCATCTATAGGCCTTGCTTCTGTTGGAATACCCAAGAAAGATTCCCTCATCACATCTAGGATCAAACTTACCCAAATTCTGATCTTCCCTTCTGATGAAGCACTTACTCCCAAACACTTTGAAGTATTTTACTGTAGTTGGTCTTCCTTTCCACAACTCATAAGGAGTTTTATGATGATTGACTCTAAGTTGGGCCCTGGTGATAATGTAGACTGCTGTACTGATTGCCTCTTTCCAAAAGCCATCTGAAATTTTTGACTCATTTAACATAGCTCTAGCCATATTTTCAATAGTTCTATTTTTCCTTTCAACTACTCCATTTTGTTGAGGAGTTCTTGCTGCTGAATATTCTCTTTTGATTCCTTGTTGCTCACAGTATTCCACAAATTCATTTGAAGTGAACTCTCCTCCTCTATCTGATCTTAAGCATTTGATTCTCTTGTGAGTCTCATTTTCAATCATTTCTTTGAAAGCTTTAAATTTTTCAAAAGCTTCGGATTTTTCTTTGAGAAAAGTAACCCAAGTCATTCTAGAATAATCATCTATAAACAACATGAAGTAGCTTTCTCCCTGAATGCTCCGAGTTACGGTAGGGCCACATAAATCAGTATGAATAAGATCCAATGGTTTTGAAGAAGTATACCCTTTTGATTTGAAGCTGGTTCTGGTCTATTTTCCATGTTGACAAGGACCGCAAACGATGTTATGGGGCCTTTTTATTTTGGGCAAGTCTCTAACTGCTTCCTTGTTACTAATATTGACAAGATTATCAAAGCTCAAATGCCCCAATATTTTATGCCATAACCAACTCTCATCTTCTTGAGTTAGAAAACACTTTTCCTTTTTTATCTCACTTAGCATGTAAAGATTGTTTGGAGTCCTTGTAGCACTAGCAATGAGTTTTCCATTTTTTTTTTTACTTATCTCACATCTATCTGAAAAGAAAGATACTATGTGCCCTTGATCACAAAGTTGACTCACACTTAGAAGATTATGTCTTAGGCCTTCTACATAAAGCACATTTTCTGTTTTGGATTTCCCATCCAAACTAAGAGTCCCTTTACCACAGATTTTAGCTGACCTGTTATCTCCAAAACTGACTGTTCCTCTGTTTGTTTCTTTTAAGACCAAAGACTTTTCCTTTTCACCAGTCATATGTTTTGAACAACCACTATCAAGATACCATTTCTCTACTTTGTCTTGAGCATGAAAAGCAGTTTGAACTATCATTGACTTAGATTTGATCTCATTTCTCTTTTTAGTGAACTCAAGGCTAGATCTATCCAAACTGCACATCCTTGCTATATGCCCAAAATTATTGCACTTGTAACACATGACATATTTATTCATAAGAGGTGCAAAAGAGTTAACATTTTCCTTACTATGGCTATTCACAGACTTATTGCAATGCATAGCTTTGTGACCAAATTTCTTGCAGGAAAAACAATAGCCATGGAAAGTATTATGTAACCTGTTTTGATGCCTTGGATGATTGTTCTTCTTGTGACCAACTGGAATCCACCGCTCTTCAGGATGAAGATTGATCTTGCTCGAAGCCCCTATTTCTTGAATGGTGATACCATCCTTATTTTGCTTTTCACACGGAGTATTCTGTCTGAGAGCCATCTGTTCCAACTTCACTCTAAGAGACATAACCTCTTCTTCTAGTTTCTCGCAATCGACTTCCTTTCCTTTGAGAACCTCTGTCGAAACCTCGTTCAACCTTCTTCCCTTCTTCAGCTAGAATTTTGAAGTCTATAACACTTTGAGACAATTCTGATCTTGCTATCTCTTCTTCCTGACATTGATGCTTGAGAACAAAATTCTCTTCCCTGAATTTCTCAAGCTTTCTTAAAGCCAAGAAGAATTCACCTTTGAGATCGAACTCAACCTCTTCATCTCTTTCTGAATCTGTATGTTCCTCTGATAGATCCTTCTCCAAGTTGTTAGGCTCTTTCTGGAGAGACCCGCTCTGATACCAATTGAAGAACATGGACTTATACTGAGAGGGGGGGTGAACAGTATAAGACTTAACCAATTAATAATTTTAACTTTAGATAGAAGTGGCATCAACACAACATTAATCAAGACAGAAAGCATCACACATTGAAGACCCATTTTTAACGTGGTTCACCCAAAATGGCTGGGCTACGTCCACAAAACTTTTCTCTAAAAATTTCCTCAAAGTTCTTTGGGAATCCTTCCCAATTACAATATTTATGAGCCTCGGCCCAAAGGAGATACCTTCCCCTAATCAGAATTTATGAGCCTCTGCTCAAAGGAGATACCTTCCCCTCTACTCTGGAAATGATCCCTCAGAAGATCAACTGCCTCTACCTCTTGCCAGCACGTGGAACTCCTTTCCACCGAAGACCTCCTGTCCTCAATGCTTAGCCTAAGAGACCTCTACCTTCTATGATCACGTCCACAACA
Source organism: Wollemia nobilis (assembly GCA_028583015.1). Taxonomy (NCBI): domain Eukaryota; kingdom Viridiplantae; phylum Streptophyta; class Pinopsida; order Araucariales; family Araucariaceae; genus Wollemia; species Wollemia nobilis. Next base: position 885,804 of record JAQPPZ010017240.1, on the reverse strand, counting down.
GCTCAGCAACCTATACCAAACACAGTCAGTCGGTCTAGTACAAGTCTTCCTCTATCTGTCAGATCTGTCCAACGCTTGAACAAATCAATCCTCTACACACAAGCCTTCTCAAAGACTTGCCAAATCTGTCCTCGGGTTCTTCTCAAAGAACCAGTGCACCTCTGTCCTCAAGTTCTCTGATAGAACTATCAAACTCAGCTCACAAGTCCTCTGCTAGGACCTGTCCAAATCTGCTCACAAGTCCCCACCGGAACCTGTCCAAAACTGCTCACAAGTCCCCATCGGAACCTGTCCAAGACTGCTCACAAGTCCCCACCGAAACCTGTCCAAAACTCAGCAAGCTCACCAAGAAAAAAAAACTTTCTTAGTAGGAAATCACAAGGTGAATTGTTAGAGACCCAATGTGATTTGTCAAACTCATAGAAGCATAAAGAGAATTGTTAGAGACTCAATATGTTCTATACTCAACTCCCAATCTCAAAACTCAACTCAAATCAACTCAGCTCAAACTCAATCTCAAATCTGAAAACTCAACTCAATATCTGAAAATGGATAGGATAGAATGCTTTCTTTCAAGAACATGAAACCCCAACAATTGCCAACTATGCAAAGAATCACATAACAATGATACTCATGTTCTTTTCACCATCAATTAGGGCTTCAACAACAATGCTCATCAAACAAGGTTCAATCAACACCATTCAAAAGAATCTTTTATCAAAATAAAACAAGCTTTAAACTCCTTATAACTCCTAAGCTGTTTTTCCCTCTAATAAACTTCCTCCATCCGCAAAATACACTTAGCAAAAATTAATTTCAAAAATACCTTGGCCAACATCAAAAATCGTGCTATGGAGAAATTGCGCATGAATTCTAACACCACCCGCTGCGTCCACTTCACGATGAAAAACCCTTTCGCGTTATTCGAACGTGGAACCTCCCGTTCGGGTAGCGCGCCAACAACCTAGCCGCTACCGGTGCGCCAAAGGTGCCCGGTGAGGTTTAAACCTCACGTTGTTAGCCTTGTTCCTTCTACGCCAGGGATTAAATAAAACAATAGTGCCTCCCTTTCTTCTGACGCGAACACGAAGACGAAAACCTTACGACGGATTTACGACAAACGACGAGTACAAAAAAATGAACGGATTCACGAAAATGACGAAGACATAGTCGAACGATGAGTTTATGAAAATTGCGAAGAAACAATCGGAGAAGAAATCCGAACAACGGATCACGAAATCACAGCGAGGAAGAAATCGAACAGCAGATCACGAATTCACAATGAGCAACTCTTTTCAAAATGCGGATTGGATAATTCTTGATTTTCATCGAGGGAGATTTATATGCATTTTTACCATAAGCTCTTGACGTCGGCGAGGAGTTTAACACGTCGGCGGAGGTCTTGGCTAGCGCCCACAATCTTAAAACATAGCGCCCATGTTAGCTTTGCCCATGGGTTAGGAGAACCCATTGCAAACAATAATTTAATATTTATTTAAAAATAATTAAAGGGAACCTTAACAAGGTTTTTAATTATTTAAATAAATACTTCCTCCTGGACCCAAATGCATTAAACTAATGCATCCACCTATAATCTTTAAACCTGCCAACTTGGGGTTTACAAAAGACCTTTGAAACTGTCATGTCAGAACCTCCAAGAAACCTTTTATTAAAGCAAAACTTTTGACATCAAACAAATTCCTTCAAGAGCTTCTTGACATCAATGACAACTTATACACATGATCAAGGGCAATGTACCCAATGTACCCAAAATTGCCAACATTCTCTAGTATAATAAGGTAGAGCCTTAAGAGCTAATACTATAATATCATCATGTGTTGTTAGGGCCAATAGAATGCCTTGATTGAAAGAATGATACACTTCAGGTGGTTGTTGAGCCATGAATGGAATAGGATAGTAGATCCTTTGAATAAAGGGAGAGGGGCCAACAAGAGGTGGTGTAGAAATTAGATCTCTGTGTCCTTCCTCCTCTTTTTCTCCTTGAGGTATTAAAATAGAGTTTCTAAAATTGGAATCTACCTTCCCTTATTGAACTACTTCTTGTAGACACACCCCTCATAAAATGATGATGCAATCAAGGATCTAGTATTTATAACCAATAGAATTGCCAGGTACTCTCAAACCTAAAACTCACAACAATAAATACCTTCCAAAAGAATATATTGAAAGAACATAAAATAAGATAGATCTGGATTAGTTATTTCAAAAGAGTTTCTAGGTGATTGAAAAAATGCTTCAGTAAGAAAATAACAGTAAAAACAAACACCAAATCTTGACTGATTTGAAACAACTAGATTTGTGCAAATATTTCATAGTAAAACTTTAGATCTGTCCCACCAGGCGTGCCAAAATTATTGACTACTAAAAATTGATGCTCACACTTGCACCTATGTATAGTGTCAACATGGGAATTTTCCTCTCATGTAGGACTACTTGAGAGGAAAAGACCTCCACAGAGAGTTGGCTCTCAAAACCTACAAAGGGAAAAGGGAAAAAGGAAAAAAAAAAAACAAGATAAACAAGGAGAACAAAAGGAAAATGAGGTGATACACCAAGAGGAAATGATTGATTGATCCACCTAAAAATTTGTAAGAGACACAATACAACACACACAAAACATAAAATAGATCTTGAAACAACTACAAGAGGTATGATGAGGCGAAACAAGGGCCAAAGCCACATGCAATTCAACCCTAATATGAAAATACATAGATACAACTAAAACAAACTTTGTATTAATTATACAATGTTACAAAGGCTAGAAAGTGATAGAAATGAATCAAAAACCCCTAAGAAAGACTTGAAAAATATCTTTTATAGACAAGAGCCTTTTCCTCAGTCTTCTAATTTCCACACAGATTAATTATTATTGCAAAATTTTTACATATTTTTCCCACCTACTTTCCATATTTGTAAGAATTTTACATATTTTCTCACCTACTTTCCAGATTTGCAAGAATCTGAATAGATCACAAAAGGAGAAGATTTAAACATTTTTTAATAATAAGTTGCATGTTATTTTTACTAAAAAAAAATGTCTTCATCATCGAAAACTTAGAAATAGGCACCAACCTAGGTGTTGGCATTTTTGTTGGTGTAGACACCCTTGTGCTTACCTGGGTATATGTACTACTTGTTGAGTGGTATTTTCACCCAATTGTGAAAGTACACTCTCCCTTAGGATTTGGGTTCCAAATCCCCTCTTGCAAAGAAGTTAAACAAACAACTTCTCCAAGGTCTCCGCTATATTAGCATTTGCATATGTGTATTAGTAATCTCAAATAAAGATATTCAATTTAAATGCTTGGAACACCTTAGTGATTGCAAGTAACTGTAAACAAGGGGCAATGTTGGTTTATTTTACCATGAAACTTTAGTGATTGTTCATTGAACCAAAATAAAGCAAATGTGAGTTGGCCCTCATATGACCACGATGTAGTGCTCAAATTACCCCTCTTTCGTAAAATTAGAATTTTTATGAAGAGAGGGTAATTTTAGGCTCAAAAAATGGAAATTTGTGAAAATGCCATAAAACATAACTCCTTCAATGAAATTGGAATTTTCATGAAGGGAATGTCATCATAGGCTCATGAGTGCAAAACAAAACTGAAAAAAATGAAATTTGACCTTAAAATGGAAATTTTCTATTTTCGGATTTTTTAAAATCTGTAATAAAACAACAACTTCGATGAATTTTTAAAAATACTAAACAACTCCAAAAATGAAATTTCAAAGTGCGTATTGGAAGTCTGTAGTATAACCTACGCAATGGTGAAATTATTTTTGGATTTTGACATTTTTTAAATGTTTATTTTAATGCCTAAAAATTAAAAAAAAGTTAAAATTTTTGGAAAATAAAATGCAGAAAATGAAAATGAAATGCGAGAAAATGGAACACAAGATACATTCAGTTTGATGCTATCCTATTCCGACAAAATCGAAGATGCGAGGTTTTCATGCATGCAACCTAACCTATTGGACTTGCAAAACAAGCACAATCCGGATAAGCTAAGTGCTGGCTCCTAGGGTTTTAAATGAGGTTTTCAGATTTAAACATTCGCATGAAGCAACCAAGAAAACTTGCATAAACTCCATTTACAAGCCTAAAATCTGAAAAGGGGAAAAATAGACATTTAATCTTGCATGCAGAAAATGATTCCTTTCTTGTCCATAAGATGCAACTTTCTGAAATTTTCTGTATTAAAAATTTGTCATTTTACAATAACAAAAATTTTTGGTTTTCCCAAACCAGTCCATGGAAGAAAACGACTCAAACAGGTCCAGAATGGCCCTCTTGCCTTCAAATCTGCAACTCTGCTCGCAGCAGTTTTCCACCCCTCAAAACATCCTTGCCTGACGTATTTAAAATTTTTAGGAAGCTTTTCGTTTCTTTTTCCAATGGCTATTCGTTTCATTTTCCAATGGTTTGTTCGTTTCACCTTCCCTTGTGCATGCATGTGTTTTGGTTTTCGAGAAAAAAAAGAGCTTTTCGTTTCCATTTTGTGGCCCTTCGTTTCATTCCATGGTTTGCTTCTTTCTTTTTTTTTTCTTCTTTTTCGTAAAATGCAACATGTCGCGATATCGTGACACTTTTTTTCTTTTTAGTCGAAAATGCAACATGTCACGATATCGTGACACTTTTTTTCTTGTTCTTTGGCATGAAAATGCAACATGTCACGATATCGTGACACTTTTTTCTTTTTGGCGAAAATGCAACATGTCGCGATATCGTGACACTTTTTCTTTCTTGCTCTTTCTCTTTGCTTTGGCCGTGAAAATGCAACATGTCGCGATATCGCGACACTTTTCCTCCTTGCGGTGTTTTGCTTTTTCTTTGATCTTTAGCATATGGGCCACTTCGGTCTTCTTGGAAAATATGCAAAAAGGTGGGTCCCCAATTTTGGGGTACGTTGTGGAGCAGCCACAACAAATGGCGACTCTTGGGAAATGCTCTTGAGCATTTCGGTGAGAACTCAACTTGAACACCTTCAAAACTCAAATACAAGCGTCAGCAAATATCCCAAGAATGAAACTAGATGAGAAATACATGAAGCATTAGAATTATTAAGCATCAGCTCGGTGTGTGCAATGTGCTTCATTCCCTATCGTTTGAAACTCGTTCAACTTTCCATTGTCATTTTCACTTATGATTCGTGTATGAGAAGTTATGGATGATTCCTGTAGGATTTAATGTATGGTGAAGATGCTAGAGATATAACAAGCTTTGCAAAGGCTCAAACTTTCTAGTATCATGAACAAACATATTAAAACTGTCAAACCCTCTTAGGACCAAATATGTGTATATTGAATTAATTTACTAGATCCCAAAGTTGGTTATGTGTCACTACCATCTTGAACCCATGTGCAAGTGTAAGTGAAATCAGAGCTTTGGGGAATAGGATTCCCAACCTAAGCGAGATGGGAATTTAACCCTATCCTTACTACTCTGATCTGGAGTTCATTACCTCATCTTGAACAAAATGATTTAACCTGTTATGGATGAAACTGTCGAGGCTAGCCTCGTCCGTTTGAGCGATCGATGGTCTTGCTTTTAGACAAGACATGTTGCCACGCATGAGCATACTCCACTCCCAATCAGGCATCTATAGCCCCGGTGGAGATCAACCCCATAATCCAGGATTTGACTTTACTTTTGATTTCTTGAACCTTGGGGATGACTACCCATCCTTGCAAGGGACATGTAGTACGATCCTTCCAATCCAATATCAATGATGCAATAAAAGTAGAATGAAAAATATTTGCTTTGGAATTTCAAGTTCTTGAGTGGGCAAAATAGAAGCTTTGGGGAATCAGATTCTCAACCTAAGCGAGATGAGAATTAGACCCTATCCTTACTACTCCATGAAGATCAAATCAGAGCTTTGGGGAATTGGATCCTCAACCTAAGTTCGATGAGGATTTAACCCTATCCTTACTACTCTGATTTTAGGCTTTAAGCACTATAGGAGTGGTAAAAACCATTGTTTTAAGGATTATGTTGCATGATAGGACAGACACGAAATACTCCTTTCGCCTCACCTTTTCTTCCAAGTATGGTTTTGACCATTTTGCTCAAGATCCTCTTTAATATGTGTAGAACGTGCTTGGTTCAAGATAGTTCGGGCATCAGTTCCCAACCTTAGGATCCTTTTAATATATGTTATGTAATAACCCTAAGAGGATTCGACACCTTTTCAATGATTGTATTTGAAATGTAGATGCAACTGAGATGAAATGTATATGCAATGTGGAATGTAACATGAGATATGGATGAATGCATTGCTCTTTTTGAAATGCTGATGGAGTATACCACCTACTTTGCCATAATTTGTAAAACTGACAACTTCATGCATCACAAGTTCCAAACGATATTCTTTAATGTGTTTGCGATACTCGTGGAGCTTTCTGCAATACAATTCCGATGTTTCATATTCTCTTAGTCTTAGTCAACATTCATAAGGACATAAGTTGACATCTCGCTTTTTTTTTTTCAAGACAAACCAAAAAGTGTCCAAAGGACCAACACACAAAACTTAAAACCAAAATGAGATCCAATCCAAAACCAAAACACGAAAACCAAAAGTATATACAAATGTACAATATAATACAAGATGGTGCAAAATTTTGGATTATCATTTTCCCGGATCCCAAACCTGATTAGAATTCTTTAAAAGACATATGACGTGATACACATACCAAGTTTTGTAGGAATCCAACAAAAACAAGATCAAACCAAACAAAGAAACAAACTTCCACTTGCCCCTCTCACCATACCAATTTGATTTAGTTTCATTAATAATCCTATGGTGGAGTTTCAAGTTTTCAAATTGATTAGACAATGATTGATATTCAATTCCTTTATGTCTATTCTTTAAGATGTCCATTCCGCACTTTGATTCATGGTGTAGAAATAAGCTTTCATTTTCATTCAATAAAGCCATAACATTAATAATATTTGAATCAAACCATTCATTAGGCAAACCTTCATTCGAATTTTGCATGGTGAAACCAAAAAGGTGAGATTTTACCTTTGGCATGTTTTCATTTGACCTTACTTGAAGAGGATTTGAAAATTCCTCTTTTCTCTCATGACATTCATCATCATGTAGCACTTGTTCTTTCTCCATGACTTGTTTATCAAAGGCACCAAACTTAGGTACCCAATTGAAAATATGTCCATCCCTTTCAAACCATAAGTCTTGTCTATCTAGGGGTGGGTTAACTAACACATTTCCATGATCAATCACTTGGGTTGTTTTGGGTAACGTGAGATTTTCAATTGGATCATCAATGATATCAAACCCAAATGATTTAGGTTTTGTAATTTTCTCATTTTGAAATGGCATAATCATTGTAGCACAAGTAAGTGGATCAAGATTTTCAATTTCTTTTCCTTCAAAGGAATCTAAAGCAAATGACTCTCTTTCTTGATTCATGGTTGTAGAATCCTTATCATGTTCCAAAATTTGATGAGATTCGAATTCCTCTTCCAAAACTTTCTCAAATTGTACAGGATTTATAGTATCCTCATGTGAGGAAGCAATTGAGTTATCCTGCATATTAATTGACACAACAAGTTTATTAGAAGATTTAGATTGATAATATTCTTCCCATTTCTTCCACGAATCATAGTAATCATCTTCCAAGTTCAAGTTGTGACGCTCAAGTACTTCTTCTTCATCTTCCGATTCATCAACATGTTTCTCATCCAATTCATCTTCACCTTCCTTAGATGGTTCAGTTATTTCCAAAAGTGGGTTATCTCTTGAATTCAAATTGGTAAAGCTATCATAATCCAAATTTGTAACCCATGATTCAATTTTATCACAATTTGGAAGGTGTGGATCCTCTTGGTCATCACTTTCGAGAACATCATCCAAAGTGTCTTTCGAGAACAAGTGGTGAAATTCGATTATGTCTTCAACTTCATTTGTTGATTTTCTTTCAAATTCATTTTCAGCCACTTGTGATGGCTTAGGAGCTTCTATAATGGGATCGATTTTTGAATTCCGTGTCATATAGTTGCTCCAATCCTTTGCAAGTACATCTGACCAAATCATATCCACATAAGTTTGTTCATCCAAATCCTCCTTTTTGGGTAATGATTCTAGATATTTCTTTTCCAAAACAAGATGGTGATCATTTGATTCCAACTTCTTGTTACCCATCCATAGAATTTCTTCTCCAAAAACTTCATGCTCTTCAAGACTTTTCGAATAGGTATTTACTTCAACGTGAGTCACCTCAAAATCTCTTGTATCACTTGAAGAAGCATAACATGAAACATCATTAAGATCGGCATTATGAATTTTCTTCCTAGGATGATTTGGATGCATACATTGACGTGCTCGTTTTTGTGGTGGAACATGCCTACATACCTTCTTAACCACTTTCTTTTGCTCTTTTACTTTCGATGCGAACTCTTTGGGTTGAGTGGTAGAAGTAGTAGGATTAGTTGGATTGATATCCACGGACAAAGCTTGAACATTTGTTGCAATGGTTCCATGGGTGACCACATGATTCTCTAATTGAGGCATAGTTGGATGGATGGAAGTACTTGTATAAGCACATGTGGGAGCATAAGTTGGTATGGTAGGATAAAGTTGATTGTAGGGAAAAACATTTGATATCAAATTTTGTTGTGCCCATGCTTGATTTACCATCGAGGTTTGATTGCAAGCCCCTAGTTGTCCTACCATAGTTGATTGCTCCATTCCATAACCTTGTGGCCTCAATTGTTGATCTACAATCATAGCTTCTGTGTAGGCCGATGCAAGATCAGTAACCAAGGGATTCATCCTAACAAATATGGCAAACAATGGATCCAATGCTCGAAAGTATATTTGAAGAGCACCACTTTCCTCAATAGTATAGGGAGAAATTAATCTCGCATAAAGCTTTCGAAACCTCAAGTTGAAACTTCTCACTGGCTCATTAGGTTCTCTTTTGCAAGAAGTAAATTGTTGATATATCGTGAGAGGATCAATGAGCAACCTAAATTGATTGATAAAATCATCTTTCAATTGAGTCCAAGATGTAATAGAACCAGTGGGTAAATTGATGTACCAATCATATGCCACCTCATCTAGGGTTCCAGGAAACATTCTACATGCCACATCCTCATGTTCGACATTCCATCTAACTAGGATATCCACATAGGCTTGAATATGTTCCTCGGCTAATGTTGGACCATTGTGTTTAAATTTGGGCAAACATTTTTCTACGTTCTTGGGTAAATCATGAGAATCTCCACTAATGTTCAAAGGATTAACATGTATCCCATACCACGTTCCTGCAGTTGTAGCCATTAATGAAACTCAAAGAATAACTTCAAAACCAATTTGTTAGTCATGAATAAAAGAAGGAACCATGACAAAGCAATATTCTAAAAATGTAAATTAGTTTCTGATTCACCAGATCGCATATGCGCAAGTGAAGAGCATACTCCTAGTGTTGTAGGCTTTCTGATTCACAAGATCACATTACACGCAAGTGAAGAGCATAATACCGACAACAAATACATTTTAGACAAAATAATTCCTTACAAATAAGCATGAAATGACTAGCAAATATCAAACATGTAACGTATGAATAATCATGTTAGCATCAACCAAGAGATGTATCCATTAAAATCAAATGAAAGTAATTGCATGGAGACAACCTCGTTAGTCAAGACCAAAATTTTTCAAAATCAAATCAAAACACATTATTCCTGTATGAACAATCAAAAGCGTTAGAACAATGCATAGCAATTCATGTCCTCCTTTTAACACTACAAGGTTGTATTGTTAAAAGAGGGCTAAAGATAATAATCAATAGGGCATGAAATATTCAAAATTTAAATCCCTATAGCATTTAAATCACACTGAAATAAACCAATTCAGGCCCTCCTTCTAGCGCCAAAATGTTGAGTGGTATTTTCACCCAATTGTGAAAGTACACTCTCCCTTAGGATTTGGGTTCCAAATCCCCTCTTGCAAAGAAGTTAAACAAACAACTTCTCCAAGGTCTCCGCTATATTAGCATTTGCATATGTGTATTAGTAATCTCAAATAAAGATATTCAATTTAAATGCTTGGAACACCTTAGTGATTGCAAGTAACTGTAAACAAGGGGCAATGTTGGTTTATTTTACCATGAAACTTTAGTGATTGTTCATTGAACCAAAATAGAGCAAATGTGAGTTGGCCCTCATATGACCACGATGTAGTGCTCAAATTACCCCTCTTTCGTAAAATTAGAATTTTTATGAAGAGGGTAATTTTAGGCTCAAAAAATGGAAATTTGTGAAAATGCCATAAAACATAACTCCTTCAATGAAATTGGAATTTTCATGAAGGGAATGTCATCATAGGCTCATGAGTGCAAAACATGAAACTGAAAAAAATGAAATTTGACCCTAAAATGGAAATTTTCTATTTTCGGATTTTTTAAAATCTGTAATAAAACAACAACTTCGATGAATTTTTAAAAATACTAAACAACTCCGAAAATGAAATTTCAAAGTGCGTATTGGAAGTCTGAAGTATAACCTACGCAATGGTGAAATTATTTTTGGATTTTGACATTTTTTAAATGTTTATTTTAATGCCTGAAAATTAAAAAAAAGTTAAAATTTTTGGAAAATAAAATGCAGAAAATGAAAATGAAATGCAGAAAATGGAACACAAGATACATTCAGTTTGATGCTATCCTATTTCGACAAAACCGAAGATGTGAGGTTTTCATGCATGCAACCTAACCTATTGGACTTGCAAAACAAGCACAATCCGGATAAGCTAAGTGTTGGCTCCTAGGGTTTTAAATGAGGTTTTCAGATTTAAACATTCGCATGAAGCAACCAAGAAAACTTGCATAAACTCCATTTACAAGCCTAAAATCTGAAAAGGGGAAAAATAGACATTTAATCTTGCATGCAGAAAATGACTCCTCCTTTCTTGTCCATAAGATGCAACTTTCTGAAATTTTCTGTATTAAAAATTTGTCATTTTACAATAACAAAAATTTCTGGTTTTCCCAAACCAGTCCATGGAAGAAAACGACTCAAACAGGTCCAGAATGGCCCTCTTGCCTTCAAATCTGCAACTCTGCTCGCAACAGTTTCCCACTGTTGAACACAAGCTTATACTGAGAGGGGGGGTGAACAGTATAAGACCTCTTTTTACTTTCCTTTTATACTTCAAAACAGTAAAGAAATATATCCAAAGCAATATCAAAACAAAGCACAAGATCATCCACAAAGTGACACCAATTTTAACGTGGTTCACCCAGAAAGCCTGGGCTACGTCCACAAAACTTTTCTCTAAAAGTTATCTCAAAGTTATTTGGGAAACCTTCCCAATTACAATGTTTATGGGCACCAACCCAAAGGAGACACCAATCCCCTAATCTCAAATTCATGGGCACCGACCCACAGGAGACACCAATCCCCTAATATGAAGTTTGTGGGCACCGACCCATAGGAGACACCAATCCCCTAGCTCAAGTTCATGGGCACCAACCCATAGGAGACACCAATCCCCTAGCTCTGCTCTGGCTGGTGATCCTCTAGAAGACCTCTGCTCTTCAGGTTCTCTGATAGAACTATCAAACTCAGCTTCACTAGTCCTCTGCTAGGACCTATCCAAATCTGCTCACAAGTCCTCAACAGAACCTGTCCAAAACCTACTCACTAGTCCCCAATGGAACCTGTCCAATACCTGCTCACAAGTCCCCAATGGAACCTATCCAATACCTGCTCACAAGCTTATCAAGAACACTTGCTTGGCATGAACTCACAAAGAGAATGGTTAGAGACTCAATGTGATTCATCCACCTCATAGAAGCATAAAGAGAATTGTTAGAGATTCAATATGTTCTATACTTAACTCCCAATCTCAATCTCAACTCAATCTCAAATCTCAAAAGAATAAGATAGATGTAGTATGCTTTTCTCAAGAACATGAAACATAATCCAACAATTTCCAACCATGCAATATCTCATATAACAATGATACTCATGTTCTTTCCAAAACCAATATCTTTTCTTAACCAATTTGGGCTTTCAACAACAATGCTCATAGACAGGGTTTAACCAACATCATTCAACTCAACATTAACCTTGAAGCATTCAACCAATCATCACAAGAAAATGAAACAAGTAGAAATCCTTTTCCCTCCAAAGATATTTGAACAAAACAGCCACCAACACAATATCACCAAATGCAAAGAATAACTTGTTCAAATCAACTCAATGAAGTAAGCCCAATATCATGAATCAAGTAGAAGCAATAACTTGATCAAGCCAACTAAAGGTTTCACCATCTCAATGCAAGTAACAAGACTTACAAACATGAACTCTAGTGCACAAAGCTTCCACTACCCCAAACCAGAATTATGCATTCATCAAAACTCTCATCAATGATAACAATGCATAAGTAGTCTTCAACAAACCAGATAATAGGATTTACACTCAACCAAAGGAAACCTTGTTGAAAAACTTTTCATAATCATCACCAAATCCTTTAATTGCACAACTCCCTTATCTCTCCTAAAACCACTTGTACCATAAAATAACATAAATCATTACATAACCTTATAACTCCCAAAACCACTTATACCATAAAATAAAATAAATCAATCATGGCATAATCTTATAACTCCCAAAATATAATAATTCAAACAACAAAGTATCATTATCATTAAATAAAAAATTGGGGCATACCTTAGTAGCACTTTAAGCCTTCGTCACTACTCGAACTTATGACCTTAGGTCTCCACAAGCCTTCGTCTCCCAAAACCTTAAGAATACCGAAATGGCTTAAAAGAATTAGTGCGCACCTCAACAAACATACACCGCAGCTCTTCGAACACCTGACCTCACACCGCCTTCAAATCAACTAACAACCATCTGTTCCACGTAGGTGGATAGAATTAAAATGGATGCAAATATTATTTTCTCCGAAGGACACTGTTGAAATCGTTTTCTTTTTAGCGGATCGCTGCATCGCATGCCCACTGTTCTCAAACTTCACGGTCGGATTGATATCTCTGTCACTCGTAAATATTATCAAAAGAAACTTCAACTGAATGTGACAGACTTTGAACTTGCACTCTTGTGTTCTGTCCTGTGCTATAAGCTGCACAACGATCCAACTACCACTCCGGCCAGCTTGTCGGATGATGACTAAATTCCAGGGAATAAAATTTTACCTCTTCAAAATGTGCGTTGTCAAATTTTTGTGACTCTCGAACCAGTTCCCTTGGCTATCTATCAAAAATGGTATTTGGCATTGATTTCGGAGTAACCTGATCGCGTCACAAATTTATCAAACCCTTCGTCGAATATCTAACTTTTTACATCACAACCACACCTGTGACCACAGGCGTCCGCTGCGCACAACACGAACTGTTTCCTTCTTTGAAATATCACCTGTGTTGCCTCGTTCGATCGTTTCACTAAAAGCATAAACTCCTCTTGCTGGCAACGGAGCTTTGAAAATGAAATCAAGAAATGCTCGCCGATCAATGTCGAATTGTTCTCCTGCCCTTTCTGTCACCACCGAGATTTGACATCGTGCTTCATGCTACGCTGCACCCTTCTTTCTCCCTGTCGGATCCGGCCTAATCGGATTCTGCCACTCCTGATGCGGCCACTGTTATGCTCTGCTGTCGCTGCGTCGAATCAAACACCATCGATAATGTTGTGTTCTCCATACTTCGCTGCTCCACGCCCTTCTGCGATGTGATCTTGCCGAAACTTCGTCGAGAATCTGCCTCAAAACCTTCTCTCTGTCGTCTACAGCTGCGCGCGTCCTAGCTGTATCTTGAATGCTCTCGTGCTCCTTCGATGAAGAACTGTCTGCGTTCTATCTCTCCTTTCCTATCGAGGACACTCAAAGGAAATCAAAACATTACAACATCAATAATCTTACCACCATATTCCTTTTTGCCGTTGTGACGTCTCTGGTGCGCACGTCGAAGATGTTCAAATTGCTTGCTTCAAATATATCCCTTCGCTGCCTTAAGTTCTGCCTCCTCCATAGGGTGTGCACATTTAGAATCGCTTGTTTGCATTTTTAAACTATGCTTTGAACCATCACCAATGTTCGCTGTCCACTATCCTATCACACCTTCGAGCGCCATGCTTGACATCTTCCTTCACTAGCGCAGACAAAGACAAAAATGAAAGGCTCTCCGATTTCTCTCAAACACAACACTTCACTTGAAATGAATTTATTAGCCTCATTAAATATGCACTTCGATGCATTACCAACACGTCGGCCCTTTTAATTTAATTTAATATTTTAATTTAAATTTTAAATAAAATTTAAACTAAATATTTAAAATTAAATATCTTCAACACCGGGGCATCTTTTTCAACGAAACGAAGAGCCAACTTGGGTTTTAAGAAAAACCCATTTCAAATCTGTTATCCATGGTTTTAAATAAAACCTTTTATTTTGACTGCCTTGGTTTTCACAAAAAAACCTTTCCGCTTCTTGACATCAATGACAACATCAACACTTGAACAAGAGCAAAGTACTCAAGGTACCCAAAAATGCCAACACCCACCCCTCAAAACATCCTTGCCTGGCGTATTTAAAATTTTTAGGAAGCTTTTCGTTTCATTTTCCAATGGCTATTCGTTTCATTTTCCAATGGTTGTTCATTTCACCTTCCCTTGTGCATGCATGTGTTTTGGTTTCCAAAAAGGCTTTTTGTTTCTATTTTGTGGCCCTTCGTTTCATTCCCATGGTTTGGCTTCCTCTGTTTGGTTTTCTTCACTTTTCGTTTGATTTAAAAAAAACGTTTCCTTTTCTCCACATGGGCATGCGTCCGCTTCCTTCCATGTGTAACGACCATCTTAAATGATTTCAAATCATTAAATATTCCTCATGTAACATTTTGTATTATTCATTAGATTTTGTCCTTATGTGACAAATTACCTTATTCAATCTCTGATTTATTCCTTATAGGTCCACGTCATTATGCAGTCTTCAGTTTCACTATCTTGGTGTTCATCACTAATATCAGACGCACTATCCCTTTTTAGTCGTGAAAATACAACATGTCACAATATCGTGACACTTTTGTTTCTCTGCCTACCTGCCCTTTTGAGTCGTAAAAATGCAACATGTCGTGATATCGCGACACTTTTGTTTCTCTGCCTGCTTTCCCTTTTTGAGTCGTAAAAATGCAACATGTCGCGATATCGCGACACTTTAATTTCTTTGCTTTGGACCGCAACAATGCAACATGTCACGATATCGCAACACTTTTTCTTTCTTGTTCTTTCTCTTCTCTTTTGGCCGTGAAAATGCAACATGTTGCAATATCGTGACACTTTTTCCTCCTTGCTTTTTCTCTTTGCTTTGAACCGTGAAAATGCAACATGTCACGATATCGCAACACTTTTTCCTCCTTGCGGTGTTTTGCTTTTTCTTTGATCTTTAGCATATGGGCCACTTCGGTCTTCTTGGAAAATATGCAAAAATGTGGATCCCCAATTTTGGGGTACGTTGTGGAGTAGCCACAACACTACTCTAGATGCAGGTACTCTTGTGTGTGGGTGTTTGTCTGGGTGTAGGTGCCCCTATGTGTAGGTGACACTCTGGGTGTAGGTGTTGCTCTATGTGTAGGTACCACTCTAGGTGTAGGTGCCCTTATTCTCACCTAAGTGTAGGCTCCATCCTCCTTGTGGGAAGTTAGCACAACAGATCCACCACATATCACCAAATTTTTAATTGGTGCAATCGTTAATGAATTTGAGGAGGCTCAAAATTCATTAACAAGTAGTTTATAACACAATCAATTAGATATATCTTCATAAATCACCACAAACTTACTAAAAACCATATAAAAATATTTAACTACAAAGGCATCTAAAATCTAGCTAGAAAAAAACCAAAAATACCTATTATAGTTGCATAGGTAAATATTGCAATCCATGAAGATGGGCTATGAATGGTCAGCTATAAATGTCTATTCAAGCAAGTGGCTATATAGAAATTTATGGGTGCTTGTTTAAGCAAGTGGCTATAGACATCTACAAATGCTAGCTAGAGTGATTGCTAGGCAAGCGACTACAGACAACTTTGAACGCCTGCCAATATTGTTTTCCTTCCTCAAAAATCCTTGCAATGAATCAAAATATGCATTCTTCCATGGAAATCAAGGTTAGCATTCCAAATTCTTACCTATCTCACAAAATATGCTTTAGAATTTTGAAATATAACTAAACATAAGATATGCATAAGAATATCCAAAATAAGCAAAATTGCAAAAGGAAAGATAGGAAAGAAGGAACAATTAGCCCATATTAGGGATAATTTTAAGATACAAAACATGGACTCATCACTTTGAGTTCCCTAAAACTAGGTTTTTAGCACCACTTCAGTTTCTTGGGCCAATGTAGATGTTTCCCTTATTAATTTTGGTAAATAGAGAATAACTTAGAATATTTTATTAATATTGTACACAATACAAATATATCCAAGTACATATATATTATTTTTTACATGATGATCCTATAGAAATCTCATATAAACTGTTAAAAATAACAAGATAATGAGAACTTCTAACTAAATAGACTTTTGATATTTAATGTGTCATCTTAACATTTTAATGTCATGATACGAAAAGATGGATGAGAATATACAATGAAAAACTATAATGAAAAAACCATACTTTATGAAAATGATGTGACTAGGCTTTATGAAAATGATGTGACTAGAGCCTAACATCCCCCCCTTGTTACATCGTTTGAGAGAGAAAATAATGGAATAAATTCCCCCCTTGAATCTAGAGATAAGTTGGCTTTGTCATAGAAATATTTATGCTCTTTGTATCATCTCTATGAATTACTTCTAGATCAACAAGATACTAGGTTTTATTTTTTAGTGTTCATACAATATTTCTTTTATTTGATTCCATTCTATGATATCCATCCATCCATTATTCATTTGAATTTTTGTGTACTTACCTTGAAGAGTGTTCCAATTTTTCTTGGATGTATGATAAAATTTATAATTATTCCTTAGGGAAGACATATCAACCAGGAGTATTTTATTTTCTACTTGTTCATTTATGTTTAGACCTATTCCATAGGTAATCCCTGATGCATTCTCTTCACAATATCTACTATTAATTTGTTCAATATATTTTTTATTCATAATAAAAAAAATTTCTACACTAGTGCTATCTTCTCAAACAACCTCCAAGTCATTAGTGCCAGAAATGATGTCCTTTGTTTGAATATTACATAAGACATAAGACATTCATCATCAAGTTATATGTATCACAACCAATTTATTTGCATTTGATAAGATCATCTATATCACACATGACATTTTGCATCAATGGCTTGTTCTTTATCTATGTAATTATTTCCTCTTGGTTTGTACTATTCTCTTTATATATAACAAGTGTCAAAAGTGAAACATGTGATCTTGACTATATCATTAGGAAGTATAATAAATTTATCCCCATGGCCATATGATTTTTCAAGATGAAGACTTATATAAGTCTTAAGTGTAGTGAAAGTGTCATCATTAGCCTCTTGGAAGATTGATTGTAAATATTTTGGACCATTATCTATTTTAGCAATAATTTGTATCCAAGTTTTAAGCATTGTATATTCATAATTTTCTTGTGTATCAAGCATTAGATTTTTGCTTTGTTTTTTTTTTTCTTTAAAATATTTTAATTCATTATTTATTTTATTTCCTTTTTGGCCATTAGATATCTATATTTCTATTTTATGATTTTGTGATGATATATATACTTTACAAAGTAGGGGTGGAGGTGAAATGACATCTAAAGCAAAAATTCAGTTTTGTAGGATGCAGGAGCTTCTAATTTCTTGTTTCTTGAGATAAAGCATCTTTTATAACCATTAGCAATTTGAAAATCAACAAAAACTCCTTTGTCCATCATTTGAGCAACAAAAAGTAAGTTATTTATAAGTCTTGATACATACAATACTTTTTCAATTGTGCATTCTAGAAAAGGTAACTTTAGGAATATAGCCCCTATACCTTTTATCTGATATCTTGTATTATTTTCCATTGTCACTGGTCAGGCTTCTATTTATTGAAAAGTGTCAAACCATTGTACATAACCAATTATATGATTAGTAGCTCTAGAATCAATACATCAATTATTGTCTCTATTTTATTTCTTAGTATGTGTCATCATTACCTTGTATGATACTTATGGTTCTTCACCATAATCTAACTTAGGTTCTTCCTATGCCACATGCCCTTCTTGTAAAGAAGAATTTGATATATACCCTTGATTTTTTTTGAGTAAATTATTTAAATTTCCAGATTGATAATGTTCTTATGGCCTTGTTTGAGAAGAAATTTGTGACTAATTCTAATTATTCAAATTATTATACCTACAAAATCTTGTATCATTATTTCTTTCTTTCTCACATATGTGACAATATCATTTTATCCATTATGGTTGGATTTATAAATATTATGATAATGTATTAGTGGAAACCCTTAGATTTCTTTGGTATGTTTTTCTAGAGATTAGAGCATTGTTTGAAGAATCATCTCTTAATTGTATTTCTAGTTCATGTTGTTGTAGAAAATGATTAATTCTTTAAAATATACTCTACGATTAGAAATTTGCAAAGAAGTTACTAATACATGTATGAATCAAGTAGAGAAAATAGTCTAATTGATACTAATAGGCTATCATAAATTCTTTCTCCTGAGGTATTTAGCTTTGCCTTTAATTATACAATCTTTTGAAGAGATTGTTCTAAAGTTTCATTGTCTTGCATTTATATGGCAAATAATTGAGCCTATAAATGATGTATTGTTGCTTGATTTCTACCATAGTGCATAGGGTATCCCAAGCCTCTTTTGATGTATTTGCTTCACTAATATGAGACTAAATTTCATCTACTATGCCAAATAAGATGATTAATTTTGTGTTGTTATCTTTCTCATCATAGTCTATTTATACAATTGGTCCTTTAGAATGTGTTTTATCTCTCAATACAACTTCCTAGAGTCTTTCTACCATAAGGATAGCCCTCATTTTTTTCCATGGGATGATGTTTGGACATTTTAATTGTTGTGACTCTAAGAGAAATAATATAGTAGTCATTTTGATTTTTTTAGAAACCTTGTTTGATATGGTCTCCAAGATTAAATTGTATAAAAATCTCTCAATTGTATACTTTAATAATCTTAGACTTGAAATTATCACCTAAGGTTTACATTTTACTGTGTAGATATGCATCACTTAGGTAATATTCAATCTATGTTGTTTTTATGAAGCATGGATGTTCTTTAATAAACCCACATTATTCGATCTTGAAAATATGATTAGTAGTTTGAAGGAGAAGTGTCATAACCTAAGTCAAAGGTGGAGGAAAAATAAACACTTTGGAGCAAAGTAATGTAATGAAACACGATACAAAAGTGAAGCTAAGGCATTGATTGGGCGAAGAGTCAAGGAAAAAATTTCCTCGGTATTTCAAAGGAATGATGAATCTACCAAACAAGTGTAGAGTAATTATTTGAGTCATATCAGAGTTTTTTAAAATATGTTTTATGTTTTACAAATCGAGTATCAACATGTTAATATGTGCCTCAATTCAAAATTAGACTTTGTTGTCTTGTCAACATCTCCTTGTGGCATACCCCTTGGATAATGATAACTTGAAGTTATGTGAAGTACCACCTCAAGAAAATGATGCTAATATTGAGTAATATGTTATCTCAATAGATGAATTTGTATTGTAAGCATGGACAAGATAGTTCATGGTTTTCATAACAAGTTGTACAATTTTGTGTTAGTATCATGCCATGTCATGAAGTTGTAAAGTTGAATATTCTAAAGTTCTAAGTCATTTGGTTAAGCATAATTTTAAGAATAAAATTACAACAAAATATGGGTAGGTAGTTGTGATGGGTTAAAAATATACATTAAGAAAAATATTGTGTTAAATTGTTTACATTAAATTAATGGAGAGTAGAAATTTTTTAACTCATTATCCATGTATAATGTGAGAATGGTAAATTCTCAGACTTTGTGCTATGTAAAAAGTTATGGTAACGTGTCATTGAAAAATGCATGACATATCTTATTATAAGGCATATAAATTCAGGATAAAGTATATGCATGGGATGGGGAATATTCTATGCAAGATAGGTTCATGTTTTTGGGCAACTCATTGAACCATATAATGTGTAAGAGAAGAGCATATGTTGAAAATCCAAAATAGTGCAATGCAATATGTAGTATTTTTTGGATAAGATGCAAATATATGAATTCCATTGCCATGAAAATATGTCCTTGAGGAAAGCATCTCAAGCACTTGTATCTAATATACCATTGTTTGAAAGATATTTTAACCTAATATATATAGTATTGTAGTTCAAATTTCAAAGGTAAAAATAAAGTATAGATTATGAAAAAAATACATATCAAGACATGCTATGTCATGTGAAAGGAAAGTCTTAAAAATATTCCATATGTGAATCTAGAAGAGCCCTAAAGTTGTCAAAGTAATTTGTATGGGAATTTTTCGATTGTTGTAAATAATTAGAGGTGATAAAAACCATATGGGGTGTATGTTGAGTGGTATTTGATACTGAGTGTTATGTTTTTATTTTGAGAGATAGTTCTTTAAAGGAATGAAATATTTCTTGGAACATGATGATGATGTTGTTGATGATTTGTATATGATAAAAATATGATGGTGGGTTAGTGGTCAACCCTAAGACAAAGACCATTATGGATTTTGTCATACACTATGGTGATGAAGAGAATTATTATGGTAATAGAAATGATGAAGGTCAAGGTAGACTATATGATTTTAAAATAGTAATGTGTAGTTAATGGTTATGATTAAGTCATAGAAAACCCATGGATATAGTTGAGGGAAACCATAAATCATAGAGGCGGTTGAGAGTAACCATAAATATGGAGGTATTTTAGAGTAACCACATGAATGGAGGTGGTTGTAAGGAATCAAAATGTACAAAGATGTTTAAGGGATGCCACAATGCAGTTTAATTATGGTTATGGGTTAGCCATATGAAAATCCTTGTTTGATATGATTATGCATGAGACTTAAAAACCCTTATTATATGCACAATTATACTTGACGAGGATGGAGAGACATACAAATAAGTCCATAAATAGATGAAACTAAGATAAGATTCCAAATAGATGTAGTCAAGCATGGATTGTAAATGCAAAGGCAAAGAAATGTGGTTCTAGGATCAAAAGACATCTAGCTTAACACTTGTTTCATAGTAACATAGGAGAAGCAACACCAAGGTCATGGTGAGTGTCCCATGACATAGAGACACTAGTTAAATACCATATGAATAATCATAATATAAATGGATATCTAATCATCCATAAGACCTAGAGAAGTAAGCAAGACCCATATTTTCTATACTATACTTTTGGAAAGGTCTTTATATATATATAAATATGAATTTATGTGTGAGCGTCAAGAGGGAATTTTATATTGCACTATAATGTAGGTGTACTTACATATAGACCACATAGATCAAAAAATTGTTTGTAGGGTAGTTAAAATAACATGGATGGCATTTCTAGAATCATTAACCATAGGAGTAAAGCTCTACAAATTCAACCCATATAATGGAAGTATGTAGATTTTTGTAATATCCCTCCACATAAATGTGTATAATAATTATATGTTTTGGGTATATTTATTGTGTTTAAGCCTATTTGTTATCTAGTGTTAACAATGTGATACTTTTAAACTTATTAGAAAGAGTAGGTCCAATTAGTTTAATACTTTTATAACATGTTTTTCCATAACTTCTTACATTATTCTTCACTTTTTTGGATTACATTAATAGTGTTGACACTTTTAAACTTATTTGAAATAGTAGGTCCATTTATTTTTATACACATGTTTTTACATAACTTCTTACATTATTCTTCAATTTTTATAGATCTTATTTTTTTCATAGTAACAATCTACCATTATTAATTTTTATGTATCCCCTACAAATATATAGCACACCATGAATACCTTATATCATGCATATTGAATAGAGGATAGTATAGGATATTTTGATATGCATAATGCTCATGGACATTAAAAGTTACTTATTTTTTAACTCTTCATACCTATACCTTTTCTCCTTTTAACATCCTCTTCCTTATGACAAGGCCAAATTAAAAAAAAATGATGCATAAAAGACTATGTGGCAATTTTTCTGCACTCCCTCTTGTCTTCAATTTTAAAAAGTTATCCTTTTCTCTTTCTATAATATATTTAACCTAAACAAACACCTTCTATTACATGAGCCCTGATGACATGTGATATATTATTTTTATAATGCAATATAGAAAGCAAGTATTTGGATTAACATGTAGCAAATTTAAAACCTAATATTCAAAAGGAGATGAATTTAGGATGGTTGCCAATACCCAAAAAAAATTGAGGCTACATTAAATATGTTTTTGGAACATGATTTTTGGGGAATCATTTCTTTGATTTCTATAAATAGTTTAAATTTTTAAAATTATTGGGATTAAAGGTTGTTATATATCTACTTACATAGCATAAAAATTATTTTAACTTGAATGTACCTAACACACCTTATTCTAGGTGTTTATTGTGGGGGAAAGATGACAACATTCAAAGTAAAGCTAAAGACACACCTTATTCTAGGTGTTCATTGTAGGGTATGATGACAAAATTCAAGGTGAAGTGAAATACTATAATGTGTCTATCTACTAAATATAATTAAACATTAGAAAATATTGGGAAATTTTCAAAATGATAAATAAAGGTGCAATTGATATGAAAATTAAGGGAAAAAAATTCAATGGCGATCCTTAGGTAGACTAAATTAATTTACTACAGAGGATTTGCGAGGGAAACCAATGTAGAGGAAGTCCAAGTAGAGGAAGTAAGAGGTCAATAATCTGCTATAGAGGATCAACAAGGGCAACCGGTCCATCAATAGGATTACTTGCATTTACCAAGTGGGCTTACTTGCATTTACAAAGGTTTACGATATTGCAGTTAAGTTGGTGATAGTGGTAAAGTTATTTTATTGAGGACTATAGGTGAAGCTAGAGCTAATATGTGTGAACTAGAGAGTCTAGTAATCTAGGGCAAAGCATGAGATCACCTGGAAACTTGAACTATCATGTAGAGAGACAAAAGTTAATGAGAATTCATAAATAACAGATCCTAGGAGCTATAGAGTATAGTGGGAGGATTTCATGTTGCTTATAGTGGAGGAATATTTAATTTATTTTATAATCTTAAGATCTTAAGATATGGTAGAAGAGTAGTGGGTTTTTTCAAAGTGTATCAATGCTTCACACCCTTACCATAAATGTGATGAATATTATTTTCAAAAAATATTCAAAGTAAATAAATATCAAAAGAAAGAAGAGATAGGAGTGAGTGTGAGCCAAGAGGGAGTGAAAGCTAGGAGTAATATCTAGCCCCACTAGCTAGTATGGCAGGAAAGTCATTGAAATCCCTAATGGAAAGTGAGGATAGCATAGCTAGAAGTATGGATGCCCAAGTTGAAGATAAGTGGAATATCAATGGGAAGTTCAATCCAAGTAGCAGATGTTGCACCAGAAGTGACCATCAAGGATGAAATGATTGAGCATGATATAATAGTTTTGAAAAGTAGGGGGTTAATATGTAAGTTACATAGACTTTGGCTAGGGTTTTTGGATATTTAATATTACATCAAGTGGAAGTGGGGATTGAATTCAAAATACTTTGTGATTTTTCTTCCTAAATATTTTTTTCTTGTCATATTTTCTAATTCAAAAATCATGGAAAAAATATTGAGTGGTGGCCCATGGTTTGGAGGGATAGATGCCCTTTATTTAAGACGATGGAATCAATTTTTTTTATTGAGACAAAAACTCTTAAGAAGCTTCCGGTTTGGGTTAGGATTTTTGGACTTCCATATTATCTTATAAATAAGGATTTTTTGAAGAATATTAGAAATACCCTAGGAGAATTCAGCAAGGAAGGACTAACTATTAAGGAGCAAAATCATTCTATATATACCAGAATATGTGTTGCTATGGATATTTCAAAATTTTTTCCACAATCCATTAAGATTAAATCTAAATCAAGAGAATGGGATCAACAAGTGGATTATGAAAACATCGCATTTCATTGTCGCAATTGTTATGATATTGGCCACTTGGCAAGATTTTTCAAAGTGAAAACCATAGTTGTGAAAATCTGCAAAAAATCCCGATTCGATCCGATTTTTCCTGATTCACAGGCTGGTCGATTTTTTGACAAATTTTACTGATTTTTTCCTAAAAAAATTTTATATTGCTGAAAAGATTTTTTTAATGAAAAATACATTTTCCTTGATTTTTTCAATGCAAATATCAATTTTTTGCCTATAAACTTTAGGATGGTGAAAACTATGAAGAAAGAGACAAAAAAAATTGATCATAAGATAAAATTCAAGGCAAAGAATGAAAATCATGCATTAATAGGAGGTAGATCAAATAAAGAATATTCCACTCCTAAATAAGGGGCAAAGAAAACCTATCTAAAATATCTTATGTAAAAGGACATCATAACTCACTTGGATCAACAATTAGAAGAAACAAAGAAGAATATAAAGGATGAGAAAGTACAATATATAAGTTCAAGTTCAAAAGGAATTAAAGGTGCAAAGGTAAATGTGGAGGAAAATCCTAAGACAAAAATGACAAAATAGGTCAAGATCTTTCCAGGTAAATCATATTCATTGTTCTCGAGTAGTATAGAATCCTCTCCAAGTAATAAAAGTGAAAGTGACATAGAGGTTATCCCTTGCACTTTAGGTTTTCAAGAGGAGCATAATAAAGAAATAAGGATGGAGGAAGTCTATAACAATTTAGGATTTTAGGATAGAATAAGAAGGTAATTATTTCAGAAGAGCATCCTTGCAATTTAGGGTTTCTAGGGTAATATAAAGAAGAATGTGCATTAGGTTATTCCTTGCTCTACAAACCTCACACAACAAGACAAACCTATAGATGATAAATCTTAATTTGAGCAGTATGAGAAAATTAAAGAGATGGATGAAGATGAAAGTATTGGTGGAAATGAAAAAAATAGGAAGACATAAGAAGCAAAAACAAAGAGAAAAATAAACCCGAAGGGATATTGATATGGAAAAAAAAAGCAAATATCGCAAGTGTTAACAATAAGTGGTCCTAAACCCACAAACAAAAATAAAAAATAACAATTAAAATAATATCTTGGAATATTAGGGGCATGAATAAGAACCCTAAAAAAAGTATTAAGAAACTCTCAAATTATTATAGATAATATATTTATATTTATAGATATTAAAATTAGGCAACAAATATTTTAGCCATTCATGGTGTTGAATTTTATCTTGAAAAAATTTCAATTTTAGAAGGCATCTATATGAAATGATAAAAAGGAGTTGATTGCAAAAACTTACACTGAGGAAAATGATAAATCTCTTTGATAAGAAAAGTTTGATAGAAAGGCAAGATGGATATAATTTAACTAATTTGATAGAAATGTAATGTTTTGTTTTTGTAATGGGAGTGTCCCCCAATAGAAGCCATGCATAGCTTATTCAAAAAAAGAATTATTAAATTAATATTATGTTTTAAGATTTATTTTAAATTTTTAAGATTATATTTTAGAATGAATAGTTCATTATGTTGAAGCAAGCTATGGAGAAGGTTTTCTAATCCCATTGATGAACCTTAATATTTAATCAAATAACATGAGATCATGTAGTTAAAATGTGGGCCTTCGATCATGAGGTCTTGGTTGAGTGGTGAGTGGAGGACTCTCGCTCAAAAGAGGTCAAGGATTTGAGTCCCCTCTTGGAATTTAAAGATGCCCCTTGTGGTGTTATGTCACTATGTGCATACGTAACTATGGGTGAATTTTTGCTTGTATCCACCCACATGAATCTTTTGGTAAACAATATGATTAATAGCTAAGAAAGACAATTTTGTAGGTCCAACACAATAATTACTGTATGTATGTCACCTAAAATGAATGACAAATATTAGAGATCTGCAAAAGGTTTTATATACCATAAGATAAGCTAGCAAACCCTAGCAATATAGGTAATTTTTCCCATACCCACTTGCTTCTACATTCACATAAAGGAGAAGGCTTAAATATGCAAGAAAATGGCTAAGTATCAGGCTTGGAAAAAAATGGGTTGTTGTCAAACTCTAAAGGAGTCTCCAAACCCATCGTAAAAGCGTATAATTTGGCTATGTTACGCTTGGTAGATAAGCGAGCAATTGCGAACTCCAAAAAAGTCCTAGAAACCCATCATAGAAGTGCTTGGTAGAAAAATGGGTTATTTTTGAACTTTGGTAGAGTCCTAAAGACCCATCACAAAAATGTGCAAAAATGACAAAGTGCCAGACTTGGCAGATAAATGGGCAACTACTAAAATTCGAATGGGTTCCAAAGACTTATCGATGCTGAAGACTCTCAATAGGTCCTAAAACTCGTCAATATCAAAAATTTCACATGAATCCTAGAAATCCATCATGGAAGCTCTTGGTGGATAAATGAGCAACTACCAGACTTCAAACAGGTCCTAAAGACCCGTCGACGTTGAATACTCCCAATGGGTCCCAAAAATCTATCAATACTAGAAATTTTATACAAATCCTAGAAACTTGTCATGGAAGCTCTTGGTGGATAAATGGGTAGCTACTAGACTTTGAATGGGTCCCAAAGACCCGTCGATGCTAAAAACTCTTGATAGGTCCCAAAAATTTCTCAATGCCAAAAATTTCACATGGATCCCAAAAACCCATCATAAAGGAAAGTGAAGAAACATTTAGTAGAATTTCAAGTTGCTATTGGACTCTGGATGAATCCCAAAATTTTTCTAATACCTAAAATTTCACTCTTCATCAAGGCATGAAGAATCTATTAGGGAGAGGAAATTCCATGATTCTAAGTATGAAAATGTGCAACATTCGATTAGCAAAGATAACCCGATATGCATCTGACAAGTAGTGGATGTAAATGCAACATCATAGGAGTGGTCAATGTCAAGAGTCAAATTGTGCAAGTTAATGACCCACTATGTTTAGGTGCGTACGGATAGACATTATGGAACAACAAAATTGTTAGATGAGTTAGATGAATCAAAGGACCAAATGCATCCAACAAAGCACACTTTCATATAACATGAGTATTCGGCTATAAAATATAGGGTGATAGAAGGAAATATATAGCCTAGCCACTACTCTAAAATAACATCGTTCCATGATCAATAATTATGATTGTTAGTAACAGAATCCTAAAAACTATAGATATCAGATTGTAAATCATTTCAAAGGGTCAACTCTTAGGATTTTACAATTTGCATGTATAAAGCATATTGCTTATTGAGAAATATAAAGGGATTGTTGTTTAACCTCTGGTTCAACCTTGTTGTAGAACATGTATGTATAGATGATTGTTCATTTCTAATTTAGGCTTGTTGAATGCTCATGGTATTAATTTTTCTAGTTGTATTTCTATTCATGAATCATTCTCTGGTTCTAGAATTTACAATCTGATAGCTATGTTGTAAATGAATGAATGTTTTGTGATCAATAAAAAAATTGGTTGGTATGTTAGGCATTTTACTTGCTTTCTTGATTGCATAATATTTGTTTATGCATGTATCTTGATGTGGCTTAATATATACAATTATAAGTTCTAGATTCAGGTCTATTTGCTTTCTTTTAAGCACCCTTTTCCCTCCATTAATTTATAGCAGTTATCTAGGATTTCCAAAGAACCATCCTTCTCCAAAGATTGACCAGAGAGCCTCACAGCTGTAAGGTTATTCGATGTTGGTCAAGGTATGTGGATGCACAAACCTTTCCATAGGTGGATTTTTTGACCAATAATTTTTGGCACACCAGGTGGGACCCAGTACCACTATTTGGATAAATACAAGTTTTGATTATGCTCTATTTTAGCAGTATTTAGTTCAATACTCTGCTCAAATTCAACCCAAATTTGTGATAAGTTGTCTTTGTAATCCTATTACCACACTTCATAAAGCATAAAACCACCATGCTACCAATAATTTTTGGCATGCTCGGTGGGACCCAATCCCACTATTTGAATAAATCAAATTTTTGGTGATACTCTATTTTAGCAATATTCAGTTTAATCACTTGGTGACTCTGCTCAAATTCAATATAGATCTATGATAATTTGCTTTTGTAATACTAATAACACACTTCATGAAGCATAAAACCACCATGCTACCAATAGTTTTTGGCATGCTCGGTGGGACCCAGTCCTACTATTTGGATAAATTAGAGTTTTGGTGATACTATATTTTAGTAATATTTATTTCAATCACCTAGAAATTCTACTCAAATTCAACCTAGATATGTGATAAGTTACATTTTTAATCCTAATACCACACTTCATAAAGCATAAACCCATCATGCTACCAACAGTTTTTGGCACACCCGATGGGACTTAGTCCCACTATATGCATAAATTAAAGTTTTGGTGATACTCTATTTTAGCAGTATTTAGTTCAATCACCTAGTGACTGCTCAAATTCAATCTAGATATGTGATAAGTTGCCTTTGTAATTCTATTTGGATCTTACTTTTCCTGGAGAACTCAAGATTTGATGAGCAGTATTGACCTCAATAGTGGAGAAATTATGCTTATCTAGCCAGTCCCACTTGAAGGAAGAATCTAAATTTTTTAATAGATTAGTGTCTTAAGAGGAACTATGGCTTGACAACATTATCCTCGGTGGAATGACGTTGGCCCCTTTGGTATCCCATATTTGCATGAAATTCCTAAAGCTACTCTTAGGACCTTACCAAGCTTTGATGGCACAGAAAACATTGCATTGGAACATTATTAGGATGTAGCTTCCCTGGCTACTATTCATAACATTGCATTCGAAGATGTGATGATCAGGTTGCTCTCTCTCTCTCTCTCTATCAAAGGAAGGGCATTGTTTTGGTATATATCCCTAGAGAATAGAAGTATCTACACGTGGGAGAATTTAGCAAAAGCTCTTATTGATACATTTGATGACTTCGAATATCCTTTCTTGTTACTCACTCAACTCTCATTTATTTAACGAGCACCTCATGAAAGTATCTTTGACTTCAATGTTCGATTTAAAATAATGTGTAGATATTTAGTTTGCTCATCATAGTTATTTGCTTTTTTTTTTTTTTTTTTTATTGGACCTTATGAAGATCTTGTATCATGTAAGAAATTTGATGATCGATAACATCTCTTAGAGTGCTGGAAGCTCACATATGGAAATAAATGCGTCCCACATGTAATAAAAGATCAAAGTTCACCAACACAAAATGAGGTGGATAAGGCTTAAAGCATCCAAAATTGAATAAACATAAGAATAAAAGCTAATAGCAACAAAAAGACTATAGTTCTATCCTATTGAAATACACCATAAATCCATTTGCAGATGTTCGGAGTGAGCAGTTGAATTGCGACGAAGGTGACGAAGGTGGGAGCAGTTGATGCAGCAAAGTTTTCGGGATCTACAGGCGTTGTTGGTTCTACCGCATCCAGAGTGATCAACGGCCAAAGCACTGTCAATCTCATTGTTAAGCGTTTGCTGTCAGGCCCACTCAATGGGAATATTGGTGAAGACCCTAACGACGTGGTTAAACCGGTGGATGATGATGGAAGCTACTCTGAAACCGTTAGGGTTTCTTCCTCTTCTCCTTCCAAAGCACCTCCTTGGTCTTTATCCTTTGCTGACAAAGTTTGGTCTTTGTCCGACACTTTTTCTTTCCAAACTCCTTTTTCCTTCTCTGTAACGGGAACTGAAGTCTCTTTCCCGCGTGAAGACATGAAGCCACTGATTTTCCAAGAGTCTATCTCTCTCATTGGAAAATTTTTCGGAGCTCGACCTGATATTGAAACAATCCGTGAGTGGGCTCTGTCCAAATGGAAGCTTTCGGACATCATGGAGTTAGTGGCCTTTCCCAGAGGGTTTTTCATGATAAGGCTGAATAATGCCCTTGACACCCATCGCATCCTCACCGGAGGGCCATGGTTTTTTGGCCATCGTAGCCTATTTCTGTGGAGATGGGGGGAAGACTTTGACCCCGATACTCAGTCTATCAATATCACACCGATTTGGGTCAAACTTCATGGGCTCCCCCCTAGTTCTTCTACAACGACGCACTCAAAGGCATCACTCAATCGATTGGAGATATGGTCGCTATCGACCCTGCTACCCGAGCCAGAACCAGAATGACCTATGCTTGAGTTTGTGTCATGGAAAATCTGGACTCGGATTTGCCTACCTATATTGGTATCAACTACGGGAGCTACAGGAGACGCCAAGGAGTTGAGTATGAAAACAAGCCCACTTTTTGCTTGGAGTGCAATACACAGGGCCATCTGCTTTCTCAATGCCCTTCTCGAAAAAAATAAATCCACAGTGATTCGGGCCGAAATATGGCTACTCAGATCTAGACTTTCCAAAAAAAGGCTCCTGCTCGAGGACATGGCCGATCTGTGGCCCCATCTAAGACCTCTGCTTCAGATCCAGTCAAACCCAATAAGGTAAGTGCTCAACCTCCTCGCTCTAATCATTTTTCCCCCTTAAATAACCTGCACATTGGAGAGGACATTTTAGATGACCTATCCATAGACCCAACTGTCACGTCCACATCCAATTTGATCCAGTCCCCTTTGTCCAAAGGAAAGTCTGCAATGACTGTTCCAAACTCACCCACTGATTTTGGTCCCTCATACCTTCCTCTTACCTTCCTGCCCCTCCCCCCCTCCCAGAGCCCCCTTCCCCAACCCCCAGAGTTTGCTGCCCTATGCTCGCCTCCCCGCTCTTCATCCCCCCAACGGCCCGCTTTTAGCTTGGATTCGCCCACACCCCTTTCTTCTCAAACCCCAAAGCCTGATGCTGAGGGGTCCAATCCCATTTCTAACCAAACCCGCACTGAGGAGTCTCACCGTGGGACTAACTTGCTATCCATCGACATCCACCGCCGAAGTCACCCAATCCTGCACCCAAAGAAAACATCAACAAAGACCAGAGGAGGGGACAATCGTCAAATGCAAAAAAAAAATTCAAAGCAGCTGAGATCAAAATGGCCGACGACACAGTGCCTACCATCTTGGGCCCCATTTCCGACCACTCCAACACAACTCATCAAGACGAGGATGAATTTAGACCCAAACTAACTCCGTCTCAAGGGAGAGGCAGAGGCCGCAAAGCAAACTCCAAATCGTCTCGATGAAGATCGTCTCCTGGAATGTCAGAGGCCTCAACGGGACTGCAAAATAGAGAACTGTTAAAATAGTAAGAAAAAATCTAAAACCAAATATTATGTTCTTTCAAGAATCCAAATTAGATGAGAATAGCAGCATTCAAGTCTGCAAGCTAATCTGGGAAAACAACAACTTTGCCTTTTGTCCCTCCACAGGGGCCTCCGGGGGTCTCCTCTGTTTATGGGACCCGACAACCATTGAAGGGAGAGTTCTTTCAGTCTCAGACATAACCATCAACATCCTATTTACTAATAAAGTCACTCACCTCCAATGGATCGCCACCAATGTATATGGACCAAACAGTCCTCTTAATAGAAGACTGTTGTGGGATAACATTTTTGCAATGCGTAATAACTTTGAAGACTTTCCATGGATGTTATGTGGCGATTTTAATTCTCCCCTCCATTTGTATGATAAACAAGGAGGCAATCCGATCACCAGTGAGTTGCATAGAAGATTTCAGTGACTTTGTCAACCACAACGAGCTAATGGACATGCCGCTCCAAGGATCCAACTACACATGGAGCAACAGACGATTGGGAATCCAACACATCCAAATCCGGCTAGATAGATTTCTCTTATCCAAAGAACTCATTCCTATTTTTTGTGATGCCAGGCTTCATAGCCACCCAAAAATTGGCTCCGACCACAATCCCTTAATTTTGGATTGTACACAACCCCAACAAATCTTCAAAACTCCTTTCAGGTTTGAAAAGATGTGGCTCACTCATCCAGATATAGGTCGGTGTATTCGCCAATGGTGGCAGCAGGATTTCTGTCCAAACCCTCTCACAAATTTGTTCCTCAAATTGAAAGCGGTCAAACTCAAGCTGAAATGTTGGAACAGGGATGTCTTCGGCAACCTCTTTAGCGAGAAAAAGCATCTAATGGATGAGCTGAAAAGAGTGGAAAATCTGATTCAGGGAGGAGATCTGAGGGCCGAAACTTTCCTTGAAGAAAAGAGCCTCCTCTCAAATTTTCACAATGCCTTGGCTAAGGAAGAGACATATTGGAGGCAAAAATCCAGAAACCTCTAGCTCAAAGAAGGAGACACCAACACGAAGTTTTTCCATGCATCCACCATGCGTCACAAAGGCTCTAATAAAATCACTGAGCTGACCAAGGCAGATGGATCCATTGTCTCTAACATCCAAGCAATTAGACAGGAAGCTATTTGCCACTTCCAGGAAATCTTAGGACCAAGCACTGGTTGCCATCCCCTCACCTCAAGTTCTCTGCTACAGAACATCCCAAAGATGGTGTCTAACAATGATAATGGAAAATTGCTTGAAAGCTTCACTGAAGATGAGATCAAAGAAGCTCTGTTCGCAATGGAACCTGATAAGGCCCCCGGACCCGATGGCTTCCCACCCCGATTTTTTCAACACTTCTAGGAAATCATGGGCCAAGATGTCATTGCTGTAGTTAAATTCTTCCAGAGAGCCAAAAATATGCCGAGAGAGGCCAATTCCACTTTCATTGTTTTAATCCCCAAGTCCAACGATTGCGCTTCCCTTTCTGATTTTAGGCCGATCAGCCTCTGTAGTGTCATTTACAAACTTATCACCAAAGTTATGGCAAATAGGTTGAAATCCATCCTTCCCTCCATCATCGACCAGTGCCAAGGGAGCTCGGTCAAAGGCAGACTCATCTCGGATGGAGTGATAACCGTCCATGAACTGGCCCACTCGGCATCTAAAAATAAAAAACCCAGCATGTTCCTCAAGCTTGACATGAACAAGGCTTTTGACCGTGTTTCTTGGAAATTCCTGTTCGAAGTCCTGGAAAAGTTTGGGTTTCACAAAGAATGGATCAAGATGGTTCGCGAATGTATCTCGACTGCTTGGTTCTCTATTCTAATCAATGGCTCACCCGCAGGTTTCTTCCAAAGTTTCAAAGGCATCCATCAAGGGGACCCCCTGTCTCCCTTTCTCTTCATTATTTTGGTCGAAACCCTTGGAAGAACCCTTTCAGATGCCTATAACAGGGGTCTTATTTTTGGGATCAAACCAGCCTCAACATCCAAAGCCATATCCCATCAACAGTTTGTTGATGACACTATTCTAACCTCTTATGCTTCCATTCCCAAAGCAAAAATCATTAAGAACATTCTTGATTCTTATGAAGAGGCGGCTGGTCAGAAAGTCAACTATCGTAAAAGCAAGTTGTACTTTCTCAATACCCCCACTCATAGATAAAATAGGATTGCTGAGATCCTTGGGTGCAACATTGGGAGTCTTCCAACTACTTATCTTGGATTACCGCTTTTCCATGGCAGATCTATCTCGGCTATGTGGAACCCTATTTTAGATCGCCTCAACAAGAAACTAGCGGGGTGGAAAAGCTCAATGCTCATCCAAGAAGCCAAAGCCACTCTGGTCCAAGCTTGCCTTCAAAGTATCCCCATTTTTTTCTTATCTATCTTCAAAGCTCCAACTACCATCTGCCAAAAAATTGAACAAATTCAACGCAGATTCCTTTGGGCTGGAAACGAAAACAAGAATAAATTTTCGCTAGTCACCTGGGACAGGGTCTGTTCCAAGAAAAAGGATGGAGGACTCGGATTCAGAGACATCAACCGGATGAACATGGCCCTCATTGCCAAGCAGGCCTGGAGACTTACCATCAATGAAAAAGTCACATGGATTGATATCATTAAAGCTAAGTACCTTCAACAGTTTTCATTTCTTGGAGAGCACAACCTACCTATCGGATCCCATTTTTGGAATGGCGTAATCAAAACAAGGAAAATCATCATGGAAGGCTTAAGGTGGTGTCTAGGAACTGGAACGACCATCCATTTCTGGGATGACCCGTGGATCCGTGATAAACCTCTCAGCCAAGATCCGCATCTTGTAGTGCTCAAGGCGACTACAAAAGCCACCTTTGGAGATAAGGTGTGTCACTTCATTACCCAAGGTCCTACAAGATGTAAATGGAAACACCTGGCTCTTAACGGGCCCAGGCATATCACCGAGGCTCTCAGGTGGTTACAAAACTTGTTGAGGACTTGCATCATCCCGAGCTCACACAAAGATGATTCCATGGTCTGGAACCTTGAAGAATCTGGAAATTTCACTGTCAAATCAGCTTACTACAGTCAAGAAACTCCCACAGATGGATGAGACTTATCAAATCAGGTCCGAGTTCCCAAGATCATTCCCAAGGTCAAATTCTTTTGCTGGTTGGCCACCCAAAATAGAATCCTCACCATAGACAACTTGATAATCAGAGGGTTACTCATTCCCAATTGGTGTATCCTGTGCAAAAACGCCTGTGAGTCAATTTCGCATGTTTTTTTGGAATGTCCCTTCTCTTTAGCAGTTCTCAACCAGGTCCATAACACCTTTGGCATCTCCACAGCCCTCCCACCTTCCATTCCCCTCCTTATTAAGCAATGGCCCCGGCCTTTCAAGAGCAACCAACTAAAATTCATGTGGCAAGTTTGCCTTCACCTTTACCTATGGCAGATATGGCTCGAGAGAAATGCCAAAATTTTCAAAAATCAAGCCACTGATAAGAAGATTATCATTGTCAAAATCTTGGCCCTATCTGCGGAGAATGCCTCTCTTGTTTCTTCTCCAAACCCCCCCCTCCTGGCTTAGAATCGGATCTAGCCAAACTTTTCAATCTATCTAACATCTCTGTTATGCTTCGTAATTCTGTTGATAGGTCTGTCATCAAGTGGGTCTTACCACCTACTAGGTGGCACAAGCTCAATTTTGATGGTGCGGCTAAAGGCAACCCAGGAGCGGCTGGCGGAGGAGGAATTCTCAAAAACCACAGGGGAGAAATAATTTTGGCCTTCACCAGAACCTGGGAATTCAATCCAACAATATGGCAGAGGCTCGAGCTCTGTTCCAAAGTTTGATCCTCATGGAAGGGTTGACCATCAATAAACTTATCATCGAAGGAGACTCGTTGCACTGTATCAACTGCCTCAAAGGTACAGCTAAGCCTCCCTGGTCCCTAGCTTTGATTTTCCAAGAATGCAAGGCTCTAGTTGGCAATTACCCAGAATTAGTCATTAAGCATCAGTACCGGGAAGGAAACAAAGCTACGGACTGGCTAGCTAACAGGGGAGTCGACGAATCTGACATTCAAGTGTGGAGAGACTCCTTCCCCATTGGCCTAAGGAACGATCCTACAAGTTTCAATGTTTGCACAATGTGAGTTGTTGCCAAGGGGATTGGTATGGTCTGTTGATGCTCTAATCACCTACGCCACGCTGGAAAATCCCATCCATAAATGTATCCACAAGCATCTCAATAATTTCCAGATTGAGGACAGTTGGAACCCGATCAGTTGGTCTGCACGTTGCCTGCCGACCACGGAGTCTTTCCATGACATTCTCAGGGAGGGTTTGTTCGAAATCAGAGTCAACATCAACTCCTATGCCCATCGGTTATGGAAGTTTGGTAAATGGAAGGAACACCGGTCCAAAGGCATTCACAAGCGACAGTTTCCTTGGAGCGCACCCCTGATTTCCAATGTCCTCACAAGCATAATTATGAATACCCGACCCCTTTCCCATGCGGGAAACCCTTTCAGGATGTTAAGATGGAGGATTCTCAATTCTGGTGTGTGGACTTCTCCCCATACCTGGAAAAATATGAGCTCTTTACGGTGGCGTTGGCAGTTGTTCATCGTCCTCAACACCCTTCCTGGAGTCTGTTCCCTTGGCGAAAATCGGACATGTCACGAAATCGCGACACTTCTTGTTTCTCTGCTTGCCTGCCCCTTTTGAATCGCGAAAATGCAACATGTCACGATATCGCGACACTTTTTTTTTCTTCTCTTTTGGCCGCAAAAATGCAACATGTCGCGATATCGCGACACTTTTCTCTTTTGGCCGCGAAAATGCAACATGTCGCGATATCGTGACACTTTTTCCTCCTTTGGCCACGATGATGCAACATGTCGCGATATCGCGACACTTTTTCCTCCTTTGGCCCCGCTGATGCAACATGTCGCGATATCGCGACACTTTTTCTCTCTTGGCCGCGACGATGCAACATGTCGGGATATCGCGACACTTTTTCTCTTTTGGCTGCGACGATGCAACATGTCGCGATATCGTGAAACTTTTTCTCCTTTGGCCGTGACGATGCAACATGTCACGATATCACGACACTTTTTCTTTCTTCTCTTTTGGATGCGAAAATGCAACATGTCGCGATATCGCGACACTTTTCTCTTTTGGACGCGAAAATGCAACATGTCGCGATATTGCGACACTTTTTCCTCCTTTGGCTATGTCGATGCAACTTGTCGCGATATCGCGACACTTTTTCTCTTTTGGCCGCGACGATGCAACATGTTGCGATATCATGACACTTTTTCTCTTTTGGCCATGATGATGCAACATGTCACGATATCGCGACACTTTTTCTCCTTTGGCCGCGATGATGCAACATGTCGTGATATCGCGACACTTTTTCTCTTTTGGCCTCGACGATGCAACATGTCGTGATATCGCGACACTTTTTCTCCTTTGGCATCGATGATGCAACATGGTTCGATATCGCGACACTTTTTCTCTTTTGGCCGCGACGATGCAACATGTCGCGATATCGCGACACTTTTTCTCTTTTGGTCGTGATGATGCAACATGTCGCGATATCGCGACACTTTTTCTCTTTTGGCCGTGACGATGCAACATGTCGCGATATCGTGACACTTTTTCCTCCTTTGGCCGTGACGATGCAACATGTCGCGATATCGCGACACTTTTTCCTCCTTGCTTTCTCCCTTTGCTTTGGACCGTGAAAATGCAACATGTCGCGATATCGCGACACTTTTTTCTCCTTGTGGTGTTTTGCTTTTTCTTTGATATTTAGCATATGGGCCACTTCGGTCTTCTTGGAAAACATGCAAAAAATGTGGGTCCCCAATTTTGGGGTACGTTGTGGAGCAGCCACAACACCTCCAAATGGTGAATTTCTCTGTTTAAGTTTCGCTTTCCCTTTTTTGATTAGCCTCTGGTCATGTTTCCCTTTAGTTAGTTCTTCTAGTTGGTTCCTCTGGGCGCCTTTACCTTAGGTAGCCCCTACTGTTTTCAGGCTTTCTCGTTCTGCTGTCCATCGTTCTTCCCCTTTGCCTCCCTCTTCGGAGGCCCACGACTATTTTGTACAAGGTTCAGGGACCTTTCAACACCCTTTCAACCAATCAAAAAAAATAAATACACCATATATCATCACTCATATGTGGGAGAGCTTGTTATATGATGAAGTTCTAGATATGTCTTCCATTATATCTTCTAAAATCTTAAAGGAAGAAATAGAAGTAATCAAATATTGAGTTTGCTCATCATAGTTATTTGTTTTTTTTTTATTTCTTATTGGACCTTATGAAGATCATGTATCATGTAAGAAATTTGATGATCGGTAACATCTCTTAGAGTGTTGGAAGCTCCCATATGGGAATAAATGCGTCCCACATGTAATAAAAGATCAAAGTTCACCAGCATACAATGAAGTGGATAAGGCGTAAAGCATCCAAAATTGAATAAACATAAGAATAAAAGCTAATAGCAACAAAAAGACTATAGTTCTATCCTATTGAAATACACCATATATCATCACTCATATGTGGGAGAGCTTGTTATATGGTGAAGTTCTAGGTATGTCTTTCATTATATCTTCTGAAATCTTAAAGGAAGAAATAGAAGTAATCAAATATTGAGTTTGCTCATCATAGTTATTTGCTTTTTTTTTT
Source organism: Wollemia nobilis (assembly GCA_028583015.1). Lineage (NCBI taxonomy): Eukaryota > Viridiplantae > Streptophyta > Pinopsida > Araucariales > Araucariaceae > Wollemia > Wollemia nobilis. The sequence goes on along the minus strand of JAQPPZ010017240.1, from coordinate 847,772 downwards.
AATTTCTTATTGGACCTTATGAAGATCCTGTATCATGTAAGAAATTTGATGATCGGTAACATCTCTTAGAGTGCTGGAGTGCTGGAAGCTCCCATATGGGAATAAATGCATCCCACATGTAATAAAAGATCAAAGTTCAAGTTTGCTAAAACTATATCATATGGAGGAGTGGAATCAATAAACACATGTATGCACATGAACTTCCAAATATGCTTGAGAAGGATGATTCTACAAATATCCTAGAGTTTGGGACAATGATCCTATTGGGAAAAAACAAGTAGAGAAAGCTTCCAGATCTAGTGAAATAGGAGAATAAAAAATGTAGAAGACATCCCAAAATTGTTTAGCCATGTCACAAAACCAAAACAAGTGAATAAGAGTTTCTGAAGCATTACAAAATTTACAAAAAGGAGAACTATGTAAAAATGGAGTTATATTTTCAAAAGTTGAAATTTTTTGATGCAGATTCCACCATCCAGGAACTTTCCGAATTTGAGTAGTAAGAGACTGCCATTGAACATTGGTAAAATTGACTTGCCACTTGAAATTAAGCTTAGAGTCCAATGATAAAGGACACAAAAGATTTTGTATATCCAAGTAGAATTAATGGAAGAGATTCTATGGTAATTAAGCCATCTCTAGTCAGTTCATATATTGTAGGTAGTTGTTCCAGACTTTATAAGGACCTCCCAAGGAATGGAAGTGATAATTAATGCATAAGACTCATTGAACCAATAGGGAAGGGAGCAATGATTATGGATCTGGTTCTAGGTAAGAATAAAGAAACTACTTGAATCCCAAATGTCTCTTATTCTATTTATACCTTTATTCAAAAATGCTAGCCCTCGAATAATACTACACAAATCTAAAGGGTTTTCATTATGGAGGATAAGTTTATTCCACCAGATACTTATTAGACCGATGCTTAGACCATGTTTTAAGGAGTCAGCCTTCTAAGCCAATAAATGAGAAACTAATTGCCAAGATTTCCAATTATAGGTAATAGGAATAACACCTTTAACCATAAAGTAAGACACATTAAGGACCTTATCCTCCCAAGGGGTTTCTTTCCATTTACCTTTGTAAGTAGCTTGAGAGATTTTGTAACAAAATAGGTGTTTCTAATTTTTATCTCTAATGATGACTCTAGCAACCCATTTTGCATCCAAACTTGTGCTTTGGATAAAAGGATAAAAAATACCCACACATCCTAAAGGCTTTTATTGAGTATAAAGTTTCCATGAAATGGTTTTCATTCCCACCTCCCCATCCCATTTGGTCCATTAAAATCTACAAATGACTTGAGTTAATTTGTTATAGGCTTTCTTTCAGCCATCCAGCAAGAGTAGTAATAAACATGAGAGATTGCCATAACTTTACTCGTAACTTGAATTCTTCCTACTAAGGAAAGAAACCGAGTTGGCCATGCATTGAATTTATTTTGAAGTCTTTTAATAACCTAGTTCCACATATCTTTTGGAGAAATATTAAGACCAAAGGAGATTCCCAAGTATTGAACAATCCTTCCATGAGAGAATCGTCCACTCAACCTAGGAGTTGCATCCACTAGGTGTGGAAGATGTATATAAGACTTATGTTTTGAAGTATTTGATATGAGAGCTAGAGAAATCACAAAACAATTATACAATCTCTTTAACTGTTTCCACATCTTATTGGAAATTTTGAAGAAAAAAAAGGAATCATCAAAAAAATGTGAGTTAAGTTTATCCCTAAGAAGCTTAATACCCTAAATGAGGCCATCAGATTGAGCCTTATGAAGAATATAAGCAAGAGCATTGGTAGCTAGAACATACAAAAAAGGATCAAGAGGGAAACCCTGTCTGGTAGACCATTGCAAAGGGAAGGATGGGGAAAGATTTCCATTAACCTAAACATAAGTTGAAGCATCACTAAAGAGCATACCGATTTGATTACAAAATTTTAGACTAAAACCAAGCCAAGAAAGCATACAGAGAATAAAATTTCATTTGATTCTATCATATGCTTTCTCAAAATCTAACTTAACTAAGAGGACATATTGATTGGAGTTGATAGCCCATTGTTGAGTTAGAACCTTATTTTGGGCAACTTGAGAGATGGATCTAGCAAGATTTTTGACGAAGGGCTTTTTCTCTTTGTATGGATGGAGTTATTTCAAGGGATCGACAATGTTGACGCTTATCTACCATTCTCCACCCATCTGTTATATGGATGTCTTTAAAGAGTTTAAGTTAAGGAATTAGAGCTAACCCAAGGCCTGTACCTAAATCTAGTGGGGCTTGCAAATGAACAAGAATATCTGAGGATCTAGTCTTAGATGTGGAAGAGGCAAGAGTGTTCTTGGGGTATGGCCTAAGAAAGAGGAGAGAGGTTTTTGGGAGTTGGTAGGCGTTGAGGGCCATCGATAGGGAATTTCTTAGCTAAATTATGAGCAACGACTTTCGTATAAGGGTCATTAGTAGGTGTTTTTTCAACAATTTTTAGTGGTGGTTTCCATTTGTTTTTTTTAGCTATTTTTTTGGGCAATTTTTAATCAAGTGTCCAACTTCTCTGCAGTAAAAGCAAGCATTGGGTAAGTTTAGGTAGAGTTCACCCATGTATTTGTGTGGATATCCAATCAAATATATATATATTTAAATTTAAGGTGGTTGAGACTACAAGGTTTGAACCTTCGTTAGAGTGAAGACTTTTTCACTTATTAGTTGACTTTTTTATGCAATTTCAAGAATATAAAATTATATATTTATTAATTAAAAATAAAATTGTATTTATATGTAAAAGAGGGGATATTTTGAAGAGAGGGTAACAACCATTTAATTGTGTAAAATTAGTTTGCTAATAATTTATGAAGTGTTATTAAATGGCAACTAGTTATCCTCCTCAACTTCAAGGAAAATAATCAAGTTCAAAAATTACTAAATTATACATGCATAAATGTCAAATTATTGTAAAACCATTATATCATCATAATGTAATTTGGGTGGGATCCATTTCAATCTCATATAACCAATTAAATAATAATAATTTAATATTGATATTATAAGAATTTTATTGTTTAGTAATAAAGATTTAAAAATTATTATTATTATTATTTTGGTTACATAGATGAATTGGTTACAATCACAATTTTTAGTAACTGTCAGCATAGTTGGCAGGGTTCAAACTATTAGCGAAGGCTTCCAACACATCCATCGTCTCGTTAATGATAACCCGGTGTGAGATGGGGACCGCCAAATGCACAGGGTTTGCACTGTCTTCGTCAGTCTGGTTCAACACGTGGCATGAAGGGGACTGTCAAACAAGCAAGAAACAGATCGCTGTTATCAGTCAGATGCAACATGCAGAGGATTCGGATCGGCTATTGGCTATGCATGGGCACGCCTGTGGGATTGGAACCTAGGTCTCCTCTCGGTAAACGTCCCAATTAGATTTAAAAATTATTTTATTATAATAAGATACATTAAAAATATAATTTTTTTTTTAATATTTTAAATAACCTTAAAATTATTGCTATATTATAAATATTATAATGTTAGTTAACGTAGCAAAACAATTAGAGATAATAATTGCTTAGAACTATAACTATCTTGATGTTAGTTAATGTAGCAAAACAATTAGAGATAATATTTCCTTATCACTATAACTATCTTGATGGCTTGGAAATCATCTTAGATCCTTGAAAGGGAATTTACCTTGCAAGAATTTGAATTCTAATCCCTAGTCTCCTTTCCAAGACATGTAGTCAATATCTTATTCCTTGTACTACTAATGTATCACATATTGCCTATTAGATTTAAGGGTTAGAGCTTGATATACATAACCAACATTTCCAATTGGATACTGCACATATTAGATTTTAAACTCTAAGGTTCATTTTTTTTTGGTTAGGATACAAATTCATCTTACATTGTGGGGTCAACACGTTTATACACCAACCATGTTGATGAATGAATAGATTGAAGTAGTAGAAATAGCATGGATGCTCTTTCTATAATGGTCAACCATGGAAGGAGGAAAGATCTGTAAATTAAGCCCACGTGAATTAAATATGAAAATGTTTATAATACCCTTTGCATCAACGCATATAATAGTTTTGAGTTTTGGATAGTGGTTTTACTTATCTATTCAGTAGTGCTAAGAGTGCTAAAATTGGTATGAGAACAATTATACTTTTGTGTGTGGTAGTGTCCAATGTAGTGCACGGGTATGTTCCCGTGTTTATCTTAGAGATTCTTCAGAGTATTGCAGGTAGGTCTGTCAATACATACCCGTGTTTATCTTAGAGATTCTTCGTAGTGTTGCATGTGGGTCTGTCAAAATAGCTGAGCTTGGGTGTAAAAATAAAAATAAAAAAAATCCCCTATGTTTGATATAATTTTTTCCAGAAAGTCCTATCTCATGTTATGTGAAGACAGATTGAGATAATAATATTCAATGGTTGTTGTAATCTAAAAGAGGGCTATGAATATGTTGTATGATTATGTGTCTTTAAATATCCCATAGGAAATAAACGAATGGTTGCTCATGCATGAGAAATGTTTGTCGAAGTCTCAACACATTGAAAAATCTTAAACTTGAAATGGTCATTTAAGGTTTACATTTTAAAGTGTAGCTCTTCATCACTAGGCAATGTTTGTCGAAGTCTCAACACATACTTTGAAAAATCTTAAACTTGAAATGATTATTTAAGGTTTACATTTTAAAGTGTAGCTCTTCATCACTTAGACAATCCTCAACTTATCTTATTTTTGTGAAGCATGGATGTTCTATGAGGATTCCACATTGTTTGATCTCAAAATTATGATTACTAGGTGGAGGAAATATAAACACTTTGGAGCAAAGTAGTGTAATGAAACATCATGTAAAAGTGAAACTAAGGTATTGGTTGGGCAAAGAGTCAGGGAAAAAATTTCATAGGCCTTGCAAAGGTATGATGAAGCTACCAAACAAGTGTAGAGCAAAATTATTCATTTCATGTCAAAGTTTTTTTAAAATATATTTTTGCTATGGTCTATAGGTGCCATGATATAACCTTTTACAAATAGAGTATCAGTATATTGATGTGTACCTCAAGTCAAAGTTAGACTTTGTTATCTTACCAACATCTCCTTGTGGCATGCCCCTTTGGATACTAAAAACTCGAAGTTATATGAAGTGTCACCTCAAGAAAATGATTCTAATATTGAGTGTTGTGTTATTTCAATAGATGAATATGCATTGTAATCATGGAAAAGATAGGTTATGGTTGTCATAACAAGTTGTATATTTTTCATGTTGGTATCATGTCATGTCATGAAGTTGTAAAGTTGAATATTCTAAAGTTTTATCACTTGCTTAAGTATAATTGTTTTGTTTGATAAATATTTTTTTATTACTAAAAGAATAAACAATACACTTGTTCATAAAAAAACATGGGTGGCAAGAAAACGCACATCCTAAAAAGTCATACTAAAGAAAACTCTAGAGTAAGAAAAGAGCACTTTGGGGATAACAAAGACCATATCTTAATAGTGCAAAAAAAGAAATATAACCAGCCGCACCAAGGTGAAATAAATTAAGAGGTTAGAGCACCACCAGTAGGAGGAGGATCTTTGTATTCAACATTACCTCACCTAGGAATGTGGTCAGGTTCATCAGGAGCAGGCTTCTATCCAGGGGGAACATATGTTGAAATAGACACCTAGGTCTTGGAATCCTAGCCTGATGCTTGACTAGAAGTGCCCCATCATGTGTTCTGAGTAGCAATATCCCACCCTCAACCAAGAACATAGGAGAAAGAGGGTGGGATAGTAGACTAGCCTTAGAGGTGAACATGGGAATGTCGTTATGATGGCAGATTTATGGGATAGTTGATTGTATGGGGACTATGAGTTCTTCTGGCATGGGAACTTTGGCCCTACCAGTGCTCTTTCTGATCAGGCTACCTTCTAGCTAGAACCTGAAGAAGGAGAGAATTTGTCTATTGAACCTTGCATTGGCCCAATGATCAACTAAGGTTTGTAAACGCCCCGCTTCAAGGGCCACTTTATTAGCCTATGCTTGAATTTGAACCATAACATTAAGAGTAGATAATAAATTTAGCATACATTGATAAGTCAGTAAAAGAAACCAAATTACAAAAATAGAATTGTTATGATCCTTCCAAATGCTAAAAATATTTTCTACTCTAAAAATTGCCATAGTTGATTTATGCTAGCAGACATGCCCCTCCTATCCCAAATAAGAGTCATATGCCAAGGGAAGTGATGAGGGTGAAAGGGCTAGAAGAAATCATGAATCTGGACTCAGATAGCTTGGGCTTGGGGAAAAAACCAAAAGAGGTGCTTAACAGTATCTCATCATTGGTAAAAAAGGCTTTGGAGTTTGCAAAACCCAAGATGAACTAATCAGTCCCCAATTGATAGATCTTGATAGAGTATATACCAAGAGAAGTGGACTAATTTCGATTCTAGGGAAGGGTCCCAAATAGCGAGAAATCTATTTTGCTACTATTTTGGAGAGGATTGAAGATGCCAATGAGAATTAAGAGCAAGGACCATGGGTAGATGAGGAGAGATCCAATATACCCCTTTTTGGGCTGGTAATTATGGAAGGAGGTATACGAATACCATTTCTAGTCTTTCCACCACGGACACGAGGAACTGGCTCCAATATTGTGAAGCATGTCAAAGGGGACTACTTATTGGATTGTTTGAAAAGTCTCCCTATCCTGATCTTGAAGGCTAAATTAAGCTTTAAATTTAGACTAGGAGATCCAATCTCTAGTACTGCTAAAAAGAAGATTTGATATGACTGTGACTCCCTTATAGAAAAATGAAGAGCCTTCACTCAGGGTAGCTTGGATAAGGGCTGGTCTTGGTGCGTGATGACAAAAACCACCATAGCAAGAGATTGCTCATAGATAAACCAAAATATTAGTCATTACCTGACCACTAGAGCCAAGGTTTGAGGGACTTCCAAGACTTCCATATGCTTTTGGCTATAAATGTAGTTTAAATTTGAATACATTCATTACCAATAGGGAGGTAAATCCAAGGCCCCTCCAAGCATGTCACCAATAGGGGACTGCTAAAGAGATACAGTGCTACAGAAGCACTTTTCAGGCTTCGTTGCCTTAAACAACCTTGATGACCTAGTTAGCACAAATAACTATACCTTGTTGTTAGGTAATAAGAAAACCCAAGCCCCTAGTGGTCCTTGGGAGACAACAAAATTTCCAAGAAACTTGATGGAAGCCTCTTTGGTATGTAGCAACCCATAAAAAATATTATAGGAGCTTCTCCAACTTTTTGTATGATGCCTTGGATGGAACCCAACAAGACGAGTAATAGATATGAGTGACAACTAAGATTTTAGAGAAGACCTAAAAATTGCTAGCAAGCGAAAGAGGCTTGGAAAGCCATTTATGAAGCTTACTCTCCACTCTTTCTAGAACAAATTACCATAGAACAAAAGATGATGACTGGAACATGAAGGGAATACCCAAAAAATGGAATACTTCCCCATTTTGGATCTAGTTCCATTGAAAGTGAGTTATCCAATATGACATGGGTAGAAAGGATTGTCTATAACATTGGATATTTTCCATTGAATTCTAGATCTAGAGGCCTCATAGAATATGTCAAGGTACTGCAGCGCATTAGTAATGGTGCTTTCGTTCTCCACAAAATAACCATTGATAAGCTATTGAGATAAATCAAAAAGAGCAATTCCTTTCACTCTACCCTGGGAAACATCATTGTCCAACAAGTATCCTAGGCCCTTAGCAACCAACACATAGACGGTTGGAGAAAGAGGGAATCATTTCCTAATAGATTTGAAAAGGTTGAAAGGTAGAGATTGATGGTCATTTATAGTAAGACAAGGAGAATGTCTACAAAAAGTATTTGAATCATGGCCAAAATGAATGGCCATTCAATATGATCATATACCTTATAAAAGTCAATCTTGAGGAAAATAGTCTTCTACTGAGTTTGTCTTGCCCATTCCATGTCTTCCTAGATGATAATGATGTTATCCAGAATGTACCGCCTCTTGATAAACCCAGTCTACTCAGGATAAACATTCAATGAGAGTAAGTTTTAAACCTTGATTGCTAGAGATTTTGCAATAATCTTATAAGAGACGTTGAGCAGGGTAATGGACCACCAATTATAAATGTCATTTGAATACCTATTTTGGAGAGGATTTTGATATTGCCCTTATTTATCAAAGGTCCTAGCAGCCCTTGTGAAATGCCTCTAGGTAGACTTGATGTAAATCTAGCCCCATTGTGTCCCAAAGGATGTAAAACTCATAGGGCAACCCATCACAGTCGGGTGCCTTGTCATTAGCCATGAAAAAGGTTGTACTTATCAACTCATCCTATGATAGGGCATTATCACAAAGAGCTTTTGGAGAATTTGTGTCAGCAGGAACCACACTGAGACACTATTAGAGAGCTTTTTTTTGGACATGGAAAGGATCTTGAGCTTGGAAAATCTTCTGTTAGTGACTAATAAAGGCACATATAATATATGGAATCTTAGTAAAACAATTGTGTCCTTCATGAATGCACTTAATATTTTGGGTCAAAGTCCTCTCTTTGAGAGATTTAAAAATATTTTTGGAGACTCTGTCACCAAATTTGAGCCGGTGAAGGTGGGCTTTGAGTTGGGCACCCTACGTGGCATGAACATTAGCAAGGTGTTGTTGGTGGTGGAGCTTAGCAACCTGAAGTTGTAGAACAAGGGAGAGGGGTGCCTCTAAAACCAACATGGCTCCCTAAAGTTCCAAGGTCATAGCCTTGTCTGCCCTCCTACGAAATAAGATCACTTGGCACCCATAGATGTGAAGAAGCATGTGGTGCATTCCACCATGTAATCCAACCAAAACACATGGATAGGAATGGCTCCAAATTCCATATGTGCTAAATGTGTGTCACTGTAGGCTTATGACTAAGCAATGATGTGTTAAGATAGAATTGATTACTACACTTGGTTGTGCCACCACCTACCCATTCAATGCAAAAGTATATCGGAGAGTGGTCCGAGAGGACCACCTCAAGGAGCAAGACCACTGAGAGAAAAAAATGGTTGGTGAAAGTAAATATTGTGTTGATAACAAATCACTGTCCAATCATTTAATGATGCAATCAACCCCTATGCATAGATTAGACCATATGTACCAAAGGTTATTATCTCAAGAGTACCCACTATTGGAGTCATAAAGCCCCAACTTATTGCGCATATGAAACCAAGCCACCCTTTTGCCCATGACCCAACGTATCGGGTGCCCACCAAATTTACCCTTAGCAACCTCAATCATGTTGAAGCCACCATAGACCAGCCAATTGGAAGTAGGTAGTGACTCAACCAACCAACTCCAATGCTAGGTATGCTCCACCACATCATTGGAAGCTAAACATTGACTATGTCAAAGGCATGATTATTGATAGAGAAGACAATCCATAGCACATGATATATGGGGTCCCAACCATGTGCCACCAAATGGAACTGTCAATGAGGAGAGATGAAGGTGGCAACACCACCCTATCCTTGAGGATGCTTGTTATGAAAAAAATAACTTTCAAGCCAGATGATCCGAAAAACAACTACAAACAAAAAAACTTGTGATTTTAACAAGAAATCTAAATCAACAAACCTTTGACGAATTGAGTGCACCATATATTTGTGTTTTGGGTCAGTGAGATCTCTCACATTCCATGACAACTCTGCTTTTGATGTTTTCCACTTTATATTCTTTACCTTCCTTTCATTTCTCATATACCCAATATCAAAATTTCATTTGATGACTTGACTCCGTCTATTAAAACTATCCACCATCTATAATCTTATTATTTTATTAAAATATATTATTCTTTTAATTACAAAGATGATATTTATCTCATATATGTTTGTCCAACTAAAATTTAGTTAAAATATGGTATATAATTCTATTTTCATTCTTTTCAAAACTTAAACCAAACAAATAAAATAAAAATAAAGTAAAATAAAAATTGAAGAAGTTGCCTTTCTTTTTATATCTAAATTGTTTTTTTTTTTTTTTTTTTTTTTTTTTTATTACAAGTGAAATTTGAGATTTAAATCCTAGAGATACAACCTAAACAGATAAATTTTTTAATTAATTTATTAAACACTAGAATTTTATAAAATATTACATCTTTGTATAATATAATAAAATAAAAAACAAACATCCTAAGGAGTAGATTTTTTTAAAATAAAAAACAAACACCCTAAGGAGTGAATTTTTTTTTTTAAACATAAAAATTAGTAAGTGAGATCCAACCTTCAATTTAAACCTAAATCTTTCTTTTAAAAACCCTCACCTGTACTAGGCAGACAGAACTAAAAGTCTTTACTTCCACATGGATGGCAGATAGAAGTAAAAGTCTTTACTTCCACATGGATGTGCAATGTCTTCACATAAAGATGAAACATTACAATTAATTAATTTCTGGCATTGCCTTTAACCATCATCATTATTGGTTCAACAACGCACTCCATCAAAGATGTTTCTTTAGAGATGCTCTACAATGTCACTTTCTTGTCCATCTTCTAAAGTTCTGCTCTACCTGTACATTTCTAGCCAGGTATGATAAATGTAGCTTACATTTCTTGTCCATCTTCTAAAGAGATGCTTACATGAATGTATGAGTGGCCATATATAGTACTTCACTGCAGTTAAAGAAGTAGGTATTGCTTTTTAAGGTTCAGGAAAAAAACAAACAATTGAAGTGCCCAACTGCCCCCTTTATTGTAAATGTTTAACAGAGATTAGGTGTGGAGCTCACCTGGCAAGATATTCTCGTCGGATAAAGGCCGTGATAAAGTCAAATTGAAGATGATATAATATCGATAGCTTTTGAATTATTAATGATAACTCTCAGGTTCCCAAATATTACCTTTGTGTTGGAAGATGCAATACAACTTTCAAAAAGTTATATACACCAAGGGGACAAGAGTAAAAAGGCTCAAGTCAAAAGGTTATTGATTGAATATGGCAGAAATACTCAACATCCTAGGTGGTATTATTAAAATAAAATATTAATTTTTTAATTATTTATAAAAGTTTTTTTTTAAGTAAAAGTTTAGATTATATTAAGTTATTAATTAGAATATTATAATATTTTGGTGATAATATCTCACATAGTAAAAGAATAAAATGAGGTGGATAAGCAATAAAGCATCTAAAATTGAATAAACATAAAATTAGAAATTAATAGCAACAAAAAGACTATAGTTATATCATGTTGCAATACACTATATATCATCACTCATAAGTGGGAGAGCCTTGGTTGAGGTTTGCGTATGACTTCTATTATATCTTTTTAACTTGCTCATCACTCATCACTAATCTTGAACTTGCTCATCATTGTTAACTGCCTTGTTTTTAGTTTCCTACTTTTTAGTTTCCTATTGGACCTTCCAAAGATCCTGTATCATGTGAGAAACCTAATGAAGTTTGTCGATAACATCTCATAGAGTGTTGGAAGCTCCATGGATATGGGAATGAATGTATCCCACATGTAACAGAAGATCAAAGGTCAAGTATGCTAAAACTATATCCTATGGAGGAGTGGAATTGTAAACACCTTTATGTATCTAAACTTCCAAATATGCTTGAGAAGGATGAGTCTACAAACATCCCAAAGTTTAGGGCAATGATCCTACTAGGAAAATCCAAGATAAAGCTTTCAAGATCTAGTGAAAGAGAGGAATAAAAAATGTAGAAGACATCCCAAAATTGTTTAGCCATGTCACAAAACCAAAACAAGTGAATTAGAGTTTCTAAAGCATTACAAAATTTACAAAGAGGGGAAATATGTAAAAATGGAGCTACGCTTTCAAAAGTTGGAAATTTTTGATGCAGGACCTGCTAGCCAAGAAAATGAGTTTTGGATTCAATAGAAACTTTCCAAATTTGAGTAGCAAGAGACTGTCATTGGGCATTGGTAAAATTGACTTGCCACTTGACATTGAGCTTAGAGTCCAATGATAAAGGACACAAAATATTTTGTATATCCAACTGAAATTAATGAAAGATATTTTATGGTCATTAAGTCATCTCCGGTCAATTCATATATTTTTGGCAGTTGTTCCCAACTTTATAAGGACCTCCCAAGGAATGGAAGTGATAATTAATCCATAAGACTCTTTAAACCAATAGGCAAGGGAACAATAATTGTTGATCTAGTTCCAAGTAAGAATAAAGCAACTACTCAGATCCCAAATATCTCTTATTCTATTTATACCTTTATTAAAAAATACTAGCCCTTGAATAACACCGTACAAAGTTAAAGGTTTATCATTATGGAGGACACGTTTATTCCACCAAATATTGTTTAGATCGATGCTCAGACCATGTCTTAAGGAGTCAGACTTCCAAGCCAATAAATGAGAAACTAATTGCCAAGCTTTCCAATTACGATTATGAGGAATATAACCTTTCATCAAAAAGTAAGGAACATTAAGGAACTTATCCTCCCAAGGGGTTTCTTTCCATTTAACTTTGTGAGTAGCTTGAGATATTCTATAATGAAATAGTTGTTTCTCATTTTTATCTCTAATGATGGCTCTAGCAACCCATTTTGTAGCCAAACTTTTCTTTGGATAAAAGGATCAATAATACCCAGACATCCTAAAGGCTTTGATTGAGTACAAAGTTTCCATGAGATGGATGTCATTCCCACCTCTCCATCCCATTTGGTCCATTAAAATTTATGAATGGCTTGAGTTAATTTGTTATAGGCTTCCTTTTAGCCATCCAATAAGAGTAGTAATAAACATGAGAGATTTCCATAACTTTATTTATAACCTGAATTCTTCCTACTAAGGAAAGAAACCGAGTTGGTCATGCACTAATTTTTTTTTGAAGTCTTTCCATTACCTAGTTCCACACATATTTAGGAAAAATATTGATACCAAAGGGGATTCCCAAGTATCGTACAATTTTTCCATGAGGGATAATCTTCCACTCAACCGAGAAGTTGTGTCCACTAGGTGTGGAAGCAGTATATAAGACTTATGCTTTAAAGTGCTTGATACAAGAGCTAGAGAAATCATAAAACAATTATAAATTCTCTTTAACCGTTTTCACCTCTTGTTGGGTATTTGAATAAAAGAAGGGAATCATCAACAAAATATGAGTTAGGAGCATATTTATCTCTAGGAAGCTTAATACCCTGAATGAGACCATCAGATTGAGCTTTATGAAGAAGATAACCAAGAGCATTGGTAGCTAGAACATACAAAAAAGGAGCAAGAGGGAAACCTTGTTTGATAGACCATTGCAAAGGGAAGGAGGGGGAAAGAGTTCCATTAACCTAAAATTAAGTTGAAGAATCACCAAAGAGCATACCAATTTTATTATAAAATTTTGGACTGAAACCAAGCTAAGAAAGCATACAAAGAATAAAATCCCATCTGATTTTATCATATGCTTTGTCAAAATCTAACTTAATCAAGAGGCCTTTATTGGAGTTGATAGCCCATTGTGTAGTTTTATCGGTCATCGTAAGATTACCTAATATATAATGGCCTTTAAGAAAGGTAAATTGTTCTAGGTGAATAATAGCTTGAACAATTACTTTGATTTTTAAAGCTATAGGTTTAGCTATGATCTTGTAATAAACATTAAGGAGGGTAATAGGTCTCCAATTGGAGATTTGGTTACATGTACCTTTAGAAATCAATTTGTTTAACCTTGCATTGATATAAGCTCTAAGGCACTATTTTAGAGAGCTTCCAGGTATACATGATGAATATCAGAGGAAAGGATATGCTATATTTATTTATAAAAATCCACTGGAAGACCATACAAACTAGGATCTTTACCATTCTTCATAGAAAAAAAGCATTTTACAAATCATTTACGAAAAGAGGATATTCAAGTTGATCTCAAATAATGGGGTCTACTAGGGAGGGAATATGTCCTACACAAATTCCATTAAGATAAGTTGGATGTCACCCCTTGGATCAATTGTAAAAGCTAAGAGAAGTGGGTTACAAAAATATTCATGATCTCATTGGAGTCAAAAATAGAATGACCTGAAGGGCCCTCCAACTTAGTAATCCTTTTAAAAATATTTGTATGCCTATGGTAGTTAAAGAAAAATTTAGTTCCCTTGTCACCCTAGGATATCCAATTGAGGCAAGATCTAACTTGTGCCCCTCTAACATGATAAAACTCATAAACTCTCTGTATCGCTCCAAATTTTTCGCATCCCTACCTTCAGGCTATAGGATCCGCGCCCGGAAGGAGGATGGGAAAAGGATGATGCGGTACTTCGGACGAGAGGACTTTGCGAAGGTCCCGCCTCTCAAGGGAGGTGTATTTTGGTGATTTTTCGACGGATGGTGGGTTCACCAGGAAACATTTAATGGCAGTTTCCACGCCTAGGTTTTTGGAATGTGTTTAGATGAGTTCGTTTTATCCTTTAAACATTCATCCTAGGTTTGGCCGAATGAAACTAAATTAAACTATATGAAAATGCAAGTTCCATGAATACAGCAGACAAATTTGAAAGCAGAAAATAGAGAATTTACAGGAGGAAAACGGGGAATACCTGATCCGGATGTCTGAAGAAGATTCTGATTTTGAAGCAGTCCCGATCGTCTGAGATTCTATAGAATCGTCTGCAATCAGACGAGATCATCTGAGATCTAATGAATTTGTCAGAGACCTGCAAAACCGAAAACAGATGCAAAATACCAAAAAATCCTACTGTGCAAACAGAGGCAAATTACACCAAATAGAAATATGAATACTGAACAATGTTTAAGAATAGAAATTAATGCAAATTACTATACTTAAATGGCAGATCATAAACTTAGCATGCAATCTAAGCTAAATGGGTGAACTCCAGATGCAAAATAGGATAAAAACTGAATAGATTATCTAATTTGCAAAACAAAATAACAGAGACAAAGTTGAGAAAAGCAAACTCCAGGCACTGATTGCCTCGATGTGGGCTGCAGTCGAGATCATCTCGCATCAGTACGAAATCGTCTCGAATTTGATAGGATCGCCTCCGATTTGAACAGGTTCATCGGCGACGATGGGTGCTGGCTCCAGTTGAAAATCAATGATATACCTGCATCAAAATTGCTATGGGACTAATGCAAAAATAAGATTATGATGTTTTAGCGTAGAAGGATTCAGTTTGCAGATAAATTCAGCCAGGGGTTGGGGAGGGAAAATCCTAGAAGTTAAATAGGCTTAGGGGGAGTTGTTGGGAGGTTGGAGATCATCCCAATTTGGGAGATCTCCAACGGGGAAGGGTCCCAACGGCGTAGACACGCTTCTGCCCGGATTGGAGACCCGTTGGAACGGATTCCAACTATGCAAATTTAGTTTTGCGACAAGATCGTCTGGACGTTCTAGTCCAGACGAAATCATCAAATCTGGGGCGATATCGTCTGATCGGCGACGATATCGTCAAACGGTCAAAACAACCTCTAAAAATGGCACGAAAAAGGGGGAAACGGAATACCCGACGGTTAACGAGCGGTTTGGGAGGTTAAATTTGATTTTTAAATTATTTACTAAGGTGAATGTAAATTTTATAATTTTACTGCACCAATTTTAGGGTGCTACATTTTGCCCCCTCTTTAGCGAATTTTTTGAAGAAAATGCGTTAAAGATGAGTTCTTCTTGATCTACGAGAAAGCAAAAAATTATACCCACTTTTAGGCGACGATTCTTGGTCGAATCGTACGACAGCTTACTATGGTGCCCCCTCCGTGTTTTTACCCAAATCGAACGTTTGAGGTAAAAACACGAAAAAGCAAAAAATTATTTGTTGAATAAAATTAAGAAAAATAGGGTAAAACCCTAATTCATTGTTACTGTTCATTTTTACTGTTTTGAGAGCTCTGAAGCGGAAAAATGGTGGAGACGACACACAGATCAGCAGAGGTCCGACGCGGTCTACGGGTAAGGGTCTAGACTGATCTAGAACTGATTTAATTTGAATTTACATGCTTTTTAAGTGAGTTTTTAGATGAATTTTGAGCATCACGGCCATTTTTGGGCCGTCGACGTCGTCGGGATGAAATCGTCCCGATTTCGACGAAATCGTCTCAATTTCTTCAATTTCGCCCGAGGGCGAAATCGTCGAAAGGGGGACGATTTCGTCAAATTAGAGACGATTTCGAACTACAAAATCGGAGACGATTATGCTCAAATTTGGGACGATATCGTCCAATAGTGGGCGATATCATCAATTGCAAAAAATTGAATTTTTAACTTGCATTATTGATTATTTGAATTATTGATTAATGATTATTTGTTGTTTATTGTTTATGTTGCAGAGAGGATTGCTAAAGAGTAGAGAATGGAAATATGGAGGATTGAGAGATGACTTGGCCGCGCTCACACAGGCAGAGCGGGATCTGCTGGCATAGGCCGGCTTGTAGCATGTGGCGGAGATGCCACAAATATCCACAGATATGGGGCTACTGACAGCCCTAGCAGAGAGATGGTATCCGAGGTCTTCCTGTTTCTGGCTACCGACAGGGGAGATGACTCCCACACTGGAGGATGTATGGAGGATTCTGAGAATCCCCATACAAGGATGGATGATCACTCCTGCGGCCAACCAGGGCCATGCTATGGGACGACTGTGTGGTGACCCGAGCTTCGCCCTGGAGAAGGGTGAAGTGAATATCGAGGCACTACGCCAGATGCCTGGGGCATCCAGACTCACACGAGTACTATCTGGGGTGGTTGGTGGACTTCTGCTATGCCACCAGAGCGGGTGCAGGGTACCATGGATGCTCGCAGATGTGATCTGCGATATGCGGGACCATGGGTACAGGTTTTGCTGGGGCAGCTTTGTATTATGTCGATTGTACAGGATCCTGTATGGGGTCGTGTACAAGGGCGGCCGATGTCTGGTTATGACATCGCTACTATAGGTTTGGTGTTGGGAGCACATTACGGTGCGGAGGCCGGTAGGGCTTCCACTGACAGGGGTAGATGGGGAGAGGCCCCGAGTCTTCTACTAGTGGCTCCGAAGAGGGGCACAGCGACGGATCGACCTACCTATGTCCCGGAGACTACTAGATGAGTTGATCCCGGATCAGATCACCTGGAGACCATGGAGAGGGCACCCAGGGTGGGCCGAGGACGGACAGGAGCTGGCTCACATCAGGCGAGTCTATTGGTTGAGGATGGAGAGGGGAGAGGTGGAGCTCCACCGCTACGACCGAGTTTTGAGGTAGTTCGGTCTACAGTAGGGGATCCCATCTCTCAGGGATTATGAGTTTTCTTAGACTGTCCGGGATAACACCATGGTTAGCGGGGCTCCAGACATGCAACGATTCTGGAGTCAGGATGCGGATGATGCCCCCATCCAGCCAGTGGATGGAGACGACGTAGGGGTAGCTGATGGCTACGATGCCTGGTACGCAGGCATCCGCCCTCCTCGGATGATGAGGGCTCAGGGTCCAATCCACGTGGTCGTGCGTCGAATAGGGAGGCGACTTCAGGTAGTGATAGAGGTGGCCCAGGGTCATGGTGGGAGAGAGCAAAGGAGACCACAGGCATAGGAGAGGCCACGACAGCGAGAGAGGAGGGAGGAGAGACCCCCATCTCCATAGAGGCCACCATCGCCCGATAAGGGTAAGGGTGTGGACACAGGAGAGAGTAGCGAGATGGCTACTCTCTGGGTGGAGAGAGATCGTCTGCAGGCTCAGGTGCAGACGCTACAAGATGTGGCTGCACGACACCATGCTGAGGTGTCACAGCTGCGGGATGAGATTGCATGCCTCAGGGCACGGGGTGGAGGGGCGAGCTCTAGAGAGTTGACACGGGCTATCGCCCAGTTGACATTCTATCAGACACTATACTTCCAGCTAGTGCCAGAGGTAGATAGACTACCCCTGCCAGCTAACATCGCAGATCCGATCAGGATCGGGTCATCGAGGACCACCTCCCGATCGAGGACTAGGACTACACAGACTGCGATGGGGCCACCTCGTCCACCTCAGGGCGGGGGAGGAGATGAGGCAGAGAGCTCGAGGGGCTCTCGAGGCTAGAGGGCTGGACATTGATATTGTATTATATATATTTTTTGTTTGATAGAGGATTGAGTATGCCAAGGTACAGATTGTGGCATACCGATCCGGTTTTGATGATGTACATATATTTGTGACATATATAGATGAGCTATTTTTGATCATATGACTTGTGTCTTGTGTATGTTTATGAGGCTTTTAATGTTTTGATTGATGTGATGATTCATGTAATTATGTCGTTGGAGATATTATAATTTGAATGTCATGCTGTGATATTTTTAAATGAAATAATCTGATGTAACAAATTGATTGGTTGTAATGAAATGTGAAAAAAATAAATAAAAAAAAAAAAGAGACTTCTAACAATAATTTCAAAGGACATTGTCGCTATTATAGACCATTTCATGGAGTCGCTGCTCACTCGATCGTCAAGCTAGTCCCATTTATAGAAATATTGTTAAAAAGTAAAAGAGTGCTTAAGAAACTGTCTTAAGACTTTGGTGCAATGGTGCAAATGATGATGATGATGATTTGTTTTCAGATTTCCATGAAAATATTATGCATGAAATAATGTTAAAAATGATTTTTGCTAGGCATAAATCCCTAAGTGTGATAAAATTTGTAAATAATTCCTTAGGAATTATACCATCATTGCAAAGTTAAAGGTTGACATAATGACATAAAATAGTGAAAAATGGGTTTGCTTTTGAAAAGCATAATTTGTGTAAAATGAAGTCATATGGTTTTTATGATTTTTGATAAATGGAAAATAAAATTGGTACAATGGTTTGCGCTAGGCATAGAATATGTAGGTATAGACTTATACCATCATCGCGAAAAATCCAAAAAAGTTTATTTTTATTGCATGATTGATGTTTGATGAACAGGAAATATGAAAATGAGGACTTGCGCTAGGCATACAATTCCAATTTTGGTTGTGGAACTATACCATCGTCGCGAAAGTCGACACGATATACATGATATGTTTTGAAAGAAATTTTTGATTTTTCTATGATATAGTTGTCTTTGTGAAAACAACTGTACTTGATTTATTTCAACAAATTGCAAAAATAATATTTCAAAGTACTTTGAAGACAAAAATTAGATTTATAAGGAATCCCTATGTGCATATGTGAATTCATTTCCGATCTTGATTTATCATAATGATAGACAAAATCTCTCAAATACAAATGTGTGTGCAATTGCATTGTTCATTTACCAGATTTGAGCAAGATACTATGATACAAGTGATTTGAAGAAACCAAATAAATGTTCATTAACCATGATGTAGATGCATATAACCATATTAGACTACTATGTAGATCGGATTATCAAGAGCTAGCTAATCCATAAGTAGACATAGGTCTATACAAAAGAAGGTCGCTAATGTGACAGACATATCGCCACGCTAGGAGTTACCCAAGGCCAAGTAGGTTGGGCACAAACCACCTGTTATGGGGCTTACCTCACAGTTTTCGAATAATTGAGAATTCCAGGGATTCAAGCTCATCAACCCTTCTTTTCTTTTCAAAGGGTAGGGAAAGGGATTTTATTGCTTTCTTGCTTTCTTTTGAACTTTTCTTATATTTCTTTTTGTATTTATTTTTCTTGATAATACTTCGAACATTGCTGAAATAACATGTTTCTTTTCTCTTTTTTCTTGAAATTTTCTTCTCTTTTTCTGTGCTAGGGATACTTGCTCAGATTAGCTGTAGAGCAAGGGATTTTTATTCTGGGTAGGGGTGAGCTTGTCCTTTTGCCAATTCTCAAAGATTCTAGACCATGTGCATGATAGGATAGCAGGGGAAACTTTTCACTCAAGAAATCGGTTCTACTATGTAGCAAAACATGGAAATTACAAATATAATCATTTTATTGTGAAAAGATGTGCTTGGTTTAAGTAAATAACAAGATCAATTCTCTATGCTCAAACTTTATTTAATTGAATTTTGTGGATTTTGATATAAGAGAGATTAGTAATCATGCCAGATAAAATCAAGATATTTATTTTTGTGAGTGTGCAAGTGAGGGATGCCAAATAAATGCTAATTTTATCCAAAATAAGTTGAAAACATATAAATGCAATAATTGTAAGAAAAATATATATAAACACTTTTGAGAAGTTTTGAGAATGTTGACTCTCTCTTTCTTCTGTATATTGTTTTGGTTTCGAAAGAGTCAAGAATATAGTTGTTTTTAGATTTTTTTAGATTTTTGTTTTTGAGCAAAAAGAAATTAACAAGTGCTTTAAATAAATGCAATAGATAGTTTTTTTTGAAGATTTTTGGAGATTTATGAATGTTTTTGGGTGTTTTTGAATTTTAAAATTGAAAGAAATACAAGATAGTAATTTTGACCAAATATATACATGGAGGAAATGACCAAATTTATGCATAGTAACGTTTGAGATGTAAAATATTCATGGGTTCTTTAAGTTCTTTACCATCTAAGGTAGATAATTTATATGCTCCTGATTCAAATTTTGCAGTAATGATGTATGGTCCAAGCCAGTTGGGCTCAAATTTACCTTTAAGTTCCTTAGTTGCGTTTGTATTTTTTTGATTTTCTTTTAAAACAAGGTCGCCAATCTCAAAGGATCGATGACGAACTTTCTTAGCATATGATATTTTAAGCTTGTTTTGGTAAGCACGGAGATGCTCCAAAGCATTGATGCATTTTTCATCGAGGAGTTCCAGCTGACTGAGTCTGCCAGCACGATATTCATCTCCTACTTCGGTATCTTGAAGTAGCAGAGCCAAAGAAGGAACTTCCAATTCAAATGGAAAAATTGCTTCAGCACCATACACCAAAACAAATGGTGAAGTGCCCGTGGGGGTCCGAACACTAGTTCGATAAGCCCACAAGGCTGGATATAATTGAATATGCCAGTCACGGCCAGTTTTATTGACCAATATTTTGAGAATTTTGATTAAAGTTTTGTTAGAAGCTTCTGCTTGACCATTACCCTGAGGATAATAGGGGGTGGACCAACGATGTTGAATCTTATATTTTTGACATAATTTTTTAACATCTTTATTTTTGAAAGGAGTTCCATTATCAGAGATGAGGTTGGCAGGAATTCCGAACCTGCAAATAATTTGATTAAAAATAAATTTAGAAACTTGTGTGCCAGTGTAGGAAGCTAAAGGCATAGCTTCAACCCACTTCGTGAAATACTCAGTGGCAGTTATGATGAACTTGTGTCCATCAGAAGACACAGGATTGATTTTGCCAATAATATCCAATCCCCATTTAGAAAAGGGCCATGGAGACGAAATAGCCTGTAGCTCTTGGGCAGACGCATGGACAAGGTCAGCATGTTTTTGACACTTGCCGCAATGGCGCGCACATACTCATGTGCATCCGTTTCCATGGTAGGCCAAAAGTATCCTATCCGAAGGAGCTTTTTAGCAATGGCACTACCACTAAAGTGTCCTCCACAAGATCCATCGTGGGCTTCACTCAAGGATGATTTAGACTCTTCTAAATTTAAACATCTTAATAGGATACCCTCAAAAGATCTCCTATATAAATTATTGCCAATTATTACAAATCGACTTGCTCGTCGACGTAATAACCGACGCTGGTTTCTATTAGAATTGGTAGGGAAAGTCCCATTTTGGAGAAAATCAAATATGTCTGTATACCAAGGTTCAAGAGTAGTTTCATTGATTAGAAACACATCCAAAGGCTCTAAGCATGACTTATTTGAGGCGGGTTCCTGGAGTCGACGAATAATGATAGTGGCATATTCGTCGTCTAACTCCAAGGGCAAGAGAGATGCAACGGCGGCCATAGCATCACCTGCACGGTTGCTAGTTCGAGGAATGGCTTCCAAGGTAACTTGATCAAACAAGGACATTAATTGTAAAACATAGGCCTTATATGGGCGTAATTTATCATCTCTGGTTTGATAAACTTCATTAATTTGGTTTATAACCAATTGGGAATCCCCAAAAACTAAAAGGTTTTTAATTTTTAGCGCTAAAGCAGCTCGTAATCCAAGGATTAGAGCTTCATACTCAGTAGTATTGTTGGTGCAAGCAAAGGTCATTTTGAAGGACAGAGGAATAAGATGTTTTTGCGGAGATATTAAAATAATACTCGCACTAGCCCCACTCATACATCGGGCTCCATCAAAGTATAAGGACCATTGTTCAACAAGGTCTACTTCTAATTGAAGGCATTCATCAAGAAACTCAATAATGAGGGGATGAGTAGACTCTAAGGGTGCAGCAGCTAATTGATCTGCTATGATTTGACCCTTAACAGACTTTTGTCCTATGAATGTGAGATCAAAATCACTTAGAGCAAGAACCCACTTGGCTGTGCGACCCGATAAATAAGGTCAACTCATGAGATACCTTAAGGGATCGTATTTGGCAATGACATACGTTTTTTGGCTAAGCATATAATGTCGTAATTTTTGCGTATCAAATACGACTGCGAGACATAGTTTCTCTAACGCTGTATAGCGGGTTTCATAACTGATGAAGGTTCGGCTAATATAATAATTAGCACGTTCTCGCTTTTCATCATCGAGTTGAGCTAACATAGCTCCTAAGGCAGAATCTGAAGCAGAAATATATAGAAGAAATGGGCGATCAGCTTTAGGCGGTGAAAGCACCGATGGGTTAAGGAGATATTGTTTGAGAAGTTCAAAAGCTTCTCTACATTCTGTGTCCCAATTGAAAGGGACATCCTTCTTAAGAAGTTTGAGAAAGGGACCAGTTTTGTCCGCCAGCTTATCAATGAAGTGACGGATAGCTTGAAGTTTACCTTGTAAGCTTCGTAATTCAGATATATTAGTAGGTGCGGGCATATCAGTGATAGCCGCAATTTTGAGGGGGTCGATTTCAATACCACGTAAAGAAACTAAAACCCCTAATAATTTGTCGGATTTGACTCCAAATATGCATTTTGCTGGATTTAACCGAATGAGATATTCTCGTAATCGATTAAAAACTTTTCGCAAATCATCTAAATGATTATTTTCAATAAGAGAGCGAGCTATAATATCATCTACATAATCATGTAGGATATCATGCATCATATCATGAAAAATGTAAGTCATAGCTCGTTGGTAAGTTGCACCGACATTCTTTAAGCCAAATGGCATCACTTTCCAGCAAAAGGTACCCTAGGGGGTAATAAAGGCTATTTTAGCCTGGTCTTTAGGAGCTATCCGAATTTGATTATAGCCGGAGAATCCATCCATTAAGGACATCATCCCACTTTCGATAGTAAAGTCAATAATTTGATCCATATTTGGAAGAGGAAAGTCATCCTTAGGGCATGCAGCGTTAATATCTCTAAAATCAGTGCAAACCCTAACTTTGGTAGCTTCTTTCTTGGTGACTGGAACTACGTTTGAGATCCATTCAGCATAATCAATAGCTTGTATAAAGATAAAATTTAGGAGTTTTTCTAACTCCCCTTTGACTAGCAGAGCCACTTTGGGATGCATTTTTCTAAGTTTTTGTTTAACAGGTTTAGCATCCGGATGGACCACTAGATGGTGCATGATGATAGAAGGGTCTAGACCTGGCATATCTTCGTATGTCCAAGCGAAGACATCTTCATACTCTTTAAGGAATGCAATGTATTGCTCTTGTTTGTCTGGGCTTAATTCTGATCAAATATTGATTATGTGAGGATTGTCCTCAGTTCCAATATTAATTTTAATGACATTTTCTACCTCCATGTGTAGATCTCTTTCAAAGTTAGGTGGGGCGGGTGAAACACCCAACTCTTGTAATTCTTGTAAGGTTAATTTAGATAATTCATTCTGAGGATCAGTGGCCTCAAGCTGAGCTATATTTGGTATAGAACCATCAAAATAAAACCCATTGTGCAACATCTCTTCAATAGAGACATCATGGAAGATATCTCCTTCCAACTCTTCATCGGGGTCAGCAATCATTTCAGGGTATGCTATGGATAGCATGTTGCATGAAAATGACTGATTTTGGAGAGGCAAATCAACATGTCTATCCAAATAATCTTGATAGGATATGAGGTGATCATCCTCCTCAAAAGGAAAGGGTTGACCCTTACTAGGAAATAGGCCCACACCACAGCGGGTAGGCCACGGTTCTACCTCAAAAGTTTCTTTCATGCCATTTTGGAAAGGTCCTAAGCCTTTCCCTTCATATCCCATTTTAAGCATCATGGGTTTAGCTTTAATATAATCATTGGTAAAATAGCACCGAGCATACCCCTCATGATGAGTTTTGATATTCCGAGGGATTCTTCCCCAGTAATATCCTTTATAAATGAAGGCACAACTCCCGACTTGGTAAGTACTTCCCATAGGTTGTGGGAGGCCCAAAGTACGAGGAGATGGTGGCAATTTATTTAAAAGGTTTGAATCGTGCATGAAAGCATTCATTTTTTTGATATTAAGGTTGTAGATAAATCTGGTAAGAGGTCATCAGAAAGGGCATAAGATGTAGAAGGCTTATTACCTATGTCTTGAGATGTGGAAGATATGATAGTTGTTTCTAAGGGTTGTGAATTTATAGGAATAGAAGTTGAAGGATTAGTTGTAGTTTTGAGATATTTTTGAGGTTCTAAAATAATTTTTTTAGAGGGTTGTTGATATTTATGGGAGGATGAAGTTAATGGAGGGGAAATAGATGAAGTTATGGGTTTATGTTTCACAGTTTTAGATGAAAAATAAGAACTAGAATGTGTGGATGACAGAGCGAGGCAAAATTGCACTCCAACGGGTTCTGCCAAAGCACACATATCAAAAGGTCTAGGGTCACCATGAATAGTGACCAACTAATTTTTAAACTCGAATTTAACACATTGGTGTTGTTGAGCAAAGTGCAGCAAACAGTATTGTCATTGTTGTCAACACAGTCAGACAGATTTATTGATGCAATGGACAAGAGTTTATTGAACAGCAAGGTGCAGCCAAAGTACAATGGATAGGAGTTCAATGTTGAGCAAGGTGTTGCAGGAGGATTGTCATTGTTGTCAATACAGTCAATTAGATCTAATGATGCAATGGACAAGCAGTTCAGAAGTCACTCAGATGAAGAGGATAAAGTTCAAAAGTTAGTCGGATCATGAGTCCTTAAATGATAGATGCACAGAAACAGAAAACATAATTCAGAATGAGAAGTCTTCAGAACCTGAGATGTCAAGAAGCGAAAAGGTTTTTTGTGAAAACCAAGGCAGTCAAAATAAAAAGTTTTATTTAAAATCATGGATAATAGATTTGAAATGGGTTTTTCTTAAAACCCAAGTTGGCTCTTCGTTTCATTGAAAAAGATGCCCCGGTGATGAAGATATTTAATTTTAAATTTTAAAGGTTTTTTGTGAAAACCAAGGCAGTCAAAATAAAAAGTTTTATTTAAAACCATGGATAACATATTTGAAATGGGTTTTTCTTAAAACCCAAGTTGGCTCTTCGTTTCGTTGAAAAATATGCCCCGGTGATGAAGATATTTAATTTTAAATATTTAGTTTAAATTTTATTTTATTTAAAATTTAAATTAAAATATTAAATTAAATTAAAAGGGCCGATGTGTTACTATTTCGCGGCAATAAGCTACAGGAAAGTGACGAAGGTGGAAGAAGAGTTTGAGGCCGAAAAAGTTAAATCTGGGCCGATGGATTTTAGGGTTTGGCAGCTGACAAATTCTAGGGTTTCTCAACCGACATTCTTTTAGGGTTTGTTCCTAAAAATTCTTCTATAAAAGCAAGGGTACTTCGAGTTTGAAGTGTGGAGTGTGAAGATAAAGTGCGAATGCAAGCATAGTGTTTGTGAGAGTGAAGTTCGTGTTGAGCAGAGAGCAGAATGTGAAACGACACAGAGTGTGCGAAGTGAGTGCGCAGAGAAAGCAGAGTGTGCAGAGAAGCGCGAAGGGCAAAGTTGATTGCAAAGTCTAGTTGTAGCAGTGCAGACAAACTGTGTGAAGTGATTGTGCAAGAGAGAGCAGAGTGCACAGAGATTGCAAAGGTGATGTAGACCAGTTAGAGTCTTGCAATAACAAAGGTATATGTCAAACATTTTTTTATTCAATATTGAAGTCCAGTTGGTGCTGGCAAATTAAGGGGTTGGTGCCTCTTTCCAGCTTGGTGTTGGTAAACAATTTGTCCAGATTGGTGCTGGCAAATTAAGGGGTTGGTGCCTCTTTCCAAGTAGGTGCTGGTAAAATAGGATTTGGTGCTCCATTCTGTTGAAGCAGATAAAGTTAAGGGGTTGGTGCTCCTTCCGCTTGGTCGTAAAGGATTATGTAAAGTTGTAGCTTTGCATTGACTGGATTTGGATGGTAGTCCAAGCAGTATTTTTGAGGAGTAGCCACATTGGTGAACCTCGTTAAAATGTTGTGTTATGTGTGATGCTTTCTTGATGCATTTAGTATCTCTTTTATCTGCTTTAAACTGCTGCTGGTTTTAAAATCATATGTTTTAGAAATTTTTAAAGAACACACTGATTCACCCCCCCTCTCAGTGTCATTGTGATTACAACAATTGGTATCAGAGCCAGGTTCCTTCGGAAAGTTTAACGACTTGAAGGAAGATCTTACAAGAACACAAATGGCAAGGAAAGGCAAAAGCAAAACCATAAGACACAAGAAGAAGAAATCTCACAAGGGCACAAAAGAAAATGAAGATGATATCAATGTTGTTCGCTTTGGGAATGAAAATAGATTCAAGAGATGAATCAAACAGTGGAGAACAAGCCGGATTAATAAAGTTTTGCACCAGATGTGGGAAGACCGGTCACTTTGTAGCTGATTGCTCACAAGGTAGAGAATGTTTTGTTTGTGGTCAACTCGGGCATAATGGACGCCAGTGCCATGGGTTTAGTAGCAGTGAAGATGAAGATGATCCGTTCAAAATTGATAAAGAAACAGATTCAGAACAAGAGTGTGATGAAGAAGGAAGTGATGCAGAAGCAAATTGGGAACAGAAACTGATTTCAGACTTGAGTAAAAAGGTTGAGGATGCGAGAAGATATAATCACCAACTTGAAAATTCAAGTAGAAGATTACAAGAAAATTTTTGAAGATCTTGAAATGCAATCTTCTAGGAAAACAGAGTATTGCAGCAAGCTAGAAAAAGAAATTGACGGTTTAAGAATGCAGACAGAAGAAATGAGTAATAAAGTTGGTATATACAACAAACATGAAGAGGAATCTAACAAAGTTGTTAACAATCTGGAGCTGAAAATAGAAGAGTTCAAAAAGAGTGAAGAAACTCTCAGGTATCAAATCAATGAGAAAGAGACTGTATGCCGCCAACAAGAAGAAGAGATTGTTTCATTGAAGAAACAACTAAAAGAGGCCAATATAAATCTCAAATTTGAGAAGAGCACAGAGTTGCTAGATACAATGATAAATCAACAAAGAAGCTCCACAGCTAAGTTTGGTCTTGGATATGAAGTTGAACAACCTTCATCCTCCAAATATGCAGAGAAGAAGAAGTCCTCGGTTGAAGGATTGAAACAAGAAAAGTCTGAAGCTGAATCCTCAAAAGGAAGAAAATATCAAAGAAGATCTATAGCAAAGCAACCACAACAAAAGAGGTTCTCTCACTCTCACTCTTTTAATAATAATGCTTTTTATGGCTATTGTTCTAAATGCAACCACTTTGGTCACAAGGCAATTTATTGTGGACTGAACAATAGATCAAAGAGTTATGTTGATAAAAATACTTCTATTTTTTTGAGTGAACACCCTGTGCAATGTTTTAAATGTAATGGCCATGGGCACATAGCAAGGTTTTGTTCAAGCACTTCTGTATCCAATCTAAGGCAATACCATAGATTTCATCATACACATAGAATGCAATACAAACAGGGAATAAAACATGTGCAATGTTTTAAATGCAACGGTCAAGGGCACATAGCAAGGTTCTATCCAAGCACTTCTATATCTAATCTAAGGCAAAACCCTAGATTTCATCAGACACAAAGAGGACAACACCGACAAGGAACATATCATGTGCATAAAAGAAAAGAAAATAATCATCCATCAAGAATGCACAAGAGACAACCCCACAAGAGAAATGTTCAAGTTCACGAACAGGAGCAAAATAGGGATGTTGTTGAAAAACCCAAGCCCAAGTTCAGGAAAGTCTGGAGAAAGACAGAAGAAAGGAAATTGTGTCTCCTTGGACTGAAGGAGGCTACTCTGCCATTGCTCTAAGCAACTCCAGGTGGCACATCCTCAGGAGGAGCAATATTAAAGTTTTATTTTAATGCTCCTATGTATTTGTCTAGGTATCTGAGGATGAAAGGTAAGCATCCGGGTTAATGTTGTATAGTTGTTAAAGTGTGTTTTTCAGTTTATATAGTGGTTTGTGGAAATGCCGTGAAGTGTGGTGTTTAATTTGAGAGCTGTCACCATTGGTAGTTTTGAGATATGTCATCGTTGTACTGTTGATGATTCTTAATACCATTGTTCAAAATTATGAATCATAATAGTCCAGATAATTTTCTCAATGAAAGAATGCTTGCCCTAGCCGTGTATTTGTGTTTCGAGCAGCATGTATTTGTTTTTACTCTTTGATGTGAAGATTGCCGGATCTTTCATGACACCTTGGTGAATATATTTAATTCACCAGACAGTTTTGTTTTAACTATTGATTTAATGCCAGTCCAAGGATAAGAAGCTTGAGGCTGAGTAAGGTGCACTACGGTTGGCCATAAAGTGTTTGACAAAATGTCTTCTTCCGACATGCATAGTTGAAAGTAAGAGTTGGCAGTAAAATTGCAGTGCTGGACAAAAAATTGGTACAGATGTGAGTCACTTGTCAATTCTGTTGACAAAAGTGAAATCAGCATGTTGAATGGGAAGATTGAAGAAAAAGTTTTTTAATGAGCAGCCAGATGATTTCCAGCCTGGTGATGAATATGTTTGGTACTTGCACAGAGTTGAAAGTGGATTGAGGTAGCCTGCTGGATTCTCACTGCAGAGAGAGACAAATAGTTGTCATTGGGTTCAAGCTTGTTGAGAATATATCCAAGATGCATGGTGAAGTTGTATGCAGATGTTGCTGGCATTGCAGAACAAAAAGTTGGCTATATAAGATTATTGTATGCCTTCACTAACAGTGGACAAGTTTGAGTTTGCAAAGCAACAGAGGGTAATTGCACAGAAGACAGTGGTTCGATCATGTTCTTACACATGTTATATTGGTGAAGTTGACGGTGATGGTGTCATTCATCGGTTATTGCTGCTATTCACATTGTTGATTTTATTGATGCCTATTATGCTTATCATGATGTTGTCAATCGGTGAAATGAAGTGGTCTTGGACTCAGGGGGAGCATTTGTGTATTTGTTTTTCTTCTTGTTCATGCTTGGAATATTTGCTAATTGTAATAATTTGTGTCTAAGAATATTGTGCATAGACTCAGGGGGAGTCTGCAGCAGCCCTTTGGTATTATTGTCAAAGGGGGAGAAGATTTACAGGAAAATTGCACATGTGTTGCCAACAATTCCAAAGGGGGAGATTGTTGAGCAAAGTGCAACAAACAGTATTGTCATTGTTGTCAACACAGTCAGACAGATTTATTGATGCAATGGACAAGAGTTTATTGAACAGCAAGGTGCAGCCAAAGTACAATGGATAGGAGTTCAATGTTGAGCAAGGTGTTGCAGGAGGATTGTCATTGTTGTCAATACAGTCAATTAGATCTAATGATGCAATGGACGAGCAGTTCAGAAGTCACTCAGATGCGAGAGGATAAAGTTCAAAAGTTAGTCGGATCATGAGTCCTTAAATGATAGATGCACAGAAACAGAAAACATAATTCAGAATGAGAAGAAGTCTTCAGAACCTGAGATGTCAAGAAGCGAAAAGGTTTTTTGTGAAAACCAAGGCAGTCAAAATAAAAAGTTTTATTTAAAATCATGGATAATATATTTGAAATGGGTTTTTCTTAAAACCCAAGTTGGCTCTTCGTTTCGTTGAAAAAGATGCCCCGGTGATGAAGATATTTAATTTTAAATTTTAAAGGTTTTTTGTGAAAACCAAGGCAGTCAAAATAAAAAGTTTTATTTAAAACCATGGATAACAGATTTGAAATGGGTTTTTCTTAAAACCCAAGTTGGCTCTTCGTTTCGTTGAAAAATATGCCCCGGTGATGAAGATATTTAATTTTAAATATTTAGTTTAAATTTTATTTTATTTAAAATTTAAATTAAAATATTAAATTAAATTAAAAGGGCCGATGTGTTACTATTTCACGGCAATAAGCTACAGGAAAGTGACGAAGGTGGAAGAAGAGTTTGAGGCCGACAAAGTTAAATCTGGGCCGATGGATTTTAGGGTTTGGCAGCTGACAAATTCTAGGGTTTCTCAACCGACATTCTTTTAGGGTTTGTTCCTAAAAATTCTTCTATAAAAGCAAGGGTACTTCGAGTTTGAAGTGTGGAGTGTGAAGATAAAGTGCGAATGCAAGCATAGTGTTTGTGAGAGTGAAGTTCATGTTGAGCAGAGAGCAGAATGTGAAACGACATAGAGTGTGCGAAGTGAGTGCGCAGAGAAAGCAGAGTGTGCAGAGAAGCGCGAAGGGCAAAGTTGATTGCAAAGTCTGGCTGTAGCAGTGCAACAAACTATGTGAAGTGATTGTGCAAGAGAGAGCAGAGTGCACAGAGATTGCAAAGGTGATGTAGACCAGTTAGAGTCTTGCAATAACAAAGGTATATGTCAAACATTTTTTTATTCAATATTGAAGTCCAGTTGGTGCTGGCAAATTAAGGGGTTGGTGCCTCTTTCCAGTTGGTGCTGGTAAACAATTTGTCCAGTTGGTGCTGGCAAATTAAGGGGTTGGTGCCTCTTTCCAGTAGGTGCTGGTAAAATAGGAGTTGGTGCTCCATTCTGTTGAAGCAGATAAAGTTAAGGGGTTGGTGCTCCTTCCAGTTGGTGCTGGTAAAGGATTATGTAAAGTTGTAGCTTTGCATTGACTGGATTTGGATGGTAGTCCAAGCAGTATTTTTGAGGAGTAGCCACATTGGTGAACCTCGTTAAAATGTTGTGTTATGTGTGATGCTTTCTTGATGCATTTAGTATCTCTTTTATCTGCTTTAAACTACTGCTGGTTTTAAAATCATATGTTTTAGAAATTTTTAAAGAACACACTGATTCACCCCCCCTCTCAGTGTCTTTGTGATTACAACAAGTGTAAATTTGATGGGACCACTCGCATGGCGTTGATCCAAGGGCGACCCAAAAGTATATTGTACGATGTAGGACAATGTACAATAAACACAGTTGTCTCAAGGGTTCTAGGACCAACTTGCAATGGGAGGGTAATAACTCCACATGTTTCTTGTGTTTCGTCATTAAAAGCTTTAATAATCATGTCAGTTTTCTTCATTTCATCACTTCTAAAACCAAATCGTTGGTAGAAGTCAAAGGTGCAAATGTTTAGAGATGAGCCATTATCAATCAAGACTCGTTTGACAGCCACATCTCCAATTAAAGCATTTATATACAAGGGGTTATCCTTGTGTAAACTGTGTTGTGGGATATCTCTATCCCGAAAGTCAATACAATCAATCTCTCGAGTGATGATAGTATTGGCCATAGCTTTAGGTTGAATGTTTTGAGGTACCATAATTTGGCTCAATGTAAGCATCAACTCATCCCTATGGGTGGGAGAGGATCTTAATAAATCTAAAAGGGAAATTCTGGCCGTGGTATTGGACAATTGCTCGTTAGTACTATAAGGGGGTTTAGGTTGAGCATTAGAAGTATGATTCCCTTTAATGGGATTTTTCAGAACGAATAGAGCTGATCCATCGTTCTGGTTTGGTTCCTATTGGGAATTTTGAGCTTGTTGTCGGGTGACGACTTTGATGGTACCTACAATGTTGTAATGACGACGTTGAAACGGTCTCGATTGAGAATTTATGGCTTGTTCATAAGGAAGGACTATATTAGAAGAAGGTCGAGTAGTGACTCTTCTAGGAAATGGTTCTTCTGGAACATTAGCATCTGTGATAGGTTGAATAGGATCTGATTCATTTTTAGAACTATTCGATTGAATAGTGTCTACTTCACTTTCACTATCTGATTCTATATCACTAGAATCAGAAGTTTGAAAATTATGTAAGGTCTTGGTCATAACCAGGGATAAGGTTGTGTCAAATATTTGAGAATCCTGAATAGGTAATTGTCCGCTAATGGTTCCTACATATCGAGTAGGAGGGGGAACATTATGATGTTCAATTTGATTAGCTACCTCTTTACCATGTCGTGGTAAAGGGTGTTGAAATATGTCTAGAGTTTGATTGGCATTTTGATTTTGATTTTGGGGAACAGTCTTTTGAGTATTATTAGGAGGGTTTTGTTTGGGTTGGAAGGCTTGCACTTCCATTTCATTATTGTCAATCAAATCTTGTATTTTATGCTTCAATATTTTACAAGTGTTGGTAGAATGTCCAGGTCCTCTATGAAACTCACAATGCAAATCAGCTCTATATCCGGGTATACTTGGGTCAGGCTCCCGGATGGCTGGCAGTTGGATTAAACCTCTTTCGAGAAATTGAGGTAAAATAGTTGATAAGGGTTGGTTTAATCTAGTGAATTCTCGAGGAGGCTTGTCAGGAGGTTTCAATATGAATTTCTCTGTTGTCTTTGTTGCATTGACATTAGCAACATTTCTGCTGTCAATGACTCCATCACCGACAACCTGTTTGTTTTTATATTGATTTCTAGATGTTTTCTCATCATCCTTCTTCCTAAGTTGGCCTCTCCTAATGAGGGCATCTTCTACTCTTCGAGCTAAATCTATAGCTTGATCGAAGGTAGTTAGGGTAGCTATTGATAGCTCATAAGAGAGTTGTTCTTGTAAATTGTTGATGAAAATGTCTAACATTTCCCTATAGGGTAGCACAAAGTGCAGTTTTCCTATCAATTGCCTCCATCTAGCTAAGAAATCAGCAAAGAATTCATCTTTATCTTGTTTTAAATTGTATAGGTCTTTAATAGTTACATGTCTCTCGATGTAGGCACTAAATTGATGAACAAATGATTCAGCTGTTTCTTCAAAGTTTCTTAAGGAGTGAGTGGGCAATTGATAGTACCACTCTAATGCCATTCCACCTAAACTTTTGGGGAACATTTTTAGTAATAGCAAGTCGTCATGCGATATGTCGTGACATGCTATCCTAAACATGCGAAGATGCTCTATGGGATCTTCGGTTCCTTTATATATAGGCAGGACGGGCATGGGAAAATGTTTAGGGTATGGTTGAGCTACCACTATGGGATCCAAAGGTTGACTACAAATCTCTCGATAATTATACGAGGGACGGTAGGGATCTATCTCGGTCCATACGTGAAGCCAATTGTTTCACCATGGCTTCCAGATTACTAGTTTGCCCCCCATATTGGTTTGGTAGGGCATTGACATGAGTGTTATGGGCATATGATGGAGGAACATGCAGATTAGATGCCATGTTATTTTTGTGTAAATTATTAGTAGGAAAAGTATTATGGAGGAAGTTTGTATTATGTTGTATTCCATATTGTTGAAAGTTTGTATTTGGCTTAGTTTTAGGTTTCTGTTTATTTAAAGCATTTTGCTCAATAGTTTGGCGGAATAAAGTAGTGAAGGGAATTTTCTTTTGTGTGGGAGTGATTTTAGGTTGAATAACAGGTTCCCTAGGAGGTTGGGTGACCTGTTGTTTTGACATGCTTTGGGCTATAGTGACCATATCCGCATTGGATGGTCCACCCTTGTCACTTTCTTGATCAATGAAAGACAAGGGATTAGTGTGCATATTAGCACATATATTCCATGGTTGCTTGAGTTTTACTAATTTGCCCTTTATCAAGGCGAATGGCCACATTAAGGTCATCAATTTTTTCCCTGAGAAATCTTTTGAAATGCTTTGCATTGTCAAAGGCAATATTTCCATTTGGAGCTATTCTAGGGGATGAGGATCCATCCTCTCTAACATTTGCTTCTTGTTCCTTATCTTCCCCTAAGTCTTCATCTGATTGACCTAGAGTTTCTCCTTCCGGATTTGTATCTCCAAGAAGGACATTTGGGTTTTTAGTTGTATCTTGTAACCAATCTTCTCCTTCTCCTAGAGTTTCTTTACCATTCCTAAGTTTAGGCATGGTGCTAAGTTTTGATTTCAGAAAATATATATATATATATATATATATATATATATATATATATATATATGCAACAAATTAAAAGGTATATATTATATACCTACTATAATATTTGAAATTGAAATGTTTAATTTTTTGCTAAGTTTTTTTATTTTTTTAGTTTTTCTTTAGTTTTTCTTTGAAATAATACAATAAAGATAGCAAATGAAACAATAAATGCACGCAATAACAAGACTAAAAGTAAATGAGCTATTCTTCTAAGACCAATTTATAAATATCATTAATAGGCTCTAGTTCTTTAGGGGTCATGAAATGTTCTTCTTCAAATTGAAAGTTTTCTTTTAAGAATTTGATGAAAAGGGCTATGGAAATACCATGTATTTCAGATTCTGGTTTATAATAATAATTCTCACGACAATATTCACGATACCACATAGCTCTAGGAGTTTTATTCCATCTTCCTTCTGAATAATAATATCTTGGGCTTCTAAGGAACCTATATGATCTAAAAATGGGAGTACCACAATTCTGTCATTGAGATATTCCTCGGAAGCTAAGAATTTTGAAGATACAAGGGCTTTCCTATAAGCTAACCATCTACGGCAGGCTCTCTGAAGTTCATGATAAAAAACTATTTGATGAGGATCCAGGATTCTATCCAAGACTAGCCTCTTAATCTGTTTAAGTTGTGTGGACCTAGATGAAATGAGACTAAGTCTCCTATCAAGTTCGTTCCACAAGGATTGAGTTCTACTTGTTTCGGGGATACTAAGGATGGAATTAACTTCTATAGCTGCCAATTGATTTTCTACGTTGATAGTAACTGCTAACCTATTTTTAGGAGCTACCATCTAAACATGACCTTGAACCTTAAATGTTTTAAAATGCATCTAAATTTTAATTGTTCTAATTTTTTTGTTTTTGTTTTTGTTTTCAAAAGGTTATGATGCATTCACGTCGGGTTCACCAAAATGTATCGCTCCAAATTTTTCGCATCCCTACCTTCAGGCTATTGGATCCGCGCCCAAAAGGAGGATGGGAAAAGGATGATGCGGTACCTCGGACGAGAGGACTTTGCGAAGGTCCCGCCTCTCAAGGGAGGTGTATTTTGGTGATTTTTCGACGGATGGTGGGTTCACCAGGAAACATTTAATGGCGCTTTCCACGCCTAGGTTTTTGGAATGTGTTTAATGAGTTCATTTTAATCTTAAACATTCATCCTAGGTTTGGCCGAATGAAACTAAATTAAACTATATGAAAATGCAAGTTCCATCAATACAGCAGACAGATTTGAAAGCAAAAAATAGAGAATTTACTGGAGGAAAACGGGGAATACCTGATCCGGATGTCTAAAGAAGATTCTAATTTTGAAGCAGTCCCGATCGTCTGAGATTCTACAGAATCATCTGCAATCAGACGAGATCGTCTGAGATCTAACGAATTCGTCAGACGAATTCGTCAAAGACCTACAAAACCGAAAATAGATGCAAAATACCAAAAAATCCTATTGTGCAAATAGAGGCAAATTACACCAAATAGAAATATGAATACTGAACAATGTTTAAGAACATAAATTAATGCAAATTACTATACTTAAATGGCAGATCATAAACTTAGCATGCAATCTAAGCTAAATGGGTGAACTCCAGATGCAAAATAGGATAAAAACTGAATATATTATCTAATTTGCAAAACAAAATAACAAGAGACAAAGTTGAGAAAAGCAAACTCCAGGCACTGATTGCCTCGATGTGGGCTACAGTCGAGATCGTCTCGCATCAGTACGAAATCGTCTCGAATTCGACAGGATCGACTCCGATTTGAACAGGTTCATCGACGACGATGGGTGCTAGCTCCGGTTGAAAATCAATGATATACCTGCATCAAAATTGCTATGGTACTAATGCAAAAATAATATTATGATGTTTTAGCATAGAAGGATTCAGTTTGCAGATAAATTCAGCCAGGGGTTGGGGAGGGAAAATCCTAGAAGTTAAATAGGCTTAGGGGGAGTTGTTGGGAGGTTGGAGATAATCCCAATTTGGGAGATCTCCAACGGGGAAGGGTCCCAATGACGCAGACATGCATCTGCCCATATTGGAGACCCGTTGGAACGGATTCCAACTATGCAAATTCAGTTTTGCGACAAGATCGTCTGGACATTCTAGTCTAGACGAAATCGTCAAATCTGGGGCGATATCGTCTGATCGGCGACGATATTGTCAAACGGTCAAAAAAACCTGTAAAAATGGTGCGAAAAAGGGGTAAACGGAATACCCGATGGTTAACGGGCGGTTTGGGAGGTTAAATTTGATTTTTAAATTATTTACTAAGGTGAATGTAAATTTTATAATTTTACTGCGCCAATTTTAGGGTGCTACACTCTCATATGATTTGTAGTGTTAGCTAGATCATATTGAATAACAATGTCAGTGGGGTCTTTCATAAGCATGAAATGAAGATGATAGATCTATTTATGAAGGTGACTCTCTTGAATCTTCTTCCTCATAAAAACAAAGCACCTATAACATCTAAGGGAAGAAAATGTATTGGAAATAGCTATTTTGAACCATTTGATCTAGCTAGTATTACTAGTTGGTCTAGGAAATCTATTCTAGATATGCTCTATGAGGTGGCAATAGGCAAGGCTATCAAGGTGGGCAACATTTAATTTGAATGGAAATGGTATGGAATCATGGGAGATGGAAGAAGTTTAAATAGAAGACAAGATATGAAGGTGGTCAAACGGATTTGTGTGAGAAAGGACACGTACTTGCTCATGGATGGAGAATTTATCTAGAAAATAATTACTAAAATAAAATCTATCCAGATGAACAAGCTTCCTGATAGAACCTTTATGATAGTTGGACTATGTAAACCAATTATCTCTATGAGAAGAGGCTTTACCAAAGAGAGGGTCATGCAAACCTAAATAATTTTGATAAAACAACCAGTAGTAAAGAGGCTTGCTACTAGCCCAACTTTTATTACTTGGAATTTTTAATCATATAAAGTCACCTCTAAGGATCCATTCTATAGGATGGAGAAAAACAACTAACCATTCATATAGGGCTATATGACTAGGAGGGTCATTGGGAGTATAGATAGAACAAAATCTAAAAACTTGAGAGTTGAGAGACAATCTAACCCACACACAACACTGAGCAACATCTTCATCATGGTCTAGAATAACATAACAAAGGAGGGAAACATCTCCTTTACCATTAGTATGAGATGTAGTAAAGGAAAATGCATATCCCCAACCAATAAATTCCATACAATGGGTGAGAGTCTGACCAATGACTTTCAATTCTTGAAGAAAATAAACAAAAATATGATTCTCTATTGCAACTTTTCAAACTTGAAACTTATGGTAAGGGAGGGAGAGCCCCCCAACATTCCAAGTAGAAAATTTAAATTCATGAGGGGTAATTTAGAGGTTACTCGACCTTGTTAATTAGAGACTGGAATTTTTTTTTTTTTAAGGGCAACAACTAGGTTTGTTGAGTTTGAGCCATATTTTTGGCAACTTGAGAGATGGATCTAGAAAGATCTTTGACTGAGGATTTTTTCCTTTGTATGGATGGAGGTATTTTAGGGGGGTCAACAAATATTGTCGCTTACCTACCATTCTCTACCCATATATCATATGGTTATCTTTAAAGAGTTCCAATGAAGGAATTAGAGCTAACTTAAGGTCTACAACTGAATCCAGTGGGGCTTGTAAATTAACAAGAATATCTAAGGATTTAGTCTAAGATGTGGAAGAGGCAAAAGTGTTCTTGGGGAGTATGACCTAAGAAAGAGGAGATACATTTTGGAGTTGGGAGGTGTTGAGGGCCATTAATAGCAAGGTTATGCATAACGGCTATTTATCACCAAATTGGCTAAAATTAGGATTTTCGAAATTTGGAATTGGCTAAAATTTGGGACCCTTGACCAGGGCCCATTAGCCAAAAATATCTAGGTGCAAATTTTTTTGGGGGTCTATTTGTTCCAATTTTATAATAATTTGACTATTTTAAGTTTAAATTTCCAACATTGCCCCTAATAATAGTGAACCTTCTACATGCGTTTGGACACTATTCGCTTGGATTTCGAAATTGATTCACCAATTTTTTATAAATACATTTAGGGGTCGACACCTTATGGATAACCCTGATTGATAGGGAATTTCTCAGGTAAATTATGAGCAACAAATTTCATATGAGGGCCATTAGCAAGGGATTTTTCAATAATTTTTAAATAGTGGCTTCCATTTATTTTTTTAGCTATTTTTTTTGGGTAATTTAATCAAAGTTTCCAACTTCTAAAAAATAGGCATTGGGTAAGTTTAGGTAGATTTCACCCTTGTATTTATGTGGATATCCAAGAAAATATATTTTTTAATATTTAGAGTAGTTGAGACTACAAGGTTTGAACCTTCATTAGAGTGAAGACTATTTCACTTATCAATTAACGTTTTTTTGTAATTTCAAGAATATAAAATTATTTATATTATTTATAATTAGAATTGTATTTATACATAAAAGGGGGATATTTTGAAGAGCGGGTAGCAACCATATAAATTTGTAAAATTAGTTTTCTAATAATTTATGAAGTGTTATTAAATGACATTAGCTCAACTAGTTATACTCCTCAACTTTCAAGGAAAATAACCAGGTTTGAAAAGTGCCAAGCTATACATGCATAGTTGTCAAATTGTTGTAATACCACTATATCATCATGATATAATTTGGGTGAGATCCATTTCAATCCCATATAACCTATTAAAATTAAATTTATAAAGCGGAGGCAGGAATGGAGCAAAGCGGGAGCAGAGGCAGGTGCAATTTTTGCAAACATGTTTTTCATTCTGTTGGAGGTGGGAAACAGGGTTTCCAAACCCCTGGAAGCCGTGGAGGCTCAAGGAGGGAACAAGCAAGGTTCTGAAGCAACCGAGGAAGAGCAGTGGACAAGTGACAAGGACACCGAGGGTTTTAAAAAATTAGAGGGACACGAACCCCCCGATATTATTTTTGATAAGAAGGCCCACATCAAGAATTTCGAGGGCAATAAGTCTTTTGCACAGTGCCCTTAAAGGTGGCAATAGGGTTTCCTTACATTCTTTACCACCTCTCACTCCCAATGGGCGTAAGGTATCCGTGCCTGAAAGCGTAATGGCAGACTTTATATCGATGGAAAATTTTTCTCTGGTAGGCAAATTCATAGGGGGCAGGCCGGATATTGAAACGATTCGACGATGGGCATCCTTGAAGTGGAAGACTTCTGGACACATGGAGATTATTGCATTATCAAGGGGGTTTTTGCGGTACGCCTTAACAATAGTGAAGATGCTAGTCGTATTCTAACAGGAGGACCTTGGTTCTTGGGCCGAAGAAGTCTTTTTCTTAGGAGATGGGCTGAGGATTTTGACCCATAAAAGCAGAGCATAAACTTTGCCCCCATTTGGGTCCGTCTCCCAAATCTCCCGTTTCATTGGTGGCATGAGTATTTTCTTCATGGTATTGCCAAGACCATAGGGGAATTGGTGGCCATTGATAATCCAACCCTTGCACGCACCAGAATGACGCATGCTAGGATTTGTGTAAATGCAAACCTAGAATCTGAGCTTCCTACTCATGTGGAGTTAGAATATGGAAATATAACAAGATTACAGGTCATCGAATATGAAAATAGACCAGCATTTTGCTCTGACTGTAATATTCAAGGCCATCTCAAAGGACAATGCTCTTTTTTGAGAAGCCAGCAAACCCTTCCTAGGAATAATGATTCCAAGCGGCAGTCTTTCAGAAATAATGGCAAATACACAGGAATGTACAGTGGTTAAAGATCCAAATGTTGAAAAGGCAAAGGCCTCTCGGTTTGGGACAAATGGAGAATGAGGCCGAGCTTCACATGGACAATGGTAAGGACAAGCAAATTGCTACATCACAAACTGACCAACAAAAGGTATGCTCTCCTTTCGAGAATCTAAATAAATTTAACATTTTGGCTGAAAACCAAATAATTACAGAGGAAAATCATAATGAAGGGTCTAATGTTGAGGATATAATTCTTGGTCTCCCCGCTTACCTTGACTCCCCAACCAAATCTGGACCTTCCAATCCTCCTCCCGTTGGCCATAAAGAATGCCCTAATGATGAGTCCTTTTCTGTCCGAGAAAGAGAAAAAGTGCTTTCAGAGTTAATCAGCCCTTCCAAGCGACATTTTTCACCTTTGTCTTTGTCCCAATCCAGAGAAGGGGTTTCCAAGATCGTTATCCAACAGGTCACCCAAACCAAATTTAGCCCGAAACAGACTAGAAGCTCAATGAAGTCCCCCATGATTGACTCGTGGAGGTGAGAAAAAAAGGGAAGAAATTCAAATGCCCAAAGAATGGAAAGAAGAGGTCCAAGATGAGATAGCTAATGGAATTCGGACTACTCGTTTCCACCAACCGGAAATCTTCCCCTTGAAGAAAACAAAATTCTTAAGCCCCCTCAAGTCCAAGGCAGGGGAAGAGGAAAAAAACTTTAAAAGTTCCAAATGAAGATCATATCCTCGGAATGTAAGGGGGCTCAATGGCCTTCCTAAACAACGGTTAGTCAAATATTTAAGAAGAGATTTTGATCCCACTATTCTTATTTTGCAAGAAACTAAAGTCGATGAAGTTTTGTCTAGAAAAATTGCCCTCAATATCTGGAAAAATGGAGAAGCAATTTTTTGCAAAGCCAATGGAACCTCGGGTGGTCTTCTTTGTATCTCGGAATCCAGGGAAGGTGGAAGGCAAGGTTATTCAATTGGGGGAAAGGGTAATGAGCATTATTTTTAAGGATAAGGTTAATGACCTTTCTTGGATATTAACAAATGTGTACGCCCCTAATTCTATACCTGGGAGAGCTGATATATGGAATTTACTCACTCATTTCAAGGAAGCTTTTCAGATATCCCATGGATAGTGGCGGGGGACTTTAATACCCCTCTTTACCCCTCTGATAAAAAAGGGGGAGTAGGAATTCAAGCAAGAAGTATGGAGGACTTTCAAGATTTCATCAACAACAACAATTTATTGGATGTCAAATTAAAAAATGCTAAATTTACTTGGAGCAATAGGAGGTCTGGAAATCAACTTATAATGGAAAAGCTTGATAGGTTTTTTTTGTCACAGGAAGCAATACAATCTTTTGGGGATGCAAATCTGTTGTCCTTGCCTCGCATTGGGTCTGACCACAACCCGATTTTACTTGAAATTGAAGAGACTCCAAAATTCAAAAGGCCTTTTAGGTTTGAATCTATGTGGATGCACCACCCTGATCTCATAGACAGAATTTCTCAGTGGTGGCAGCATTCTTGTCAGGGCAGGCCTTCATTCATATTAGCACGTAAACTTAAAGTGGTGAAAGAAAATCTAAGGATCTGGAATAAGGAAATTTTTGGAAATATTTTTGAAAACAAGAAAGCCATCTCTGAAAGGTTATCAACCATTGAGAAAAAACTTGAAGAGGGATTGCCAGACCCTTCCCTACAGGCAGATGAAAAGAAATCCCTTGCTGAGTACCATAATGTTCTAGCTCGCGAGGAGACTTTTTGGCGGAAAAAGTCTAGAGCTACTTGGCTAAAAGAAGGTGATGCCAATACAAGATTTTTTCATGCATCTACCTTAAGGAACAGAAGCCACAATAGAATTAAAGAACTTGTTAGAGATGATGGATCACTCCTTTCTAGTCCTAATGAAATCGTAAATGAAGCAGCTTCCTATTTTCGTAATCTTTTAGGAGAAGAACATTTCAGCTTCGCCTTAGCTTCGTAATCAATGCTTTACCATATTCCTCATTTAATTTTTGATGACTTGAATGGGAAGTTAATTAAGCCTTTCACGGATGAAGAAATCAAAGAGGCCCTCTTCTCAATGAACCCTGATAAATCTCCAGGTCCAGACGGGTTTTCACCTCGTTTTTTTCAGGCTTTTTGGGATATTGTAGGTTTTGATGTATGTGCTACTATCAAGGAATTTCAGTCCACAAAGCATATTCCAAGAAGTTTTAACTCCACTTTTATTGCTTTAATCCCAAAGATTCCTACTCCTAGATCTATGATGGATTTTAGACCTATTAGCCTTTGTAATGTTGTTTATAAAATTTTGACCAAGGCAATTGCAAATAGAATGAGGAAGATCCTTCCTATGTTTATTGATGTTTGTCAAGGCAGTTCAGTCCTTGGAAGGTCCATCCTTGATGGGGTCATAACAGTTCATGAAGCCCTCCATTCGGTAGTCCAGACTAAAAAACCCGCTTTTGCTCTCAAGCCGGATATGAACAAGGCTTATGACCGCATAAACCGGAGTTTTGTCTCTCGCCATTCTTCGGAAATTTGGTTTTCATCATGAATGGATCAAGCTTTTGGAAGGATGTTTTATGAAACCTTGGTTTTCACTCCTTGTTAATGGTGCTCCCGCTGGATACTTTCAAAGTAAAAGGGGCCTAAGGCAAGGTGACCCTATCTCTCCCATGTTGTTTATCATTGTGGCTGAAGCCCTTGGGAGGACAATCAAAGTTGCCTGTAATATTGGTCTTATTTCAGAATTAAAGCATCATCACAAACACAGGCAGTTACACATGAACAGCTTTGTGGATGATACTTTGTTGTTAACTCTTGCATCGCTTTTTGAGGCTAAGGTCATAAAACATATTCTAGAGCTATATGAGGATGTCATGGGCAAAAGGTAAATTTTTCAAAGAGTAAAATTTATTTCTTTAACACTCCCATTCAGAGGCAGATTAAGATTGCTAGGATTCTTGGATGCTCAGTGTCTACTCTTCCATCCACATACCTAGGCCTTCCTTTATTTACAGGCAGAGCTACTGATTCCATGTGGACTAATGTAATTGAAAGAATTCAGAGGAAGCCGGTCGGATGGAAAGGGAATTTGTTATCTCAAGCTGGCAAGGCAGTTCTCACCAAGTTTTCCATTCAAAGCATCCCTGTCTACTTTCTCTCTATTTTTAAAGCTCCTACAAGTGTCTACACTAAAATTGAACAGATCCATAAGAGGTTCCTATGGACTGGTTCTGAATCTAAGCAGCGCTTTCACTTGGTGTCCTGGGATAGGGTTTGCAAACCAAGGGAGTTTGGAGGTATTGGGCTAAGGAGAATACAACATTTAAACATGGCCCTCCTGGCCAAACAAGCATGGCGTCTTTTGACAAATGCAAATGCATAATGGATTACTATAATCGAAGAAAGTATTTGCAAGAAATTGAATTCTTAAGTTATTCCTTTCCTCCCAGGGGATCAATTTTTTGGAAATCAATCCTTCAAACTAAAAACTTGCTAAGCAAAGGGCTACGTTGGAAACTGGGAAATGGAAGAAACATTGATTTTTGGGACCACAAATGGTTAAAGGACTATCCCCTCTCTGCAGATCCCATCATTTCAACCCTTAGAGCTTGGACAATTGAAGTTTTTGGTACCAAAGTTGCAGATTTTATTACTTTGTCAAACAATAGAAGGGTATGGAAGCCAATAATGAATAATGATCTACCAGGGGCATCAATAATACCGGAGAATGAATTAAAACAGTCTTTACTCCCTTCTGGCATTCTTGAGGACCAACTTATCCGGGAAGCTTCGGATAATGGGGAATTTTCTCGTCAAGACCGCTTATCTCGATGCTTATTGATAATGATGAACCTACTTTCCCTCACTTGGAAGTTTGGCCCAAAAGCATTGTTCCGAAGGTTGGGTTTTTTGCATGGCCGGCCATCCAAAATAAGATCCTCACCATGGATAACTTAATAAAAAGAGGTGTGATTGTTGTTAATAGGTGTTATCTTTGTATGTCCGAGTGGGAGTCTATTGATCATTTGTTTCCGTATTGTAATTTTTCTCGTCTCAATCTTGTTAGGTCTCGTTACAAGTGTTTCATATTTATTGGGTCCATCCTCAGCCCATTTTTGACTTATTTGTCCAGGGGCCTTCCCCATTTTTGAATAGGCGTCTTAGGTATATGTGGAAGATCCGCCTTCATCACTACTTGTGGCAGATATGGTTGGAAAGGAATCGTCGGGCCTTCTTGGATAAGGTTTCTCACTCATCCTCTCGTCCCGTCAAAAATTTTAGCATATGCTAATGAGAATACTTGTTTAGTGCCTCGCAAGATCTAGACCTCCAAATCCTTTTGAAGCTTCATTAGGC
This sequence comes from Wollemia nobilis, assembly GCA_028583015.1. Classification (NCBI taxonomy): domain Eukaryota; kingdom Viridiplantae; phylum Streptophyta; class Pinopsida; order Araucariales; family Araucariaceae; genus Wollemia; species Wollemia nobilis. The sequence continues at coordinate 803,479 of JAQPPZ010017240.1, read as the reverse complement.
CAGCCATTAAACTTACCTCTCACTGATGGCCTCAATCATCCTCAAGTCTGTCCTAGAACCATGATCACATGGACCCCACCCCCCCTAGGGTGGATTAAGTTAAATTTTGATGGGGCATCTAGGGGCAACCCAGGTGAAGCTAGGGCTGGTGGCTTACTTAGAGACCACAAGGGTGAGGTGCTTGTAGCTTTTGCAGAACATCTTGGAGCTCAAACTAACAATGTGGTCGAAGCAAGGGCGCTTTGGAGGAGCCTCAAGGTGGCAGAGAATTATCCAGGGAAACCGTTGGTGGAAGGTGATTCTCTTATTATTATAAATCTTCTAAAGAACACTAAGAGAGCTCCTTGGAGATTTGATGACTACATCCATGAAGCAAGGGCTCTAATTCATGACCGACTCCGAGGCCATAATTTTGCATACCTTCCGGAAGCAAACATGGCAGCTGATAGGTCGGCAAATGAAGGCATTGTAGCAAGAAAATTTGATCACGTGGACTGAAAATCTTCCTCATGCAGTCTCAATGGTGATAGATAATGAAAAACTTTAGATTGGAAGGCTCAAAGTGGATCAATGACAGAAAATGGGGGCATTTTAAAAAAAAAAAAATTTGAACCTTATAATGGATTTTGTCATATTTGTTTTTTTTGTTCATGTGACTAGTGTTTTTTGCAGGTGGTGGGGCACTGATATAGGTTTTTTATCTACAAATTCATGCATGGGAAAAATCCGCTTTGGCCTCAAGTATTTCCCAAGGTGTGTTTGGATTCGATGTCGCAAAAAGGCCCTAGCAAGAAATAACAAAGTGTTGGAGATCCCCGACAATGAGGCACCGGACCCCACCATAATAGTCTTGGAGAAGATGACAATTTCATCACCTCCAACAAGTATCAACCAGCTTGAAGAGTCCGTCTCGGCCTCATCAGGCAGCTCGTTGATTTGTGTGATTCCCTAAATCTTCTCGTTTTATAGCCAGCTAGCCTGTGGGCACAAGGAGTCGAAGGCAAAATCTAAAGATGATGGCAAGAACGATGATAAGAAGTTAGATGAGGACTACAAGGAAGACCGCTTGGCCTCTTGGCTGTCCATTCTATGGGATGTTTTTTTTTTTTTTGACCATATTCTATTATTTTTATATGGGCACAAGCTACTCCGCATGGTGCTTGCATGATTAGTTTTTGTCTTTGTTAGTTCTTTTTTGCGTCTTTCTTTTCTCGATGGCCATAATATTAGGCTTCCATAGTTTAGTTTGGTCGTATTCTAATGGAAGAGTAGGTCTTGGCCATTTTTGTTGTCAGCTTAAACTTTTAGGGCTTGGCCTTTGTCCAGTTGGTCAGTGGACCCTATTTTGTAAAATGGTTTTGGGTCAACCAGTTAAAACCCGGTGTTAATTATAATATTCTCTTACTTACCAAAAAAAAAATTAATAATTTATAAAGTGTTGATATTATAATAATTTTATTGTCTAGTAGTAGAGATTTAAAAATGATTTTATTATATAATAAGATACATTAAGAATAGATTACTTTTTTATGATATTTTGAATAGCCTTAAAATTATTACTATTTTATAGAATTAAAAATTGACCAATATAAACTATTATAATGCTAGTTAAAATAGCAAAATTATTAGAGATAAGAATTTCTTAGAACTATAACTATCTTGATGGCTTGGACTCATCTTAGATCAATGAAAGGGAATCTACCTTGCAATAATTTAAATTCTAATCCCTAGTCTCCTTTCCAAGACATGAAGTTGATGCCCTCAATATCTTATTCCATGTAGTACTAATATATCACATATTGCACATTAGATTTAAGGGTTCAAGATTGATAAATACAACCAACATTTCCAATTGTATACTGCACACATTATATGTTAAGCTCTAAGGTTCATTTTTGTTAGGATACAAATTCATCATACATTGTAGGGTCAACATGTTTATACACCAACCATGTTGATGAATGAATAGATTGAAGTAGTCGAAATAGCATAGGTGCTCTTTCTAGAATGACCAACTATGGAAGGAGGAAAAATCTATAAATTAAGCCCACGTGATGTGAATATGAAAATATTTATAATACTCTCTACATCAATGTATATAATATTTTTGTTTTCTGGATAGTGCTTTTACTTATCTATTCACAAGTGTTAAGAGTGATAAAATTGGTATGATAACCATAATACTTTTGTGTGTGGTAGTGTTCAATATAGTGCATGGGTATGTTCAAGTGTTTATCTTAGAGATTCTTCATAGTGTTGCATGTGGGTCTATCAAAGTACTTGAAGAGCTTTCTTTACTAAGCTTGGGTATATCAAAAAATAAATTCCCTCTCTATGTTTGATATAAATTTTTCTACAATGTCCTATCTCATGTTGTTATGTGGAGACACAGTGTGAGATAGCAATATTCAATAGTTTTTGTAATCCAAAAGAGGGCTATGAATATGTGATATGATTATGTGTCTTTACATGTCCCATAAGAAATAAACGAATGGTTGTTCATGCATGATAAATTTTTTTTTGAAGTTTCAACACATACTTGAATAATCTTAGACTTTAAATGATCATATAAGGTTTACATTTTACAGTGTAGCTCTGCATCGCTTAGGTAATCTTCAACCTATGTTGCTTTTGTGAAGCATGGATGTTCTTTGAGAATCCCACATTGTTTGATCTTGAAAGTATGATTAGTAGTTTGACAGAGAAGTGTCAGAACCTTAGCTGAAGGTGGAGGTAAAATAAATACTTTGGAGCAAATTAATGCAATGAAACATGATACAAAAGTGAAACTAAGTCATTGATTGGGCAAAGAGTCAAGGAAAATTTTTCCTAGGCCTTGCAAAGGTACGATGAAGCTACCAAACAAGTGTAGAGTAAAACTATTTGTTTCATGTCAAAGTTTTTTTAAAATATATTTTTGCTATGGTTTGTATGTCCCATGATATAACATTTTACAAATTGAGTATCAACATGTCAATATGTACCTCAAGTCAAAATTATAATTTTTTATATTATCAATATCTCCTTGTGGCATGCCTCTTGGATAATGACAACTTGAAGTTATGTGAAGTGTTTTTTTTTTAATTTACATGGTGGAATCGATAGCCACCGTGAATCTAGGCAGACTTTCTAGCTTTTATGGCCACCACAATATTTTGCATTGTCCACCCAGAAGCCACCACACAGTTCTTCATGTAGTCCGTCCCTATAACCACCATGCCACAATCATTTTAAACATTTTACACTGTTGAAAGCACCAGGAAAGGGATAAACATTCAGTTCGACGAGGCCCGAGATTTGAACCTTGGACCTTTGTCCCCCTTACGGGGTTTGGTCAAACCAATTGGTTTACACCTTGGATATCAAGTTATGTGAAGTATTGCCTCAAGAAAATCATGCTAATATTGAGTAATATGTTATATCAATAGATAAGTATGCATTGTAAGCATGGAAAAGATAGTTTATGGTTGTCATAACAAGAATATTTTTTATGTTAGTATCATGGCATGTCATGAAGTTGCAAAGTTGAAGATTCTAAAGTTCTAAGTCACTTGCTTAAGTATAATTTTTTTGTTTGATCAAAAGTTCTTTTTGTTACTAAAAGAATAAACAATACACTTGTTCACAAAAAAAATGGGTGGCAAGAAAAAGTGCACCTTGAAAAGTTAGACTAAGGTGTCATGACCCTCCCTGATGGACTTTTTGCACAAAGAAACAATATATTAATCTATGATACTTTGATACCTAGTTTGAGCAATTGAACCAACCATGTGATGTTTAGTTGATTTAGAAAAGTATGATATTGCTAATATGTTGCCAAGTGTGCAAGATTAGGTACACTCGAAGGTGGAGGAAGTAGAATGATCCACCAAAAATGAGGGTACTTGAGGTTTGGGAAATGATGATTAAGGCAACTTGGGGATAATATTGATGGATACCTTCATATAGACATGCATTTCGTTAAGGATAATCGTCAAAAGCTAGTGATATCGAGCCCCTATATTGATAGCCTAGTAGCTATCATAAAGTCTTGCGGCTGAGATGGGTGATTAGGTTGATGGAAATATTCCCTCTTTTATCTATTTACATGCATTTGATTGTCTTTTACTTCATCACTATCTGCATTGATGGGTAGAGAAATAAAAGCATGCATCATTTATGTTACCTTTGAGAACTTGTTTTGTACAAGAATCTCTTACTCTCTTAAGTATGAACAATAGAAGCTTTATTTTGAAATGAAAAAAGAGTTTCATTTTTATAAATAATAGAAGTTTTATTTTAAAATGATAAAAGGGTTTCATTTTATAAATAAAAATAAGTTTTACTTCGAAATGATAGTAGAGTTTCATTTTATGAATAATAAGATTATTATTTTAATGATAAATGAAAAAATCATTTAAATTAATTATTGAAACTATCAGCTAAATTAATTAATAATTTTTTTATAGAAATGATAATTGAAATTCATTCAAGAGGTTAATAAAGTACTTATTTAAATTATAGTTGAGATTCTTTTAAAAATAAAAGAGAGTAAGTAAAGCTTATATAGCAATGGAAAATTTTTTAATGGTTAAGCTAAGATTTTGAATAAAATAACAGATAATAGAATTTATTTCAATTAAAAAAAGAGTCTTGCAAGATTTGATTTTGAGAAGACCACCCCTTCGAGAGATTGGATCGTGTTGCAAGGTAAAGCTTTCGGTCGATGCTGAAAGGATAAGGTCATTAATGACAAGGTGTTGGAAAGAAGGAAATAATGTTTTGTTTAAGCAAAAACATATCTGCCAACCACGTGGAAAAGATGTAGCATTGATGAGACACGATGGTGGATGATATACGGGAAGATAGAAGAGGGTAGTCTTGGGCATGAGGAGGCCTTATCATTGGGAAGAAAAAGATGACGGTGAATGATAGAGAAGAAGTATAAAAAAGTGTAGGAATCGAACTAGGTAGTTTCAGTGTTCAAAGAGGTAATGTTGGAGGAAAGTTAAGGTTGGTCAATTAAAACTATCATCCTTGTTTTCCTTAAATAAAAAAGAGAGGTAATTTTTCTTATATTTTGAGTTTGGTCTGTCGATGTTGGTTATGTCGGTTTCTAAAATTGTTGCATTGGGTCACCCTTAACATCGAAGCATCCATTGAAACCTAATCAACTTGAGTTACTCTTCTCCTACATCAAGATATGGTTGTATGGGTGTGGATGTGCATGCTTATCCTATCGCGTTATGGATGGGGTACCTCTATGACATTCATTTGCTGTTAGGAGTTCACTAAAATAGGCCTAACACCATTTTAGGAATATAATCCTCTTTGAATAAGTTAAACCAGTCCTTGTTTGCTTGTTAGGTCATTAGGAAAGCCATTCTCGGGTGTTGCATCCAGTTGCTTGTTATAGTAGCTTGGGTGGTGGTTCCCTCCTTGGTCATCACTCTTGTTAGCTGGTGATGTTTCTCTCAAACCTTTCCCAACTAGTAATGATGTTGAAGGGGGTGCGCTAGCTATGCTATGTTTGTGTCTTGTATGAGAGTCGCGGTCTAGAAATATCCATGTCTTGTATGGGAGTCGCAATTGGGTAACACCCATGTCTTGTATGGGAGTTGTAGTCAGGCAGCGTCTGTGTCTTGTATGGGTGTCACCGTTGTGTGGCACCTGTGTTCTGTGTGGGATTATCTATTAAATAGATACTATGATATTTTATTTAAGTAGGTAAAGGATCCTTGGGATGTCTATTAAACAAATTATGGTTATTTTAGTTAATTAAGAAAAGGGTTTATTTATGGATTAAAGTAGTTGAATTTAATTTAATTAAATAAATATGAAATTAGTTTGTTTTGTAAATTAAGGGTATAACACTTTAATTTATAGAATGAAGGAAAATGGTTTATTTATGGATTAAAGTATTTGTCTTTAATTTAATTAAATAAATATGAAATTAGTTCATTTTGTAAATTAAGAGTATGGTTCTTTAATTTATAGAATGAAGGAAAAGGGTTTATTTATGGATTAAAATAGTTGACTTTAATTTAATTAAATAAATATGAAATTAGTTCTTTTTGTAAATTAAGGGTATGGGAGTTTAATTTATAGAATGAAGGAAAAGGGTTTATTTATGGATTAAAATGGTTGAATATAATTTAAAAAATAAATATGAAATTAGTTTGTTGTGTAAATTAAGGATATGAGACTTTAATTTATAGAACAAAGGACAAATGGTTATTTCTTGATTGAAGGAACCTAGATTGTTTGGCAATTAAGGGTATGAGACTTTAATTATTGAATGAGGGTTGAGAAAATTGTTTTAAGTAAAACCTATGATCTAATTGCATTGTTGAAAGACTCTCATGGGATAGTGAGAGGGGAAATAAAAATAGTAGTTTTTATGATATCAACTATGCAATAGATGGTTAGATTACTTGATTTGATTGTATAGTTACAATTTGGTAATGAAATGAGTAGATGCATTTAGAAGCATGTCTATCATGGAACCATGAGGACCTTGATCCCCTACTATCCTAAATGATTGAAGGAATTTGAAAAGGAACAAGGAGGCAATTGGAACTAATTCATCGATTTGATTCTACTCATATTAATTTACTTATGCTTTAATGGACTAACCATGTGGGGAGATTTCCCTGATAAAATTGATGTAATATATTATTCTTTGAGAGTATGGAATATTTACCATACTTGTTTAAATGTAATAAAAAATAATTGATGAAAGATGTGCCTTCAAATTATTGTTGAATTATTCTATGTATTGTATAAACATATTTTCTTTTTAATGTTGCTATCTCTTGAATGTTGGTCCCTCTTTAATATTTTGTATGTTATGAATTTATTTTTGTTAGATTTAGTATTTGATTCATTCTTGTTCTTCTTGATAAACATTAGAAAATTATTGAATGAAGTTCTAGGGTGAACTTAGGGTGAACATGGTATACCTAAGGGATTAAGACCCCTTAGGTAGAATGATAACTAAGTTTAGGAAATACTACATCCAAGTTAAGATAGCTCATTGTGAAGATGAGATGGATAGCTTAACTTGCACTGCAAGTAGCATACCTACATAGACTGACTCATGTATGGTATGGTGATGGTCGTAAACCTTCGAATGACTAAAGGTGATAAGTTTAGCTCATCAAGGATGATGAGAGGGATAAACTTATTTGCAACAACACATGATACACCTACACAGATGAAGTTGCATTAAGGGTATATGGTGAGATGTGGCTCTTCAAAAAAACTTAGGGGATTTAAACAATAGAATTTGGTTAGGGGTTTATGAATCCATTTCCTTAGTGAAAAAAAATTATTTTCTTTCTGTGTGTTTTCTTGTAGTTGAATTTTGGGTCATTACATAAGGAAGAACACTCCAGAGTAAGAAAAAAACACTATGGGATAATAGAGACCATATCTTAATAGCACTAAAAAAACAACTAGGTGCACCAAGGCAACATAAAGTAAGTGGTTAGAGCACTACTAGTAGGAGGAGGATATTTGTCTTCAGAATTGCCCCACCTAGGAATGTGGTCAGGTTCGTTAGGAGCAGGATCTTATCCAAAGGAAATAGATGTTGAAACAGGGACCTAGGTGTTGGAATCCTAGCCCTGCTCTTGACTAGAAGTTCCCCATCCTATGTTCTTAGTAGTATCCTACCCCCAAACAATAACATAGGGAAAAGAGGGTAAGGCAGTAGACCGGCCTTAGAGGTGAACAAGGGAATGTTATTGCAATGACAAACTTCTAAAATGGTTAGTTGTACATGGACTGTGAGCTCGTATATCTTGGGAAATTTGCCTCTTCTAGCACTCTTTCTAATCGGGCTCTCCTCTATTAGAACTGTTGGTCATAAAATCTGCCTAGGAAAGGATTTTGGGTAAATGTATGCACCCTAGACCTGGACCAACATTGAAAGGTCGAAGGGAATAGATGCCCCTCGTGCCAATCTCTAGAGAAATTCCAGATCTTATGTTAAACTACTTTGGTGTTTTGAGATAAGGGATGCATGAAAGAGATAAACGAGTTAGGGTTAGAGGAAGAAATAAAAAAGGGGTAAGGGAAGAGAGATCAATGATTTAAAGTGGGAGAGAACCAGAAGCATGATCACTAACTAAAAACTTGAATAGCAACAAAGAACACCAATAATAAATGAAAGAAACGCCACATTAACCTTCCTATGTATCCTCTGAGAGAGCTCCAGGATTCTCCTTCTCCCTTTCATCAAAATTTAATGTTCAAAGTAAATACGATTAGGACAAGCGAATATAATAGAAACCACAACCCACCAGGCAGCATAAAAGAACATCAATATAGTGTTTTTCATCTCCTATGTATCCTTCGGGCAAGTTTTAGGGTATAGTCCCCAATCGCACACCGGATTCAGGATTTAGAGTCTTGGTGTACAAATGAAGAAAGACAAAAGAATCAAACATAGAAGGCAGCATAAAAGAGAGAAATTGAGCCCAAAGCTCTTTAGTATTAATCATAGGACATCAAGTTACAACAGCTTTCTAGCAGAAAGTTCCCCCCTTCTTACATTACAATGCCTGGGTTTTTATAGAGGACTCGACCCTCTGAGCCATAATTACACAGAATGGCGAAGTATACTCTTGAGATCTGAGAAGTCGCCTCCTCGTGGACCTCATGACTGAGCTTTCAAATCCATTACCAGAACTTGAAACTATGATCGAGTCAACCGTGGAAACATGTATTGATGAGCCGTCTGAGTGTCCTTGGTTTCTGGGTGCAATGCTCGAGTGGCCGCCATGCTTGTCGGGCTCTCCTTCAGAGACTAATACTTCGTTTCCAATTGCCAAAAATGAGCAGTGAGCTTTTTGGGCAAGTAAAAATACATTTATGAGGCACTTGATCATCTCGAGAAAATACTCGGCTTGGAGCGCGTGCCCCCTTTGAGTCACGAAAAAGCAACATGTCGCGATATCACGACATTTCTATGTCTTCAGCTTGGTTCTTCTTCTTGCATCACGAAAATATGACATGTCGTGAAATCGTGACATTTCTATGTCTTCAGCTTCTTTTGTTGCTTTTGGCCACAAAAATGCAACATGTCACGATATCGCGACACTTTTCCTCTTTTGGTCACGAGAATGCAACATGTCATGATATCGTGACACTTTTTTTCTTTTGGTCGCGAGGATGCAACATGTCGCGATATCGTGACACTTTTTCCTTCTTGCTCCTCCTCCTTGCTTTCGATCATGAAAATGCAACATGTCGCGATATCGTGACACTTTTCTTCTTCTGCTCTTTGTCCTTGCTTTCGGTCGCAAAAATGCAACATGTTGCAATATCGTGACACTTTTTCTTTTGTGTGCTTCCTCCTTTTTTTGAGTCATGAAAATGCAACATGTCGCGATATCGCGACACTTTTCCTTTCTTGCACTTTTTCCTTGCTTTGAGTCGTGAAAGTGCAACATGTTGCGATATCGCGACACTTTTCCTTTCATGCACTTTCTCCTTGCTTTCAGCCGCAAAAATGCAACATGTCGTGATATCGTGACACTTTTCCTTTCTTGTGCTTTCTCCTTGCTTTGAGCCACGAAAATACAACATGTCGCGATATCGCGACACGTTTTCTTTCTTTTGGTGGAGCTACCTTCTTTGGCTTGTTCGGCAGTGAAGCTCTTCTTCTTCATTTTGTGTACAAGGGGGTGGCATTGAAAGCCAAAATTGTTGCAACACTTACAAATATAACAAAAGAAACACTTTACAAAAGAAAATTTTGATTTTTTTCTACCCCTCTATGCAATGTGACAAAATTGTCAACATTCTTGGCGGCTCGCGAGGCATTTAGCTCGTCTGAATGCAGATATCCCAGGCCTTTATCCATTGGGCAACAGAGTCATTCCCATTATCCTCTTCTCTAACTATCCACTGACGACATTTTTTTTTTTGTTTGTGCCTAAGCTCCTAAGCAACACTTAGCGCCCTTGGCACTTATTTACTAGCTGGGCCATTTACAGTATTTACACAAAATTTTGTGACATGATTGGCATGCTGCCACCCTAAACCCAGCTTCGGGTGCCTATCCGATGAACCTGCAATGTCCGGACCAGATCTTATTGAACTTCAGTTGATCTTTAAAGTCTGGCTGACCTCTTCCCGAAGTTGTCCATGTTACAAACGGGGAGCAACGCAGTGAGTTGTCGCTCCTGCCAGTACCCGTACTATTGATGAAAGATGTGGCAAAGACGTTCACTGCATGAGGGGCCTCTTAGGGTACTGGTTGTAGTGGGGGCTGGAACCAATACCAGAATACCGAAGAATCTACTAATTGTGGGTTGGGTACAGGTTCTTCCACCCTCTTGATGCGGTAGTAGGGCTCCTCTGACAAAGAGTAATCTTCCAAGATCTCTTCAGGTTCGGCTTGATAAGACATGCTTAATGGGCTCTAGTTGAATGCTTGCATGCCATCCACTAGGATACAAAAAGGGTGCAAAAATGTGCCCTCTTTGTTCTCAGGTTTGTTGCAAGTGTGAACAGGACTTAGCTTGAAACAGGCTTAGAAAAAACTAGTTTTTCTAAGCCCAGTGTGAACACACTCACCTTTTGTCGGCTAATCTTGCTTGGATGGTCGGCATGATATTCCTTCTCCCTTTCCTTCATTTTCTCCTTATCCCTCCATTCACCTTCCTCCTTTCCTGCCATCCATTTTCCCTTATCACTCCACTCCCTTCCTCTCCCCACGCTCGTTGCCACCTCCCACTCCACCTCCTACTCCTCCGTTCTCTCTAAACTCCCCGATCTTCCTCCACCTTCCCTTTCCTATTATTACGCAAGTTCTAAACCTATATAAGGTTTAAGTTAATGTATTAATCATCTGGTTATTTTAATGAATATTTTTGGCTTTAATTTTCGTGTCAATTATTATTACCTTGGCCTAATGTTAATCTAAGGTTAATTGAATCTTAGACTTACACTGGTATCAGAGCCGAGGGGGCACGGATCTCGAGGGCCGAGGTAAGGCACGAAAGCCAAAGGCATGGATCCTGAGGAGTGGAGAAGCTATCGCATGGATCTCGAGGAGCATGGATCTCGAGGAGTGGGAGTGGTCGCATGGATCTCGAGGAGGCATGGATCTCGAGGATCGAGGACGTGACATGGCGGGGAGTGGGGGAAGAGCTGACATGGTGGTGGAGCTGGCAGCACGTGGATCGAGGTGACTAGGAGCTGATGGAGCTGACGTGGCGAGGAGTGGCAGCACGTGGATCGAGGCGACGTGGTGGCGAGTGGAGAGGATGGAGTGGGGGACGTGGATGCGTGTTGACATGGTGGCTGACATGGATGAGGGCTCCGATGTGTGCCACGTGGCGGCATTTGATTGGTCATCTAATGGGCAAAAGGTTGGCGGATCGATTGCCCGAAGGCAATCGAACTCTTGTGTGTCCGTAGGCTTTGATAAAGCCTGGACATTTGTTTTGCCCACTGCATGTGGGATTAAAAACTGGAAGTTTTTTTTTTCAAACAGTATTTCCCCGCCGTTATAAGAAGAACCTCCTTCCTCTCCTATCTCGTCCGACTAGCGTGGCCTAGCGGCGAAAGTCCCCGCCTTGCAGAGCAGAGACCCGGGGTCGAATCCCGTCGAGGTAAAATTTCTATTTTTTTGACTTCGCATTGATTGGAGGTTTTAAATATAGTTTTTTGTTTCTTTGCTACCACCCGAAGTTGCGTGGTGAAGCTGCTAAGATCGCCGAGTAGCTAGCGGAGGTTACCAGTTCGAATCCCAGCAGGGGGTTTAAAAAAAAGGTTAAATTTTTAATTAATTTTTTTTTATTATTTGTTTTTTAAAAGGTTTTTTAAAAATTATAATTTCTATATATGTTTTTTTAATTATTGTTTTTTAAATATCCATTTCATTTAAAAAATAATAATTAAAAATATATATAGGAAATTGTTAATTTTTTTTAAAAGTCTTTATTAAAACAAATTTTAGAATTTAAAAATTAAAAAGGGTGCAAAGATATTTTGATATAAATTTTTTTTTGGCATCATACTAAGTTGTAACCCAGTTCATACGGTGTGATTCTGGGTAGATGATCCGGTCAACCGGATGCTATAATGCATTACTCTCTCTTTTGAGAAGAGAGACTCCTGATTCCTTTGATGGGAGAGTCCAGCGGTATGGACTTCATACAGTGTTTTGCCAATTAGAGAATCAAGTGATTGCTCATCTGAGGAAACCAGATTCTGGCTACGAGGCAGATTCTGAAGATAATATCTTCGGGCAAAGGATAGTTGAATCCGAGACGGTTGAAATAGTACCTGAAGGACAGTCAAGTGACAGTTATACACCTGCAGTGCCTGAAGTAGAAACAAGTGAGAGCTATACACCACGCTCTCCTGATTCAGAACCAGAAGAAGAAGAAGAAGAAGAAGAAGAAGAAGAAGAAGAAGAGGAAGAAGAACCAGTGGAGGTGAAACCTGCAATTGAAGAACGAAATGTTCTCAAAAGAAGTTATGAACCAGCAGCAGCACCTGAAGTCATTATAATTAGTGACGACGAAGCAGACAATTTCACCTTTCCAGTTTTGGGTGATCCTCGAGAAGAAGAACGCCAAATCAGTGAGCATATTAAGAAAGCTAGATTTGATTTAAATCAATAAATCAGTGATCTATTTTGTACTTCTTTGTACTACTTGTTTGAAGTTGCAATAAAGTTTGCTTTCTAATATGGCTTCCAATACTAGTCTACCAATCCCTGAGTTCAATGGTGGTGATTACGAGTATTGGTCAATTAAAATGAAAACTCTTTTGATAGGCAAAGGTCTTTGGGATGTGATTGAAGAGGGATATACTGAACCTACTACTGCTGAATGGGCAACTTTGAATGTGGCTGATAAAAGGGCTAGAAAGGAAGCACAGAAGAATAATTCTTCCACCCTTTATCATATCCAAGCCACCCTTGATAGAAGTATTTTCCCTAGAATAGCTTCTTTTATAACTGTTGAATCTGCTTGGAATGCTTTAAAAGAAAGTTATAGGGGTAGTGACCAAGTCAAACAAGTTAAACTACAAACCTTGAAATGAGAGTTTGAGACTCTTAAAATGCAAGAGAGTGAAAAGGTTGGTGATTACTGCGTGCATGTGAAAGCCGTAGTAGATAAGATGGTCACTTTAGGAGAAGATGTAAAGCCTAAAGTTATAGTGAAGAAAGTGTTGAGGACACTTCTTCCTAAGTGGAATTCAGTTGCCATAATTATAGAAGAATCCAAAGACCTAACTTCTCTATCTTTTGAATCCCTAATTGGCTCACTTCTCTCACATGAAGAGAGGTTACAACAAACTCCTTCCACAAGTTACAGAGGAGATGATAAAGCCTTTGCTTCACAAGAAGGCAGAGGTAGAGGCCATGGCAGAGGACAGAATAGAGGTAGAGGCAGAAATAATCAGAGAGGTGGAACTCCTAACAGAGGAGGAAATCAGAATAGAGGAGGATTCTCAAATAGAGGTGAACAACAGAATAGAGGAGGACAACAAAATAGAGGAAAACAATCAGGCAGAGGCAAAGGAGGAGATAAGTCAAAACAATCTTGCTACAATTATGGCAAACTTGGCCATTATGCTCATGACTATTGGACAAAGACTTCACAAGGAACTAGTAGCAGCCAGAGCAGTCAGTTTGGAAATTTTGGAGAAGAGGAAGAGGCCACAAATCTCTTTCTCTCTTATGGTCAGGCAGATCAGAACATGAATGATACATGGATCTTGGACACTGGGTGTTCAAACCATATGAGTGGCAAAGAAGGGCTCTTTGCTACTCTAAACTCCTCATACAAATCCAGCATCAAATTGGGAGATGATAAATCATTGGCAGTTGAAGGCATTGGAGCAATGGCAGTTCCAACTAAAGAAGGCGTCAAACATGTAAGTGATATCTATTACACACCCCATATTCAACACAATATTTTAAGTGTTGGTCAAATGTTAGAAAAGAACTACAAGTTGCTTTTTGATGAGGGTAAATGCACTATTTTTGATAAAAATAATAGTAATAGAATCATTACACAAGTGCCAATGTCAAAGAATAGATTGTTTCCTTTAAAGTTTGGCCAGCCAGGGGGAGATAAGTTAGCAAATGTTGCTATTTCCAATCCAAGTGTCCTATGGCACTTGAGATATGGTCATTTGAATTCAGCTAGTTTGAAAATGCTAACTTCACAAGCGATGGTAACCAGACTTCCTAAAGTTCAGGATAGTAAGGAAGTCCGTGAAGGGTGTGCTCTTGGGAAGCATGCCGGATCAAAATTTCCTCATGGACAAGCATGGCGGGCCAGCTATCCACTCCAGCTAGTGCATACGGACATCCGTGGTCCGATGCGGACCAAGAGTCTTGGTAACAACTCTTACTTCCTACTCTTCATTGATGATTTTACTAGAATGTGCTGGATATATTTTTTGAAATATAAGGATGAAGCATTTGAATGCTTTGTCGATTTCAAAACAAGAGTTGAAAGTGAGAGTAGATATTTTGTAAAATGTCTTAGATCAGATAGAGGAGGAGAATACTCCTCTAATGAGTTCTTGAATTTCTGTAAGCAACATGGCATTAAGAGGCAGTTCACAACTGCCTACACTCCACAACAGAATGGTGTCACAGAGAGGAAGAATCGCACCATTGTGGAGATGGCAAGGTCTATGCTTTAGACGAAGCATTTGACTAATTCATATTGGGCAGATGCAGCCAGGACCAGCGTACATATCTTGAACAGAAGTCCTACTTCAAGTTTGGAAGGACAGACACCTTACCAAGCTTGGTATGGTAAAAAGCCAAATGTTAAGTATTTTAGAGTGTTTGGCTCACTGGCATATTCTCACATTCTTGATGAGCTTAGAAAGAAGCTCGATCCAAAGAGTCAAGCATGCATCTTTGTAGGATATTGTGAGAATACAAAAGCTTACAGACTCTACAATCCCAGGACAAGAAAGTTTGTGCTTTCCAGGGATGTGATTTTTGATGAAGGGGGAGAATGGGGTAAGCCTCAGATTTTTAGTGATGATGAATCTAGTGATGTAGGTTCTCAGCAGGTGCAACAACAGACACCACAGAAAAGTAAGCAGTCTCCTCCCAGAGATCCAGGTTCATCTTCTGATTCAACTTCTTCACCAAGTCCTTCTCCACAGAGATCAGTAAGTTCCTCACCAATGGACATCGATTCTCCATCCAGAGGTAAGAGAACTCTATAGAATCATCCATCATATCAGATGTTGGATAAGAATTTTTCAAAAAGATACACTAGGAGTCAAGCTAGTGAAATGAATTCTGTTCTACAAAGATTAGAAAATATGCACTTGTATGGTGATGATGTTTCCCAGCAGGAACCTAGGGGAGATTTAGTTAACTATGCTTTGTTAACTAATACACAACTTGAACCTTCTAGTTATGAGAAGGCTTGTACTCAAAATATTTGGCAAGATGCCATGAAAGAGGAGATCACCTCTATAAAAAACAACGACACTTGGGAGTTGGTGAAGCTTCCTAAAGGAAAGAAACGTGTTGGATGTAAGTGGGTCTACAAGACCAAGTTTAATGCTGATGGTAGCATTGAGAGGCACAAGGCGAGATTAGTTGCAAAGGGATTTACTCAAAAATATGGAATTGATTATGAAGAGACTTTTGCTCCTGTAGCCAGACAGGAGACTATCAGAACAGTTCTTGCCTTAGCTGCACACAAAGGATGGACAGTCCAACACATGGATGTAAAGAGTGCATTTCTAAATGGTTACTTGATAGAAGAAGTGTATGTTGAGCAACCACAGGGATTTGAAGAGAAAGACAAGGAACATCTTGTTTACAAACTGAAGAAGGCTCTTTATGGCCTCAAGCAGGCACCGAGAGCTTGGTACTCATGCATTGATGGGTACTTTAAAGATTATGGGTTCATCAGAAGCAAAAATGAACCCACGCTCTACTACCTCAATCAAGGAAATGACATCCTCATAGTTTGTTTGTATGTGGATGATCTCATTTTTATGGGTAGTAATGAAAAAGTTAACATGGAGTTCAAGCACTCCATGATGCAGGAATTTGAGATGAAGGATCTTGGCTTGATGAAATACTTTCTTGGAATGGAAGTACATCAGACAGATTCAGGGATCTTCATCTATCAACTTAAGTATGCTCGAGATATGATTCAAAAGTTTGCTATGGAGCAATGCAAATCAGTTGCAACTCCAATTGGACATGGGATCCAATTAAGCAAGGATGATGGAGCACCGAAAGTTGATGTGACCACTTTCAGAAGCATTGTTGGGAGTTTGATGTTTCTCGCCAACACCAGACCAGACATTCAAGTATGTTGTATCTCTTGTTTCTAGATTTATGTCTAATCCATCCGAGCTGCATTTGCAGGCAGCTAAAAGGATTTTGAGATATGTGAAGGGTACATTGGATTTTGGAATCCAGTACTACAAAAGTGATACTATCAAGCTTGAAGGCTTTAGTGATAGTGATTGGGGCAGCAATATTGATGATAGAAAATCCACATCGGGTAACTATTTTAGTCTTGGTTCAGGCCTAATAACTTGGAGTTCCAAGAAGCAGATAGTAGTAGCACTATCTTCAACAGAAGCTGAGTATATAGCGGTGACTCATGCTAGTACTCAAGCTCTATGGCTCCGAAAGGTATTAGAAGAGATTGGAGAGCAGCAAAGTGGTCCAACTCGAATATTCTATGACAACATCAGTGCCATTCAGTTGGCATACAATCCTGTCCACCATAGTAGATCCAAGCATTTTGATATGAAGTACCACTTCATCCGAGATATGGTGGAAACTGATATTGTTGAGCTTCACTATTGCCACACTTTGGAGAACGTCGCTGACATCTTCACCAAGGCACTGGCTAAAGCTCAATTTGTAAAGCTGAGAGACTGTATAGTCAGTTCTCTCAACTTTAAGGGGGAGAATGTTGCAAGTGTGAACAGGACTTAGCTTGAAACAGGCTTAGAAAAATCTAGTTTTTCTAAGCCCAATGTGAACACACTCACCTTTTGTCGGCTAATCTTGCTTGGATGGTCGGCATGATATTCCTTCTCCCTTTCCTTCATTTTCTCCTTATCCCTCCATTCACCTTCCTCCTTTCCTGCCGTCCATTTTCCCTTATCACTCCACTCCCTTCCTCTCCCCACGCTCGCTGCCACCTCCCACTCCACCTCCTACTCCTCCGTTCTCTCTAAACTCCCCGATCTTCCTCCACCTTCCCTTTCCTATTATTACGCAAGTTCTAAACCTATATAAGGTTTATGTTAATGTATTAATCGTCTGGTTATTTTAATGAATATTTTTGGCTTTAATTTATTCGTGTCAATTATTATTACCTTGGCCTAATGTTAATCTAAGGTTAATTGAATCTTAGACTTACAAGGTTCCACCACTTGAGTCTATTTATCTCCTTGGCCCATCCTCTGAATGAGACTACAAGCAACCATATTGTTCATTGTTGGGGCAAAGCTTGCATATTCTCATTGTTGGCCTTGGACGAAATTTTCCCCTTGAGCTCCAAACAACTGCATCTCAGGTCTCTGCTTAGTATGAGGAATCTTCCATGGTGAATACTGTGCAGGATAGACAGGAGCAGCCAATATTGGAGAAAGTGATGGAGTTTCCCCCCACTGCCACTTTCCAGATAGAAGCAGAAGCTGCTCTGTTCATACTGCTTCCTCAAATATTTGAATAAATATTCATTCACCTGATTGCAGTAAGAGGAGGCTCATGTCCAAGTTAAAGGCCCGAACATAGAAGAGGTGGGCTTGGGTGGGCGTCGGTTGGATATCCCCTGGAATTCTCTTCCAACTTATGTAGAATCATACATTAAAGTTCGTGATGCTCTCCAGAGGTGCTTTCATGATGGTGAAGAGGTACATCAAAAGCTGGAAGGGATCCTAAGAGCCATCAAATGTTTTGACAAGCACTCTCGCTAAGTCATCCCATGAGCAGATGCTTTTACACCCGAGCAGTCTATACCACTACAGCGCCCTTCCTTCCAAAGATAGAACCAGAAGTCTGATCATGACATCCTCATGGATTATGTCATGGAGGGGCGCTAAAGCAGCAACATCTTCAAGGTGTTCTTGGGCCATTCCCTTAGTGCCATTGTATTTCGTCACTGTCTTCAAGACGCTTTTGGGAATTTCATGGTAACTTTGGAGATTTAGAGGGCCACGATCATCCCAGTTGGGATAGCATACCCTCTCCATTATAGTAGTGGCCTGTAGAGATCACGGTTCTTGCCACTAAGTCAGAGTCACCAAGTGAACATACTTTTCTTCGCTTGTGAGGTCAAGGCTACTCACCGAACCTTGATTCCTCCGGGGTGTCTTCTTTCAGATTTAAAAGGCACCTACGATCAAGAAATCTGGATCTTCAGCTCAGTCAGAGTCGCCAGGTGATTTTTCCAGATGGAGGTAAGCCAGAGATTCACCAAACTCAGACTTCCTTAAAACATGGGACCAGAGTCCCATCGGGCGTGCCAAAAACTGTTGGTCATCAAATCTACCTAGGAAAGGATTTTGGGTAAATGTATGCGCCCTAGACCTAGACCAAAATTGAAAGGCCGAAGGGAAGAGATGCCCCTCATGCCAATCTCTGGAGAAATTTTGGCTCCTATGCTAAACTACTTTGGTGTTTTGAGATAAGGGATGCAGGAAAGAGATAAACGAGTTAGGGTTAGAGGAAGAAATAAAAAGGGGTAAGGGAAGAGAGATCAATGATTTAAAGTGGGAGAGAAAAGGAAGCACGATCACTAACTAACAACTTGAATAGCAGTAAAGAACACCAATAATAAACGAAAGAAACGCCACATTAACCTTCCTATGTATCCTCTAAGAGAGCTCCAGGATTCTCCTTCTCCATTTCGTCAAAATTTAGGGTTCAAAGTAAATACGATTAGGACAAGCAAATATAATAGAAACCACAACCCAATAGGCAGCATAAAAGAAAATCAATATAGCATTTTTCCTCTCCTATGTATCCTTCGGGCAAGTTTTAGGGTATAGTACCCAATTGCACATCGGATTCAGGATTCAGAGTCTCAGTGTACAAATGAAGAAAGACAAAAGAATCAAACACAAAATGCAGCATAAAAGAGAGAAATTGAGCCCAAAGCTCTTTAGTATTAATCGCAGGACATCAAGTTACAACAACTTTCTAGAAAAAAGTTCCCCCCTTCTTACATTACAATGTCTAGGTTTTTATAGAGGACCCGACCCTCTAAGCCATAATTACATAGAATGGTGAAGTATACTCTTGAGATTTGAGAAGTCGGCTCCTCACGGCCCTCATGACTGAGCTTTCAAATCCATTACCAGAACTGGCAACTGTGATCGAGTCAACCATGGAAACATGCATTGATGAGCCGTCTGAGTGTCCTTGGTTTCTGGGTGCAATACTTGAGTGGTCGCCATGCTTGCTGGGCTCTCCTTTAGAGACTGATACTTCACTTCCAATTGCCAAAAATGAGCAGCGAGCTTTTCGGGCAAGTAAAAATGCATTTATGAGGCACTTGATCATCTCGAGAAAATACCTGGCTTGGAGCACGTGCCCCCTTTGAGTCACGAAAAAGCAACATGTCGCAATATCACGACATTTCTGTCTTCAGCTTGGTTCTTCTTCTTGCATCATGAAAATATGACATGTTGCAAAATCACGATATTTCTGTCTTCAGCTTCTTTTCTTGCTTTTGGCCACGAAAATGCAACATGTCACAATATTGCGACACTTTTCCTCTTTTGGTCGCGAGAATGCAACATGTCGCGATATCGTGACACTTTTTTTCTTTTGGTCGCGAGGATGCAACATGTCGTGATATCGCGACACTTTTCTTCTTCTGCTCTTCGTCCTTGCTTTTGGCCACGAAAATGCAACATGTCATGATATCGCGACACTTTTTCTTTCGTGCGCTTCCTCCTTGCTTTGAGCCGTGAAAATGCAACATGTCGAGATATCACGACACTTTTCCTTTATTGCGCTTTCTTCTTGCTTTTAGCCATGAAAATGCAACATGTCTCGATATCGCGACACTTTTCCTTTCTTGCACTTTCTCCTTGCTTTTAGTCGCGAAAATGCAACATGTCGCGAAATCGTGACACTTTTCCATTCTTGCGCTTTCTCCTTGCTTTGAGCCGTGAAAATGCAACATGTCGTGATATCATGACACTTCTTCTTTCTTGCTCCCTCTTGTCGCTCTGAGCCACGAAAATGCAACATGTCATGATATCGTGACACTTTTTCCTTCTTTTGGCGGAGCTATCTTCTTTGGCTTGTTCAGCAGCGAAGCTTTTCTTCTTCATTTTGTGTACAATGGGGTGGCATTGAAAGCCAAAATTGTTGCAACACTTACAAATATAACAAAAGAAACACTTTACAAAATAAAATTTTGATTTTTTTCTACCCCTCTATGCAATGTGACAAAATTGTCAACAAGAACCTAGAGAAGGAGGAACTCTAGCCATCAAATAAGGTGCATTGGACCAATGATCAAGTAAGGTCTAAATTATTTGCTTCAAGGGCAACTTTGTTATCCTGTGCTTGAATTTGAACCATAATATTAAAGTAGATAATAGATTTAGCATATATTGATAAATTAGTAGAAGTAACAAAATTAGAAAAAATAGCACTGTTATGATCCTTTCAAATACTAAAAAGAATTTTTACTCTAAAAACTGCCATAGATGATTTATGCTAGTAGGCATGCCCATCCTATCCCTAAGAAGAACCATATGCCAAGATAAGTGATGAGGGTAAAAGTTCTGGAAGAAATCATGAATTTAAACCTAGGTAGTTTGGGCTTTTGGGTAAAACCAAAAGAGATGCTTCACAATCTCTCGTTATTGGAAAAAATGGCATTCAGGGTTATGAAACCCAATATGAACTAGTTGGTCCCTAATTGGCAAACCTTGATAGAGTAGACACTAGGAGAAGTGAACTAATTCAGGTTCTAAGATAGGGTCCCAAATAGCGAGAAATCTATTTTTCCACTCTTTTGGAGAGGATTGAAGATGTCAATAAGCATTAAGAGCAGGGACCATGGGCAAATGAGGGGGGAGCCAATTATACTCCTTTTTGGACTAGTAATTATATAAGGGGTATACAGATACCATTTCCAGTATTTCCACCATGGGCATGAGGAACTGAATCTAATATTTTGAAGAATGTCAAATGGGACTACTTCTTGGATTGTTTGAAAAGTCTCCTTTCCCTGCTCCTAAAAGCTAAATCGAGCTTTAAATTTAGGCTAGGAGAGCTAATATCTAATATTGATAGAGAAAATATCTTATATGAGTGTGACTTACTTATGAAGAGCCTTCACCTAGGGTAACTTGACTAAGGGTTGGTCCTAATGTGTGATGCCAAGCAACCACTAGATCAAGAGACTGTTCATAGATAAACCAAAATTTCAACCATTGCTTACCCACTAGAGCCAAGGTTTGAGGGACTTCTATACCTTCCATATGCTTTTGTCTATAAATATACCTTGAGTATGAATAAGCACCTTCATTACCAATAGGGAGGGAAATCCAAGGCCCCTCCAAGAATATCACCCATAGGGTATAGTTAAAGAGATACAATACCACAAAAGTATTTTCTAGGCTTCATTTCCTTGAATAGACTTGATGACCTAGATAGTACAAAGAGGTGTGCCTTGTCATTTTTTATCAAGAAGACCCAAGACCCCAATGGTCCTTGGGAGACAACAAAATTCCCAAGCAACCTGATGGAAGCATCTTTTGTCTATAGTAGCCTTTTAAAATATCATAGAAGCTTCTTCATATTCTTGTATGATGCCTTAGATGAAGCCCAATAAGATAAGTGATAGACATGAGTGGCAACTAAGATTTTATAGCAGAACTAAAACTTGCTAGCAAGTGAAAGAGGCTCGGAGAGCTATTTATGAAGCTTACTCTCCACTAAGTTGAGAATAAATTACCATAGAGCAAAATATGAGGATTGGAATGCAAATGCAATACCAAAAAAATGCAATACTTACCATATTGGATCCAATTTCACTAAAATCAAGATAACCAGTCTGATGTGGGTAAAAAGGACTGTTTGTAGCATTGGGTCTTATTTTCCTAAATTCTAGATCCAAAGGCCTCACAATAGATGTCAAGGCACTACAATGCATTATTAATAGTGCTTTTATCCTCAAAAAGCATCAAGAAGGAGTCATATACAAAATGACCATTGGAAAGCTATTAAGAGGAATAAGGAAGAGCAATTCCTTTCACTCTACCCTGGGAAATATCATTGGCCAAAAAGTATCCTAGGACCTTAGAAACCAAAACATAGAGGGCTAGGGCAAGAGGTAATCCTTTCCTAATAGATTTGAAAATTCTTAAAGGTATATATTGATGGCCATTTATAGTAAGACAAACATAAGTATCTACAAAAAGCATTTAAATAATGTAGAGAAAAGGGTTGCAAAACCCTAAGGCTTGAAGCATGGATAAAATGAATGGTCATTCAATACGATCATATGCATTAGCAAAGTCAATATTGAGAAAAATAGTCTTATACTGAGATTGTCTTGCCCATTCCATGCCTTCCCAAATTGTAATGATGTTATACATAATGTATCAACTCTTGATAAACCTAGTCTACTCAAGATAGACAATCAGTGAGAGTAAATTTTTGAACCCATACTGCCAAAGCTTTGGCAATAATATTATAAGAGACTTTGAGTAGGGTAATGGGCTGCCAGTTACAAATGTCCTTTGGATCCCCTATTTTTGGGAGGATTTTGATATTTCCCTTATTAATCAAAGGGCCCAAGGAGCCCTTATGAAAGGCCTCTAGGTAGAATTGATGCAAATCTAGCCCCATTGTGTCCCAAAGGGTTTTGTAAAACTCATAGGGAAACCCATCAAAACCAAGTGACTTATCATTAGCCATGAAAATATTGTAATTATTGGCTCATATTGTGATAAGGGACTATCACAAAGAGTTTTTTGATAATTTAAGAGTCGATGAGGAACCACACTGAGACACTATTGAAGAGCTTGTTCTTGGATAGGGGAAGGATATTGAGCTTGGAAAACATTTTGGTAGTGAGTGACAAAGGCATGCATAATATTTTGAAGCTTATTAAAATAATAGTATCCTTCATGGATGCACTTACTCTTTTAGGTCAAAGTCCTCCTTTTGAGAGATTGGAAAAATTCTTTGTAGACTTTATCACCAATTTTGAGCCAGTGAAGGTGGGATTTGATCTAAGAACCTTGCACAACATGAACATCAGTAAGGTTTTATTGGTGGTAGAGCTTAGCAACCTAAAGTTACAAAAAAATAAAGCTAGCATGGCTCATTGAAGTTCCAAGGCCATAGCCTTTTCTACCCTCCTACAAAAGAAGACTAGTTGGCACCTATAGATGCAAAGGAAGCATGTGGTGTGTTCCACCACATCATTCCACCATGTAATACAACTAAAACATATGGATGGGCATGGCTTCAAATTCCATTTGTTCTAAATGTGTGCCACTGTAGATTAATGACTAAGCAATGACGTGTTAAGATATAACTGATTACTACACTTGGTTGTGCCACCACCTACCCATTCAATGTAAACATGTATGGGAGAGTGGCCCGAGAGGACCACCTTGAGGAGTATGACCACCAAGAGCAAAAAATATTTGATGAAAGTAAATATGGATTATGTTGATAACAAAAATCTATTAAATCATTTAATGATGCGGTTCACCTCAGATCCTAGCATATCTAGATGAGAATCATACCCAACAAGGCAATTTTACCCCTCTACATATTTGGTGAACCCTACGTGAAAATACATCTCAGTGGCCAAGATAGGAATCCTCTTCCTTGGTGTTTATCTTTTGAAAAATTTAAATAAGACCACTAATTTTGTTTGCGTAAAGATAGAGAAACATCTGAAAACATCTTTAAAATATTTTGTGCATTTTCATTGGTTTCTAGTTTTCCTCCTTTTCCACTATATCCTTTCTCTCTCTCCTAATGTCTCCCAAACTTAGGAGTGAGTGAACGATTTTAGAGTCTAATGATATTTTTTAAGAATGTGATCAAATTTATAGAGATAATCATAATCTAGAAGAGGAATAAAATGAAGAAGTTGGAAATGACCTTGATCCTAATGAGGGACCCAATGGGAACCTTATCTTTAAATCATTTGAACATGTCTAGAATTTTTACAAGCATCATAAGGATACCTTGGATAAAGCTATGGATGAGGAATCCCAACTCAAGGAAGCTAGAACATCTCATCATCAAATCATTTCTCCTCAAAATATTCACAATAGTTCATTGTTTTAATTTTTACATCATGTTAATCCTTACCCTCAACCAACATATGCTACTACTATGACCACCAACATTGGAATAATTCCACAATTTTCTTCAACTAGTAGTGCATCTAAATATTATGTTCAATTTCCTCCTCATCCATCTAATTTTAACATTCATGCTTCTGTTCCACCAACTGTTAGCTATCATCCATTGCAAGATACCACATATCATAACCCATACCATAATAGTTTCAATGCCTCCAACATAGGCCAAGTTCTCATCCAATAGCCTACCTATATCCCTCCCTTAAAGAACCTAGGGGTATTGCACAAAAACAATCATGAGATGCAAATTTTAACTAATGTGGCGAAAAAATTGGTTTCTAGAGTGGATATGATTTAGCCTCCGAGTTTCACCTACAATTATAAAGAATGTGAAATAAACCCTTAGACCCTATCATTACCTCTAGGCCCTATCCTAAGCACTTTCCAATGTCAGTTTTTCCTATCTATAAGGGAACAAAAAATCCAATTGAGCATTTAAGAATTTTTAGGACAACATGCCATGATATCATATATGATGACATGTTGTTACTAAATATGTTCCCTAAGAGCCTTGATGGTATGGCATTATAGTGGTATTATCAAATGCCCAATCATTCTTTAAGTAATTTTGAAGAGATAACTAAAATGTTTGTTCAACAATTCGATGCTTATATTGAAAATAATGTGACTATGAAAGATGTTTATATGTTAAAGCAAAGTAAATATGAAAGTTTTTTAGAATTTTTGTCTCAGTGGAGGAGTCTGGTTGGACACTTAAGATATACCCTACCTCCTCGAGACATGCTTGAGATATTTATTGGAAATTTACAAGAACAAATATTTTATGAATTGGAGACTACAACTATCACATATTTTGACCAAGCTATATATCTAGCAAGAAGGATAGAGCAAGCCCTTATTAAAAGAGGTCAATTTAAGGTGAAAGAGGATAGGACCACTAAAGTGCAGTATAAGAACAAGCATGTATTTGGTGATGGGGTAAATGATAGTAGGCCTATTAATAGTGTTGTTAACACCCTACAAAATATAGTGCTATGCCAACCCCAAAAACCCCCATGAAGGAATTTCACTATACTCAACATACCTATGATAATGGTCCTAAAGTAGCTTTTGGAAGCTAATATGATTGAGTTACCTCCCATAAGGCAACATGATACCACTATCGATTGGTATAAATCGGGTCAACATTATGAATATCATAGGGCGAAGGGGAACATGAAAAATGGATGTACGAAGTTAAAACATGTGGTTCAAGACTTAACTGATGAAGGACAACTTGTTATAGAAGGTTCTTGATCCAATCCTCCAACAAACAATCAACCTATTACTCAACAAGCACCCGCAACTAATCAAGATATGGGGGTCTTTCAAGATCCTCAACCTAAGCATGGTCAACAAACAACTAATAAAGTGTCATATTAGAATGCTCCACCTCCCTATGATAATATGGTTGGTATGATAGTAGTAACCATAAAGCAACAAGCATATAATCAACCAACTCAACAATATCAGCAGGAGACAACTTCATCCAACCCACCTTCGAAACCTCCCTTAATTTTTAAGAATACCCAAAAAGGAGCATGAGATTAGAAGACCCACCTTTAGTTTTGAGGCTTCAACCTAAAGTCTCCTTTGAAATTCAAAAATATTTAGCTAGTACCCCAGCTAAGATCTCTATCTTAGAGCTTTTGCAAAATTCTCCTATTAATGGGGAAGCCTTGTTGAAACTCCTAATACAACAATCTATTCCTCAAGATATTTCCCCTAGTGCTATGGCTAATGTTGTTAGTTTTCTTAGGATACATCATATCACGTTTTCAGATGACAATATTCCTTCCTCAATATTCTAAGGGGATTCTTCCCTTTATATCACTGCATTTATTGGGGAAAATTTTATGAAGTAGATTTTATTGATAATGGTTTTTCCCTCAATTTATGCACTTATCAATTTATCCAAATGTTTGTATTAAAAGATAAATATTTAACTAAATCTAATAACATCATAAAAAATTTCAACAACAAGTCCCAAGAGGCTTGTGGAGTTGTATCCCCCCTTAGGTTCGGACCTAAGATATTAGATACCTTGTTCTATGTGGTGTATTGCCTTGCATATTTTAATATTCTTCTCGTATGCCCTTGGATCCATGTGATGAGGGTTGTCCTTTCTACTTTTCACCAATGTTTGAAGTTTGAATTTAATAATCAATTTGTCACCATTTTTGGTGATCCTCACCCATTTAAATATTATTCACTAGTTGAGCAAGCTCAATATGATATTCATTTATGCCCATCAGTTTCCTCATCTCACATGACCAAGCAATTTGAAAATATAAACGTGAGTGAGGAACCATTAATCAATGTTTCATCATAGAATCAGGTCCATCCTCTTTTTCAAGAACCTCTTTTGGATCTATCTCATCAAGGTTTAGAGTGGAGTGATGAGGATGAGAGATTGTCCTCTCCTTATCTGTTTTTCACTGTGGTGCATCCTGAGTTAGTTGTGACCCCAAAAAAGTATGATAAGGGTGACACTCCTTGTGACATGGCTCATGAGTATATCCTTCAAAATTTCATCTCCTTTGATGGGTCAGTCCCTTGCACTATGTAGGTTGAGATTTCTAGTTCTCAAGAGGACTTTGGTTCTATGTCTCCCAAGAACCTTGAGCAACTAGGAGTGATCCTTGCCCCACCTCCTCTTGAGGATGAGTTTTCCATTCTCATTGAGAAGATCATATATGGTAAAATAGATTTTGACGAGACCCCTAGAATATTTAAGCTAGGCAGAGCCTTGTCCATGGATGAGCAAGAGCAGATGACCAATTTATTGAAAGATTTTCATGAAGTTTTTTCTTGGTCGTATGATGACATGCCAGGGTTTGATCCTTCCCTTGTTATGCATCATTTGGTAGTTCACCCTAGTGCTAAGCTTGTTAAGCAAAAACTTAGGAAGATGCATCCTAAGATCACTCTTTTAGTCAAGGAAGAGCTCCAATAACTCCTTGATGTCAGTTTTATAAAATATATCGACTACTTTGATTGGATATCCAACATTGTTCCAGTGGCTAAGAATATGGGAACAATCAAAATATGTACCAAATTTTAGGACATTAACTTAGCATGTCCCAAGGATGATTTTCCCCTACCCACCATAGATAAAATCATATATTTCACCACCAAATGTGGCATGCTTTCACTCATGGATGGTTTCTTAGGATACAATTAAATCATATTTTCCCTTAAGGCAGGGGTTATGCATAAGCACGAAATATCGTAAATTGGCTCTATTTAGGATTTTTAAAATTTTGAAAAGGCTAATTTTGGATCATTTCACTAGGGCCCATTCACCCTAAAATTATGGGGCAAAAGTTTTTTTGGGGTAAATTTGCCTGCCATTGAAAATAATTAAAATATTTTTATTTTAATTTGCCGACCTCAAACTATAAATGATTTTGATTTTCTCGCCTAATTCGCCTTCAAATTATAAATTATTTTATTTTTCCCTCCCAAATCGCCTCATATACTGCCCGTATATATACTGTAGTGGGTAATGATAAACATACACCGCTCTAAAACAATGAAAATCTTGTCAAGGTTGAAGAGGAATGTCTATCGATATAAGTCGATCGGTTGCAGAGGAGTGTCGATCGACCAAAGACAATCAACATAAGACAATTGGTTGTAGAGGTGTCGATCGATTACAGAGGTGTCGATTGGTTGTAGAGGTATTGATTGGTTGTAGAGGTGTCAATTGGTTGCAGTGGTGTCGATTGGTTGCAGAGGTATCGATTAGTTACAAAGGTGTCGATCGATTGTAGAGCCATATATTTTGATATTAGTCGATCGATTTCAGAGACATGTCTATCAAAATTAGTTGATCGATTGCAGAGTTGTGTCTGTCGATATAAGTCGATCGATTGCAAAGCCATGTTTATCAACATAAATCGATTGGTATATCTACAACCGATTGGCATGGCTACAACCAATCGATATGGTTGTAACTGATGAACATGTCTACAACTGATTGACATGGTTGCAACTGATCGGTTTGGCTACAACTAATTGGTATGTTTACAACTGATCGACATGGCTACAACTTATCGAAATGGATGCAACTGATCGGTATAGTTGCAACTGATCGACATGGTTGCAATCAATCGATATGGTTGCAACTGATTGATATGTTTGCAATTGATCACCATGGATGCAACTGATCGACATGTCTGTAGTCGATCAACATACCTACAACCAATCGAATTTTATGTCTTAGATCGGTCATCATAAATTGTAAAGTCTAAAAGCCTTTCTTGTTGGCCTAAACCCTTTAATTTTGCTATACATTTTTAGAGTTTGCAAACCGATATTCATGACCCCAAACATAGAAAAAATCGCCACGGTTTGAAAATTTTTGGAGAAAAATAATTGCAATTTGCCACGGTTTGAAAATTTTTGGAGAAAAATAATTACAATTCACCATGTATACTTCTCCATATTTTTTCGAGAATCCAAGACAATTCACCTTCAATTTATAAATGGATTTCAGGGCCGACCCCTTATACATAACCCTACCCTAAGGATTAGGTCAAGAAAAATTTCATCACACCATGGGGTACCTTTTGCTATAAAGTCATGCCTTTTGGCTTGAAAAATGTTGGTTCCACATATCAGAGGGTTATGACTTATATTTTTCATGACATGATGCATGATATTTTATAGGACTATGTGGATGATATTTTGGGTCATTCCATACATCGACAAGATCATGTTCATGATCTAAGACAAATTTTTGAAAGGCTTCGATAGTTTAGAGTTTGTCTTAAGCCCTCCAAGTGTGTGTTTGGAGTCACATCTAGCAAGTTGTTAGGTTTCATTGTGTCTAGGTGAGGTATTGAAGTGGACCCCACTAAGATAACGACTATCATTAACATGCCTTCTTCCAGCACCATGACTGAGTTGTGTAGCTTACAAAGTAGAATTCAAGCTATTTATCATTCATAGCCTAGTTAGCCAATAAGTGTTAGCCCTTTCTTAAGCTTCTTAAGAAATATGTTGTGTTCCAAAGGTATTCTGAGTATCAGCAAGATTTTTATGAACTTAAACAATATCACTTACCTACCTATCTTACTTCCTCCTATGCTTGGTAAGCATCTAATGCTTTACATAGCAGCCATAACTCACGCTTTGGGAGACTTAATGGCCCAACATGATGATCAAAACAAAGAGTAAGCTATATATTGTATTAGTAGAACCTTGGTCAGCTATGAAACCTGGTACACTCTCTTAGAGAAGCTTTACCTTGCTATGGTGTTTGCTTCCCAAAATCTAAGAGATTATATGCTCAACCATAAGATATTGGTGGTTGCAAATTTTGATCCTTTGCATTACTTAATGTTTAAGCCCCACATTTTAGATCAATTTGCTAAGTGGTTTTTAGCCCTTAGTGAATTTGACCTAATTTTTATATGTTAGAAGGCTATCAAGGATCAGGTGGTTGCTGATTAGTTAGCCTTCACTCCCTTAGAAGCTTCCTATATTGTGGTTTTTGAGTTTCTCGATGAGTTCTTTGGCATAAATATTGAAGAGCTAGAGTTTTGGACTTTGCTTTTTTATGGAGACAAATGCATGAAGGACATTGGTGCTGGAGTCATTCTAGTTACCCCATAAAAAAAACTCATCCCCCTTTCCTTCAAGCTTTGTTTCTCTTGCACAAACAATATTGTAGATTACGAAGCTTTGATCCTTAGCCCTAGAACAAATTTAGCCTTGAAGGTTAGTGTTCTTTCCATCATTGGTGACTCTCAACTTGTGGTGAATTAGATTAATGATATTTATCAGACTCAGGATGATAAGATAAAATCTTACAAAGATATTTTCACCAAGATTTTATCTGTGTTTGATTAGGTAACCATAGAGTCTATCCCTAGATCCTCCAACCGTCATGTGGATGCCATGGCCATTGTTGCATCCTTGTTTCCTTTGGAGTTGTATGATGATCAAGCATTGATTATTATTAGATAACTTTGGGAGCCTGCATCACTTGATTCGAGTCTTATTCCATTGGATTTTTTGACCATCGAAGATTCCCTGTCTGAGCCATGGTATACTGACATCTTTAATTTCCTCACGAATGGTTCAATTCCTAATGATTTATACCACAATTAGTGTAAGATTTTATGTAAAAGAGCATTTTGATTCATTATAATTGGCAATAGTTTGTATTGATGTTCTTTTGAAGGTATCCTCTTGCGATGTATTAACTTCGATGAATCCTGACTACCTCTTAGTGAGGTTTATGAGGGTTCATGTGGAGGCCATTTTAGTGATAATGTCATTGCAAAAAATCTCTTTTGAATGCGATATTATTGGCCTTCCATGGAGAAATATGCATGTTACCATATTTGATGTTGAGACAAGTGTTAATGCCATGAGAACCTCATCAATGCTCCATCTTAGCACCTTTAGGTTATTCCTTCCCCTTGGCCATTTTCCATGTGGGAATTGAATATTATAGGGAATATTAACCTAATGTCATTTGATGGTCACAAGTTTATCATAACAACATCACAATACTTCACTAAATGGGTCAAAGCCATACCCCTGTCCATGGTGATTGGAACTCAAATCTCCAAGTTCATCTTGAACCAAATCCTTTGTAGTTTCAGGATTCCTTTGATGATCATCTCTGATAATGACACTCCTTTTGAGAACAAAAATATCTATAAAATTTGTGCTAGGTATAAGATTCAACACAAGTGATTAAATTTGTATTACCCTTAAGGTAATGGATAAGTCGAAGCATCCAACAAGTCTTTGATCAAGGTTCTCAAGAAATTGGTTAGTAAGACCGGTCGTGACTAGCATATCCAACTTTATCCAACCCTATGGGTCTATCGTACAAGTGTACAAACTCCTACAAGAGCCTCTCTATATATCTTGGTCTATGGGACTGAGGTAGTCTTTCCATTTGAGTTAGAGGTTCCTTCATTGCACATCTTGTTGCAAGATGCCTTGATCGATGATGAGTATCACTTAGATCATTTGGATCGATTGTATTTGCTTAATGAAAAGTGCATTCATACCTTAGAGCATTTGTGAGCCTATATAAATAGGCTCAAGTGATATTTTTCCAAGATGGTTCACAATCATTCTTTTGAGGTTGAGAACCTTGTCCTCAAGGAATAACAAAAGACCACCAATGCTCGATCAGTTCTTAAAGGTAAGTTTCAATTAAATTGGTTGGGCCCCTTTATCATAACAACCAAGTTTGGTTTAGGGGCCTATTGATGAGGCCTGGAAATGCCTCAATCATAACATGTTTTGAACACTGAAATTGCCTACAAACTCTTATGTTTAATCTAATATGCTAGTTAAGTTAATTCAATATGTTGTGTATTAACTATTTGCATGATAAATGTATCTGAAATACTATATTCTAATTTTTACAGCTTTTTGCATAAGTTTTATGTTATTTTGTTATGACTTGCTAAATGAGATATGCTTAGGTTGATAGCAACATTTCACTAATCATGTTTTGATATGTCTCAAGCATTTATTTTACCTAAATCTGGCAACAGTGCAAGCAAACTGTTACTGTGCAGCAAAAACTAGTTTTTCCCATGTAAATTCCAGCCAACTGCCAATGAATGGCAAGGCATGGAATTCACATATGGAAAGAGATGAAGACCATTGGAATCTGATCCTGAGAAATAACCCACATGAGAAATGCAGAGGAAATCATTTAAAGAGCACACATTTGTTCATTCTGAAGTCTCTTCGAAATGAACAGATATCTTCGAAATGAGAAAACACAGTGTCTTCGAAATGAGCGGATCTTCGAAATGAGAATTGCAGTCTCTTCGAAATGAGCCACTTATCTTCGGAATGAAAATAGAATGTGCTTTTTGACTTGTTGACCGATTTTTGACGCTGGAAAAAGGGAAATAAATATTGAAAAGGGTAAGGGAAAATATCTCCCATCTGACTTTGTCGTCCTTGCCGACCAAAGCCACCATTTATGGAAAGATCAAGTTTGATCTTCTTCTAGGATAAAACCAGGAATTGTTGAAGCATAATAGGATTAGATCTTTTGAGATATTCTCAGTTGTCAGTAGATCTTAGGACATCTATAAATATGGCTCCCATTCAGGTTGAGCTAGTAGAAGATAGAGAAAGCAGAGAGTAGAGAAATATAGGAGAAAATAGGCAATAATCAGAAAAGTGACTGTTACAGTCCTGTAACAGGTTTTCAGCAGAATTATTGTAATCATGTTCTTGAATCAATAAAGTGTACTATTTCTATTTCATATTGCTTGTAAATGAGTGTGAGTAAGATCTAGAGAGAGAGAGACTCATACCTTCTTCTCGACAAGGAGGCTGGCCACTTCCAGACCTAGGAGGAGGACTAACAATAGGTTTTTATTCTGATTTTGTCATAGCAGAATGAGTTGTAGAACTTGTCATTTCATTCCTTTGTAAACAACTAATGATATTTGCAATCTTAGCTTATTTTATGTTTAGATTAATCTTGTGATTAATGGTTTGGTTGTAATCTCCACTTTCAGCAAAGCTTTCAATTTATTGCAGACCGTCATTTCTAGAATTTACTATTTTCTATAATTTCTTGCATTTTATGTTTTGTTGTCAACCCCTGCATAGAATATTGACAACCTTCTATTACAGAGCCTTGACAGGGTTTCATTTCCATGCTATAATTAGGTTTCCATTGCTACAAAAGTAAATAGATTTCCTTTCTACAATTATAATCAGACTTCTAATTCTACAACTGTTATTTCTGCAACATAATTAGGTCTCATTCTGCAATTGTAATTAGGATTTCATTTCTGTAGTTAATGATTAGTTTCCATTTTTGCAACTTATATTAAGGTTTAATTTATGCAATTTAGAGATAGGAATGTCCTAAATCCCCCACACAATCGGTTTCACCAATAAGACCTGTTGCTCCAGATTGACCTAAGTTATAACCCTGTTCACCCCTTCTTCCGTAGATAGCCTTGTACACTACCCTGGATTGACAAATTCATTGAGAATTAATGATGTGTATAATGACTACGCATCATTTTGGCATCGTTGTCGAGGAATTGTGTTGCTAGAAGGTGACAATAGTCCAATAGTTGTTAATTAGACTGAGCTGTGAAGATTCAGGATAAAATCTGAATAGAACAACTTGTTAAAGTAACAACTATTGACCTATAATTTATGTCATTTAAGAGTAAACATGAATGAGTAAGTCTAGGGATGAAAAAGGTAGAATTACCCAAAAGGATCCCTGGCTTGTTCCATTAAGAAGATCTTCATGCCTAAGGGGTGAATCACCTGTGTTTGAATTACCAAAAATATTGAAAGAAAAATCACCAGTCTCACCATCATTAGAACATTCTGAGAAAGAAAAATCACCAGTCTCATCATCATTAGAACATCCTAAGAAAGAAGAATCATCAGACTCATTATCAATAGAGGATCTTGGACCTCTTGAGAGAGAAATTTGGATAGGTTTAACTAAGGAACAAGAAACTATGGCAGAGGGAGGCAATCTAGATAGAGATGGCCAACATGGCTATGTCCATAATGAAGGAGATGATCAAGATATGCCCCAACCTTCCAGAACATTTGAATATCCTATCCATTTGAATCCAACACAAAACTCTCCCATGAAAACTATTTCACCTTCAGTACTTCCAACCTTTCGAGGTGTTGTATCTGAAGATCCTGATCAGTTTTTGTTTGAATTCAAGGTAGTGTGTCAAACCTATGATTATGTAAATGACAATCAAAAACTTAAGGTCTTTCCCTCAACACTTAAGGACTCAACATTACGCTGGTTCATGAGCTTAGAGCCAAATTCCATCCGAACTTGGGATCAAATGGAAACTATGTTTTTAGACAAATATCAAGAGTATTGTCGTGTAAGGAACATGAAAGATGAGTTATTCAAGATTAAATAGGAAGATGATGAAACATTAGAAGACTATCTTGATAGGTTCTCCTTTGTTCAAAGGAGATGTGGACTTGTAGAACCAGAGTTATGTAAAACCATATTTTTGAGAGGATTACAAGATGAATCCAGAGAAGTATTGGATTTGATGGGAAAAGGGGATGTAAATACTCTCAGTAATGAGGAAATTATGGATCTCTATAGAAATTACTCTCACAATAAGTAGGGAAGAAGAAAAAAGAGTACAAATGGCACTGATGTGAAGGACCTAATAGAGGAACTTGCAAATTTTAAAACTGATATTCTAGTGCAATTAAACACAACTTTGGGGGAAATGTCTGCAAAAGCAAAAACCATAGAACCTTTGGCAATTTATTGCCCAAGATGTAGAAATAAACATGCTTTGTAGGAATGTCCTTTGAATAAAACATCTATCTCATCCATTTGTAGTATCTGTTCAAAGAAGCATTCAACTGATAAATGCCACCTGCTACCACAACTCAAAACTGTGTTAGAAAATCAGATTGAGGAACTCAACTATGTTGGACCAAAACAAGGGGGAAATTTCTCTCAATACCAAAATCCCCCTCATTTTCCTACAAATTGGGGGCATAATCCTTGGACTATGCCTTGGGGACAATCATAACCACCCCAACGTCCTTGGAATTATCCTCAATGGACAAATTCCCAAGAATGGCCACAAACAAATTGGAGTAATTCAGCCTAGAATCAGAATCAGAATAACCCATCATGGAATCAAAACAACCCATCCTGGAATCAGAATCAGACTAATCCACATTGGATGCAAAATCAACCATAATGGAATCAACAATACCAGTCCTATCCAAGGCAACAAAGAAATCAAGGTCAAAATCAACATTTGCTGCTTGCACCTAATCAAAATTTTCAAGAAAAATAGAACCAACCACAACAAACACAATAGGTGAAACAACCTCAACTTCCATCTCAATCAGTCACTAATCCAAATAGCATGAGATAGGCATCCCCTGTCTATGTGGTCAAGCTGAAGAAAATGTTGAAATAAATGTTATTGATTGTAGTAACATCCAACTTCGTTCAGGAAAAGTTATACCTGAACCTGCTTCAATTAAAATCAAGGAAAATGAAGAGCAAGAACCTTTGGAACCAGTTAAACCAACAATAGAGAAAGAAGAAGAAAAAATAGAACCATAGGTAGAACAATTACCTTCATCAAAGATAATTCCATATCCTGAAAGATTCAATACCACAACAAAAAATTTTGAGTCAGACCTGGTCAAGGAACTTAAAAAGTTAACTATATCATTGCCCTTATTGCAAGCCATTAAGGATATACCAATGATTAAAAGTATTGTCCGAGATTTGTGCATTAAAAGAGCAGGAAGAAAAAAGAAAGCATTTCCTAAGACTGTTCAGGTTGAAGGAAAGATAGTTGATCTCTTGTCTGGAAAACTAGTACCTCCAAAGTATAGTGACCCAGGAAGTCCAGTTATCATAGTTACCATAGGTTCAGTACCAATATCAAATGTCTTAGTAGATCTAGGAGCTGCAATAAATGTCATGACCAAGGATATAATGAAACAATTACAGCTCAAACATCTCAGCCCCACATTTACAGTTTTAGAAATGGTTGATAGGTCAATTGCAAAACTTGAAGGTATCATTGAAGATGTTCCTATAGAAGTTTCTTCTTGGGAATTCCCTATAGATTTTTTGGTTTTACAACCAAGAAATTTAGCACATGGATATCCCATCATTTTGGGAAGACCTTGGCTTGCAACTACAACAACCTTCATAGATTGTAGATCTAGAAAAATGACTATTTCAAATGGTATTGATCTAAAATAGATCTCTCTATATCCTCCTGCAAGACCCTCTAGCAATTTTTTAGGTCAGTTATGGTTTCCTGATTCAGATGAAGAATCAGAGGAGGTTATTTCCACACTAGCCACCTTGGTAGTAAGAGAACACACAGAAGACCTCCATGACACAAAAAATTTAGAAAATGAAACTATCCTAAT
Organism: Wollemia nobilis; assembly: GCA_028583015.1. Lineage (NCBI taxonomy): Eukaryota > Viridiplantae > Streptophyta > Pinopsida > Araucariales > Araucariaceae > Wollemia > Wollemia nobilis. The sequence continues at coordinate 767,170 of JAQPPZ010017240.1, read as the reverse complement.
GAATGTTCTGCATGAACAAAGGTTAGAAGAGGAAGCAATAAATATCCATCAATTGTTAAGGAATGAGGAGAACCAAAATTTTGAAGGTGAACCATCTGTACTATCACAGGAAAACTCTGTTTCACTACCACATGGGTGGCACCATCACCTGATTTTTCCTTCTCACTGTTCCATACAGGATATGCTTCCATCAGGAAGTAATGAAACAGAAACTTCTTATTTCCTCCCATCTCAGCAGTGTCCTCTTAATTCCCTAATCACCAAGTATGAAGAAGTGAATTCAGTCCTTCCAAATACAAAACAAATAGAAGTCCAACCAGGCAAATTTTTGAACATTTACAACTGGCTTACTAGGGAAGAGGAAGAGAAATTGATAGTTGTCTTGCAGAAGCATGTTCATGCTTTTGCTTGGGACTATAAAGATATGTCAGGAGTTCACCCTGATATATGCACCCATAGAATTTATACTGAAGAAGTCAAGCCAGTAAGACAACCCTAGAGAAGATTGAATCCTGCCCTAAGGGATATTGTAAAGGAAGAAATTGAAAAACTTCTGGAGGTAGGATTCATTTACCCAATTTTTGATAGCCAGTGGGTCTCTCCATTGGTTATAGTTCCTAAGAAAAATGGAAAAATGAGAGTATGTGTAGACTATAGAGAGCTGAATAAAGTGACATACAAAGACCATTTTCCATTACCTTTCATAGATCAGGTGTTAGATACCCTTGCTGGAAAGAAATACTTTTGTTTTCTTGATGGATTTAGTGGATATAATCAAATTCAGATTGCACCTGAAGATCAAGAGAAAACAACCTTTACCTGTCCATGGGGAACATTTGCCTATAGGGTTTTACCTTTTGGTTTGTGTAATGCCCCAACAACATTTCAACGAGCAGTCTTAGCAATTTTTTCTGATCTGACTACCAACAGTGTTGAGATATACATGGATGATTTCACAGTATGTGGACAGACTTTTGACTTTACATTAGAAAACCTTGACAAAGTTTTAACTCACTGTGAAACATACCAGTTTATCCTTGAATCCAGAAAAATGTTTTATGATGATGAAGGAAGGAATAGTTCTTGGTCATCACATCTCTCTTCAAGGGATCCAGGTTGATCCAAAGAAGGTGGAAATTATCAAGAACCTTCTTCCTCCTAAAACTCAGACTGATGTCAGAAGCTTCCTAGGACACATTGGTTTTTACCGTAGGTTTATTCCCAGCTTTAGCACAATAGCCAATCCCATGTTTGCCTTATTGACTAAAGATTCTAAATTTTCCTGGACTGCAAGGTGTCAAGAATCATTTGAAGCTCTGAAAGAGAAATTAGTAACTCCACCTGTGTTAAGAGGACCTAATTGGACATTACCATTTCACATACAAGTTGATGCTTCCAATACTGCAATTGGAGCAAGCATTAGGACAAATTGACAATGGTGAACACTATGCCATCTACTACATTAGCAAGAATTTGATAGGAGCTGAGAAAAATTATACCACAACTGAGAAAGAATTCTTGGCAGTAATTTATGCCATCAACAAATTCAGGCATTACATCACAGAGTTATCAAATATTTATTCACACAGATCACACAACCATTAAGTATTTGATGAATAAGCCTATGGTAAGTGCAAGAATTATTCGTTGGTTACTATTGCTGCAAGAATTTGATATCACTATAATCAACAAACCAGGAAAAGCTAATGTTGTAGCAGATTTCTTGTCCAGATTACATAACACAGATGAAGGGGAATTAGTTGAAGACACCTTTCCTGATGAAAAATTATTTGCTATATCAGTCCAATCACCTTGGTTTGCAGATATAGCCAATTACTTGGTCACAGGGAAAGTTCCTCCACATTTCACTTCAAAACAGAAAAAACAATTGATCAAACAGAGTTCTTCTTTTGAATGGATTAAGGGTATACTTTTTAAGTGCAGTCCCGACCATGTGTTACGTAGGTGCATCCGAAAGGATGAGGTGTATGATATCCTTAGGGCTTGTCATGATGAACCCTCAGGTGGACACTACTCTGTAAAAAGCACAATTAGGAAAATCTTAGGGACAGGATATTATTGGCCATCTCTTCACAAGGATGTGAAAAAGTACATCGGGCATTGTGATGCATGCCAAAGAATGGGGAAACCCACTCATACAAATGAAATGCCACTGCAGCCTCAATTGGTTTTAGAGCCATTTGAGAGGTGGGGGCTTGATTTTGTAGGACCTATTGATCCACCTTCTCAAGGAAAGGTGCATATTCTAGTATGCACTGATTACTTGACAAAGTGGGTAGAGGTGCATGCTTTCAAACATGCTCATGAAGAGAAGGTCATTGATTTCTTGTATACTCAAATTTTTTAGAGATTTGGAGCTCCCCGGTCTATCACCACAGACCAAGGACCCCAATTTGCATCTAAAGTCATTGAGGCATTTATAGAATTATATGAAATCAAACATAGAAAATCATCACCTTATCACCCACAAGCAAATGGCCAGGTTGAGGTAACAAATAGGGAACTAGAATGAATCTTAACAAAAATAGTAGCTTTTCATAGGAGAAACTGGCTAGATAAATTACCTGAAGCAGTGTGGGCTTACAATACTACTTGGAAATCCACTACTGGATTCACACCTTATGAACTAGTCTTTGGTAAAAAGCCCCTCTTACCTATTGAATTTGAGCTACTAACACTGCGCACAACATTGGAAATTGGAATTGAATTGTCACAGACATAGATAGACATGATTCTGTAGTTGAATGCATTGGATGAACTTAGGTTGGATGCTCTACACCAAACTGAAGTAATTCAAGAGTAGAGGAAGATGTGGCATGATAGTCACATTCAGTAGAGGAAACTTCAACAAGGAGATTGGGCTTTACTGTTTGATTCTCGCTATGAGGACTTCCCTGGAAAGCTGAGAACTAGATGGCTTGGACCTTACCGGATTGAAGAGGTATTTGACAATGGAGCAGCTCGTTTATCTCCTATTGATGGGTCATAGAGAAAGTTGGTAGTGAATGGACATCGCCTCAGGGTGTACCATACACCTCTGACTAAAGAGGAATTCTTGCAGTAGCTTGACAGTTTGGATACACAATAGGTGGAAGAAATTTCCTCTTCCACTTCAAAACAATCAGCATGATCATGGATTTCAAGAAAAAATAGAAAAATACAAAAAAATAGAAAAGAGAAAAAAAAAGATGAATAAATTCTGATTATGAATTCCTTCATGGGCATGATTTCGGGAAATCATGAATTTCTTATATAGAGAAAAAAAAAAAAAAGAAAAAGAGAGAAAATGAGAGGTAAAAAAAAAAAAAAAAAAGAAAAAAAAAGAGAGAAAATGAATAACTCAACAGTGAAAACCTTTTCTAAGGCACTACTGGGTTGGTATGCATGAAAACCAGTTTTTTGGCATGCATAACCTTGAAAATTTTTGAACCATCATTGTACAAATTCACCAACTACACTTGTTTTGAAATATTGCAAAAAATCTCAGTAGAACATCAACAAAGGCAGTCATTCTTCAAAACTTGCATTAACTTGTTTTAATCAGGTATATATTTCTTACATTTCTTCATTGTAAATGATTGGTATATAGTATATAACAATTAACCATTAGCATAAAAGGGTATCCATAAGAGTTGGCATACTTAAAACATGTTTTGAGAATGAGAATATTGATTTCTGCCTAATCTTCGAAACAAGAATGCCAAAAATAGTGCCTGCTATCTTCTTCAAATTAATTGTTGTATTGTCTTCGGATTGAAATTGTCTTTGGAATGACAGTAATGAATGTTGCACTTTGTCTTCGGAATGAAGCTTTGTCTTCGAAATGACGATTTGTCTTTGGAATGAAGCTTTGTCTTTGGAATGACGATTTGCCTTCACAATGAAGCATCATCTTCGGAATGAAGCTTTGTCTTTAGAATGAAGCAAGATTTGTCTTCGAAATGAACCAGAATTTGTCTTCGGAATGAAGATTTATTAAAGAGGATTTATTTGAAATGAGGATTTATGTTGAAAAAGAGGATTTATCTTGGAATGAGGATTTATCTTCAGAATGAGGATTTGACTTCGCAAAGAAGCATGATCTTCGAAATGAAGACTTGTCTTCGAAATGAAATCATAATCTTTGAAATGAGGTTTTGTTTTTGCAATAGATCATAATCTTCGGAAAGAGCATTCAATATAACATCTCCACGTGGCATCTAAGGAAGAAAAGAAATACGATCAAGTAAAAATTCTTTTGGCTGCATACGATAAATGAACACGTGTCAGTTAGGATATGGTTTGTTTTTGCACCCATTTAGAAAGTACCAAAATCATGGGGGACGTGACCAATAGTATGCCACCATTTTTTGATACTAATAAACATGCACGTGAAAGTCCGTAGGCAAAACAGAAAAACTAAAAAATGAGTAAGGTGGATCTGACGGCAAGGACATCTGCAACCATTGATGGACATGTGTTCAGAGAAAAAATAGAAATGCATGCCACCCTTCTTTTCAAAGACATATTTTCTAACAAAATGATTACGAGGTATAGTGCTCAGATTACGGTTCATTTCGAAGAAGAAAAATAGGGCAATTGAAAACTTGGAACCAAACCCTACAAATCTGCAAACACCAGAAACCAGAGATCCAACAAAGGAATAGCAGCAAAAGTGAGCAGTTTGTAACGTACCAAGATAGGAAAATGGGGTAAAAAATGAAAATGGAACCAATGGATACCACCCACCTCCGGGAAAATCCAGAAGTGCTACAGATTTTTGAAGATGGAGGGCTTATGCCATTTTTGGATAAGTTTAATGGGTCCTCTAAAGATTTGGCCGGCATGTTCACCCACACATTCAAAACAACCCGGCACACATTAACGACATGACCATTGAGGTAACCCCTGAAGTTTTGAGTCAAATTACTGAGCTGCCATTAGAAGGTCTTCCAATTTCTAGGTCTGGCAAAAATACATTGGTAAATATAGTTAATCAATTTCTGGAAGAAAATGATAGGGAGCCATAATATTTAACACATAATAACACATGCAAGGGGGTAAAAAGGGCCAGCCTACAGGAACCCTGGGATGAAGTGGCCACATGGGTAATCAAATTTCTAACCTATGAAGGGCAGTATGTACTGTTATCAAGGCATCATCTAAAAATTTTAAACCATCTCAGACATGGTAGGCAACAACCAGAAGTTAGGGTAAATCTTCCCCTATACCTACACCAAGAATTGAAAAACATGGCAAAAATATATCAGGAAGGAAAAGGGAGCCTTCGCCACCATGGTCTCATCAAACTAGTTTGCCAACACCATTTTAGAGGAAACCCTAGGAGCTTTGATAGGTTTTACTCTACCTTAAATGATGTAATTTTTGGAGATGAGGATGAGGAGGAAGAAACAGATGTTGTTGATGCTATTGTAGAAGAAGAAATAGCTGTTGCAGAGGCTGTTGTAGAAGATGAAATAGAAACTATTGTAGAAGCTATTGTAGAAAAAGAAACACACCCAATAGAAGCAACATAACACCTTGCTCCAGAACCTTCAACTTCATGAGCTAAGAAACAAAAGAAAAGAAGGTCTAGAACTCGAAGCAAATAGAAAAATAGAAGAAGGTCCATTTTTCTTGAAGTTGTAACTAATTTTTCAGAATAAGGAAGTGAAGCACCTAGCCCAATAGGGGAAGAAACAACAAGGGAAATAGAAGCATCTGAAACTGTCCCCACAACCCTCTTGTCACCAAAAACAAAGCAAAAAGAAGAAGTTTGCATCTGGAACTAGGAGGTCTACAAGACTCCACTTGAGGGAAATGACAGAATAGGTCATAGAAGAAGAAGGTGGACAAAGTAGTCCAGATGTCACAGAAATACAACCAGCCCCTAAAAATTTTCTAGAATTGCCTGAATAGATAATTGAGGAAGAGGTTGGGTAGGATAGCTTGGAGGTGGCTATAGTTCAACAAGCCATATAAATGGTAGATGCAATTATAGACAGTTTCATAGAGCCTCCTGAACAAGAGCAGACAGATGTTGTAGAGGAAGAGATAGTTGTTGAGCAACCAACTGTAGCTGACTTGTCTGCATCAGATTCTAAAGTAGAAATAGAGGAGGAAGACATCACAGAGTAGCTGAGAGCAGCAAGGAGTGTTGTCAAAACACAAACCAGATGGATTGAAGAGAGAGAAAACATCATTGAGATGTAGGAAAGAAAAATTGTAGAGTTACAGTAGGAAGTGGCAGAATTGAGAGAAAGGTTGTCACAGTCTAAAAAATAGCCAATTATATCCATTGATGAGGATGATTTGGCTCAATTGCTTATGAATTTATCTAGGGCAGATGACTCTATTGAGGCAGACATAGGTGCTCATTCTGAAGAAGCACCCTTTCATTCTAAAGAAGTGCCTTCTCATTCTGAAGCATTACCTTCTCATTCTAAAGATGCTTCAGAATTGGCAAAGAGCATAGCAAAAAATATTGGAGATGAGTCACCAGCATAGGAATAGTCCAAGCAGCAGCATGAAACTGTTCAAGTAAGTCCTTCTATTGATGTCCTTGTATTTCAAACTATTACACCTTCAGTAGAAATAGTAGATAAGGGGGTGCAAGTGGAATTACTGTCTGATGACAACCCAATAGAAATAGCAGATAAGGGGGTATAGGTAGAATTATTGATAGATGATCAACCAGTAGAAGTGGCAAAAAAAGGGTTAGGTAGATCTGCTACCTAGAGTTCCACCTATAGTTAGACCACCTAATACTGTGTCCCTAGAACAATACAATGCAGACATAGCCAGTTGGGTGATTAGATATGAGAAGCTTGCCACTAAGACTAAAAAATTCAAATTGGAAGGAAAATAGCTAGAGGCAAAGGAAACAGAGATTCAGGCATTAAAAGAAAAAGTGTCTGATTTATGTCAAATTGCTAAATTTTTAGTCCAATTCAGATGGCCAGCCAGATTTTATAGTCTTATTCTAAAGGAGAAATACCTCATATGGTAGGTCATGAGGATTAGCTCAGGTCTCCCATATAAATTGGACACAACTGTAGATTTCCTGGAAGCATATTTTGACAGCCCTATTGAGCAGAAAAATCTCCTATGTGAACTATTTTTACATAACTTCTTTATTCTAGAAGAAGTAGAATTTCATCCTCAAATCTACATTGGAGATGTTCAATTGAGGGCATTCATGTCCACCTTGCAGAATCAGTTTTATTGGGACCAGGAGAAAAGGTAGAATAAAGAAATTGAAACAAGAGCTGAATTGTTAGTCAGAGCAATTCAGCCAAATCACCCAATTATCACTAGACAACACTTCACCATGATGAATAGGGATGATGTAAAGAGAATGTACTTGACAAACTTGAGGGACTGTGTGACCAGATTCCAAAATTTTTGTAATGACAATTTTGTGCCAACATTATCAGTCTATAGAAATAGATGGGCTGAACTTTCCATGTCTTTATAGAAAAGAGAACCCATCTCCCCCATCAACTTAGAATGGTCTAGAAGAAGGGCATAAGGAGTAATACAGTTGATTGAAATCATGCAACATCATTGGATAGGTCTCATATTTAGGCCTCCAACCATCATCACTCCAGTTCCATTCTACTTTGAAGAAGATGCCCAACCCGATGAACAGTTTGAAGAATGGCTCAAGAACCTTCAGGAGAACAGGGGGTATTATATAGGCAAGAAGTTGTTCTACAGGTCATGGAATTTGAACATGGACATATGTGATTCCATAGCCCAACATAATGCATGAGGACATGCATTAATATAAGTTGGGGGAAAATGATGAGGCCTGGAAATGCCTCAATCATAACATGTTTTGAACACTAAAATTGCCTACAAACTCTTATGTTTAATCTAATATGCTAGTTAAGTTAATTCAATATGTTGTGTATTAACTATTTGCATGATAAATGTATCTGAAATACTATATTCTGATTTTTACAACTTTTTGCATAAGTTTTATGTTATTTTGTTATGACTTGCTAAATGAGATATGCTTAGGTTGATAGCAACATTTCACTAATCATGTTTTGATATGTCTCAAGCATTTATTTTACCTAAATCTGGCAACAAGTGCAAGCAAACTATTACTGTGCAACAAAAACTAGTTTTTCCCATGTAAATTCCAGCCAACTGCCAATGAATGGCAAGGCATGGAATTCACATATGGAAAGAGATGAAGACCATTGGAATCTGATCCTGAGAAATAACCCACATGAGAAATGTAGAGGAAATCATTTAAAGAGCACACATTTGTTCATTCTAAAGTCTCTTCGAAATGAACAGATATCTTCGAAATGAGAAAACATAGTGTCTTCGAAATGAGCGGATCTTCAGAATGAGAATTGCAGTCTCTTCGAAATGAGCCACTTATCTTCGAAATGAAAATAGAATGTGCTTTTTGACTTGTTGACCGATTTTTGATGTTGGAAAAATGGAAATAAATATTGAAAAGGGTAAGGGAAAATATCTCCCATCTGACTTTGTCGTCCTTGCCGACCAAAGCCACCATTTATGGAAAGATCAAGTTTGATCTTCTTCTAGGATAAAACCAGGAATTGTTGCAGCATAATAGGATTAGATCTTTTGAGATATTCTCAGTTGTCAGTAGATCTTAGGACATCTATAAATATGGCTCCCGTTCAGGTTGAGCTAGTAGAAGATAGAGAAAGTAGAGAGTAGAGAAATATAGGAGAAAATAGGCAATAATTAGAAAAGTGATTGTATACAGTCCTGTAACAGGTTTTCAATAGAATTATTGTAATCATGTTCTTGAATCAATAAAGTGTACTATTTCTATTTCATATTGCTTGTAAATGAGTGTGAGTAAGATCTAGAGAGAGAGAGACTCATACCTTCTTCTGGACAAGGAGGCTGGCCACTTCCAGACCTAGGAGGAGGACTAACAACAGGTTTTTATTCTGATTTTGCTGTAGTAGAATGAGTTGTAGAACTTGTCATTTCATTCCTTTGTAAACAACTAATGGTATTTGCAATCTTAGCTTATTTTATGTTTAGATTAATCTTGTGATTAATGGTTTGGTTGTAATCTCCACTTTCAGCAAAGCTTTCAATTTATTGCAGACTGTCATTTCCAGAATTTACTATTTTCTGTAATTTCTTGCATTTTGTGTTTTGTTGTCAACCCCTGCACAGAAGATTGACAACCTTCTGTTACAGAGCCTTGACAGGGTTTCATTTCCATGCTATAATTAGGTTTCCATTGCTGCAAAAGTAAATAGATTTCCTTTCTACAATTATAATCAACTTCTAATTCTACAACTGTTATTTCTGCAACATAATTAGGTCTCATTCTGCAATTGTAATTAGGATTTCATTTCTGCAGTTAATGATTAGTTTCCATTTCTGCAACTTAGATTAAGGTTTAATTTATGCAATTTAGAGATAGGAATGTCCTAAATCCCCCACACAATCGGTTTCACCAATAAGACCCGTTGCTCCAGATTGACCTAAGTTATAACCCTGTTCACCCCTTCTTCCGTAGATAGCCTTGTACATTGCCCTGGATTGACAAATTCATTGAGAATTAATGATGTGTATAATGACTACGCATCACCTATTGTTCGGCTTCTTTATATGGTAAAGAACTGAAAGAACCTATGAACATAATGCATCTAAAGAGATACTATGCATAACTTGGTACTTTGTATTTTTATATTGCATTTAGATTAATTTTCATACCGTATTTTATTTTCTTGTTCATACAACATGATTGCTTGTCATACCTTGCATGTTTTTCTTGACATTATATTATTTGTATTTTGCTTGTCATACAATTGCATTGTTGCTTGCTTATTCTTGCATGATTGCTTGATCATATAGGTTTTTTGGGATTTCATGACAATGGCAAGTGATGACACCTAGTTAGGTTTTAGCTCACATGCATTGCACTCACACTAGGGCTCTGATACCTAGCAAATCCCCAACCATAGGTTTCATCTCCGTGCATTTCCATCATGTCATTTTGTATTCCTTGACCTTGAAATTTTTTGTGATCATCTTTTTATCATCCCCAAAATCAAGGAATATAGTTCATCTTCTATGCATCCTTGTCATTTGCATGGTTTTATTTTTCCTTTTCATCAAGACAAGGATACACATCCTTTATTCCATCTGTGAATCTTGTTTTTATTCACACTTTCTCCTTCTCGATATTTTTATTATTAAGGGATACTCACGAGATAGGATAGATACCACATGAAAATCGTTTATGATGTTCATGTGGTCACTAACTATCTTACATACATCTCTTCTCAAAATTTTGAGGACACACAAATACATATTTCTTCTTCTTCATATCTATTTCTTCTCTTTATTTTCCAACACATGCACACATAGGTTATGCTTTGCTTTGATCACTCATATTTTTCATATACCATACCCCTATCGGGTAGTCCTCACTTTGACAATATCAATTGTATTATTTTAGCACCCCATAGTGTATAGCTTCATGATCACGAGCGAGGGGTAGCCTCCATTCGACCATTTATAAGCATACATCCCAACAAGCATACTACACCCATAGCGAGTGTTCCTCCACCTATCCATCTCAGTGAGCATAACACCCTTATAGGATAGCTTCACGACCACTAGCGAGGGGCAACTTCCCTTCGACCGGTTGCAAGCATACATCCTCCTAGGATTTCACTCTGTTTCTTTTTATTTTTGCCCTTTTGCAGCTTTCACTTTATTCTTCTTCCACCTTTCTATCTTCTTTCACTCTGTGTTCCTTTCTTATTCTCCTCATTTTCTTATTTCCATCTTCTCATCCATGCATTTCACCTTGCATTCATTTTAGCTTGCATGTTAGATCATATTTTTATTTTGTTAGATTCACTCATGCATTTTAGTTAGAATTATTTTTGCATTACATTCACTCTATTCATGAAAAAAAGAGGTGAGCCTGGTCTTTCATTTTGGCATCTTTTTCCTTTTTGTTGTTTGCTGCTTTGCTTTCTTCTGAGTCAGCCATTTCGAGTTTCACTAGGAATTTGATATTCCTTTTGAAACTCGAGGGGGCACCCTATTTTGAGAGGAACTAATGTCCCTAATGTCTTGATTTGCATGTAAAATACAAAAGTGTCTAGAATGATACCATTTTACACAATACCTTTCTTCAAAACTAGCTACCCATTTTCTACTTGTCGTTCTTCACCCGTAGGTGTCTACATCTTTCTTTGACTCATTTATTAGGCCATAAATGCATCAAAGAGGGGGCAAAATGTAGACATGGAACCATTTTCCACATGAGTGAGTTATTTTCCCTAGAGCCTAAGAGAGACCCTTCAACTTTCCCAAGTGAAATTTTGAACCTCTCTTCTCCCCTTTTTCCCTCTTTTTCTCCTAGTTTTTCCAAAATCACAATCGTCCCTTATGACATGCAATTTCGACAAGTTAGGATTTTCTCTTAGAAAACCTAGTTTTTGGACCGACTTCTTCAAATTTGGTCCTTCCTTATGGTTTTACCGTTCATTTGTGTTTCAAAACCCCTATAAGTAGAGGTTTTTGGATCTCCTTTTCTCCTAGCAAGTTAAAATAAAGGAAATATTTCTGATTCCAAGCAAAAACAAGCTTTCTACCTAGCAAGTAATTCACAAGCTCTTTGACAAGTTTCTTCTGGTGTTATTATGCTACATTGTTGATTTGTTATCTTTGGTGGCAAAATTTTGGAGCCTATAGGAGGAGTCAACCATATAGTGGAGGTCTTCATCCTCTTGCTTACCTATTTTTCTACCACCATGTTGCTTCATGCATTTTATCATTCTTAGATCATATATTTGCATTATTATCATTGTTCATTTCGTATTGATCTACAATTTCTTTGGTCTTCTATGAAATCGTACCCCATATTTACAGGGTAGGATTGCGGTCACCCCATACTAGGTGTGATTTTAGTTGCATTAATTCTTGGGGTAATATTCACTCTCAAACCTCAAATATCTATTTACATGTTGTATTTAGGATACAACACTGCTATTTGCATTTTGTTTTTCACACTATTTTGTTTCATTGCATTTTGTTTATCCATTTCAAAAAAGGGTCAATTTTTGCTCTTTATTTCTAAAGGTCAACTAAGAGGACCTAGGGTGCTTGACTACTGTGCTCCTGAGATCTTCTATATAGTGTTTTAAATAGCCCCCCTAACGTTGATCATATTTTCTAGGATTTTGTAAAAGCTATTTTGCAAGTTGAAGTTGTGGGATATTTCTAGACACAAGATAAATCTTGGATCAAAAACCAAAATAGATAAGTGCCCTTGATAAAGCTTTAGGTTGTTTGCTATTGTGTTTTTTTTTTTAAACATAAACAAAGAAACAAAATAAAAATATTTTTATTGTTTTCTAGGTATTTGAAATAATAAAAGCATATAGTGTGCATCTAGGGGTTTGATCTTGTTTGTGCATTTATCTTGTCCTCTTGATTAAAGATAAATAATTTTATTATTGCAGCTTAGGATTAGAAATAATTGAATATAAGACTCATAATAGGGTTAGACATTTTCTTCTTGCATCTTGTGTGTTTTGCATTGTTATTTCATTTTCATAGCTTAGTTTTAGAAAGACCAAACTAGTTGATTTGCTTAAATTGAACACATTAAACATTTCCACCTGAAACTTGGAGTGAGTCCTAAAATTTTTCTTGTTGAACATATTATTTCATGTCCTCAAGTGTAGAGAATATAACAACCATCATGGTCACCTCAGCTCCCAACAGATCCAGTCGAGAATCGTATGCAATGTGCAGTTTTCCCCCTCTACACAACCCCTACATACGAATTAGACCATGTGTACTAAAGGTTTTTGTCTTGATAGTACCTGCTATTGGGGTCATAAAGCCTTATTTTATTATGCACATGTAACCAAGCCATCATTTTTCCCATGGTCGAACACATTAGATTCCCACCACTTTTTTCCTTAGCAGCCTTAATCATGTTGAAGTCATCATATTCTAGCAAATTAGCAATAGGTAGTGACTCAGCCAACCAACTCCAAAGTTGAATATGGATTGATAGAGAATACAATCCATAGCACATGATAGATGGGGTCATAATTACCTACCACCAATGGAACTACCAGTGGAGAGAGATGAAGATGGCAACACCACCTCATCCTTAAGGATTCCCTCTATGAAGAAAATAAATTTTAGGCCATATGACTCAAAAAATAGCTACCAACAAAAAACTTATGCTTTTAATTTCATAAAGACATAAGAAATTTAAATCGATAAACTTATGATGAGTTGAATGCACCATATTTTTTTACTTTGGGTTAGTGATATCCCTCACATTCCATGATAAAAAATCCATTGGGGTATGGAGTCTAATGGCATATCCACATCATCATGGACATACAAGTATTTTAAACTATTAGATCCTTCAATGTCCTTGCTAAAACTCCCTAATTGAATATGAAGCTATTTCTCAAGAAGAAACTCATCCAAATCCATATCCCACCTGGGGTTGCAAGAGTGACATGTGGTGACACAAGGCAAGTGGGGAGGAGAAACTTGCTTTACCCTTAGTTTACCTAAACTCTAGGAGGTCTTCTAATGAGGGGACAAAACCTCTTTGTTTGCCACCTCTATTTTTGAAGGACCATCAATTGACTGCACTGTTGATGGTCCTATCACCTTCTGAAAAGGCTATGAAGGTGTTGTACTAACCTCTTTGGTAGACATCTTGGGGGTTGATGATTTAGTAGCACTAGCATACTGATTTTTGTAGCCACCCATAGTGGTCCAACCATCCTTATTGGGTTGAGTGGTTGTTCTGGTCGCAGGTGTAGGAGTTGGTTTCAATTTATTGTGTGGCATAAGCAGGCAGTATTTCACCTTATTATTAAGATCTTGGCAATGACAATAAGTGTTGTGGAGGTTGATGTAATCAACCCTATGAGAGTAGGTGGTATCCCCCACTTGGATACTTAGGGATTCCTTAAGGTTATTAGACAAATCTTCTTGGACACAAACTCGCTTGGTTGGTTGGGCATTGAAAAACTTCTCAAGCTCGAGCATAACAACTTGCCCAAGTACACATGCAATTTTTTGTAGACCACTCCACATAGATATGGTAAGACCAAGAAATTTTATCCATATCAGGACTTTATTGTTCTAGTCCTTAGACATACTAAATTTATGAGTCCATGGCACAAGAACTAGAAAAGAGCTCCACATGTGCCATGGATCGTGATGAAATATCTCCTTCACATGGGAAGGGTCTAAAAACTAGAAAATGAAGAAATTAGTTAGGTTTCATAAAAGCATAACCTAAATGCCATGAGGGGCCCATACCAAATTTGTAGTTAATGGTTATGATTAATCCATATAAAATCCATGGATATAGTTAAGGGAAACCATAAATCATAGAGGTTGTTGAGAGTAACCATAATTATGGAGGTGTTTGAGAGTAACCATATGAATGGAGGTGGTTGAGATTAACCACAAGTATGGAGGTATTTGAGAGTAGCCACATGAATGGATGTGGTTGAAAGGAACCTATTGAGGCTTAAAACAAACCTTGCACCTTAGGCACTGCAACCCCTATGCTTGTGTTGTTCTTATCTTTTTAACGCATGCATATGATGCACCATGCCTTACTTTGGGAGATAGTCTTAGGAAGTCCAAGGAACATGGGATGTAGCTCCTTTGGATGACCTTTGGGGATTTTTTTACCAAGGTTGGCTCCTCGATGTAGTCTTTTTGCACTCTTTTCTCTTCCTAATCTAGCATATTCTACCGGGTGTTTTTCTAGGGAAAAGGGAAAGATAAAAATACAATAAAATAATGGAGAGTAAATTGCAAAAAGTGAGGAAAAGCTAATATAGCCTATATAGCCTAACAATGGGTGTAGATGTGCCAAAATAACTACAATTTCCATTCTTAATTATAGTGCGATTAGTAAACACATGAAACTAAATAACAACATAAAATTAACACGGTCCTAATTACACAACATTGCAAACTGAATGACTCCTTATGAAAGCTAGGAATAAAATACTATGATAGTCATAGATTTCCATAAAAGATGCATAAATCCTCAGACTAGGGAAAGGATTTCATAATGGTCACAACTCCTTGTATTTATGTTAAAATCCCATTACATACATATGCAATTAGAAGAGGCTTTGCTTCCTGTACATACTAAACCCAAGGCTCAAGTCTTAACTAGAATACAAAATACAAAAGGAAGGGAAAACTGCTCAAGGTCAAATACTTGAAACAACAACAATTCAACCTCCTTTTCTTAGGCTTAAAAATGGTTATTTATAATGCTTACATTCAAAAATATAATTTTTAATTCCCTCCTAAATATTGAGGAGAAAAATCCATGCATTTATCAATGGCTACAAAGAGGGTACAATGCTAATGAATATAGAGTTGGCTCAAGTTTATTTGCCACAAATGTCTATCAAAGAGGTAGCTTGACACAAAGCATGGTATTAATGAGCATTACATTTGGAAGATACACCCAAATATTTTTTTGCTTATTCCTTCATTCCAATAATATCTGCTTCTAGTAACCAAACTCTGGTGTTGCACTCCATTTGATGCATCCTCCAGGGATTCTAGTCGATCTAGTAAAGGATCCTTAACCTAACCCCTTTTGGTCAAAAATAAAAAATTTGTTAGGTGAATGCCACAAATTTTGGTGTAGTAAAACATTTACTATAGTTATGGTAGCTTCTAGGGGACCTATGATTGGGTGGAGGTAGAGCTCCACATCTTGGTAGCCTTTCGGTTGTGCATGGAGTCATTCTTGAAGCTTGTTGACTACCATAACAACTTTCTTTCGCTCTTCCTTTGGTGGATCCTTCGACCACATGCAGTGCTAAAATATATTTTGTATCTCACATAGTCCTTTGATTATGGGAAAAATATATTTTCACTAGGTTCTCTAAAGGAGTGCTTCTAGAAAAATAGTAGTCTTTGTCACCACATTCACCTTTTATTCCACCAATAGGTCTAGGGGGATATTAGCATTTTTTAGCTGGATAAGATGTATGTACTCTTATTATTGTAGGAATTCCTTGTATAGGTCTAAATGGGAAGGAAGACCTACTAATACTAATGATAAAATGTGGCCTTTCCATTAATTAGTCTTCTAATTTAAGGTTTTAATCTATTCAATACAATTGTGAGTTATCTGTTGAGAAGCTAGGACCATAGTGACCCTCTGAAGTATAAGATCCTTGTTATTAATACCTACTAAAGTCCATTAGTAGAGGTAATATTGAGATAATATGCCCAAGAAATATTAGGCTTCCCAAAATTGGGGGCCTAAAGCTTCTTCAAGTATTATGAGTTTTCCTTTGGCTTTTGTACTCAAGGCAGAGATGGACCAAATGCAATCGATTGCTGGAAAGAGTCCTACCTCTTGGACAATGCCTTTATAGGGTGTCTAAATTATCTTAGTTAACTACTCAAGTCCCTAAGACTCCTACTATAATTTTCTCATATTGATACTTTTTTTCTATGGTTTAGCTTCCTTTTCATCAAACTTGGTAAAGAGGTGGGTTAACTCAACCTTGAGTATTTTGGCTTCAATATGGGAATTGCTAAGTAGTTGCTTAGCTTCCTCCAATTAATTCTCCTTACTAGCAAGCCCTTTTGTGGTTATCATATACTTGTGGGTCAATAATTTGATAGTCTACTTGATAATCTCAAAAGGTTCCTCCAATAGTGCATCTTTAAAGTTTCGCTCAAATATTTACATTTGATAATATTGTGATCACATCTCCCCTAGTGGTTTTGAGACCATGGGCTTAAAATTAATCTCACTCAATATCTTTCTTAGGGAAGAAATGAGGTCTTAATTGTGAGGTGGTGAGCTTAATGGAATACCCCTTCACTTATTTATCTAATTATAGTTGGCCATGCTCTTCATCTTGTTGTAAGTAGGAGATAAGTTCCGTGATGGAGAAAATGGGCTTGGGATCAAAGGATTGAAATATGATTTTTGGTGGTAATGTTAGAGGCTTTATCCATTGAAAGGGGGTTTGAGGATCAACCAAGGATAAAATGGTTTAAAAGGTCATAATATTCGATTTTGGGGTGAATTTTGGGGTTGATGGTGGTAGCAGGAGGCTTTGGGATATGGAAGGAGTGAGAGGAACATAAGAGGTAGGTAAAGTGGTTGGTAGAAGACCATGAGAGGGCATCTTAAGAATGAGATTGTGGGGATATTGTTAAGGTGGTGGCTTAGGGATTGCACCTTATTTTGGATCTGTGATTTGACAATCCTTCCTTCCTTTCAATATATTTTAGGGGTTTTATTAGGTTTTTTCTTCTAGCAATGAAAGTTCTTTGGCTTAGGACTTGATTTTATTCTTATCTTCTAGCTTCTTGTTAGCAAGGGAAGATTTTTTTCTTTTTTTGGACTTCTTGTCCTTATTTTATTTTGATGTCTTACTTGGCAATTTTTTTAAGGGGGTTATAGTATTTTTATATGAATTAGTTGAAATAGGGGGTTCATTGAGATGTACCTTTACTTCCATGGGAAGTTCTTCTAGTGAAGGGATTATAGTCATTGAAGTCTTCTATTCCTACTATGGTTGGTCTTTTTGCTAAGCATGTATCATTTTTCCTCCTTCAAAACTATCACCATCCTCTACTACATTCGCATTATCGTATAGTTTACTAAAGTTTTCACCCTTAGAATTTTACCTAGGTATAGAAAACATATTCATTATCAAATCTCTATGGATCCATTAATCCCAAATTTTGGTGTCATCATAGTCCCATTTCCATAATTGTTCTACCTTGTTTTTAGATATTTTGTTGGTTGGATCTACCATGCCCTTGAGATTACCTTGCTTGACCAAGTCAAACCATGGCTCTAGCTACTTGGGATAGGTTAGTGAATCCTCTTTCTAGATTGGTGTATAGTGACCTTCCTTAGGAATCCAGTAAAGTGTAAATCTAGGATGCCTTTGGGGCATGATTTTCTTTGCATTCATAATTTTGGATATCCATTCTTGAAAAACACCTTTTGGATTGTATGCCCATGACTTGTCTAAGATTTCAAGTTTTAGGATTTTGTGCCTCTCTTCTAACAAGGGTGTGGCCCCTTTCTTCAATTGGTTGATTTCTCCCAATTGCACTAAAATTTTAAAGTAGCTAGCTTTAATTTTCCCTACTCCATAGCCAGTGTCCACTATACCAAGTTACCATAACTTCTCAAGGGTGAACACCCTTTTAAGTACATATCAAGGTAGCAAATGCAATGACTTGGCAAGGCCAAGGATGCAAATGATTGTATAGTCTTCAAGGAAGAACCAGTATCCTCTATAGTCATGATGTATCTTCTTATAATATTCTATCAAAATAAACCATGGTCCTTCCCCTTTTATAGCCCATAGGGTTAGCATCAAAAATACATTTATGAAAGCATAGTAAGGGGACCCTCAAAATAGGGATCCAATCTAGAATAATACCAATCATATTTGACCATCGTATTCCATCATCCTAAGTCCCATATTATTATATAGATCTAGGTTTTAGACTAGTTCTAGATGTGCCAAGTATGAGGGGTACCTAAATACCATCCTTAAATTGAAATCCCCTAAAATTTCACATATTTTCTAGGCCAAGCAAAAGTTGAAGTCAAGGATAACTGCTCAGTTGTATGAAGGGTACCTCAAAGTGTACATAAATCCTAGTTCCTCTATGCCTACCTTCTTGTATTCATATTTATTGAAAATGAATGCAACCACACTTAGATCATCCTTGGAATTTTCTCTAAATGAGTTCAATGCCACTAGAAGACATGGCATAATATTTAGCCACTTGTTTTTTGGAAATATATTATTTAGGGATTTTAATGAGTTAGGGTGTTTCTCAAAGAGTAAGATTGCAATGAAATGGTAAATGTCTAGACCTTGAGGGACCCTTAGCATATACCATATAGCTTCTAGTAAAATTACAATCTAGGAGTTCTTGTCATCTCCTTACACTATCTCTTATCACATGTCAAATCTTGTGATGCACACTTCCATGAACTCAACACATTGATATACCTAAGGTACCATATATTAAGCAAAGAGATTTTCACCATTGACTTCTTGATACCTCTAAAAAACATCCTCTATCAAAGCTTTGAAATTTTTGGACATCCAAGGGTCTACTACTTTATTTACTTTATCTATGAGAATAATCACTAATTCAAGGACCTCAGAGTTACCAGGTGCCCCCTTCTTGGTGTTAGACTGGGTGGAAAAAGAAGAAGTCCCTTTATTTGTTGTTTCCATAGCTCTTAGATGCTCTCCATAGCTCTCTTTTGGAAAGATTTTCTAAAATACTACTAGTTCAGACCTCCTTGTTGCTATGTACTTGATGGTGGAGGTGAGAAGGGAATTTTAGGTATTTTATAAGCTCATATATCCACTTACCCATTTTGAAAATGTACTTCCATTTTGCATGCTATTGGTTGATATATGAATGTGACCTCCCTTCTTTTCTTTGATTTTCCTTGAGTTGTGTGCCATTCACCCAAGATTGGCTCATTTTTGAACTGATAGAAAACGTGTAACATTTTACTAATAATAGTAAAAGTGTTACAATGTGGATGATGTCCTTTATAATTTGCCCCAAGGGCTACAAAAGAAGGCCTTTAGGAGAAGGGACCCTAGCATTGAATGTCTTTGTAGTACCGCAAGAGTATTCTATGATATCCTTAGGGAGGAGTGGGCTTATCAAATGCATGTCACTGCTAGTCACACCGATCTTTGAAACCTACGTAACCCTACATGTTAGAGATATTTGGAGGCCTATCTTGATCAGTCCTTTGATAAACATAGATAAAAGTGACACAAAAGTTGATGAAAATGCATGAAGTACTAAAATAATATGAAACTAAAGTAGCAATGAGATGTTACCTAGTTGATTGATTTGGTAGTCTGTTTGTGGAAAACCTACCTATTTGTATATTTTCTAAGAAAGCATACCCATCTATAAATTTTCCTATTTCTTGCACTAGTTGGTTGGTCCTTTGGTCGTAGATGTATCTGGTGCAATCTGAGCTAAATATGAAAGTCAAAAATACCTAATTGATATATGTAACCACCAAAATTCATAAAGATCATGTAGGAGGAGTGCTAGGTGTGCAATATGCTCATTAATGGATTTGGTAGTATTTTGGTAGTATAACGATGTGATATTCTCCTATTCAAAATCGTAGAAAAAGGGCTCCTTTTTTAGACTTTCTAGGAAGAAAATGGATAGTTTATGGGGCACGAGAAAGAGAGGAGAGAGAAGAACTCTTAATTAATGATGCAGGAGCATCCGGTGGCAGCAGAGCAATCTTGCATCAACAAAAAAATTTCTAAGTGTTAGCCTTAATGTCGCGATATCGCGACAGAGAAAAGTGTCGCGATATCGCGACATGTCGCGTTTTCGCGACTCAGGAAGGAGAGAGAAGATGCGGAGCAAAAATGTCATGCGATATCACGATCGAAAGAAGACCGGAAGGGCCAGAGAAGAAAATGTCACGATTTCGCGACATGTCGCGAAATCGCGACCGACGGAGCAGAAAGAAAGCAAGGAAGGAAACTGTCACGATATCGCGACATGTCACGATTTCGTGACCCAAAACAAAGAGAGAAAGCAGAGAGCAAAGTTGTCGCGATATCGCGACATGTCACGATTTCATGACCCGAAAGGCGAGGAGGAGTCAGAAAGGAAAGGTGTCGCGATATCGCGACATGTCACGATTTCGCGACCAAAAAGGAGAAAGAGGAGCCGAAAAGGAAAGATGTCGCGATATCGCGACATGTCGCATTTTCATGACCAAAGGACGAAAGAAAGCGCAAAGGAGAAAAAGTGTCGCGATATCGTGACATGTCGCATTTTCATGACCAAAAGGCGAGGGAAGGCGCAGGAGAGAAAAGTGTCACGATATCGCGACATGTCGCATTATCGTGACCAAAAGGCGAGGGAAGGCGCAGGAGAGAAAAGTGTCACGATATCACGACATGTCGCATTATCACGGCCAAAAGGCGAGAGGAGGCGCAAGAGAGAAAAAGTGTCGCGATATCGTGACATGTCACATTTTCGTGACTCACAAGGGGCAGGAAGGCCGAAAAGCAAAAGTGTCACGATATCGCGACATGTCACATTTTCATGACTCGCAAAGGGCAAGAAGGCCAAAAAGCAAAAGTGTCGCGATATCGCGACATGTCGCATTTTCGCGACTCGAAGAGGGACAGGAAGGCAGTAAAGCAAAAATGTCACGATATCGTGACATGTCACATTTTCATGACTCGAAGAGGGACAGGAAGGCAGTAAAGCAAAAATGTCATGATATCGTGACATGTCGCATTTTCACGACCAAACAAAAGGAAAGGAAAGGCAAGCGGTTACAAGGGCCGTTATAGAAGAAATTGTCGAGCGATGGGTATCCCGAACGTCATCATGGGTTGACAGGTGGACAGAGTCTACAATGGCAGCACTGGACAAGCACGTGGCACCAAGGTGCAATGAAAGCAGACGAAGATCAAGAGTCGAAGAGGAAGACGTTTCGGAAGCCAAGACAACGAAGAGGCATGGAAAATGAAATGAAGGGTCAAAAAAGGGAAACGGAGAGTCACGCCAGAGATTTTAAAAGGGGAAGTGAAGGCATGCACAAGGGTCAGAAAACTGTGGAGACAGAGTTGCAGACGTAAAGGCAAGAGGGCCATTCTGGACCTGTTTAGGCTATTTTTCTTCTAGGGCGAAAGATGTTGTAATAGAAACTATCTTTCGGGATAAAGGAATTTATTTGGCAGACTGCTGCCATCATTGTAATATTTTTCTAAATTGATGAATGAGAACATAGATTTGGCATGAGCGATTTGGCTCCCCATCAAGTGGTATCAGAGTAGGAGTTCCTGAGTGTGTGAGCAGATCATCGAAAGTGAGGCAGTTTGCACCAGGATCTATGGAAGGGTTGTGAGAAGAGAGTGAGAAAGAATGCCTCCATGAAGAAACCATGGTGGTGGGAGAAATGTGGTACCTGAAGAAGATTTTAGAGCTTTGCAGAGGTAGGTGCAAGCCCTGCAAGAGGAGTTACGAAGAGGGATTGAACCAAGAAGAGAAGATCATAGTGAAGATGAAGCTTGGGAGGTTGATAATCCCTCAGAAGAAGAAGAAGCAATGAATCCTGCAGAAGCCATATTGGTTAAGGCCATATCTCGGATCGAGAAGAAGACAAAGTTTGATGTCTCCACGTATTCTAGGAATCTCAATCCAGAAGAGTTGATTGATTGGATAAATGATATGGAGGAGTATTTTGAGTATGAGGAGGTTGCAGATCCAGATCGAATCAAGTTTGCAAAAATGAAGTTGAAGGGCCATGCTTGCATATGGTGGAAAGAAGTGCAACTAGAAAGGAATAGAAGCGAAAAGGAAAAGATAACCAGATGGGATCGAATGGTGGAGAAATTGAAGAGACAGTTTATTCCTGTGGATTATGAATTGGACCTATTGAGAAAAATGCAGAGTTTGAGACAGTCAAACAAGTCTGTCAAAGAATACACAGAGGAGTTTTTCCAGATCTCAATCAGAACTGGCCATTCAGAGGCTAACAGGGAGAAGGTGGCCCGTTACATCAATGGGTTGAGAACCAGTATTCAAGAAGAATTGAGTCTGGTTAGGATGAGCACCATTGAGGATGCTTACCAATTTGCCCTCAAAGTTGAAGAGAAGCTGAACAGATGGTTTGAGGGTAAGCAAAGAGGAAGAGGTCATGGTGGAAGAACTGGTGGAAGGACCAGTGGAGAAAAATATAAGGATCAGATGAAGGCTGGTGGAACCAGTAATACCCAGGACCAGAAAGAGGGGAACACCTACCAACCCCGTAATCAGAACAATGGTTACCCGAGAGGGAGAGGTAGATCTGGACGTGGATTTGGAAGGGGAGGATTTCGTGGAACCTATTTCCACTGTGGCGAAGAAGGACATCGAGCATACGAGTGTCCACAACACCAAGAAAGGACGAATAAGAGACCTGAGGGTCCTGCCAGAGCTGCTGTGGCAGATGAAGGTGCTGAATCAGAACATTCTGAGGAGGCAGAGGGAGGAGAAGTTATGGTCACCAGGAGGACCCTGTTGAATGAGGAGAAAGAACCAGACCAGAGGAGGAGCCTGTTTCGCACAAGGTGCAGAAGTTCGGGTAAGGTCTATAATATCATTATAGATAATGGTAGTACTGATAACTTGGTCTCCGAAGAAATGGTTACTAAGTTACAGTTAAAGAGGAGAAGCCACCCGCATCCATATCGGATTGCGTGGTTACAGAAGGACCATAGGGCTTTGGTCAATGAGCAATGCTCAGTGAAATTCAATATTGGGAATTACTGTGATGAGGTCCTGTGTGACATCCTGCCTATGGATGCTTGTCATTTGTTGTTGGGAAGGCCATGGCAGTTTGATCGGTGTGCAGTGCATGATGGTCGTGCCAACACTTACTCAGTGATGAAGAATGGAGTGCGCCATAAGCTGAAGCCCTTGAAGGAAGCGGGCAAAAAGGTATGTGGCAGCGCTAGAATCTATTTAGTTGAAGGGGGAAGATTTTTGGATGGTTTAAAGCATGAGCATATGTGCTATGCATTAATTCCTAGAGTTAGGAAGGAAGAATGTAAGGATACCCCTGTAGAAGTCTTAGGACTATTAGAAGAATTTCCAGACATTGTATCTGATAATGTGCCTGAGGGTTTACCACCGGTGAGGAAGATCAGTCACCATATAGATTTGGTACCAAGATCTAGTTTACCCAATAAGGCAACACATAGAATGACTCCTACAAAAACTGAAGAGCTGAACAGGCAAGTCCAGGAGTTGCTGGAGAAGGGACTGATTCGGGAGAGCTTGAGTCCATGTGCAGTACCTGCAGTACTAGCACCAAAGAAATATGGAGAGTGGAGAATGTGTACAGACTCTCGAGCCATTAACAAGATCACCATAAAGTACAGATTTCCATTGCCAAGGATGGATGACATTATGGACTGTTTGAGTGGAGCCAAGTACTTCACAAAGATTGATCTGAAGAGTGGTTATCATCAGATTCATGTCGAGAGAAGGAGATGAGTGGAAGACAACCTTCAAGACCAGAGAGGGTTTGTATGAATGGTTGGTCATGCCATTTGGGCTAACCAATGCACCAAGCACATTCATGCGACTGATGAATGAGGTATTGAAAGAATTTTTAGGCAAATTCATCATTGTCTATTTGGATGATATTTTGATATTTAGCAGAACCCTGGACGAACATCTGATGCATATCAGAAGAGTTTTTGAGAAGCTGCGGGAGGAGCAGTTGTTAATTAATCTAAAGAAGTGTAATTTCGTGAAGAAGGAGTTAGTATACCTGGGATTTGTCATCTCAGTCGAAGGTCTAAAAATGGACCCAAAAAAAGTGAGAGCTATCATTGAATGGCCTACTCCGAGAAGCACGATTGAGGTAAGATCATTTCATGGTCTAGCAAGTTTTTACAGGAAATTCATTAGGAATTTCAGCAGTATTTGTGCACCCCTTACAGAAACAATGAGAGGGGATAAGAAAGAATTTAAGTGGACCTTAGGAGCAGATAAGAGCTTTGATCTGTTGAAAAAGAAGGTTACAGAGCAACCTATTTTGGCACTTCCAGATTTTAATAAGGTATTTCAGGTAGATTGTGATGCTAGTGGCAGTGCCATAGGAGCTATTTTGAGTCAAGAAGGTAAACCTATTGCTTACTTTAGTGAGAAACTCAATGATGCTAGGAAGAAGTATTCGGTTTATGATCAAGAGTTTTATGCTATGGTTCAGGCTCTAAAGAAGTGGCGACATTACCTGTTGCCAAAAGAGTTTGTTCTATTTACTGATCATCAGGCCTTACAGTATATTAATAGCCAAGGGAAGCTAAATCAGAGGCACCTAAAGTGGGTTGAGTTTCTACAGAGTTATACCTTTGTGTTGAAGCACAGGAGTGGAAGGTCAAACAGAGTTGCAGATGCCTTAAGTAGAAGGCAGTGTTTGTTGACAAAAATGAAGGTGGAAGTGGTAGGATTTGATGAACTGAAGGGTTTGTACCCTGAAGATCCTGATTTTGTAGAAGCCTGGAAGGCTTGCTTGGCACCTGTCACTTTGGACAGGACCAAGTGGTTGGATTTTTTGATCCAAGATGGAATGTTGTTTAGAGGAAGTCAATTGTGCATCCCAAGGAGTTCAATGAGGGAAAATCTGGTCAAGGAGAAACACAGTGGAGGGCTGGCTGGACATTTTGGTCGGGATAAGACCATTGCCCTGGTTAGTGAGAACTACTATTGGCCGCAACTGCAGCAAGATGTGAAGAAGTTTGTGCAAAGTTGTAGAGTATGCCAGAGGGCGAAAGGTGTGCACCAGAACACTGGATTATATCAGCCATTACCTGTACCAGAGAGACCATGGGAGGACGTCAGCATGGATTTCGTTCTTGGTCTACCAAGGACACAGCGGGGAAATGACTCCATATTTGTGGTAGTTGACAGGTTTTCCAAGATGGCACATTTTATTCCCTACCAAAAAACTAGTGACGCAGTTCACATTGCAGGGTTATTTTTCAAAGAGGTGGTACGACTTCATGGTCTACCAAAGAGTATCGTTTCTGACAGAGATACCAAGTTTGTGGGGTATTTTTGGAGGACTTTGTGGAAGAAGCTGAAGACAGATTTGAAATTCAGTTCTGCATACCATCCACAGACTGATGGCCAAACAGAGGTGGTGAATAGAAGTCTGGGAAATCTATTGAGATGCTTGATAGGAGATAAGCCCACAGGATGGGATTTGGTTTTGCCACAGGCAAAATTTGCATATAACAATTCTGTCAACAGGAGTACTAACAAATCTCCATTCCAGATAGTGTATGGGAGCAGTCCAAGGAATGCTTCTGAGTTGAGGAAGATGGATACAGGGGAAAGGTGCAGTGCCGAGGCTGAGGACTTTGCAGAGCATCTGAAGAGCGTGCATGAAGAAGTAAAGAAGCACATTACTAATATGAATAACCAATATAAGACAAGGGCAGACCAGAAGCGACGGTTCAAGGAATTCACTGTGGGAGATGAGGTCATGGTCCATCTGAGAAAAGAAAGATTTCTTGCTAAAACCTATAACAAGCTGAAGATGAAGAAGTTTGGACCATGTCGAATTCTAGGAAAACGGGATTCAGGCAATGCATATGAAGTAGAATTGCCCAGTGGCCTTAACATATCACCTATTTTCAACATTGCAGATTTGGTAGAATATCATGAAGGAGGCAATAGCGAGACACCAAGTGCAGAATTGTGGAGTATTCCAACGTCTACTCCAGAAACAGGTGAGATCGAGGAAATACTAGACACTCGAGCAGGAAGAAGTACCAGGAACAGGCAGTATTCTGAATATCTGGTCAAGTGGAAGGGCAGGCCTATCGAAGATGCAACTTGGTTGTCAAAAATAGAGGTCGACCGCCTGGGTCTTCCTCCAACAGTATAGAAGTGAAGGACACTTCTCAATCCACCTCGGTTGTCTGATGCAGGAGCATCCGGTGGCAACAGAGCAATCTTGCATCAACAAAAAAATTTCTAAGTGTTAGCCTTAATGTCACGATATCGCGACAGAGAAAAGTGTCGCGATATCGCGACATGTCACGTTTTCGCGACTCAGGAAGGAGAGAGAAGACGCGGAGCAAAAATGTCATGATTTCGTGACATGTCACGAAATCATGACCGAAAGAAGACCGGAAGGGCCAGAGAAGAAAATGTCATGATTTCGTGACATGTCACGAAATCGCGACCGACGGAGCAGAAAGAAAGCAAGGAAGGAAACTGTCGCGATATCGCGACATGTCACGATTTCGTGACCCGAAAGAGAGAAAGAAGGCAGAGAGCAAAGTTGTCGCGATATCGTGACATGTCACGATTTCGTGACCCAAAAGGCGAGGAGGAGTCAGAAAGGAAAGGTGTCACGATATCGTGACATGTCACGATTTCACGACCAAAAAGGAGAAAGAGGAGCCGGAAAGGAAAGATGTCGCGATATCGCGACATGTCGCATTTTCGCGACCAAAGGACGAAAGAAAGCGCAAAGGAGAAAAAGTGTCACGATATCGCGACATGTCGCATTTTCACGACCAAAAGGCGAGGGAAGGCGCAGGAGAGAAAAGTGTCGCGATATCGCGACATGTCACATTATCACGACCAAAAGGCGAGGGAAGGCGCAGGAGAGAAAAGTGTCACGATATCGCGACATGTCGCATTATCACGGCCAAAAGGCGAGAGGAGGCGCAGGAGAGAAAAAGTGTCACGATATCGTGACATGTCGCATTTTCATGACTCACAAGGGGTAGGAAGGCCGAAAAGCAAAAGTGTCGCGATATCGCGACATGTCGCATTTTTGCGACTCGCAAAGGGCAGGAAGGCCGAAAAAGCAAAAGTGTCGCGATATCGCGACATGTCACATTTTCGCGACTCGAAGAGGGACAGGAAGGCAGTAAAGCAAAAATGTCGCGATATCGCGACATGTCGCATTTTCGTGACTCGAAGAGGGACAGGAAGGCAGTAAAGCAAAAATGTCGCGATATCGCGACATGTCACGTTTTCACGACCAAACAAAAGGAAAGGAAAGGCAGGCGGTTACAGGGGCCGTTACAGAAGAAATTGTCGAGCGATGGGTATCCCGAACGTCATCATGGGTTGACAGGTGGACAGAGTCTACAATGGCAGCACTGGACAAGCACGTGGCACCAAGGTGCAATGAAAGCAGACGAAGATCAAGAGTCGGAGAGGAAGACGTTTCGAAAGCCAAGACAACGAAGAGGCATGGAAAATGAAACGAAGGGTCAGAAAAGGGAAACGGAGAGTCACGCCAGAGATTTTAAAAGGGGAAGCGAAGGCATGCACAAGGGTCGGAAAACTGTGGAGACAGAGTTGCAGACGTAAAGGCAAGAGGGCCATTCTGGACCTGTTTAGGCTATTTTTCTTCCAGGGCGGAAGATGTTGTAATAGAAACTATCTTTCGGGATAAAGGAATTTATTTGGCAAACTGCTGCCATCATTGTAATATTTTTCCGAATTGATGAATGAGAACATAGATTTGGCATGAGCGATTTGGCTCCCCATAAATTAAGCATGTGATGGATAAGATATTTCCATCTAAGAATATTAATTAAGCATGGGTGTGCCTGTTAGGAGGGAAAACTAAAGGGGATTGATATTATTGATAAAAATGTTACAATATATAGGCATAAGCCTATATTCAACACATGACACTTGTCAAGAGAAACTGACAAGTGTCAAGGAAGGCATAGTGCACTTTAACTCTAACATTCCCCCTTAAAGTGCACTATCCTAACTAAAGAAAAACAAAGCAAGTCAACATTAGGTAACATTCCCCCTTAATGTTGACTTCTCAAAAACAACCTATCATCCTCCTTATTGCTGATTTGGTCTTAGGCTCGTGCTTTGTGCTCTTGGCTCTCCAACTGTGAATAATGCTAGATCCACTATGTATACATCTCGGTCTGTTGCCTCAGGGTCAGCCACTTCAACGGGTCTGTTGCCACTGGGTCAGCCATCTAAGTGCCTCAGGGTCATCATGGGTGCCTCAGGGTCAGCCACTTCTAGGTCTGTTGCCTCTGCAGGTCATCCTCAGAGGATGTTGCCACTCGTAGGTCACTGACTAGATTCACCATGAGTATGAAATCCCTCCTCATGGTGAACTCAATCTAGAAAGTGTCGGTCTCTGCCGAAAATGCACCTAATGAAAGGAAAAAATGAGCCATATAAGAGTGTTGGTATCTATCGAAAATGCCCTCAATACAATAAACTGAGCCATAGATCAAAATATGAGGAGAGAAGAAGAAAAGAAGAGAATATTCTGAAGTGTCTTCATCTGTAGTCTTCAGAAGTAGATCCGAAAACAACCTCGAATAGAGTCTAGGGAGTCTTTGTCTGTAGTCCCTAGTATAAGTGTCCTTATGGTGACCATGTCATCCCACAAAAATGCATGGGTAACTAGCCGCTGCATTCGCCAAGTGTATAGACAAGATCACTAGTTACAAGGATCACATATGAAAGTACCTTGGGAGTGTCGGGTACAACCGAAAGTGCACTCCAAGGTAGAAAAATTTTGAGGCTAAAAAAACTGAACTGAAACAGCCTCAAAATTACAATTTGACACCACCATTGTGTCCGTCGTGGAAAAATGTTTCCAACGACTATAAATACCCCTATATTCCACCATCAAAGGGGCCTTCATCATGTGGAAAAAACATCATGTCTCTAAGGCAGCAAAATAAACAACCTCGCTCAATGGCGGCATCGCTCTCAAGCGGAATAAAAAACAGTCTCAATTTCCCTCGCAGGGGAATTACAGGGGCCATGTGGGCCATCATCTGAAAAATGCAATAAAGGGACCATGTGTCCCTTCCACTTCCACTCTTCTTGTGGAAAAATACAAAAAAGTGGCCTGAGGCCATACTGTCCACTTAGAATAATGTCAAGTCCCCATTAAATAAAGTGACCCCATCCACCTTACTTAAATAAATTTCCCTTACATTAAAGTGCTTGTTCGCTTTATAAATAATACCTCCCCTATATGACATTTGAAAATATATGGACCCATTTAAACGTTTGAATAATTGTCACATGCTAGAGGGGTGGGAAACGATTGGCACGTGGAAATCCCAACTCCATGTTCACGCGTAGCCCGAACTCCCTCGCGGCTCTCTTCCAGGAACTGCGTCGCTAGCTATGCCAAATCCTCCATTCCGTCGGGAAGCTCTCCGTCATCTCTCTCGGTGCACTTCAAGAGCACTTCGTCGATCTCGGAGAACTCATCAACTTCGGCCTCCACATCCTCATGCAAAACATCCACTTCCAACGGCTACTTCCAACTTAAGACTTTCAATACTATGCACTCAGCAAGCAATCAATGGCACGGGAATTAGGATTCCCACTTTAGAAAATGTTCAATCTGCAGTGGCTTTGGGTTCTTGATACAGTCAAGGATAAAGGGCTAGAAGCTGTATCTGCAAACTGTAAGGAGATGAGAGAAATTCGTGTCTTTCCAGATCCATATGGTCATGATATAAGGGTGCACCTTTCATGAAACTTTGTTCAGCGCATCTCCATCCCACACCAGCACCAACAAACATAAGCAAACAACAATAGATATAATAAAGAACTTCCCTCTCGCTGGTGAAATCGAGAGGTGCAGGCATTTTCGACAAAGAGGGGGACTCTGCCATCGTCTGATCTCTTTCGCGAAACTTTCCTCAATAGTTTCAACTGTAGGCCGCAACAGCAACATTAATATTCAATAATATTATTAAGATCAACACGATGTAACATTTAGCAGCCGGGAGGGCAAGTGCAGCGTCACATGTACTCGGACGTACGCGTCTTTGAATTTCGAAGCAATCAAGATCTCTGAAGTTTAGGGCATTAACTTCCAGTGTCGTATCCATCTCATTTCACAGCACAAGAGTAACGCAAGCTGCTTTACAGTGAGTGGGCCAATATTTGGAATGGGATTCTTGCAACAGCTCTGGACCCGGGAAGGCAGCGGCGGCCTCTGCGAAGGGCAAATTGTCATCGAGAGACGGGCCCGGGAAGGGAGCCCTGCGAAGCCCAGGCAGACGCAGGTGGAGAGGGCGGCATCGGTGAGGAGAAGCACACCCTCTCAGTACCCTCCTTTCAATCAGTGAACCATCTATCCTGAGGAACCCAAGACCCTCAACATGGCTGGCTTCTCTTCAAGCCTTATCCAGTCAACAACCACTCTAAAAGCTATAACGGCAACACTGCCAGGACTCGACAACGGCCATTCGAATCCTGGTGAAAAAAAAAAAACATGGGCACAGTAATATGTGAGCTCTAGGTCACAGCAAGTAAAAATTTTTTTGACAATCATCTCCATCCGAAACGACGAGCTTCATCCCGGAACGCGATCTTCAAAAGCACAGCAAGCAAATAATAGAATACGCGATGTGTACGTTGATATTCAATCTCTCCCGCCTTCTCATTTTTCCAACTGGTTCAGGGTTTGAATAGCTATCAAGCTGCCTCCTATGAAATAAATGCACTTGGAAAGCTACTTGGATACGGGCTACTGCTTGCTCCTGTGGGGCAAAAACTCTCTCCGATGCCCGAGCCTCCGTCAGATCTAAAAACTTAAAAAAAATCTGAAAAAATTTCCCAAATTTTTAAAATTCTTACCATCTGGTTTCTGATCCATCAAATGATGGAGAGCATACTCCCTCGATAAAATTTAGAAAAAAAATAGGGAAATAAAAAAAACAGGGGGAGGGAGGATTTCCATGAGGGAAATCCCCCCTCAGGGGTTTCACAGGGTAGGGAAATCCTACTCTGATACCATATGTTAGGAGGGAAAACTAAAGGGGATTGATATTATTGATAAAAATGTTACAATATATAGGCATAAGCCTATATTCAACACATGACACTTGTCAAGATAAACTGACAAGTGTCAAGGAAGGCATAGTGCACTTTAACTCTAACAGTGCCATGCCCAAATAAGGCTTAGGGAAGAGGGAAAATCTTTTTTTTTTCATTAAATTCCTTTAAATGCATTGTAGAGGGGATTAGATGTTTACAGGAAGGGGATGGGTAGGTGATTAGGAAAGCATGTAGAGGGGTGCGAGTGAGGTGTGGGTTGGATGGGGTAGGTTTACCTAGGTTTTAGAGTAACCTAGAGATTTTTTAAATGTTTTATCAATTGATATTTGAGTGTTGTTGCACGAGGCTGAGTATGACATTTTTAGGTGTCTACATTTACCCCTTTTTGTACTACATTGTGTGAGAACACGATGCAGTAAAAAATTTGACACCAAATTGATGGTTGATTTGCGGTGGAGTATGGGTTTAGGATAATTGATCATGGTTGGTGTATGGTTGAGGCCTTTGTCACACTGTGATAATTTTTTAGGAAGAGAGACATAAGATTATCTTGATTCATGATGAATGTATGATGCGCTGAATGTGGAAGGGCACAAATCCTTGAAACTTTGCTTTTGTTAAATTTTGTTAACCTTGATTGATTTAGTAAGTTATCAAGCCAGATGTGATTGTTCTTGTGATGATTTTATTGATTTTAATTGGATGTGTTGCCATGTAGATAAATTTATTGTGTGAGTAATGTAGAGATATTGGCATCGAGTTTACCAAATTATAATATATTGAGTTTTTTATTTTTGTTTACCCTAGCAAATGAGGGCTTATGATAGTATTAGGTAAGGGTTCTTCGATGAATGCACTTCTCAAATTGGGTGTTTGAATGTTGATAATACACAAGGTGAATTTTTAATATGTGATATCTATCCCCTCAAGTAATAAGTTTATGGGTGAAGAATTTGCAAACAACAATGAATCACTTGACAAAATGTTATTGTAAGATCACACATGGCCTAGGAGAGGTACAATTTGAGATGTAGGAGGTTTTTGTGATGAAAAATAAAAAATGTACAAATGGGTATATATTTTTGGAAAACATACGGGTCCATATATTTTCTCAAAAAATGCACCTATTTGTACGTTTTCCCTAAATTCACATATAAAATTGTAGTCAGAGGGGTGCATGCCTCATTTGCACTATGCATTTTCAAAAAATTGTGAGAGTGACGGAGAGTGAGTGTGTGACATGAAGAATTGTCGAAATAGCAACACGAGTGAATGAGATATCTAGAGTGGTGCAAGTATTAGTGTTGGACGGTATGCAATGGAGGTAAGTTGAATTTTTACCCTATTTTGTGTTTTTCAAGATAAAATGAACCCTAGGGCTTAGTTTTTAGTAAAACAAAAAATGTTAGAAGTAGAATATGATAGTGTAAGTTGTATGATGTGGGGGGAGAAAGGAAAATGAGTTAGAGGAATTTGCATGCATGTGTGTATGTTAACATGTTTTTATGTGCATGATATTTGTATGTTTGTTTGATTTTGTCATTTTTTTGTTTTTTCTACAAATATTTTGGAGTTGCATGTGTTTGGGGTAAATGGGTATCCAAAAATACCCTTTGTATTATGGATATGTACATTTTGTACAGATTATACAAATCCATACAATTATTTTTGGGATAGAAAATGTGTGATAGACTTGATAGATTTGATAGAAAATTTGATGTATGTGCACTAATAGGATTGTTTTTGGTGTTGTAGGTTAAGAAGTTGCAGCCATGACATAAATTTATATCATTGTTGGATGATGTGAAGGTGATTTTTGAGGAGGTGAATTGGCAATGGCTAAAGGGGGTAGGATTGTATTGGGTAGTAGGCATGGATACTATGCAATGTGACCATACCTATTTGTATGTGCTATATGAGCAATAGGATCCGAATAGGAATATTTTTCATTTTCCAATAGGGGAGATGACAATTACCCTGGAGGATGTCTACCAAATTTATAGGCTTCCTAGGGAGGGAGTGACGGTGATGGCCACGTGAGGTAGGAATATGAGAAATGTAATGCTACAAAGGGATTTTGGTATTTCTTGGACAATTGTGAAGGTTCACAGTGGGGGCATTAAGTATGGTGAGTATTATTAGAGTAGGCAATTATTATAGTGACATACATTATTGATAATTTTGATATGTAGTTATGTGCTACCAGATGCTTTCAGGGTGTTGTTCCCTTGGAACCTGATTGGGCTTGTTTATAATATGATAAAGCAGAGGATGTGCTTTACTTGAGTATCTATTTTGTTATAATATATGTACTAGGAGTTACATGGTGTACGAATGATCAAGAGGAAATCCCTGTGTAGCAATTTGTTGACACAACTATGGGCTTGGGAGCATAGAGTTGTTATGAGACCATAGGGGCTATCATTCAAGGCACATGCATTTATGGAGGAAGATGCATCATATGCTATGTGATGACAAGCTGACATGGATGAGTGAATGACAGATCATGCAAGTAATGCTCTTTACTACTGAGGGCAATTTGGGAGCTTAAGACATCAATATGTTATTTGGAATCCATACAAAGGAGAAATTATGTGATGAGATATATCTTGAGCTAGAAAAGGTAGGTGGATGATTGGTTGATATGTTTTTTAGATTGATTTCTTGTTGTTCAATCTCATGTATAGGCAATTTGGATTACAACAAGACTTACCCAATCTGCCAATGGTGATTTGGAGGGTCCAAGGAGATAATAGTGTGTGGCCATAGGGAGGAGCATTAGATATGTTATTGCATGAGCTGCTAGTGTTACCCAATGATGAATATGCAGGGAGCACTCTAGATAATATGATGCATTGTGGGAAACTCAGAGGTGGGAGCCTAGAGTGGGTGTGGTTTATGGGGATGGTGGTGTAGGACTAGAGGTAGTACCTAGGAGTCCAAGGGTGGCTATATATGGGAGTCCAATTATTTTAGTAGATGGAATGGAAAGTTCTATAGGTGGGACAATGGAAAATATTGGTGGGGGGATAGCAGCAGGTGTTGATAGCTCAAGGGTAGCTACAATATTGGGTGACGATGATGAGGGTGTCTCCTAAGAGGAGTCAAAATTGAGGAGATGTGTGTAGCCTTTATGTATAGTGGAGTAGGACCCTCATTAGTAGATGATATGGAGGCATCAATAGATTATATGGATCGAGAGGATGAGAATGAGATGTTTATGGGGGAGATGATGGATTAATTTTATGAGGCTGATGCATTGTGTGATAGGGCAAAGTAGGTAGAGGTAGAGAGGGATAGCTTGTAGGTAGATATAGAGCAGTGTAGGGTGTATATAGAGGAGTTATGATGAGCATGATACAACTATATTAGGAAGAGGGGAGGTGGAGTTGGATATGGAATAGTTAAGGGTATATGTGGAAGATGTGGAGAGACTCAAGGTATAGGTGGGGGAATTATAGCAAGAGTGTGATGTGATTGCATCTGAGAGATGTAGAGTATATGTGGAGAGAGAGCTAGAGCAGTTGCAAACATATATGTGAGAGTTGCAAAAAGAGTGTGATATGATTGCAACTGAGAGAGATGCAACATTGGTTTATAGAGGGGATGTGGAGGGGCTAGAGCAACTCAGGACATGGGTATAGGAGCTATAGTGAGAGTATGATGGTGTTGCAACTAAGACGGATCGACTGTGAGAGATGATAGAGCAACCTAGAGTGTAGGGGGTTGAGATAGATCTTCAATTTGAGATCACAGAGTTACAATAAATTTGAGATGATTATGGAACATCCATTTAGTAATAAAAGGAAAAGGTGCTGATCTACGAGGGGACCTTTATTGATCATAATTTGGTATTTCTCTCGTATTCAAGTTCTAATTTTCACCATAGTCATAGGAGTACAACATCAATGACTCCATTAGTATCGTGGTTTAGAGTAGGAGAATCATAGTCAGGGAGATCATATCTAGTGCAGGGAGGTGGGGGATCATTGAGGAGTGGCAATGTGAGACCAGGAGGATGGGAGGGGAATGGTGAATCTCCTAGTGGATAGTAGGGCTAATGTTTTTATGCGGTCGATGTACCATAATTTTTGTAAATGATGTCTACAAGTTATGCAGATTTGTAGTATTATCGATGTATATGTATTATGTGTAGATGATGACGTAAATGAGTTTAGCCAATCGATGATTTTGATTGTGTACATTCATGTTGATATATATATATATATGCATGTTAGTTTAAATTTGTTGTGGATTTTTGGTTAATTGTGATGATTGGATGTGTTGAATTTAATATGGATGTGATGTAACATTTGCCATTCATTTGATTTTTTTAATGTTATGAATGCAATCGAGTGGTTATATAAATACATTTTGAAACTTCTAATGTATGTATGTAATCAAATTTTTTTGGATGTGTTTATTTGACAGATACAATCTTGCATGGTTAACATAATCAATGAAAATTTGGTAGCCACATTGACATATGAACATAGAATGAGACATGTGAATATACAATGTGAAGGATGAATACGAATCTAATAATGGTAGTATGTAAATTCTTATGATGATATGTTGATGATTGACCTAGGGAAAATGCATATTGATCATGATGATTTTCTAGTTATGCAACTAGCATGATGTGTGTTTGTACCTTTTTCCAAGGATATTTTAGATGCTAGAAGGATTTCTAGGGAGTCAACTATATGAGTTTACCCATGGAACCCATCTATTGTTCAAGTGACATTCTGTTGAAATCTAGTCCATCATGTTTGAGGTTGAGCCTATCATGAACCGGTATGTCTTTTCATTTATCCATTTTGAGTGAGGTTGGACTAACTCATTGTAAACTTATCCAATTAAAGCTAGATCATCTACAAGCATGCAATGGTATATATAAAAGAAGGTTTCTAATGTGACAAATGTGTCACCACTTGTAAGGTATACTCTACTACCAGAAAGGTATCTATAGCCCCAATGGAGGTTAGCCCCATGATCTGTATATCCCTAAGGAAACCATGGATTCAAACCTTATTTTTGTAGCTTATTATTTTTTATGATCCTCAGGATTGGATCATGTGAATAATAGGATGAGTAAGGAAATAATTTGCTTTGATGGCCAATGTATGCTAGGTGTTGTCTTCCATAGACTCAAAATTGGTTTAGTGTTTCATATGTGTTTAGTTCATAAAATAGATCTAGTCAATGAGGGGAGGTATAAAACTACATTAGAAGCCAATGATATTTGATAGAGGTTGAAGGGATAAACTAAAATGGTTGAATAAAAAAA
The DNA here is from genome assembly GCA_028583015.1 of Wollemia nobilis. Classification (NCBI taxonomy): domain Eukaryota; kingdom Viridiplantae; phylum Streptophyta; class Pinopsida; order Araucariales; family Araucariaceae; genus Wollemia; species Wollemia nobilis. Next base: position 730,449 of record JAQPPZ010017240.1, on the reverse strand, counting down.
AAGACTTATATTACCAAGAAACCTCTGCATAGGGTTGGACATGACAATACTATAGTTGCGATAACTAATGCATGGTGTTGCATGAAATGAAAGATACCTATATGGAAGAAGACAAACACAATGATGTGACAATGCAAATGCTGATGAGGTACATGATAAATGCATAACTTATGTACAAGAACATGCATGACAAACTTGTCATTGATTAAGGTAACCAAGTAATATCAATGAATGTGTACTCATGTATGCCGAAAGGTGATTAACATAGTATCATAGGCATTATATTGGGGTGGTATATGCATGTGTGTGATGAGTGATATAATTGTAAATGTTTGGTGGTACCAACATGAATGATTGGTGAGAAGTTTAGAAATAATAAGAAGAAGAATCTATCAAATATATGTATCCAGTCTAAGCATGACCATACAACAGGGATAGGAAGAAGAAAAAATATATGTGAGAAAATAAAAAGATGAAAATCTGAGCCAAGGCATGTGGCCACTCGAAGTGTGACCATACAATAGGGATAGGAAGAAGAAGAAATATGTAGGAGGAAATATGAATATGGGAATCCTACCCAAGGTATATTGTTGCTCTAAGCATGACCATACAACAAGGATAGGAAGAAGAAGAAAGAGATGTGATGGAGGAGGAAGATGAGTGGAGAAATATGTTGTTGTGTTGTGATGTGGTTATTTTTATATTTTTATTATTTTGTTATTTTATATATAGAATGTACAAGAATTGGAAGCCTCATTTGGTGAAATTAGGCATAAAATACACGAAGATAAATGATGTTGAGAGGCTTAGGTTTCATTATTCCCTCAAGATTGGTGAGTCGATAAGCACCTAAACCATACTTATGTATAATAATATATGGACCCAACCAATTGGGAGAAAATTTGTCTTGTAGATGACATAGTTTTTTTAGTTTTTATTGGTTCTCCTTTAGCACAAGGTCCCCTACTTGGAATTTTCTTTCATGTATTTTGTTGTTATGCATGGTGAACACGGTCAAAATAAACACAAATATGTTCAATGGCATTCATGCAATGCTTATCAAGGAGAGTAAGATGGTCTAAACAAGCTTGGTGAGTAGTGTCATCATTGATGAATTCTTGTAATGAGACTCATAGAGAATGGAGTTCTAACTCTAGGGGCATGATGGCCTTAGTTCCATAGACGAGTAAAAATGGAGTTTCCCTAGTAGGTGTTATGATACTTGTTCTGTATGCCCATAGTGCTAAATATATTTGGTTGTGCCAATTACAATGAGATTCAACAACCATTTTATGAAGGATGACACAAATGGTTTTGCTCGTTGCATCTACTTGACCATTTTCTTGGGGATAATAAGGAGTTGAGAAGCTATGTTTGATGTTATACTCTTCACATAGTGCATGAACATCCTTATTTTTGAATGGTATGTCATTATATGAGATGATTTGAGAGAGAATACCAAAACGATATATGAGATGTTGTGTAATGAATTTGAAAATTTTAGATCTTGTTGTTTGGATGAGGGGAGTGGCTTCGATCCATTTTGTGAAATATTCCATTGTAAAGATGATAAATTTATGTCTACCTAAGAAATTTGGGATGATTTTACCTATGATATCTAGGTCCCATTTTGAAAATAGCCACATTGATTGTATGGGCAGCAGTGCTTGGGATGGTAGGTGATTAAGGCATGTTATTGGTTTTTAATGCACTTCTTTACATAGGTACAACAATCACATTCCATAGTGGGTCAATAATAACCCATGCACATGATGCACTTAGTGATGGCCATTTTGCTAAAGTCACCACCGCAAGTACCATCATGGGCTTTAGAGATGACTTGATTGGCTTCTTTTGGCTCTAAGCAATGAAAAGGATGCCATTATAGCTACACTTATAAATGATATCCCCCAATAGGGTATATCTAGAAAATTTTTGTATGAAAGTGTGTTTTTTAGCATGAGGTAAATCTACATAGAGGATACCTAGATTAATGTATTCTTTGATTTATGTGAACCAAATATTTTGAGGCTCTTTTTGGATAAAATTGATATCCGTAGCATTAGGAGTTGTCTTTGAAAAAATGGAAGACCATATATGGAGGTTTTGTACGTAGACATGGGTTACCTTATCTTGTAGGTTTTATGGGATGAGAGAGCCAAGAGATGCCATGGTATCTATAAATTATTTTGTAGATCTTGGTGAATCCTCTATATCATACCATTTGAATTTGGGTAGCAAATTTATTGCTAGTGTTTTGTATTGATTGAGAATGGGGTAATGACATTGGTAGATTTATTTTACTTGGTTGATAATTAAGAGGGAATTGACTATGATGTGCAATCACTCAATGTACATCACAAGGGTAGTTTGAAGGTCAAGGATGAGTGCATCATATTTGGAGTTGTTATTAGTGCAAGGAAAGTCTACTTTGAAGGAAAAGAGGAGTGGAGTGTTAGAGTATATTACATCATTTGGGTCATGTAAATGTACCACCTTTGGTACATAGTTAGAGTAGAAGATTAATTTAGGGGGAATTTAGATAGTTACTTCAAGCAATGTAATAAATGCACAAGTGTCAATGTGCAAGTTGTAATGTGCAAGATGTAGAGTGTTGTCCAAGGAATCTATATTCCTATATAAAGGGCATCATAGTGAGTACATCAGTATATCAAGTACATCAAGTTCATTATAGTAGAGAGTAGTAGATAGTGGTAGAACTCCTTGATGGAGTACAATGTAGTTCTTTAGCTTATATCAATGGAGTGACCATCACCTCCATATTGCATTGTATTTTTACCACTTTCTATTTATAGTATATTTTAGTCATATTGTAGAATTCTATTCTTTCATATTTTTTACATCTTATTAGATCTTGTGATAGATCTCTCCCACTGCATATATCCTCAAAAGCTAACAATAGTATAAGAGCCATGATGCATCCAATAGGATTAGGAAGAGTCGCAAGTGAGGACTGAAATAAATCTTAGTTACAAAAATTCTAAGAATACATTTGGTTATATTATTTCCATAGAGTTTCAAGAAAAGTCATGAAGACTAGGACTCAACATTCATTTCACTAGTTTGATGAATCAACTAGTGAAGACTATTGATCTCAAGAGATCTAGAATTTTTTCATGCTAACTATTGTCTAAAGTTTCTTTGTTGCATAAAATTAACTCTTAGAATTTGGGACACTTCCTACAACACATAGAGAAGGATTTCACCTTTGTTTCCTGAATGTCTATGTTATTTCCTCATGTAGATATTAGTTATTTTTTTGTAGGAAAATAGACACTATATATATGTGTAGGAGAGACCCGAGGAGAAGAGTTGTGGTGAAGTTTGAATATTGGAGATCTCCATTGCTAGATTGAAAAACTTCACATTGTAGAAGAAAATGCCATAGAAGCCTTGCACCTAAATAAAAGGCATTAGAAGCCTTGTACTAGAAGAAAAGGCCATAGAAGCCTTGATCCAGAAGAAAAGGTCACAAAATAATTGATCCAAAAGAAAAATGCCATAGAAGCCTTGATCCAAAATAAAGGGACATAAAAGCATTAATTCTAAAGAAAACTCAAAAGAAGAGTTTTTGATCCAGAAGAAAAATCTAGATAAGAGTTCTTGATCTAGAAGAAGACTCCAAAGAAGAGTTCCTAAAGAAAACTCTAGAGAAGAGTTCCTAACGTAAACTCTAGAGAAGAGTTTATGATATAGAAGAAGATTCCAGAGAAGATTTCCTAAAGAATACTCTGGGAAAGAGTCTGTGAAATAAGAGATTGGTGATCTTCTTTACTTATTAAAGACTTCTTTCTAAAGAATTTTAATATATCCATAGAAGATCTCATTGGAAAAATTCAAGTCATCGAAGAGATAAAGGGGGACTAGCAAAGTCTTGTTCCTAATTAGATAAGTAGTAAAATTTAGAGATCCAAGAAGAAGATCTCATTAACAACAATTACATAAGCAGAAGGTTGAAGGAAATATCTCATTTGGAAGACCATAGAAGCTGCAAGATTTAAGATCTTGGAGAGGTCTCAAGGAGGAAAAATAAGAAGGCTTGAAGAGCCTTTTTGCAGAGCTCATAGAAAAATCATCAAAAGAGTTCCTAGAAGAATTCATTAAAGAAATCCACTACCAATGAGAAGGTCCTGATAGTGAAGGACTTGGGAAAATTATCGCCATCCAATAAAAATACCAAGAGAAGAAGAATTTGGTAAAGAGTACCAAACCCTAAAGAAGAATCTAGTGAAGACCTCAAGATATTCATAATCTTAAGAAGATGATCTTGTTTGAATTCAGAGTTCAACAAGAAGATTGAAGGAGGATCCAGACAAAATAAGTCCACCAAATTCAATAGATTTAGATATTGCCTCTCATATAAAGAAGACACATTTCAAATATAAGAGTTTTATAAATCTACAATAAAAAAATAGAATATCACTTAAAGGATCAAGCCACCAAAACCTAGGCTCAAGAAATAAGGTTCAAGACCATATTTTGGTGAAGCAAGAAGCTATTTTGGACAACCAACAAGAAGTTGCGGAATTCATTCATCTCAAGGCAACAACCTGGTGAATCTAAACACCAAGATCTACATCATCTACATAAGCCATTAAAGGTAAGCAACTTGGGTGCAATTATTTGAACTTAAAATTAGGGTTCACTATCAAGTATCATTAAGCACCATATTTGGATTAAATCTACAAAAATAATGGCTTATATTATAGTCTTCAAGAAGATGCAAAATATAGTTCTTTTAAGAGATTCACTTGCACATTAAAATAAGAGTTGGATGTATTTTGAAATAAAGAAATATATCTACCTATTATCTATTTATAAAGCAAGAATACTACATCCTACAACACTGGTTGTAGTGAAAAATTGTAGTTTTGTTTTAAGGGTTCATTATAATTACTCTTAAGAATTACATATATTATTGAGTTTTTTAGAAACTATTTTGAGAGTTTGGTTATAGGAGCAATAAGGTGATATTATTGTTACCATTAAAGTGTATTAAGTTGGAGGTATTATTAATCCATTTGCACTATACTATTTTATCTTTAACTAGTTACATTAAAAAGGGCTAGTTTGTATTTTTTGATTTCTAAGATCAAGGGCACAAAACCAACAGATTATCAAAGTGTCTAGAGACACTATTTGGTGCACAAAACTTGTAGCAATTTGTGGTCCAAAGAAGCCACCAAAAATAGATCAAATTCCTCCAAGGAGTGGAGAATAAAGCCACCACCAAAATCAATAAAATAATCTAAAAATAAAGACTTGGTGAGTCTCAGATTTGAGGTGCACTAAGGGTTATTTACATGTCAAAAAATAGTGCAAAAACTACTTCTTCAAAAGCTTCTATCTACGTGGTTATTAGCTTGGATTTATTACTAGATTCACCAATAAAAAGGAGAGAGTTTTCTAGCAAAGGAGACAATGTCAAATCAGCCCTTGCCTACAAGAAATCCTCCATTAAAACCAACAAAAAATGATTGTAAAAGGACATGCAAAAAGATATTATATTATAAAATTTATTTACATTATCTTGCACCATAATATTTTATCCTACATAGAAAAAAGGACAAGGTTTAAGTGTCATAAAGATACATTCTTCACAAGAAAGGAATATATCAAAGCGGTTGTAGAGAAGCATCATCCAAGCAAGGTCAAAAGAGCCTTCAAAGAACTCACATCATCCATAGTTTGGACAACCACAATAAGAAACCTGCACAACATACATAGGATAGTACAAGGAGAAGCTATCATACAATAGCTTGAAAGCAAGAGAAAATCAAAGCATAAATAAAGCAATACCCAAGAGCTAGACGTACGTCCACAAGGAGCATTCAAAATCACCATTGGAGTGTCACAAAACCTCCATTGTAGTGTTGCTCACAATCCTAGCTCAAATCCATCAAAGTGTTGCTCATTATCCCAGCTAGAACCAACTCACATACCAAGTGCCATCGAAGCATTGAGGAGAAAACACAACAAAGAAAGAGTTGCATTGGGGAATCTTGCAAGAATACATTGAATAGTAATCAAGAGGAAGGTACATGCAAAAGATAAAATGTGCCACTTGTCACCATTAAAGAAACCCTAACATCTCCCATTTGAGCGCTCAAAATAATGCTCAAGATTGTATTTGTGAAAGGAATAGTCCAAGGAAGAATTACACAAGAGAGCATTGGTTGTGTTAGAGAAGGGGTGACACTTGTAACCAAGGTATACAAGTGCTCACATAAATACTGTAATGTCTATCCTCCATTCTATAGAAAATTCCACATTTCAAAGAACATCTACCTTATTTAAGCGTTGAAATAAAACTACCATAAAAATTGTCATTCTCTAAAAAAACCTCTTCCTATTTAAGGCACCTAAAACTAAGGAGGGAATTGCATTCTTAGCAGCAAGAAGTTGCAGTGTGTAAGAAAAGAGAAGAGCATTTAAATATTTTGGTCAAGACATTCAAAGCAGGTCAAAAATCCAAATTTGAGATGCCGCCATTCAAGTATTGAAGTCAAGGAAGAATCAAAGCCTACCATTGGTCATAGTGCCCAAGAGAATCATTAAATATTTTTGTCATCCACATTCGAATTCAGCACTAGTTACTTAAGGTTTGTAGCATTATAAAGGTAAGAATTTACCTTATTTTAATTTACTTTCATCAAAAGGAGTTATAAGGTTATAATATAAGGTTGAAACTATAGGAAAATCACCCACATTTGGAAGAAAAATTAAAGGAAAATAATACACCAAAAATAGCTTAATATTTGCAATTTAAAATATAGGAGAAATACAAATTTTTACTTGGAAAAATTAAATTTCTATTATTGTTTTCTAATTTTCCAAATTAGGGAGTTATAAGGAATACTACAACAAAATTAGATCATTGGAATTTAGAAACATTAAAAGGCTATAAAAGAAGCTCATCAAGGAATATCAAGGGTTGGAATTAATTGGTACACTTGTATCAAAATCATATTAAAGGGACAAAAGAAATTCAACCAATAAAACTTCATAAAATTAGCAAGTGCTTAGTTCAATAGGAGAATTAAGGAGTAATAGAAGTTGATTTTTGCTATTTACAAAACTTTACAAAATCAACCCAAAATTAAACTACTATTCCCAAAATAAATTTATCACTCATATAGAATATCCAAAATCACTAGGGAGACATAAGGTATTCCACAAAACTTGATAATAATAGCAAATCCATTTGGGAGTCATAAGGTTTCTACAAAACCTAAATTCCATAAAGGTTTTATCAAATTAATTCACATCTCTTAACTAGGGAGATATAAGGACTCTACAAAATATAAGCCTTGGATAGGTTTATTAAATTAGATCATTTACTCAATTTACTTGAGAAAGATATAGTATTCTAAAAATATTAAGGAAATAAATATAATACTACACTTCATATACTAGAGAGACATAAGAGAGTCTACTACAAAGGATTCGTCAAAAATATATTTGAAACAAAAAAAACTAAAACTAAGAGAGATGTCTACCTAATACAACAAACAATGATATGAACAACACTATTAGAAAGTAAAGATCAAGTGTCATAAAAATTATAATCAAGAATTCACTTATAAAGTCTAAAGGAAACTTAGATCTTACTTCAAAAAGGATACATAGTGAAGCTATAAAAGATAGCTTTGAAACAATGGAACATTATTGACATGCTCGACTCACTGAAGCAATTGATAATGAAAATAATGACATTCAAATTCCTTTAGAATATAGAAGCATATTATATATGGCAATACTTACATTCAAATGTTATAAGGATGAAAATATAGAACACAGAGGATTGAAAAATTACTTAAAATAAAAACAGAAAATGGATGAATCATCCCTAGCAAAGATATTTCAATCCTCATGCAGTATTAGTACTTCAAGTTCTACTAACACAAAATATTATCATGATGCTCTAAGTGTATGTTCAGAATATTATATACAGGACATGGAGAATGATAAAAAAGACAAATACAAAGAGAAAATACTCTTGCAAGAATCTAGTGATAGTACGTCTACCTATGAAAGTATTGAATCCAATAAAGAAGAAGAGGAACCAATTCATGGAGGTATATAGTGCAATGTGAATTAATGATAATGCAAAGGACCAGATCAATTTGAAGAATATCTGAATACAAATATCCATATTGAAGACTAAAGTCTTCAATACCCAAATAATGTAATACAGGGGGTGTTAGAGTATATTACATCATTTGGGTCATGTAAATGTACCACCTTTGATACATAGTTTTAGTAGGAGATTACTTTAGGGGGAAGTTAGCTAGTTACTTCAAGCAATGTAATAAATGCACAAGTGTCAATGTGCAAGTTTTAATGTGCAAGGTGTCCCCTTGTACAACTAGGTAGAGTGTTGGTCAAGGAATCTATCTTCCTATATAAAGGACCTCATAGTGAGTACATCAGTTTATCAACTACATCAAGTTTAATATAGTAGATTAGTAGATAGTGGTAGGACTCCTTTATAGAGTACAATGTAGTTCTTTAGCTTATATCAATGAAGTGACCATCACCTCTGTACTGCATTGTATTTTTACCACTTTCTATTTATAGTATATTTTAGTGATATTGCAAAATTCCATTCTTTCATATTTTTTGCACCTTATTAGGACCTGTGATAGATTTCTCCCACTACATATATCATTAAATGCTAACATGGAGTCCCTTACAGTGTGAAGAAAACTATACCTGCACCTCCCCCTCGTTCGTATTTTGACCTATCAAAGAAGAAGTTCATGTCAACATTGGTTTCAGGTTCAAGATTGTTCATATTCGATAGTGTTGAACACTGAGTCATTAAGAAGCTCGATAATCAATGGTTTGTTTTAAGAGGAGATTCAATGATCTGTCCAATGATGACTTGGTATTTAATGGGTTTTTAACTAATGAATTTAAGGTTAAATTTATTTAAGAGCATAAACCATTTGGTAGTGCAACTATTTTGGTAAGTTTTACCCATCATAAACCGTAAGGGATTTTTATAAGTGATGACATGCATGGTATGGTTTAGCATGTAATGATGAAGTTTTTTAGTGGTGAAAACTCTCACTAGGCATAGCTTCTCCATGTACTTATAGCGTGTTTCATAGCTAACCAGGGTTATACTGATGTAATAGATAGTCTGCTCTTGATTAACCTATTTTTTTTGGGCTAGCATGGTGACCAAGGAAAATTGGGGGCTGAGATATATAGGTGGAAAGGGAATCCTAGCCATGGTGGGGATAAAATTGGTGGAGAATTGAGGTAGGTCTTAATAGTTGTGAAAGTATTTTGGTATTCTTGATTCTAGATAAATGTGACCCCCTTTTGTAATAGATGATTGAACAACTTACTTTTATCTGATAATTGGGAAATAAAGCGATGGATCACTTGGATCTTACGTTGTAAGTTGCATAACTATTTGAGATTTCTAGAGGGAGGCATGTCAATTATGAATTCAAATTTTTGGGGATCCACTTCAATGCCTCATTGAGAGACAATGAAACCTAGTAGGTTTTTGAAAAGTACACCAAAGACACATTTATTTGGGTTTAATAAAACTTTATGTTGAAGGAGATAGTTAAATATTTGATGTAGAATGTCTACATGGTCTTGGCACTTCTTGGATTTATCTAGTAAATCATCCGCATAGTCTTCCACAATCTTGTACATGTAATCATGGAATATGTAGGTCATGGTGCATTGGTATGTGGTGCCTGCATTCTTGAGACCAAAAAGCATGACCTTGTAATAGATGTCCCCCAAGGAGTAGTGAAGGATGTCTTATGTTGATCATCAAGATTAAATTCAAATCTAGTTAATATTCTATGAATCCATCCATGACAGGAAATATTTCATGACTTGCATTGGAATGGATAGGTATTTCAATGTTGGGCAAGGGAAAATTATCCTTGGGACATGCTTTTTTTAGATCGTGAGAGTAGATGTAAACATGGATGCCCCATTTAGGATTTTCAATAAGCACCATGTTAGAGATCCATTCAGAATAGTCAATGGGTTGAATAACTCCTATATCCAAGAGTTATTATAACCCATCTTTGACCATCAATGCGATGGTAGAGTGCATCTTCTAAAGTCTTTATTTGACTAGTTTTGCATTACTGCCTAGAGTGAGGTTGTAAATTACCAATGAGGGTTCAAGAATAGGCATATAAGTATATGAATAGGCAAATACTTCTTTATAATTTATGAGGAGTTTAGTGAATTTAATGTGCTCCTCAAGGGATAAAATCACACCAAGCTTGAGAATACGAGGATTATTAGGGTTATCACTTATATCTATATTAATGATATCTTCCACAAGCATGTGGGAACCATATTTGAGTTGGGCATGCATGGTGATGAGATGTAGGTCATCAAATGCATTCTCTAGGTGGATTTCCTCTTCATGGGTGACCTCAACTTGGTGTATGGAAGGAGGAAGAGAAGATGGAGGAAGATAAGCATTGGAATGGTGGATGACTTGTGCAAAGGGGAAGAAATTATGTAGGGAATATTTTGGAGGAAGGTGATCAAAATAAATGTAGTTAAATTTTATGATGAGGATTTTATCAAGTTTAGCTACATAGATAAAGGATGCAAATAGATCAAGAGAGATCATGGTGTTTGTGTGATGTATGTTTTTTGCGTGAAGTATGGTACTAGAAATTGCAGCAAGTGTTGTTGGATCTTGCAGGTATGCTAAGAGTTGACACAAAATTGAGGGAGGATATGTAGGCTGAGGTGGTGGTGGATGTGGGTGTTCATGTGGGAGGAGTAAGGGAAGAATGGGTAGTGGAATGGGAAACAAGCAAAGAAAGTCTATGCCATCATCTAGTTGTTTTGCAATGGAAATATGGAGGATGACATATCCTTAGAGCTATTTGAATTGACTGAGAGATTGTATAATTGTTTTTCAAGCTCATCCTTGGAGGTATCTAGGAATTCTAGGTGAACCTTAGATATTTGGAAGAAGAGTGAAGGGATGTTGATGGAGGATTGATGATATTGACTTCCATTAAGGGAATCATATTTTGTATCAATAGAGTCATGTTGTTCATCACTAATAGACACAATATCTAGATTTTGAAACTCATTTTCTAACTGTTCCTCAATTTCATGATGGTAGCCTAAGCTAGATTTATCCCTTATCAATTGGTATTGAGGAGCAATGAGGTTACACTAACCTTACTCATGATGACTTAGGCCAAACTGGTACCAATTATAATGCTAGATATAGCATAATGTGAATGTGTAGCACCCTAAAATTGGCACGGTTAAAACCTTAGTAAAAGATAAAAGATAAAAATTTGAATTTTAACCCCAAAACTGCTCCAAAACCACCTGTTACCCGTTTCCTCATTTTTCGTGCCATTTTTAGGATTTGTTTTGACCGTTGGATGATATCATCGCAGATTAGACGAGATCATCCCAGATCTGACGAAATCATCATGGACAGAACGTCCAGACGATTTTGTCCCAAAACCGAATTTTCATAATTAGCTTCTGTTTCAACAGCCTCTCCAACTTGGGCAGAAGCGCGTCTACGCAGTTGGAGATTTCCCTGTTGGAGATCTCCCAGATTGGGATGATCCCCAACCTCCTAGCCTCCCCCTAATCCTATATAAACTAGGATTTTTCTAGTTTATCCCCCTGACTCCCCCTGATTCTGATTCCCCTGAACCCCTTAGCTGACGGATTTAGATCCTTATTCACTAGAGCATCCTCGTACTACTGTCTGTATGCTACATTTTGCATTTTCTTGTAGGAACTCTACTATTTTTCAGTCGAAGATAGCTCGGATCATCGCAAACGATCTCGGACGATTACGGACGATTTTGTCGAGGAGCGCAGACGATCTCGTACGATTGGAGGCGATCCTGACTGTAGTCCAGATTGGGGGCAATCCGAGTCCAGAGTTTGCATCTTCTTAACTTTCTTGCATTTTTCCATTATAATTCTGCATTATCTTAGGTTATTATGTTTATGCATCTTGGAGTTCACCTCATCTAGTATAAATGCATGATAAAATCAAAATAGATTGTGAAGTTGATGCTTGTCCTCTTTAATTACTGTTTGGATCTATCATTCAGACAAATTTATAGTTATTTCTATCATTTCCCTTCACTTCTGTAGTTGCATCTTGGGTATTTTGTATCTATTTCTATGATTGCAGGTTTTTGATGAATTCGTCTGATGAATTCATCAGATATCAGATGATCTTGTCTGATCTCAGATGATTACGTATGAACTGAGGCGATCTGGACTGCTACAAAACTCAGAATCCTCATCAGACATCCGGAATCAGGTATGATCTGTCCTAATTTGCCTATTCTCTGTGTTTAGCAACCATTTCTATTTTTTGTATCCATTTAAATCATTATTGGCATATAGAATAGTTTAGATTCATTTTGGCCAAACCTAGGAGTTGAATGATTGAGTATAAAATGAACACATCAAACCCATTCCCAACCTAGGCATGGAAACTGCCACTCAAAATTTTCCTGGTGAACCCACCATCCATCAAAAATTCACCCTTATACTCCTCCCCCGAGAGGCGGGACCTTCAAAGGGCCTCTCAGTCCGAGGTATTGTCCCATCCTTCTCGCATCCCCCTTCTGGGCGTGGATCCTATAGCCTGAGGGTAAGGATGCAAAAAATTTGGAGCGATACATTTTGGTGAACCCGACGTGAAAACTAAAAACCTTTTGAAAACAATTCAAAAAAAAAAACAAAAACATAAATGCATTTAGAATCAAAGATTGCATGTCATATTTAGATGGTAGATTATAACAAAAGACGAGCCGTCACCATTAATGTTGAAAATCAATTAGCAGCTATAGAGATTAATTCTTTGCTTAGAGTAGCTCCAACATATAGAGTCCCACCTTTATGGGACGAGCTTAATAGGAGATTGAATCTCATTTCATCTAGAGCAACCGAACTTAGGCAAATCAAGAGGTTTGTCCTAGATAGAATCCTGGATCCCGATCAAGTGACTTTGTATCATGAGCTTCGGAGAGCTTGCCATAGGTGGTTAGCAGATAAAAGAGCCCTTGTGTCTTCTGAGTTGTATACCTTTGAGGAATACCTCGATAATGCAACTGTAGTACATAAATTTTTGTCTCGTATAGAGGACCAAGAGGTCGTTCTTACGGATAGACAAAGATGGAATAGAGTCCCCAGAGCTGTGTTATATCGAGAGTATTGCCATGAGATTTATTTTTACAAGACAGAATCTGAAACAGATAATATTACTATAGCACACTTTATCAAGTTCCTGAAAAACCATTTCCAATTTGAAGAAGAGCATTTTATGACTCTTGATGAACTTGATCCTATCAATGACATTCATAAACTCTTTTTAGAAAACTAAGCTATTATTTTATTATTGTTATTTCTTGTATTTAGTGTGCTATTTGTTGTCTTTATAAGCATAAAATAAAAATAAAAAAAAAAAAAACAAAATCATAACAAAAAAATCAAAACATTTTATTTTTAAGCATTATAGTAGGTATATAATTAAAATATATACCTCCCAAATCTGTTCCAAATATATCAATATATATTTGCTAAAATCTAAGATTTAGACATAATGACTAGACTCAGGAATGGAAAACAAATTGAGGTAGAAGAAGATTGGTTAAGGAAAACAGAAAATAACCCAGATGTCCTTCCTGAAGACCCAATTCAGGAAGAAGGAACTCTAGACCAACAAGAAGAAGACTATGTTGATGCAAATGAACAAAGAGAAAATGTTAGGGAGGAAGAATCCTCATCTCCTAAAATATCTCCAGAAGGAGTTGTTACTTTTGAGAACATGGAACATTTCTGGAAGTTCCTCCATGATAATATGGGCACCCTTAATAGAGCAGTTCATATGGACAAAGATCAAATTAGTGACACTCAAGCAACCCTAGAAGACATATATCACACATGCACTAATCCTTTGTCCTTCGTTGATCAAGAGAGTGATCAAGCTGGACCGTCCAATTTGGACATGGCTACTATAATCCAAAACACGCGACAACAACAGGTTACCCAACTACCTAGAGTGCCTGTTACTAAGCCAAGGGTTATTCCCACACAAAAGAAACCTTCATTCACTGCTCTATTTCGCCAAGCTATTGATCAATATACCTCAAATCAACAAAAGCCTAAAACAAAACCAAATGTTAATTTCCAACAATCTGGGATACAACATAATGCTACCACAAATCTTCTTCATAATACTCTTCCTACCAATCATTTGCATAACAACAATATAGCATCTAATCCTTATGTCCCGCCTTCCTACGCTCACAAATCCCATGCTCATGTACCACCGAACCAATATGGTGGGCAAACTGGTAATCTGGAAGCCATGGTGAAATAGTTAACCTCCCGTATGGACCAAATAGATCCCTATCGTCCCTCGTACAATTATCGAGAGATGTGTAGTCAACCTCTAGATCCTATAGTTGTAGCACAACCATATCCCAAACACTTTCCTATGCCTGTCCTACCTATATATAAAGGAACCGAAGATCCCATAGAGCATCTTCGTATGTTTAGGATAGCATGTCATGATATATCACATGATGACTTGTTATTACTAAAAATGTTCCCAAAAAGTTTAGGAGGGATGGCATTGGAGTGGTATTATCAATTGCCCACTCATTCTTTGAGAAATTTCGAAGAGACCGCTGAGTCTTTTGTGCATCAATTTAGTGCCTATATTGAAAGGCATGTAACCATTAAAGATTTGTACAACCTAAAACAAGACAAAGATGAGTGTTTTGCTGACTTCTTAGCTCGATGGAGGCAGTTGATAGGAAAATTACACTTTGTGTTACCTTATCGAGAAATGTTGGATATTTTTATCAATAATTTACAAGAACAACTATCCTATGAATTATCAACTGCTACCTTGACCACCTTCGATCAAGCTATAGACTTAGCCCGAAGAGTGGAAGACGCTCTCATTAGAAGAGGTCAGCTCAAAAAGAAAGATGATGAGAAAACATCCAGAAATCAATATAAAAATAAACAAGTTGTGGGTGATGGAGTCATTGATAGCAAAAACATTGCCAATGTTAATACTGCGAAAACAATAGAGAAGTTCATATTGAAACCTCCTGATAAACCACCTCGAGAATTTACTAGGTTAAATCAACCTTTATCAACCATTCTCCCACAACTATTAGCCCGAGGATTGATCCAATTACCAACTATCCGGGAACCTGATCCAACCATACCCGGATACAGAGCTGATTTACATTGTGATTTCCATAGAGGACCTGGACATGCTACCAACTCTTGTAAATGATTAAAACATAAAATACAAGATTTAATTGATAACAATGAGATGGAGGTACAAGCCTTTCAACCTAAACAAAATCCTACTAATAATGTTCAAAAGAACACCCCTCAAAGTCAGAATCAGAATGCCAATCAATCATTGGACATATTTCAACATCCTTTACCAAAGCATGGCAAAGAGGTGGCTAATCAAATTGAACATCATAATGTTCCCCCTCCTACCCGATATGTAGGAGCCATTAGTGGGCATTTACCTATTCACGATCTAGAAATATTTGACACAACTTTATCCATGGTTACGTCCAGACCCCTATATAATACTCGAACACCTGATCTTAGTGATGTAGAATCTGATACTGAAAGTGACATGGAAATCACCTCCAATCAATCGAATAGTTCTGAAAATGAATCAGATCCTATTCAACCCATCACAAATTCTATGGTTCCGGAAGAACCATTTCCTAGAAGAGTTACTACTCGACCCTCTTCTCATCAGTTCCTTTCTAATGAACAAGCCATAAATGCTAGACCGAGACCAATTCATCATCCTCAAAATAATATTGTAGGTACCATCGGAGTCGTTACTCGACAACAGGCTCAAAACTCTCAACGGGATCAAACTCAGAATGATGGATCAGCTCCATTTGTTTTGAAAAATCCCAATAAAGGGAATCATATGCCTAATGTTCAACCTAAGCCTCCGTATAATATTAATGAACAATTATCCAATACTACAACTAGAATTTCCCTTTTGGACCTTTTAAGATCTTCTCCTATCCATAGGGATGAATTAATGCTCACATTAAGCCAAATGATGGTACCACAAAATATTCAGCCTGAAGCCATGACCAATACTATCATAACTCGAGAAGTTGACTGTATTGACTTTCGAGATAGGGATATACCACAACATAGTTTACATAAGGATAACCCTTTATATATTACTGCCCTAATTGGGGACGTAGCCATTAAACGCGTCTTGATTGATAATGGTTCATCTTTAAACATATGCACTTTTGACTTCTACCAAAGATTTGGCTTTAGGAGTGACGAAATGAAAAGAACGGATATGATCATAAAAGCCTTCAATGACGAGACACAAGAAACGTGTGGAGTCATTACTATACCCTTGCAAGTTGGTCCTAGAACCCTAGATATGACCGTGTTTATTGTACATTGCCCTGCATCATACAATATACTTTTGGGTCACCCTTGGATCAACGCGATGCGAGCGGTTCCATCCACTTTACATCAGTGTGTTAAATTCGAATTTAAAAACCAGTTGGTTACCATTCATGGTGACCCTAGACCCTTTGATATGTGTGCTTTGGCAGAACCGGTTGGAGTTCAATTTTGCCCTGCTCTGTCATCCACACATCCTAATTCTCATCAACCATCTAAACGTGTGAAACACTCACCCATAACATCACCTACTTTTTCCCCATCAACTACACCTCTACATATAGCTCAACCATCTTCTGAACAAACCCCATTAGGACCTCGAAAAGATCCCAGAACTACAACCAATGTTCCTTGTTTTACCCCTATAACTTCCACACCGATAGACTCATCCATCGATATCCCTATAACATCTCCATCCACTACAGGCATCCTTTCCACATCAGAAGATCTAGGAAATGTTCCTTCTACCTCTTATGCTCTTACTGATGAACTCTTACCCGATTTATCTAAAATTCTTATATCAGAAGAGATCAACACTGCCATGCAAGCTTCCCTTGTTTTAAATAAACTCCCACCTTCTCCTCGTACCTTGGGCCTCCCACAACCTATGGGAAGTATCTACCAAGTCGGGAGTTGTGCTTTTATTTATAAGGGATATGATTGGGGAAGAATACCCAGAAACATCAAGACACATTGTGATGGATATGCTCGATGCTATTTTGCTAATGAATATATTAAAGCTAAACCCATAATGCTTAAATTGGGCTATAAAGGGAAAGGTTTGGGACCTTTCCAAAATGGTATGAAGGAACCTATTGAGGTAGAACCATGGCTTGCCCGATGCGGTGTGGGCCTATTTCCTAGTAAAGGTCAACCCTTCCCATTTGAGGAGGATGACCATCTTACATGTTATCAAGATTATCTCGATAAACAAGATTCTTTGCTTTCAAAAAATAATCCCTTTACTTGTCATATGCTATCTCTCGCCTACCCTGAGATGATTGCCGAATCCGACGATGAGTTGGAAGGGGATATCTTCCATGATGTCTCCGTTGATGACTTATTACATAACAAATTTTATTTTGATGGCTCTATACCTAGTATAGCCCAGCTTGAGGCCTCGACTCCTCAAGACGAATTATCCAAGCTAACCTTGGAAGAATTACAAGAATTGGGTGTTTCACCCGCCCCACCTAATTTTGAGAGAGATTTACATATGGAAGTTGAAAACGGTATAAAAATTAACATTGGAACCGAACATAACCCTCACATAATCAATATTGGATCAGAATTAAGTCAAGAAAAACAAGATAAATACATTTCATTTCTTAAAGACTATGAAGATGTCTTTGCTTGGACATATGAAGACATGCCGAGTCTGGACCCTTCTGTAGTCATGCATCATCTAGTAGTCCATCCAGATGCTAAACCTGTTAAACAAAAACTTAGAAAAATGCATCCTAAAGTGGCCTTACTAGTCAAAGCAGAACTAGAAAAACTGTTGAAGGTCATTTTTATACAAGCCATTGATTATGCTGAATGGATCTCAAATGTAGTTCCAGTAACTAAGAAAGAAGCCACTAAAGTTAGGGTTTGTATAGACTTCAGAGATATTAATGTTGCCTGCCCTAAAGATGATTTTCCTCTTCCTAACATGGATCAAATCATTGATTTTACTGCTGGAAGTGGAATGATATCCCTAATGGATGGATTTTCTGGTTATAATCAGATCAGGATAGCTCCTGAAGATCAGGCTAAAATAACCTTTATTACCCCTTGGGGAACCTTTTGTTGGAAAGTAATGCCATTTGGTTTAAAGAATGCAGGCGCAACCTATCAACGAGCCATGACTTATATCTTTCATGATATGATGCATGATATTCTACATGATTATGTAGATGATATTATAGCTCGTTCCATCAAAGAAGATGATCATTTAAATGACTTGAGAAAAGTATTTGATCGGTTAAGGGAGTATCTTATCCGATTGAATCCAACCAAATGTATATTCAGAGTTAAGTCCGATAAATTATTGGGGGTTATCATTTCTTTACGTGGCATTGAAATTGACCCTCTCAAGATCATGGCTATCACTGATATGCCCGCACCCACCAATATATCAGAATTACGAAGTTTACAAGGTAAGCTTCAAGCTATTCGCCGCTTTATTGATAAGTTGGCAGATAAAACCGGACCCTTTCTTAAACTTCTTAAGAAAGATGTCTCTTTTCATTGGGACGACAAATGTCAGGAAGCATTTGAACTCCTCAAGCAATATCTCCTCCAACCACCGGTGCTTTCCCCACCTAGATCTGATCATCCATTTATTTTGTACATTTTTGCTTCTGATTTTGCCTTAGGAGCTATGTTAGCTCAGCTTGACGATGAGAAGAAAGAACGTGCTAATTATTACATCAGTAGAACCTTAATCAGTTATGAAACTCGCTATACCATATTAGAGAAGTTATGTCTTGCAATCGTATTTTCTACATAGAAACTATGACATTATATGCTCAATCAAAAAACGTATGTTATTGCCAAATTCGACCCTTTGCGATATCTTATGAGTCGACCGTATTTATCTGGTCGCACAACCAAGTGGGTTCTTGCGCTAAGCGAGTTTGAACTCACGTTTATAGGATAAAAGTCTGTTAAAGGTCAAATCATAGCAGATCAATTAGTTGTTGCACCCTTAGAGTCTACCCATCCCCTCATCATTGAGCTTCTTGATGAATGCCTTAAATTAGAGGCAGACCATCCTAAACAATGGTCCCTATACTTTGACGGAGCCCGATGTATGAGTGGGGCTGGTGTAGGTATTATCTTAATATCTCCACAAAAACATCTTATACCTCTGTCCTTTAAATTAACGTTTGCTTGCACTAATAATACTGCTGAATATGAGGCTCTAATCCTTGGATTACGAGCAACTTTGGCATTGAAAATTAAAAATTTGTTAGTTTTTGGTGATTCCCAACTTGTCATAAATCAAATCAATGATGTTTATCAGACCGAGAGATGATAAATTACGCCCATATAAAACATATGTTTTGCAATTATTATCCTTATTTGATCAAGTTACTTTGGAAGCTATTCCTCGAACTAGCAATCGTGCGGCTGACGCTATGGCTGCAATTGCATCTCTTTTGCCCTTGGAGTTAGATGATGAATATGCTACCATCATTATTCATCGACTCTAGGAACCCGCTTCAAGCAAATCATGCTTAGAACCTTTGGATGTGTTTCTAATCAATGAAACTACTCCCGAACCATGGTACACTGATATATTTAATTTTTTGCAAAATGGAACCTTCCCTGATGGTTATACTAGCAACCAACATCGATTATTACGTAGACGAGCAAGTCGCTTCGTAATTATTGGTAATACCTTGTATAGGAGATCTTTTGAAGGCATATTATTAAGATGTTTGAATCTAGAAGAATCTAGATCAGCTTTGAGTGAAGCCCACGATGGATCTTGTGGAGGACACTTTAGTGGTAACGCCATTGCTAAGAAGCTCCTTCGGATAGGATATTTTTGGCCTACCATGGAGAATGATGCACATGATTATGTGCACCATTGCGACAAGTGCCAGAAACATGCTGACCTTGTCCATGCGCCTGCACAAGAGCTGCAGGCTATTTCATCTCCTTGGCCCTTTTCAAAATGGGGCTTAGATATCATTGGGAAAATCAACCCTGTGTCATCTGATGGACACAAATTTATCATAACCGCTACGGAGTATTTCACAAAATGGGTTGAAGCTATGCCTTTAGCTTCTTGTACTGGAACACAAGTTTCCAAATTTATCTTTAATCAAATTATTTGTAGGTTTGGAATTCTTGCCAATCTCATCTCAGATAATGGAACTTGTTTCAAAAATAAAGATGTCAAAAAATTATGTCAAAGATATAAAATTCAACATCGTTGGTCCACTCCCTATTATCCTCAGGGTAATGGCCAAGCAGAAGCATCTAATAAAACATTAATCAAAATTCTCAAAATATTGGTCAATAAATCTGGTCGAGATTGGCACATCCAATTATATCTCGCTTTGTGGGCCTATCGAACTAGTGTTCGCACCCCCACTTGGAACTTCACCTTTCATTTTGGTTTATGGCGCTTGAAGCTATTTTTCCCTTTGAATTAGAAGTTCCTTCTTTGGCTCTACTACTTCAAGATACTGAAGTAGGGGATGAATATCGTGCTGGCAGATTTAGTCAGCTGGAACTTTTAGATGAAAAGTGCATCAATGCTTTGGAGCATCTTCGTGCCTACCAAAACAAGCTTAAGAGAGCATATCTCAAGAAAGTTCATCCTCGATCCTTTGAGATCGATGACCTTGTCTTAAAAGAAAATCAAAAAAATACTAATGCTACTAAAGACCTTAAAGGTAAATTCGAGCCCAACTGGCTTGGACCATATATTATTACTGCTAAATTTGGATCGGGAGCATACAAATTATCTACCTTAGATGGTAAAGAACTTAAAGAACCTATGAACATTATGCATCTCAAATGCTACTATGCATAAAACATTGGGTCATTTCATCATTTGTATATATTGTATTTTGCATATTGTTTCATTTTTAGCCATTTCTATCAAAATCATTAAAGAATCAAATAGTATTTCTTCTTGCAATTCATCAATTAAAATCAAATACAAAAACATCAAAATCATCAAAATCTTCAAAAACATATTTTATTCATACTTGTCAATTCTTGGAGTTTGCAGTTATATTTTCAATTATTTTGGATAAATGAGCATTTATTTGGAATCCCACACTTTCACACTCACATGAATAAATATCTTGATTTTATTTAGTATGATTATTAATCTCTCTTATATCAAAGTCCACATTGGCATTAAATAAAGTTTTGAGCATAGAGAACTGATCTTGTTATTTACTTGAACCAAGTATATCTTTTCACATTAAAATGATTTCATTGCAAATTCAATATGATGCTACATAGTAGACGTGGTTTCTTGAGCGAAAAGTTTCCCCTGCTATCCTATCATGCACATGGTCTAGAATCTTTGAGAATTGACAAAAGGACAAGCTCACCCCTACCCGAAATAAAAATCCCTTGCTCTACAACTAATCCGAGCAAGTATCCCTAGCATAGGAAGAAAAAGAAAAGTTCAAGAAAAAGAGAAAAAGAAAAATGTTATTTTGTATCATCACAACAATGTTTCAGCATTATCTCAAATATCAAGCAAAAATACAAAAAAAATAAAAAGAGCAAAAGAGAAAAGCAAAAGCAAAATGCAATAAAATCCTTTCCCTACCCCTTGAAAAGAAAAGAAGGGTGAATGAGCTTGAATCCCTGGAATTCTCAATTATTCGAAAACCGTGAGGTAAGCCCCATAACAGGTGGTTTGTGCCCAACCCGCTTGGCCTTGGGTAATTCCTAGCGTGGTGATATGTCTGTCACATTAGCGACCTTCTTTTGTACGAGACCTATGTCGGCTTATGGATTAGCTAGCTCTTGATAACCTAACTTGCACGATAGTCCGGTACGGTTATATGCATATAAATCATGGTTAACGAACATTCATTTGGTTAAGGCAAATTGCTTGTATCAAATTATCTTGCTCAAAATTGGTGAATGAACAATACAATTGCACACACATTTGTATTTGAGAGATTTTGTATCATTATGATAAATCAAGATCGGTAATGAACTCACATTTGCACATGAGGATCCCTTATAAACCTACATTTGTTTTTGAGATAATTTAAAATATTTCTGTAATTCTTTTCAGAACAATTTTATCCTCTTATTTCAGAATTTTGTTTTGTATAAAAACAATTATATACATTGTGTCACAAAATTGCAAAACGATTTCAAACAACATGTTCATCATATTATTATTTTCTGTTTATCAAAAATCAAAAATCAAAAAATCAATCATGCAATAAAACTAAAATATCTATTTTATCTTTGGATTTCGCGATGATGGTATAAGTCTATACCTATAAATTCTATGCCTCGCGCAAACCATTGTTCTAATTTTATTTTCCCATCCATTTTAAAAACACATATGGCTTACATCATTATGTTACACAATTGTGCTTCAAAACGAACGAACACTTATTCTATTTCATGTCATTATGTCAAACATTCCATCTTGCAACCATGGTATAATTTCTAAGGAATTATTCAAAAATTTATCACACTTAGGAATTTATGCCTAGCAAAAATCACTTTTAAACATATTTCATGCATAATTTTGTGAAAAATCTGAAAACAAATCATCACCATCATCATTTTCATCATCACAACACCAAGTCTTAAGACAGTCTCTTAAGCACTCTTTTACTTTTAGCAATATTTCTATACTAGGATTAGCTTGACGACCTAGCGAGCGGCGACTCCATGAAACGGTCTATAACAACGACAATGTCCTTTGAAATTATTGTTAGAAGTCCCTTTTATTTTTCATCAAATCACACCAAAACAACCAATTTATGCACATCGATTATTTCATTTACAAATTTTATGGCATGACATAACATTATAATTTACTTCCAATGACATAATTACATGAATCAACAAATTCAAGCATCATAATACAACATATACACAAGTCATATCATCAAAAAGATAATATATATATATATATATATATATCAATGAATTATATACATCATCTGGATTGGTATGCCACAATCCATACTCTGGCATACTCAATCCCCTCAAAAGTAATAATAATATAATCTGCACTCTGTAGTAGCTAGCCTCGAGAAGCCCTCGAGCTCTCAGCCTCATCTCCTCCCCCACCCTGACGTGGAGGAGGTGGTCCCATAGAGGTCCGAGCCGTATCTCGGGTCCTCATCATCGATCGTGAGGATGTCCTCGATGATCCCATCATGATCGGCTCTACAATGTTGGTTGGCAATTGTATCCTCTGTCCCTCTGGGACCAGCTGGATAGTATAACCCCTGGTAGAATGTGGTCTAGCATCATAGACCGCACTAGCTCATCCCATGCTCGCTCCTCCACTCCATGCCTTGAGCCATGTAGTCTCATCCTGTAGTGTCTATACTTGAGCCCGAGCAGTAGCCTCATCCTCGGTGATCGCACCTGAGCTCGGAGGTGGGCAACCTCAGCCCGAAGAGCCATCGTCTCCTTGCTCTCCCCTACCTCAACACCCTTGCCCTTATCGGGTGATGGTGGTCTCTCCCTCTACTATGAAGGGAATCTCTCCTCCCTCCGCCCTATCTCCTATGGCCTCTGTGGAGCCTGACCCATCCATTGGTATCTCTCCTATGGGGACCATCATTGCTCTCTCTCCTCGTGACCCCACGCTGCCTCAATGGCAGCCTAGCATCGCCTCCCCATCTGGCACACCACAACGTGCACTAGACCCTATGCCCTCATCATCCGAGGAGGGCGGATGCCTGCGTACCAGGCATCATAGCCATCTGCAACCCTAGCGTCATCACCATCCACTGGCTGGATGGGGGCATCATCCACGTCCTGACTCCAGAATCATTGCATGTCTGGAGCCCCGCTCAACGTAGTACTATCTCGAATAGTCTAGGAGTACTCGTAATCCCTGAGAGAAGGGATCCCCTATTGTAGACCGAACTACCATAGTACCCGGTCATAGCGGTGGAGCTCTACCTCTCCCCGCTCCATCCTCAGCCAGCAGACTCGCCTGATGCGAGCCAGCTCCTGCCCATCCTCTGCCCACTCGGGGTGCTCTCGCCATGGCCTCCAGGTGATCTGGTCTAGGATGAGGTCGTCCAGCAACCTCCGAGACATCGACAGATCTATCCATCATTGTGACCCTCTCTGTAGCCACCAATAGTAAACCCGAGGTCTCTCTCGGTCAACCCCTGTCAGTGGGAGCCCTACCGGCCTCCGCACCACAATGTGCTCCCAACACCAAACCTGTAGCAACGATGTCAAGACCAGACATCGACCTCCCTTGTATACGACCCCATGCAGGATCCTATACAAGCGGTAGAGTACAAAGCTACCCCATGCAAACCTATACCCGTGGTCTCTCATGTCACAAACTATATCTGAGAGGAGCCATGGTAGCCTGCACCCACTCTGGTGGCACAATAGTAAGCCACCTACCACCCCTGCCAAAACTCGAGTCAGCCTAGATGCCCCAGGCATCTACCGTAGAGACTCGATGTTCACCCCGCCCTTCTCCAGGGTGAAGCTCGGGTCTCCAGTCAGCCTCATCATCGCCTGGCCCTGATTGGCCGTAGGCATCATGAGCCATCCCTGTATGGGGATCCTCATGATCCTCCATACGTCCTCTAGTGTGGGAGCCATCTCCCCTGTCGGTAGCCAAAAACAGGACGACCCCGGATACCATCTCTCTGCTAGGGTTGTCAGTAGCCCCATGTCAGTCGGTACTTGTGGCATCTCTGCCACATGCTGTAGCCCGACCTGTCCTAGTCGGTCACGCTCTGCCTGGTCAAGCGTGGCTATGTCATCTCTTAGTCCATCGTATTTCCATTCTCGGCTCTTTAGTAATCCCCTCTGCAAAACAAATAATAACAACAAAATTTATTAATAACCAATCATTAAAATCAAATTAAACACATTTTAAAATCAAGTTAAAGATGCTATCATCCACCATCGGATGATATCATCCCAAATTGGGCAAAATCATCCTTTGTTAGGACTAAATCATCTCCGATTTTGCAACTTGGGGATCGTCCCTTGTTGAACGAGATCGCCCCTAGTTCACCGATTTCGCCCTCAGACGAAATCGATGATTTAGAGACGATTTCGACAAAATAGGGACGATTTCGTCCGGACGTCGTCGACGGCCTAAAAACGGCCGCGATGCCCCAAATAATCAAAATTTAAATCCACAAATTGCACAAAGCAAAATCAAACCTAATCTACTAGGATTAGATCCTTACCCGTAGCCCGCGTCGGACCTCTATCGCTCTGTGCGCTGTCTCCACCATTGTTTCTCTCTACAGAGCTCTGGAACAAGTAAAAATGAATTAGGGTTTTACCCTATTTTCTTAATTTTATTTAAAAAATCAACATTTTAATTTTTGCCTTTCCACGTTTTTACCTCAAACGTTCGATTTGGGTAAAAACACGGAGGGGGCACCATAGTCAGCAGTTGTACGATTCGACCAAGAATCGTCGTCTAAAAAATTGAGTACATTTTTGCTTTCTCGTAAAACGGGAAAAACTCGTCTTTAACGCATTTTCTTCAAAAAATTCGCTAAAGAGGGGGCAAAATGTAGCACCCTAAAATTGGCACGGTTAAAACCTTAGTAAAAGATAAAAGATAAAAATTTGAATTTTAACCCCAAAACCGCTCCAAAATCATCTGTTACCCGTTTCCTCATTTTTTATGCCATTTTTAGGATTTGTTTTGACCGTTGGACGATATCGTCGCAGATTAGACGAGATCATCCCAGATCTGACGAAATCATCATGGACAGAACGTCCAGACGATTTTGTCCCAAAACTAAATTTTCATAATTAGCTTCTGTTTCAATAGCCTCTCCAACTTGGGCAGAAGCACGTCTGCGTAGTTGGAGATTTCCCTGTTGGAGATCTCCCGATTGGGATGATCCCCAACCTCCTAGCCTCCCCCTAATCCTATATAAACTAGGATTTTTCTAGTTTATCCCCTTGACTCTCCCTGATTCTGATTCCCCTAAACCCCTTAGCTGACTGATTTAGATCCTTATTCACTAGAGCATCCTCGTACTACTGTCTGTATGTTGCATTTCGCATTTTCTTGCAGGAACTCTACTATTTTTCAGTCGAAGATAGCTCGGATCATCGCAAACGATCTCGGACGATTACGGATGATTTTGTCGAGGAGCATAGATGATCTCGTACGATTGGAGGCGATCCTGACTGTAGTCTAGATTGGGGGCAATCCGAGTCCAGAGTTTGCATCTTCTTAACTTTCCTGCATTTTTCCATTATAATTCTGCATTATCTTAGGTTATTATGTTTATGCATCTTGGAGTTCACCTCATCTAGTATAAATGCATGATAAAATCAAAATAGATTGTGAAGTTGATGCTTGTCCTCTCTAATTACTGTTTGGATCTGTCATTCAGACAAATTTATAGTTATTTCTATCATTTCCCTTCGCTTCTGTAGTTGCATCTTGGGTATTTTGTATCTATTTCTGTGATTGCAGGTTTTTGATGAATTCGTCAGATATCAGATGATCCTGTCTGATCTCAGACGATTACGTATGAACTGAGGCGATCTGGACTGCTACAAAACTCAGAATCCTCATCAGACATCCGAAATCAGGTATGATCTGTCCTAATTTGCCTATTCTCTGTGTTTAGCAACCATTTCTATTTTTTGTATCCATTTAAATCATTATTGGCATATAGAATAGTTTAGATTCATTTTGGCCAAACCTAGGAGCTGAATGATTGAGTATAAAATGAACACATCAAACCCATTCCCAACCTAGGCGTGGAAACTGCCACTCAAAAGTTTCTTGGTGAACCCACCATCCGTCGAAAATTCACCCTTATACTCCTCCCCCGAGAGGCGGGACCTTCAAAGGGCCTCTCAGTCCGAGGTATTGTCCCATCCTTCTCGCATCCCCCTTCTGGGCGCGGATCCTATAGCCTGAGGGTAAGGATGCAAAAAATTTGGAGCGATACAAAATGATGAGTTGGATATATAGTCTAGGTTGGCATAGAATGCGAGCTCAGGTTTTGGAGGCTCATATATTCTAAGGAGTTGTCAATTCCTCTATATTTGAATTTTTTCTAGTTTGTGGGAACCCCCATTGTGATAACAACATCGATGGTCAGTGGTATGTTTCATGGTCGATCAAAATCATGTGTTATCTAAATATTAGGTGGTGAGATATGAGTGTTATGCACAACGTATTTCCTTGGTCCTATACTTGTCATGAGGACCAATACATATGGTATTTCAAGATGGGTTTATGATAACAAGAACCCAATATTATTTAATAGTGAATATGAGGATGTGAATGCTTGGGATTCAGGTGAAATATGAGTGGGTGGAGAAGAGATGAGTGGGGGTAGATTACTTGGATTGAGAGAGGGATGGGAAGTGGAGGTATTAGAGTATGATGGGCAGGGAGGTGTACAAGCTACATAAGAAGGTGGGAAATTTTTTATCACCTATTGGGTGTTGGGCCATATAGGAGGGGAGGGATGTGTAACTAGTGGTGTTATTGGAGTGATAGGTGTAGTTGCTAATTGAGTGGTTGCTAGGGGGGTGATAGGAGCGATGGCCAGGTGAGTTGAGGGAAGGGTGGGGGCTTGCAATAGTGTGATCAGATTGTATTATTTGAATGGTTCATCATTGGCTTGGATGCAATGCACTTGTCCATCATGTAGATATTTTAAGCAATGATGAAGGATTGAAGGAACACATTGCATATCATGGATCCAAGGTCTTATTAAAAGGAAATTATACTAGTGGTATTGTTTTGACTCTTACTTTGATAGATAGGACTATCATACCCAAGGTGGAACATAAAGTTCCATTAAAGACTTACAAGTCCATGGTAGGGGTGGCACAATGATTAGGAGGAATGTTGAGATGCTTGAGGGTTGGTGTGGTGATGATGTTTATGGAGGAACTGGTGTCAATCAAGATACACTTATAAGTAGCACCATTGATACATACCATTATGTGCATAGGGGGATCATACCCTGCTCCCATAAATTCTATTATTTCATGGTCATAGAAGACTATGAAAGGTTACATGCATGTACGCATGTTGTCTATATATTTAGCAAAGGCATTGTTTTCATATGTTCATAGGTCTATGGACCTCAAGATGTCATTGAGAGCCTCACAATGAGATTAATATTGTTGTAAGAGGTCATATATGGATAACCTTGCAAGCACAATTTATAACTAATATGTGATACTAATCCTAATGGTTATGACTGGTCATGGAGGTAGAGGGGGGGTTTATGTCAATGGGGTTGTGGAGGAGGAAGGTGTTTGAATGGGTAATTATTATTGGGTAGGGTGGGTTGGGTATCTTTGTTTCCTTATGACTATGTTAATAATTCCCATAAAACCATGATGTTTAGGTTCATAGTAAACTTGATTGACCTATTAATGTGTCAGTTGGGAGGTCGAGACTACAACCTATGTGTGGTATGTCATGTTGAGGTAGGGGATTCTAAAATATGTCTAGATTTTGATTAGGAGGGGGTAAGGTATTATCAACCCAAATGGTTCCATAGTCAATTAGATCTTGGACAACATGTCAATATTATTGATAACCATTAATATCATGCCCCTTGCAATGATGATAGTTATAGAAGGTCTTTTCCTTGAAGCCTTTTGGTTTTGGGTGGTTTTGGTCCAGTGGTCTAATTTTGGACAAAGTGATATGACCTGTATCATAAATATTTTGGAAGATATTTATCAAAGGCTCGACGAGATGATTCCAAAAATAGGATGGACAATTGGGAGGACACAAGTAGGTATGCTACTCATTAGATAAATGTGGGGAAATTTCCTTCCTAGGGTGTTGGTAATCCTAGGGTTGCAACTGGGTGGTGGAGGGGAATGAGATGACTACCACACTAAGAACTAGGTTGGTTGCTTGAGGTGGCCTAGGTAGGGTGGGGTTAGGATTTCCCTTATTGAATCAATTTGGTGCATAGTCCAGATTCTTATGGGGTTTGATATTCCTCTTTTGAATTTTGACTTCCTCTATTAATTTGGCATGTGTAGTTGCCTCCTCGAAGGAGCCATGCTATTGCATTTGCAAATTACCTAAGATGGCTTTAATGCAACTCCTTGCAAATACCTTGACCAACTCGAGTTGGGGGATAGGAAAGGGTAGCTCATTAATAATTATCTACCATCTTGCAATATAATCATGGATAGGCTCATCATAAAATTATCGTAGACTGTATAAGTCTCGCAATGATGTTTTATTCCTTATGTTGATCAAAAAGTGCTCCAAGAAGGCATTGGCTAGTTGTTCAAATGTGTATAGACTATGCCTAGGCAAGTTATTATACCAACTTATGGCTAGTACCCCAAGATTAGGGTAACAATACTACTGATTCGGTAGTAGGTAAATCAATAGTTTCTTAGAAGTTCTCGAGGGTCCTATTTAATTTTAAATGTATCAAAATTAGGGTATTTAAATTATAGCATGTGAATAGAGGTCTGAATGGGTTCTGAGCACAACTAACTATAAGTGGGTTTATTATACCCATAGCTCATTGAGCACATTTGCAATGCTTTGATATGTTCTTGCATGATCTAAATTTCATGAGGTATGTTTAGAATTGATGAATTTTGGACCATAGGCACATCCATTAGAGAGTGGTTAGGGTAGTATGGGGTGGGGATGTGGCATTTGTGAGGTGGTGGAGGTGGAGTAGGGTGTTGGTTATGGATGTAAGGGGATGCAACATATGTTTGGTATAAATTAGGTGAAGGGTATTAGGGTGGAGTATTTGGATTATAAGGAGCTTGGGTATGATTTAGTCATGCATACAAGTTTTGGTACTATGTGTGGTTGACTACAAGGTTGGATTCTTGATAAGATGTTTGGTCATGTACCTCATGATATGGTACCTGGATATGACCTTGTTGTTGTAACTGGTTGTACCATTCATGATTGGACATGTGTGTGGGTACTTGAGTGTGTGTGTGTTGTTGGGATACCTCAGTGTACCACTCTTGGTCTAGCACTTGATGATTGTGTATTTTATTAAGTGGTGCTTGGATAGGCACTTGTTAAAGGGGTATTTGGGTGTACCATTATTGAGGTAGTCCTTGGATAGCAACTTGTTCTAGAGGTACTTTTGTGTACATCTGTTGTTGTGGTAGTCCCTAGATATGCACTTGATTATTTTTTTATTTTGGGGATGATACTTGTGTGTGAAATTATTGAGAAGGCACCTGACTATGCATTTGTTGTTGAGAAGGAAGAACTTGATTATTGTGTAACTGTTGTTGTTGAGAAGGAAGCACTTTGTAATATGCCAAAATTCAACTACAAGAAAACACACAAAAAGAAAAAAACTTTTTTTTTACGAAGGTGAGGGATTCATAAACCTCCTAACCAAATTTTGATTGGTCTATTGTTTAAATCCCCTAAGTTTCCTGAACAACTACATCTCACTATATACCCCAACTCAAATCCATATGTGTAGGCATATAATGTGCTACCACAAATAAGTTTATCCTTATCATAACTCTTGATGATCTAAACTTACCACTTTCAACCAATTTAAGGTATATTCCCATCACCATACCATACACAGGCCAGTCTATGTGGGTATGCTATGTGTATTGCAAATTAATTTATCCATCTCGTCTTCACAATGAGCTATCTTAACTCAGATGTAGTCTTTCCTAAACTTGGTTATAATTCTCCCTAAGGGTTATTAATACCTTAGGTTCACTATGTTCACCCTAAGGAGTCTCTATATCTTAGGTCGCCCTCTAAGTTCACCCTAGAACTCATTTATTTAAGTTTCTATTGTTTAACAAGAAAAAATAAGAATAGTTCAGATGCTAAATCTAAAAAAAGGAGCATAACTCATAAAGCAATGCAAAGAACACTAGAAAAAGGGCAACATCTTACAGAAGATAAACATTACTTGAAAGAGATGCAAATACAAAACATAGATAATTTAAAACAATAATTTAAATGTACATTTTCCAAAAATTAACAATTATTACATATAAGCAAGTATGGTAAATCCTCCATACTCTTAAAGAATAATATATTACATCAATTTCATCAAGGAAATCTCCCCACAATTCATCTCTATATAAACATAAGTAAATCATTGAAAGTAGAATCAACTAACACATTGGTTCCAACTACCTCCATGGTCCACCTTAGCTTCCATCGATCATTTAAGGATATTAGAGGATCAGGGCACTCACGGTTCCATGATAAACATGCTTCTAAATGCATTTACTTATTTCATTGCCAAATTGCAACTATACAAATTAAGAAAAGTATCTAACCATCTACTGCATAGTTGATATCATAAAAATTACCATTTTTATTTTCACCTCTCATTAAACATAGAAAGCATTCCACACATGCAACTAGACCATATGTTTTACTTAAACAATTTATTCAACCCTTATTCGACAATTAAAGTACCATAACTTCAATCATCAAATAATCTAGGTTATTTCAATCAAGAAATATCCATTTTTCCTTTGTTCTATAAATTAAAGTCCCATACCCTTAATTTACAAATAAACTATCTTTGTTTATTTAATAAATCAAATTCAACTACTTTAATCTATAAATAAACCTTTCCCTTCATTTTATAAATTAAAGACCCATACCCTTAATTTACAAAACAAACTATCACCATTTATTTAATAAATCAAAGTCAACTACTTTAATCTATAAATAAACCTTTCCCTTCATTTTATAAATTAAAGACCCATACCCTTAATTTACAAAATAAACTATCAACATTTATATAATAAATCAAATCCAATTACTTTAATATATAAATAAACCAATTCATCTCATTCTTTCATTAATCTAAAGTTCACAATTTTAATTAATAAAACAATTATAATCTCATTTTTTCATTAATCTAAAGTTCACAACTTTAATTAATGAACAATCTTAATCTCATCCTTTCATTAATCTAAAGTTCACAACTTTAATTAATAACAATTATAATCTCATCCTTTCATTAATCTAAAGTTCACAACTTTACTTAATAACAATTATAATATCATCCTTTCATTAATCCAAAGTTCACAACTTTAATTAATAACAATTATAATCTCATCCTTTCATTAATCTAAAGTTCACAACTTTAATTAAAGAAATAATTATAATATCATTCTTTCATTAATCTAAAGTTCACAACTTTAATTAAATAAATAATTATAATCCTTAAAAGGTTCAAACGTCCTTAGAGAGCTTACTAAAACCATAATTTATTTCCATAGTTAACACCCTGAGCTCTACCATCGCAAACTTATAGGTTTGCTTCACAAAAGGATATAAAGATTTATTTACTAATTAAAAGAAAGCACTACTAGGCTTAGACAGAGTTTTTTGAAACTAGAATAGCAAATCATATGACAGAATATGAACACAAGAACCTCCTAAGGATTACCCATTGCGGCTCTTGTCACCATGGTAATATACTAGCACTACTACGGGTGTGACCAACATGGAAAGAAGCAAGAAGGTCTATCTCTATCTTGGGAATAAGGTGCAACACATCTCATTGCCCTCCCATACAAAGAAAGAAGATGACACAGTGAAAACCAGCACCAACGTCTAACTCACCACACTACCACTTAAACTGGTAATAGATAGAAAAGTAATGTGGGTACTTGCATAAATATTAGCATCTAATGTAGAGCAAGCAACCCCATGGCTAGCCTCCACCACAGAGACACCGCAACGACAAGGTTTAGATGTAAATACAAGAAGTCCTAACTCTAGAACAACTCCATCAGCTAGAAAGAGAAAAAGGTAACCATCCTAAAGGTTTTAGGATCATGGGTGAAGGACGATAGCCTCACAAACCAACAAGGATCATACTAATGTAGGGAAACTAGTGAAGCTTACGATCAAAAACCCAATGGATAAGGAAGACAACCTCAAGAAAAAAAATTTAAAATTAAATTAGTATAACAAGTGTAACCAACCTGGTTATTCTAGAGATGCTCTCTAATTGCTTCCAAAAACTGTCTCACATTGCAAAATCGGATTTCTTCTCTTGTTCACCCTCCACTTGGTTCTTTCATTTCCTCCCTCTTTGTTCTTTTTTCCTCTTCCTCAACCTCCTTCTCCTTCATCTCTTTATTTTTCCTTTTTTTCGTCTCCAAGTCCCTCAAGTCCCTTTCACCTCCCAAAAGTTGATGACTTCATAACTTCTCCTCTGCCAGATTTTAGTTCATCCCCACCCATCCAACAACAATA
The DNA here is from genome assembly GCA_028583015.1 of Wollemia nobilis. NCBI lineage: Eukaryota > Viridiplantae > Streptophyta > Pinopsida > Araucariales > Araucariaceae > Wollemia > Wollemia nobilis. The sequence continues at coordinate 697,025 of JAQPPZ010017240.1, read as the reverse complement.
AGATATTTCTTATTTTTTAATCATATATTTTAGATCTGCCATAAATGGGGCTTCTCTTCTTCCAAGGCCATTAGAAGTCTCCATACATCTCGAACATGCAGATCACCGCATTTAGAAGAGATTTATAACAATTAATTGACATATTATTAACAACAATAGGTGCCTCATTACATTTCAAAGCAAGGTCGATTTTCATTTAAAAATAAAGCACGTGTTGTTCTAAATAAAATATCTATCACTAAAAGTATATTATTATAAATAATATATTCATTATATTATTGAAAATAATGCAATTATCATTTATAAATGAAGCTCTATTATCATATGAAAATAATACAATTATTATTTATAAATGAAGTTCTTTTATCATTTAAAATAATTAAACCATTATTTATAAATGAAGTTCTTTTATCATTTAAAATAATTAAACCATTATTTATAAATGAAGTTCTTTTATCATTTAAAATAATTAAACCATTATTTATAAAATGAAGTTCTTTTATCATTTAAAATAATTAAACTATTATTTATAAATGAAGTCCTTTTATCATTTAAAATAATTAAACTATTATTTATAAATGAAGTTATTTTATCATTTAAAATAATTAAACTATTATTTATAAATGAAGTTATTTTGAGCCTCACCATGGCAAAGAGGGCTCGAGCCTCACCATGGTAGAGGACCTGATAGGGTCCGAGCCTCACCATGACAGAGAGAGACTGAGCTTCACCGTGGTAGAGAGGGCCCGTGAGGATTTCCTCCATGAAGGCTTCCTATATGACGACTTCAATTCCTCTATGGATTTGACACTCTAAAAACCTTTGAGTGGGAGGCCTCCTTTCTCCCATTATGGATCTAGTTGTTATTCATGCTTATTTTATCTGTTGTGGTTCATGACCAGGGTGTTTTTCTTGCAAGGGATATTTTCGGTATGTTCTGCTCTCTTATGGATTTAGCATTATCACTCTTATCTGGGTTAGAGGGCCTAATGTTGAACCAAACCTGTAGGGGTGATCCTGGGATGTTATAATACAATGGAAAATTTTGGCTATTGACCCTTTTTCTGGGTCTCGCTCTGGTTTGTGGGTGTGTTGGGTGGCTATATTTCTTGGGTTATTTGCTAGTTTCGGGGACTTGGTTGGATTGTGCAGCATTTCTTCGAAGTTTGGTAGTTTCATGTTTTTCTTGGCTTTCCAGGGAGAGGAAATGGCCATATACCGACCCAAATACATTGGGGTGAGCTTGGTATGGTATTTGGCTACAAAAAGATGATGGTGTTCCCTTGGTTGGCTTCAGCTCTAATGGCTTGGTTGCTCTGGTTTGATGGTGCTTGGATGGATCTATTGCTAGGGTTCTCTACCAGTAGTGGATTCATGGTTGGTTTGTACCCCTTGCTTCTGGGTTTGATAATTTCTTGTTGTATCTGGCTATTTTGGGGAGATAGGATCAAATACCAACCCAAACTAGTTGAAGTGAAAGTGGGTTGTTATGTTGCCGTGGTTTTTAGCTTTTGACCCCATGTCTCTGGTGGGTTTTCTAGGTTCGGTGGTCTACAGAGATCTCTTTCTTCAGTTCTAGCATTGGTGGTGTGTTTGATACCAGGGTTATAAGGCTTATTTTTTTGGGATCCTACCATTCTTCCTCTCAAGTGCGATGCAAAATTTTGCTATATCCTTTTCCTTGTACTTGAGAGGTTGTTCTTGAAACTTTTTTGGTTGGCTCCAGTGGGATTTGTGGGTTTCATGAAATTTCTTACGCAAATCTCCTGGATGGTATTTATGTTGTGGATTTTGTTGGCCAGTATTTCTAGTGTTGTTTTCTTAAACCGGCTATTCTCATGAGGGGTTTTCCTATTATGTGCTTTTTTGGATAGATTTGTTGATTGTGATGACAAGATTTCTCTGTTATCCTTTCATGTTAGGTGGTAAATACTTCGGTTTAGGTAGTTTTTATTTGTAAATTTATTTTTAACCGGTAGCATTTTCATTATTCTACTATTTTTCTCTGTTGCTTTAGATTTAGAGCACACGGTGGTTTGACCATGGGATAATTTCTTGTATTTTCTTGATAAAAATTTGCAGCTTATTTGCTAGGAGGTTATTTCATTGGATTTTCGGGTTTGATTCATGGAATCCAACTCAATATTTCTTGATGTCTTATTGCTAGATCTAATATTTGGGGGTGCCTTTCAAAACCCTACTTGTAATAGGTTTGGGGACCCTTTTAAAACCCCTTCTACTATCAATCAAAAAATGTTTTTCATCATTTAAACTAATTAAACTATTATTTATTTTATTCACATAAATATACAACATAAGATCAAAGGTTTTCGGGTCTAAGGTGTAGACCAATTGGTTCAACCAAACTAACCAAACCCCATAAGGGGGATGGAGGTCCAAGGTTTAAATATTGAGCCTCACTATACTGAACGCTTATCCCTTTCCTGGTGCTTTTAGCGACGTAAAAAGGTTTCAAATGATTGTGGCATGGTGGTTATAGGGGTGAACTGCATAAAGATCTGTGTGGTGGCTTCTGGGGTGTGTTAGAGTAATATTCCATTACTTGGGATATTTACCATTTAATCCACTAGGTAAAAGAGTAGTTACTTTACATTCTAGATATTTATCATTATTATCCTAGGTTAATATTTAAATATCCTAGGTTAGTTGTTAGTCAGTTAACACTATTTACTATGGTTAGCCTAGTTAGCGTTAATGTGGTTAAACAACCTATTTTGTAACCTATATTAGCCTATCTATTTCCTAATGTTAGGCTAATGTTTTCTGATTAATATTATTGTGCAAAATATTCCACTCACTCTCTTTACCACATTGGCATCAGAGCTGAGAAGGTACGTGAGGTGAAGGGATTTATTCCCTGGTTCCGCCTACCCAGATCAAGGTTTTTTTTTTTTCTCACCCGAAGGATGAGTTGGTGCCAATTGGCAGCACCCAGAACCACCTCAACAGGTGAGATCGTAGGCTGAGCAAGCACTACATTCACTAGGACCACCACGCAGCCCATAGGGCCCGCATGCATCACATAGGCCCATCAGTTCGATTAGGCCCATAGGGCCCACACGCGATGCGTAGGTCGGATATCGACTAGGAGATGGCAGGCATGATCAAAAATGGCCAGATTAGTGGCAACCCGATTACCCTCATCTGAGGTGGATCGTTGTTGCGATCGGGCTACGACCCGATCTCGCAGGCCCATAGATATGACAATAGGAGGCTATCAGACCTGACAGACCCATGTGGAGAGGCCCACAAGAGGGCCAATGTGCCCCTTTGACCACCATCGATCGAAGAGGAGAATCCGATGATCGACGATCGAATACAAGCGATCGACCCACCAAGGAGGGCAGGATCGCCGTCCCGTGGAGCGGGCATCAGACTCAAATTCGATGATCGGTGACACAAATCCAACGATCGGATCGACTTACTGTCGACAACCTCACATGACCTAGGGCATAGATCCTGAGGCATTAACGTGGCATGCTCAATGCGACTCCCGATACAAGGAGCTGACGTGGACTGGGACGACCGAGGAGACGTGGATCCTACATGGCAGACACCTGGGCGGATCAGACAAGAGGAGACATGGATCCTACATGGCAGACACTTGGGCGGACTAGACACGAGGACGCTGATTGGATTGGGCACAAAAACCAAAGATGACTAGGATAGTTGTCTAGGCGACATGTGGTAGACAATCCACATGCCACCTGGATGCTGATTGGATAGATGATCGGACTTGACCTGACACGTGGCAAACAACCATAGGGACTAGACCTGACTCACATGGGAGAGCTGATGGCTAACATGGCAAAAGGTTATTGGTTGATCGGGCAAAAGATTGATGGTCTTGATTTCCCATAGGCAATAAAAATGCAAAGGGCATGTTTGCCCTTTTTAAACACTAAAAATCGCGTCCGCGGGACGCATGTGGGATTAATCCCACTTTCTTCCCTTTTAGACACGGGGAAGCCTTCAAATTGCAGGTCTTCCCCTTTAAAATCCATCGGGCTTGCTAGCTCGATCGACGGAGCGGCTATTGCGAAGACGCGGCCCGATGGGAGGTCAGGAATTCGACTCCCGTCGGGGCCAAGCGCTCTATTCTTTTACACAGGCCGCAACAAAAGGCTCAAAGGTAATAAATTTTTTTTAATTTGTAATACTTTAATTAAAGTTTATATATATATATATATATATATATATATATATATATTTTAATAATTTAAATATTAAATAAATGTTTTATTTTTTAAATCAATTTATTTTAAACCTTTTAATTGATTTATTTAAAGCATTAATTTTATTTTTTATTATTAATTAAAAAATTTTGAATTAAACTTTCTTTAAAATTTTGCAAATTAAAATTAAATGAAATAGGGCTATTTTTTTTGGCAAACTACCAATTATAAGGTGCTTATGTTTTCTCACAAACTAGAGATATAAGACATAGAAAGAGCACACTTTTGTTGCAAATTAGAGAGCCCTTATAACTCTTCTCAAACCTTGTCAATTTTACACCATAAAAGGGAGACAAAAATCAAAAACATATTGATTCTTTATTGTAAAATTAGAAAACATTTGTGCAATTGTTTTCTCCAAGTAGGGATAAAAGACAAGAAATTGCACTTTTTTTTTTTTTTTGCAAAATTGAGAAGAAATTGTAACCTTGGGTCCATAAAAACTAAGTCGTGTGTCGACTAGTTCTGGAAGCCTTCCAAACGCGGGTCGTGTGTCGACTTGTCTTGGAAGGAGTGCTCAAATTGTTAATTTTGCAAAATTCAGGGGGGAAGACAACCATGTACTTCATTTGCAAAATTGGAAAACAAAGTAGGAGACATAAAAATATCATTTTTTTTTTGCACAACACAAAACACACATTTTGTTGCAAAAATTTAAAAAGGTGCATTATCGATTTTACTCGACACCTTAATTGGAAAACTAGGTGATAATAATTTTGAGGCCATTTCTTGTTTGATTGTTGCATTATTTTATTTGCAACTATAAGTCATATAATCAAGAACATCCATACCTTAAAATTTCACAAATTTGTGTACATCCATGCACAGATTTAAAGCCAATAACACTTGATATTCTCTCCTAAATCAACAAAACCCCTAATTCACTCTTATTTGTTTGGCTTAATCTCCTCAAAATTTTCATCCTTCTTGAAGGGTGTTAAGGTAGGTGCCATTAAATATATGTTTGAGTGAATTATCTTTTGGTACTCTTTTAGGGTAATCAAAAGAAAGAACAAGTTTTTGAAAATAAGGAACCTTAAAAAGTTGCAATCCTTTGCACTAAGGGGGGATAACTCCTTTCATCCTTCAAAACACAGATTTTTTTTTGACAAGAGGGAAATAAAACTTGTAAAGGCAATCATAAAAGTAGAAGTCATCAAAATTATACCTGTATCGCTCCAAATTTTTCGCACCCTTACCTTCAGGCTATAGGATCCGTGCCCAGAAGGAGGATGGGAAAAGGATGGCGCGGTACCTCGGACTGAGAGGCCTTGCAAAGGTCCCGCCTCTCGGGGGAGGTGTATTATGGTGATTTTTTGACGGATGGTGGGTTCACCGGGAAACGTTTGAATGGCAGTTTCCACGCCTAGGTTGGGAATGTGTTTGATGTGTTCGGTTTTAGCTTTAATCATCCAAGTCCTAGGTTTGGCCAAAATGCGTCTAAGCTATTCTATATGAAATGCAGATTTAAATGAAGACAAAAACAGATTTGGACAAAAAAAATAGAAAGAACAAGATGGATTAAAGACCCATACCTGATCCGGATGTCGATGAAGGTTCTAATTTTTGAAGTAGTTAGGATCGTCCGGAATTCGACAGGATCGTCTCCTATCTAGCAAGATCGTACGAGATCCGACGAATTCGTCAAACGAATTCGTAGAGACACTAAATAGAAAAATAGATGCAAAATACGAGAGAATGCAACTATGATAACAGAGGGTAATGATGTAAAATGATAGTAAGAACATTAAAATGATGATAATAAGCAAAACACGAATGCATTATATTGATCTAATGACAATTTATGATTTTATTATGCATTAAAGCTATATGGGTGAACTCCAAGATGCAGAATAATAAAGAATAACCATAGAATTAACTAAATGCAGAATAATACAGTGGAAAAAGGATGAAGAAATGCAAACTCTGGGCACTGATTGCCCCCAATGTGGATGCGGTCGAAATCGTCTCGAGTTGGGTCGAGATCGTCCGAATTGATACGAGATCGTCAGACGAAGAGCTTGCTCCGGCTGAAAAACAATGAAGTTCCTGCAAACAAACTTGGAAAAACGAATGCAAACGGTGATTTAAGATGGTCTAGTGCATGTAGAATTCGAGTTATAGGGAATTTCAGCCGGGGGGATGCTAAGGGGAGGGCCTAGGATTAAATAGGCTTAGGAGGGAGGTTAGGAGGTTGGAGATCATCCCTATTTGGGAGATCTCCAATGGGGAGGGTCTCTAACGGGCAGACACGCTTACGCGGATTAGAGACGCCGTTGGAACAGAGACTAATTGTGAAAAATCAGTTTTGGGACAAGATCGTCTGGACGTCCTAGCCTAGACGAAATCGTCCGATCTGAGGCGATATCGTCTGATCGGCGACGATATCGTCAAACGGTCAAAACAAACTCTAAAAATGGCATGGGAAACGAGGAAACGGATTAAGCGGCGGTTTGGGAGCGGTTTTGGAGGTTAAAATTTGAATTTGAATTATTTACTAGAGTAAGTGTAATTATTAAGGTTTTACTGCGCCAATTTTAGGGTGCTACATTTTGCCCCCTCTTTAGCGAATTTTTGAAGAAAATGCGTTAAAGATGAGTTCTTCTCGATCTACGAGAAAGCAAAAATTATTCCCATTTTTAGGCGACGATTCTTGGTCGAATCGTACGACAACTTACTATGGTGCCCCCTCCGTGTTTTTACCCAAATCGAACGTTTGAGGTAAAAATGCGAAAAAGAAAATTTTAAAATGTTTTTAATTGTGTTTTGAATAAAATTAAGAAAAATAGGGTAAAACCCTAATTCATTGTTATTGTTCATTTTTTGGTTTTTAGAGCTCTGCAAGCAAAATGGTCGAGACAGCGCACAGATCGACAGAGGTCCGACGCGGGCTACGGGTAAGAGTCTAAACTTAGCTTAGAATGGTTTAAGTTGAATTTACATGCTTTTTAGATTGATTTTAAATAAATTTTGAGCATCACGGCCATTTTTGGGCCGTCGACGTCGTCGGGACGAAATCGTCCCGATTTCGACGAAATCGTCTCAAGTTCGTCGATTTCGTCTAAGGGCGAAATCGGTGAAAGGGGGACGATTTCGTCAAATAAGGGACGATTTCGGCTTGCGAAATCGGAGACGATTTTGCTCAAATTTGGGACGATATCGTCCAATAGTGGACGATATCATCATTTGTATAAAATTGAACTGATTTTACTTGCATTATTAATCACTTGAGTTTTTATTAATGATTTTTATTGTGTTGTTGTATGTTGCAGAGAGGTTTACTAAAGAGCGAAGAATGGAAATACGACGGGTTGAGAGATGACTTGGCCGCTCTATCATAGGCAGAGCGGGATCAGCTAGCTCAGGTCGACTTACGACATGTGGCAGAGATGCCACAAGTTTCTACAGACATGGGGCTACGACGACCCTAGCGAGAGGTGGTATCCGGGTTCTTCCTGTTTTCGATTACCGATGGGAGATGACTCCCACATTAGAGGATGTATGGAGGATTTTGAGGATCCCCATACAAGGACGGTTGATCACTCCTATGGCCAATCAGGGCCACGCTATGATGCGGTTGTGTGGCGATCCGAGCTTCGCCCTGGAGAAGGGCGAAGTGAACATCGAGTCGCTACGTCAGATGCCTAGGGCATCCAGACTCACACGGGTTTTGTCGAAGTGGTGGGTGGACTTCGCTGTGCCACCGAGCGGGTGCGGGGTACCATGGGTGCTAGCGGATGTGATCTGCGACATGCGAGACCATGGTTACAGGTTCTCTTGGGGCAGCTTTGTTCTATGTCGATTGTACAGGATCCTGCATGGGGTCGTGTACAAGGGCGGTCGATGTCTGGTTATGACATCGCTACTACAGGTTTGGTGCTAGGAGCACATTGCGGTGCGGAGGCCGGTAGGGCTTCCTTTGATAGGGATTGATGGGGAGAGGCCCCGAGTTTTCTACTGGTGGCTCCGAAGAGGGGAACAGGTGGATTGATCTGTCGATGTCTCGGAGACTACTGGATGACCTTGTCCTAGACCAGATCACCTGGAGGCCTTGGAGAGATCATCCAGGGTGGGCCGAGGATGGACGGAGGGCTCGCATCGGGCGAGTCTTTGGCTGAGGATGGAGAGGGAGAGGTGGAGCTCCATCGCTACGACCGAGTTTTGCGATAGTTCGGTCTACGACGGGGATCCCATCTCTCGGGGATTACGAGTTTTCTCGGGCTATCCGGGATAACACTACGGTTAGCGGGGCTCCGGATATGCAGCGCTTCTAGAGTCGGGACGCGGATGATGCCCCCATTCAGCCGGTGGATGGGGACGACGTTAGGGTAGCCGACGGCTATGATGCCAGTACACAGGCATCCGCCCTCCTCGGATGACGAGGGCTCGGGGTCCGATTCATGTAGTTGTGCGTCGGATGGGGAGGCAGCGCCAGGCGGCCATTGAGGCAGCCCAGGGTCATGGCGGGAGAGAGCAGAGGAGACCACAGGCACAGCAGAGGCCATGACGGTGGGAGAGGAGGGAGGAGAGACCCCCTTCTCCATAGAGAGAGAGGCCACCATCGCCCGATAAGGGCAAGGGTGTTGACACTAGGGAGAGCAGTGAGACAACGACTCTCTGAGCGGAGATAGTCCGTCTCCAGGCACAGGTGCAGACCCTGCAGGAGGAGGCTGCACGCCATCGAGCTGAGGTGACACAGCTCAGAGATGAGATTGCACGCCTCAGAGCACGGGGCGGAGGGGCGAGCACTCGGGAGCTAGCATGGGCTATTGCCCAGATCACTTTTTATCAGACACTATACCACCAGATGGTGCCAGAGGAGGAGAGATTACCACTGTTGGCTACCATCGCGGATCCGATCAGGATTGGGTCATCAAGGACTTCATCTCGATCCATGACTAGGACTCGTAGTACCACACATACTACGATGGGGCCACCTCAAGGTGGGGGAGGAGATGAGGCTGAGAGCTCGAGGGGTTCTCGAGGCTAGCTACTACAGATTGCATTGCACAGATTGATATATAGTATTTATTATTTTTGATAGAGGATTGAGTATGCCGAGGTACAGATTGTGGCATACCGATTCGGTTTTGATATGATGTATATATATGGTTGATATGATATAGATGAGATATTTTTGATCATATGACTTGTGTCTTATGTATTTTTATGATGCTTTTAATGTTTTGATTGATTGATTTGATGATTCATGTAATTACGTCATTGGAAATATTATGGTTGAAATGTCATGCTTGAAAAATTTAAATGAAATAATCTGATAGAACAAATTGGTTGTTTGTGATGTGATGATTTGATAAAAAAATAAAAGGGACTTTTAACAATAATTTCAAAGGACATTGTCGCTATTATAGACCATTTCATGGAGTCGTCGCTCACTCGGTCGTCAAGCTAATCCCAGTATAGAAATATTGTTAAAAAGTAAAAGAGTGCTTAAGAGATTGTCTTAAGACTTTGGTGCAATGGTGCAAATGATGATGATGATGGTTTGTTTTCAGAGTTTCATAAAAATAGTATGCATGAAATAATGTTAAAATGATTTTTGCTAGGCATAAATTCCTAAGTGTGATAAATTTTTTGGATAATTCCCTAGGAATTATACCATCATTGCAAAATTGAAGGTTGACATAATGACATGAAATAGTGATAATGTGCATGCTTTTGAAAGCATAATTGTGTAACATAATGATTTAAGTCATATGGTTTTCATGATTTTTAAATAAATGGGGAATAAAAATTGGTACAATGGTTTGCGCTAGGCATAGAATATGTAGGTATAGACTTATACCATCATCGCGAAAATCAAAAAGAGATAGTTTTATTGCATGGTTGATTTTTAATAAACAGAAAATATGAAGATGAGGACTTGCGCTAGGCATAAAATTCCAATTTTGGTTTTGGAACTATACCATCGTCGCGAAAGTCGACAATATATATATATATATTTTTTTTTTTTGTGTGTGTGTGTGTGTGTGTGTGTGTGTGTGTGTGTTTTGATTGTATGGTTTTGAAAGAAATTTTGATTTTTCTATTATGTATGTAGTTGTCTTTATACTAAACAATTGTACTTTAAAGAAGAAAATGAATTATTCCAGACAATTTGCAAAAAAATATTTCAAAGTATCTTAAAGACAAAAGTTAGATTTATAAGGAATCCCATGTGCATATGTGAGTTCATTTCCAATCTTGATTTATCATAATGATACACAAAATCTCTCAAATACAAAATGTGTGTGCAATTGCTATGTTCATTTACCAGTTTTGAGCAAGATAATATGATACAAGTGATTTGAATGAACCAAATAAGTGTTCATTAACCATGATGTAGATGCATATAACCATACTAGACTACTATGTAAGTCGGATTATCAAGAGCTAGCTAATCCATAAGCGAGACATAGGTCTGTACAAAAGAAGGTCGCTAATGTGACAGACATATCGCCATGCTAGGAGTTACCCAAGGCCAAGCGGGTTGGGCACAAACCACATGTTATGGGGCTTACCTCATAGTTTTTGAATAATTGAGAATTCCAAGGATTCAAGCTCATCAACCCTTCTTTTCTTTTCAAAGGGTAGGGAAAGGGATTTTATTGCTTTTGCTTTTGCTTTCTTTTGCTTTCTTTTGTATTTTTGCTTGATAATGCTGTAATGATATAAAATAACATTTTTTTTTCTCTTTTTCTTGAACTTTGCTTTTTTTTTTGTTCTATGCTAGGGATACTTGCTCGGATTAGGTTGTAGAGCAAGGGATTTTTATTCGGGTAGGGGTGAGCTTGTCCTTTTGCCAATTCTCAAAGATTCTAGACCATGTGCATGATAGGATAGCAGGGGAAACTTTTCGCTCAAGAAACCACTTCTACTATGTAGCATAGCATGGATATTACAAATATAATCATTTTATTGTGAAAGGATGTGCTTGGTTTAAGTAAATAACAAGATCAATTCTCCGTGCTCAAACTTTATTTAATTGAATTTTGTGGACTTTGATATAAGAGAGATTAGTAATCATGCCAGATAAAAATCAAGATATTTATTTTTGTGTTTGTGAAAGTGAGGGATTCCAAATAAATGCTAATTTATCCAAAATAATTTGAAACATATAATTGCAACATTTGTAAGAAGATATATATAAATACTTTTTGAGAAGTTTTGAGAATGTTGACTCTCTCTTTCTTCTTTATGTTGTTTTGGTTTCGAAAGAGTCAAGAATATTGCTGTTTTTTTATTTTTATTATTATTTTTTTGTTTTTGAAAGAATTAACAAGTGCCATAAATAAATACAACAAGTAGTTTTGAATATTTTGATGATTATGAATGTTTTTGGTGTTTTTGAATTTATAAATTGAAAGAAATACAAGATAGTGATTTTGAAATATTTTAAACAAATATATACAAGGATGAAATGACCAAATTTATACATAGTAACGTTTAAGATGCAAAATGTTCATGGGTTCTTTAAGTTCTTTACCATCTAAGGTAGATAATTTGTATGCTCCGATTCAAATTTAGCGGTGATAATGTATGGTCCAAGCCTGTTGGGCTCAAATTTACCTTTAAGGTCCTTAGTTGCATTAGTATTTTTTTATTTTCTTTTAAAACAAGGTCGTCGATCTCAAAGGATCGATGACGAACTTTTAGCATATGATCTTTTAAGCTTGTTTTGGTAGGCACGGAGATGCTCCAAAGCATTGATGCATTTTTCATCTAGGAGTTCCAGTTCTGAGTCTGCCAGCTCGATATTCATCTCCTACTTCGGTATCTTGAAGTAGTAGAGCCAAAGAAGGAACTTCTAATTCAAAGGGAAAAATGGCTTCAGCACCATAAACCAAAACAAAAGGTGAAGTTCCAGTGGGGGTTCGAACACTAGTTCGATAGGCCCACAAGGTTGGATATAATGAATGTGCCGGTCGCGGCCGGTTTATTGACCAATATTTTGAGAATTTTAATTAAGGTTTTGTTAGATGCTTACCTTGACCATTACCCTGAGGATAATAGGGAGTGGACCAGCGATGTTGAATCTTATATTTTTGGCATAATTTTTTAACATCTTTATTTTTGAAACAAGTTCCATTATCTGAGATGAGATTTGCAAGAATTCCGAACCTACAAATGATTTGATTAAAAATAAATTTAGAGACTTGTGTGCCGGTGCGGGAAGCTAAAGGCATAGCTTCAACCCACTTCGTGAAATACTCAGTGGCGGTTATGATGAATTTGTGTCCATCAGATGACACGGGATTGATTTTGCCAATAATATCTAAACCCCATTTTGAAAAGGGCCAAGGAGATGAAATAGCCTACAGTTCTTGTGCGGGCGCATGGAAAAGGTCGGCATGTTTCCGGCACTTGTCGCAATGGCGCACATAATCATGTGCATCATTCTCCATGGTAGGCCAAAAGTATCCTATCCTAAGGAGCTTTTTAGCAATGACACTACCACTGAAGTGTCCTCCACAAGATCCATCGTGGGCTTCACTCAAGGCTGATTTGGATTCTTCTAAATTCAAACATCTTAATAGGATACCTTCAAAAGATCTCCTATATAAAGTATTGCCAATTATTACAAATCGACTTGCTCGTCTACGTAATAACAGATGCTTGGTTTCTATTAGAATTGGCAGGGAAAGTCCCATTTTGGAGAAAATAAAATATGTCCATATACCAAGGTTCGGGAGTAGTTTCATTGATTAGAAACACATCCAAAGGTTCTAAGCATGACTTATTTGAAGCGGGTTCCTTGAGTCGACGAATAATGATAGTGGCATATTCGTCATCTAACTCCAAGGGCAGGAGAGATGCAGCTGCGGCCATAGCATCGGTTGCACGGTTGCAAGTTCGAGGAATAGCTTCCAAGGTAACTTGATCAAATAGAGACATTAATTGTAAAACATAGGCTTTATATGGGCACAGTTTATCATCTCCGGTCCGATAAACTTCATTAATTTGGTTTATAAAAAGTTGAGAATCACCAAAAACTAACAGATGTTTAATTTTTAGCGTCAAGGCAACTCGTAATCCAAGGATTAGAGCTTCATATTCAACGATATTGTTGGTGCAAGCAAATGTTAATTTGAAGGACGAGAGGAATAAGATGTTTTTGCGGGGATATTAAAATAATACCCGCACTTGGCCCCACTCATGCATCGGGCTCCATCAAAGTATAAGGACCATTGTTCAATATGGTCCGCCTCTAATTGAAGGCATTCATCGGGAAACTCAATGATGAGGGGATGGGTAGACTCTAAGGGTGCGAGCGACTAATTGATCTGCTATGATTTGACCCTTAACAGACTTCTGTCCTATGAACGTGAGGTCAAACTCGCTTAGAGCAAGAACCCACTTGGGTGTGCGACCCGATAAATAAGGTCGACTCATGAGATACCTCAAGGGATCATATTTAGCAATGACATAAGTTTTCTGACTAAGCATATAATGGCATAATTTTTGCGTAGCAAACATGACTGCTAGACATAGTTTTTCTAATGTTGTGTAGCGGGTTTCATAACTGATGAAGGTTCGGCTAATATAATAATTAGCACGTTCTCTCTTCGCATCATCAAGCTGAGCTAACATAGCTCCTAAGGCAGAATCTGAAGCTGAAATATACAGGAGAAATGGGCGATCAGGTCTAGGCGGTGAAAGCACGGGTGGGTTAAGGAGGTATTGTTTGAGAAGTTCAAAAGCTTCTTTACATTCGTCGTCCCAATTAAAAGGGACATCCTTCTTAAGAAGTTTAAGAAAGGGACCGGTTTTGTCCGCCGACTTATCGATGAAGCGACGGATGGCTTGAAGCTTACCTTGTAAACTTCGTAACTCAGATATATTAGTAGGTGCGGGCATATCAGTGATAGCCACAATCTTGAGAGGGTCGATTTTGATACCACGTAAAGAAACTAAAACCCCTAATAGTTTACCGGACTTAACTCCGAATATGCATTTGGCTGGATTTAATCGAATAAGATATTCTCGTAATCGATTAAAAACTTTTCTCAAATCATCTAAATGATTATCTTCATTAATAGAGCGAGCTATAATATCATCTACATAATCATGTAGGATATCATGCATCATATCATGAAAAATATAAGTCATAGCTCGTTGATAGGTTGCACCTGCGTTCTTTAAGCCAAATGGCATCACTTTCCAACAAAAGGTACCCCAGGGGGTAATAAAGGTTGTTTTAGCCTGATCTTCAGGAGCTATCCTGATCTGATTATAACTAGAGAATCCATCCATTAAGGACATCATCCCACTCCCGATAGTAAATTCAATGATTTGATCCATGTTTGGAAGAGGAAAATCATCTTTAGGGCATGCAGCGTTAATATCTCTAAAATCTGTGCAAACCCTAACTTTGGTGGCTTCTTTCTTGGTAACTGGAACTACATTTGAGATCCATTCAGCATAATCAATAGCTTGTATAAAAACAACATTCAGGAGTTTTCTAACTCCCCTTTGACTAGCAAAGCCACTTTGGGATGCATTTTTCTAAGTTTTTGTTTAACAGGTTTAGCATCCGGATGGACCACTAGGTGATGCATGACTACGAAGGGTCTAGACCTGGCATATCTTCATATGTCCAAGCGAAGACATCTTCATATTCTTTAAGGAATGCAATGTATTGCTCTTGTTTTTCTTGACTTAATTCTGATCCAATATTGATTATGTGAGGATTATCCTCAGTTCCAATATTAATTTTAATGACGTTTTCTACTTCCATGTGTAGATCTCTTTCAAAATTAGGTGGGGCGGGTGAAATGCCCAATTCTTGTAATTCTTGTAAGGTTAAGTTGGATAATTCATCTTGAGGATTAGTGGTCTCAAGTTGGGCTATAGTTGGTATAGAACCATCAAAATAAAATCCATTGTGTAACATCTCTTCAACGGAGACATCGTGGAAGATATCTCCTTCCAACTCCTCATCGGAGTCGGCAATCATTTCGGGGTAAGCTATGGATAGCATGTTACATGTAAATGGCTGATTTTTTAGAGGCAAATCATCACGCCTATCCAAATAATCTTGATAACATATGAGTTGATCATCATCTTCAAAAGGAAAGGGTTGACCCTTACTAGGAAATAGGCCCACACCACGGCGGGCGAGGCCACGGTTCTACCTCGAAAGGTTCTTTCATGCCATTTTGGAAAGGTCCCAAGCCTTTCCCTTTATATCCCATTTTAAGCATTATGGGTTTAGCTTTAATATATTCATTGGTAAAATAACATCGAGCATATCCCTCATGATGAGTTTTGATATTCCGAGGGATTCTTCCCCGGTCATATCCTTTATAAATGAAGGCACAACTCCCGACTTGGTAAGTACTTCCCATAGGTTGTGGGAGGCCCAAAGTACGAGGAGATGGCGGCAAGTTATTTAAAAGAATTGAATCTTGCATGAAAGCATTTGTTTTTTCGATATTAAGATTGTGGATAAATCCGGTAAAAGTTCATCAGAAAGAGCATAAGATGTAGAAGGATCATTCCCTATATCTTTAGATGTGGAAGGTATGATAGATGTTGATAATGTGGAAGTGTTAATAGATGGGTCTATAGGTTTTGAAATTATAGGGATAGAACATGAAGGATTGGTCGTAGATTGAAGATCTTTTTGAGGTTCTAGAGTGGTTTGTTTAGAAGATTGTTGATCTATATATGAGGATGAAATTAATGGAGGAGAAATAGGTGAAGCTATGGGTGTGTGTTTCATAGTTTTAGATGAAAAATAAGAATTAGGATGTGTGGATGACAGAGCGAGGGCAAAATTGCACTCCAACAGGTTACGCCAAAGCACACATATCAAAGGGTCTAGGATCACCGTGGATAGTGACCAACTGATTTTTAAATTCGAATTTAACACATTGGTGTAAAGTTGATGGGACAGCCCGCATTGCATTGATCCAAGGACGACCCAAGAGTATATTGTACGATGCGGGGCAATGTACAATAAACATGGTGGTATCTAGAGTTCGAGGACCAACTTGCAATGGGATGGTAATAACTCCACACGTTTCTTGTGTTTCGTCATTGAAAGCTTTGATAATCATGTCGAGTTTTCTTCATTTCATCACTTCTAAAGCCAAATCGTTGGTAGAAGTCAAAAGTGCAAATGTTTAGAGATGAACCATTATCAATCGGGACTCGTTTAACGACTACATCTCCAATTAGAGCAGTAATATATAAGGGATTATCCTTATGTAAAGCTGTGTTGTGGGATATCTTTATCCCGAAAGTCAATACAATCAACTTCTCGAGTGATGATAGTATTGGCCATGGCTTCAGGTTGAATATTTTGAGGTACCATCATTTGGCTTAATGTAAGCATCAACTCATCCCTATGGGTAGGAGAAGATCTTAATAAATCCAAAAGGGAAATTATGGCTGTAGTATTGGATAATTGCTCATTAATATTGTAAGGGGGTTTAAGTTGAACATTGGAAGCATGATTCCCTTTATTGGGATTTTTCAAAACAAATGGAGCTGATCCATCATTTTGGTTTGGTTCTTGTTGAGAATTTTGAGCCTGTTGTCGGGTAACGACTCCAATGGTACCTACAATGTTATATTGAAGACGTTGAACTGGTCTCGGTTGAGCGTTTATGGCTTGTTCATTTGGGAGGAATTGATTAGAAGAGGGTCGAGTAGTAACTCTTCTAGGAAATGGTTCTTCCGGAACCATAGCATCTGTGATGGGTTGAATAGGATCTGATTCATTTTCAGAACTATTCGATTGGTTTGAAGTGATGTCTATTTCACTTTCAGTATCTATTCTATATCACTAGGATCTGGAGTTTGAATATTATGTAGGGGCCTGGTTGTGACCATGGATAAAGTTGTGTCAAATATTTGAGGATCATGATTAGGTAAATGTCCACTAATAGTTCCTACATATCGGGTAGGAGGAGGAACATTATGATGTTCGATTTGATTGGCCACCTCTTTACCATGTCTTGGTAAAGGGTGTTGAAATATGTCTAATGATTGATTAGCATTTTGATTTTGATTTTGGGGAATGTTCTTTTGAGGATTATTAGGAGCATTTTGTTTAGGTTGGAAGGCTTGCACCTCCATTTCATTATTATCAATCAGATCCTGTATTTTATGTTTCAACCTTTTACAAGCGTTGGTAGAGTGTCCAGGCCCTCTATGGAAATCACGGTGTAAGTCGGCTCGTATCCGGGTATAGTTGGATCAGGTTCTCGGATAGGTGGTAATTGGATCAAACCTCTTTCGAGTAATTGAGGTAAAATAGTTGATAATGGTTGATTCAATCTAGTAAATTCTCGAGGAGGCTTATCAGGCGGTTTCAATATAAATTTTTTTGTTGTTTTCGTTGCATTGATATTAGCAACATTTCTGCTGTCAGTGACTCCGTCACCTACAACTTGTTTGTTTTTATATTGATTTTTGGATGTTTTCTCATCATCCTTCTTCCTAAGTTGGCCTCTCCTAATGAGGGCATCTTCTACTCTTCGAGCTAAATCTATAGCTTGATCGAAGGTAGTTAAAGTAGCAATTGATAGCTCATAAGATATTTGTTCTTGTAAATTATTAATAAAAATGTCCAACATTTCCCTATAAGGTAGCACAAAGTGCAGTTTTCCTGTCAACTGCCTCCATCTAGCTAAGAAATCGGCAAAACATTCATCCTTGTCTTGTTTTAAGTTGTATAAATCTTTAATGGTTACATGCCTCTCGATGTAGGCACTAAATTGATGGACAAAAGATTCAGTTGTTTCTTCAAAGTTTCTCAAAGAATGAGTGGGCAATTGATAGTACCACTCTAATGCCATTCCACCTAAACTTTTCGGGAACATTTTTAGTAATAGCAAGTCATCATGTGATATATCATGACATGCTATCCTAAACATGCGAAGATGCTCTATGGGATCTTCGGTTCCTTTATATATAGGCGGGATGGGCATGGGAAAATGCTTAGGGTACGGTTGTGCTACAACTATGGGATCCAAAGGTTGACTACATATCTCTCGATAATTGTACGAGGGACGGTAAGGATCTATCTGGTCCATACGCGAAGCTAACTGTTTCACCATGGCTTCCAGATTACTAGTTTGCCCACCATATTGGTTCGGTAGGGCATTGATATGGGATTTGTGAGCATATGATGGAGGGACATGAAGATTAGATGCTATGTTGCTATTGTGTAAATTGTTGGTAGGAAAGGTGTTATGAAGGAATTTTGAAGTTGTATTATGTTGTATTCCAGATTGTTGAAAATTGGTGTTTGGCTTCATTTTAGGTTTTTGTTTACTTGAAGCATATTGATCAATAGTTTGGCGAAGTAAAGCGGTGAAGGAAGTTTTCTTTTGTGTGGGAATGATTTTAGGCTCAATAACGAGGTTCCTTAGGAGGTTGGGTAACTTTGTTGTTTTGGCATGTTATGAATCATAGTGACCATATCTCTATTGGATGGTCCGGCCTTATCACTTTCTTGATCAATGAAAGACAAGGGATTAGTGTGCACATCAAACATATGTTCCATGGCTGCTTGAGTGTCACTAATTTGCCCTTTATCAATACGAACTGCCATATTAAGAGCGCCAATGTTATTATTGAAAAATTTCCAGAAATGATCTAAGTTGTCAAAAGCAATAGTTCCATCTGGAGCTACTCTAGGGGATGAGGATCCATCCTCTTTAACATTTTCTTCTTGTTCATTGTCTTCACCTAGTTCATCTGGTTGATCTAGAGTTTCTCCTTCGGAATTGGATCTTCGGGAAGGACATTTGGGTTTCTAGTTTTATCTTCTAACCAATCTTCTTCTTCTCCTTCAGTTTGTTTACCATTCCTAAGTTTAGGCATTGTGCTTAATTTAGATTTCAGCAAATATATATATATATATATATATATATATATTATATATATATATATATGCAACAAGCTTAAGAGGTATATATTAATTATATACCTACTACAATATTTAAAATGAAATGTTTTGGTTTTTGTTATGTTTTTTAGTTTTTCTTGTTTTTGTAATAATATTGTAAAGATAACAAACAACACAATAAATGCAAGAACTAATACTGAAAGTAATGATCTAGTTTTCTATAAACAATTTATAAATATCATTAATGGGCTCGAGTTCTTCGGGAGTCATGAAGTGTTCTTCTTCAAATTGAAAATTTTCTTTCAAAAATTTAATGAAAAGAGCTATAGTGATATTATCTGTCTCAGATTATGGTTGATAGAAGTAAAGCTCGTGGCAATACTCTCGATATAACACAGCTCGAGGAACTCTATTCCATATTTCCCTATCCATAAGAACAACCTCTTGGTCTTCTACATGACCTAGGAACTGGTGTATAATGGCTGCGTTCTCGAGGTATTCCTCGAAGGTGAACAATTTTGAAGACACAAGAGCTCTCCTATAAGCTAACCATCTATGGCAGGCTCTCTGAAGTTCATGATAAAAGACGAGTTGATGAGGATCCAGGATTCTATCTAGGACAAGCCTCTTGATTTGTTTAAGTTTTGTTGACCTAGATGAAATGACACTTAGTCTTCTATCAAGTTCGTCCCACAAAAGTTGATTTCTATCTGTTTCGGGCACACTAAGCACATAATTGATTTCTATGGCTGCCAATTGGTTTTCAACATTTATAATAACTTGCTAATATTTTCTTAGGAGCTACCATCTAAACATGATATGCAACTTATTAGTTTTAAATGATTTGAAATGCATCTATGTTTTGGTTGTTTTATTTTTTTTTTTGTTTTCAAAAGGTTTTAAATGCATTCACGTCGGGTTCACCAAAATGTATCGCTCCAAATTTTTCGCATCCTTACCTTCAGGCTATAGGATCCGTGCCCGAAAGGAGGATGTGAAAAGGATGGCATGGTACCTCGGACTGAGAGGCCTTGCGAAGGTCCCGCCTCTCGGGGGAGGTGTATTATGGTGATTTTTTGACGGATGGTGGGTTCACCAGGAAACGTTTGAATGGCAGTTTCCACGCCTAGGTTGGGAATGTGTTTGATGTGTTCAGTTTTAGCTTTAATCATCCAAGTCCTAGGTTTGGCCAAAATGCGTCTAAGCTATTCTATATGAAATGCAGATTTAAATGAAGACAGAAACAGATTTGGACAAAAAAAATAGAAAGAACAAGATGGATTAAAGACCCATACCTGATCCGGATGTCTGATGAAGGTTCTAATTTTTGAAGTAGTCGGGATCGTACGGAATTTGACAGGATCGTCTCCTATCTAGCAAGATCGTCTGAGATCTGATGAATTCATCAGACGAATTCGTCAGAGACCTACAAATAGAAAAATAGATGCAAAATATAGAGAATGCAACTATGATAACAGAGGGTAATGATGTAAAATGATAGTAAGAACATTAAAATGATGATAATAAGCAAAAACATGAATGCATTATAATGATCTAATGACAATTTATGATTTTATTATGCATTAAAGCTACATGGGTGAACTCCAAGATGCAGAATAATAAAGAATAACCATAGAATTAACTAAATGCAGAATAATACAGTAGAAAAAGGATGAAGAAATGCAAACTCTGGGCATTGATTGCCCCCAATGTGGACTACAGTCGAAATCGTCTCGAATTGGTTCGAGATCGTCTCTAGATTGTACGAGATCGTCTGAGACGAACTGAGCTTGCTCCGGCTAAAAAACAATGAAGTTCCTACAAACAAACTTGAAAAAATGTGAATGCAAACAGTGATTTAAGATGGTCTAGTGCGTGTAGAATTCGAGTTACAGGGAATTTCAGCCAGGGGGATGCTAAGGGGAGGGCCTAGGATTAAATAGGCTTAGGAGGGAGGTTAGGAGGTTGGAGATCATCCCTATTTGGGAGATCTCCAATGGGGAGGGTCTCTAACGAGCGTAGACACGCTTATGCCCGGATTAGAGACGTCGTTGGAACAGAGACTAATTGTGAAAAATTAGTTTTGGGACAAGATCGTCTGGACGTCCTAGCCTAGACGAAATCGTCCGATCTGAGGCGATATCGTCTGATCGGCGACGATATCGTCAAGCGGTCAAAACAAACTCTAAAAATGGCATGGGAAATGAGGAAACGGATTAAGCGGCGGTTTGGGAGCGGTTTTGGAGGTTAAAATTTGAATTTGAATTATTTACTAGAGTAAGTGTAATTATTAAGGTTTTACTGCGCCAATTTTAGGGTGCTACAATACCTTTTATTTTAGACTTCATAATAGCAACCATGCTTGAAGTACTTGCAATAAGGAAGGATGATTTGGTGAATTTTTTGATAAAATTGCCTAGAAAGCATAGTTTTGCACAAATTGTAAAAATGACAACCATGACACCATTTAGTGTTGGTTTCAAAACAAGCAAAACTAAAATGGCAAAGGCACAACATAGAAGCCATATTTCTAGTGAAGTGTCTCATTCTCATTCTCATTCTGATTATGGTTCAAAGATAGCACAAGGAGTGCTTATTGCTAAAACAGTTTTGTAGAGGGAACACACATTTGTCACCCTTGGGCAAAAGCACCATTTTCTCTCAAATCCTTTTTTAGGCTTCATAAAATAGCATAAGTTTTTGTTTGAAGACCTTGCAATAAGGGGTGCTTGTACCTCTTTTAGGCTTCATAAATAGCAAACTCTAGGTGTTTGAAGTACTTGTAACAAAAGGAGCAATTTTTTGTGGTGTAAAATTGCCTAGGAGGCAATATTTGTAAAATCCTTCACAACACTCTAGAGTTGCACACTTTTTTGCAATTGAGGGGGGATATCCATTTCTTTTCTTCACTAATTTTTGTAAATAGGGAAGAAGGCTTATAAGGGTGCATTTTTGGCTTCGACCGACACCTTAGTCACACTTCCTTCAAAAATTGAATACACTATGTTTTGCAACGAGAAGGGGGAACTTATAAGGGTGCATTTTTGGCAATGACCGAAACCTTAGCTACCTTATCTTTTGCAAACTCATATTGTAAAATGAATGAACCTCGTATGAAGTGATCTATTCTACTACACCTAGATATTGTAGCAGTTGGTTACCCATGCAATTCGGTTGGATTATGTGATTACCATAAGGACATTCGTTGGCATGAAGACAAAGTGAGGAATGACCCACTTTTTGCATAGGAGTAGCTAGAGCACTGTGATAGAGCAAAGAACCAATAGATCAAACATCTTCTTCACTATATTGGGGTAGTTATATACTTTACCTAAATATTGTTGTATAGAGGGATATGTATGTATTACCCAAATAATGTAATAAGGGGGGATGTTAGAGTAATATTCCATTACTTGGGATATTTACCATTTACTCCACTAGGTAAAAGAGTAGTTACTTTTACATTCTAGATATTTATCATTCTTATCCTAGGTTAATATTTAAATATCCTAGGTTAGTTGTTAGTCAGTTAGTTCTATTTCCTATGGTTAGTGTAGTTAGCATTAATGTGGTTAAAAAACCTATTTTGTAACCTATATTAGCCTATCTATTTCCTAATGTTAGGCTAATGTTTTTTGATTAATAGTAGTGTGAAAACTATTTCGCTCACTCTCTTTACCACAGGGTGGACAACGCAGAATAATATGGCAGACATAAAATCCAAATAACTTGCTCGAATTCGTGATGGATATTGATTCCACCATGTAAATTCAAAAAAAAAAAAGATAAAATATTTTCTTATCCATTACTAACATCATGCTACTCTTTTGAGAGGCTTAAGCAAATCAAAGAGATTTTCAAAACCACCAGGTTATGCATGTTTTCTAAATATTTTATGTAGATAGTGATGAAGTAAAATATAATCAAATTTTTAAAATAGTTAAAGAGGGAGTCTTTCCATCAGCCTAGTCACCTGTCTCAGCCTGAGAATTTACAATGACTACTAGGCCATCTATTGAAGCTCAAGGTGGCTAGATATTGATGATTATCCCTAATTGAATGCATGCATATATGAAGGTATCCATCATTGTTACCCCTCGATTTGCCTTAATCATCACTTCCCCAACCTCAAGTACCCTTGCTTCTGGTGGATGATTCTAATTCTTCCACCTAAAAGTGTACCTAATCCTGCACATCTTGGAAATATGTCAGCAGTACCATGCTATTTTAAATCAATTAAACATCGCATAGTTGGTTCAATTGCTCAAATTAGGTATTAAAGTATCATATATTAATGCATTGTTTCTTTGTACCAAAATCTCCACCAAGGAGGGTCATGACATCCTACCCCCCTTAGACTAAACATCATCTTGGGTGTTTCTAATTTTCACAAAATAAGAATAATTACATTATTTATTTTCAAACAAGAAGGGGAAATATTTTTGCATGTCATCCACTTTCTCCCAAGTGGTATTTATCTTAGAAAATTGATTTCAATGGACCTTACATTGATCAAGAGTCAGATTCCACATAGACTTAGAACAAAAATCAAGGATATTTATCGACATCACTTCAATAGCCTCTGGATTTACCGTATGTAATTTAGAAACATCCCACACATATTTAGGATTAGCAACATATTTCCTAAGCAAGGATATGTGGAAGGTATCATGGATTTTTGACAAGTTAGGTGGTAAAGCAAGTCAGTATGAAATCAGACTGATCTTTTTAGTGATCTTAAAGGGTCCCACAAATTGAGGATCTAACTTCATGGATTTGATAGCACTCTTCATCAGTTTAACCCTTAGAAATACTTTATCTCCAACTGTACTCTCTTGGAGTCCTCTTCAAATCAACATAAATATTTTGCCTATCAACAACTTCTTTGTCTTTGCCTAATTACCTTTAACCGGTCATCCATTTTTCTAACCATATTTAGTCCAATTACAACTTGATCTTCTAGGTTATCCCAAGATAATAGAGTCCTACACTTTCACCTATACAAAGCATTGAAATTAGCCATTCATAGAGAGGAGTGATGTCCATTATTGTAGGAAAACTCTACAAGAAGTAGATAGTCTTCCCAATGAGACTTATAATCCATGCAGTACATGCGAAGCATATCCTATAGTAATTGGTTTACCTATTTAGTTTGACCATCTATATCAGGGTGGTATGTTGAGCTCATATTCCGTTTTTTGTCTACTTCATGATGTAGGGATTTCTAGAATTCAAAAGTGAACTTGGAATCTCTATCTGAAATGATCACCTCAAAAAAATCATGCAAATGGAATACCTCTCTGGTAAATTTTCTAGCCACTACCTGAGCATCATCCTTGATGTTCCTAGGTATTAATGTGCAACCTTAGTCAATCTATCAACTATTACAAGAATTAAATCATGTTGATACCTGATATTGGGTAATCCTACTATAAAATCCATAGATATAACCTACCATTTCTATGTAGGTATATCATGCGGATATAATTTTTCTACAATATGCTTGCATTCTACCTTAAATTTCTGATATTCAAGGCACCAATCTATAAAATTAGTTATATCCTTCTTCATTCCTACCTAGAAGAAGGTTCTTTTCATGTTTTCCCACATTTTGGATCCTCCAAGATGAGCATAATAAGAAGATCTATGGGCCTCTTGCATTATAAGTTTCCTTAAATCACCCATTTTTGGTATGATGACTCTACCTTTGTAATAAAAAAGGTCATCCTTTATGTAAAATTCCTTATTACCCTCAGGATCTATGTTCATCTTAGCTCGAATTTCCTAGTCATACTCATCTTGAGATTGCTCATGTATCACCCCATCCATCAGATCCATGTGAATTTTGGTTATGGCTACTATGTGTTTCTTTCTACTCAATTCATGATCAACCTTATTCTCTTTCCCTTTTATATACTTAATTTCAAAGTTATACTTAGCAAGAAACTTGAACCATATTCTTTGTCTCACATTAAGTATAGGTTGGATAAATATTTACCTCAAACTTTGATGGTCAATATTTAATTCAAAGGGCCTTCCCACAAAGTACCGACACTAGAGATTTAGAGCATACACCACTGCAGCTAGCTCTAAATCATGTGTAGCATAATTAAATTCATTCTTCTTTAGCTTCCTTGAAGTATATGCTACTACTAACTCTTCTTGAGAGAGTACTCCTCCTAACCCTTCCAATGATGCATTTGTGCATACTAAAAATCCCCTTGAGGGTTAGGAATCTTTAGTATTGGTGTTGTAGTGAGTTTATATTTCAACAATCCAAAGGCAGCTTCATACTTCTCTAACCACTTGAATTCCTTTCCCTTATTTTGAAGGTTAGTTATTGCTACAATAATATTGGAGTAATCCTTTATGTAACATCTGTAGTAGCTCATTAAACCCATGAAACTCCACACATTAATCACATTAGTAGGGGGTGGTCAATTTAGGATGACTACTATTTTATCTAGATCCACATCAATTCCTTTTGCTGATATGATATGTCCAAGATATCGTACCTTTGAAACATAAAAAATCACTTTTAGCTAGATTCCCATAGAGTTGATTTTCTCTCAAAAACTCTAACATGATCTTGAGATGTTTATCGTGCTCTTCTTTGTTCTGAGAGAATATTAAGATATAATCAAGGAATACAAGGACAAAATGGTCTAGGTGTTCTTTTTAGAAATATTGAGTCGTCATTAATTTCAAAGGCAGATGTATCTTCAAGGATGAAATTTTTAGTTGTCTTTGATAATAAAGGCAGAGATATCTTCAAAGGTGATTTCATATGCTTTAATATTTAAATAAAATGGAAGGTTTATATTTAAATATATAAAAGGTTAAAAAATTAAATCTGCATGGGCCAAGATCCTTGAGTGCACCATACAAAAGAGAGTTTGAAAATTCAAATATTCAAATAATGGGCTGACCTCCTTGGGTGCGAATGACAAAAAACATATTAATATAAGGCCATTAATTCACTTTGGAAAATGGCATGAAATTTGAATATATCCTTCGTGTGGGGAGAGAGCAGTGAGTAGAAGACAAGGGAGGAGAGGAGCGCAAGTTTTATGGCATAGTAGCAAAGGTTTTAAATATCTAATAGTGCCTTTCTATCTAAACTGAGTGGTTAGACTAGTCGATGATCTAGCCCGTGTTAGGGCACTATGGTGTAGAAGGTTCAAGGGTCGAATATCCTCGGTGTCTATTTTGCTATATTTTGTTGTTTGAGATAGTGTGAAGAAGGATCCATATAGTTTATGGTGCGTCTTTGGTTTCATCCATTAGGGTATCCTAGTTGATTGTCTGGATGATGTTAGGGCACTGCGGTGCAGAAGGTTAGAGGGTCGAATCTCTTTGATGCTTGTTTTTTCAAAGAATGTGAGATAGCACAGTGAAGAAGTTAAATATTCCATTGCACATTTTGGTTTCATATGTTGTGTTAGCTCAGTTGGTCATGAGCCGCATTAGTGCATTGTGCTACTACAGGTCAAAATATCGAATCTCATCCGCAACTATGCAAGGTAAGGGTAAAGTTTTTTATTTTTGCAAATTAATAAAAGGGAGATATAAGGGTCATGGTGTTAGTATAAAGTTTTATTTTTGCAAATTAATAAAAGGGAGATATAAGGGTCATATTGTTATTATAAAGTTTCATTCTGCAAATTTGATAAAAGGGAGATATAAGGTGTAATGTTGTGTTTTTAAAGCTTTATTTTGTAAGTTTTAAAAGGGAGATATAAGGAGTTATTTTTTAGCTTTATTGTGTATATTTTTAAAAGAAGTGATAAGGGTTTAAAGTGGTTGATTTGATATTTAAATCAAGAAGGTAAAAAGAGAATTATTGACTAGATTTGAAAAATCACATGCAAGAGGAAGATCATCATTATTGAGGCATATTTGGAGGGCACATATTTGGAACAAGTCAAGGTGTTAAAGAATATTAAGTGCACATATTCACCCAAGCATTCAATTAACAAGGAAGGACAATTCAATCATTTCAATAAGAAAAAAAGGTGCACATGATAGTGGAAGAAGAGCAAGGTATTAGTATATCCAAGTCAACACATAAATTTGAGCAGTGTTTGTGAGTAAGTTTTGGAGAATATTTGAGCAATGTTAGTGAGCAGGTTTTGCAGCATATTTGAGTAGGTTTTAGAGCAAATTTGAGTAGGTTTTGAAGCATATTTGAGAAGGTTTTGTGAGCATATTTTGGAACAAAATTGATAAGAAGGGAATTGGTGTCTCTTGTGGATTAGTTTCCATGAACTTGAGCAGAAGGATATCTGTGTCTCTTGTGGATTGGTGTCTCCTATGGATTGGTATCCATGAACTTGAGCAATGGTATTGGTGTCTCCTATGTATTGGTGTCCATGAACTTGACAAAGGAGATTGGTATCTCCTGTGGATTGGTTTCCACAAACTTGAGCAAGGGGATTGGTGTCTCCTATGGATTGGTGTCCATAAACTTGAACAAGAGGATTTGTGTCTTCTATGGATTAGTGTCCATGAAATTGAGCAAGGGTATTGGTGTCTCATGTGGATTGGTATCCATAAAATTGAGCAAGGGGATTGGTATCTCCGATGGACCGATATCTATGAACTTGAGTAAGGGGATTTGTGTCTCATGTGGATTGGTGTCCATGAACTTGTATAGGGTATTGGTGTCTGTTGTGGATTGGTGTCCATGAAATTGTATAGGGGATTGGTGTCTCCTATGGATTGGTTTCCATGAACTTGTATAGGGGATTAGTATCTCCTGTGGTTTGGTGCCCACAAAATTTATTGAAGAAATATATAAGCAATATTTTGTCATGATTTTCTCCCGAGAGGGTGTTTCCACATAAAATATTTATCTCTTATGTGTATGGTGATTTGTGCATTGTTTCATTATTGCATTTATATTATTTGAGGTTATTTCTTTGGAAATAAAAGAGAAAAAATTGTATCTTATACTGTTCACAACCCTCTTAGTATAAGCTTGTATTATTTAGTCTTCTGAACACACTATTCATTAGATTCATGAATGTAGTTGGGGCATTAGCCAGTCCAAATGGTAGAACTATAAATTCATAATGTCTGTACCTAGTCTTAAATGTTGTTTTGTGAGTATCCTCCTCGCCTATTCTTAATTTATGGTACCCTTATCTTAGATCAATTTTTTGAATACCGTGGCATCTCTTAGTTGATCGAACAAATATTCGATCCTGGGTAGGGGATATCGATTCTTGATTGTAACCTTATTTAGCATATTATAGTCAATACACAATCTTAGTGAAACATCCTTATTTTTATAAATAAAACCGATGCACCCCAAGGTGACACATTTGGTTTTATCAATCCCTTTTCTAATGGCCCTTGTAGTTGGACCTTTAGTTCTTGCATCTCAATATAATTCATCCTATACATATATCTATGAATAGGTTCTACTCCTGGCATAAGATCAATTATGAAATCAAATTCCTGCACAAGAGGGAGTCTAGGTAAGTCTTCTAGAAATATATCCTTAACTATAAAATTGGATGTTTTTCTAGCACCTCTCTCTTTTGATCATCACATACTTCATTAAGTTTTACAACACTTGCAATGCCTCATTTCTTGAGGTATTTTCTCAATTACATAGCCATCAACATCTGGGGATTGAATGCCCCCTACTCACTATGAATTCGCTATCTCCATTTACCTTTATTTGAAAATTTGATCCATATATCTTGGAAATTGATCAAGGCTTTATGGGCTTGCAACCAATTTATCCCTAGGATCACATCAAAGGCATGAAGTGGAGCTACATACAATGCCACTAGCTAATGTAATTTATGCCATTGGATAACACTGGTTTACTGAGTAGGTTTATCCCGAAACATACTCTGCCTTCCATCCATGGGCCAAATATCCTAGCCTTTTCAACATATTCCTTTCTAAACTAGAAGAAATAAAATTAAAAAAACAACTTTAATGGAAAGGAGAAGAACTTACATTACCAAATTTATGGTATGGTTGTTCTATTCTAGCACTGACCTCTTACTACCATATGTGCTCCAAGACTTATCTCCTTGGTTCAAATGCTTGATATTTCTTTGCCTGGGCAATTGAATGCATAATTTTATCCTCCACACATGTAACAACCTCAAGAAGGGCCTTTGTGTTTTCATTGAGTCAGTTTCCTGATTCACCCCACTCAGGGTACCTTTGATTATCTTTGATCTCCATTTTATTAATTCAATAGAAACAACTGATTGGGATTAGATTAATCACTCCCTACATTGGCTTTTCCACTTTAGGAAGCCATTGTTTATCCTTCCATTTTGGGATCATTGGTTCACAACTTTAATCAATACCAATTATAATATCATACTTTCATTAATCTAAAATTCGCAACTTTAATTAATAAAAAATATAATCTCATCCTTTCATGAATCTAAAGTTCACAACTTTAATTAATAAAACAATTATAATCTCATCCTTTCATTAATCTAAAGTTCACAACTTTAATTAAAGAAATAATTATAATATCATTCTTTCATTAATCTAAAGTTCACAACTTTAATTAAATAAATAATTATAATATCATTCTTTCATTAATATAATTAAAAGGGTCAAACACCCAGGTGTTGTATGTGAGTTGGAGAGGAGAGGGAAATCCTCCAAGAGAGGTCCCAGGTTCAAATCTCCACCCTACCAAAAATCTAAATTGGGTATCCAAAATCCAATTGATAATTATGGTGCGGGTAGGGTCGTGTGCGACTCCCGGGTGACTTTGACGGTGTAGAACCCCCTGTTCATGGTCTCTCAAACCAAGGCAGCCCCGCAAGGGGTTTTTTTATTATTAAAAAAAAATGGGTAAACATCCCTAGAGAGCTTACTGAAACCATATTTTATTTCCATAATTAACATCCCAAGCTCTACCATCGTGAACTTTGAGGTTTGATTTACAAAAGGATATAAATATTTATATACTAATTAAAATAAAGAGCTACCAGGCTTGGACGAAGTTCGCTGAAACTAGAACATCAAGTCGTATGGCAGAAGACGAACATAGAAACCTCCTAAGGATTACCCACTACGGGTCCTATCACCATGGTAATCTACCATCACTAATACATATTTGACTAGCATGGAAATAAGCTAGAAGGTTTATCTCTATATTGGGAATAAGATGTAACATATTTCACCGCCCTCCCATATAGAGGAAGAAGATGACAAAGTGAAAACTAGTGCCAACATCCAACTCATCACACTACCACTTAAATTGGTAATAGATGAAAAATCATCTTGGGTACTTGCATAGAGGTTAGCATCCAATGGAGAGCAAGCCAACCCATGGCTAGCCTCCATACTATGCCCACTTGGGAAATGAATGAAATGCACAGTAGCGACGCAACAATGACAAGGTTTAGATGCAAATCTAAGAAGTCCTAAATCTATAACACCTCTATCGGCTAGAAATAGAAAAATGCAACCATCCTAAATATTTTAGGATCATGGGTGAAGGATGATAGCCTCACAAACTAGTAAGGGTCATACCAACGTAGGGAAACCATTGAGGCTTACTAACAACAACCCAACATATAACGAATATAACCTCAAGCAAAAGCTTTCAAAATTAAATTAGTATGACAAGATTAACCAACCTTTTTATTCCAGAGACACTCTTTGATTACTTCCAACAACTGTCTCACATTGCAAGATTTGAGTTCTTCTCTTGTTCACCCTCTTCTTTGTTCTTTTATCCCCTTGCTCTTTGTTCTTTTTCCCTCTTCCTCAACCTCCTTCTCCTTTGTCCCTTTATTTTTCCTTTTTTTGTCTCCAAGTCCATCAAGTCCCTTTCACTGCTCAATCTTTTATGACTTCATAACTTCCCATCTACCAGCTTTTAGTTCATCCCCACCCATCCAACAACAATAAGATATTTATTTATTTTTAATCATATATTTTAGATCTGCCATAAATGGGGTTTCTCTTATTCCAAGGCTAATAGAAGTCTCCATACCTTCCCAACGTGAAGATCACCATATTTAGAAGAGAGGTATAACAATTAATGGACGTCTTATTAACAACAATAGGTGCCTTATTACCTTTCAAAGGAAGGTCGATTTTCATTTAAAAATAAAGCACCTGTTGTTCTACATAAAACGTCTATCACTTAAAAGTCTATTATTATTATAAATAATATATTCATTATTTTGAAAGAAAGTCTATTATCAAAAATAATGCAATTATCATTTATAAATGAAGCTCTATTATCATATGAAAATAATATAATTATTATTTATAAATGAAGTTATTTTATCATATAAAATAATTAAACCATTTTATATAATTGAAGTTCTTTTATCATTTAAAATAATTAAACCGTTATTTATAAATGAAGCCCTTTTATCATTTAAAATATTTAAACCATTATTTATAAAATAATCCATTTTATCATTTAAAATACTTAAACCATTATTTATAAATGAAGCCATTTTATCATTAAAATAATTAAACCATTATTTATAAATGAAGCCATTTTATCATTTAAAATATTTAAACCATTATTTATAAATGAAGCCATTTTATCATTTAAAATAATTAAACCATTATTTATAAATGAGGCAATTTTATCATTTAATATAATTAAACCACTATTTATAAATGAAGCCATTTTATCATTTAAAATAATTAAACCTTTATTTATAAATGAAGTTCTTTTATCATTTAAAAAAATTAAACTATTATTTATAAATGAAGTTCTTTTATCATTTAAAATAATTAAACTATTATTTATTCACATAAATATACAACATAAGATAAAAGGTTTTCTTATCCAATACTAACATCATGCTACTCTTTTGAGAGGCTTAAGCAAAACAAGGAGCTTTTCAAAACAACCAGGTTATGCATATTTTCTAAATATTTGATGTAGATAGTGATGAAGTAAAAGATAATGAAACATATGCAACAAACAAAGAGGGAGTATTTCCATAAACCTAGTCATCTATCTTAGCCTGATACTTAATGATGATTAATAGGCCATCAACTAAGGCTTAAGGTGGCTAGCTATTGAAGAACACAAGCTTATACTGAGAGGGGGGTGAACAATATAAGACCACTTTTTACTTTTCTTTTCAATTCAATATTATGCAGTGTATAGATAGCAGTATCAATAGCAATAATCAAAGCAATACACAAAACACCATCCACAAAAGTGACACAACAATTTACGTGGTTCACCCAATGCGGGCTACTCCACGGAGAAAATATTTTGCTAAAACTTTCTCAATCAATCTCTTGGGAATCCTTCCCAATTACAATGTTTATGGACCTCTGTCCAAAGGAGATGTTGATCCCCTAAATCTCAAGTTCGTGGATCTCTTCCATAGGAGAACTCTTTCCCCTTCTACTCTGGCTAGTGATCTTCTAGAAGACTCTGTCTCTCTATTGCACTGACTTGTGGATCTCTCTCCACTTGAAGACTCCTCACTCAGATCTATCTTCAATTGTCCTGGCTATTGGATCTCTATCCACTGAGACTCTGTCCTCTGTACTCTATCACCTCCAAAGCTCTATCAATAGGCTCACTCAGAACCTTCTCAAATCTGCTCAATAGGTCCACTCAGAACTCAATCTGCTCAATAGGCTTCCTCTATCAAATCTTAAGCTGCTCAAAAATCTCAAATCTGCTCAATAGGCTCACTGAGAACTTGCTCAAATCTGCTCAACAAGCTCACTCAGAACTTGTCCAAATATGCTCAACAAGCTCACTCAGAACTTGTCCAAATCTTCTCAACAAGCTCACTTAGAACTTGTCCAAATCTGCTCAATAAGTCCTCTCTAGGACTTGCTCAAATCTGCATAGCAAGCTTTCACAAAAGCTTACTCAAAATCAGTCCACAAGCCTTCTCAAAGACTTACCTCAAATCAGCTCAACAAAATCTCAACTCAATCTCATAGAAGCATAAAGAGAATTGTTAGAGACTCAATATGTTCTATACTCAAATCCCAATCTTAACTCAAATCAATCTCAACTCAATCTCATAGAAGCATAAAGAGAATTGTTAGAGACTCAATATGTTCTATACTCAAATCCCAATCTCAACTCAACTCAAATCAGAATATAGAATAGTTTGTTTTATGGAACTTGAACAACCACTTCACACAATCACTTGACTAGGCTCAAACAACTCTACTCAACCAATCACCACAAGGAGCAACTCTTTCTCACAAACCCTAGTCCAAACATGAATCAACCAACTCAAAATGTTTCCAACAATGTTCAACAACAAATCTCACATAACAATGATACTCATGTTCTTCTCTAACTCAAGTTCAAGTTCTTTGCACAACCAATGGGCTTCAACAATAATGCTTATAAAACATTCTTCACATAACAATGATACTCATGTTCTTCTCAAACCCTAACTCAGGTTTTTCACACAACTAATGGCTTCAACAACAATGCTTATAAAACAAGGTTTTAACCATAACTCTCAAACCAGAAATCCTTGAAGCATTCAACCAACAACTCTCAAAAGGAAACCACAATCAATCCTTTTCACTCCAATGATATTTTCAGAAATCAACCACCCAATCAAATTAATGGAGAATATTGCCCATACCTTTTTGATGCCAAGAAGTTGTCCACAAAATCTGCCACACTCAACACACTTTCTTTTTCCAATCTCAACAAGGGTTAGTGGACTTCAAATAATAATCACAAGATAAAGTATAACTCAATTTACACCTTTTTACTCCAACTCAATAATCACATCCACCAAAGTCCATCTATAGAAAAACCCTCTAAAATAATAATCAATAAGTCACTATTATAATCCTCAAATTCAAAACCCTTATTTCTCCTAAAATAATGCTCTCAAAAATTCAAATCAATACCATAAGGCTCAAATAATCATCTATGGCTTTCACCAACAAAATAATTATTTAACCTTTTAAACACAACAAAGGTTTTACAAAATGAAATATTTTCTAACCCTTATCACTCCAAACTTTAGGGCATCAATAAAAATTAATTAACAAAAAATTTCATACCTCCTCAAGGGGTTTCGACCCCTCAACCTGCCCTCACCGCGAGCGCCTTAGCCATGGCTAAGGTTGCCACACGAGCTAGCCGCTCATTCACAAAGGGAAAGGCACAACGTGCCTTTTCTTTGCCTCACTGCCCACGTGCACCAAATCACCATGCGCCTTGGGCGCTCCACTTCACAATTGCCAAAATGACTCTGCCAAAACTCGAATGTACGACCTCGTGCCTCCCAATGCCTTTGCGCTGCTCGAGTTGCCAATAGGCCACACTGCCCACGTTGTCTTGGGATTCGACCACACCCCGATTTATTTTTTGCCTCTACCTTTAAATGTTTTTCGCACGAGCTCGATTCGCATACACTAGCCAACAAAAATAGCACGAGCAAGGATAGATGTTAATAAACCTTAGGCACCCCTTTATATAGTCTTCTCCCTCATATTCGATGACGTCGAGGAATTTCCACTTTGGAAATTTAAATTTAAATTTTAAAATATTAAAATTTAAACTTTAAACTTCAAAGTTAAATAACTTTGTCATCGAGACTCCTTTTTCGATGAAATGAAAGGCCAACTTGGGTTTTAAGAAAAACCCATTTCAAATATTTGTCCATGGTTTTAAATAAAACCTTTAAAATTAAATATCTTCATCATCGGGGCACCTTTTTCGATGAAACGAAAAGCCAACTTGGGTTTTAAGAAAAACCCATTTCAAATCTGCCATCCATGGTTTTAAATAAAAACCCTTTGCTAAGCTTCCATTGAAGCTCTTTTTTGGAACCAAATGCCATGCATCCTTTTGATCAAAACCTTTGCTTCTCATGAAGCTCTTTGTGGAGAAAATCATAGTGCTTACTTGCATAGGTCCTTTTGACATCAATGACAACTTTTTAGCTTAGGGACTCAAAATGTCCAACAATCTCCCCCTTTGTCATTGATGGCAACCCATATTCATTTACTAAAATCTGACCTTCTTTTCTGCTCCCCCTGGGACTTTGCTCCCCTTGCTCAATGCTCTCTCAAATATGAAATCTCTCCCCATATCAAAAACTCTCCCCAATATACAAATCTCTCCCCCTTTGTCATCAATGGCAAAGGGTCACCTTTGGGGCTCGGGGCTAAGAATGAGCCTCTTAGCTTAGCCCCTCCCCCACCTCCACATGAGGTGGTTAATTCTAGGGTGGGAGTATTTCTACTCCCCGAAAGCATAGATCTATGCTTTTATCTTTCTCTCTTCTTTTGTTAGTTTTTTGAATCCTCTCACTGTTTCTTTCCAAGATATCATCCCTGTTCCTGTCATCATTTATGTTCCTATTTGTGCTCTTGTTTTCATCCATGTTCCTATTCTTGTTCTTTTCTGAGTCTCTATTCCTATTCATGTTCCTATTCCTATTCATGTTCATGTTCATGTACCTGTTCCTATTCCTGTTCCTGTTCATGTCCATGTTCCTGTTCTTGTTCCTATTCTTGTTCTCATCCATGTTCCTGTTCCTGTTCATACCTACTTCTGGAATATTTTCTCTACACCATATTGTTGTGTGTCCATCATTATTGCACTTATAACACTTAATGTTATTATTCCTTGGAGGTGCAAATGTCTTAGGATACCTTCTAGTGAAGCCATATCCTCTTCTGCCATGAACCCTGCAATTCATTGCTTTGTGACCATACTCATTGCATGAGTAGCAATACCCATGGAAAGGTTATCCTTTCCCATATTCCTATCTTTCATATGACCTACACTATGAAGCCATGTGCCCAAACCTGTGACATGAGAAGCATCTCCCATTGAAGCTTCCTTGCCTAGACCTCATTGGTCTCCTGTTCTGATTGTTGTTCCATCTGTATCTTCTTTGTGCATTGTTCCTCTCTTTGTTGAACTCTTTGTTGTCCAACTCAGCCTCTGATGTCCCACTTTTACTTAAACTATCTTCTTCTGATGTATCTTCTTCTGAAGTTTCTTCTTCATCAAGACTTGAAGTAGATTCTTTTTCTTGTTTCTTTTGAACCTTTCCAAAGCCAAGACCTGTTGAACATGATGTTCGTTGTTGTCCATAGATGAACTTATCCAAGTTCTTAGAGCTATTTGTGAAACTCTTCATCTTGATCTTGGAGTCCTTTAAGTCTTCTTTTAGAGTAGCCACTTCTTGTGCTAACTTCTCACATTCCAAAATCTTTGCTTCTAACTTATCCTTGAACTTGCTTGCCTTAGCCTTTGACTTCTCTAAATCCTCTATGAGCAATAACCTTTCTTCATCACATTCTTGAAACTGACTTTCAAGCTTAGAGTGTTGCTTTCTTACCTTCTTTACTTGTGTCAAGGGCATAGATAAGTTCTCCCTTGAGATCATAACCATTCTCTATTGAGTAATCCTCTATTTGTTTGCCTTTGTCCTTATCATTACTTCCTTTTGGCTTGTCTTCTATGGGATCACTTACTTCATCTTCTAGAGCCATTAGAAGATTCTCATCTGGTCTTTCAAGTGCATCTTCAAAACCATCATCATTGAAACTATAGCCATCCCTAGTGCAATCATCTTCAAGATGTCCAAATTTACCACATCTAAAACATTTGAGAATAACTAGAGTCCTTTTCTCTCTAACCATAAATAGGACTTCATCTCTATCATTGTCTGAAAAACTAGCATCACTATCAATTGAGTACTTACTTGCATTATCTGCATAGTAGCTTTTCTTTTGCCTTTGGAAGAACTTCTTTCCTTGTCTGTTTTGTCCATCCTTGCCTTTCTTCCGGTACCTATGTCTTTCTGATTCCCTGTACCTGTGATCCTATTTTCCTTCATCATTATTGTACTTTGGCTCTTTGCACTCTGTTGCATAGTGTCCATACTTTCCACAATTGAAGCACTTAATAGATCTTATATCTATGGATATTTTGGAACCTTTATCTCTTCTACCATAGTTAGCTTCTTCATCACTAGATGACTCACTGCTTGATTCTATCTTTTTACCCTTTTTATTTTTGTCCACTTTGAATGCAGCTTCTTTCGGAGGAATAGGATCTTTTGTTCTTATCTCAAAAGTAGTAAGCATGCCAAGAAAAGAATTCCTTGTCAAAGAATCACTATCAATTGATGTTTCTATAGCAGAAACCTTTTCACTATACCTTTTTGGAAGAGTTCTCAAGATCTTATCACAAGCATCAGATTCATCAACCTTCATTCCAAGACCTCTCATCTCATGTACAAGCTCATCAATCTTACTGAGATAATCATGAATATTTTCATCATCTCTCATTCTTAAGTTCTCAAATTCTCCTTTGAGATTTCTGATCTTAGCTTTCCTGACACCTTTATCACCCTCATATATGTCATGCAGTAGATCCCACATATCTTTTGTTATTTTACAATCCATAACCTTCATAGATTCTGATCTACCCAATCCTTTTATAATTGCATTCATAGCTCTTGAATTTGCATGCATTAGAAGCTTACCTTCCTTATCTGTAGGAGGATTGACTATTGAATCATATCCAAGTTCCACTGCATCCCAAACTTCATTTCCAAGTGCCATCAGGTAAAATCTCATCAGCATACACCAATACAAGAAGTCACTTCCATCAAATACTGGTACTGCATTATTGAATGACCCATCCTTTTGATCCTTGTGATCCATTGTGTTCTTAGACCACTTTTCCTTCAAGCTATCAAACTCTTCTGAAGGAACCCACTCTGATACCAATTGAAGAACACAAGCTTATACTGAGAGGGGGGGTGAACAATATAAGACCACTTTTTACTTTTCTTTTCAATTCAATATTATGTAGTGTATAGATAGCAGTATCAATAGCAATAATCAAAGCAATACACAAAACACCATCCACAAAAGTGACACAATAATTTACGTGGTTCACCCAATGCGGGCTACTCCACGGAGAAAATATTTTGCTAAAACTTTCTCAATCAATCTCTTGGGAATCCTTCCCAATTACAATGTTTATGGACCTCTATCCAAAGGAGATGTTGATCCCCTAAATCTCAAGTTCATGGATCTCTTCCATAGGAGAACTCTTTCCCCTTCTACTCTGGCTAGTGATCTTCTAGAAGACTCTGTCTCTCTACTGCACTGACTTGTGGATCTCTCTCCACTTGAAGACTCCTCACTCAGATCTATCTTCAATTGTCCTAGCTATTGGATCTCTATCCACTGAGACTCTGTCCTCTATACTCTATCACCTCCAAAGCTCTATCAATAGGCTCACTCAGAACCTTCTCAAATATTCTCAATAGGTCCACTCAAAACCTGCTCAAATATGCTCAATAGGCTCACTCAGAACCTGCTCAAATCTTCTCAATAGGCTCACTTAGAACCTGCTCAAATCTGCTCAATAGGCTCACTAAAACAAAAAAAGCTCATAATCTTGTCCTTAATCTCAATAAGTCCTCTCTAGGACTTGCTCAAATCTGCATAGCAAGCTTTCACAAAAGCTTACTCAAAATCAGTCCACAAGCCTTCTCAAAGACTTACCTCAAATCAGCTCAACAAAATCTCAACTCAATCTCATAGAAGCATAAAGAGAATTGTTAGAGACTCAATATGTTCTATACTCAAATCCTAATCTTAACTCAAATCAATCTCAACTCAACAATCTCATAGAAGCATAAAGAGAATTGTTAGAGACTCAATATGTTCTATACTCAAATCCCAATCTCAACTCAACTCAAATCAGAATATAGAATAGTTTGTTTTATGGAACTTGAACAACCACTTCACACAATCACTTGACTAGGCTCAAACAACTCTACTCAACCAATCACCACAAGGAGCAACTCTTTCTCACAAACCCTAGTCCAAACATGAATCAACCAACTCAAAATGTTTCCAACAATGTTCAACAACAAATCTCACATAACAATGATACTCATGTTCTTCTCTAACTCAAGTTCAAGTTCTTTGCACAACCAATGGGCTTCAACAATAATGCTTATAAAACATTCTTCACATAACAATGATACTCATGTTCTTCTCAAACCCTAACTCAGGTTTTTCACACAACTAATGGCTTCAACAACAATGCTTATAAAACAAGGTTTTAACCATAACTCTCAAACCAAAAATCCTTGAAGCATTCAACCAACAACTCTCAAAAGGAAACCACAATCAATCCTTTTCACTCCAATGATATTTTCATAAATCAACCACCCAATCAAATTAATGGAGAATATTGCCCATACCTTTTTGATGCCAAGAAGTTATCCACAAAATCTGCCACACTCAACACACTTTCTTTTTCCAATCTCAACAAGGGTTAGTGGACTTCAAATAATAATCACAAGATAAAGTATAACTCAATTTACACCTTTTTACTCCAACTCAATAATCACATCCACCAAAGTCCATCTATAGAAAAACCCTCTAAAATAATAATCAATAAGTCACTATTATAATCCTCAAATTCAAAACCCTTATTTCTCCTAAAATAATGCTCTCAAAAATTCAAATCAATACCATAAAGCTCAAATAATCATCTATGGCTTTCACCAACAAAATAATTATTTAACCTTTTAAACACAACAAAGGTTTTACAAAATGAAATATTTTCTAACCCTTATCACTCCAAACTTTAGGGCATCAATAAAAATTAATTAACAAAAAATTTCATACCTCCTCAAGGGGTTTCGACCCCTCAACCTGCCCTCACCGCGAGCGCCTTAGCCATGGCTAAGGTTGCCACATGAGCTAGCCGCTCGTTCGCAAAGGGAAAGGCACAACGTGCCTTTTCTTTGCCTCACTGCCCACGTGCGCCAAATCACCATGCGCCTTGGGCGCTCCACTTCACAATTGCCAAAATGACTCTACCAAAACTCGAACGTACGACCTCGTGCCTCCCAATGCCTTTGCGCTGCTCGAGTTGCCAACAGGCCACACTGCCCACGTTGTCTTGGGATTCGACCACACCCCGATTTATTCGCTGCCTCTGCCTTTAAACATTTTTTGCACGAGCTCGATTCGCATACACTAGCCAACAAAAATAGCACGAGCAAGGATAGGTGTTAATAAACCTTAGGCACCCCTTTATATAGTCTTCTCCCTCATATTCGACGACGTCGACGGGAATTTCCACTTTGGAAATTTAAATTTTAAAATTTAAAATATTAAAATTTAAACTTTAAACTTCAAAGTTAAATAACTTTGTCATCGGGACTCCTTTTTCGATGAAACGAAAAGCCAACTTGGGTTTTAAGAAAAACCCATTTCAAATATGTTGTCCATGGTTTTAAATAAAAACTTTAAAATTAAATATCTTCATCACGGGGGCACCTTTTTCGATGAAACGAAAAGCCAACTTGGGTTTTAAGAAAAACCCATTTCAAATCTGCCATCCATGGTTTTAAATAAAAACCCTTTGCTAAGCTTCCCTTGAAGCTCCTTTTTGGAACCAAATGCCATGCATCCTTTTGATCAAAACCTTTGCTTCTCATGAAGCTCTTTGTGGAGAAAATCATAGTGCTTACTTGCATAGGTCCTTTTGACATCAATGACAACTTTTTAGCTTAGGGACTCAAAATTTCCAACAACTATTGACGACTATCCCTAATCGAATGCATGTCTATATGAAGGTATCCATCAATGTTACCTCATGATTTGCCTTAATCATCACTTCCCCAACCTCAAGTACCCTTGTTTTTGGTGGATGATTCTGCTTATTCCACCTACGAGTGTACCTAATCCTACACATCTTGGCAATATGTCAACATTACCATGCTCTTTTAAATCAACTAAACATCACATAGTTGGTTCAATTGCTCAAGTTAGGTATTAAAGTATCATATATCAATACGTTGTTTCTTTGTGCCAAAAATTGCACTAGGGAGGTTCATGACACACTTGATTATTGTGCAATTATTGTTGTTGAGAAGGAAACATTTGATTATTGTGCAACTGTTATTGTTGAGAAGGAAGCACTTGATTATTGTGTAACTGTTGTTGTTGAGAAGGAAGCACTTGATTATTGTATAATTGTTGTTGTTGAGGAGAAAGTACTTGATTGTGCAACTATTATTGTTAAGAAGGAAGCACTTGATTATTGTGCAACTATTGTTGTTGAGAAGGAATCTCTTGATTATTGTGCAACTATTGTTGTTGAGAAGGAAGTACTTGATTGTGCAACTATTATTGTTAAGAAGGGAGCTCTTTATTGTGGAGATATTGTTTTTGATCAATGAGCACTTGATTGTGCAACTGTTGTTGAGAAGGAAGCACTTGATTGTGGAACTATTGTTGTTGAGCAAGGAGCACTTAATTGTGCAATTGTTATTTTTGAGAAGGAAGCACTTGATTGTGGAATTATTATTGTTGAGCAAGGAGTCCTAGAAATTTTGAGCTCATTTAGTTGTCATTGATGTCAAGGTGAAAAGTTTTCATTGATACCAAAGTGAACACATAACGCTATCATTAACACCATGGAGTACATCATCATTAACACCAGGAAGCAATGCAAAGAGATGGAGAAAAGTTGTCCAAATATGATTTTGTAAGGGTTTTTGTTAAAACCATGATGGCACATTAAAAGGTTTTTTATTGAAACCATAATGATAGTTCTCTAATATTGTGATGGCAGAATTAAGGTTTTTATTAAAAGTAAGGTGGAATTTTTTTTTTTCATCAACCCAATGAAGTGCAAATGACAATTTGATATTAACTCAATGAGGGCTTTAATTTTTTATTAAAGTCTAAAGTTTATAAATTAAATTTATAATATTTAAATTATTTTGAATTTAAATTAATTATAAATTATAATTTATACAAGCCGACGTCATCAAGTCGAATCATCTACCGACGTTGTATGCAAATCAAATTAAGGGTATTTAAACCCTAAGACGAACCTTAGGAAAAGGCATCCTTTGAATTTGAGAAATGGCAAAAAATATGAAGCCTTCAAAAACGTAAAAGAGAGATATTGTAGAGCAAGGTAGCGCATCGTGTTTGAAGAAGCACATCGTGTTTGAGCAAGGATCGAGGCAGAAGGTACAACACTCATGGTCTAGCTTGGTGCTAGACGTAAGATAAGGTCAAAGGCTTTGAAGCCTTTGTGAAAGGCTTAAGCTACCTTAGTGCTTAAGCTAAGCACATGGAGTGCTTAGCTCACATGGCTAGCAAGCCACAACTAAGGTGCCAACCGAGGGAGAAAGCGTAGGTTCGAAACTCTAAATTTGCGATAGGGGGTTTCACCAAAGGTTTTTATAATTTGATTTTAATTTTTGCATATTGCTAAGGTTTAGGAGGCATAAGGGAATGTTTGTGGAATTTGATCATTGTGCTAAGGTTTTAAGGGTGTTTATGATATTTGATTAATTGTTCTAAAGGTTAGGGAGTCATAAGGTGATATTGGTTTATTTACCTAAGTGGTAAATAGGTGTTTTATTAAGGTAAATATTATTTTACCTTAGGAGATAGAAATTAAGTTGGAATATCAATTTTGTGAAATTGAGAAATTGAAGGTGTGTTTTGAAAAGGAAATTTCTGTGAAGATATTATTGTCAAATATTGCTATTAATATGGAGTGATAAGGTGTAATTGAGTTTTACATTATATTGTGAGAAATATTTATCTTCTAACCTCTTTGATCTTGGTATAGAAGTGTTTGTGGTTGTGGCAGATTTATGAGATCCCTTCATCATCAAGAAAAAGGTATGAGCACATTCTTCCATAGTTGAATTGATTGATTGGTTTTCTAGAAAATAAGTTTGGAGTGAAAAGGACTTGGTTAGGGTTTCCTATTGAGTGTGTTGAGTGATTTCTTCAAGGTTTTTTGGAATAAAGAAGTGTGGTTAAAACCTTGTTTGATAAGCATTGTTGTTGAAGCCTTTGATGAGTGAAGAACTTGAACTAGGGTTTGAAAAGAACATGAGTATCATTGTTATGTGAGGGTTTTTTTAGAAGCATTGTTGTTGAAGCCATTGATTGAGTGAAGAACTTGAACTAGGATTTGAAAAGAACATGAGTATCATTGTTATGTGAGATTGGTTGTTGAGCATTGTTGGAAACATTTTGAGTAAGTGATCATATACTTGGACTAGGGTTTGTGAGCAAGGATTATCTCATTGAGTTATTGGTTGAGGAGATTTGGATGAGCATAGTCAAGTGAATGTGTGAAGTGATTATTCAAGTTCCATAAAACAAACTATTCTATATTCCGAATTGAGTTGAGAAAGTAATTGAGCATTGAGTTGAAGCATACTAAGTCTCTAACAATTCTCCTTATGTTTCTGAGAAAGTGATTGAAAGTATTTGAGGAGATTTGAGGTAAGTATTTGAAAAGACTTATGGACTTGTTGAGTAGATTGGACAAGTTCTTTGTGGACTTGTTGAGCAGATTTGAGCAAGTTATGTGTGGACTTGTTGAGCAGATTGGACAAGTTCTGTGGAATTTTTGAGCAGACTGGACAAGTTCTATGTGGACATGTTGAGCAAATTGGACAAGTTTTGTGTGAACTTGTTGAGCATATTGGACAAGTTCTGTGTGGACTTATTGAGCAGATTTGAGCAAGTTCTATATGGACATGTTGAGTAGATTAGACAAGTTCTATGTGGATTTGTTGAGCATATTAGAGCAAGTTCTGTGTGGACTTGTTGAGCAGATTTGGATAATTCTATGTGGACTTGTTGAGCAGATTTGAGCAAGTTCTATGTGGACTTGTTGAGAAAATTGGACAAGTTCTATGTGGACTTGTTGAGCATATTGAGCAAGTTATTTGTGAACTTTTTGAGCATATTTAAGCAAGTTTTGTGTGGACTTGTTGA
The DNA here is from genome assembly GCA_028583015.1 of Wollemia nobilis. NCBI lineage: Eukaryota > Viridiplantae > Streptophyta > Pinopsida > Araucariales > Araucariaceae > Wollemia > Wollemia nobilis. The sequence goes on along the minus strand of JAQPPZ010017240.1, from coordinate 653,123 downwards.
GGAGAGTTTTGGTGTAGATTTGAGGATAGATTTGTACCAGACCAGAGATAAAGACTGAGAAGATTTGTACTAGACCAAAGGACTGTGTTTAGTGTAGATTTGAGACAAATATTTTGAGGTGACAGAGCATAGAGTACATAAGTCTCCAATGGGTAGAGATCCATCAACCATGGCAGTGATGATAGGTCTTCTAAGTGAGGACAAGAGTCTTCAGTGGAGATAGATGCATAAGCCAGTGCAATGTAGGTAGTTGTATTCAAGAGGATCACCAGCTAGAGCAGAGGAGAATGAGTTCTCCTATGGAAAAATATCCATGAACTTGATTTAGGGATTAGTGTCTCCTTTGGACAAAGGTCCACAAATATTGTAATAGGGAAAGGATTCCCAAAATATTGATTGAGAAAATTTTAGTGAAATATTTTCTTCGTGGAATATCCCACATTGGGTGAACCATGTAAATTGTGGTGTCTCTATTTGTGTGTGGTGATTTTTACATTGTGTTGATTATTGCTATTGATATTGCTATCTTTATATTGCATAATATTGATTGGGAAATAAAAAGTAAAAAGTGATCTTATATTGTTCACCCCCCTCTCAGTATAATCTTGTGTTCTTCAAGGAGTACTTTATTGTGTAATTATTGTTATTGAGAAGGAAGCACTTGATTATGGAACTATAGTTGTTGAGAAAGAAGCATAGGGTTGTGCAACTATTTTTGTTGAGAAGGAAGCACTTGATTGTGCAATTGTTGTTGTTGAGAAGGGATCACTTGATCATGTAATTGTTGTTGTTGAGAAGAGAGCACTTTATTGTGCAATTGTTGTTGTTGATAAGGAAGCACTTGATTGTTGTGCAACTATTGTTGTTGTGAAGGAAGCAGTTGATTGTTGTGCAATTATTCTTGTTGAGAAGGGAGTACTTTATTGTGGAATTGTTGTTGTTGAGAAGGAAGCACTTGATTGTGCAACTGTTGTTGAGCTACTTGGGTGTATCCTTGTTGTTGTTATGGATGCACTTGATTATTGTGCAATTGTTGTTGATGTACTTGGGTGTACCCTTGTTTTTGTTGCAGATGCAATTGATTGTTGTACAATTGGTTTTGTTCCTGGTTATTAGGATCCCATCCTAACATTATTTTGTAATTCTCATTATTACGTAATGGCCCACTTTCAACGTGGGGGATCCCATATATAATGTTATTTTACAATATTTTGTAATGTATGTGGCAAGTTAGGCTCCTAGCCAAGTGGGGCCATTTGATGTAACCATTATCAAGATTGTAACCAACGTTTGGTAGAATATTCTAGCTCAAGTGGCATTTTGCATGTAAGACAACTCTTGAGCTTAGGGTTAGGGTTGCATGAAGTATTTCTTTAAAAGCTATGAAGCCATGTACGAAGGTATATTTTTGCAAGTTAATGAAATATTGAAGGAGGTTGCCCCCTCAAAGAGGCCTATGATTCTAAGTTATTTGTGATATTGTTTCAATTCTGCAATTACTTTCTACAAAGTATTATTCTGTTATTACATGTATTTTAGTTATATTTTAGTATTTTGTGTGTGAACTTTATTTTAATAGTAGATTCCTTACAAGTGGTATTAGAGCACTTTCCAGGGTCGAGTTCTACTATGACTGTGATAATTCTTGCTCAACCATTTCCGCTTGTTAGGTATAATTTTCCTATATTTTTTCATTCTATTTTCCTTTATTCAAAAAGCCAAAAAAAAAATCTGCAAAAACCAAAAAAATACAATCTATTTTTTACATAGTTGAGTAGGCTAAAAATCCCAAGGTTTTTAAAATATCATGAAGGAGCTATCATTATTGGCTAAGATAGATAGCCCATAAAGCATCTAGTGAAGTGAGGGATGGTCAGCCTCTAATACCCAAGACTTAGACAACACTCGCACACAGAATTGAGCTCTCATGCATCTTTGGGTGTATTGGGAGACCATTCTAGGTTGAAGAATATTTTATCCACTAGAAATATTTTTGGACTTATATCATCCATTGTCCATGGGATACAGCATCCCGGATGATTACCCTCCTGTACTATCAAGGAGATAAATAGTGTGCTCAAGGGTATTATGGAATCCTCCTTGGGTAGTGGTCTAAAATATTGGTCCGAGCATTATTTTTCATCACTAAGGTATAACAAAGGGCCTATGGGTGTTACATACTCCTATACCTAGTATACCCTGGTTCTTTTAAACACTTCAAGCTACAAAAACACACATTTCATTGTTCTGTTGAACCTGCATTCACAATCCCAAAAAGTGAGCATACAGAGGACTTTCCTATCACAAAAGAATACACTTTGCATTCATCAGTAGTGAGAAAAAATTTTTCAAGTGTCCCTAATAGTCTAAAATATTCCAGTAACATCCAGATTAGTGGTAGTAATAGTTGGGTCAATGACAGGACCAGTCAGGTCAAGGACAGTAACAGTTAGGTCAATGATAGTAACAGTCAGGTCAGTGATAATAATAGTCAGATAAGCAATAGTAATGGTAACAGTCAACTGTAACAGTAAAAAAAATATAGGTGGTTAGGATCAGAAACATAACTATCAGTGTTAGTAATTGCAGTACAGGTGATAGTACAGTGACAAGGTGATCAGTTGTAGGAATGCATAAATCAGAGACAATTGATCCAATACCCAACTTGTGAACTATAGATCCAAATAAAAAAAACCAATTGCACTAGTAGACTCAAAAAAATAAAAAAACATGCAAATATGAGCTATAATGAAGAAGTCATAGTGGTTTTATCATTACTCTATTTTGAGTAATTTTTAAACTAGAAATGGGGAAAAATAACACTAAAAAAATTCATAACAGGCCCTAGACATATCCAAAAATCCTCAAATTTATTTTTTTGTCTTAGTTAGCCCCTTCTGCACCTCTCACAAAATTTTTGAGTCTTAAATCCCTTTTTCTCAAAATTCCTTAAATTTATCATTTTTCCACTAGCCCTTTTTGGCCAAATATTCCACAAATACAAAATCTGAGTCTAGGGTACCCAAAAATTCATGTTGTAGCATATAGATTATTGTGACTATATTTTTCAATCTGATCACCTTTATATATAACATCCAAGCACTTTTTTGGACTCCTTACTAGAAATAGTAACTCCCAAAATCACACTTCTATTTTTAGTGCTTTAGTAAAAAATATCCAAGGCTATCTCGAATGGCAAGTGGCACTTATGGATATCAAAAAGAGGTAGAGCAAAACACTGCTTCAGTGTTGGATACCCTACTAAGTTTCGTTACTGGCTTACAAAAAACAAGTGAACACTTGATGACAAAATTTCAAACTTCTAGAATTGAATAAGATACCTCTAGAATTTGCCTATAAGAACAGCTAGAATATGTTGAGTCTAAATTGCAGGGTGTTCCAAGAAAGTTTGAGTATTGTACTAAAAACTCACATTTCTATCGAGATCAAGGAAAGGGAAAATATGACTCTCACCTTCACTTTGATCATGATACTACATTCAAGATGCCAAAACTAGACTTTCCTAAGTTCAATGGGAAGGATGTGGATGGATGGTTATGTTGTGTTGCTCAATTCTTTAGACTCCATGATGTTTCCATGTATAATCGAGTTCAAATGGCTTATTTCAACTTGGAATATAAAGCTTTATAATGGTATCAATGGTTGCAGAAAACTCCCTCTGATCCTTCTTGGGTGGACTTTGAGTCTCAATTACTCACTCGCTTTGGCCCTAGTGAGTATGATGATTTTATAGGACAATTTACAAAGTTGAGATAAACTTCGATAGTTTGAGATTACCAAATATAATTTGAGATATTTGCCAATAAAAATACAGGTATGAATGAAGGCTTCTCCATGAGTTTCTTTGTTAGTGGGTTGAGGGAGGATATTGAAGCCAAGGTCATGATGTTTAAACCATAATCCATGATGCAGGCTATCATGTTGGCTCATTTGGTTGAGTCCAAAGTTTTAGCTCATAGGAGGATATCTAAATTTCCACAAGCTAAACCCTCTTTTCCTCCTAGATTACAAAATAAAAATGAACAAAAACCTGTTGCACCCACTACTTCACCCAAACATCTAACCACTATTGAAATGGATGTGCAACATGCCCAAGGGTTGTGCTACAATTGTGATGAAAATTTTTCTCATGGGCATAGGTGCATCCAAAAGAAGTTGTTCCTCATTGATGCTGATGATCCTGACACTAGCGACCACAATGATGATGACACCAAATCAGTTGAGGAACCACCCAAACTAGAGGAAGAAAAATAGGATGAACCATAGGCTAAAATTTGTGTTCATGCTCTTGTAGGCATTACTACTCACCCAACTATAAAATATGTGGGCTATTTCAAGGGTTTGCGTCTTACCATATTTATTGATTTTGGAAGTACACACAATTTTATTGATCCCCACATTGCCAAGTAGACAAATTTCTATGTACATACATGTAATTCTTTTGAGGTTATGGTAGTAAATGGTGGGACCTTACCTTGCAAAGGTAAATATTGTAATATTAAGGTCAATATTGGGGACTATAAGCTCAAACAGGATATGTTTGCACTTCAACTAGGAGGATGTGATATCATTTTAGGAGCTCAATGGTTGGGCACATTGGGAGTCATATCATGACACTTTACTAGGCTTTGGATGTGATTTTCATAGAATGGACAGTCGTATGAAGAACACAAGCTTATACTGAGAGGGGGGTGAACAGTATAAGACCACTTTTTACTTTTCTTTTCAATTCAATATTATGCAGTGTATAGACAACAATATCAATAGCAGTAATCAAGCAATGCACAAAACACCATACACAATAGAGACACCACAGTTTACGTGGTTCACCCAATGTGGGCTACTCCACGGAGAAAATATTTTACTAAAACTTTCTCAATCAATTTCTTTGGGAATCCTTCCCAATTACAATGTTTATGGATCTCTGTCCAAAGGAGATGTTGATCCCCTAATCTCAAGTTCATGGATCTCTTCCACAAGAGAACTCTTTCCCCTTCTACTCTGGCTAGTGATCTTCTAGAAGACTCTCTCTCTCTTTGCACTGATTGGTGGATCTCTCTCCACTTGAAGACTCCTCACTCAGATCTATCTTCAATTGTGCTAGCTATTGGATCTCTATCCACTGAGACTCTATCCTCTGTACTCTATCACCTCCAAATCTCTATCAATAGGCTCACTCAGAACCTACTCAATAGGCTCACTCAAAACCTGCTCAACAAGCTCACATAGAACTTGTCCAAATCTGCTCAACAAGCTCACACAAAACTTGTCCAAATCTGCTCAACAAGCTCACATAGAACTTGTCCAAATCTGCTCAACAAGCTCACACAAAACTTGTCCAAATATTCTCAACAAGCTCACAAGAACTTGCCCAAATATGCACTAGCAAGCTCACCAAGAACTTGCCCAAATCTGCACTAGCAAGCTCACCAAGAACTTGCCCAAATCTGCACTAGCAAGCTCACCAAGAACTTGCTCAATAATTCAATCTCATAGAAGCATAAAGAGAATTGTTAGAGACTCAATATGTTCTATAAAAAATCTAACTAAAAATATTATAGAAGCATAAAGAGAATTGTTAGAGACTCAATATGTTCTATACTCAAATCTCAATCTCAACTCAAATCAATATTATAGAAGCATAAAGAGAATTGTTAGAGACTCAATATGTTCTATCCTCAAATCTCAATCTCAACTCAAATCAATATTATAGAAGCATAAAGAGAATTGTTAGAGACTCAATATGTTCTATCCTCAAATCTCAATCTCAACTCAAATCCAGAATATAGAATAGTTTGTTTCATGGAACTTGAACAACCACTTCACACAATCACTTGACTAGGCTCAAACAACTCTTCTCAACCAACTACCACAAGGAACAACTCTTTCTTACAAACCCTAGTCCAAGCATGTATCAACCAACTCAAATGTTTCCAACAATGCTCAACCACAAATCTCACATAACAATGATACTCATGTTCTTTTCAAGTTCAAGTTCTTTGCATAACCAATGGGCTTCAACAACAATGCTAATAAAACATTCTTCACATAACAATGATACTCATGTTCTTCTCAAACCCTATCTCAGGTTTTTCACACTACTAATGGCTTCAACAACAATGCTTATAAAACAAGGTTTAATAGCAACTCTCAACCCAGAAAACCTTGAAACATTCAACCAACTACTTTCAAAAAGGAAACCACAATTAATCCTTTTCTCTCCAATGATATTTCAGAAATCAACCACCATAAACAATCAATAGGAGAATGTGCCCATACCTTTTATGAAGATGAAGAAGCCTTTTGGTTGTCCACAAAATCTGTCTCACTCAACACACTTTCTTTTTCAACTTTCAACAAGGGTTAGAGATCTTGATTAATAACACAACAATAACATCCAAATAACACCTTATTACTCCTACTCAATAACATACACCATGTCACTTCATAAATGAATTAATCTCTTTTGAAAAAGAACAAAGCAACCTTCACTTTTGAACCTCTTTACAAAATCAGAAATATCTCTTTACACACACCTTATTTCTCCCTCTAAGCAAGTTAATCAAATAGCCCTCGGAATAAGCTTTCCAATGATATATAATATGATATACTTCTAAAAAATAAATCACCAGAAATCTCTCCTTTTCTAAACATGCATCATAACCCTTATTCCTCCTAGGGCAACTTTAGAAAAATAAAATATATCTAAAAATTATTAACTTGCCTCTATCCCTGATGGGATTCGATCTCGTGACCTTCCTTGCTCAGCGCCTTAACCACAACCAACCTGCCATTGGGCCACATGCCCTCACGTGCTCAAAAGGAGCACACAACAAAACCTTATGCCGTGAATATCTGCGCCCTTCGAAAACAAAAGCGCTTCACGCGTTTCAACATAACAAAACACCTCCGACAAGAATCGAATGTAGGACCTCCTGCTTCACACACAATGCATGAACCACTAGGCCAAGGAGGCCTATACATTTGGCTTTACTCCACAATAGTCTCTTCAATGAACACAAAAATCGTAAGCCTTTTAAAACCCTTTTCACACACACTTCGACACACGATGCGCAGGCTCTTTTACCATTCGAATCCAAATATCAAATCGAGCGCTTAGAGAAATAAATCAAAACTTTGGGTATATATATATATATATGTCCTCCTCCTTTCCTTTGACGTCGGTGCTATAATTTAAATATTAGTTTTATGCCTTTTCCTTTCTTTGACGTCGGCGCTATAAATTAAATTTTAATTTTAATTTTAAATAATTTAAAATTTAAACTTAAATATTTAAAATTAAATATCTCCATCATCGGGGCACCTTTTTCGATGAAACAAAAAGCCAACCTGGGTTTTAAGAAAAACCCATTTCAAATCTGCCATCCATGGTTTTAAATAAAACCTTTTATTTTTCCTACCTTGGTTTTCACAAAAACCCTGTATATATCCATGCTCTCCAAAATATCATAAATGCTTATTTATGAAATGCTTTGGCCACCAAAACTCAATGTGATCCATGTGACATCAATGACAACATAAAATCACTCAAATTTCCAACAATCTCCCCCTTTGTCATTGATGGCAACACCTCTATTGTAAATCACCACAATCACTTCAAAAACCATCTCTGAGAATCAAAGTTGTTCCCCCTACTCAATACTCTCTATGGAGGCTGCTCCCCCTAACTCAATGCTCTCTTTGGAGGCTGCTCCCCCTAACTCAATGCTCTCCCCCTTACTCAAATCTCTCCCCCTTTGACATCAATGGCAAAAGGGACACCTATGGGGCTAAAAGATATGACTCTTAAGCTTAGCCCCCTCACCACCTTCTCTATTGAGGTGATTAATTTTGGGGTGGGAGTACATTTACTCCCATATTACATTGTTTCTTTCCTCTATCAACTTCCTTCCATATTTTTTTGATATCCTTCTCTTGATGAATTACTTGATCTTCTTGTCTTGAACCTGTTTGACCTTCTTGCCTTGAAACTGCTTGACCTTCTTGTCTTGAACTTGTTTGGAATTGAGTCCTACACCATTTTGCAATATGTCCAAAGTTATTGCAATTAAAACACTTGATATTGTAGCCTTTGGATGGTGCCCATATCCTGAATTCTTTCTTGAAATAATTTCCATATCCATTCCTTTCTTGAACCCTGTATTGTGAAGTTCTATTTTCATGACCATTATGACCATGACTTCTGATTTGTGTAGCTCTAAAACCAAAACCATGTTGCTCATTTTATTTGCACTGAGAAGCTCTATGACCAATCCTGTTGCATAAGAAGCAATGTCCCTGAAAACCATACCTTCTTCCTTTGAAGTTTCTTCTAGAAAAATCAAACTTCTTTGATCCATGGATCCTGCAGTGTATAGCCCTGTGTCCAAATCCATTACAAGAAAAACAATGTCCTTGAAAAGCCCTTTGTTCATGCCTTGGTTCCTCATACCTTTCTTGATCATTATCCTTGTAATCATCTTTGACTTGTGCATTGTATCCTTGAATGTTCTTTGTAGCATCTAAATCCTCTTCCTTAATTTCTTCCTTGCTTTCTTCTTCAAGAATTTCTTTTCCTTTTGAACTTGATTCACCTATCTCAAAACAAGATCCAAACTGGATGTTTGGAGCCATAGGAACTTTGGAACTTTCTTCATAAATCTTAGGTGCTTCCTTGCTTTCATATTTTAGAACTTCCTTTCCTTTTGAGTGTGATTCCCTAGACCTAAAATATGAGACCTTTGGTGCTTTGGAACCTTCCTCTTCTTTCTCTTCATTTGTGTCAAATAGCAAATTGGCATCCATATTTGTTGTCTCTAAAATACATGTTTCCTTCTTAGTGAAAATATCTTGACCTTTTGAGTCATGTGATGGATCAAACTTCTCAAGTAGGGAACATCTCAATTCTTTTAGATTCTCCTTAACCTCTTGTAGTTGCTCATGGATATCATTGAAGTCTTCCTTTAGATCAATTGAGACATCTGTATTTCTCACAATATTCTCTTGTTTAACTTCTTCTTTTTCTATTTCCAAAAGTGGGATTTCTTCTGTTTGGAGTGAATGTTCTTCTTCTATTTCTTTTATCCCATAGAAAAACCCTTCTTCATCTTCACTGTCACTAAGATCATTATAATCTTCTATAGCAAACAAACTCTCAAGATTTCTTTGACCATACCTGTTTCCTTGATGTGTCATCTCATCTTCACTATCATTGAAGCCATTGCAATATCTTGATCTGTGATCTCTTTGACCACACACAAAGCATTATTCTCTTTCACCTTCTATTCCTAGGAATAGATGTTCTTCCTTTTCATAATTTGACTTGTCTCTATCACTGTGATCTGAGCTATCACTTGCTTCTTCAATGTAGAAAGTTTTCTTTGTCTTATGAAAACTTTTCTTCTTCTCATACTTGTTTTGCTTGTATCTGTCATCTTTGTCATGTTTATGCTTTCCATATTCTTTTCTTCTGTGACCCTATTTTTCATCATCACTATTTTCTTCATGTGGACACTTGTATGCATAGTGACCAAAATCACCACACTTGTAGCATCTGACTTTCTTCATATCCCTGTAATTTCTTAAGTCCTTTTTCCTTTTGATGAAGTTAGCTTCCTCATCATTATCTGAATCTCTATCTGTCTCTGGAACTTTCCCTTTATTTTTCTCTGAAGCCTTGAATGCAATTTCTTTTATTGGAACCTGATGCTTACTTCTCCTCATCTCATAAGTTGTGAGAGTTCCTTGTAGTTCTTCCATTGTTAGCTTGTTGATATCCATTGTTTCTTCTATTGTTGAAACCTTTGCATCATACTTCATGGGAAGTGATCTCAAAACCTTTTGAGTAACATCTGATTCTTTCATCTCAAATCCTAGACCTCTCATGGTGTTAGCAATCTCATCAACTCAAAGTAAAAACTTTGCAATATCTTCAGAATCTTCCATTTTCAATTCCTCAAATATTTTTCTATGAGTTTGTAGTTTTGCCAACTTTACCTTGGAATCTCCTTCATAGGTATTCCGCAACTTGGTCCACATTTCATTTGTTGAATTACATACCATGACCTTTGCAAAATCTGTCTCACGTAGCCCACTCAGAATACAATTCATTGCCCTTGCATTGATCTCAACCAATTTCTTGATAGTCTTATCTACCTCGGGATCACCTTCAACCTTATACTCTTTTGCAACCATCTGCCATACCTCATATCCTTGTGATATCAAGTAGTTCTTCATTCTCATGCTCTAGAAAGCATAATTGTTACCATCAAATAGTGGAGCCTTATTTGTAGATGATCCATTCTGTGAAGCCATCTATGTTCTTGTAGAATCTACCCTCAAGTTGTTAGCCTTTTCGAAGGAACCCGCTCTGATACCAATTGAAGAACACAAGCTTATACTGAGAGGGGGGTGAACAGTATAAGACCACTTTTTACTTTTCTTTTCAATTCAATATTATGCAGTGTATAGACAATAGTATCAATAGTAGTAATCAAGCAATGCACAAAACACCATACACAATAGAGACACCATAGTTTACATGGTTCACCCAATGTGGGCTACTCCATGGAGAAAATATTTTACTAAAACTTTCTCAATCAATTTCTTTGGGAATCCTTCCCAATTACAATGTTTATGGATCTCTATCCAAAGGAGATGTTGATCCCCTAATCTCAAGTTCATGGATCTCTTCCATAGGAGAACTCTTTCCCCTTCTGCTCTGCTAGTGATCTTCTAGAAGACTCTGTCTCTCTCTACTGATGGTGGATCTCTCTCCACTTGAAGACTCCTCACTCAGATCTATCTTCAATTATGTTGGCTATTGGATCTCTATCCATTGAGACTCTATCCTCTATACTCTATCACCTCCAAAGCTCTATCAATAGGCTCACTCAGAACCTGCTCAACAAGCTCACACAAAACTTGTCCAAATCTGCTCAACAAGCTCACACAGAACTTGTCCAAATCTGCTCAACAAGCTCACACAGAACTTGTCCAAATCTGCTCAACAAGCTCACATAGAACTTGTCCAAATCTGCTCAACAAGCTCACCAAGAACTTGCCCAAATCTGCACTAGCAAGCTCACCAAGAACTTGCCCAAATATGCACTAGCAAGCTCACCAAGAACTTGCCCAAATCTGCACTAGCAAGCTCACCAAGAACTTGCTCAATAATTCAATCTCATAGAAGCATAAAGAGAATTGTTAGAGACTCAATATGTTCTATACTCAAATCCCAATCTCAACTCAATTCAATCTTATAGAAGCATAAAGAGAATTGTTAGAGACTCAATATGTTCTATACTCAAATCTCAATCTCAACTCAAATCAATCTTATAGAAGCATAAAGAGAATTGTTAGAGACTCAATATGTTCTATCCTCAAATCTCAATCTCAACTCAAATCAATATTATAGAAGCATAAAGAGAATTGTTAGAGACTCAATATGTTCTATCCTCAAATCTCAATCTCAACTCAAATCCATAATATAGAATAGTTTGTTTCATGGAACTTGAACAACCACTTCACACAATCACTTGACTAGGCTCAAACAACTCTTCTCAACCAACTACCACAAGGAACAACTCTTTCTTACAAACCCTAGTCCAAGCATGTATCAACCAACTCAAATGTTTCCAACAATGCTCAACCACAAATCTCACATAACAATGATACTCATGTTCTTTTCAAGTTCAAGTTCTTTGCATAACCAATGGGCTTCAACAACAATGCTAATAAAACATTCTTCACATAACAATGATACTCATGTTCTTCTCAAACCCTATCTCAGGTTTTTCACACTACTAATGGCTTCAACAACAATGCTTATAAAACAAGGTTTAATAGCAACTCTCAACCCAAAAAACCTTGAGAGCATTCAACCAACTACTTTCAAAAAGGAAACCACAATTAATCCTTTTCTCTCCAATGATATTTCAGAAATCAACCACCATAAACAATCAATAGGAGAATGTGCCCATACCTTTTATGAAGATGAAGAAGCCTTTTGGTTGTCCACAAAATCTGTCTCACTCAACACACTTTCTTTTTCAACTTTCAACAAGGGTTAGAGATCTTGATTAATAACACAACAATAACATCCAAATAACACCTTATTACTCCTACTCAATAACATACACCATGTCACTTCATAAATGAATTAATCTCTTTTGAAAAAGAACAAAGCAACCTTCACTTTTGAACCTCTTTACAAAATCAGAAATATCTCTTTACACACACCTTATTTCTCCCTCTAAGCAAGTTAATCAAATAGCCCTCGGAATAAGCTTTCCAACGATATATAATATGATATACTTCTAAAAAATAAATCACCAGAAATCTCTCCTTTTTTAAACATGCATCATAACCCTTATTCCTCCTAGGGCAACTTTAGAAAAATAAAATATATCTAAAAATTATTAACTTGCCTCTGTCCCTGATGGGATTCGATCTCGTGACCTTCCTTGCTCAACGCCTTAACCATAACCAACCTGCCATTGGGCCACATGCCCTCACGTGCTCAAAAGGAGCACACAACAAAACCTTATGCCATGAATATCTGCGCCCTTCGAAAACAAAATGTGCTTCACGCGTTTCAACACAACAAAACACCTCCGACAAGAATCGAACGTAGGACCTCCTGCTTCACACACAATGCATGAACCACTAGGCCAAGGAGGCCTATACGTTTGGCTTTACTCCACAATAGTCTCTTCAACGAACATGAAAATCGTAAGCCTTTTAAAACCCTTTTCACACACACTTCGACACACGATGCGTAGGCTCTTTTACCATTCGAATCCAAATATCAAATCGAGCGCTTAGAGAAATAAATCGAAACTTTGGGCATATATATATAAAAAATATATATATATATATATATATATATATATAATATATATATGTCCTCCTCCTTTCCTTTGACGTCGGTGCTATAATTTAAATATTAGTTTTATGCCTTTTCCTTTCTTTGACGTCGGCGCTATAAATTAAATTTTAATTTTAATTTTAAATAATTTAAAATTTAAACTTAAATATTTAAAATTAAATATCTCCATCATCGGGGCACCTTTTTCGATGAAACGAAAAGCCAACCTGGGTTTTAAGAAAAACCCATTTCAAATCTGCCATCCATGGTTTTAAATAAAACCTTTTATTTTGCCTGCCTTGGTTTTCACAAAAACCCTGTATATATCCATGCTCTCCAAAATATCATAAATGCTTATTTATGAAATGCTTTGGCCACCAAAACTCAATGTGATCCATGTGACATCAATGACAACATAAAATCACTCAAATTTCTAACATTGTACACTCTCCATTGATTAAAAGCAGGGCCTTCATAGATTATCAGTTCTAGTCAGATGGAGAAGTTTTTAAAAAAATCATCTTGGGGTGTCATAGCTCATATTTTTGCGATCCAACCTCATCCTTTAGAGGAGGATTCTATTCCTAAATATTTACAACTTATTTTGATCAATCAAAACTTTGTTTTTGCTAAGCCAACAAAATTACCATCTTACCGCTCTCATGACCATGTTATTTCCTTATTACCTTGTAATGCACCGCCCAACATTAGATCGTATTGGTATCCTCATGCTCTTAAGTCATAAATAAAGAAGTTAGTAGAGGAACTGTTAAAATCTAGTGCCATTCAACCAAGCAACAATCCTTAATCTTCTCCAATTTTACTGGTTCACAAGAAATATGGGTCATGGCGGTTGTGTATCGATTACTAAGAGCTCAATAAACTCACCATCAAGGATAAGTTTCCTATTCTGGTCTTGGATGAATTACTAGATGAACTTCATGGGACTATGTATTTTCCAAACTCAACTTTCGCTTGGGGTACCATCAAATCCGGATCAAGAATGAGGATATTCCCAAGACTACTTTTCATACTCATGAAGATCATTATGATTTTTTGGTAATGTCATTTGGCCTGATTAACGCCCCTTCCACTTTCCAAAGCCTTGTGAACAACTTTTTTTATCCATTCCTTCGAAAGTTCATCCTAGTCTTCTTTGATGATATTATGGTGTACAGTAGCTCATGGAAAGAGTATCTTGTTCATGTGAATCAGACTCTCCAGATGTTGGCACAACATAAACTCTATGCTAAGAATTCCAAGTTTTTTTTTAGATTGATAGAAGTGGAATATTTGGGACACATTATCACTAAAGAGGGCATCAAAGTTGACCCCAAGAAGTTCCAAGTGATTCAGGATTGGCCAAAACCCCACACTCTCAAAGGTATTATGGGATTTTTAGGGCTTACAGGTTATTATCGTAAATTTTTTTGTAACTATGGTAAAATTGTAGCTCCCCTCACTTCCATGTTAAATAAGGACTCTTTTATTTTGACATGACCCGCTAAACATGCTTTCCTATAATTGAAGCGTGCTATGACCACTACACCTATTTTGGCATTGCTATATTTCTCCAAACCATTTGTCATTGAAAGCAATGCTTTAGGTTGTGGTATTGGTGCAGTGTTGATGCAAGAAGGAACATCATTAGCCTTCACTAGTAAAGCTCTCTCCAACCATAATTTAGAAAATCCACTTATGCCAAGGAGATGATGGCAATTCTACATGCAGTAATCCATTGGTGACCGTATCTAATCAGACATCATTTTTCCAATAAAACAAACCATCAAAGTATCAAATACTTTTTGGAGCAACGAGTTGCCACCCCTAAACAACAAAAATGGATCTCTAAACTCATGGTCTATGATTATGATATCACCTATAATAAGGGCAAGGAGAATGTTGTGGCCTATGCTCTCTCTCACCAATTTGAGCCTCTCAATATGTTGTGTGCCATTTCATTATTGATACCCCATTGTATCAATTCCTTACACCATGAGGTACTTCAAGATTCTGAATTGTAAACTTTGGTTGCTTCCCTACACACTGAGCCTACTTCATGTCCAAGCTACACTTGGGATGACAAGGATTTGCATTACCACCAACACCTTGTTATTCCCCACAAGTCTCCACTATATGAACTTATCATGATAGAACTACATGCTATCCCATCCACCGACCAATCAAGATTTCTCAAAACATATGAATGGCTTAAGCACACTTTTTTGGAAGGGTTAGAAAAAAGGACATTCAAGATTTTTTGGTAGCTTGCGATACTTGTCAATGGATGAAAAGTGAAACAGTGTGTTCCGCAGGAACTCTTCAACCCTTGCCCATTCCTAACTAGGTTTGGATGGATATTTCTATGGATTTTATTGAAGGATTACCTAAGTATGGAGGAAAATCTATTATTGTCATGGTAGTGGATCATCTTTCAAAATATGTTCACTTTTTTTCACTATCCCATCCTTACACAACATTCATCATTGCCCAAATTTTTCTTAATTCTATCTTTCACCTTCATAGTCTGCCCTCCTCCATCATGTCTAATCATGACCTAGCCTTTACTAGTCACTTATAGCAAGAATTATTTAATTTGCATGGAACTCAGCTCAAAATGAGTTTAGCTTATCATCCTGTACCGATCTAAAAAGCATACACCTAGTAATACATTAATTGAAATCAATCATTAAAGCAAGAAATGAAAGACAAGATTGCATATGACAAGAAAGTGAATGTTTCTTTTATTAATCTTGAATTAAATCTTGGTTACAATCATTCCCCTCTTAGGTTCACCCAAATGTTGATACAATTAACACAATTTGAAAGCCCCAACGGGATTGATGCAATACACAAACTTTCTAAATGGACATGAATTGCTCCAAGGTGTCGATGACCTTCTTCTCCATGATTAGACGCATTTGCTGCCTTTCATCTCAAAACCCTGTTAGTCCTACGTGCAATAAACAACAAGAAGCAATTAGCAACAAATGAGGACTCTCTTGATGAGGCTTTTAGGAGGTATTTGCATAAAAAGGTAATGTAACTAGCATGAAATCAAGAAAGCACAAGAAACATACTAAACTTATATTAAACCTAAAATATTGCTACAAACATATAAGCAAAAGTAGATCTAGATATCTATTGAATTAATTATGAAATTGAAAGCATGGAAGAATGAAAAGAACCATTAGTACCATAATTGCAAAAGTGAAGGAAAATAACTAAAAACTCTAATTGCACCAGTCAAAGTCTCTACCAAAGCAAATCAACATGATATATGTCTAATCTAATGCAATTAAACAAATCCTAAAACTAGAAAACAAGGAAATTGAAGATAACAACCTGACTGCGGGTCTGATACGCGGTGAGCACTGTCCATCATGTCTGATAGTTGTAGCTAAGCTTGAAATGTTCTTGCCCTCCTAATTTGGTGTTCAATATTTAATTCTCCTTGAGGAATTGATGATCAAGGGTCACCACTATGTCCTATGATAGATTTGGTAGTTGAATTACTCAGTTGGTGCACAGATTGCACGAATTCACGTTTCTTGAATCTCCTAGCCTTCTAGGACCTCCATGGCAAGTGATATCCAATTGGGTAGAAAAAGTGTTCCTCTCAATGCATGTAAGTGAGTATGCAATTCAATAGGGCTTCACTACATTTCAACTCGAGATTCATTTATATTCTTCTCCCATTCTGAGGGGGATTTTTATAGCATTTTCCAAGGGCTAGGGGTGGCTTCATGAGGAAGCCAAGAACAAGATTGGGTAGTTGATCTTGTTGGATGGAAGGATCCAGAACCTTCCTCACTCAAACCACTCCAATCCACAACCAATTGGTCGTTTGAACCAAATTTGAATAGGTTAAAGGCTAACTAACTTTGAGGCCTGACCGTGACTGATAAGCATGGTCAACTCTACTAACCATGGGTGTCAGCAGTGGCTAGCAATGACTAGGCAAAGGTACCCAAATAAGTGATAAAAACCATTGCTATACCTTGGAATCTATCCAAAGTATTCCATATGGTCTTCTAGAATGTCCCATATGAGTAGTCACCTCGACATGACACATTTTAGGTGTCTATAGATACCCCTTTTGAGATGCGTTGTGAGATCAAACAACGTTGAGCAAAAATAAACCTCCTAAAATGATGTCATAGGTTGGCTGATGATCATTGGTCTGATCAATATTAGATGCCCGAGTCTTGCAAATAAGACGTGCATCCTAGAATCATTGCTACCAACTAGATGGAAGGCTTAAATTTTAAAAAATATTTGGCAAGCTCTAGCATCGATCGGTCAGCTCAGGGATACTATAGGCTTCTGCACCATATAGATTCTAAAAGGAGGAGAACTACTAACTTAACTATCATATTTGCTTTTTATCCTAGTAGAGGGTAAGTTTATGATAGTCGTTGGCAATGATTCATAAGACGAATGTAATTTTGACAAGATCTAGGGATCTACGATCAAGGGATCTTCTGTTGATTTTGATTATGATTTGATATTATGAATACCCCATCAAGCGACGAGTCAATGAGGGTAATGACAATTAAATTAAGCGATGAGGTTGCTTGACCACTATGAATGACTTTGAACAAATTTAAAGATTTAGCATTTGAATTATTGGCAAGGCCTAATCAGCTATGATTGCAACTGTTAATAGTAATTGCATATTTCTATCCCATGGAGTGGTCCATCCATGAAGGTCTTATTAAGGAATCAAAATGAGGATAATTATAATTATGCTTATGTTGAATCATATTGTCGATGATTTGCTAAAAATATCATAAGAGAATTGACATGAATATCTCATTCCCCTAGAGCAGTCCAGTCGCCTAGGCCTTCTTAGGAATTGAAATGAAGCATACAATTCAACGATGACTAATTTACCCCAAATTTCCTTATGGTAATTTACTCATCTTTCTAGATTGCATGGAGTGCAAGTCGCTGCAACCGCCAAGTGTATAGGATAAATAACTAAATATGAGGTGCATTTGGATTTTAATGTTATCTATTTTTTTTGTATTTTTGTATTTTTTTGAATTATTTGGTCTGGTGGGTATTTTTAATTTGTTATTTTATAGCTCTCCACAGTGGGAATTGAGAGAATTTATTGTAATTTTTTGACCGCATCTATCAAAAGTGGTTAAAAAGTTTAATTTCCTTGACTGCAGCTTAGATTCGTGTGTGAAAAACCCTAATTCGGGGACCGTGGTTTTTAGACGCGATTCGAAATGAATTTGAAAAATATATAAGGCTTTTTCCATTTGAAAAAAATCATTATTTACCTGCAACTGATAGTAAAACTAAGAGCTTTGAGAGGTAAAAAGTGAATTCTAACATAGAACGCTGTCACACACCTCACTGATTCCTTTCTATCCACACCGATGGACAAACAGCTGGAAGCTTCAACCAGGAGGAGAGTCGATGCTTCCAAGGTAACACACAAACTGAGACCACACTTGTAAATTATCAGATTAAAATTAACTACACTAAGCAATGGGTTAAATGAACCACATTAAACTACTGGTAACGAACCTCACCCTATTTAGGTTTAGCATAGGTTAGGTAAGAGGGGAGGGTTTTAATTTTTGGGGTTATTTTGGGAGGGAAATGACCCTGAAAAGGTCATGTTCCTTAGCCGTAGGTGGTAGAAATGGTTCCCAATTGGCAAATTGGGGACCGCGGTTGTCAACCGCGATGGGATTTAAATCCCAACGATCATATTTTTGACCGTGTTGTTGATCGCAGTTTCGACCCACGGTGCGACGACTTTAGGAAAATTTTCAAATTTTTCCTTTTTTCAGGAATTAATGTGATTTATTGTAATTTTAAAGTGTTGTTGTTTGATTTTTTGAAATTTTGGATCATGTTTTTGCATTTTAATGAGATTTTCTGTTTTGTTTACCATTTTTTAGTCATTTTTAATTGTTTTTATTATTTATTTGATTGCTTTCACTCAAACCTTGATGAACAGAGCAAGGGATACTAATCTCCTTCAAAAAGTGATACTTGGTAATGTTTTTGTAAAGATGTCTGCAATCTGATATTTTTTAGAAACATATTCCAATCTTACTTGTTGCTTTGTAACCTGTTCTCTTAAAAAGTGATACTTGATTGGAATGTGCTTTGTTCTGGCATGCATTATTGGATTCTTCGAGATACTTATAACACTAGTATTATCACACAGAATAAGAATGGGATGATCATATTCTATGCTAAAATATTTGAGAGTCTGTTTCATCCATAATACCTGTGAACAACATGTTGCTGCTGCAATATATTCTGCCTCTGTTGTGGAAAGTGACACTGATGGTTGTTTCTTACTTAGCCAAGAAACTAGGCAATCACCAAGAAATAATGCTCCTCTGCTTGTGCTTTTACTATCATCAATATTTCTTGTCCAATTTGCATCTGTGTATTCTATAAGAGTAAACTTACTACTTCTAGGATACCATAGACCATAATCCATTGTTCCTTTGATATATCTGAGTATTCTTTTCACTGATGTCACATGTGATTCTTTTGGAGCTGCTTGAAATCTTCCCACTAAACCAATTGCCTGTATTATATCTGGTCTTGTGGCTATAACATATAACAGGCTACCAATCATAGATCTATATAGAGTTTGATTTGCATCAGGAGATTCATAATATTTGCTTTTTTTACACCATGTAACCATTGGAGTACTAACTGGCTTACTATATTCCATTTTGAATTTATTCAACATCTCCTTTATATACTTTTTTTGTGAAAGAAATATCCCTTTTTCTACTTGTGAAATCTGTAATCCGAGAAAAAAGGTTAATTCACCAAGCATAGACATTTCAAACTCATTAGTCATGTTTTTTACAAATTCTTGACACATTCTATAATTGCTACCTCCAAAAATAATATCCACATAAACTTCCACAATCATCAAATCATTTCCTTTATTTTAAATATACATATTTCTATCAATTGTTCCCTTTCTAAAACCTTGCTCTCGAAGATATTTATCTAGTATTGAATGCCATGCTCTAGGAGCTTGCTTTAAGCCATAGAGAGCCTTCTTCAATTTACACACATAATCTGGCTTATCTGCTTGATTAAACCCATTTGGTTGTTCAATGTAAACTTCTTATTCTAAATGACCATTCAAAAAAGTTGATTTGACATCCATATGATATACTTTAAAATTCCTATAGCTTGAAAGTGCCAAAAATATTCGTATAGCTTCCAATATTGCAACTGGTGCAAAAGTCTCATCAAAATCAATTCCTTCTACTTGTGCATATCCTTTACACACCAATATTGGCTTGTTTCTGATGACTTGACCATATTCATTTAGTTTGTTCCTATAGATCCATTTAGTACCAATTACATTTTTTCCTTTTGATCTTGGAACTAATTCCCAAGTCTTACTTTTTTCAATTTTATCTATTTCTTCTTCATTACCTTAATCCAACATTCATCATTTTCTGCCTCTCTAAAATCCTTTGGTTCTATCTTGGATAATAGTGAAACATCTGCTTATTCTATTAAGCCTATGATTCCTCTTCTTGTCCGTATTACATCAGGACTGCCAATGATCAAGTCCTCTGGATGATTTTTCTGAATATATCTTGATGTAGTTTTGGAAGGTATATTATGCAACTCTTCTTCATGTGAATCTTCACCCATTTCTTCCTAACAACTTTTTTCTTCTTCAGGAATATCTTCCTGAGGTGGCTCATTTATTCTTGTTCTTTCATCAACTATGACATTTATACTTTCCACCATGGTATGTGTTATTTTATTGTAGCATCTGTAGGCCTTACTTTTTGTAGAGTATCCAAGAAAAATACCTTCATCACATCTAGGATCAAACTTTCCCAAGTCCTTATCCTCTCTTTTAATATAACACTTACTTGTAAAAACTTTGAATTAGTTTACCATGGGAGATCTTCCTTTCCAAAACTCATATGGAGTCTTATGTTGCTTTGTTCTAACTTGAGCTCTATTCATAACATAGACTGCTGTACTGGTTGCTTTCTTCCAAAATTCATCTAAAATTTTTTATTCATTTAGCATTGCTCTGGCCATATTCTCAAGAGTTCTATTCTTTATTTCTACTACTCCATTTTATTGAGGAGTCCTGGTTGCTGAATATTCTTTTATGATTTCATGTTCTGCATAAAACTCAATGAATTCTATAGAGATGAATTCCCCTCCTCTATCTGATTGTAAACACTTGATCTTATTTCTTGTTTCATTTTCTACCATTTATTTGAATACTTTGAAATGCTCAAATGCCTCTGATTTCTCTTTCAGAAAAACAACCCAAGTCATTCGAGAATAACAATCTATGAACAACATGAAGTAGCTTTCACTTTGTAGACTTTTAGTTCTCATAGGCCTACATAAATCAGTATGAATCAATTCTAATACCTTAGAAGAGGAATATTATTTTGCCTTGAAACTTGATCTTGTTTGCTTTCCATACTGACACTGTGCACAAATTGTATTTGAAGGTCTTTTTATCTTTGGTAGATCTCTGACAATTTTTTTTTTGCTTATCCTTACTATATTATCGAAGTTCAAGTGACACAACCTTTTATTCCATAACCAACTCTCTTCTTCTTGAGATAGAAGACATTTTTCCCTTTTTATTTCATTGAATATGTAGAGGTTGTTATTGGTTCTTTCTGTAGTTGCAACAAGCTTCCCTATTTTTGTTTCCCTGATTTTGCATCCTGTAGAGGAAAAAGTAACTGTGTAGCCTCGATCACAAAGCTGACTTACACTCAGTAGGTTGATTTTTAGACCCTCAACATAGAGTACACCTTATGTAGTTGTCTTTTCATTATCCAAACCTCAAGTTCCTTTCCCTTTGATTTTAGCATTATCACCAAATCCCACAGATCCACTTTTGTTTCCTTTTAAAGGAATGAACTATTTCTTATACCCAGTCATATGACTAGAGCACCCACTATCAATATACCATTTGTCCATCCTGTAACCTAGTAGAATCTACCCTCAAGATATTAGCCTTTTCGAAGGAACCCACTTTGATACTAATTGAAGAACACACTTATACTGAGAGGGGGGTGAACAGTATAAGACCACTTTTTACTTTCTTTCCAAATAAATATAAATTAATGTCCTTAATTGCAATAACCAAATATAATAGTGTACATTAATAACTCAGATAGCAGTAGTAAGCAAGATCACAAGTCACCACACACAATTGAGACACAAGATTTAACATAGTTCCCCCAATGTGGGGTACTCCACAAGCTGATCTCCTTATAATATTTCACACAGAAATATCCAATACAATGATTTCTTTGATCTACTCAAATCTAGGTAGTAACAAGTTCACACAGAACTTGTCCAAATATGAATAACAAGCTCACACAGAAGTTTTCCAAAACTGAATAACAAGCTCATACAGAACTTGCCCAAATCTGAATAACAAGCTCACATAGAACTTGTCCAAATTTGCTCTAGCAAGCTCACCAAGAACTTGCCCAAAACTGCTCCAAAAAGCTCACTAAGAACTTGTCCAAATATGCTCTAGCAATATCACAAAGAACTTGCCCAAAACTACTCCAACAAGCTCATTAATAACTTGTCCAAATCTGCTCTAGCAAGCTCACAAAGAACTTGCCCAAAACTATCCCAAATTTGTCCATAAATCTATCCCAAAACTGTCCACAAATGTGCCTATAAATCTGCCCCAAAATTGTCCACAAAGCTTTCTCAAAGGCTCAATAAATCATGCTCAAGTAGCACTCAAATATCATCCATAAATATATCAAGGAAAATCTCATATAAACTCAACAATGAATGGCAATGTACTCTTCAATGGATGACAACAATGATCTACAATGATCTCAACTCAACTCAACTCATATCAACTCATAGAAGCATAAAGAGAATTATTAGAGACTCAATATGTTCTAGGCTCAATATCAACTCAATATCAACTCAAATCAACTCAAGTCAACTCATAGAAGCATAAATATAATTGTTAGAGACTCAATATGTTCTAATCTCAATCTCAAATCAAATCAGAATAATAGAATAGTTTATTTCATAGGACTTGAACAATCACTTCACACATCACTTGACTAGGCTTATTCAACTCAAATGTTTCCAACAATGCTCAACCACACATCTCACATAACAATGATACTCATGTTCTTTCACAACCAATGGGATTCAACAACTATGCTTATAAAACAAGGTTTAAACACAACTCTCAATTCACAAAACCTTGAAGCATTCAATCAACCACTTTCGAAAAGGAAACCACAAACAATCATTTTCCCTCCAATGATATTTTAGAAATCAACCACCATAGAAAATCAATAGGAGAATACCTTTTATGAATATGAAGAAACCCCTTTGGAAAATTTGCCACACTCAACACACTTTGAAAAGAACAAAACAACCTTCACTTGAACCCTTTTACAAAAACATAAATATCTCTTTATGTACATCTTATTTCTCCTTCTAAATAAAATAATAAAATAGCCCTCGAAATAAGCTTTCCAATGATATATAATATGATATAATTCTAAAAGGAAAATCACCAAAAATATTTCCTTTTCACAACATGCACCACAAACCTTATCTCTCCTAGGGCAACCTTAGAAAAATAAAATATTTGGAAAAATTAATAACTTGCCTTTAACCTCAACGAGATTCGATCCCCTATCACTGCCCTTGCACCATTCAAATCGTGGTGCCAACAACCATGTGAGCCAACCGCTCACATAGAAACCAAGAGCACAATACCTCCTTCTTGCTTCCTCCGAACTTGCCCTCAAAAACCATGTGTGCAAAAGGTTCTCCCTTTTTACCTTGCAAAAACCAGCATCGACGGGATTCGAACTTCGGATCTGCTGGTGCTTAAACACCTTATGCACCTTCCTCTTGCCACTAGGCCACAAGCACCTATATTGATAGGTAAGTAACCTCCCTTACCTTTGTTCCCTCTTCTCTTCATTGGTTTTTTAATGAATACGACACTTTTGCTCCCTTAGCGCTTCGAATGGATTATCTTCATCAAGGACTTAGAGAAAATAAAAAGTTTAGTGGCATATTTATATATGCCCACATTTTTATTTTGACATCGGATATGAATTAATATTATTTGCCTCCTCCTTCTTGGCATTGGCAATAATAAAATATTAATTTTAATTTTAATTTTAAATGATTAAAATTTAAACTAAAATATTTAAAATTAATTATCTCCTTCACCAGGGCACATTTTTCGATGAAATAAAAATCCAACCTGGGTTTTAAGAAAAACCCATTTCAAATATGCCATCCATGGTTTTAAATAAAACCTTTTATTTTGCCTGCTTTGGTTTTCACAAAAACCCTATAAATAGCCATGCTTTCCAAAATATCATAAATGCTTATTGTAGCACGCCAAAATTGGCATAGTTAAACCATCAGTAAAAAGTAGAAATTTGAATTTTAACCTTGAAACCGCTCGTTAACCGCTTACCTCATTTTTTGTGCCATTTTTAGAGATTATTGTGACCGTTGGACGATATCGTCGTCGATCTAACGATATCGTCGTCAATCTGACGATATCATCCCAAATCGGATGAATTCGTCTGGAACAGAACGTCCAGATGATTTCATCCCAAAACTAAATTTTCACAATTAGCTTATGTTCCAATGACCTCTCCAACTTGGGAAAAAGTGTGTCTGTGCAGTTGGATATTCCCATGTTGGGGATCTCCCAGATTGGGATGATCCCCAACCTCCTAACCTCCCCCTAATCCTATATAAACTAGGATTTTCCTAGTTTATCCCCCTGACTCCCTACCTGGCTGCCTAGCTGATTATTTCCCTGCAATGTTAGTTTTTGTTGTGATCTCCCATCATTTGCACTTGTGTTTTCAAGTTTTGTTGTAGGATTTCACTGTGTTTCAGCCGGAGGTAGCTCGGATCGTCGTAAGCGATTCAACTACAATTTTAGATGATCCTGTCAAGATCGGCGATGATCTTGTATGATTACAGATGATCCGGTCTGCAATTCATCTTGGGGGCAATCAGAGCCCTGAGTTTGCATTCTCTATCTCATTTTCCTTATTTATTGGTGCATTAGATTAATTTACTTCTATTTTGCATCTTAGAGTTCACCTCATTTAGCATAATTGCATGATAAAATTCAAAGTAAGTTTCCAAAACAGTGCATCTCATTTAATTTGATATCTGGATTTATCATTCAAACATCTATACTCTTATTTCTATAATTTTGCATCATTCTTGCAATTGTATTTTTGGTTTTTGGTGTCTGTTTTCTTGATTGCATGTTTCTAACAAATTCATTTGACAAATTCGTTAGGTCGCTGATGATCTTGGATGATCTCAGATGATCTCCTATGATTTGGGATGATTTTATACAATTACAGATGATCCTGTCATATTCGGGATGATCTGGACTCCTACAAGCTTCAAAATTTTCATCAGACATTAGAAATCAGGTGTACTCTTCTTCATTTTATATATTCTCTGTATTCAATCACATTAGGATTAATTTATGTCTGCTGTCTTCATATAAATCAGAATCTTCATATAGAATAGCTTAGCTTCATTTTGGCCAACCTAGGAATCTGAATGATTGAACATAAAACGAACAAATCAAACCCATTCTTAACCTAAGCATGGAAACTACCACTCAAATTTTCCTGGTGAACCCCACCATCCGTCGAAAATTCACCTTTATACCCCTCCCTCGAGAGGCGTGACCTTCAAAGGGCCTCTCCGTCCGAGGTATTGTTCCATCCTTTTCTCACCCCCCTTTCGGGTACGTATCCTTTAGCCTGAAGGTAAGGGTGCAAAAAATTTGGGTGATACATTTTTTTGAACTCGACGTGAAACTAAAAACACCTTTTGAAAACAATCAAAAAAAAAAACACATTACTAAGAACATCTAGAATCATTAGAAAACTGTTAAATTTGCATATCATACTTAGATGGTAGATTATAATAGAAGATGAGTTGTCTCCATAAATGTTGAAAATAAATTAACGGCCATAGAGATTACTTCTGTGCTTAGAGTACCTCAAACATATAGACCCCAACCTTTATGGGAAGAACTTGATAGGAGATTGGATATTATTGAATCTAGATCTGCAAAACTTAGGCAAATTAAGAGGTTTGTCCTAGATAGAATCCTGGATCTTGATCAGGTGACTTTGTATCATGAACTTCAGAGAGCTTGCCATAGGTGGTTAGCCGATAAAAGAGCACTTGTGTATTTTGAATTATACACCTTTGAGTAATACCTTGAGAACGTAGTTGTAGTACATAAATTTCTATCTCGTGTAGAGGATCAAGAAGTCGTTCTTACGAATAGAAAGAGATGGAATAGAGTTCCTAGAGCTATGTTGTATCGATAGTATTGCCATGAACTTTATTTTTACATGTCAGAGTCTGAAATAAATCATATTACCATAGCACACTTTGTCAAGTTCTTGAAAAAAACTTCCAATTTGAAGAGGAGCATTTCATGACTCCTGATGAACTTAACCCTATCAATGATATCCATAAAATATTCATAGAAAGCTAAGTGATTCTTTCTACTATTGTTTCTTACAACTAGCATGTTGTTTGTTATTTTTATTCTCGCAAAATAATAATATAATAAAATCACAAAAAAAAAAAACAACAAAACATTTCCTTTTAAAGTATTATAGTAGGTATATAGTTAAAATATATACCTCTCAACCCTATCGCATATATATATATGTAGATTAAAGATACAACGCCAAACAGAAATAAAGAAATCACAATAAAGGAATGCAGAACAATTGTACAAAATGAATGATTTTTATTAATCAATGGATTTTAGAAACTCCTTTTAAGTACAACAGGGCCTGTAACCCTTTTCGTGATACAAAATTACAATTTGTGCTAGGGTTCTCCGAAACCCTAGCTGGCACAATGTGGCGGCATCTCCAAAGAATGTATCCTTAACCTCAACAGAATTAGTGGGCTTCATTGTATCCTTTGGCTCGGACCACTCCAGCTTAAGCAGCTGCTATCAACAAATCAGATCTACCACTAGAATCCTGCACACATTAAAATTATCAAAGAGTTAGAAACTAATAAGAGGGCTCAACTGTGTGAGCCCTCAGAAACAGTCTAAAACCCTAGATTTATGAAATAAAAATAAACAGAATGCAGAATTCAATAGTAGATTAATACATAAAGAAAGATTACTTACTTTAGACGAATCTATACCTTTTCATGTTAATGCGACGATACCAAGCGGCGACGATGGATGCGGCGAAAGGGTTTAGTTCAGACTTAGGTCCGTAGAAGACTCAGAAGACTCAGGATTAACAACAATAGCCAACTCTAGACTTAGATTGGAAAGATAGGTAGTTTTAGCTAAAGAGATGGATAGGGTTTGAGCCATCAAGGTGACTCAATTTATAATCTACTCTTAGGGCACACTTTAGGGTTTTAACGACACTTTGAACGTGTGGCTAAGATTAAAGTGGATCCAAGGGTAGAGAATAAATCTAGGTTGTGAAACGGATTAAGATGGATGGATGGATGAGATTAAATGAAGGATGGATGGCTCAGATTAAATCACTTAAACTTTATTTATATATATATTAAAATATTAAAATATATATATAAATATTAATTTAAATAAATTTGGGGATGAAAAATGGCGAGAAAAGTGAAATTGGGCCAAATAATGGTGGGAAAGTGTGGATTTGGGCCAAATAATGGCGGGAAGGATGGATGACTCGACACGTGGTCGGCGGAAGGTATTTAAAGTGGCTGGATTTTGGTGTCTATAGATGCCCCTTTTTGAGCTGCTTTGTGTGAAGACACAATGTAGCACAAAAACTTAAGACACCTAAAAAGTTGGATCAGACGCAACTCTCTCTCAAGACTAAAGCACAACTTTGAAGACCAAAGAATAAAAGAATATTTAAAAAATTTTAGCTTACCCCCTCAATTGGCGAGCGAGAATGGTTCTCACAAGCCAATTGGAAGAAATTCGGAAGATAATGAACCGTTTTTGCCCCAACGGTGAAAAAAAGGGTTGGTGCATGCACCATCTGTTTATGTCCCAACAGAAAAGGGGTTGGTGTACAAACCAAAAAAAAAATGATTGAAGACGATATGAGTGATGTGAAAGATGGACCGTTTTCTGCCCCAACGGTTATAAAGGGATTTTTGCCAAACTGTAAATTCCATGATCATGTAAGATGAATTCCACTATAGGAAAATTAGAAATTGATAACGGATGCCCCAACTCCTATGTGTGAATCCATACTGTTGATGAAATTGCCTTGTTGGCGCCATTGATATGCAGAGATGAAAGATGCATGAAAGAGTCCAAAACTTAGAGATGCTCCTAGTGACTGTATGGATAATTCCTCGGGT
Source organism: Wollemia nobilis (assembly GCA_028583015.1). Classification (NCBI taxonomy): domain Eukaryota; kingdom Viridiplantae; phylum Streptophyta; class Pinopsida; order Araucariales; family Araucariaceae; genus Wollemia; species Wollemia nobilis. The sequence continues at coordinate 624,832 of JAQPPZ010017240.1, read as the reverse complement.
CGGAACCAATCAACCTAGGTAGCCACAATCTCTAGCAAGACTTAAAATAATGACGATATGAAAGATTGTCCATGTTTAAGGCCCCATGAACTAGGCCATCAATGACAACTGTTGAGAAAATTAATCTTGGTATGAGGTCACTTGAAAAGTAGAATATCCAAAATTGATTTCCAATTTTCAAACAGTAAAATAATTGATGATGATAAATGGTAAGTGTCCTTATGGTGGTTTAATCCTCTTACCGAATTGCATGGATGCAAATCGCTGCAATCGCCAAGGTGATAGAATATACCACTAGATACGAGGTTTACTTTAATTTGATTTGGCAAAAATATGCATGATGAAAGAAGAATGAATGAAATTGACGATAGATCAGAAGAATTGATGAATGTGGTTAATTTTGTGAAGGTTTTGAATATTTTTAACTCAATTTGTAAAACAATGATGAATGATGCGCTTTTTCAGAGAAATGACAAAATTTGTGTCCAAAACTATTGTAACCTTCACAAAATGTTTTATTATGATAAGAAGAATGGATGAATGCAATTTGATGAAATTTGGAGGAGGTAAGCTTCAATTTTGTAAGTTTTGTTCCTTTATTCAATACCGACACCAAACGCCGGTCTGCGTTTGTGGTTGGCAGAGACGCCCGCCGGTGTTTAGGCACTCTACAGATGCAGGACTGCGTCTGAATCTGCCATGAAATGCCCTACTACATTTCAGGGCACCAAAATCAGCTATTTAAACAGTTTCAACGAGAATTTCACTCATTTGTGCGTTCGAGCTTAAGAGAAGTGCGTCTGAGGGAGTGGAGTGAAGTGGAGTGAAAGGTTGTGTGGGAAAGTGAAGCACGCAGGAGCTATGGCAGAGATGGGAGTGGATGCGCCAGTGCAGCCAGCTGAGGGTCCCCGCCTTCGATCTGACAGTCGAAGGCGAAAGGGGAAGATGGCGCGACAGGCTTCGGGGAGCAGAGATGATGGGGAGGATGGCAGAGAGGGCCTAGGAGAGGTCGCAAGAGAGGCTAGGGAGGTACCCCCTAGCGGGCATGAGAACGAGCTGGCGCAGCTACAGCAGCAGATAGCAGAGCGCGATGCTATGCTAGCTGCCCGGGACGAGAGGATAGCTCGGCTGGAGCAGCAGGCGACGGAGCGGGATGCCCTGTTAGTTGCTCAGGAGGAGAGGATGGCCCAGCTGCAGGCAGACTTGGATGGAGTGACCAGGGTGCCCCAGGATGACAGCGTGACGAGACTCCAGGCAAAGCTAGCGGAGTGGGAGCGACGGCACGGGATAGACATAGCTAGGCTTAGGTCTAGGACTCGTTACATTGAGGCTCTGGAGGACACATTGTTTAGGCATCACATTGTGTTGCCTGATCCTCCATCCTCCTCTGTCTCTATGCGTAGTGAGTCTAGGCACACCACTAGGTCTAGGGCTCCTACTAGGTCTCAGGGGTCCTCTTTTGATGGTTAGTTTAGTGCTTAGATGCACTTTTTATGAGCCTTGGTGCTCTATTGTATATTGTAGCCTTTTGGCATTCATTGTACAGTTTGACCTTTATACATATATATATACATGGCTTTTATTTATTTGGTGTTTTACTCTCTTTTGTGTGAATGCTTATGTTTTTGTGATGCATGTTTTTATATGTTTTAATGTTTTTGATGCATATGTGATGGAATGGAATGCAAACTTATAGATGATTAATGCGAGACTAAGTATATAACATACAAATCTATGGATGATTAATGCAAGACTAAGTAAATGATATGTAAATCTATGGATGATTAATGCAAGACTAAGTAAATGAAATATGCACTAAGAAGCACTCATACTTTTAGATAGTTAGATTTAGCCAACTGCTATCATAATTGTTTAATCAAGGGCACCGAACTTGGTGGCTTGTGAATGGATGACGTATGGAATGACATGAATATGGAAGAAGATATGGAGGGTGATATGGAGGTTGATATGGAAGGCTGTTTTACAAAGACTCAAACATGCTAGTGGTATCAAACAAACTTACTAACACTGCCTAATTCAACTAGGACCAAATGTGTGTGCATGCGAGTTCATTAACCAAATCAGAAGCATGGTAGTGACTCTAGGCAATCAAAAACCTGTGTGTGTGCAAGTGTATTCATTAACCTCATCTTGCATAAATTAGGTAACCTTGTTATGGAGAAGACCCCGAAGCTAGTTTGTATGTATGAGCATTCAGAGGTCTCTTTTTGAGGAGAGACATGTCGCCACGCAATGAGTATACTCCACTGCCATTCAAGCGTCTATAGCCCCGGTGAAGGTTAACTCCATAGTCCATGTTGTTTTAGACCTTTGTAAGCCTTTGGGATGACTACCTATCCGTCTGACTAGACAAGTAGTACGATCCTTACAACTTATTTGGGATCAGTGGTGTGTGAAAAATGTTCATTTCCTTAGAGCTTTGGGGAATCGGATTCTCAATCGAAGTATGATGAGAATTTTACCCTATCCTTACTACTCTGTTTATATTTATATTTTGTGATTGCTTGTGATAGTGGTAAGAACCACTGTTATATGGACTATGTTTTCATGATAGGACAAATGAGGATTACCCTTTTCACTTCAAGGCACAACCCAAGGATGGTGTTATCTCTCTTTGACACAAGATGTTTTTAAGATGTGAAAATGTGATAGGTTCAAGACCGCTTTTGAAATAATTTCCCAATACTCAAGATTTTATTTAGTGTAATTTGTGATATGGCCCTAGAGAACTTTGACATGCATTTCAAAGTTTGCTTAAAACACTAGGAATGGCTGAGTGACCGAAAACATTTTGGCAATGTAAATATGTGCAAATGGAAAATGGGTGTACGAATGACAATTCGGTTTGATGGATTTTATGAAGGTGCCCCTGATTAAGGCAACATGACTTTTGCTTGACCAAATTTTATATCCAAAAGATAGAATGGTCTCTAACATGATATGCAAATATGGCTAAAAATGAAATGTTATGGTTTTCAATGAGATGTATGCACATGAAATGCAATGTTTTTGAATGAGATGTATGCAACTAGCAATGAAATGCAAATTCTTTTTATTTTATTTGTTTTTTTTTTTTTTTTGTACAAGCCATGTATATACGTACATATAAAATTCAAACTATGCGTAGAATGCCCTCAAGTGTATAACATTAAGTGGTTCGGGTTCTTCCTCTCCCTCTAAAATGGCAAGTCTATAAGTTCCATTACCCACTATTTCAGTGACCATATATGGACCTAACCAATTAGCCGCGAATTTATCTCGAAGATGCGGCAATGCATTGGTGTTTTGTTGATTCTCTTTAAGGACAAGATCCCCTACTTGAAATTCTCTTAGATGAACTTTGGCATTGTAAGCACGTTTCAATCGGTCTTGATAAACTCGCAAATGCTCTAAAGCATTGATTCGTTTTTCATCTATGAGTGTGAGTTGATCAAGACGTGCTTGTCTAGCAGTATCATCATCGATAAATTCCTGCAAAGAAATTCGCAAGGAAGGGATCTCAAGCTCAAGAGGCATGATTGCTTCAGCTCCATAGACCAAAGAAAATTGCGTTGCCCCAATGGGATTTATGATGCTTGTTCTGTAAGCCCATAATGCTAAGGGGATTTGTGTATGCCAATCTTTATGATTTTCTTTAACAAGTTTCTTAAGAATAGCAATTATGGTCTTATTGGAAGCTTCATCTTGTCCATTGGCTTGTGGGTAGTAAGGAGTTGAGAAACTATGTTGGATATTATACTTTTCGCAAAGAGCTCGAACATCCTTATTCTTAAAAGACTTGTCGTTATAAAAAATAATTTTAGAGGGAATACCAAAACAACAAATGATATGGTGAAGTATAAACTCCACAAATCTAGGACCTGTCGTACTGGCTACAGGAACAGCTTCAACCCACTTTGTGAAGTATTCAGTGGTTGTAATGATGAAAGTATGATGTCCTGAAGAGGCAGGTGAAATATTTCCAATTAAATTGAGACCCCATTGTGAGAAGGGCCAAAGGCTTTGGATGGGCTGTAAAACTTGTGATGGTATATGGGTTAAATTAGCGTGTTCTTGACACTTTTTACATTGTTTAACATATTTGCAACAATCTTGTTCCATAGTGGGCCAATAATACCCCATACATAAAATACGCTTCGCAATGGCCATTCCACTAAAATGACCACCACAAGTACCATCATGGGCTTCAGCAATAGCTCTATGTGTTTCACTCGCTTCTAGACAGTGGAGGAGTACTCCATCATATCCACGTTTATACAACACATCCCCCAAAATAACAAAACGAGCTGCCTTTTGCTTAAAATAGCGGCGAGCAGTTCGAGACAAATCATATGGGAGTGTTCCAAACTTGAGGAAGGCTACTATCTCACTAAACCAAGGCTCATATGGATCCGAATGGATAAAGCAAACATCTTTTTCATCCTTAGACTCAGCACGGACAATTGCAGACTTAGAGATTGTGGAAATGATTAGGGGATGTACCTCTCCAAGGGAGTCCTTTGGAATCAATGATCCAAGAGAGGCCATGGCATCCGCAAATCTATTAGTTGAACAAGGCAAACTAGTGATCTCATACCAATCAAACTTAGAGAGCAACTTCATTGCTACATCATGATAAAGCTTAATGGTAGGTTCTTTGGCTTGGTATTCTCCTGTAATTTGTTTAACCACGAGTTGAGAATCCCCAAATATCCGAATACGCTTAATGCTCATAGCTATGGCTGATTGAAGACCTAAAATTAAGGCTTCATACTCTGTTGTATTATTGGTGCATTGGAAGTCTAGTTTGAATGATAAAGGGATGGGAATCCCTTGAGGTGTATGAAACACAACTCCAGTGCCTTGACCTTTCGCGCACTTAGAGCCATCAAAGAATAGCGTGATGTCAACATCTTCCTCCGGAATGATGTCCTCTTCTTGTTCGAGTGATAGCAAATACCGAATCATCTGGGAGCTCAATAATCAAAGGATGATCACTAGGTAGTGGAGCTTCCGCAAGTTGATCGGCTATAACTTGACCTTTAACGGATTTTTGGCTAATGAATTCAAGATCGAATTCGGTAAGAAACATTATCCATTTAGCGGTACGAGTGTTATTATAAGTGCAAGACATCATATAACGCAGAGGGTTTTCTCTAGCTATGACATATGTTGTATGGCTAAGCATATAATGATGAATTTTCTTAGTGGCAAAAACCACTGCTAAGCACAACTTTTCCACATAAGCATATCGGGTTTCATAGCTTACCAATGTTCGACTAATATAATAGACGACTTGCTCATGATTTTGTTCATTCTTTTGTGCAAGCATTGTCCCTAAGGCAAAGTCCGTTCTTTGAGATATAAAGATTGAAAGGGACCCCTGGACGAGGCGGAGCTAAGATTGGCGGAGACGCTAAGTACTGCTTGATGTCATCAAAGGCTTTCTGACACTCATCTGTCCATGAAAATTGTACCCCCTTTTGTAGTAGGTGGCAAAATGGCCTACATTTATCAAAAAGTTGTGCAATAAAGCGACGGATTGAATTAATCTTTCCTTGCAAACTACGCAATTCCTTCAAATTAGTTGGGGGACACATTTCCATAATGGCTTTGACCTTGTTTGGGTCCACATCAATACCTCGTTTAGAGATAATAAAACCTAGGAGTTTGCCTGAGGTAACACCAAAGACACATTTCTTAGGGTTCAACCTTACTTTATGCTCTAGAAGTCTATCAAAAACTTTTTCCAATACATCAAAATGCTCTTGTCGAGTTTTAGATTTTTCCAATAAATCATCCACATAATCTTCGATAATCTTATGCATATAATCATGGAAAATATAAGTCATGGCTCATTGATAGGTTGCACCTGCGTTCTTAAGGCCAAAGGGCATCACCCTGTAACAAAAAGTTCCCCAAGGTGTGGTAAATGTTGTTTTGTGTTGATCTTCAGGGTTTATTCGAATCTGGTTGTATCCTAAAAATCCATCCATGAATGAAAGCATTTCATGACCAGCACAGGTGTCGACAAGAGTATCAATGTTTGGAAGAGGAAAGTCATCCTTAGGACACACTTTATTTAGATCTCGAAAATCGGTGCAAACACGTATTCCCTCGTTAGGCTTGCGAACGGGTACCATGTTAGAAAGCCACTCAGGATAATCAATCGGGACAAAAAATTTAACATCCAAAAGTTTTTGAATCTTCGATTTAACTATGAGGGCCACGGTAGGATGCATTTTCCTAAGTTTCTATTTGACAGGTTTAGCATCTTTTTGTAAGGTGAGGTTATGGACAACCAAATTAGGGTCTAGGCTTGGCATGTCTTTGTAAGACCATGCAAATATCTCCTTCTTCCGCTTGAGTAGAGCAATCATTTGCTCTTGTTCCTCCGATGATAGACTTTTAGCCAGTTTCACAATTTGGGTGCCATCTTGGTCTGGACTAAGGTCTACATCGATAGTTTCTTCAATAGACATGTGGGAACCTTCCTCAAGCTGATGGGGAGTAGGGATCGGATTTATGTCATCTAAAATGTCATCAGGCTCCTGCGCCTTGCTCTTGTCTATGTCTGCCTGGAAGACCTCTGGCTTAGAAGATGAAGGTGAATGTGGAGGTGAAGGAGGAATGTAGTTGGCGGAAGCCCTTAACAATTCCTCGGAAAGGATGAACTCTGAAATAGATGGAGGAGATGAAATATGATCCATGTCAATCAGGTTTGGGTTGATCAGGATTGGCTTATCCGGATCATATGGATTATGGAGCGGTGTGAATAAGTCTTCAAAATTCATTGTCGACTTATGGAAGAAAGGATGGGCGGAATGGAAGGGAAAACCGGTGAAGACCTCGGAAGACTTGAAATGCAAAAACAACATAGTTTTTCAGTTGTTTTTTTTTTTTTTGTTGCAGTTTGAGTTTTTTTTTTTTTTTTGTAGTGGTGAAAACCACTATTACACACATACATAAAGCAATAAAGTATTTTTATATATTTTGATATTTTTTTTTTTTTTTTTTTTGGGAATTTTCTGATTTTTTTTTTTTTGGTAGTGGTGAAAACCACTATTTTAGTATATACATATAATACAGGTTTGGATTATGGCTTATGGATGTTGCGGAGGGGGTGGTTCACCTCGTTCTTGTGGAAGAAACAAGCGAAATATGGCCTCTTGGAGAGGGAACAATTGGAGATAAAACTCGTCTTGTTTAGTGAGGGGAACAATGGGCGCCGACTCTTCTTCAGATTCATCACCATTTGACATGACGTCAAATTATTCATAGGCTTCATCTTTGGATTCGTCAGGGTGGAGGATTTCTTCTTTTGAATTAAGATTAATGCTTTGAAAAGCTTGTTCAAAAGAAGAAAGGGATGGAAGTGGTTGGTAGCCCAGACCAAAACGCTCAGTGGGTCTCTGGTATGGCATATCGATGCATTCAGTTACCCTTTGCTCATATCGACCTAGGCCAAATTGTTGCCAATTATGTATGTGGAAATAGTGAGAGGGAAAACCCTCCATCCTTTCGATATTGGCAGGGACTGGATTCTTGGGTTCTAGTATGGTGGTAGGACTAGAAGATGACTCTATTCCCCCATATACAAAATTAATGGAATTTGGCATAGAACCCATGTTATAAACCGATCCAATGGATAAATGTTGGTCATGTGGACGACCAAAATCTTTAACTTGTTTGCACATTGAACGGTGTGATGTGGACATCTTGGATGGCATACTCACCAATACCTACATCAGTGAGATGGACCTTGACTTGGGAGAGAGATGGACTAGATGATGGAATAGAAGAATGTGGGATAGAAGAATTGGAAGGATTTGGTTGGGTTGATGCTTCATTGACTTGTGAAACATCAGCTGGTGATGGTTGGGAAGATGGAGGAATAATAGATGATGTTGAAGAAGGTGTAGAAGAAGGGGGTAATGATGTGGAAAGAGATGATTGGTCATGGCCACATGTGCATGTGGTCACTGATGAAGAAGAAGGAAGATTAGGAGATGAAGAAAGTGGTGAATGAGATGGAATAGCGGAAGAGGAAGATGGTTGCGATATGATGGGTAGCTCCTCAGGAATGGGAGCTTTAGAAGAAGATGGTATAGAAGAAGTAGATGGGGTCAAGAAAATATGAGTGGATGGCAACACAATCTCATAAGGATTTGAGACATAGTTGCAATGTTTGAAGGGTTCAGTGTCAGCAGGTACACAATGAACCTGTCCCTCATATACATACTTCAGACATTGATGCAGTATAGAAGGGACACATCTCATCTCCCTAAGCCAAGGCCATCCAAGCAATACATTGTATGCCATGGACCCTTCCAAGATGTGAAACAAGGTATGCAAAGTTTGGGCCCCTACCTCAATGGGCAAGATAACCGTGCCAACCGTGGAAGATAAAGCATCATTGAATGCTTTAATAGTAAAAGTCGACTTGATGATAAGGGATGGTGATAGCTCTAGATGACTCAATGTCGTTGTTGTAATGATATTGATTGAGGAACCGGTGTCAATTAAGACTCTCTTGAATGGCTTGTGATCGATCTTGGCCATGATATGCAGTGGAGGATCTATACTTTCTGTTGACAAAGGTTTGATTTCAAAATCATAGAAAGTGATGGAGGGATCCATGCATGTTTGAATACTCCCCACAAAGTTGTTGAAGGCATTAGTATCTTGAGTTTGAAGCTCGATTAACTTTAATATTTCCATTAATGCCTCTCTATGCGGGGGAGATTGTTGAATGAGTTCATAGATCGATAACTTGGCAGAAGCCATTTTTAAACTGGTAGTTAATCGACTACTCAATGACATGATGGGTCGTTGGCATTGAGTAGAATGATTTAGCGGTTGTTGAGAAGTACTAGCACATCGTTGGGTCACTGTTACCTGAGGTGGACTGGGGGTTTGTACAGGTGGTTGTGGTTCAGCCTGATTTGGTTGGTTCGCCCTTTGACCCCGGGTTACTACGTTAATAGTACCCACAAAACCTTGGTATTGTTGTACATGGTTGACTTGATTAGGAGGAGTTACCTGAGTTACTCCCCCTAAAGTTGTTGGAGCTTCCTCTCGATGTGGAAGGGGTGTTTGAAATACACCAAGATTTTGATTTTGTTGGGCTAAGGGGCTATCCAATTTAATGGCTCCAATCTCAATAAGATCTTGGATCACATGTTTGAAAGCTGTACAATTATTAATATCGTGTCCATTTTGCCTATGATAAGGACAAAATAGGTACTCCTTGTAATACTTCCCCCTTCTAGATGGTTCTAAAGGTTTAAACTCAGGTAAAGTTAACTGATTTGTGCTATATAACTTGTTGAATATGATCGCATATGGTTCATCTAAAGGTGTGAACTGTCGCTTGGGACGATTTGTTTGCCAAGGTCGAGTTTCCATGGTTGGCCCAGTATTATGAGCTGGTTGAGGAGGGGCGAGTACCGCATGATAAGCAATTGGTTGCGGTTGACTTTGCATTACTTGTTGTTGTTGAGCCATTACGGGCTGGCTTGCCACCACTTGATTAACTTGGTTAACATTTGAGGCTATACTAGCCTGTGCTTGTTTGTTTTGGCCATAATTATTATTTTGTTGTTGGCCCTTTTGTTGCCATTCTTTTCTATGGGGTTTTAAAACACCCTCTTGGACTTTAATGTCTTCTATGATACTTGCTTGGGCCAAAGCCTCTTCAAAAGTCCTATATTGTTGTAATTGGAGTAACTAAGAGATAGGTTTTAGAAAACTCTGGGTGAACATTTTGGTTAACTCCTCCATTGGTAGGGAGAATGGCAATTTATTAATGATAGCCCTCCAACGGTTTCCAAAGTCATAAACAGTCTCATTGTCATGTTACTTGAGCTTGTATAAGTCGTACAATGAGACTTTCCTTTGTACATTTAGGGAGAATCGTTCTAAAAATAGATTAATCAATTGCTCGTAAGCATAAATGCTATGGTGAGGTAAATGATTGTACCATTGTACAACATCTCCTCCTAATGTCTGAGGAAAAGTTCTGAGCATAAGAGCATCATTATTTTGGATTCTAAAGCGGGCATGCATGAATGAGCTCACATGTTCGTGAGGATCCTCAGTTCCTCAAAATTTGTCAAACTTCGGTAATATGAAATCAGTCGGATATGGCGATGAAGGTACCAAAGGATGAATTGGTTGATTGATCAATGACCTTAGATAAGGTTTCTGACTAGATGAGCCAGGCATGTTGAGCATAAGGTTGTCAATCTATTGTTGCATAGCATGGAGTCGAGAATCTTCATGAAAATTTTGATTCATTTGATGATTATGATGATGCAATGGAGGAGTGGAAAAATGATGAGATGGGATGAAATTGCCTGGATTAGGCGGTGTGGAATGGACAGGTTGTTGGTATGGATGATACCGGAAAGAAGGTGATTGGGGTGAATGATGAACTGGACCGGGTTGGGAGAAAGGTGGGGTAGGAATGGACACCATCGAAGATTGGGGTACCCAGGTGGGGCCTGAGCTAAGAAAATTTGGCTGGGTAGAAATTGGTTGGGGTGTAGGATTTACTACGACAGGTGGTTGGGCATTTTGTTGTTGTTGTTGCTAAAGCAACTTGTCGAGGTACTCCCTAACCTTATTAATTTCTAACCCAAGGGATGTGGGATGATTGGATGAAGGTGGAGGGCAGGATGCCATGGTAGTCATAGGAGACTGCATAGCAGGGGCAATGAAGGTGGCTGAAGTAGGCGGTACCTAGGAAGAAACAGATGACTGTGCCCCGGGTAGGGTGAAACCATAAATGGTTTGGGAAGAAGAGGGTTGAAATTGGTCATGGCTAGAGGAGGTTCCACCAGCCTCATAGAGAGAATTGGTGTACACCCGGGTAAATGGAGGAGAAAGTGGTCGGGAAGACACTACATTTGTCTCCAAATGAGGACAATTGAGCATCTAGGAAGATGTTGGAGATGAAGCCAGCTGAGCAGATACAACATTAGCCTCAAAAAAAGGGTTAGTGTAGACCTGAGTGAAACCAGCAGGTATGGTTGATGCAATATCCTGCTGAAAAATAGAATCTTGCATAGGGGAATCTTGGATTGGCTCAAGGATATAACCAGTGCCATATCATAAGTGAGTTTGCACTTGGGCCATATCAATGTGGGTAATATGACGGGAATTGTCTTCCTCCATGGGCATGGCCATGCGATAGACGGTAGAAGGACGTGAAATACCTGTAGGCGAACCTGCTCGAAATTCACTAGGATAAGTGGTCATGTTGGTGGTGGGGATGTTCCGTGAATTATTCATTTGATTATTTAGATTTAACACTTTAGATTGATTCCTTGTTAAGACCATAACGCAATAAATCTAAACAAATTCAAAAAATAAGAATGCAAAACTTGAATGATAAATTTACACTAAAGAAATTATCAGAAAACAGTCATAACCTAGGTTTCAACCAATGTGTCTTATCTGCGGTTAATTACCTATTTTCTGATCTTAATCTGTAGTAAATTTTAAGTGTCCGGTTTATGAGTTTTGCATGTGATCTAATCTTGAATTATTCACAAAAAAAATGTAAAAACTATGGCTAGGAAAGGACAACGAGATTCTTACTGGTGATGAAATCCAACAAGTTTGCTCGGGGGTGACCTATGGTGTCTGAGGCGGAAGTTTAATGGATGGAGATGAATTCCATCGTCACTAAACTTCAAGCAATACCTGGTGATGAAATCTAGATATTATTGTTTTAAATGCAATATGAAATGCAGTGAATTTTATTTTAAGTGTTTTAGTTGTCTAATGTATACATACAAAGCTATAAATCAAAAGTTCTAATGATCTAAGCAAGAGGCCACTGAAAATATGCCATTTCCTCTAAAGAAGTGGAGTACACCGTTTAAAACCCCCTGCCTACCAATGATATCAGATATCAAAGGAGCAACCGAAAGGTTCGTCCACTTCTCTGCCTGGAATCACCCAATGGCAGGAGTACTATTGACATCCAATCAATAGTCCTACTTAGATAACTAAAACAGATAATTCGTAGCTATTCTAATATGCAGCTAGGTATGCAATTTTTTTTTTTTTTTTTATGCAAGCAACAACCAATAATGCAATGCAGAAAAATGTAACTAAAAATGTAACAAAAAAAAATGTATATACAGCTTAACTGTTCTTTTCCAGATTACTTAGTTTTTGTTCATTTTAAAGCAATGATCTGAAAAAGAAACAGAATACAGCAGAAAAACCAAAAACATAAAAAGTACAGTTTAACAAAGAAAAAAAAAAAATGCACTTACTCGGAAGCCTACGCTTTTTCTATAAAACTGCCTTCAAACGCCTAAGGGAGTCTGCGTAGGCTGAAACGCACCTTTGCGTTTCGGATCGGACTTCCAGACGTCGCTCTGCGTCTACTACGTTTTCTGCAAACTCCTCAGAAACCCTAGTTCGCTGGAACAGTAAATTTTGCGATTTTCGGAACCTGCAAAATAAAACAAAAACAGGAATAGATCAGTAAAGCAAGTATTAAAAACATGAAACCCTAGGGGGTCCCACCGTGATCACCATTTGTAGATTAAATATACAATGCCAAACAGAAATAAAGAAATCACAATAAAGGAATGCAGAACAGTTGTACAAAATGAATGATTTTTATTAATCAATGGAGTTTAGAAACTCCTTTTAAGTACAACAGGGCCTGTAACCCTTTTCGTGATACAAAATTACAATTTGTGCTAGGGTTATCCGAAACCCTAGCTGGCACAATGTGGTGGCATCTTCGAAGAATGTATCCTTAACCTCAACAGAATGAGTGGGCTTTGTTGTATCCTTTGGCTCAGACCACTCCAGCTTAAGCAGCTGCTATCAACATATCAGATCTACCACTAGAATCCTACACACATTAAAATTATCAAAGAGTTAGAAAATAATAAGAGGGCTCCACTGTGTGAGCCCTCAGAAATAGTCTAAAACCCTAGATTTATGAAATAAAAATAAATAGAATGCATAATTCAATAGCAGATTAATACATAAAGAAATATTACTTGCTTTAGACGAATCTATACCTTTTCCTGTTAACGCGGTGAGACCAGGCGGCGACGATGGATGCGGCGAAAGGGTTTAGTTTAGACTTAGGGCCGTAGAAGACTCAGAAGACTCAGGATTAACAGCAATAGCCAACTCCAGACTTAGATTGGAAAGATAGGTAGGTTTAGCCGAAGAGATGGATAGGGTTTGAGCCATCAAGGTGACTCAATTTATAATCTACTCTTAGGGCACACTTTAGGGTTTTAACGACACTTTGAACGTGTGGCTAATATTAAAGTGGATCCAAGGGTAGAGAATAAATCTAGGTTGTGAAACGGATTAATATGGATGGACGGATGATATTAAATGAAGGATGGACGACTCAGATTAAATCACTTAAACTTTATTTATATATATATATAAAAATATTAAAATATATATAAAAATATTAATTTAAATAAATTTGGGGATGAAAAATGGCGAGAAAAGTGAAATTGGGCCAAATAATGGTGGGAAAGTGTGGATTTGGGCCAAATAATGGCGGGAAGGATGGATGACTGACACGTGGCTGGCAGGAAGGTATAAGTGGCTAGATTTTGGTGTCTACAATATAAACCTAAGTTTAGCACAATGCCTAGACTTAGAAATGGAAAAAAAACCAAAGAAGATGAAGATTGGTTAGGAAGACCATTAACTGACCAAAACTGTAAATGTGCGAACTTGAATTGTATTAATCAGCCGAGTTTAAATAACACAACACTTGTCGGAAATAGTCACGACTGAAACAGCACTGTTACAACAGTGTAACAGTAAGCGTAACAGTACGCTTAACAATGCAATAGAGACAAAGTGGTTATAGTACGCTAACATCCCCCTTTATTACATTATTTGGGTAATGTAATAACTAATAGCTATACTAACATCCCCTTACATTATTTTGCAATACAAAGTGAGCTGCGAAACAATTCAAATTTGACACGTCCAAGTGCCTTAGTGAAAATGTCTGCAACTTGAGCATCGGTGGGAATGTCTTTGAAGCTGAATTCGGTGCTTTGGAACTTCCTCTCGAATGAAATGACATTGTGTGTCAATGTGCTTTGTTTTTTCATGATGGCTGGATTCTTGACGAGGTTCAGAACACCTTGATTGTCGCAAAACAAGTGTATTGGAGATTTTGATGGATGGCCCATACTTGTCAGAATGCGACGTAACCATATCACTTCGCACACAGCTTCACGTGCGGCGCGATATTCTGCCTCTGTTGAAGAAATAGCAACCACTTGTTGCTTCTTCTTTGTGCCAAGAGACGAGGACCGGATCCCTGATGAAAAATGTATCCAGAAGTTGACTTGCGATCATCAAATGATCCGGCATAGTCGGAGTCCGTGTATCCTTGCAAGAAGAATTTGTTGTTCCTCTTGTATTCTAGGCCATATTCTATAGTACCACGGACATAGTGAAGAACACGTTTTTTTGCTTTCCAATGAGTAGTCTTAGGCTCCTGCATGAACCTCGAAAGATAGTTTACAGCAAATACGAGATCTGGCCTAGTATTGGTCAGATATATGAGACTCCCAATCAACTGTCGATAGAGAGTGCCATCTACCTAGGGTGAGTCATCATATCGCGATAACTGAAGTCCATTCTCCATAGGAGTTGCCATTGGCTTGCAGTCAGTCATGCGATATTTATCGAGCAATGTCTTGGCATACTTTTTTTGAGACACTTTGATGGTGTGCTCCTTCTGGCTGAATTCCAGACCAAGACAGTAATGGAGAAGTCCGAGATCTGTCATCTCAAAAGATTTGCACAAGTTTCTTTTGACGAGTAGAGATCATATCTTCGAACTCCCTGTAATGAGCGAGATCATCCACATAGAGTACAAGCAACACTATCTCGAGAACCACTGTTTCTTGAAATAGAGGTTTGCATCCGACGGACATCTCTTAAATCCATGCTTTGCATTAGGTGATTGTCCATTTTTATATACCAAGCTCGAGGAGCTTGTTTCGGACCATACAAGGATTTGACCAATTTGCAAACTTTCTGCTTGTTGGCCTTCCACTTCAAATCCTTGAGGTGAGTCATATAGACTTCTTCTTGGAGATCACCATTAAGAAAGGCACTTTTGACATCCATTTGGTGAACTTTCCACCCATATTGTCTTGCCATAGCACACATAACCCGAATTGTGGTCATCCGAGCGGTAGGTGCAAAAGTTTCTTCATAGTCGATGCCTTCCTTTTGAGCATAGCCCTTTGCAACAAGACGGGCCTTATGCTTATCAATTGTTCCATCTGCCTTGTACTTGACTTTGTATACCCATTTGCAGCCAATAGGTTTCTTTCCATGCGGCAGATCAACAAGCTTCCAAGTTTTATTCTTCATCAGAGACTCATACTCTGTATCCATAGCGGCCTTCCACTGAGGCTCACTAAGAGCATCTTGCACTGATGCAGGTCCAAGACTATCTATGGTAGACATGAATGCCCTGTCATCATCAATATCCATATCCTCAACTTCTCTACTTGGAGTCACAGAAAGTTCCTCAAAAGATTGACAAAGATCATCAACCTCACCAGTTTCTCTGGCTTCTCTTTCCTGTTGAGCCATACTGCGTGTACGAGGTCTATCCAAATTCAAATTGGGAGGAGTGGATAAATTTGCATCTCTGATTGTATTTGTACACCATTTAGGATTATGCTTCGGTGGTGGTGAAGAAGATGTAGAAGGACCTCACTGTCTGTGTTGTCGAAGGAATCTCCTCTTCCTTTGGTTCCACAATATCCTGGTGTATTGTAGATGTGCTCTGTGATGTGAAAGCTTCATCAAAGACAACATCTCTGCTGATATGAATTTTCTTGGTCAAAGGATCTATCAACCGATATCCTTTAGAGTGCTCAGAATATCCAAGAAAAATACATCTCAGTGTTTTCTCATCTAGCTTCTTCCTTTTTTCTTTCGGTATGTGCATGAAAGCTTGACACCCGAAAATACGTAGATGAGATATGGAGGGTTTTCGACCACTCCATGCTTCCTGTGGAGTCATTCCTTTTAGGGCCTTTGTGGGTGCCCTATTCAAAAGATACAACTGCGGTGGTGACGGCTTACTGCCCAATATTGTTGCCCAAGAGTTGCCCTGTGAGCATACAACGAACCATTTCCATGATAGAACGGTTCCTTCTCTCAGCAACTCCATTCTGCTGAGGAGTATAGGCAGTTGTTAACTGTCTCTTGATCCCATGTTTATCTAGGAATGCAGAAAATTCATTAGAGGTAAACTCTCCCCCTCGATCTGAGCGGAGGGTTTTGATAGAAGCCCACGACTCCTCCTCAGCGGATTTCTTGAGCTGTTGGAAGAATGCGAAAGCTTGATTTCGGTTTGAGAAAGAAAACCCACATCTTTCGTGAGTAGTCATCTACGAATAGCGAAAGTACCTCTTCCCTCCAACAACTTGTTGGGTGTGAAAGGACCGCATAGATCGGTGTGAATTAGCTCCGAGAGGTTTTCGTGCTCTTGTAGAGCTCTTCTCAAATGGTACTCTATCTTTGCTTTCTGCCTAGCGGTCGGAGCACAGCTGGCAATGTGGCGAGAAAGGGAAGGAAGACCCTTTACCATCTCATACTTTTTGAGCTCAAGTAAGTAGCCAGAACTAAGATGCCCATATCTCTTGTGCCATAGGGAAGTTGCCTCCTTGGTAGAGACAGTCATGGCAACATGTGGAGTAGAGATAGCATCTAGTGCAAATAAGCCATGCTTATATGAAGCTGTTGCAATCTGCTTACCCTTCCTGGTAATTGTACAACACTTCTTTCCATTCTCAACACGAAAGTTGACAACCATATTTCTGTCCGGGATTTGTGTCATCGACAACAAATTGTTGGCCAATCCCGGAACATAGAGGACCTTGTCAATCGACACTTGCCATCGGGAAGAGTGGCTGAAGCTGTACCCTCTCCACCGAACCACTGTAGGTTTTATCATCAGCAATGGTGACAGGTTTGCCCTCCTTGGCCACAAATGATTCAAACCACGATCTATCGCCAGTCATATGTTTACTAGCTCCAGAATCGACATACCAAATAGGATCCCTCTGAGTGGAATCTGTGGTAGTCATGAGCACCTTGTGTGCCCATTCAGAATCTGAGTCAGATTCTTCAACGGCAACATTCGCTCGGGGTTGCTTGTTTTTATTTTGTGGTTTGTTTTGGCCTTTTTGCTTGTTCTTATGCCAACACTTGTTGGTGTCATGGTTGTCTTTCTCACGGATCTTGCACCACCTCTTCTTCGTTGAGGTTGCTTGCCTTTTCCTTTCGTATCCTGTTGAGAATTTCCTCCTTTCCGAAAGTTGCCTCCTTTTTGCCCATTACCTTTCTTCCTAGAACCCTGGCTGTTGGTGTATAGGGCTGTATTGGAAGAATCATCCTTGTGAAGTTGGCGTGCCTCCTGTTGTTGAAGCAGATTGACCAACTCGATGTAGGTAATTTGTCGTTGGGACACCTGGATGGAGGTTATCAACATGTCAAATGAAGAAGGTAAAGCTCTCATCACAAGTGAAATGAGAAGCTTTTCATCCACGGTATCTCCTAGAGAACTCAATTTCTCTTTCAACTCAGACACTCTGCACGAGAAAGAGTTCAAGCTGTTTCACCCTGTCTCAAACTCGGGTTATGAAGTTGTTGTTGAAGATGAAGAATGGTGGATTCATTCTTCCCCTCATAGATGGTTCTAAGGGCATCCCATGCCTCTTTACCACTTGCTTTATCGGCTATATGAGGTTGCACTTCATCCGAAACTGACAAACAAAATGAGCACCTTTGCTCTCTTGTCTTTCTTGTCAAAAGCAATCTGATCTGTTGAAGGACCTGTGGATCCTGCTTTGTTGGTGAAGGCCTTGTTGCTACTCCGAGTAACAATATCCCACAAATCTTCCATTTGGAGAATAGCCTTCATCTTATGTTTCCATGGTGTATAATTTGGACCTTTCAATAAGCGATGCGGATCGGTCATCAATTTTGCAACCGCGGCCATAGTGAAGGTTCCTTATATCACCAAATTGGTCCCCCTTTCGATATACCTTTTGCTAGGCCAATATACCGTACAAAATACCCGCCCTTACGTGAGGGAAACTATAGGTATTTAGAAAGATCAACAAAAAATCACCCGCCCTTACGTGAGGGAGACTATAGGTGAATTTTAGAGATCATACGATACGTGGAACATAAGCGGTACTGAAAGGGAATCGCCTTGTTGATGGCACCTACCATAGAAGATTCTTCTCATGCGTGGGGCGTAACTTCCCCTAAACACTATGAAGAATACTTCGTCAGGATTTACGCCTAAACACAAGTGCGATAAAGGGTAGTGGATGGA
This sequence comes from Wollemia nobilis, assembly GCA_028583015.1. Lineage (NCBI taxonomy): Eukaryota > Viridiplantae > Streptophyta > Pinopsida > Araucariales > Araucariaceae > Wollemia > Wollemia nobilis. Next base: position 606,441 of record JAQPPZ010017240.1, on the reverse strand, counting down.
GTAAAAAATGCAAAAATGGCGTACTTATTCCTCCCAGACGATTTATAGAGAACAAGCTCGGACGTCGTTATAGCGGCTATATTAGGCGGCGGATACGGTAGCCAAATCACGACGGCTTTACACTGTAAGTGCTGGCCGGAGGTATCGCAAATACCGAACAGCTGCGAGTGCAAATAAATTGCACGAGATGGGTTTTATATTCCGGGGACTTTAGGGAGTGTTTGATTTTAATTTTTAATGTTATAGTGCAAAAATGAAATATGCAACATACAACAAAAAAAATGCCCACTAGAATAACCCACAAGGTGTCGGTCACAGCCGAAAATGCACCTTTTACAATGCCAAATTGCTATTTTTCATAAAAATTACTCTCAATCCCCCTTTGATTTTTTTGAAAAAAAAATCCCCCCTTAAAAGGCTTTCTTTAACAAAGCATTTTTATAATTATTATCAATTTTAAAATTAAAATAAATAATTTTAATTTCTATAGTTTTAAACTTTAGAAAAAATAAATTAAAATTAAATTTAATTTATTAAAGTTTAAAAACTATATTAAAAAAAAATTAAAATTAAAAATTTTAATTAAAAATAATAATAATAAAAAAATGACTTTGACAAAAAAAAATTATACCTTGGGGGAGTCGGGCGGGATTCGAACCCCCGGGCACTGTGGGCTCCACGAGCCTTACCGCACGGCTCACGACCATGTGAGCCGGCGGGCTGATCCGAAAAGATCAGTAGACCTCCTCCCTTATCAACCCGAATCCTCCTCCTCCTCGGCCTCTGCAGCTGCCGGCGCTCCTCTCTGCCGAGGCAGAAACACCGCTCCTCTCTGCGGCTGCAAAAAAAAATTCTTCCACAGACCAACTTTTTTTTTTTTTTTTTTTTTTTTAACGGGAAGGGGGGGTGGCTCTGTGTTTTTTTTTTTTTCTTTCCCGGCCGCGCGCGATTCGCGCTGTGCGCCGGGTGGGGGGCCGTTTTTTTTTTTTCGGGAGGGTTGGGGGGGGCCGCGCCGCTACGCGCAAATGGCGCCGGGGGGGGTTTATACCCCCTCCAATTCCCGCGCGGGCGGGGATTTAAAAATCCCGCGCGGGGGGGGTCCCTCCTCTCGCGCCGGCCTGTCGCCTGGCGCGACCGCGGCCCGTCGCGGGATTTAAAAAATCCCGCGCGCGGGGGGTTCTCCCCTCCTGTCGCTGTCGCAAGGCGCGACCGGGGGGGGGATTCCCGCGCGGGCGGGGATTTAAAAATCCCGCGCGGGTGGGGTCCCTCCTCTCGCGCCGGCCTGTCGCCTGGCGCGACCGCGGCCCGTCGCGGGAGTGCGCGCTGTCGCACGGCCCTGCGCGCACTGTCGCGTAATGCGACAGTTGCTGTCGCGCGGGCCTGTAGCGTCCTCTTCGGGCGGGGGGGAGCGATTGCCGCGCCTCCTGCGCGGACGTCCCCTTCCTGCGCTTCTGCGGCCACGGACCGCCAAGGAGCTTCCAGCGACCTACGCGTCCGCGGGTGTTTTTTTTTTTTTTTTAAATCACGCAATGGCGTGAAGAAAAAAAAATAATCCCGTCGCAACACAGCCACCTTTCACCGCTCCCTGCAATCTTCTCGCCCAGAATTTCCGAGTGGCTCTGATGCCATGTAAATGTGCGAACTTGCTATTGTATTATTCAGCCGAGTTTAAATAACACAACACTTGTCGGAAATAGTCACGACTGAAACAAGATCACTGTTACAACAGTGTAACAGTAAGCGTAACAGTACGCTTAACAATGCAATAGAGACAAAGTGGTTATAGTACGCTAACAAAAACTTCCCTCCTGAGGACCAAGTTTAGGAAGAAGAAACCCTAGACCAGCAAGAAGAAGAGCTTGTTGTAGGAAATGAACAAGAAGAAACTATTAGAGAGGAAGGATCCTCATCCCCTAAAATGTCTCCGGGAGGAGCTATCACTTTTGAGAACATGGAACAATTCTGGAAGTTCATTAACACTAATATTGGTGTTTTTAATAGAGCAGCCCATATGGACAAGGATCGAATTAGTGACACTCAAGCAACTCTAGAAGAAGTATTTCAAACACGCACTAATCCCTTGTCCTTTATTGAACAAGAGAGTGATCAAGCTGGACCATCCAATTTGGATATAGTAGCTGCGATCCAGAGCATGCAACAACAACAGGTTACCCAACAATCTAAAGTGCCTGTTAACAAGCCTAGGGTCATTCCCGCACAAAAGAAACCATCATTTACTGCTCTATTTTGCCAAGCTCTTGATCAACATACCTCAAATCAACAAAAACCCAAAACAAAACCGAACACCAATTACCAACAATCTAAGGTACAACATAATACTATTACAAATCCCCTTCATAATACTCTTCCTACCAACACTTTGCATAATAGCAATATAACATCTAATCCTTATGTCACACCATCATACACTCATAGATCCCATACCTATGTGCCACCGAACCAATATGGTGGACAAACTAGCAATCTTGAAGCCGTGGTGAAACAGTTAGTTTCCCGCATGGACCAGATAGATCCCTACCGTCCCTCGTACAATTATCGAGAGATGTGTAGTCAGCCTTTAGATCCTATAGTCGTAGCACAGCCGTATCCTAAACATTTTCCTATGCCTGTTCTTCCCATATATAAAGGAACCGAAGATCCCATAGAGCATCTTCGTATGTTTAGGATAGCATGTCATGATATATCACATGATGACTTGTTATTACTAAAAATGTTCCCAAAAATCTTGGGAGGAATGGCATTAGAGTGGTATTATCAATTACCCACTAATTCTTTGAGGAATTTCGAAGAAACTGCCGAGTCTTTTGTTCATCAATTTAGTGCCTACATCGAAAGATATGTGACCATTAAAGATTTGTATAACTTAAAATAGGGCAAAGATGAATGCTTTGCTGATTTCCTAGCTAGGTGGAGACAGTTGATAGGAAAATTGCACTTTGTGTTACCTTATAGGGAGATGTTGGACATCTTTATTAATAATTTGCAAGAGCAACTATCTTACGAATTATCAATTGCTACCTTGACCACCTTCGATCAGGCTATAGACTTAGCCCGAAGAGTGGAAGATGCTCTCATTAGGAGAGGCCAGCTTAAAAAGAGAGACGATGAGAAAACATCCAAAAATCAATATAAGAATAAACAAGTTGTGGGTGATGGAGTTACCGATAGCAAAAATACTGCTAATGTTAATGCTACGAAGACAACAGAGAAGTTTGTACTGAAACCTCTTGATAGACCTCCTCGAGAATTTACTAGGTTAAATCAACCTTTATCAACTATTCTACCACAATTATTAGAATGAGGTTTGATTCAATTACCAAATATTCGGGAACCTGATCCAACTATACCCGGATACAGAGCAGATTTACACTGTGACTTCCATAGAGGACCTGGACACACTACCAACTCTTGTAAAATATTAAAACATAAAATACAGGACTTGATTGATAACAATGAGATGGAGGTGCAAGCCTTTCAACCTAAGCAAAATCCTCCTAATAATGTTCAAAAGAACACCCCACAAAACCAGAATCAGAATGCCAATCAGTCATTGGACATATTTCAACATCCCTTACCAAAACATGGTAAGGAGGTGGCTAATCAAGTTGAACATCATAATGTCCCTCCTCCTGCCCGATATGTAGGAACTATTAGTGGGCATTTACCTGTTCATGATCTGGAAATATTTGACACAACTTTATCCATGGTTACAACCAGGCCTCTATATAATATTCAGATACCTGATCTTAGTGATACAGAATACGAGACTGAGAGTGATATGGAAATCACATCAAATCAATCGAATAGTTCTAAAGATGAATCGGATCCTATTCACCCTATCACAAGTTATATGGTTCCAGAAGAGCCATTTCCAAGAAGAGTCACTACTAGACCATCGTCTCACCGATTACTTTCTAATGAGCTAGCTATAAACGCTAGACCAAGACCCATTCATCATCCGTAGAATAATATTGTGGGTACCATCGGAGCTATTACTAGACAACAGGCTCAAAATTCTCAACAAGATCAAATTCAGAATGGTGGATCAGCTCCATTTGTTTTGAAGGTTCCTAATAAAGGGAATCATTCACCTAATGTTCAACCTAAACCTCCTTATAATATTAATGAACAATTATCAAATATTACAGCTAGAATTTCTCTCTTGGACCTTTTAAGATCTTCTCCTACACATAGAGATGAATTAATGCTCACATTAAGTCAGATGATGGTACCACAAGACATTCAACTCTGAAGCCATGGCCGATACTATAATAACTCGTGAAGTTGATTGTATTGACTTTCGGGATAGAGACATACCGCAACATAGTTTACATAAAGATAACCCCTTGTATATTACTGCCTTAATTGGAGATGTAGCAGTCAAACGAGTTTTGATTGATAATGGTTCATCTTTAAATATCTGCACTTTTGACTTCTACCAAAGATTTGGGTTTAGAAGTGATGAAATGAAAAGAACTGATATGATCATAAAATCTTTCAATGACGAAACACAAGAAACGTGTGGAGTTATTACCATTCCATTGCAGGTTGGTCCAAGAACCTTGGATACGACTGTGTTTATTGTACATTGCCCTGCATCGTACAATATACTCTTGGGTCATCCTTGGATCAACGCGATGCGAGCTGTTCCCTCAACTTTACATCAATGTGTTAAGTTCAAATTTAAGAATCAGTTGGTTACCATTCATGGTGATCCAAGACCCTTTGATATGTGTGCTTTGGCAGAACCTATTGGAGTTCAATTTTGCCCCGCTCTGTCATCCACACATCCTAATTCTCATTATCCATCTAAACATGTGAAACTCACACCCACAACGTCATCTACTTCTTCTCCATCAGTTGCACCTCCACATATAGCTCAACCATCTTCTGAACAAACCGCATTAGGACCTAAGAAAGATCCTAATCCCACAACCAATGTCTCTTGTTCTACTCCTATAACTTCCATACCTTTAATAGACCCATCTATCGACACCTCTACACCGTCTACATCCACCAAATTCATATTTTCCGCATCGAAAGACGTAGGGAATGTTCCTTCTACCTCTTATGCTCTTACTGACGAGCTCTTACCCGATCTATCTAAAATTCTTATATCAGAAGAAATGAATGCTTCTATGCAAGATTCCCTTATTTTAAATAATTTGCCACCATCTCCTCGTACCTTGGGCCTCCCACAGCCTATGGGAAGTATTTACCAAGTCGGGAGTTGTGCCTTTATTTATAAGGGATATGACTAGGGTAGAATACCCAGAAACATCAGAACTCATTATGATGGATATGCTCGATGTTATTTTACTAATGAGTATATTAAAGCCAAACCTATAATGCTTAAATTGGGATATAAAGGGAAAGGTTTGGGACCTTTCCAGAATGGTATGAAAGAACCTTTTGAGGTAGAAGCGTGGCCCGCCCGATGTGGTGTGGGCCTATTTTCTAGTAAGGGTCAGCCATTCCCATTTGAGGATGATGACCATCTTATATGTTACCAAGATTATTTAGATGAACGCGATGCTTTGCGTTTAATGAATAAGACATTCACATGTAATATGCTATCTATAGCTTATCCTGAGATGATCGCTGAATCCGATGATGAGTTGGAGGGAGATATCTTTCACGATGTCTCCATTGAGGAATTATTACATAATGGATTTTATTTTGATGGCTCTATACCTAGTATAGCCCAACTTGAGGCCACGACTCCTCAAGACGAATTATCCAAGCTAACCTTGGAAGAATTACAAGAATTGGGCGTTTCACCCGCCCCACCTAATTTTGAGAGAGATCTACACATGGAAGTAGAAAATGTCATAAAAATTAACATTGGAACCAATGATAACCCTCACATAATCAACATTGGATCAGAATTGAGTCAAGAAAAATAGGATAAATACATTGCATTTCTTAAAGAATATGAAGATGTTTTTGCTTGGACATATGAAGATATGCCAGGTTTAGACCCTTCTGTAGTTATGCATCACCTAGTAGTGCATCCGGATGCTAAACCTATTAAGCAGAAGCTTAGAAAAATGCATCCTAAAGTGGCCTTACTAGTCAAAGGGGAGTTAGAAAAACTCTTGAATGTTATTTTTATACAAGCCATTGATTATGTTGAATGGATCTCGAATGTAGTTCTAGTAACTAAGAAAGAAGCTACTAAGATTAGGGTTTGTACAGACTTTAGAGATATTAATGTTGCATGCCCTAAAGATGATTTTCCCCTTCCCAATATGGATCAGATCATTGATTTTATTGTTGGGAGTGGAATGATATCCTTAATGGATGGATTTTTTGGTTATAATCAGATCAGGATAGCTCCTGAAGATCAGGCTAAAACAACCTTTATTACCCCTTGGGGGACTTTCTGTTGGAAAGTGATGCCATTCGGTTTGAAGAATGCAGGTGCAACCTATCAACGAGCCATGACTTATATCTTTCATGATATGATGCATGATATACTACATGATTATGTAGATGACATTATAGCTCGTTCTACTGAAGAAGATGACCATTTAGATGACTTGAGAAAAGTATTTGATCGGTTAAGGGAATATCTTATCCGATTGAATCCAGCCAAATGTATATTCGGAGTTAAGTCAGGTAAATTATTGGGGGTTATAGTTTCTTTACGTGGCATCAAAATTGACCCTCTCAAGATTACGGCTATCACTGATATGCCCGCACCTACAAATATATCTGAATTACGAAGTCTACAAGGTAAGCTTCAAGCTATCCGTCGCTTCATCGATAAGTTGGCGGATAAAACTGGACCCTTTCTTAAGCTTCTTAAGAAGGATGTCTCTTTCCATTGGGACGACGAATGTAAGGAAGCATTTGAACTCCTCAAACAATATCTTCTTAACCCACCTATACTTTCACCACCTAAACCTGATCGCCCATTTATCTTGTATATTTTTGCTTCAGATTTTGCTTTAGGAGCTATGTTAGCTCAACTTGATGATGAGAAAAGAGAGCGTGCTAATTATTACATTAGCAGAACATTAATTAGTTATGAAACCCGCTACACAACATTAGAGAAGTTATGTCTAGCAGTCATATTTTCTACACAAAAACTATGCCATTATATGCTCAGTCAAAAAACATACGTTATTGCTAAATCCGATCCCTTGCGGTATCTCATGAGTCGACCTTATTTATCTGGTCGCACAACGAAGTGGGTTCTTGCTCTAAGCGAGTTTGAACTCACGTTTATAGGACAAAAGTCTGTTAAGGGTCAAATCATAGCAGATCAATTAGTTGTTGCACCCTTAGAGTCCACCCATCCCCTCGTCATTGAGTTTCCTGACGAATGCCTTAACCTAGAGGCGGATCATTCAGAGCAATGGTCCCTATACTTTGATGGAGCCCGATGCATGAGTGGGGCTGGTGCAGGTATTATTTTGATATCTCCATAGAAACATCTCATACCTCTATCCTTTAAATTAATGTTTGCCTGTACTAATAACACTGTTGAATATGAGGCTCTAATCCTTGGATTACGAGCTGCCCTAGCACTAAAAATTAAAAATCTATTAGTTTTCGGTGATTCTCAACTTGTTATAAATCAAATTAACGATGTTTATCAGACCAGAGATGATAAATTGCGCCCATATAAAGCATATGTATTACAATTAATATCTTTATTTGATCAAGTTACCTTGGAAGCTATTCCTAGAACTAGCAATCGTGCGGCTGACGCTATGGCCGTAGCTGCATCTCTTTTACCCTTGGAGTTAGATGACGAATATGCTACCATCATTATTCGTCGACTCCAGGAACCCGCTTCAACTAAATCATGCTTGGAACCTTTGGACGTGTTTCTAATCAACGAAACTATTCCTGAACTTTGGTACACTGACATCCTCAATTTTCTTCAAAATGGGACCTTCCCTGAAGGTTTTAATAGAAACCAACATCGGTTATTACGTAGACGAGCAAGTCACTTCGTAATAATTGGCAATACGTTATATAGGAGATCTTTTGAAGGTATCCTATTGAGATGTTTGAATCTAGAAGAGTCTAGATCAGCTTTGAGTGAAGCCCATGATGGATCTTGTGGGGGACACTTTAGTGGTAGCGCCATTGCTAAGAAGCTCCTTAGGATAGGATATTTTTGGCCTACCATGGAGAATGATGCACATGATTACGTGCGCCATTGCGACAAGTGCCAGAAACACGCTGACCTTGTCCATGCGCCTGCACAAGAACTACAGGCTATTTCATCTCCTTGGCCCTTTTCAAAATGGGGCTTAGACATCATCGAAAAAATCAATCCTGTGTCATCTGATGGACACAAATTCATCATAACCACCATCGAGTATTTTACGAAGTGGGTCGAAGCTATGCCCTTAGCTTCTTGCACTGGAACGCAAGTTTCCAAGTTTATTCTTAATCAAATTATTTGTAGGTTCGAAATTCTTGCAAATCTCATCTCGGATAATGGAACTTGTTTCAAAAACAAAGATGTAAAGAAACTATGTCAAAAATATAAAATTCAACATCGTTGGTCCACTCCCTATTATCCTCAGGGTAATGGCCAAGCAGAAGCATCTAATAAAACATTAATTAAAATCCTCAAGAGACTGGTCAATAAATCTGGCCGTGATTGGCACATTCAATTATATCCTGCTTTGTGGGCTTATCGAACTAGCATTCGTACTCCCACGGGCACTTCACCTTTTGTTTTGGTTTATGGCACTGAAGCTGTTTTTCCCTTTGAACTAGAAGTTCCTTCTTTGGCTCTGCTACTTCAAGATACTGAAGTAGGAGATGAATATCATGCTGGCAGATTTAGTCAGCTGGAACTCCTAGATGAGAAGTGCATTAATGCTTTGGAGCATCTTCGTGCCTACCAGAACAAGCTCAAACGAGCATATCTCAAGAAAGTTCATAATCGATCCTTTGAGATCGACGACCTCGTCTTAAAAGAAAATCAAAAAAATACTAATGCAACTAAAGACCTTAAAGGCAAATTCGAGCCTAACTGGCTTGGGCCATATATTATCACTACTAAATTTGGATCGGGAGCATACAGATTAGCTACCTTAGATGGTAAAGATCTTAAAGAACCTATGAACATTATGCATCTTAAGCGCTATTATGCATAAATCCGGTAATTTAGTCACTGTATATATTATACATATTGTCTCATATTAGTAATTCATATAAAAATTTCAAAAACTAGTAATATTATGTATTCTCTCAATTCATAAATTAAAATCAAAATATAAAAAAATCAAAATCATCAAAATCCTCAAAAACATCTTCTATTTTGCACCTGTCAATTCTTGAAGTATTGCAGTTATATTTTCAGTTATTTTGGATAAATTAGCATTTATCTGGAATCCCTCACTTTCACACTCACATGAATAAATATCTTGATCTTATTTGGTATGATTATTAATCTCTCTTATATCGAAGTCCACAGTTGAATTAAATAAAGTTTTGAGCATAGAGAACTGATCTTGTTATTTACTTGAACCAAGTACACCTTTTCACATTAAAATGATTTCATTGCAAATTCAAAATGATGCTACATAGTAGAAGTGGTCTCTTGAGCGAAAAGTTTCCCCTGCTATCCTATCATGCACATGGTCTAGAATCTTTGAGAATTGACAAAAGGACAAGCTCACCCCTGCCCAGAATAAAAATCCCTTGCTCTACAGCCAATCCGAGCAAGTATCCCTAGTATAGGAAGAAAAAGAAAAAGAAAAAGAAAATCAAGAAAAATCATGAGAAAAAGAGAAATTATTCAGAAGCATTATTTCAGTATCATTTTGTACCATCTCAGCAATATTTCAGCATTATCTCAGTGTCAAGCAAAAAAAAATAAAAAAAAATAGAAAAAGAAAAGAAAAGAAAAAGCAAAAAGCAATAAATCCCTCCCCCCTTTGAAAGAAGGAAGTGTGAAGCTTGAATCCCTGGAATTCTCAATTATTCGAAAACTGTGAGGTAAACCCCATAACAGGTGATTTGTGCCCAACTTGCTTGACATTGGGTAACTCCTAGCGTGGTGATATGTCTGTCACATTAGCGACCTTCTTTTGTACAGACCTATGTCCGCTTATGGATCAGCTAGCTCTTGATGACCCGACTTACATAGTAGTCTGGTACGGTTACATGCATATAAATCATGGTCAACGAACACTCATTTGGTTAATTCAAATTACTTGTATCAAATTATCTTGCTCAAAATCGGTAAATGAACATTACAATTGCACACACATTTGTGTTTGAGAGATTTTGTATCATTATGATAGATCAAGATCGGCAATGAACTCACGTATGCACACGGGGTTCCTTATAAATCTAAATTTTGTCTTTGAGATAATTTAAAATATTTATTCAAATCTTCTGGAATAATTTGACTTTCTTACTTGAGAATATCTGCTTAGCGTAAAATCAATTAAATACATTTTTTTCAAAAATCCAAAATTTTCTTGCAAAACATGTTCAAAAATCTAGCAATAAAGTCACATTTATATATTTTTGACTTTCGCGATGATGGTATAGTTCCTAAACCTAAATTGGAATTTTATGCCTAGTGCAAGTCCTCATTTTTATATTTTCTGTTTATCTCAAAATCAAAAATCAACTATGCAATAAAACTATTATATCAATTTCTTCTTTGGATTTCGCGATGATGGTATAAGTCTATACCTAAAATTCTATGCCTAGCGCAAACCATCGTTCTAATTTTATTTCCCATTTATTTAATCCATAAAAGCATATGGCTTAAATCATTATGTTACACAATTGTGCTTTAAAAAGAACGAAAACTTTCCTATTTCATTTCATTATGTCAACATTCATTTTTTTTGCGACGATGGTATAATTCCTAGGGAATTGTTCAAATTTCTATCATACTTAGGAATTTTATGCCTAGCAAAAATCATATTTTTAATATTTCATGCATAATATTTTCATGGAAATCTGAAAACAAATCATCACTATCATCATTTTTCATCATCACAACACAAAGTCTTAAGAAAGTCTCTTAAGCACCCTTTTACTTTTAGCAATATTTCTCTCATACCGGGATTAGCTTGATGACCTAGCGAGCGGCGACTCCATGAAATGGTCATGTAACAACGACAATGTCCTTTGAAATTATTGTTAGAAGTCACTTTATTTTCATCAAAACACACCACAACAACCAGTTTGTTTACATCAGATTATTTCATTTAATTTTATAGCATGACATAAAATTATAATATTTTCAATGACATAATTACATGAATAGTCAATCAACAATTAAAATATTAAAGCATCATAAAACATATGCACAAGTCATATCACAAAAAGAACATCATATATATATCAAGAAGTATATACATCATATCAAAACGGATTGGTATGCCACAATCTATACCCTGGCATACTCAATCATCTCAAAAATAGTCTATGTACAATGTGCATCTAGTCTCGAGAAGACCTCGAGCTCTCAACCTCATCTCCTCTCTCACCCTGAGGTGGAGGAGGTGGTCCCATCGAAGCCCATACTGTATCATGGGTCCTCGATGTCGATCATGATGATGTCCTCGATGACCCCATCTTGATCGGCTCCGTAATGTCGATTGGCAACTGTATCCTCTGGCCCTCTAGAACCAGTTGGTAGTACACTCCCTGATAGAATATGGTCTGAGCAATCGATCATGCCAGCTCTAGAATGCTCGCCCCTCCACTTTGAGCCCTGAGCCATGTAGCCTCATCCTATAGAGTCTACACCTGAGCTCGTAGGTGGGCATTCTCCACCCGGAGAGCTGCCATCTCGCTGCTCTCCCCCACCTCGACACCCTTGCCCCTATCGGGTGATGGTGGCCTATCCCTCTATTGAGGAGGGAGTCTTTCTCTCCTCTCCTCTCTCCTCTCCTCCCTCCTCTTTGTCTGTTGTCTCTCTGGAGCCTATGGTACTCTTCGATGTCTCTCCTGAGGAGGTCATCGTTGATCCCTCCCTTTGTGACCCCTCATTGCATCGATGGTAGCCTGGCATTACCTCTCCATCCATTGCACTATAGCGTGCATCGGACCCTATGCCCTCATCATCCGAGGAGGGTGGATGCCTGCATACTAGGCATCATATCCATCTGCTATCCCCGCATCATCCCCATCCACTGGCTGAATGGGGGCATCATCAGCATCCTGACTCCAGAACCATTGCATGTCTAGAGCCCCGCTCAGTGTGGTACTATCCCATACAATCTAGGAGTACTCATAATCCCTAAGAGTAGGGATCCCCTATTGTAGACCGAACTACCTCAAAACTTGGTCGTAGCGGTGGAGCTCTACCTCTCCCCACTCTGTCCTCAACCATATGACTCACCTGATGTGAGCCAACTCTTGTCCATCCTCTACCCACCCTGGATGCTCTCTCCATGGTCTCTAGGTGATCCGATCTAGGGTGAGGTCATCCAGCAACCTTCGGGACATCGACAGATCTATCCATCATTGTGACCCTCTCTGGAGCCACCAATAGAAAACTTGGGGTCTCTCTCGATCAACTCCTATCAGTGGAAGCCCTATCGGCCTCCGCATCATAATGTGCTCCCAGCACCAAACCTGTAGAAGCGATGTCAGCACCAGACATCGACCCCCCTTGTATACGACCCCATAAAGGATCCTATACAAGCGACACAGTATAAAGCTACCCCAAGCAAACCTGTATCCATGGTCTCTCATGTCACAGACCACATCTGAAAGTAGCCATGGTAATCTGCATCCACTCTGGTGGCATAGAAGAAGGCCACCCACCACCCCTACCAAAACTCGGGTCAACCGAGATGCCCTAGGCATCCGCCTCAAAGCCTCGATGTTCACTCCGCCCTTCTCTAGGATGAAGCTCGGGTCCTCGCACAATCTCATCATAGCGTGGCCCTGATTGGCCGAAGGGGTCATGAATCGACCATGTATGGGGATCCTCAAGATCCTCCATACATCCTCTAGAGTGGGAGTCATCTCCCCTATCGGTAGCCGAAAGTAGGATGACTCCGGATACCATCTCTCTGCTAGGGCTGTCAGTAGCCCCATGTCTATAGGAATTTGTGGCATCTCTACCACATGCTGTAGTCCTACCTCTGCCAATCTATCTCGCTCGGCCTGATCGAGCATGGCCAAATCATCTCTTAGACCTCCGTATTTCCACTCCCGACTCTTTAGCAATCCCCTCTACAAAATAAGCAATAAAACAACAAAAATCATTAGTACATAATCATTAAAAAAAAATCAATTAAAATCAAATCATCCCATAAAAGTTGATATCGCCCATTATTGGATGATATCGTACCAAATTTAGATAAAATCATCCTTAATAGGATGAAATCGTCTCCGTTCTTCAATTTGGGGATCGCCCCTTATTGGACGGGATCGCCCCTATTTCTTCGATTTCGTCCCTAGACGAAATCGACAATATAGAGACGATTTCGTCGACGGCCTAAAAATGGCCGTGATGCCCAAAAACACTTAAAATTCAAGTCAAAAATCAAGTAAATCAAGTTAAAAACATAGTAAACTAGGTTTAGATCCTTACCCGCAACCCGCATCGGATCTCTGTCGATCTGTGCGCCGTTTCCACCATTTCTCCTATAGAGCTCTGAAACAGCGAAAGTGAACAGTAAAAATGAATTAGGGTTTTACCCTATTTTTCTTATTTTTATTCAAAACGACATTTTTTTAATTTTTGCTTTTTCGTGCTTTTACCTCAAACGTTCGATTTGGGTAAAAACTCGGAGGGGGCACCATAGCAAACAGTCGTACGATTCGACCTAGAATCATCGTCTAAAAAATGGAATAAATTTTTGCTTTCTCGTAAAGCATGAAGAACTCGTCTTTAACGCATTTTTTTTGAAAAATTCGCTAAAGAGGGGGCAAAATGTAGCACCCTAAAATTGGCATAGTTAAACCATCAGTAAAAAGTAGAAATTTGAATTTTAACCTCAAAATCGCCCGTTAACCGCTTACCTCATTTTTCATGCCATTTTTAGAGGTTGTTGTGACCGTTGGACGATATCGTCGTCGATCTGACGATATCGTCCCAAATCGGATGAATTCGTCTGGAATAGAACGTCCAGATGATTTCGTCCCAAAACTAAATTTTTGTAATTAGCTTCTGTTCCAACGACCTCTCCAACTTGGGCAGAAGCGTGTCTGTGCGGTTGGAGATTCCCACGTTGGGGATCTCCCAGATTGGGATGATCCCCAACCTCCTAACCTCCCCCTAATCCTATATAAACTAGGATTTTCCCAGTTTATCCCCTTGACTCCCTACCTGGCTGCCTAGCTGATTATTTCCCTACAATTTTAGTTTTTGTTGTGATCTCCCATCATTTGCACTTGTGTTTTCAAGTTTTGTTGCAGGATTTCACTGTGTTTCAGTCGGAGGTAGCTCGGATCGTCGCAGGTGATTCAACTACAATTTTAGATGATCTTGTCAAGATCGACGATGATCTTGTACGATTACAGATGATCTGGTCTACAATTCAGCTTGGGGGCAATCATAGCCCTGAGTTTGCATTCTCTATCTCATTTTCCTTATTTATTGGTGCATTAGATTAATTTACTTCTGTTTTGCATCTTGGAGTTCACCTCATTTAGCATAATTGCATGATAAAATTCAAAATAAGTTTCCAAAATAGTGCATCTCATTTAATTTGATATCTGGATTTATCATTCAAACATCTATACTCTTATTTCTATCATTTTGCATCATTCTTGCAATTGTATTTTTGGTTTTTGGTGTCTGTTTTCTTGATTGCAGGTTTTTGATGAATTCGCTAGATCGCTGACGATCTTGGGTGATCTCGGATGATCTCCTATGATTTGGGATGATTTTGTACAATTACGGATGATCCTGTCATATCCGAGATGATCTGGACTCCTACAAGCTTCAGAATCTTCATCAGACATCAGAAATCAGGTGTACTCTTCTCCATTTTATATATTCTCTGTATTCAATCACATTAGGATTCATTTATGTCTTTTGTCTTCATATAAATCAGAATCTTCATATAGAATAGCTTAGCTTCATTTTGGCCAACCTAGGAATCTGAATGATTGAACATAAAACGAACAAATCAAACCCATTCTCAACCTAGGCGTGGAAACCGCCACTCAAAGTTTCCTGGTGAACCCCACCATCCATCAAAAATTCACCTTTATACCCCTCCCCCGAGAGGCGCGACCTTCAAAGGGCCTCTCCGTCCGAGGTATTGTTCCATCCTTTTCTCACCCCCTTTCGGGTATGGATCCTTTAGCCTGAAGGTAAGGGTGCGAAAAATTTGGGCGATACACTTACTTATGAAATATTTTGGCCACCAAAACTCAATGTGATCCATGTGACATCAATGAAAACATAAAATGCCTCAAATTACCTCAATTTTCCAATAATGATCGTACATGGGCTACCCTATCTGGCCAGAGGTGGATAGATACTTGCACCAAACATGTAGAGATAGGTGGGTTATCGACCGCAAGGTCGATATACATGAGTATCAACACTTCTCTCATGTCCTGAGGTAGTTTGGGATTCAATGGGATGTTCCAAAGGTGCCCACTATTTACAGATGCTTGGTATTAGAGAGGGACCTGACCTAGCCCCAGGTGGCTCCACTGGGGGATGATGATGATGACTTTCAGGAGTTAGGCCTGGCAGATGTAGGCACTACTATTGACTATCATGCATGGTGGACTAGCCTATAGTGGCATGGAGAGATACATCTAGGTTGACCAGTGGATGACTTTGTAGTAGAGGGAATAGAGGGCTCAAATGTGGACCCTCATGGATGTAGGGTCCATCAGAGGACCGAGGGTGCATGAGGCATAGGGGTCGTTGTAGAGGAGGGCCCATAGGCAGAGGTAGAGGAGGGCCCATAGGCAGAGGTAGAGGAGGAGGTATTCAAGGAGGGTGAGGCACCTCCTAACAGTGAGGTTGGACAGTTGAGGGCATAGGTTTCCAGCCTCTAGACTTAGATTAGAATACTTCACATCTAACTCCTGCATAGGGATACCATAATCCCCACTCTAGAGGTGAAGCTATCTCATGGATAGAACCAGTGGTGTAGTTACGAGGAGGAGAAGGTAGCTCTCTAGGCACATGTGGCTACAACAAACACCAATATTGAGAAGATCACTGGCCAATGTGATCTTCTACAAGCCATGCTAGACATAGTGACTGCTAAGCAGGACCTACTCAGGGTGACGAGGGTAGCTCCCTCACCTACATAGACTATCATGGAACCTTTCTTAGTACCATATACTCCAGGGCTTGTAGGTTTGGACCTAATGGCAGATATTAGGAGGCTACGTACCCTCATGGAGGAGGGTAATGACCAACATACAACAGATGTAGCTCACATCACCCAGTTGGAGGGTGCTATCAGGATGCTAGGTGGGCAAGTTTCATAGAGGACCACTACTACAGGGTCACATCAAAGCAGGACCAAGACTAGGGAGATAGGGCAGTCTAGTGTACGATCTAGCCATAGGACTGCCTCATGTACATTGAGTACAGTTGGTCTAGGCCAAGCACAGGATCCATAGTAGGACCCACAGTAGGCTCCAAAGCAGGCCCTTAAGGATGTGGATGAGGGAGGCAGAGAGAGTTCTGATGCAAGGGGATCATGAGGTGTAGGTCAAAGCTAGCACATTGGCATGGCACATATTTTACCACTTGTTGTACCATTTTGGTGTAAGGTATGAGGAACTACACAACTGTGGCCTGCGAGCATTTTGATGTACCATGCTATGATGTATATTTGACACATATATATATGATATGACAGTTCATATCATTACATGTGTACTTTATTTTTGGTGTTTTATGTTTATGTTATGCACATGGATGCAATGCTTATATTTATTTAATTCTATATGATGTGATGTATGGATGACATGCACTAGATAGCTATGTGATAGATGATTAGATGCTATGAGTTACGTATGTAGATGGACTACTTATGATGGATGCATATGAATGTCATATTTTAATGTTAAATACATGTATACTTTGCTTCACTTGTATGCATTTAATTTATGTTGTTATGACATAGTTTATGCCATGTATGTATTGCATAATTTTTCTATGATGATATAAGGAAATGAACATGTATGCTTTAATCACTAAAACATAATGTATGAATGTAATATGGATTTAACAATCTAATGGATGACACCACATAATGTATAACAATCATGGATTGTAATTGCTATATCTTATTATAAGAATTAATCAATTGGACACCCATATGTGAGATGCAATGATGTATTATTCCTATTCATAAGCTCCTGCAATTTAAAATAATATGCAGAACATAGTCAGTGACCGTTTAAATATCATTTCTGACATCCATACGGTATCTAACCTATATTATGAACAGTATTTAATAAACAAAATCTTATAAAGAGAAATTTGATATTTGATGATTGCATTGGAAATTGGTTGTTGCTATTTTGGAATTTTTGAGGTTTTCATGAAACTCAAACACCCTAGTTTTTTAATCAAAAGTTGTATAATGACCATACTAGACTTATGAAAAATAAAGTTTTCGCTATGAAATACCAAGCTATTCATTACCCCTGTGTGTGCAAATGAGTATATTTGGTAAAACATAAGCATACCCCGATGTCAGGTGGGATTATTTTAGTCCATTTATAAGATTATGGATCCTCAAATTGCACTTCATCCTAGGTTTGGATTTAGTTAGACTAGACCACTAGGTAATCTAGGCCACCTAAAGCTAGCTCACTTGTAAATTGCTTAGAACTACCCCTTCAATGATAGGCAGGATTCTTTCAGCCCATTGCTGAGATTGAGGATCACTCTATGGCTTTCAAGCATTGATCATTCCAGGGATTCAAGCTCACCCCCTTATTTTCTTCATTTTATTGGGATACTTGCTCATATATAGTGACAAAAATCATTGTTTATTTTGTACTTCT
This sequence comes from Wollemia nobilis, assembly GCA_028583015.1. Classification (NCBI taxonomy): domain Eukaryota; kingdom Viridiplantae; phylum Streptophyta; class Pinopsida; order Araucariales; family Araucariaceae; genus Wollemia; species Wollemia nobilis. The sequence continues at coordinate 588,468 of JAQPPZ010017240.1, read as the reverse complement.
CTTTTAGTGATAAAAACCACTATTTATTTTGTACTTTTTTTTTTTTTAGCAAGGGATTTGATACTGATAGGATTTCTTTGATAAAACTTGATCTTGATTTGATTTGACTTCTAAGGATTTAACTTTGGGAGTTTCACTTTGGGATATATTTCAGGGATATCATTATGGGATATTTCTCCTTCATTTTTAAGCAAGGGATTTATTCGGGTAGGGGGTAAAATTGTCCTTTTGCCAATGATCTCTACTCTAGACCACTGCTCCTCACAAAATAAGCAAGTAACAAAACCTTTTGCCTAAGGTGACCCGGACCACTTTTGTAGTTTTCATCCTTCCTTAACCTAAGTAGGATTGTTTAAATGTGTTTAATTAGTGATAGGATTCTGATATGCTAAGTGCTATCAAAACTAGACCTCATCTACAAAAGTAAAGCAAGATTTCTACTAAACTACTAAGAATACCACTAGGTATGGTTGAGTGACCGAAAAACCCTAGTATATTCTTCATAGCAAAAAAATGGGTTGTGTTGAAAAACACAATTACTCACAAGGGTGATGAATGATGAAAATGCAATGATGCATGATTGAAACACAAACGTGGTGTCGTTTGTTAGATTGTAAACACAATTCATCCTAATGCAATGTGCGATGGATGGAAATGCCTAATGCAATGCAATTAAATGAATGGATGCAAAATGAAATACCATATGCAAGTGCAATATTTTTTTGGTTTTTTTTTTTGGATTGTACATTTTGACCAAGGGATTTTTAAAACCATTGGAGCATTTTGTTCTTTGACCAAAGGGGTTATAGATGTCTTTGGGGCATTTTTGGAATTGACCAAGGGCTTATAGATGCCTTTGGAGCCTTTTTTAAATTGACCAAAGGGCTTATAGATGCCTTTGGAGCCTTTTTGAAATTGACCAAAGGGCTTACAGATGCCTTTGGAGCCTTTTTATGGTTTTAGGTATAAAACACTTTAAGATGAAGTATTTTGAGAGGTTTGGGCTCTTCAACTCCTTCAAACGATGTCAAGTGATATGTCCCAGGTCCAATATTCTCAAAGATCATATAAGGACCTAACCAGTTAGCCGTAAATTTATCTCGTAGTTTTGGCGGTAAATTTGAGTTCTGTTGGTTCTCTTTTAGCACAAGATCACCAACCTCAAAGTCTCTTAGATGGAATTTATTATTGTAGGCTCATTTTAAGCACTCTTGATAAACGTGGAGGTGCTTAAGGGTATTCACTTGATGTTCAACAAGTAACATTAGTTGATCTAAGCGAGCTTTTTGCATGATGTCATCATTAATAAACTCTTTCAATGCGATGCATAGCATTGGAATCTCCAACTCTAAGGGTATAATGGCCTCAGTGCCATATACTAGTAAAAATAGAGTTGCCCCAGTGGGTGTCCGAATGCTAGTCCTGTAAGCCCATAATGCAAGGGATAGTTAGATGTGCCAATATTTGTGGTGCTCTTGTACCATATTTTTTTAGATGAAAACCACTGTCTTATTTGAAGCTTCAGCTTACCCATTTGCTAGCAAATAATAAGGAGATGCAAAATTGTGTTTGATTCTATACGTAGACGTCAAATCTCTCATAGTTTTATTTTTGAATGACATTCCATTATCCAAAATTATTTTTGATGGTATCCCAAAATGACTTATGATATTGGTGAGTATAAACTTAGCAATACGTGCTCCAGTTGTCATTGTTAAGGGAATGGATTCCACCCATTTAGTAAAATACTCAGTAGTCATAATAATGAATGTATGCCATCTCGATGACAGAGGAGAGATCTTACCAATGAGATCAAATCTCCACTGAGCAAATGGCCAAGCTGCTTGAATGGGCTATAATACCTGTAATGGCAAGTGCATAAGATTAGCATGATGCTAGAATTTAACACATTTCTTGACATACACATTGCAATACTTCTCCATAGTGGGCCAATAGTAACCCATATGAAGGATGTGCTTGACAATAACCATGCTACACCATGCTACTAAAATGGCCACTGCATGTACCATCGTGAACTCTCAAAATTATCCAAGATGACTCTTGGGGCTCAAGACAATGAAGAAGAACTCCATCATAGATTCTATGGTACAGGATGTCTTATAATAAGACATAATTTGTTGCTTTTTGTTTAAATGTGCACTTCACAACATGCGATAATCTCTGAGGGATTACACCAAGTCTAAGGAAGTCATGTATCTATGACTTCTAGTTATGATAAGCTTTAGTTTCAATTGACAAGACATCATGTTCCCCATGTGGTTCCACATTTGAAAATGCAGACTGGGAAACAACCTTGTGGTGAATGGTAGTACCACTCCCCGTTGGATCCTACGAGATCAAATACCCCTAGGACGTTCTCTTGAGAAAGTCTCTGGATCTGTAAAAACATTCATAGTTTGGTTCTACATGAATCATGTTGATTGAATCTTTGTTATCCAATGCTTCACGTTACACAGTAGAATGTGACAAAGTTTTTACATGGATGGTAGTTAAATCAGCAGAAGGATTCTAAGGGATAAATATCCCAAATATGCCATTGTGTCTACAAATCTATTGGACAAACAAGGGATTGCCTCGGTGTCATACCATTCCAGTTGAGCTAGATAAATGTCAACAAGATCCTTGTAAGATTTCAATACCGAACATCGACACTAAAATAATCCCTTAACTTGGTTAACAATGAGAAGGTAATCGCCAAAGATATTTAACCTTTTGATATTTATGGTGATGGCTATTTGGAGACCCAAAATTAGGGCTTCATATTCAACATTATTGTTAGTGCAAGGAAAGTCTAACTTGAATGACAAGGGCATTGGAGATCCTTATGGCATGAACAACACTATTCCTGCACCACCCCCTTGCTCACATTTTATACCATAGAAGAGCAAGGTCATATCGGCTTTGTTATCTGGTTCCTTGGGTTTGGGTGCTTCTAATAAGGTTAAGACTGCATCATCAAGAATCTCTATGGTGAGGGGTCTATTATTCTCAAGAGGCACCTCAGCCAGTTGATCATTTATGACTTATCCCTTAATGGACTTTTGGCTTATAAATTCCAAATCAAATTATATCAGTAGCATGATCCACTTCGTAGTAAATGTATTATGATATTTATTTTTCATCATATACTACAAAGGATTTTGTTTTGATATGACATATATCGTGTGACTTAACATATAGTGCTACAATTTCTTTGTAGCGAACACTACCGCTAAACATAGCTTTTTCACGTATGCATATCCGAGCTCATAACTTACCAAGGTTTAGCTAATGTAATATATGGCTTGTTATTTGTTTTGCACATTCTTTTGGGCTAACATAGTTCCCAATGCAAAGTCAGTCACTGATATATATAGCAAGAATGGTGGAGCTATTACTGGTGGTGTCACCAAGTATTGCTTAATCTCAGCAAAGGTTGCTTGACAGTCCTCATCCCAGTTGAATAGGATCCCCTTATATAGCAGTCAATTCATGGGTCGATATTTATTCAATAATTATGCAATAAATCACTTTATGGATGCTACTTTGCTCTGAAGGCTTCTTAGTTCCTTGATGTTTGTGGGGGGGTGCATTTCTAAAATAGCCTTGACCTTTGCTAGGTCAACTTCGATGCCTCATTTTGAAACTATGAATCATAAGAGATTTCCTAAAGATATGTCAAATACGCACTTCTTAGAATTCAACCTGACATTATGCTCTATCAGACAATCGAAGACTTTTATTAGGACCTCAGCATGCTCTTCACGTAGCAATAACTTTGCCAACAAGTCATCAATATAATCTTCTATGTATATCGATAAAGGATCTTATGCATGTAGTCATGAAAGATATATGTCATAGCCCGCTGATATGTAGCACCAACATTCTTCAGGCCGAATGGCATAACCTTGTAACAAAATGTCTCCCATGGCGTTATGAATGTAGTTTTATGCTGGTCTTTAGGTTTAATTCAAATTTTATTGTAACCAAAAAAACTATCCATTAAGGAGAGCATCTCATGACCTAGTTGCATCTACGAGAGAATATTTGTTTGGCAACAAAAATGAATCCTTTGGTGTTGCCCTATTTAGGTCTCTAAAATTTGTATAGATACGGATCCTTCCTTCAGGTTTTTCTACAAACACCATTTTTTATACCCATTCTGGATAGTCAATGGAAATGACAAAATCTACATCCAACAACTTTTGCAACTCATCCTTAACCATTAAGGATATTGTTGGATGCATCTTCCTAAATTTCTACTTAACTAGCTTCTTTGATAGATCTAGCGAAAGGTTATGAGTAACCAATTTTGGATCTAGATCCAGAATGTCCTTATAAGTCTAAGCAAAGAGATCATGTCTCTCTTTCAATAGAGGGATGAGGTTGGAACGCTCTTCAAGAGTCAAAATTTATCCAAATTTAACCTTCTTAGGATTAGTAGGATCATTATTGATATCCACTTCAAAGGTTTCCTCTACTGACATATGGGAAACCTCCTCAAGATGATGAGGTGTAGGGATCAAGTGGATCTCATCTACTAGGTTTATATGTTCCTCATCGAAAGCATATTCATCATTATAGACATCATGTGCATAGCTTGACACAAAATGGAAAGGTTGCAACATTTCCTCTTTAGGAAAGAAATCTTCAAGCTCTAGGGGTGAATCAGTGTGATCCCAATAAATAGCATCTACATTAATATACAATGGCTTGGAAGGATCAAATGGATTGCAGAGTGGAGTGATCAAATAAATGGAGATCATATTTATGGAATAGATCATATCTCCAGGACCACATGCACGTAAATCAACATTAGCAAAACTTCCATCCTCGAGATATGGTTCTGGGGGTATGGTGATCTCAAGATCCGGTCCATGAATAGACTGTCGAATGGGATCATTGGGATCAAGGAGCTCCATGTACATTGGCAGATCAGGAAACACCATGTGATAAATCACATTAATATTTGGTGGTCTTCCCCTAAGGCAAGGATGGATATTGATCTCTTTGTACATATCCTTAGTAGTATATGGCGCATTACAATGACATAAGTAGGGAGGTCATAAATAGGCTCTCTCTATTTCATATTCATCATCACTATCACAATAAGGATCCTCACCTCTACCTAATGGAATCGGGTGATGCTTCAAATGAGGCCACATGTAGGCTATCTCTTTATAGCCATTATCATCATCATCAAAGGGATCTTAGCTCGTACTTATTGATTCCAAAGGTAAAATATGATGTAAGAGTGTAGGGCCCAAGTAGGCCAACTCAGTTTTATCCTCGGGTTGCTCATTTCTTGAGGATAACTCAGTGTAATCTATTCCAGAATCATAGTTTGGTCCATCACTTTCGACAATGTATATTGCATGCACGTCCTCAAAAGCAACTTCTGATTCGATGTCTATAGCTATATATAGACTCTGTATGTGCATACCAATATCATCGATAGCTCCATGGCTTTGATTGTTCAATATGGATCTTGGAATGTGTTCTGGGTTGGTCTCCACCAAGATGTTTGCATGATATCTCTTGGGTGGCTCTACAGTGACATAGATCACTAGTCGGTTATCCCTATAAAATGTGAAAGGATTAGGGTGATAAGGATTGAAGTCAACTTCACACCCCAGACTAAGGTACAAGTGGTCTAAATATGCCATGAGAAGTTCATCCTATCCTCGAACACAGTATCCTAACCTGAACCTGTTAGTTGACAACTAATTGAAGAACACAAGCTTATACTGAGAGGGGGGGTGAAAAGTATAAGACCTCTTTTTACTTTTCCTTTATACTTAAAAACAATAAAGCAATGTATCCAAAGAAATATCAAAACAATGCACAAGATCATCCACAAAGTGACACAACAATTTTGATGTGGTTCATCCACAAAACTTTTCTCTAAAAGTTATCTCAAAGTTCTTTGGGAAACCTTCCCAATTAAAATTTTTATGAGCCTCGGCTCAAAGGAGAAACCTTCCCCCAATATGAATTTATGAGCCTCTGCTCAAAGGAGATACCTTCCCCTACCTCTGCTCTGGCTGGTGATCTTCTAAAAGACCTCTACCTTTGCTGCCCTTAGCAAATGGAACTCTATCCACAGAAGACACTTGTATTCCCTACTCTGGCTGGAGACCTTTGTCCTCAACTCTATCATCTCAAAGCTGGTCCTCAAATTTGCACTAAACACAGTCCTTCGGTCTAGCACAAATGTCCTCTTCCTCTATCTTTGATCTGCACCAAACACAATCCTTCGATCTGGCACAAATATGTCCTCAGGTTCTTCTCATAGAACCAATGCACCTCTGTCCTCAAGTTCTCTGATAGAACTATCAAACTCAGCTTCACAAGTCCTCTGCTAGGACCTGTCCATATCTGCTCACAATTTCCCAACAGAACCTATCTAAAACTTGCTCACAAGTCCCCAATGGAACCTGTCCAAAACCTGCTCACATGTTCCCAATGGAACCTGTCCAAAACCTGCTCACAAGTTCCCAATGGAACCTGTCCAAAACCTGCTCACAAGTTCATCAAGAAAAACTTGCTTGGCATGAACTCACAAAGAGAATTGTTAGAGACCCAATGTGATTCATCAACCTCATAGAAGCATAAAGAGAATTGTTAGAGACTCAATATGTTCTATACTTAACTCCCAATCTCAATCTCAAATCTCATAGAAATAATATAGATGTAATATGCTTTTCTCAAGAACATGAAACACAACCCAACAATTGCCAACCAAGCAATATCTCATATAACAATGATACTCATGTTCTTTCCAACAACCAATATCTTTTCTCAACCAATTAGGGATTCAACAAAAATGCTCAAAGACAAGGTTTAACCAACATCATTCAACTCAACATCAACCTTGAAGCATTCAACCTATCATCACAAGAAAAGGAAACAAGTAGAAATCCTTTTCCCTCCAAATATATTTGAACAAAACAGCCACCAACACAATATCACCAAATGCAAAGAATAAATTGTTCAAATCAACTCAATGGAGTAAGCCCAATATCATGTATCAAGTAAAGCACTAACTTGATCAACACAACCACTATGGAAGCAACTCATCCATCAATATCAAAATAGCCAACTAAGGGTTTCACCATCTCAATGCAAGTAAAAAGACTTACAAACATAAACCCTAGTGCACAATGCTTCCACTACCTCAAACCAGAATTATGCATTAACCAAAACTCTCATCAATGATAACAATGCATAAGTAGTCTTCAACAAACCAGAAAATAGGATTTACACCCAACCAAAGGAAACCTTGTTGAATACCTTTTCACTCCAATCTTATTTCAGGAAAACATACACCAATCATACTCATAAGAAGAATGTGCCCATACCTTATTGAAGATGAAGAAGATCTCACAAATTTGTCATAACCATAACCACATTTTTGCCAAACTCAAGAAGGTTAGTAGACAACATATTTCTTTAATATTTCCTCAAGAATATTCCTTGGTTCAAATATAATCAAGGTTCTATGTCTTCTTCATTCAACATTTCAATATTAGACACTCTACCTTATAACTCCTTTATTTCACTTAATCTCTCACACAAAATAGAAACTACCCTTATACATTTATCCTTTCAAAAGATAATCAAAATATTAATAATCAAAACAACTCTCACACCTTATAACTCCCTTGTATATACCTAAGGTAAAATGATAATATTTAACTTACCTTGTGCAGCAAAAACCTTTAGCGCCCATGACACCCCATGAATCTCCAAGGGATTCGACGTGATTTGACTTGTCGTCTCCTCTAGCCAAGGCGCTTGGCTAAACCGCATGGGCTATATGCTCTGCTGAATTGTTTACAGCATACACTCTTGTTTATAGCCACCTCGAACCGCGAACAACAAAAAGCCAGAGGCTCTTTCTGCTGTCTAACATTAACAACCACCAGTGATGCCTGCTCACTTGAGACCAAAGAGGGAAGTCTTTTATATTTGTATTTTTATCCTAGGAAGACTTTGTCCTTTTCCCTATCACCGAAACGGACGAATCACCTTTGACCTTACAGCGCTTGACTTTACCCTTCGCTGGTGCAGGGGATCACCGTCGAAAATGAAAGTACATGGAATAATATCGAACGCCCTCTCAAATTCATTAATGAAATCCACTGCCTTATTTTATATGCACTAAGATGCATTTTTTAACACGTCGGCATTTCCAAACACGACGAACAAAAACTTTAATTTAATTTTAAATTTTAATTTAAATTTTAAATAAATAAAATTTAAACTAAATATTTTAGAATTAAATATCTTCATCACCGGGGCACCTTTTTCAACGAAATGAAAAGCCAACTTGGGTTTTAAGAAAAACCCATTTCAAATCTGTTGCCCATGGTTTTAAATAAAACCTTTTATTTTGTCTACCTTGGTTTTCACAAAAACCCTTCCTTGAACTTGGATCCTTTTGACATCAAATCAAATTCCTTCAAATGCTTCTTGACATCAATGACAACATCTACACTTGAGCAAAGGCAATGTACCCAAGGTACCCAAAATTGCCAACAATCTCCCCCTTTGTCATTGATGGCAAAACTTTACTAAAAACACATCTTCAAGAGCCAAAACTGAAATCCACATCTCCTTTGAAGTTTTGCTCCCCCTAAATTGAAGCTTTCCTCTTCACTTGAAGCTCTCCCCCTTACTCATATCTCTCCCCCTTTGTCATCAATGGCAAAGGGCCACCTTTGGGGCTCGAGACTAAGAATGAGCCTCTTAGCTTAGTCCCTCCCCCACCTCCTCGATGAGGTGATTAATTCTAGGGTGGGAGTAAAACTCCCATTAGGCACTGATCATCATCAGTGTCTATAACTTCCTTGTCGGGCCTTCTCTTGAACTCTTTGTCCATATTCCTGTTCCTGTCATTGTTCTTGTTCTTGTTCTCATCCCTGTTCTTGTCCATGCCTTGATCCTTGGACCTGATCATGCCACTGTTCCTGTTCCTGTTATTTGCCTTGAAATAAACTACCTTGTGCCCAAACTGTTGACAAGAGTAGCAATACCCTTGAAAGTAACTAGCACTTCTAAAAATGTTATTTACCTTCTTCACTTGAGCCATGCAATGTGAAGCTATGTGACCAAACCTGTGACAAGCAAAACATCTGCCTTGAAATTTTCTTTTATTTGACCTCTTAGGCTTTGGAAACTTCTTCTTCTCGTACTAAATTCTATTTTCTATTTCTGTGCATCTATCATTCAAGGACTCATGATCTGAAATACTTTCCTCATCAGAACTCTCTTCCTTTTGGAGTCTCTTACTAGACTCTCCAACTTGTTCCTTGTGTGGCTTAACGAAACCGAGGCCTGTTTTGTCTGTTGTCTTTCTTTGACCTTTGATGAGAGACTTAACCTTTTTGGAGCTATCTTGAAACTTGTACAGCTTATCCTTGTACTCTTTATTTTCCTCTTTCAACGAAGCCATTTTCTGTTCTAATTCACTATGCTCAAGCACCTTTTATTCTAACTCATTCTTGAGTTCTTGTGTCTTAGCCATAGAGACGTCAAGGCTTTCTATGAGTTCATCTCTCTCCATACAACATTCATCTAATTTATCCTTGAGTCTAGCATTCTTCTTTCTTTCCTTTTTCAAAGCACTAAGAGCACTAATAAGTTCACCTTTAAGATCTACTTCACTTTCCTCTATATGTTTGCTTTTAGAATCATCAAAGCCTTTTTCAAAATTTTTATCACTAGAGGTGCTACCCTTTTCAAAAACCATACATGCATCTTCTTTATCAATTTCTGGAGCATCCTCATACATACTAGCAACCAAATCATTATTTGTGCAATCATCCTCAAGGTGACCAAAATTTCCACATTTAAGACATTTCATGATAATGAATCTATGTTTTGGTTCTTCCTCTTTTTCTAATATGAACAACATCTCATTTTCATTATCACTTGAAGAACTTTCACTATCACTACTAGAACACTTACTTTCTTTGTCTAGGTAGAAGCTCTTCTTGTGCTTGTGAGAATACCTCTTTCCTTTATAGTTGTGCTCATATTTGTTCTTCCTTTGATGCCTATGTCTTTCATAACCCTGTTTATCTTCTTCACTTTCGAACAGATCATCTTCATCTTCACTGCTACTGAACCCATGGCAATGATGATCATTGTGATCGAGTTGACCACAAACAAAACATTCTCTTACTTTTGAGCAATCAGCTACAAAGTGATCGGTCTTCCCATATCCGGTGCAAATATTTATTAATCTGACTTGTTCTCCACTATTTGATTCATCTCTTGAATCTATTTCCATTCCCAAAGCAGCAACATTGATATCATCTTCATTTTATTTCATCACCTTGTGAGATTTCTTTTTCTTTTGTCTAATGGTTTTGCTTTTGCCTTTCTTTGCCATTTGTGTTCTTGTAAGATCTTCCTTCAAGCTGTTTAAACTTTTTGAAGGCACCTGCTCTGATACCAATTGAAGAACACAAGCTTATACTGAGAGGGGGGGGGTGAACAGTATAAGACCTCTTTTACTTTTCCTTTATACTTCAAAACAATAAAGCAATATATCCAAAGCAATATCAAAACAATGCACAAGATCATCCACAAAGTGACACAACAATTTATGTGGTTCACCCAAGGTGGGCTACTCCACGGATAAAACTTTCCTCTAAAAGTTATCTCAAAGTTCTTTGGGAAACCTTCCCAATTACAATGTTTATGAGCCTCGGCTCAAAGGAGATACCTTCCCCCAATCTGAATTTATGAGCCTCTGCTCAAAGGAGATACCTTCCCCTACCTCTCGCTCCGGTTGGTGATCCTCTAGAAGACCTCTGCCTCCGCTGCCCTTAGCAAATGGAACTCTATCCACAGAAGACACCTGTCTTCCCTGCTCTGGCTGGAGACCTCTGTCCTCAACTCTATCACCTCAAAGCTGGTCCTCGAATTTGCACTAAACATAGTCCTTCGGTCTAGCACAAATGTCTGAAATCTGTCCTCGGGTTCTTCTCATAGAACCAATGCACCTCTGTCCTCAAGTTCTCTGATAGAACTATCAAACTCAGCTTCACAAGTCCTCTGCTAGGACCTGTCCAAATCTGCTCACAAGTCCCCAATGGAACCTGTCCAAAACCTGCTCACAAGTCCCCAATGGAACCTGTCCAAAACCTGCTCACAAGTCCCAAGGAACTGCTCACAAGTTCATCAAGAAAACTTGCTTGGCATGAACCCACAAAGAGAATTGTTAGAGACCCAATGTGATTCATCAACCTCATAGAAGCATAAAGAGAATTGTTAGAGACTCAATATGTTCTATACTTAACTCCCAATCTCAATCTCAACTCAATCTCAAATCTCAAAAGAATAAGATAGATGTAGTATGCTTTTCTCAAGAACATGAAACACAACCCAACAATTGCCAACCATGCAATATCTCATATAACAATGATACTCATGTTCTTTCCAACAACCAATATCTTTTCTCAACCAATTAGGGCTTCAACAACAATGCTCAAAGACAAGGTTTAACCAACATCATTCAACTCAACATTAACCTTGAAGCATTCAACCAATCATCACAAGAAAAGGAAACAAGTAGAAATCCTTTTCCCTCCAAAGATATTTGAACAAAACGACCACCAACACAATATCACCAAATGCAAAGAATAACTTGTTCAAATCAACTCAATGGAGTAAGCCCAATATCATGAATCAAGTAAAGCACTAACTTGATCAAACAACCTCTATGGAAGCAACTCAACCATCAACCTCAAAACAGCCAACCAAGGGTTTCACCAACTCAAAGCAAGTAAGCAAGACTCACAAACATAAACCCTAGTGCACAATGCTTCCACTACCTCAAACCAGAATTATGCATTCACCAAAACTCTCATCAATGATAACAATGCATAAGTAGTCTTCAACAAACCAGAAAATAGGATTTACACCCAACCAAAGGAAACCTAGTTGAATACCTTTTCACTCCAATCTTATTTCAAGAAAAACATACACCAATCATACTCATAAGAAGAATGTGCCCATACCTTATTGAAGATGAAGAAGATCTCACAAATTTGTCATAACCATAACCACCTTTTTGCCAAACTCAAGAAGGTTAGTAGACAACATATTTCTTTAATATTTCCTCAATAATATTCCTTGGTTCAAATATAATCAAGGTTCTATGTCTTCTTCATTCAACATTTCAATATTAGACACTCTACCTTATAACTCCTTTATTTCACTTAATCTCTCACACAAAACAAAAACTACCCTTATACATATATCCTTTCAAAAGATAATCAAAATATTAATAATCAAAACAACTCTCACACCTTATAACTCCCTTGTATATACCCAAGGTAAAATGATAATATTTAACTTACCTTGTGCAGCAAAAACTTTGGCGCCCACGACACCCCATGAATCTCCAAGGGATTCGACGCGATTTGACCCGCCGTCTCCTCTAGCCAAGGCGCTTGGCTAAACCGCGTGGGCTATACGCTCTCTTGAAATGATTACAGCATATACTTTTGTTTGTATCCACCTCGAACCGCGAACAACAAAAAGCCAACACACAAAAACGTAAGCATCGGGTTTTGAACTCGAGGCTCTCTCTGCTGTCTAACATCAACAACCATCAGCGATGCCCGCTCACTTGAGATCAAAGAGGGAAGTCTTTTATATTTGGATTTTTATCCTAGGAAGATGCGCAGACTTTGTCCTTTTCCCTATCGCCGAAACGGACGAATCACTTTTGACCATACAGCGCTTGACTTCACCCTTCGCTGGCGCAGGGGCTCACTATCGAAAATGAAAGTACAGGGAATAATCTCGAACGCCTTCACCACCTCATTAATGAAATCCACTGCCTTATTTTATATGCACTAAGATGCATTTTTTAACACGTCGGCATTTCCAAACACGACGAACAAAAACTTTAATTTAATTTTAAATTTTAATTTAAATTTTAAATAAATAAAATTTAAACTAAATATTTTAAAATTAAATATCTTCATCACCGGGGCACCTTTTTCAATGAAACGAAGAGCCAACTTGGGTTTTAAGAAAAACCCATTTCAAATCTGTTGCCCATGGTTTTAAATAAAACCTTTTATTTTGTCTGCCTTGGTTTTCACAAAAACCCTTCCTTGAACTTGGATCCTTTTGACATCAAATCAAATTCCTTCAAACGCTTCTTGACATCAATGACAACATCTACACTTGAGCAAAGGCAATGTACCCAAGGTACCCAAAATTGCCAACAATCTCCCCCTTTGTCATTGATGGCAAAACTTTACTAAAAACACATCTTCAAGAGCCAAAACTGAAATCACTCTCTTTGAAGTTTTGCTCCCCCTGACTTGAAGCTTTCCTCTTCACTTGAAGCTCTCCCCCTTACTCATATCTCTCCCCCTTTGTCATCAATGGCAAAGGGCCACCTTTGGGGCTCGAGACTAAGAATGAGCCTCTTAGCTTAGTCCCTCCCCCACCTCCTGTTGAGGTGATTAATTCTGGGGTGGGAGTAAAACTCCCATTAGGCACTGATCATCATCAGCGTCTATAACTTCCTTGTCGGGCCTTCTCTTGAACTCTTTGTCCATATTCCTGTTCCTGTCATTGTTCTTGTTCTTTTTCTTATCCCTGTTCTTTTCAATGCCTTGATCCTTGGACCTGATCATGCCACTGTTCCTGTTCCTATATTCTGGAATTTCAGCTCTACACTGTCTGACTGTGTGACCTTCATTGTTGCACTTATAACAAGTAACAATGTTATTTCTTTTAGGCATACCTGTTCTTTGAATCCACAAGTTCTGACCAAACCAGTTCTGACCAAACCTGTTTTGACCAAACCTGTTCTGACTAACCCAGTTCCTGATATTTGCCTTGCAAAAAATTGCTTTATGCCCAAACTGATTGCAAGAGTAGCAATACCCATGAAAGAAATTACCACTTCTGAAACTGTCATTTACCTTCTTCACTTGAGCCATGCAATGTACAACCATGTGACCAAATCTGTGACAAGCAAAACATCGGCCTTGAAACTTTCCTTTATTTGACCTCTTGGGTCCTAAAAACTTCTTCTTCTTCTCATTCTGAATTCTGTTTTCTGGTTCTGTGCATCTATCATTCAAGGACTCATGATCTGAAATACTTTCCTCATCAGAACTCTCTTTCTTTTGGAGTCTCTTACTAGACTCTCCAACTTGTTTCTTGTGAGGCTTAACAAAACCAAGACCTGTTTTATCTGTTGTCTTTCTTTGACCTTTGATAAGAGATTTAACCTTTTTGGAGCTTTCTTGAAACCTATACAACTTATCCTTGTACTCTTTATTTTCCTCTTTCAAAGAAGCCATTTTCTGATCTAATTCACTATACTCAAGCACCTTAGATTCTAACTCATTCTTGAGTTCTTGTGCTTTAGCCATAGAGACGTCAAGACTTTCTATAAGTTTATCTCTCTCCATGCAACATTCATCTAACTTATCCTTGAGTCTAGCATTCTTCTTTCTTTCCTTTTTCAAAACACTAAGAGCATTAGTAAGTTCACATTCAAGATCCTCTATTTGATTGCATTTTGAATCATCAAGGCCTTTTTCAGATTTCTTATCACTAGAGGTGCTACCCTTTTCAAAAACCATACAAGCATCTTCTTTATCAATTTCTGGAGCATCCTCATACATACTAGCAACCAAATCATTATTTGTGCAATCATCCTCAAGGTGACCAAAATTTCCACATCTAAGACATTTCATGATAATGAATCTATGTTTTGGTTCTTCCTCTTTTTTCGATATGAACAACATCTCATTTTCATTATCACTTGAAGAACTTTCACTATCACTACTAGAACACTTACTTGCTTTGTCTAGGTAGAAGCTCTTCTTGTGCTTGTGAGAATACCTCTTTCCTTTATAGTTGTGCTCATCTTTGTTCTTCCTTTGATGCCTATGCCTTTCGAATCCTGTTTATCTTCTTCACTTTCGAACGGATCATCTTCATCTTCACTGCTACTAAACCCATGGCAATGATGATCATTGTGATCGAGTTGACCACAAACAAAACATTCTCTTACTTGTGAGCAATCAGCTGCAAAGTGACCGGTCTTCCCACATCCGGTGCAAATATTTATTAATCTGACTTGTTCTCCACTATTTGATTCATCTCTTGAATCTATTTCCATTCCCAAAGCAGCAACATTGAGATCATCTTCATTTTCTTTCATGACCCTGTGAGATTTCTTTTTCTTGTGTCTAATGGTTTTGCTTTTGCCTTTCCTTGCCATTTGTGTTCTTGTAAGATCTTCCTTCAAGTTGTTTAAACTTTTCGAAGGCACCGGCTCTGATACCAATTGAAGAACACAAGCTTATACTGAGAGGGGGGTGAACAGTATAAGACCTCTTTTTACTTTTCCTTTATACTTCAAAACAATAAAGCAATATATCCAAAGCAATATCAAAACAATGCACAAGATCATCCACAAAGTGACACAACAATTTTGATGTGGTTCATCCACGAAAAACTTTTCTCTAAAAGTTATCTCAAAGTTCTTTGGGAAACCTTCCCAATTACAATGTTTATGAGCCTCGGCTCAAAGGAGATACCTTCCCCCAATCTGAATTTATGAGCCTCTGCTCAAAGGAGATACCTTCCCCTACCTCTGCTCTGGCTGGTGATCCTCTAGAAGACCTCTGCCTCCGCTGCCCTTAGCAAATGGAACTCTATCCATAGAAGACACTTGTCTTCCCTGCTCTGGCTGGAGACCTCTGTCCTCAACTCTATCACCTCAAAGCTGGTCCTCGAATTTGCACTAAACACAGTCCTTCGGTCTAGCACAAATGTCCTCTTCCCCCCTTTTTTTCTCCCCCAAAAAAAAATCCTTGTTGGCAAAAATCCTCGGGTTCTTCTCATAGAACCAATGCACCTCTGTCCTCAAGTTCTCTGATAGAACTATCAAACTCAGCTTCACAAGTCCTCTGCTAGGACCTGTCCAAATCTGCTCACAAGTCCCCAATGGAACCTGTCCAAAACCTGCTCACAAGTCCCCAATGGAACCTGTCCAAAACTTCTCACAAGTCCCCAATGGAACTCCAAACCTGCTCACAAGTTCATCAAGAAAACTTGCTTGGCATGAACCCACAAAGAGAATTGTTAGAGACCCAATGTGATTCATCAACCTCATAGAAGCATAAAGAGAATTGTTAGAGACTCAATATGTTCTATACTTAACTCCCAATCTCAATCTCAACTCAATCTCAAATCTCAAAAGAATAAGATAGATGTAGTATGCTTTTCTCAAGAACATGAAACACAACCCAACAATTGCCAACCATGCAATATCTCATATAACAATGATACTCATGTTCTTTCCAACAACCAATATCTTTTCTCAACCAATTAGGGCTTCAACAACAATGCTCAAAGACAAGGTTTAACCAACATCATTCAACTCAACATTAACCTTGAAGCATTCAACCAATCATCACAAGAAAAGGAAACAAGTAGAAATCCTTTTCCCTCCAAAGATATTTGAACAAAACAGCCACCAACACAATATCACCAAATGCAAAGAATAACTTGTTCAAATCAACTCAATGGAGTAAGCCCAATATCATGAATCAAGTAAAAGCAATAACTTGATCAAACAACCTCTATGGAAGCAACTCAACCATCAACCTCAAAACAGCCAACCAAGGGTTTCACCAACTCAAAGCAAGTAAGCAAGACTCACAAACATAAACCCTAGTGCACAATGCTTCCACTACCTCAAACCAGAATTATGCATTCACCAAAACTCTCATCAATGATAACAATGCATAAGTAGTCTTCAACAAACCAGAAAATAGGATTTACACCCAACCAAAGGAAACCTAGTTGAATACCTTTTCACTCCAATCTTATTTCAAGAAAAACATACACCAATCATACTCATAAGAAGAATGTGCCCATACCTTATTGAAGATGAAGAAGATCTCACAAATTTGTCATAACCATAACCACCTTTTTGCCAAACTCAAGAAGGTTAGTAGACAACATATTTCTTTAATATTTCCTCAATAATATTCCTTGGTTCAAATATAATCAAGGTTCTATGTCTTCTTCATTCAACATTTCAATATTAGACACTCTACCTTATAACTCCTTTATTTCACTTAATCTCTCACACAAAATAAAAACTACCCTTATACATATATCCTTTCAAAAGATAATCAAAATATTAATAATCAAAACAACTCTCACACCTTATAACTCCCTTGTATATACCCAAGGTAAAATGATAATATTTAACTTACCTTGTGCAGCAAAAACTTTGGCGCCCACGACACCCCATGAATCTCCAAGGGATTCTGCGCGATTTGACTCGTCGTCTCCTCTAGCCAAGGCGCTTGGCTAAACCGCGTGGGCTATACGCTCTCTTGAAATGATTACAGCATATACTTTTGTTTGTATCCACCTCGAACCGTGAACAACAAAAAGCCAACACACAAAAACGTAAGCATCGGGTTTTGAACTCGAGGCTCTCTCTGCTGTCTAACATCAACAACCATCAGCGATGCCCGCTCACTTGAGATCAAAGAGGGAAGTCTTTTATATTTGGATTTTTATCCTAGGAAGATGCGCAGACTTTGTCCTTTTCCCTATCGCCGAAACGGACGAATCACTTTTGACCATACAGCGCTTGACTTCACCCTTCGCTGGCGCAGGGGCTCACTATCGAAAATGAAAGTACAGGGAATAATCTCGAACGCCTTCTCAACATCATTAATGAAATCCACTGCCTTATTTTATATGCACTAAGATGCATTTTTTAACACGTCGGCATTTCCAAACACGACGAACAAAAACTTTAATTTAATTTTAAATTTTAATTTAAATTTTAAATAAATAAAATTTAAACTAAATATTTTAAAATTAAATATCTTCATCACCGGGGCACCTTTTTCAACGAAACGAAGAGCCAACTTGGGTTTTAAGAAAAACCCATTTCAAATCTGTTGCCCATGGTTTTAAATAAAACCTTTTATTTTGTCTGCCTTGGTTTTCACAAAAACCCTTCCTTGAACTTGGATCCTTTTGACATCAAATCAAATTCCTTCAAACGCTTCTTGACATCAATGACAACATCTACACTTGAGCAAAGGCAATGTACCCAAGGTACCCAAAATTGCCAACAATCTCCCCCTTTGTCATTGATGGCAAACCTTTACTAAAAACACATCTTCAAGAGCCAAAACTGAAATCACTCTCTTTGAAGTTTTGCTCCCCCTGACTTGAAGCTTTCCTCTTCACTTGAAGCTCTCCCCCTTACTCATATCTCTCCCCCTTTGTCATCAATGGCAAAGGGCCACCTTTGGGGCTCGGAACTAAGAATGAGCCTCTTAGCTTAGTCCCTCCCCCACCTCCTGTTGAGGTGATTAATTCTGGGGTGGGAGTAAAACTCCCATTAGGCACTGATCATCATCAGTGTCTATAACTTCCTTGTCGGGCCTTCTCTTGAACTCTTTGTCCATATTCCTATTCCTGTCATTGTTCTTGTTCTTTTTCTTATCCCTGTTCTTTTCAATGCCTTGATCCTTGGACCTGATCATGCCACTGTTCCTGTTCTCGAATATTTGCCTTGCAATAAATTGCTTTATGCCCAAACTGATTGACAAGAGTAGCAATACCCATTAAAGAAATTACCACTTCTGAAACTGTCATTTACCTTCTTCACTTGAGCCATGCAATGTATAGCTATGTGACAAAATCTGTGACAAGCAAAACATCGGCCTTGAAACTTTCCTTTATTTGACCTCTTGGGTCCTAAAAACTTCTTCTTCTTCTCATTCTGAATTCTGTTTTTTGTTTCGTGCATCTATCATTCAAGGACTCATGATCTGAAATACTTTCCTCATCAGAACTCTCTTTCTTTTGGAGTCTCTTACTAGACTCTCCAACTTGTTTCTTGTGAGGCTTAACAAAACCAAGACCTATTTTATCTGTTGTCTTTCTTTGACCTTTGATAAGAGATTTAACCTTTTTGGAGCTTTCTTGAAACCTGTACAACTTATCCTTGTACTCTTTATTTTCCTCTTTCAAAGAAGCCATTTTCTGATCTAATTCACTATACTCAAGCACCTTAGATTCTAACTCATTCTTGAGTTCTTGTGCCTTAGCCATAGAGACGTCAAGACTTTCTATAAGTTTATCTCTCTCCATGCAACATTCATCTAACTTATCCTTGAGTCTAGCATTCTTCTTTCTTTCCTTTTTCAAAACACTAAGAGCATTAGTAAGTTCACATTCAAGATCCTCTATTTGATTGCATTTTGAATCATCAAGGCCTTTTTCAGATTTCTTATCACTAGAGGTGCTACCCTTTTCAAAAACCATACAAGCATCTTCTTTATCAATTTTTGGAGCATCCTCATACATACTAGCAACCAAATCATTATTTGTGCAATCATCCTCAAGGTGACCAAAATTTCCACATCTAAGACATTTCATGATAATGAATCTATGTTTTGGTTCTTCCTCTTTTTTTGATATGAACAACATCTCATTTTCATTATCACTTGAAGAACTTTCACTATCACTACTAGAACACTTACTTGCTTTGTCTAGGTAGAAGCTCTTCTTGTGCTTGTGAGAATACCTCTTTCCTTTATAGCTGTGCTCATCTTTGTTCTTCCTTTGATGCCTATGCCTTTCAGAATCCTGTTTATCTTCTTCACTTTCGAACGGATCATCTTCATCTTCATTGCTACTAAACCCATGGCAATGATGATCATTGTGATCGAGTTGACCACAAACAAAACATTCTCTTACTTGTGAGCAATCAGCTACAAAGTGACCGGTCTTCCCACATCCGGTGCAAATATTTATTAATCTGACTTGTTCTCCACTATTTGATTCATCTCTTGAATCTATTTCCATTCCCAAAGCAGCAACATTGAGATCATCTTCATTTTCTTTCATGACCCTGTGAGATTTCTTCTTCTTGTGTCTAATGGTTTTGCTTTTGCCTTTCCTTGCCATTTGTGTTCTTGTAAGATCTTCCTTCAAGCTGTTTAAACTTTTCGAAGGCACCCGCTCTGATACCAATTGAAGAACACAAGCTTATACTGAGAGGGGGGGGTGAACAGTATAAGACCTCTTTTTACTTTTCCTTTATACTTCAAAACAATAAAGCAATATATCCAAAGCAATATCAAAACAATGCACAAGATCATCCACAAAGTGACACAACAATTTTGATGTGGTTCATCCACAAAACTTTTCTCTAAAAGTTATCTCAAAGTTCTTTGGGAAACCTTCCCAATTACAATGTTTATGAGCCTCGGCTCAAAGGAGAAACCTTCCCCCAATCTGAATTTATGAGCCTCTGCTCAAAGGAGATACCTTCCCCTACCTCTCGCTCTGGTCGGTGATCCTCTAGAATACCTCTGCCTCCGCTGCCCTTAGCAAATGGAACTCTATCCACAGAAGACACCTGTCTTCCCTGCTCTATCTGGAGACCTCTGTCCTCAACTCTATCACCTCAAAGCTGGTCCTCGAATTTGCACTAAACACAATCCTTCGGTCTAGCACAAATGTCCTCTTCCTCTGTCTTTGATCTGCACCAAACACAGTCCTTCGGTCTAGCACAAATCTGTCCTCAGGTTCTTCTCATAGAACCAATGCACCTCTGTCCTCAAGTTCTCTGATAGAACTATCAAACTCAGCTTCACAAGTCCTTTGCTAGGACCTGTCCAAATCTGCTCACAAGTCCCCAACGGAACCTATCCAAACCGCTCGTCTGCCTGTCCAAAACCTCTCACAAGTCCCCAATGGAACCTGTCCAAAACCTGCTCACAAGTCCCCAACGGAACCTGTCCAAAACCTGCTCACAAGTTCATCAAGAAAACTTGCTTGGCATGAACCCACAAAGAGAATTGTTAGAGACCCAATGTGATTCATCAACCTCATAGAAGCATAAAGAGAATTGTTAGAGACTCAATATGTTCTATACTTAACTCCCAATCTCAATCTCAACTCAATCTCAAATCTCAAAAGAATAAGATAGATGTAGTATGCTTTTCTCAAGAACATGAAACACAACCCAACAATTGCCAACCATGCAATATCTCATATAACAATGATACTCATGTTCTTTCCAACAACCAATATCTTTTCTCAACCAATTAGGGCTTCAACAACAATGCTCAAAGACAAGGTTTAACCAACATCATTCAACTCAACATTAACCTTGAAGCATTCAACCAATCATCACAAGAAAAGGAAACAAGTAGAAATCCTTTTCCCTCCAAAGATATTTGAACAAAACAGCCACCAACACAATATCACCAAATGCAAAGAATAACTTGTTCAAATCAACTCAATGGAGTAAGCCCAATATCATGAATCAAGTAAAGCACTAACTTGATCAAACAACCTCTATGGAAGCAACTCAACCATCAATCTCAAAACAGCCAACCAAGGGTTTCACCAACTCAAAGCAAGTAGCAAGACTCACAAACATAAACCCTAGTGCACAATGCTTCCACTACCTCAAACCAGAATTATGCATTCACCAAAACTCTCATCAAGGATAACAATGCATAAGTAGTCTTCAACAAACCAGAAAATAGGATTTACACCCAACCAAAGGAAACCTTGTTGAATACCTTTTCACTCCAATCTTATTTCAAGAAAAACATACACCAATCATACTCATAAGAAGAATGTGCCCATACCTTATTGAAGATGAAGAAGATCTCACAAATTTGTCATAACCATAACCACCTTTTTGCCAAACTCAAGAAGGTTAGTAGACAACATATTTCTTTAATATTTCCTCAATAATATTCCTTGGTTCAAATATAATCAAGGTTCTATGTCTTCTTCATTCAACATTTCAATAATAGACACTCTACCTTATAACTCCTTTATTTCACTTAATCTCTCACACAAAACAAAAACTACCCTTATACATATATCCTTTCAAAAGATAATCAAAATATTAATAATCAAAACAACTCTCACACCTTATAACTCCCTTGTATATACCCAAGGTAAAATGATAATATTTAACTTACCTTGTGCAGCAAAAACTTTGGCGCCCACGACACCCCATGAATCTCCAAGGGATTCGGCACGATTTGACCCGCCGTCTCCTCTAGCCAAGGCGCTTGGCTAAACCACGTGGGCTATACGCTCTCTTGAAATGATTACAGCATATACTTTTGTTTGTATCCACCTCGAACCACGAACAACAAAAATCCAACACACAAAAACGTAAGCATCGGGTTTTGAACTCGAGGCTCTCTCTGTTGTCTAACATCAACAACCATCAGCGATGCCCGCTCACTTGAGATCAAAGAGGGAAGTCTTTTATATTTGGATTTTTATCCTAGGAAGATGCGCAGACTTTGTCCTTTTCCCTATCGCCGAAACGGACGAATCACTTTTGACCATACAGCGCTTGACTTCACCCTTCGCTGGCGCAGGGGCTCACTATCGAAAACGAAAGTACAGGGAATAATCTCGAACGCCTTCTCAACATCATTAATGAAATCCACTGCCTTATTTTATATGCACTAAGATGCATTTTTTAACACGTCGGCATTTCCAAACATGACAAACAAAAACTTTAATTTAATTTTAAATTTTAATTTAAATTTTAAATAAATAAAATTTAAACTAAATATTTTAAAATTAAATATCTTCATCACCGGGGCACCTTTTTCAACGAAACGAAAAGCCAACTTGGGTTTTAAGAAAAACCCATTTCAAATATGTTGCCCATGGTTTTAAATAAAACCGTTTATTTTGTCTGCCTTGGTTTTCACAAAAACCCTTCCTTGAACTTGGATCCTTTTGACATCAAATCAAATTCCTTCAAACGCTTCTTGACATCAATGACAACATCTACACTTGAGCAAAGGCAATGTACCCAAGGTACCCAAAATTGCCAAAACTAATACTGCAATTCATATGGCCTCCTACACCCTTGATCGAATAGTCTGATACTGTAACCATGCCATTGGTAATGCTCAAATTATCGCATGGCATATTCTAGGTTAGAGAGATAATGAACATTCACAATGAATGGTTCATTATCATCCTCATCCATGGACGTGGGAGATGCAAGTTTTTCTAGACCTCCATAGATGAAGTTGGTTTGGTTAGGTGGCACCCCTAATGGTTCCACTGTCCCTACGGGAAGGCGATGCACTCATAGTTAGCCCATGTCTTGTGCAGTCTCGATAATCGATGTGAATATCACATTCTGCATGATATATTTCCCTAATCTAGGATTAATCAAATGGACGGTCACCTACAGTGCAGATGACCATGCTAAAGACGCAGGTGAAGTAGGTTGAGGTACCTCTTTGACTTCTCCTTGAATTTCCTCTACTTCCATGGGAGTAGGGGCTTAAATGATAACTAGCTTGGGTGTTTTCTTTATCTATTTTTTTCCCATCTTTGATTTCAATCTCCTATCATCCTGATGCATCATAGATGCAGAAGGTCTAGTAGAAGCAACTGTTGTGTGCTTCGATCATTGAGATGCAAATGTTGCAGGTTTAGCACACACTTCTTTGATTTTTCTTCTTTAATATTTGATTAGTGACACTAGCCACACATACAGGTGTGTTTATGGGAGCATGAATTCCCCTAGCAAATTTTCTATATTCACATATTTAAAGGGTTCTTCATCTGAAGACACCACTTGAACCTGTCCCTCATGAATATATTTGATACATTAATGTAGAATAGAAGGGATGTAATGCATTTATTTGATCCAAGGCTTCCCTATAAGTATGTTATATTGCATAGCACCTTCGATTATGTGACACATCACCAAGATGGTCTTTAGTCCTACCTGGATAGGTAAAACTATAGTACCGATCATTGAGCATAATGCATCATTGAAATATCTCAACGTGAAGGTAGAAGGGATGATATGCGTCTTGGACAACTTCAAGTGAGTTAATACCTTGGTAGTTATGATATTTATTGATGACCTCATATCAATAAAAACCCACTTGAATGGTTTGTGATTCACACATGCAATAATATGCAGTGATGGATATCATATAATAGTGGAAACCATCTTGACTTCATGATCATGAAATTATTTGATAGGTTCTTGACACTGTTGTACATGTACTACGAAGTGTGTAAACACTTTGATATCCTGAGGCTGCACTTCTATAGACCTTAGAATGCCCATAAGCATCTCCCTATGCTTGGGAGACTTTTGAATCTCCTCATAAATTGATAACTTCACTGGAGTCGTCTGTAGGTTTTGGACTAACCTACTCCAAATTGTCACCATCGGTCTAGTTGGTGGGTCTGGCACATGCTGGGCTGGCCTTGGAGGAGGTATAGCTTGGACTGTAATGGGTGTTGGAGGTTTATTTGATCATTCATACCTCATGTATCTTGTGACAATGTTGACCATTCTGAAAAACCCCTGGGTTGGATGGTTCGATTCATACTTGGTTGACTTGGCCAACATTATTCTTTGGTGTCTCATGATTTGGTAGAGGATTTTTGTAAATCCCTATATTTTTATTATCAGGTGCTTGTGGGTTGTCGACAAGAAGCGTACCTATTTCGATCATATTTTGCACAATATTTTTGAAATACCAACATACCTCAATGTTGTGGCCTTTCGATCAATGAAAGATGCAATATTGATCATCCTTTTAGCCCTTAGGCTTAGGCTGATTAGGGTCCATTAACTTGACCTTGGGTAAGTGTATAGCCTTCGCCTCACATAGTTGATGAAAAATTGAAGCCAACGATTTTGATAACTGAGTGAATACACAAGGTGGGTGATGTTCCTTATTTTTACCCCTTTGATTATTGTTACACTGCTCATATTACGCAAGAGGAGGTTGGGCTTGATAGTTTAATTGTTGTTGCCCCTTATCCCCTTTTTGAATGTTCAACACCACCTGATTAACATAGGCCAGCTTGGCCTATCGTCTCTCAGTGCTTTTCTTATTCCAATAATTATTTCTAAGATTCAAGTTACCCTCCTATAACTTGATTTCCTCTATAACCTTGGCTTGCACCAAAGCCTCTTCGAATGTCTAGTATTGCTACAAATATAGCAATAACAAAATGTGCTTGGTGCAACTCTTCATGAACATTCAAGTTAATTCAGAGGATGGGATGGAGAATGGCATCTTTGCCATCATTTTCCTCCATTGTTTTCCATAATCCATCACTGTCTCATCGTCATGTTGCGTTAAAGTAGCCAAGTCAGATAAGTTTACATTTTTTTGACACCAAAGGAGAAGCGTTCAAGAAATGCATCGGCTAGTTGTTTGAAACTAGTGATGTTGTACCTCTTTAATTGGTTGAACCACTCCCGAGCTAGGCCTGAGAGGGTCATAATGAATGTGTGCAGTAGAAAAGCATCGTTACTCTCAATATGAAAGCACATATTTAAAAAACTTGTTACATGCTCTTGTACGTCTTCCTCTCCTTGAAACTTTTCTAGTCTAGGCATCTTGAAATGCTTGGTATAGGCCGAAATAGGTACTAACATGCATAGAGGTTCATTATAGATTTTTTTCAAGGTAGGCTTTCAATAAACCATTCCTTGCTTTTATATGGCTTGGACCTTCTCTTCTAAGGCCTTATAGGCCTATGAAGAAAGGAACTCCTCTTCTAGAGATTGCCTTGGAGACACCTTTGGAGGTAGATTCTTCCTCTATCAAGGTGGCGGACTAGGCTCGTCCTCCTCCTCGAATTGGGAGATTTCTAGATACTCTTGTTCTAATTCCTCTCCCACTTCTTCCTCATATTTCTTGTGCTCATTTTGTTTGGATTTTGGATGCCAATCTCTATGCTGAGCCGTAAAGTGAGTGTATGTGTCTATGTACTCAGGTTATAACTCATGTTGTGAAGTCAATCGTCTATCGACACACTCCCTGGTATCACTACAAGAAGGTAAATTGGTGCTATCTAATTGATCCTCTCTCTCAACATGCTCCTTCTAATCAAGGATGCATTGTTCATGCATGCACTATTCATATAATTTTTGTCTTATGAACCTATTCCTCTGAGAGTTCTCATTTTTGAGACGCTCTTTTTTGCACGAACATCCTTCAATTGGTCTTGGAGAATTTTTTGTCTCTGTTCTAACACCAGTCTATGATATCTATCAACATGATCGACCATATAAGGCCTCTAGTGTGTGTGCTCTATTCAACCAACTTTATGGGTATATCCCCTAATGGACTGATCTTCCACACTCTTGCCTTTGTCTGTAAAGATGGCATTCATGTTAGGCTATCTCCTATACTCTATGCCTGCATGATATGCAGGAGCATGTATGTCATGAGAATTCTTGGAGCACTCTCCAGGTTCTTGGGTGGTCCTAATGGTGCTTTCGCTACACTCACTCGTAGGTCGAGAGGGTGTAGGTGTAGGCTTATATCCTAGCTACCCTAGGACTCTGTCTAGACCATCTAACTGTCTACTATGCCAAGGCTCGTGAGGTGGCATACTATTAGCTCTAACTTTAGATATATCTATGGTAAACTTACAAGGTTCACCCCTATAGGAATTCTACATGGGCCTATGCTTGGAAGCAGTCCCATCTACTTACCCCTAAATGGGTGGATCTCGAGCCTATCTATACTCATATGGTGGAGGTCATGAGCCTCCATTAGCTACAGGTCAAAGGGGTACCAATCTGGATCTCTCAATGATATATTCTTTAGTAGAACCCATGGATGCATGAGGAATATGGTCACAATAGATGCTACCATGTGTGAAACCCCCATGCTAGGAAGTCCCATGCTCTGGTTTATGTCTAGAGGAGTGTCTAGTACTTCCTCTAATCAGGGTATTCTCTATGAAATACCCTCGTGTAGAATTATCCCCTCTAATACTCACTGAATGAAATCCAGGAGGATTCTATGATTAAGGGCATTCTACATCATGTTGTGCATTAGGTGGAGCTTGGGCTTCGATCTCAGGTCTATGCCCGGATTGACCCCTCCGTGTTTGCACCATGATGTGTATCCTATGTTTAGATTTAACTTTTTTTAACACACAAAGAATACAATGATTATTATCTCTTTTTATAGTTTTAAAATAATCCCTAAACTATTTTATGTGTTTTACAAATATGTTGTATCAGTATGTAAATATCATGTTATCAATGTGTTGATGATATACTCAGTTGTTTAAAGGGCTTTAACCTATATACTCATAGCTTGACAACCTGGCTATGAACTCCAGACCGCGTAATCCCCCTGAAATGTGGTGATGAGGTCCACACCTGGGTAGGGAGCACATATAATATTTACAAACTGATGGCCAGATAAATATTATAAATAAATATTTGGAAATATACCTTCATTGCTTTACCTTGAATCACCCTACGTACTGGGTGAAATAGCTTCCTTTTGTCGAGTGGTGGTACAACACTTCCTAGAACACAACAACCAAGGTTATCCATTTTGAGGTAGTTTATGGGTGCCCTCCACCCACGCCTTCATCCTACATTCCTGGTAGCTCCAAGGTTCATGTAGTCAACACCACTCTCAGTAAATATGATGATGTCCTCCATCAACTGAAGATGAATTTGGATGCAACCCATAACCAGATGTGCCAATAGGCTGGCCAACACCATTTCGAGTGTAGTTTTGATGTGGGTAATATGGTTTTCCTTCACTTGTATTCGTACAAATAATTTTTTCTCTAGTTTTGCAGATGCCAAAAAATTGTCGTGAAATACAATGGGCCCTACCAAGTGTTACAGTGGATTGGTGCCACCGCCTACAAATTGGCCCTTCCACCTACATCCAAGCTCCATCCTATTTTTCATGTTTCCTCCCTCAAAAAGGTGGTGGGAAATTAGGTACAGGTTCAATCTGCACTTTTGAATTTAGATGAAGAAGGTTTCATCTCACTAGAACACAAATAGTTGTTGGATCATTGGACTCGCACTCTACACAACTGTACTATTCTTGAAGTCCTTGTTTAGTGGCATGGACTCTAGCTAGAAGATGCTACATGGGAGTCTCTCCATCAGCTCCAACACCAGTTTCCTCACCTTCAACTTTGAGGACAAATATTTTTGAAGGGGAAGGATATGTTAGGATCCCATCCTAACATTATTTTGTAATTATCATTATTATGTAATGACCCACTACCAACATGGAGGATTCCATCTATAATGTTATTTTACAATATTTTGTAATGTATGTGGCAAGTTAGGCTCCTATACAAGTGGGGCCATTTGATGTAACCATTATCAATATTGTAACTGATGTTTGGTGGAATATTCTCGCTCGAGTGGAATTTTGCATGTAAGCCAACTCTTGAGCTTAGGGTGTACGAAGGTATATTTTTGCAATTTAATGAAATATTGAAGGAGGTTGCCCCCTTGAAGAGGCCTGTAATGTTTTGAGTTATTTGTGATATTGTTTCAATTTTACAATTACTTTCTACATAGTATTATTTTGTTATTGCATGTATTTCAATTATATTTCAGTATTTTGTGTGTGTGATATTTATTTCAATAGTAGGTTCCTTACATTGGTTATGCCTTGAAGGCCCTTGTAAGGAGAAATATGTGGGTGGTTTGAGAGGTGGCATGGTAGGTGGAATTGAGGCCCAGGAAGGTGGGGAAGTGAAAATACTATTAGATTCTATTAGATCCAAGAGGGTGATTTTTGATATGTCTAAGTTTGGTCGATGGTGAAATTAGTGAATGTATTGAGTTGGGGTTTTGGCTGATGATGAGGGGGGATGATGTTGCTTTATATAGGTGACTAAGACAAAAGTAGGACTTGTTGTTGTTTATTATGAGTGGATAGGTTGGGTATGTAAATACCTCGTATGATTAAGGGGGAGGTAATTGGGAGAGGATAACAGATGGAAATATGGTGGGATTACCAGAAGGAGCGACTTCTTGCATCCTTATCAAAGGGGGGTTAGGATAAAGGAAGGTGGAGAACTTAGAGGTTACACTCGTCAGATTGTAAATTGATTATATGGAATATGAAGCTATGTAGGTTAATTGAGGTGGTACAATGGTGTCAAAAGTTGGCACCTCAATTTAGCAGATGATAGGGGATTCAGTTTGAAGTTGCATGAGGTGGAAGAGATGGTAATCGGGAATGTTAAGGGGAGGCAATGAATTTTGGGGTAAAATAAATTGTTGATGATGAGATGACATGGATGAATATTAAGGTGGAGGGAAGTATGTCTCCCATTGATGCTCAAACAAGGGATTCACTCTTGCATTATCCATAACTACATGCTCTTGATCTCGTGCTCATCTTCACATGGAAACCATGATGGAGAAAATGGAAAATATGTGTGCTCTATGAAAGAAAAACCTAAAATTTCAATTTTCTAAACAAGCTCAAACCTGGATCTTTCTAAGTGAGGTATTTTAGTGAAAAATATACTTATCCATACATTTTTGAGAAAATGTACCTATCCATACATTTTCCTTACAGATCAGATTTTCTCAATTTAAATGTTCCAAAATTGGTTTTGGAGGTCTCTACGACCACTTTGGAGATCTCTAGGACTGTTTTGAAGGTGTTTAATAGTTTTTAACAACATAGTTTGAATTAATTTAAGAAGTAGCAAGCAAAAAAAAAACATGTATGGTTGATGTTGAATATTTTTGCTTGACTATTTGGTTTTGTAGTTTGTGTGTTTTAAGATGAACAAAGTACTATAGAGACAGGGTATGTGATTGAGATCTACAAGGGTATGTTAATGCACACCCTTATCACTATACTCAAAGGCACACAAGAAGTGGTGATACTAAAATAGGCAAAGGTCTTCCTATGATGAGAGGAGGCTCTAGGTGACTAGAAGGGGTGATATAAAAGAAACCTTCAAAAATAAGGTTGTGCTATATAAATTCTACTACTTTCCCAATCAGTATTTTGCTTCATCCTTGTTCAGGCTTGGATAAAAATGATAATTGCACACTTACTGATTATATAGCCTTGTAATTAGGGGCATCTATCCTATCCTACCTCAAGGTAATCTCAAGAGTAGAGGATTTTTTTATGATGAAGTCTAGAAAACCACTTGAGGGGGTTGATATGGTATCTAGGGAGGTGAGTCAATGCTTGCTAGTGGAAGCCAATGTCGCTGATATCTATTGGTGGTTGGTGATGAAATCCAATGCAAAAAAATGTTATTAAATTGCGTGCGTGTGTGATGTTCTTTGCTTTTATCAATCAAAATCTAGAAAATGAAACTATGTTATGACAGAAGATAACATTTCCATCCAAATACAATATTCAAAAGAAGGCATCTTTTTGAAAGCAAATCTACACTTTTTTATAAAACGACCAACTGATATGGTTCATTTTTTAAAGTAAAAGCTAAACTATTTTGAAAATGACCAAATTATATAGTGCATTTTTTAAAGCAAAAGTTAAACTATTTTAAAAATGACTAAATTATATGGTGCATTTTTAACACAAAATCTAAACTATTTTGAAGGTGACCAAATGATATGGTGCATTTTTTAAAGTAAATTTTAAACTATTATGAAAGTGACCAAATGATATGGTGCATTTTTTAAAGCAAATTTTGTAGTGACTACAATTTTACAAAATAGGCCAAAAATAGAGAAAGTGACATAAACAGGATCTCAAAATATCTACCTATGATTTCTTGCATCTGATTTGCCATCTAAGGGTCTGACAGGATATGTTTCCCATGCCAATTTTTTTTTTTTGGTAAATAAAAGTCTTCATTAATTATCGGGTTTTGCAGGTTAACCCAAAACCTATTACAATATCTAGCCTTCTGCTGAGATTGTAGATCCTAGTCATCCTTGAAACTTTCTTACCATAACTTGTGTTGAATCCCCTACAACACCTTACTAACAAGGCACACCCAAACCTAAACATAACTGTAAACATTACTTACATTGACATGATATTGAAGTTTAGAACTTTGCACTTGTGAAACCTGTTGCTTGCCCATTTCCTATTCTCTGTCGAAATCCTACAAGGCTTACACCCTGTTACCTTCATTTCCAATTTGGTATGATTTAGAGGGAAACCCCATAGTTATTACTAGCTCCATGGGGAAAGAACACCCATTAATATTTCTCCTTAACGGGTAGGTTTATTTTCATGACTAATAATGTTTTCCACTTCATGTGGCACACTTTATGTCCATGTCACCAAACTATCAATGTCAACACCTATGTTTGCTAATTTTTCAGCTGACCTATTGGCCTCACGGTACACGTGATGAGACCTCCTATTCTTTCTTGCCACAAAAAGTATCCTCACTTCATGGATGACTCCCTCGATTCTCCATGGAGGTTTTTTGCCATTGGTTAACAAGTTGATGATGTTCATCGAATCACCTTCAATAATTAAGTTACCTTGAGTTGCTTGGGCTACTTGCAACCCTCTCTAAAGGGCTCTAGCTTTTGCTTCGTTATTAGTTCTGATTCCCAATGGTTCAGCAAATGCCTTGACCAAATTTCCTTGATGATCCTTGATTATTCCTCTAGCTCCAGCTCTTCCCGAGTTCTCCTTGGCTGCACCATAAAAATTTAGTTTAAACCAACCCTGGGGGTGGCTCCCAAGAAATCCCATTTCTAGGATTGGGCAAAGGAATGGAAGGTTTGTCCTCAATACCTAAGGCCTGAGCTAATTGTTTTTCTTGGGGAGGAATTGAGTGGTTCTCATCCACTAAGGTGCTAAGGTTTTCTTTCGCAAAGACAATAATCTTATTGAGGATGGTTTTTGGGTTGTGAATGGTATCCTTAAAGGCTCTATGGCTCGTTTCTAGCCAAATCCGCTAGAGAAAATTATGCCAATAGATTTTCCATAGGTACTTAAGTTTTAGGCTAACAAAGGGTTGAGGTCATTGATGGAACACTTCGGATATAAGAGCAAGCTTAACCCACGAGATCCTAAAGGCTTGGAAAAGTTTATCCAGGATGGACTCCGCTACTGGACACTCCAGAAACAAGTGTTGGGTTGTCTCCCATCCTACCCTGCACATGTAGCAACGGTTAGCAATAACCATAACTTTGGATAACATATTGTCCATAGTGAGGATTTTTCCTTGAATCACCAGCCATGAAAAAAATGATATTTTAGGAATTAAGCCTTTGATCCAAACCAAACTCGGTTGAAATTGTTGACTTTCCACATTGAGAAGCAAATTATAGGCAGACTTAACTGTGGAGTCACCACTTTCAGTCTCAGCCCAAACAATGTGATCTTAATCCTCTCCAGAGAATAATTTGATAAGTTAAAATGTTATAAAGCTCTTCAGACTCTACTTCAAAACCCTGTACTCTAATGTGTTTCCACCTATTGATATTTATATCCTGCCACATATAATTTGCAACCTTCTTCCCAATATGCTGCTCCATATGCTCTTGAATCCTAGCCAAACGAGGATTCTGGGATAACTCCTCAACTCTCACCCACCAATCCTTCCAAAATTCTATTGTTTGCCCATTTCCTAGAATCCATCTGAGACCTTTCTTGATAAGATCCCTGCTCATGAGGATTGCCTTACAAAAAGAAGACCCCCTACTTGCTAAGTTGTCATTAAGGAAGTTCACACCTTGGAGGTATTTCCTCCTAACTATGGAAATCCATTCATTATCGACCTTAGTCAATAACCGCCACGCTTTTTTGGCTAACAGAGTTGTATTGAGATGAGCAACTCTCCTCAATCCTAACCCCCCATCAGCTTTAGGTTTGCAAACCTTGTTCCAACCTACTAAATGGATCCTTTTCTTATCCTCAGTCCCTGACCAGAGAATTTTTTTTTGAAGCTGCTCAATTTTATGATACACCTTGTTGGGAGCTCTGAACACTGATAGGAAGTAAACATGTATACTTTGAAGTGAAGCCATAGTTAAAACTGCTTTTCCTGCTTGAGATAACAGATGTCCTTTCCAATCTGCTAGATTTTTTTGGATCCTCTCCAGAACTATGTTCCACATTGATCCTTCAGGTTTCCATGTAAACAGGGGAAGACCTAAATAAGAGGTGGGAAGGAATGCAATCTGACATTCCATGATCCTTGCTATACTGTTTTGCCTAGGAATGGGGGTATTGATGAAATAATTTTTTCTCTTATCAAAATTCACTTTATGTCCAGTCACTTCTTCATACATTATGAGAATATTTTTAATCCTTCTTGCCTCAACCATAGAAGCCAAAGTTGTAGCAATGTATCATCAACAAATTGTTGATGTGTCATCGGGGTAGTTAGCGACGTGGCCTTGATACCTAAAATGAGTCCAGCTACCACTGTTGCCTTAATGGTTCTTCCCAAGGCCTTAGCTACGATGATGAACAACATAGGACTTATGGGATCTCCTTGTCTTAGACCATGTTTGCTTTGAAAAAAACCTGTAGTAGATCCATTAACCAAAACGTATGGATAGGTATGCTTTTCTGGAAAATATATAGATTTGTATAGGAAAATATTTGGCATCCACTCCTTCTAATTAATGCTCTCACCCAAAAAGGAATGTGAGGTAGGTGTTCATTTTGGATTTGTATGTCAACAAATCTCATGATATTTTAATTTTTTTTTAAAGTCTCTCATTACGACACTTTCCTCCTTTTTTTAACTTTATTGAAAATACTTATTTAGATAGATCTCATTGAATAGAATCAAAAGTGGTTTTCCTTCTAGTTTTACAAGTTTCACAATATTTTTTACTTTTAGTTAAATGATAACATAGGGCCCACTCCAGATAACATCAAACTTAGTAATTTTGCTCAGTTTACTATAGTCTTCATCCTTTTTTAGGACTAAGTCACTAACCTAAAAATTTTGTGTGGTGGATATTTTGTCAAACCATCCCTTTACATCCTCTTGATGTTTTCTCATATGATCTCTAGTATTTCCCTCTATTCTTCTGGCTTCAATAATTCCCCTATTCTTAAAGATATAACATCATGTTTTTGGAGCTCCAACTGATGAAGTAAGTAAAGGGATGAAAATTTAATAAATATGGATAGTTGGGATTCTTGTCCATAGACTAGGGAGAAGGGGGAAAAACCAATCCCTTTCTTGGGAGTTATCCTATATTCCCATAATGCTTGATGGGTGTGTTTACACCACAACCTTTGGTTGTCCGCTCTTATCCTCTTTAGGATTCTTAATATATTTTTATTTTAAGACTCTGCTAGATCATTTCCCTATGTGTAATTATTGGAAGAGCATTTCATGTAAATACTATACTTAAGTCAAACTTTATTACCTTAATTTCAATGAGTACTGGTACATTGTTTGTTATAATGGTATGTGGTACCCCATGCCAGGTGATGATCTCTTATAAAAAATTGACAATGAATTTTTTAGTAGCCTACTTGAGTGGTGTTATCTTTGTCCATATTGTAAAGTAATCAATGTCATTCAAGATCCATTGGTGTCCTTCACTAGAAGGCAAATTAATTACCTCTATGAAATCAAGCCCCCATTGTGAGAAAGGTTCATCGACTGTAATAGGCTTGAGAGGTAATGATACAGTTTGGTTCCTTTTGATGAAAAATTGCACTTGTCACACCTCACACCCATTGGTGCATGTCATTAAACATGGTTGGCCAATAATAACTAGCTTTCATTATATTCACTATTGTAGTGTGCATTGAATAGTTCCCTTCGAAGAATCCTCGATGAAATTCTTATAATCATGAAATTATTTGTCTAGTTTTTATACACCTTAGGAGATTTCCATTGAAACTCTTATAAAATAATCTTTCTCTAATTAGGGTTTAGTGTGCATTTTACAACCTATATTCCATTCTTTTGGCATGATTTAACTTGGTGGGTATCTATTGCACAACACGTAGTTAACATTATCTTGGACCTAGTCTTTGCCTTACTCTAAAATATTTAGGCACTATTCTTCTTCTACCACTTATAATTATTTAACATCTTGAGCTAACCTCTGGCCAAGTGCTTTACCTGTAATTGGATTGGCCATTTTTATATTGATACCATACTCAAGGATGCAAGTGACCCATCCAACTCTTTTTCCACTAATTTTCCCATTCATAATGTAATACTTAATGCTTGAATGAACATCATTTGCTACCACCTTGTTGCTTGAGATTAAATGCCTACCATTATTTAAAATCTAGATTAGAGCATAGATCTACCTTTCAATGAAGCTATAACACTATTCATAATACTTTAAAGTTTGACTAAAAAAAGTTATGGGATGCTCATCACCCTGATCATCCTTTTGGGTAAGTACTATAGTTATGATAGACTCTCCTCCATATATATAAAGGAGAATATATTTGTTGAAGTTTAGGTTAGCCAGCATTGGATCTTCCACAATAGCTTTTTTAATTCTTTTAAAATCTTGCTTCCCTTCCTCAGTCCATTGTAAATACTACCTCTTTTTCAAAAAAATTGTGATGTATCTAACAATTGAGGCAAAGTCAAGTATGAACCTTCAAATAAAGTTAATCTATACAGGGAAAGATTTGATGCCCTTATTTTATTTTGGTAGTGATAACTCTAGAATATATTTTATCCTATTCGTATCTATGGTGATTCCTTCCTTGGATACCATATGCTCTAGAATATTTCCTTGGAAGGTGTAAAAAATATATTTCTTTGGGTTTAGATAGATCCCAAACTCTTGATAGCGCTTGAATACCTTATCTAGGTTCTCCAAATGATCTTCATTTCTCTTAAAAAATAACATGATATCATCAAGGTATACAAGGATGATCTTATTGAGCAAGTAATAAAAATAAATGTCCATAGAGCTCTAAAATTTTGATTCAATATTATATAGGCTAAAGGGCATTCGTTGATAGGAAAAATTTCTCCACTTAGTGGTGAAGTTCGTCTTGTTTTGATCTTCATACTTAACCCAAATTGAATTGTACCCAAAGAACCAATCTAGAAGTGACAACCTCTTTGACCCTACCATTATCTATAAGATCTAGTCTATGGAAGGAAATGGGTAATTATCTTTTAGCGAAGCTCAATTGAGGTCTCAAAAGTTGATGCATAACCTAATATCCCCATTCTTTTTCCTAACAAAGACAAGGTTGGACACCCAAGTGGTATGCTTAATGAAGATAAATAAAGAGCCCTGATAAACTAAAATAGAAAAACAATAATAATAGAATCAAAAGAATATGGTAGATTCACACATTACTTAATATTTATCCTAGAAACCCTCAATAGATAAAAAACCAACACAATATTATATTGTTATTGCATTAACTTGATAGTATCCAATATAATAATATTCTCCTTCTATCTTCTCAAACCCTAATGCAAGTGTGATATATATAACAAAGGCACATGCACGGATTTTTACAATATCATAGGTGAAAAAGCATGGGTTAAAATATAGTAACCCTAAAATCCCATAATATCCAGTACCTTTTAGTGTTAGACCCACCAGAATAACATGGAAAATATTTAACATATTTCTAACATTCTCCCACTTGTTGAATACTTTACATAGGGGTCAAAAACTGCCATTGTCAACTATCAAGGGCAACCATGCCCATAGATATTCTACACCAAGAAAATTTTTTGAGCAGGTACAACCTTTGTTAATGAATCAATAGTATTGTTCTCTGTATCAACTTTATCCAATATCATTTTTTTCTCTTAAACCATATCCGTCACAAAATGGTTCATGATATCAATATGTTTTTATTGATCATAAAAATCAGGATTATTGGCCAAAAATATTGCACTTTGACTATCACCGTAAATTCTCATAGCCTTCTTTTTAAGACCAACTGTTGAACACAACCTTTATAGCCACACTGCTTCTTTATAGGTATGAGTTGCTACAATGTGTTATGCTCTTGTAGTGGATAAAGTAACAACTGATTGATTTTCACTCATCCAAATTACTGCCCCTCCAAACAGCCTGAAAACATAAGCACTCATGGATATTCTCTTGTCAATATCTCCAGCCTAGTCAACATCCACAAACCCTTATAGATTTACAATATCATTATCTCCAAATTTTCCTTCATAATAGATAGCATAATTTGTAGTTCCATGCAAGTATCTAAAGATTCTCTTCACAATAATCCAATGTTCCTTTCTTGGATTTGACATATATTTGCTAACTACTCCCACTGCATGTGCAATATTAGGTCTAGTATAGACCATTGCATACATCAAACTACCCATAGCACTAGCATAAGGAACATGATGCATTTCTTCAGCTATCTTAGGACATTGTTCAACAGATAACTTTTGACCAACCGGATATGGAGTACATACTAGTTTACAATCATGCATCCTAAAATTTTGTAGTATCAAATCAACATATTTCCTTTGATTTAACCACAACTTTCTATTTGCACGATCCCTTATTATTTCCATACCCAAAATAAATTTTGCAGCACCCAAATCCTTCATGTCAAACTCAGAAGATAACTAGGATTTTAGTAACTTTATCATCTGCTTATTGTTACCAATTAACAGCATGTCATACACAAATAATATAATTATAACAAAATTTTCACCTTCCTTTTTAAAACATACACATGGATCTACTTTGCTTTGTCCAAGTCCAAGTGTCAAGACAAACTTGTAAAATTTTTGGTTCCACATCCTTGGAGACTGCTTCAACCCATAAAGAGACTTCTTCAGCTTGCTTACCAGGTCCTCCTTACCTTTTACCTTAAAGCATTCTGGTTGTGACATATATATTTTCATCAAGTTCACCATGTAGAAAAGTTGTCTTTACATCCATCTGTTCTATTTCAAAATCAAAAGTAGCAGAAATAGCCAACATAAATTTGATTGAAGTTATTCTAGCCACAGGAGAAAACATTTCACCAAAGTCAATTCTCTCAACCTAAGAAAATCCTTTTGCTACCAAGCAACCCTTGTACTTCTCCAAATTTCCTTCTACATTGTACTTCTTCTTAAATAATCACTTACAACCAATAGGTTCTTTGCCAGGAGGTAATTTCACCAAGTCCTATGTATTATTTTTATCTAGGGACTCCATTTCTTCTTACATAGCCCTTTTCCAAGACTTATTCTCACTTGACTAAATATTCTCCTTTACAGTTTTGGGATATTCATCAGTAACTTATAAATTAAATGCAAAATAAAAATTTTAAGGACTATATCTGTCTAGAAGTCTTATCTCGATATGATCTCCTCAAAATTGGAGTTCTAGGTTCTGCATATTTAGCTTCCTCCTCACCTTCTTCCTATGAATATTCCTCTTTAGACTCTCTTTGTAATTTAGGTTCTACCACAGGTTCTTCTTCCTGTTCCAATTTTACCTGCACTATTTTTGGTTCTTTGCTTGGTTGCATTTCCTGTTTTAAAACCCCTTTTGTTTCTCTAAAGATCACATTACGATTGTAAACAACATTATGTGTTTTTGGGTTCCACAACTTATATCCTTTAACACTAGTACTTAACCCAAAATTATGCATTTTTTTTATTTATAATCTAGCTTAGACCTTTTCTCTTTTGAGACATACATATAAGCATCACAACCAAAAACCCTTAGATGTTTGAGAGAGGGTTTATTACTAGTCCATACTTCCTGTGGAGTATTGTCCATCAAAGCTGAGGTAGGAAATCTATTGATGAGATAACAAGTTGTTAACATAGCTTCTACCCAAGGTTCGAGGTGTAGACCAATTGGTTCATCCAAACCCCATAATGGGGGAGGAGGTCCAAGGTTCAAATCTTGGGCCTTATCGGACCGAACACTTGTCCATTTTCTAGTGATTTAAGTGGCATAAAAGGTTTAAAATGATTGTGGCATGGTGGTTATAGGGGCATACTGCATGAATATCTATGTGGAGGCTTCCAGGACAGACAGCGCAGAATACTGTGGTGGCCATAAAATTTGGACAACCTACTCAAATTCGTGGCGGCTACCTATTCCACCATGTAAATTCAAAAAACAAAACATAGCTTCTACCCAAAATATCTTTTCTAACCCTGCACCACTTAGCATGCTTCTAGCCATATCCATCAATTTCTTGTTCATTTGTTCTACAACCCCATTTTTTTATGAGTATACAGAGTTATTTTCTACCTTTCTATTCCACAGTCCTTAGAAAAATTTTCAAATTCATTAGAGCAATACTTACCACCATTATCACTTCTCAAAACCTTTATTTTTTTCTCTATTTGATTTTATACAAGAGCCTTAAATTTATTAAAAATCTTAGATTTATTTTGTAGAAAATATACCCAAGTCTTTCTTGAGAAGTCATCTATAAATGTAACAAAATACATAGATTTACCTAATGATGGCACTTTTTTAGGTCCAAACACATCACTGTGAACTAGATGTAGAATTCCTTAAGATCTTGTAGCACTACTTAGAAACTTGACTCTATTTTATTTCTCGAAAATATAGTGCTCACAAAAATTTAAATTTAACAGGGAATCAAAAAGTCCTTCAGCCATACCTTTAATTTTCAATGTTCAAAGTCCTTTCTCACCAATATGCCCCATGCGTTGATGCCACAATATTGTCTTCACTATAGGAATACTCAAATCCATTTCAATCGTTATTATCCTATACAATTGAAGAGTTATTGCAATTAATACTTACAGTACTAGCCTCAAGTCTAAACAAAGTGCCTGTGCGAACTCCTCTTACCAACACCAAGGATCCATGGACCATATTGCAGTTATACTTATTAAATACCACATTCACACCTGCATCATTCATCTTACTCACATATATCAGATTCCTTGCCAAACCTAAAATATGCAATACACCAGGAAGATATCAGATTCTTTTAGCATCAACTTGACTCTTCCTCGACCTATTATTTTATATGTCGAATTGTCTCCCAGGAAGACTTTAAATCCATCTATCTTTTCATATTCACTGAACCCCTCCCTACGAGGAGTCGTATGAAAAGAAGTACCTAATTAATCAACCATGAGTCATCACATTCACTTGAGCATGCTGCAGCTAAGAATAAGTCCTTTGAATATTCATTTTTCGTTTTCTTTTTTGTAGAAGTTTCGTCATCAGATGATCGATTATTATGAGTATTTTTAGATCTGCAATCTCTTTTATAATGCCCTAATTTACCATAATTCCAACATTTCCTCTTTTTTGGGGCAATAGATTTACCCCTAGATTTTAAATTCTTTTCTCTTGATTTATTTTTTCTTCTTTATTGAGAACGACTTCTCACAATTAAGGATTCCTTTTGATGATAATCCTTAGAATATTTTTATCTCATCTCCCTAAACAACAAAGTTCCTACTATATCCTCTACTTTCAATGTAGATGTAGTATTGGTGATAGCCATAACAAGGTTATCCCATGAATCAGGTAATTAATAAATTAAAGTAATACTTTTTTTCTCTTCATAAATTTTTACTTCTACAGAGATTAATTGATTTACCATAGTGTTAAAGGCATTCAAATGTTCAACCACATAGTCACCATCATTTATCCAAAGCGAATACAACTTATTTCAAAAAAATATTTTATTTACCAGTGACTTTGTCTGATATAATATTCCCAACTTCTCCCATAACAACTTTGCTATGGTCTCTATAGATACATTCAAAAATACTGAATCATATAAGCACAATCTGATAGAGCTTCTTGCCTTCCTATGTATTTTCAGCCAATGCTCATCTATCATCGATGTTGGTTTTTATCCTGAGACTACAATCCATAGATATCTATCAACCAACTGATCCTCCATCTTGAGTTTCCACAACTTAAAATTTTATCCATTAAATTTTCCAATCTCTATTCATGTGCTTCTCATCTTTCTCTTTTTTCTATATCCTTTCGTGTATGACTCCCACTCAAGAATATGAAATCCTTACTCCTAAAAAAAATATAAAACCTAGCTTTGATACCAAATAAAGAGACATAAAGAGCCCCAATAAACTAAAATAGAAAAGTAGTAATAACATAATCAAAAGAAGATGGCAGATTCACACATTACACAATATTTATCTTGAAAACCCTCAATTGGAAAAAAACTAACATAGTATTATCTTATTTTTGCATTAACTTGACCATATACAATACAATAATATTCTCCTTCTATCTTCCCAAACCAAGTGTGATATATATAACATAGGCACATGCATGGATTTTTACAATATCATGGGCAATAAAGCATGGGTCCAAATATAGTAACACTAAAAGCCCATATGGGTCTAAAAATAACTTAAACCCTGAACCTCGATGAGTATAGATATAGAGTGTCCAGTACCTTTTAGTATTAGCCCCACCAGAATAACATGGAAAATAGTCAACATATTTCCAACACTTCAGAAAATAATTATATTTTCTTCTATAATCTTGAGAAGTTCTTACTTCATGGGTGGTTATATCTTGGGATTTATGGGCCTCTATTTTTGCCTTATAACTTGTATATCCAGTTTGAGATCTATAGTGTGTTGAATGATGCCCTTGTTATATCCCTTTAGGTCTTCATAGGGCCATGCCACCACTTTGATGTATTTTTTGTAGAAATCATTCAATTTTTTTTTTTTCATATCAAGTGTTAATTTTTGCTATACATAGTACCATTTCAACCTCAATTTATACTTCTTGGTAATATCCTTTGTCTATAGTGACACCTTTATTATTTTTAAAATTATCATCTAAGATGAAAAGATATATAAGAGTCATGAGCCCCTTGGATATCTTGTTGAGCTAGATAATTTGGTCGTCATAAGATTCTTGTATTTTTGGTGATCATTTTTTAGCATATTATGCCTCTTGTTGTGTGAATCTAACAATGTATTTATCATCATCAAAAAATTGCCATGAGAGATCATTGT
The DNA here is from genome assembly GCA_028583015.1 of Wollemia nobilis. NCBI lineage: Eukaryota > Viridiplantae > Streptophyta > Pinopsida > Araucariales > Araucariaceae > Wollemia > Wollemia nobilis. The sequence goes on along the minus strand of JAQPPZ010017240.1, from coordinate 546,708 downwards.
CTGTGATGACTAGTTTGATGATTACCTTTATATGTTGGTGGTTGTTCAATAGGCCTTTTGAAGAGTCAAAATAGGCTCCTATGGAAACCATTATGTTTTGGCTATGAAGAATCATCATTATGTTGATTGCATCATAAGACTCCAATAGATCCTAGAATTGGTTTTGGTATGACTTCATAAACCTATTTTTGCTGAAACATTGGGATCTAACCTACTTAATGATGACTTCAGTGTCTTAATATATTTGTAACTCTTTAATCCCTCTTTTAGAAGATAACATACACTAGTGCTTCATATTTGGCCATATTATTTGAGCATTTGAATTATAGCCTAAATGCTTGATAATTTTTATTCCCCTAGGTGATATAAGGTATATGCCTACTCATGCGATGGACCTTTGCCTAGACCCATAAAAGTACAATTTCCAAAGCCTAGTTGATATAGAGCTACGCACAACACACAGCAAGAATGCAGAAATTAACAATGCACAGGCAAAATTCCAGCAAGCTTCATTAAAAACAGAGGTCTCCCCTCGAATACACAGCAATTTCCCCAAAATTAAATGGCCCAGAGTCCCTCCACAATGTAACGCGGCCTTTTCTTTATCTCCCCGGCCCGACCCTCTTCGGACCATCATTACTTTGAATGCGGGACTCCCCATGCCGCCCGCACGAATGCTCTGTCCCGCCGGCAAATGCTTGTCAGATGCATCGAAACATCATAGCCTATAGTGGCGGTATGCCCTACAACCGCCTGTCGATCCACTGCCAAGTCAATCATTCATAAGAATGCGCCATAGCCGTTTGCAGTTGATGCCACGTGTCCTGTTGCCATGCTTCCTGTAACCGCTTCATATTCTCGGGCCACCTGTAACTTCACGCCACGTGTCCTTCTACACTGGTCCCTGCAGTCGTCGGTTGGTCAGCGTCGTGAGCGCCCTGTCGTGATATCGCGACGTTTCTGCCCCAACACTTTCTCTCTCCTCTTTGGTCGCGATATCGCGACGTTTTGACGTTAGGCTTCTCTCTCCTCCTTGGGGCCGCGATTCCGCTACACGTCGCGAAATCATGACGTCTAGGCTTTTCTTACTCGCCTTCCTCCCTTGGGCCGCAAAACCGTGACATGTCATGATTTCGTGACATCTTTGCATTCCGTACGTCTTGGCTCGGAAGTGTCACGATTTCGCGACATCTTTGCATTGTGGAACCTTGCCTCCGGATATGTCATGATTTCGTGACATCTTTGAGCTCTGCCTTCGAAGGTGTTGCGATGTCTTTATGCTTCCAAGTCTTGCCTCCCAGAAGTGTCACGATTTCGCGACGTCTTTTAAACTTTATCTTGAAGGTGTCACGATTTCGCGACGTCCTGAAACCTAGTCTTCGAAGGTGTCACGATTTCACGACGTCCTTGAACTTTGTCTTCGAAGGTGTCACGATTTCGCGACGTCCTTGAACTTTGTCTCCGAAGGTGTCACGATTTCACGACGATTCTTGTGCCTTAGAACTTTTTGTCAAAGATGTTCCTGTGCTTTCAAATCTTGCTTCCAGAAGTGTCACGATTTCGTGACCATTTTGCGTCCAGACCACGTTGCAATAGAAATGTCGCGATTTCATGACAGTCTGGCATCCCGACCGTGCTTCTTCAGAAATGTCACGATTTCACGACAGTTTGGCGTCCCGACTGTGCTTCTTCAGAAATGTCACGATTTCACGATAGTTTGGCGTCCCGACTGCGCTGCTTAAGAAATGTCGCGATTTCATGACAGTTTGGCACTGAAGCTGCCTTCCTTCAAAAATGTCATGATTTCGCGACCGTTTGGCGCCGTGACCTCTTTGCCTCAGAAATGTCACGATTTCGCGACCATTTGGCATCTTGACCTCCTTGCCTCAGAAATGTCACGATTTCGCGACCATTTGGCGTCTTGACCTCCTTGCCTCAGAAATGTCGCGATATCGCGACAGTTTCGCATTTTGCACCCTGTTCACCAAAAAGCGTCGCGATATCGCGACAGTTTTGACACTTAGAAAAAGAAAAGAAAAAAAACATTTTGGTTGATGCAAGATTGCCAGCTTTGCCTCCGGATGCTCCTGCATCAGACACCCGGGGTGGGTTTGAGAAGTGACCTCACTTCTGATTTGACTGAGGTAGACCCAAACGATCAACCTCCGCCTTGGATAGCCAAGTCGCATCTTCTATGGGTCGGCCCTTCCATTTGATTAAATACTCAGAATAACTCCTGTTTCGAGTACTGCGACCCTCACGCGTATCCAGAATTTCTTCTATCTCGTCCGCAACTGGGGTGACTGCCGGAATGCTCCACAAATCTGGACTGGGTACCTCACTACTTTCTCCTTCATGATACTCAACCAAATCTGAGATGTTAAACACGGGGGAGATGTTAAGTTCACTTGGTAACTCCACCTCGTAGGCATTACCCGAATCCCGTTTGCCAATGATTTTGCATGGCCCAAATTTCTTCATTTTGAGTTTGTTGTAGGTCTTGGCAGGAAACCGTTCCTTCCGTAGATGGACCATGACCGAATCTCCTACTTGGAACTCCTTAGCTCTGCATTTTTGATCCGCCCTTGTCTTGTACTGAACGTTCATCTTGGCAATGTGTTTTGTCACTTCCTCATGCACTCCCTTCAGGTGTTCAGCAAAGTCTTCTGCTTCAGCACTGCATTTCTCCCTTGTATCTAGCCTTCTTAACTCTGAAGCGTTCCTTGGGCTGTTCCCATAGATAATCTGGAATGGTGACTTGTTGGTACTCCGATTGATCGAGTTGTTGTACGCAAACTCAGCTTGCGGCAGAATTAGATCCCATCCCTTGGGCTTGTCCCCTACCAAGCATCGCAGTAGGTTGCCCAAACTCCGATTAACCACCTCTGTTTGGCCATCTGTTTGCGGGTGGTAAGCAGAACTGAACTTTAACTCCGTCTTTAATTTCTTCCAGAGGGTCTTCCATAAATAACCTACAAACTTGGTATCTCTGTCCGACACAATGCTTCTTGGCAGCCCATGAAGGCGTACCACTTCCTTAAAGAACAAACCAACTACATGGACCGCGTCGCTAGTCTTATGGCACGGGATAAAATGTGCCATTTTCGAAAATCTGTCCACTACCACAAAGATGGAATCATGCCCCCTCTGCGTCCGAGGCAAACCAAGCACAAAATCCATACTAATATCTTCCCACGGCCGCTCAGGTATAGGTAGCGGTTGATACAAACCAGTAGGCTGCCTCACACCCTTTGCCATCTGGAAAATCCTGCAACTCTGCACAAACTTTGCCACATCCTGCTGCAATTGTGGCCAGTAATAGTTTTCACTAACCAATGAGATGGTCTTGTCACGACCAAAGTGTCCAGCTAAACCCCCACTGTGCTTCTCTTTAATGAGGTTCTCTCTCATTGAGCTCTTCGAAATGCACAACTGGTTCCCCTTAAACAACATTCCATCTTGAATCAGGTAATCCAACCATCTAGTCCTGTCCAATGCAACAGGCGCAGTGCAGGCTTTCCAAGCTTCTACGAAATTGGGGTCTGCAGGGTATAAGTTCTTGAGCTCAGCAAACCCTACAACCTCCACTCTCATTTCTATCATCAGACATTGCCTCCTACTCAATGCATCTACCACCCTATTGGACCTTCCACTTCGATGCTTCAGCACAAAGGTATAGCTCTGCAAGAACTCTACCCATTTCAGGTGTCTTTGATTCAATTTTCCCTGACTGTTAATAAAGCTGCAGCGCTTGATGGTCGGTATAGAGAACAAACTCTTTCGGCAATAGATAGTGCCTCCATTTCTTGAGTGCTTGAATTATGGCGTAGAACTCTTGATCATATACCGAATACTTTCTCCTGGCATCATTGAGCTTCTCGCTGAAATAAGCTACGGGCCTACCTTCTTGGCTCAAGACGGCTCCTATCGCACTGCCACTCGCATCGCAGTCTACCTGAAACACCTTATTGAAATCTGGAAGTGCTAAAATGGGTTGCTCAGTGACCTTCTTCTTCAGCATAGCAAAGCTTTTATCTGCTCCAACTGTCCACTGGAATTCCTTCTTGTTTCCCTTCATTGTCTCAGTAAGAGATGCACAAATACTGCTGAAGTTTCTAATAAATTTTTTGTAGAAACTGGCCAGACCATGAAATGATCTAACCTCGGTCACACTCCTTGGGACAGGCCATTCTAGGATAGCCTTCACCTTTTCGGGGTCCATCTTGAGACCATTTGCTGATATGACAAATCCCAGGTATACCAGCTCCTTCTTCACAAAGTTGCACTTCTTCAGATTGATCAATAACTGCTCCTCCCGCAGTTTCTCAAGAACCTTCCTGATGTGCATCAGGTGCTCCTCTAAGGTTCTGCTAAAAATCAGTATATCATCCAAGTAAACAATAACAAATTTGCCCAAAAATTCCTTCAGAACTTCATTCATTAACCTCATAAAGGTACTAGGTGCATTGGTTAATCCAAATGGCATAACCAACCACTCATACAGCCCTTCTCTGGTTTTGAAGGTTGTCTTCCACTCATCCCCTTCTCTAATGCGGATCTGATGGTATCCACTTTTCAAATCAATTTTTGTGAAGTACTCAGCTCCACTCAAGCAGTCCATGATATCATCCATTCTCGGTAGGGGGAACCTGTATTTAATGGTGATCTTGTTGATTGCCCGAGAGTCGGTGCACATCCTCCATTCTCCATCCTTCTTGGGTGCTAATATTGTTGGTACAACACATGGACTAAGACTCTCCCTTATCAGGCCTTTCTTCAATAGATCTTGAACTTGCCGATTTAATTCTTCAGTTTCCATCGGTGTCATTCGATGTGCAGCCTTGTTTGGCAAGCTCGATCCAGGCACCAGATCTATGTGGTGACTGATCTTCCTAACAGGTGGTAAACCTTCAGGAACATTGTCAGAAATGATATCAGGGAATTCTTCTAACAGTCCCATGACTTCCATTGGAATCTCCTTGCATCCTTCTTCCCTAACTCTGGGGATTATAGCATAACACACATGATCCGGCTTCAGGCCTTCCAAGAATCTTCTGCCATCAACTAGACAGACTCGTGCACTGCTGCATACTTTCTCATCCGCCTCTTTCAGGGGTTTTAACTTATGGCGAACTCCATTCTTTGATGAGAGAATATGTGTTGGCTCGACCATCATGAACAACACTTCGGTCAAAGCGCCATGGCCTCCCAAGCAGCAGGTGACATGCATCCATGGGCAAGATGTCACATAACACTTCATCTTGGTAAGTTCCAATGTTGAACTTCACCAGACATTGCTCACTCACCAGCACCCGATGGTCCTTTTGCAACCATGCAATTCGATAAGGGTGTGGGTGTTTTCTCCTTTCCAACCGCAGCTTGGAAACCATTTCCTCTGAAACCAAATTGTCAGTGCTTCCATTATCAATGATGATATTACAGACCTTGCCTGCGCACTTGCATCTTGTCCGAAATAGGCTGTTCCTTTGGTCTGCCTTTTCCTCTTCATTCAGCAAGACTCTTCTGATAATCATGGCTTCCCCTCTTTCTGCCTCCTCTGAATGCTCAGACTCTACACCTTCGTCTGCTACAACAGCTCGGGCCTGACCCTCTGGTCTTCGATTTGGCCTCTCTTGATGTTGTGGGCAGTTGTATGCCCTGTGTCCTTCTTCACCGTAGTTGAAGCAGGTTCCTCTAAAGACACCTCTTCCAAACCCTCGCCCAGACCTACCTCTTCCTCTTGGGTAGTTGTTGCTCTGATTGCGTGGGCGTCGGTCATCCTCCTCTTTCACCTCTTTCTATTTTTGGCCGCTGCTAGCTTCACCAGTTTTCCCAAAATCTTTGTATCTTCCACCACTGCCTCTTCCACCAGCTCTTCCACCCCTATCCTTCCCTCTCTGCTTACCATCAAACCTCCTATTCAGTTTCTCCTCCACTTTTAATGCAAACTGATATGCATCCTCCACTGTGCTCATTCTAACCAGCCCCGACTCTTCTTGAATGTTGGTTCGCAATCCATTTATGTAACGTGCGACCTTCTCTTTGTTCGCCTCCGAATGGCCGGTTCTGATAGAGATTTGATAGAACTCTTCAGTATATTCCTTGATAGACTTACTAGCCTGTCGAAGACTCTGCATTTTCTTCAACAAATCCAGCTCATAATCTGCAGGGATGAACTGCCTCTTTAGTTTCTCTACCATCCTATCCCATCTGGTGATCCTTTCCTTTCCCCTCCTGTTCCTTTCTAACTGCACTCCTTTCCACCAGATGCTAGCATGCCCCTTCAGCTTGGTTTTTGCGAATCTGATCCGATTTGGATCTGCGATTTCTTCGTATTCGAAGTACTCCTCCATGTCGTTGATCCAGTCTATTAATTCCTCAGGGTTGAGGTTTCCAGAGTAAGTCGAGACATCAAATTTTGGCTTCTTCCCAATCTGGGAGATAGCCCTGTATAGCCTAGCCTCTGCTGGGTCCAAGGCCTCTTCATCGGATAGAACTTCTTCTTCCCATACTTCATCTTCGCTGGGTTCTTCCCTTCTCGGCTCGACTCCTCTTCTAATTTCCTCTTGCAGGGCCTCAACTTGCCTCTGCAGGGCTCTCAAATCGACCTCCTCCCTTCTTGCTCGTCTGTGCCTTATACCACCATGGTCTCTTCACGGAGGCATCTTGCTTCTTCTTCCCAACCCCACAATCACGGTCCTGGCACAAACTGCCTCTCTATTCGGCGATCGGTTTGCACTCTCAGAACCAACCTGCTCTGATACCACTTGATATAGAGCTACGCACAACACACAACAAGAATGCAAAAATTAACAATGCACAGGCAAAATTCTAGCAAGCTTCATTAAAAATAGAGGTCTCCCCTCGAATACACAACAATTTCCCCAAAAATTAAATGGCCCAGCCTCCCTCCACAATGTAACGCGGCCTTTTCTTTTTTCTCCCCGGCCCGACCCTCTTCGGACCATCATTACTTTGAATGCGGGACTCCCCATGCCGCCCGCACGAATGCTTTGTCCCGCTGGCAAATGTTGTCAGATGCATCGAAACATCATAGCCTATAGTGGCGGTATGCCCTACAGTCGCCTGTCGATCCACTGCCAAGTCAATCATTCATAAGAATGCGCCATAGCCGTTTGCAGTTGATGCCACGTGTCCTGTTGCCATGCTTCCTGTAACCGCTTCATATTCTCGGGCCACCTGTAACTTCATGCCATGTGTCCTTCTGCACTGGTCCCTGGAGTCATCGGCTGGTCAACGTCGTGAGCGCCCTGTCGCGATATCGCGATGTTTGCCCCAACACTTTCTCTCTCCTCTTTGGTCGCGATATCGCGACGTTTTGACGTTAGGCTTCTCTCTCCTCCTTGGGGCCGCGATTCCGCTACACGTCGCGAAATCGTGACGTCTAGGCTTTTCTTACTCGCTTTCCTCCCTTGGGCCGCGAAACCACGACATGTCACGATTTCGCGACATCTTTGCATTCCGTACGTCTTGGCTCGAAAGTGTCACGATTTCGCGACATCTTTGCATTGTGGAACCTTGCCTCCGGATATGTCATGATTTCGTGACATCTTTGAGCTCTGCCTTCGAAGGTGTTGCGATGTCTTTATGCTTCCAAGTCTTGCCTCCCAGAAGTGTCACGATTTCGTGACGTCTTTTAAACTTTATCTTGAAGGTGTCACGATTTCGCGACGTCCTGAAACCTAGTCTTCGAAGGTGTCACGATTTCGCGACGTCCTTGAACTTTGTCTTCGAAGGTGTCACGATTTCGCGACGTCCTTGAACTTTGTCTCCGAAGGTGTCACGATTTCGCGACGATTCTTGTGCCTTAGAACTTTTTGTCAAAGATGTTCCTGTGCTTTCTGAAAGCACGAGATTCCGGAAACAAAAAGGAAATACTAAACAAAATTGTATTAAAAGGAAAGAACACAAATGAATGAACACAAGATATAAAAGCAATATAAACTATGGCCCTTTTTATTGATATTCTTTTCAATTCGTGTTACAATGCGTCTCCTTCCTTTTTAGGGGATGGGAGCGTTAGATATTGATCTCTACAACTTGTTTCAGAATTCCTTCTTCCGCGTGCCCACATATAAGATGGGCGAACCAAAACGTTGTCGCCGCTTGCATTGGTACAGGTCGATTCCTCGCTGCTCCTCCAATGCTGCAAATCTGTGTTCAAAGAAACAAACAAAGAATCAGTAGCACCTGTGTATGAAAAATAAAAGATAAATCTAACTATGGCTAAAATGAATCTAAATGAACTGAAAACTTGATAAAAGCATAAACATGAAACTAGCTAAAAAAACTACAAAAGCAATAAAGCGGGAGGGGTGCCCGAAGGCAAACCACCCGCGGGTGAAACTTTGCTCCGACACCAATCCGCTTAGAATTGGTCCGAAACCTGATGTGATGTGTTGTCGGAAAATTGGTAGGATATTGTGGTCAAAAGAATGGGGTGTTGGTTCTTGATTCGTGCCTTCAAAAGTCACCCAATAACCTCTCTTTCGATTAAGAGATTATGGATGTTGAAAACACAAATCGCAAGTAAATGAATTAGCAGCACTTCGTCGCTCAAAATGCTTCAGCTTGGTATCTCTTTTGGGTGAGGAAACTCACCATTTTATAGACCCAAGGGGTCTCTTTGAATTAACATGCAAAAGTGTTTCTTTGCATGAATGCTTTTGTTTGAAAAGAAGACTTCTTCTTGATCAAGGGATTCTTAACTGTCTCTGTGCATGTCTTTGTGTGTTTTAGAAAAACTCACTTGCACTCCCATGCAATGAAGGGATAGTTAAGTGGCAAATCTGAGTTGTCTTAAAAAGCTTACTCTTATTCCCATGCAGTTAAGGGAGAGTTAATTGGTAGATATGAGTTGTCAAAAGAACTCACTTGCACTCCTATGTCATGCAAGGAAAGCTAAGTGGCAATTCTGAGTTGTTACATGCCGAGATTTGACTTTTTGTTGATCAAACCTGACATTCGTCCCACCCCGAAGTGAGCGCTGGTAATCGTCCCTGGGTGAGACAAGTATAATTAAGCACTCGTCTCTGGGTAGGATGAGTAAAACTTTCACTCGTCCCTGGGTTAGGACGAGTAAAACAGCACTCGTCCCTTGGTGGGACGAATAAGCAATAAAGTGTCTAAAAAGTGCCAAATTGGTTTCTGACTTGCAAAACTGCTGTGTGAGTGGTTAGAACCACTATTTAACCTCTGGGGCTACCCTGGGGGCTATGTGTGTTAATGTGATCAGTGTTTGTAGTCACATAATCGGATTGGTGTTGTTTTGGTGTCTACACTTTCAAATATTGCTTCGAAAGTGTCACGATTTCGCGACCATTTTGCGTCCAGACCACGTTGCAACAGAAATGTCATGATTTCGTGACAGTTTGGCGTCCCGACCGTGCTTCTTCAGAAATGTCATGATTTCACGATAGTTTGGCGTCCCGACTGTGCTTCTTCAAAAATGTCACGATTTCACGACAGTTTGGCGTCCCGACTGTGCTGCTTAAGAAATGTCGTGATTTCACGACAGTTTGGCACTGAAGCTGCCTTCCTTCAAAAATGTCATGATTTCACGACCGTTTGGCGCCTTGACCTCTTTGCCTCAAAAATGTCACGATTTCGCGACCATTTGGCATCTTGACCTCCTTGCCTCAGAAATGTCACGATTTCGCGACCATTTGGCGTCTTGACCTCCTTGCCTCAGAAATGTCGCGATATCACGACAGTTTCACATTTTGCACCCTGTTCACCAAAAAGCATCGCGATATCGCGACAGTTTTGACACTTAGAAAAAGAAAAGAAAAAAAACATTTTGGTTGATGCAAGATTGCCAGCTTTGCCTCCGGATGCTCCTGCATCACTAGTTGTCTCCTCTTTTAAAGTATTGACTTCTGGAAATAGTCAATCTTAATTTTGTATATGGTAGGTGCATATTCTAGTCGATCTTATAACATCACATTGAACTAGGTCCCATGATTCAATTGCTCCTTCATCCACCTATCCTTTTGGATATTTAGAGGAGCCTCACATTCCTCAAATTATGGGTCTTGATTGTCTTACATTTATCTAGGAAGCATGTTTTGAGGTGGTCTCAGTGGATTGACTTTGTCTTGTTGGAGCAAAATTTGCCTTTGGTTACGTTTGCACCCAAGACTTTGCCAACATTGAAATACCAGGTCAGAATAGGGTCTACCTAGTTCAATATCCAGAGGAGGCTGGTTCCTTTGTTTCTTTTAGGAAAAGGGAGAGAGAGGGAAATGCATAAAGAGAGGGAAATATAGCTATGGCTAGAGGATTAAAATGGTACAGATTAAGCAACAGTAACAACTACTATCACAACCTTTTGTAGAGAAGCATAATAGAACAAAAAATAGAAACTAAAACTCCTTGGTGAATGCTTTATGATAATACAACTCTATTTGTGAAGTTAAATTGCAGATCTAACAGAATGTTAATGCAGGAATTCAGAGTAAGAATTGATGCGGGTTACATTCAAACTAGATTTAATTAGCAATAGACAACACATACATACTTGATTTCAAAACACCAATGAGCCAAGAACCAGAATGGAGATCTTTATTTAGCTTTCAGAAGTCTATATACATAGCCTTGTAAACGCCTAAGAGCCGACCATTTTCTTGGGTCACTCATTCTATATATAAGAGTTTTTACATAACAAAAAACTAAAAGTTGTTACAATAGTATACCCGTAGGCTCATTCTGGTACAGAATAAAGTTAAGGAGTGATGGAGCTTCTAACTGAAATAAGTTGAGATATTCTTGTTACATTGATCTTTCTCTGATCTCTCAAACTTTGTGGTCTACTTGGCTTTCAAAATGTCATGCCATCATGACTTTTGGCCTCTGCTTGGTCCTTGGCCTTCAAAATGTTGTGCCATCATGAATTTTGGCCTCTGCTTGGTCCTTGGCCTTCAAAATGTCGTGCCATCATGAATTTTTGCCTCTGCTTGGTCCTTGGCCTTCAAAATGTCGTGCCATCATGACTTTTGGCCTCTGCTTGGTCCTTGGCCTTCAAAATATCGTGCCATCATGACTTTTGATCTCTACACTTAGTATCTTGAGGAGATTATTCCTTCTTTCCCTAGATGTGGTCATTTTGACCAACATTCTTGGTGCCTCCTAGGGTAATTCTGTCAGCTGAATGTTAGAACCTAGAGCCTTTATCCATTGGGGAACGGAGTCGAAAAAGAAAATAATAATAAAAATAAGGGAAAGAAGGGGAAAGATACCAAGTAGACAGAAAAAATAAACAAAAAATTTACTTTGAGGCGATCATTCTTCTAGAGTACTTCCACCAGAATTTCCTGTTTCCTTTTGACCTGGAGGTGGTGCATTGTTGGATGAGGCCTTCTTGGATTTTATTTGTTTCTCCTTTTCTTGCTTGTTATTTTCTAGAACAACCTCATTGTAGGTGGCGCAGGCCTTCTTCCAGGTCTCCTCATCTGTATCTACCTTTTCTTTGAAGGTGATATATAGGTATTCCAGTTCTTCGACCTTGTCATATGATAGAGATTTTGCTTTTAAACTTAATTCGTGTAGACAAGCATTCATCTGGGTGATATCCTGAGCCATAGTGAATATTGAATCTTCTTGAACTGGCTCTTCCCAACTGTCAATCTCGGATTCATCTTCTAGGAAATTTTTCCAAGAGGCTTTCAGCTCATCTTCTGCTAGGAGTTTTGAATTTTTATCCCAAAAGCTAGGCATGCCATAATTTTTGGCTATACCCACATGTTTGATAATTGCTTTAGCCTCTATCTTCAGCTCGTGCATTATCCTTGCACCTTTTGTTATCAACTTGTGTCTTTTGAAGAAATTCCTAGGCAACCAACTTGGCCTGAGACCAATTTTCATTGTGAGCTCTATACCCTGCTATCGCCTGAGTGCTATCCACCAGGACCTAAATTTTATTAGCGGCTGACACCCTTGTTGCCAGGAGCTTGATTGATGCTTCGAACTCATCTTCCACCTGGCCCAACGTACCTTTTATTTTGAGGAGGTACGCTAATGTGGGCCTAGCATTTAGGATTATCTAGCTGACCTTTTCGAGCATCTCCTTCCAGACTATTTTTGCCTTTTCTTTGGTCAGCCCACTGGTCTTATCTGCATTGTCAGATAGCTACTTCTTGAGGTCTTCAACTTGCTGCTACAATATTTGAATCTGTTCTTCGAACCTTTGTTGCTCTCTCTTTATAAGGGGCGGCCTCGTTGAACCTCTCCTCCCATTTCTTGGCTTCATTTTTCAAAGCCTTCTCTATGGTTTTCTGTTGGTGAAGGGCTTCTTCTAAATGCTTTCTTGACTGCTCTGCCCGAAGGAATTTCTCTTTGTAATATTCTACGTTTAGATAAATTATCCCCATATGAGTCTAAGCCTTGCTCCACTCATCATCCATGGGTAGCTGAGTCATGTCCTCCATGGTCACCTCGGCCTGGTAGTCCTCTAGAGTCATTTCCTTTTCTAGCTTCTACACAAGCGGGGTCATCTTCATTGTGGACCACTACATGCTGATGGGATCTAACACTGTTCCTTCTCGGACATGGGCTATATCTATAGAAATTTGGGAGCTCCATGACTTCAACCATGTGGTGGCATTGATGTTGGCTTTCTTCAATTTCTTGAACTTGGCAATAGTAGGGTTGCTTGTGGGGGAAGCAGTTTGCATGGCCTGGAAGCTTAACAGGTTGGCAGAGAAGGGGAAAGGAGTGGTGGCTAAGGAGGCTTCCATACTTAATTTTCTAGAAGGGGACCCTTCATGAGCAAGGGGAGACGCTGGTGGGGTCCTCTATGTTGATGGTGAAGTTGGTGGAGTTCGTTGAGTGGAGGGGGGAGTTTGATTAGAAGATGATGGAGGAGGTTGATGGGAAGATGATGGATTACCCTGACCTTCAGAATGGGGAGGGGAATTTCTCTGGGAATGAGGAGAAGAAGAAGGAGTATCAAGATCAATGGGAGACATACCTGAGGCCTTTGGTGGAGTGACATCCTTGGTCCCCTATGACTTCTTGGTATAGACCTCTACAATTTGCTTTAGGCTTGAGTCATCGATGTCGATTGTTACCTTCGTCTGGGTTTGCTCTTTTCCATGGGTCTCCTTTAGGGGGGCTCCTCAGCTACTTTGATCATTTTTTCATCAGTATTCTCTTTCCTAGGAGCTTACTCTGAACTATCTCTTATTTTTTCTTGGTCCCCAGTCTCCTCATGCTCTTCTGATTCTGCACTCCTCAAATACTCCTAGTTGTTTTGATTCTTCATGTTCTGACTCTTCATAGGATATTTCTATCCTTCTCTTCTTCTGGGGCCCTCCTTTTTTTGAATCTACTTTTATTTTCCTATGTTCAAGCTAAGCACTATCATCCAATTCTGTGTCTGATCCCGAAGGGGGGATGAACTCTTGACGTCTTCTTTTTGGGGCTTCTACTTGTTCAGTTGCTATTGCTTTCCCCTTGTCTTGTTCTATGTTACCTTCAGCTTGTTTTATGGGAATGCCATCGATTCCTAGGGGAACCTTGTCTGCTAGAGTCTCAGACCATTCATCGTGACTTGCATCATACTTTGTAGAAAACTCTGTGTCCATATTTAAACCATATCTGGAGAATGTTTGAATGTGGCACCTCATTTGCCACCATGCTACTATTTTAGCATGATCCTAGTATTTTCCTTTCTTCTTCATCCTCTTGATGGTTTCATTAGTGAGCTTGTGCTTCGGGTTTGAACTTGGGCTCCAATCTACCAAGTGCTCATAAAAATCATGCCATGGAGGAAGTGGTTGCATTCTTTCGATGTGCCATTCTAGCGGTTGGTCTTCATTATTATTCCTACCCTATTTTTCAATTTGCCTATCAGAGGCATGGAATTGCTTGAAAGGAGCCTTGTTCAGGGTGGCCTGCCTCTAGGTGAATTTGTCTTCAAGATCATATTTCCACTTGTGTGGTAGCTCTATCAATTTTAGATCCTTTAGAACTTGAGCGATTCACTCGTGGTCTCCCTTCTTAGATACTATCACTCCCTCATATTGGAAAGGCATGAGGCAAGTATGTGTTCTCTGAGCACCTATCCCAAACTTGTTGTTGATAAACTCTATTTGCCTTACATACTCTAGAGAAAAAAGTCACTTGGTGACATAGTAAGGCAATAGGAAAGGCTTCTCTATGAAGCCATAGAGCCTAATGACTACCCCCTATGTCAGGATGAACCAGTCCCCTTCTTCTACATGGGGGTGTCTCAAGGTGTCTTGCATTTATTTAGGAATTCTTGGCATTTGGCCATTTATGAGTTTGAGAGTAGGGCCTAAGAATTCCATGTTGAAGTGGTAATATGAACCCATATTTGAAAGAAGAGATGTCCATTCACATACAAGTAAGTGTTCCCCCTTTTGATCTTTTGTGGTGGTGGAAATAGAACTCAAATGCTTGGCTTGAAAGAATAAAAATATCCATACTAGATACGAAGAATACCTGAATGAGTTTGGGATCTCCTTTTGTAGCTTAGAAAGGCCTATGTGCAACTATTGGGCTAGGTACATCGACCAATCAAAAAATATAGGCACTCTACCTGGATCTGCATGCACTTTGTCATAGAACTTGGGATTAGACATACACTGCACTACTACAATCTACCACCCATAAACTTGGGTGTCATCTTCCAATCCCACCACCATGGCTAGCATGGAAAAGAGCTCTTTGTTCTTGAATCTGGATAGGGGAATAGGGGATTTTGGCATAGACTTCTCAGAAAGAGTGTCTGATAGATTCCTATTGTAGAAATGCCCTAATGTTTGGGGTATTAATGTAGTACTTCATAGAGTTTTTAGGGTCAAATTGGATAGCAGGGACTGTAGGCTTCCTTCCATAGGTGAAGATGACCCTGATTGTGTCTAGGTTCAAGCGTGAACATGGCTTCCCCTTTGTAGTTTCTTACTACTCTATGTTTGATATCATACATCTTCACCATTGCCTAGATCAGCTTGGGATAGGAGTGAACCTAGGGGTAGATATACCAGTAGAGCAAAGAATGGTATAGGAATGTGCTTGGACTAGATGGAGATATGTCTATGGCCATCCTAGTAGCTATATATTTTTGAATCTATTTTGGCTCTTTCCATGTTATCTTTATGTCTGTAATATGGCTATCTGGGTCTACAAAGTTGCTTCCCTTTTTTCTTGAGCTTCTCTTTTTCTTTGAGGGTGTTTTCAAAGAAGTAGTAGTTGGGGGTGTGGATGCCATGGTAGTATTTCATAGCCTAGTAGTTAGGAACAATTAGGGGCATGATTAGTAGTGTGTTGTAGAGCTTTCTGAGTAAATAGAGAAAACACAAGGAAAGTGGAAGATGAAGAAAGGAGATGGAAGATGAGTGATCAAAATGGCTATGGATGCTCATGCCAACTTGACATGCAATAACTATCAAACTGATATGGAACAATTGTGGTTGGTGGTACTCATTTTGATGCAGATTTTGAATAATACCTGGAGTCTTGGTTCGTGTGCCGATATTCAAAAAGCTACCAACCTTGAGTTACCATTTTTGGTTTGGACCAATGATTTGCTCTACTACTATATTGGACTAATAAATCGGTGCCATATCTATCTTGGACCAATAAAATTGTGAGTATGGTAGTACCTTAAAAATAATGCTTTTATGGTCTCAAGGCCACTACCTTTAATGCAAAAAAACTTTTGATTGGTCTGACATGGCATCTTCTGCTCTTTTTAACCATGCTAGGTTGTTCTAATGTGGCACTTTCTACCTATTCAAAAATATTTGATTTTTCTGACGTGGTGCCCTCTACTTGTCCAATCAGTTCTAGGTCTGATGTGGCACCCAACTACCCAAAAGTTATAAGATCATGATAAATTTCTTTGAAGGGGCTATTGCATGTTAAAAAGTTATGCCATCATGACATTTTGCCTTGGCGAAGCACTCAACTACCCAAAAGTCATGAGATCATGACAAATTTATTTGAAGGGGCCATTGTACACTAAAAATTCATGCCATCATAACATTTTGCCTTGGCGAAGTGCCCAACTACCCAAAAGTCATGAGATCATGATAAATTTATTTGAAGGGGCCATTGCGCATCAAAAAGTTGTGCCATCATGACATTTTACCTTGGCGAAGTGCTCAACTACCCAAAAGTCATGAGATCATGATAAATTTCTTTGAAGGGGCCATTGTGCATCGAAAATTCATGCCATCACGACATTTTGCCTTGGCGAAGCACTTTGAAAGAAAACAAATATTTACATAAAATACATACAAGGTGGAAAGAACCCATCACTTGTAGTACAACTTTAGATGGAAGTCATTGATAGGGATAGGTTGAACCTAGCCCTATTCATCTTTCAACTGGAAGGAGTTGTGTTGCTTTTCTTCTATTATTTTGAAAGGGCCTTCCCAGAATGCATCAAATTTATCATGATTTCTAGGTTTAGACTTCTTCTCATTCCATCTGAGGACTAAGTCTTCCACCTTAAATTTCCTTAGGGTGGTCTTCTTATCGAACCATCCCTTCGTGGCAACAACATGCTTTTGGTGGTGATTGTAGGCCTGTTCTTTCTGTTCCTCTAAATGGAGGAGTTGGACCAACCTGTTCTCCATTGGTTCTACCTCTTATGTACTAGCTTGATTGAGTAGCTTTAAAGTTGGTATTTCTATGTGTACTGGTAGGACTGCTTCTTTGCCATAGACCAGGGAATAAGGGGATGCGTTGATGGATTTCTTGATGGTTATTCTATCAGCCCACAATGCTTGATTTATCATAGAGTTCCAACTTCTCTTGTTGTCCTTTAGAGTCCGCTTCAAAATTTTGAGCAGGTTTTTATTCGTAGATTCAGCTAGTCCATTTCCTTGAGGATAGTAGTTTGAGGATGTTTTTAAATAAATCCCATATTTGCATGCAAATTCAATCATCTTGGTGCCTATGAAGGATGAACCATTATCTGTGACTAACACCTCTGGGATGCCAAATCTGGTGATCAGACTTTCCATGAACTCTATCACGACCTCTTGGTCTACCTTTTTAGTGGGTATTGCCTCTGACCACTTTGTGAAGTAGTCGGTGGCTATCAGGATATACTTATGTCCGATGGATGAGTTGGGCTCTATTATCCCGATGAAATCCAATCCCCATTGTTGGAAAGGTTCTTCAACCTAGATGGACTTTAGAGGCAATGGAGCATTCTTGTTTCTCTCGACATACCTTTGGCACTCCTCACAACCTCTTGTTATTTTGAAGGCATCTGCAAAGATGGTTGGCCAGTAGCACCCGATCCTGATGATCTTCAGGGTAGTGGTTCTCCCCGAGTAGTGTCCTCCTGACAATCCACCATGGAACTCTTCCAGGATCTTCTATTTATGTTCTTATTTTATGCAATGAAGAAGTACTCCATCCAAGTTTTTTCGTACAACCCTTCAGGCAGTAGGGTGTATTTCAAAGCCTGGATCCGGTACCTTCTTCTTTGTGAGGAATTTAAATTTGTTGGGCATCTCCTAGTTTGGAAGTATTTGATCAATTCATCCACCCAGTCAAGCCGCTCCGAGGGTTGATCATCATCTGATACTACTTCCTGAGTCTAGCACACTACGTACTCTAGCGAAGCATGCTTGGCGAGTTCTTGGCATAATGCTCTACCTCTTACTAGTTTGGTCGGGTGTATTTCTACATCATATTCTTGTATTTTGGTCACCCAACCAGCTCTTGTGTCACCGAGCTCTCCTTGTATGATGAAGCTTCGTACATCAGGGTGGATGGTGTAGACGATTATCCTGCTTTGTGATAAGAAATGTCTGAACTTTTTTAGAGACTTCATTATTGCATATATCTATTTTTCAATGAAGTTATACTTTTCTTCATGTTCCTACATAGTTTGACTCAGAAAAGCTATGGGTATTTCTTCATTGTCAGCTCCCTTCTACGTGAGTACTGCGGCATAGCTTTCTTGTTCACCTATAGCATATAAAATAAAATCCCTGGAATAGTCTGGATTTACCAAGATAGGGGCTTGAGCTATATATTCTTTGATCTACTGGAAGGCTTGTTTCCTCGCATCCATCCATTTGAACATGACATCCTTTTTTAAAAGCTCCATCATTGGTTTGATGATTTACGCAAAGTCAGCTATGAATTTGTGCATAAAATTGATCTGGTCGAAGAATGATTGTAAGCCCTTTTTGTTCGGGGGGAGGGGAAGATCTAACAGTGCTTTCACCCTGTTAGGGTCTATGGCTAGACCAGACTTAGAGACAACATGGCCAAGTAGAAGTCCTTCCTCCATAGCGAAGATAGATTTTCTGGGATTTATGGAGATACCAAACTCCCTGCACTTTTCAAATACACTTCTGAGATGTGCTATGTGATCTCCTTTCTGGTGAGAGAAAACTATCATGTCATCTAGGTAAATCACTATTATTTTATTTACCAATTATCTGAAAGCCACATCCATAGCTCTTTGGAAAGTTGCTCCAGCATTGGATAACCCAAAAGGCATTCTCTGGTAAGCAAACATTCCCCACTTAGTTGTGAATGTGGTTTTAAACTGATCTTCATATTTGACCCATACCTGATTGTACCCAGAGAAGCCATCTAGGAGTGAAAACCTTTTGCTCCTGCTATTGTGTGTAGGATTTGATCAATCTATGGGAGGGGGTAATGATCCTTCAGAGAAGCCTTGTTCAAATTATGAAAATTGACACATAACCGGATGTCTCCATTCTTCTTTCTGACTAGGACCAAGTTAGCAACCCATGTCAAATGCTTGATTGGGTAAATTATTTTAGCTTCGAGGAGTTTCAATAGCTCCTTTTGCACCTTCCTCGAGCTCGATCGTGTGCTAGATCATTTCTTTGGAGTAGACTTTCAGGTCTCTGTAGGTCCAGGAAATGATGTCATGGAATTCCTTGCACAATTCTCTGATTTCCTCCATTTCTATTTTCGTAGTGTTCACTCCTAATTTGATGGCTTTGTCAGGCTCCATTTGAGTTTCTTTGTATCTATGTTTGTCGACTTTCATTTTATGGCCAGTCGACCTATCATTATTATCAAATAGGCTTTCAAGAGTAACCAATCCTTTTGGGATGTGGTTATTTTTCAATTGGATGATGTTCTCATCTTCTTCATCTTCAGCCATTCTATTGTTAGAGCAATTCATCTCATGGATGAGGAAATCCACTATTTGTTGATCATTCTCAAAAACTTTCCAGAAGGTATCTTTATCTGGCATAGAAGGTCTGTAGATTAGCCTAACTATTTTAGACTTTTGGATGACATTTCTTATAGGGCAGAAGTTTGCACCTACTGAAGCCAATAAGTCTGCATGAGTATTTTTCTCTCTAGGAATTGCCTTTATGTTCAGAGATTCAAAGTATTCTAGTAGATCCTAGACTTTGTTTCGGTAAGCTTTAAGATAATGTTGTTTGCTTACACATTTTTTAGTAACTTGATTCACTATCAACTCAGAGTCATCGAAGATCTGTAGTTGCTTGATGCCCATATTTTTAGCTTTCTTGAGGCCTAAATAGAGTGCTTCATACTCTACTGCATTATTAGTGCAACTCTAGGTTAATCTGTAAGAGAAAATCTTTTCTTTGCCTATGGGGGAGATTAGGAAATCCTACGATTAGGACAATGTCTACTCTAGCTCCATTTTTGCACCTGGCACCATCAAATAAAAGCTTCCACAACTGATTGGTGGGTTGATCAGCCAGATGGGGAAGAATGGATTTATCTTTCTCAGGTTTCAAGATAGTGTAGCTACCTATGTCTATTTTGATCATGGCATTGAAATCTTGGAGGGAGAATTGGTCTTCCTCTTGTAACCCATTTAGGGCTTCTTCCATCAAGTTTAAGTCTACTAGTTCTTCCGTCATCATATTTACAGTAGTGGTGTGACCTTTTCCTTCATCTTCGAGTCTTTCGATATGGAATGTTGATGGTTTCTCATTGAATATTTTCACCCTTTTGCTCTTGAATGAGATTTCCAAATGGGAAAAATCTAATGATAAATATCCTCCTATTTTTGTAGTGAATTCTCTGGAGAGACACATACCAAAATAGGGTTCTAAGTCCACTACCACTACTTCCTATATGACCATGAGTTGGGGTAGTCTGTGGAGTACTATTGGAATATCTTTGATTACCCCTATATTTTTCATAGGGGTCCCATCTAGCTGTAAGACTCCTCGATCGCTTCTTGTATATTCCATCCCCATGATGTCACATACTACTTTAGGCATCACAGTAGTTGTAGCTCTAGAGTCTATCATGCAATTGTGAACCACCCACCCCTCCATCTGGAGAGATAGATAAAATAGGGGAGGCCTATTATTTCTCGAGGTAGATGTGAGACTAGCTTGCATGGAATCCAACTGAATTGGGCTTTTTCTTTTATTTTTCATAGACCTTAATGATTCTTGTAGTAGGTCTATCTATCCTGGGATTCACAAGGCTTCATACATAGTGGCCTTGGAAGGAGTTTTCTTCATTTCTTCAACTATGTTGAATGGGAGGGATTCAACACTTTTTTCTTTTATTGTTGTGTCAAACCTATTTTTATACCCTTGAGTAGCATCAATTATTTGATGCTTAGTTAGTGATGGGTATCTTAATTTATCTTTGGCTTGCTCCTGAGTCTTTGCTTCCTTCTATGGAGGTTTTTCTTTGTGAACTTTTGCTCCTTTTTAATTTGAATTTGGGGAATTTTTATGAAGAAGTTATTTTCTCAATAGGGTTCCTTATAGGTGAAGGTACTTTCAAGGGGTTGAGTTCTTTGGGATCAACCTAGAATGGTTTCTTTCTGATCTAGTTAGAACTGAGACCTGTTCAAGAGAAGGCATTATAAAATCCTGGTCTTCTTCTTTGTTGATGCTAATCTGACCTTTGAGGGATCTCTTAGTATTTTTGATGGCCACCTTTTGGATTTGATGTTGATGAATCATGCAAGATGTCTCACCATGAGGTTCATTGCATGTGGAACACTATAAACCTGATTCTATTGAAGCGTTACTGGGTTCACTATCTTCATTGGCATAGATCGTACTAGGTTTATCATAGTTCCTACCACTCGTAGAAGCTTGATCTCTAGTCACTTGTGGAAACCTCCTTGGTTGGGAATTTCTCTCTACCTCTCTACATTCCATGGATATGAATTTATTTGCTAGAGTCTTATAAGAAGCTTGCAGATCTTGCAGAACTACTAGTTGGGGATCTGGAGTTGATGGGACCATAGCCATGGGGAGTGCAGGGATGGGGGAAGCATTGGAAGCATAGGAGGAGCTTGTATTGATGGGATGTTAGGTTATCCGGTCCATTTGGGGAGACTGGTATTAGTAGGGAAAGTGGTGCTTGATGCCTGAGGTAGATTTAGAAAAATAGGCATCATTGATTTGGGTGGAAAATGACCAATAGCAATCAGGTCCTTCTCTGCCTTCTGTGCTTCTTGATAAATCTTAGGGAAAGTGTGTACATGAGACTATCTAATTGCCATACTTATATCTGAGTTAAAATCTCTCAAATAATAATACATTGCTTGTTCATGTGTTGGTCTCAAACCGTCAGGTACTCTCTGCCAAGTCCTATTGAATCTGATATTAAAATCTATGATCTCCTCTTGTGGGTGTTTCTGAACAATAGTGAACTAGTTCAGTAGGGAGAAGGGATCTATCTGCTCATTGAATTCTTCCACTAATTTATTGACAAGCTGGGCCCATGTAGATATGGACTGATTTTCAAGAGCTCTGTACCAATAGAGCATTTTCCCTTTCAAGGAGATTACTAGCAATCTTATCATGACATCCTCTTCCTAGATGTCATGTATGGGGGCCAACACAGCCACATCTAGACAATGTTCATAAGTCATCTTTCTAGTACCGTCATACTGAGGTAAAGCTTTTAGGGCTGCTATGAGGATCGGATGTTGAGCTGCCAGGTTCAAGGGGCCTGTATGGTTCCATGTGGGGTAAGGCAGAATCGGAAGATTCTCGGCCATTGCGGTTGTGTAGATAACTAGAGCTAAATTTCCGCTAGCGGTAGTGCTAGGGAGGGCTACAAGGGAAGTATCGAAGTGTCTTGGATTGCTGATGTAAGAAAAAGTTGTTCTAGCAACCAAAATAGGGTTAGCCTGGAGGCTACCAAGGTGCAGTTCAAAAAACTCTATGGGTTCTTCTGAATATTTAGCTTTAGATCTGGTTATCATGAAATATGGTTCATGACCAGAAGTTGGGTAAGGATTTTTCTAAGGTTATTTTCTAGTGCGGAGTCACCAGGTGATATAAAAATATTGACAGGGCAAAGCTATTCACCAGGGCTTTGATCTGTATAATGCATGGGATTTGTGTCCCACCGGGCATGCCAAAAATTATTGGAGCAAAATCTACCTTTGGTTACGTTTGCACCCAAGACTTTGCCAACATTGAAAGACCAGGTGAGAATAGAGTCTACCTGGTTCAATATCCAGAGGAGGTTGGTTCCTTTGTTTCTTTTAGGAAAATGGAGAGAGAGAAAGATGCATAAAGAGAGGGAAATATAGCTATGGCTAGAGGATTAAAATAGTACAGATTAAGCAACAACAACAACTACTACCACAACCTTTTGTAGAGAAGCATAATAGAACCAAAACATAGAAACTAAAACTCCTGGTGAATGCTTTATGATAATACAACTTTATTTGTGAAGTTAAATTGTAGATCTAATAGAATGTTAATGCAGGAATTCAGATTAAGAATTGATGCAGGTTACATTCAAACTAGATTTAATTAGCAATAGACAACACATACATACTTGATTTCAAAACACCAATGAGCCAAGAACTAGAATGGAGATCTTTATTTAGCTTTCAGAAGTCTGTATACATAGCCTTGTAAACACCTAAGAGTCGACCATTTTCTTGGGTCACTCATTCTATATATAAGAGTTTTTACATAATAGAAAATTGAAAGTTGTTACAATAGTATGCCCGTAGGCTCATTCTAGTACAGAAGAAAGTTAAGGAGTGATGGAGCTTCTAACTGAAAGAAGTTGAGATATTCTTGTTACATCGATATTTCTTTGATATCTCAAACTTCATGGTCTACTTGGCTCTCAAAATATCATGCCATCATGACTTTTGGCCTCTGCTTGGTCCTTGGCCTTCAAAATGTCACGCCATCATGACTTTTGGCCTCTACTTGGTCCTTGGCCTTCAAAATGTCATGCCATCATGACTTTTTGCCTCTGCTTGGTCCTTGGCCTTCAAAATATCACGCCATCATGACTTTTGGCCTCTGCTTGGTCCTTGGCCTTCAAAATGTCATGCCATCATGACTTTTTATCTCTACACTTAGTATCTTGAGGAAATTATTCCTTCTTTCCCTGAATGTGGTCATTTTAACCAATAGGTCCTCTAGAGGTCAAGTTGTTCACTTTCAATTTCTAAATAGGGAGGTCATCTCTTTGTGGAGGCTTCAAATATTCCATTTATTTGCTGATCCCTTGCTTTTTTAAATATTATTTTAATTTTATCATTTATTTTGGTATAGTTAGGATGTCCCATGGTGGTACAAGTGTAGTGGACCTTTTCAAATGCTCCACCACATTTAAGGATTCTGATAGTTGGTCCTCTGGTATTATGAATTTTGATGCTCATTCTTGCTACCTTTGAGCCTCCTCTATCGATCTCATATTACTCCTGAGAACATCAGACTAAAATTAAGCATGGTTGTTTGATAAAGCATTTGTCCATTTAGTAATAGCATATACTTCTTCTTTATCCCATGTTACTAGGGTTTGTTTTGGTGCTCTGGTCATTGAGTTTGAGGGTACTTCTAGTAGCATGCTATGAATGGTTGGGCTTGATGATTGGATAGCATCATATTGATATATGGGTTGAGGTATTGGGCATATTTCCTGCTAGAGCATCCCATAGTCTAGATAGTAGGCATAGGAAACAAGATAGTAATATGACCAACCATATGAATATCCTGTATAATTATTTTGAGTAGGGACCATATCCCTTTTTATATTTGGGGGTTTTGACTGCATAGCAACGTCGAAAAGTATCATTTGTATTCTAGGATATTGAATTAGGTCATAATTTCTATCGATAAAGAAGGGTATCTTGGGTATCCATTTGGTGGAGATCAGTACCTTTGGTTGCCTTTTTGGAAAGGGGGTTGTGGGTAATTATGGTATCCAAACCTTTGGAATTTATGGTAACACTTGAGAGGGATATAATATCATTGTTCATATCCATCATAGCACTTTGAATTTTTTCTATTTTAGGAGATTGAGAAGTCAAGAAGGTAGTGGTAGATGAGGATGTTGGAATAGGATCTTGATAAAAAATGGTAGTCAACTAAAAGGAGTATAATGTATGGATAGAGGGGGCTGATATGGTAGTTATATATCTAGGAAGAGAGGCATAATGGGTCTAGGGGCTAGCCTCCCAATCTAGATGAGATCTCTCTCATCTTAAGTAGTTGTCCCATAGGTTACTGGTAATGAATTACCTCATCTAGTTTTTACCATCATGGCTATCTTAGAATTGATTGGCTTTAAATAGTATACGAAAGCCATACTTAGTATGAACCATATTTATTTTAGAATTTGGTACTAAGAGTTCTAGAATCTAGAATTGAAGTCATCCATGGCTTCCATGGGGACCCTTTTTATGGTAGCCAATGTTTCTAATATCAACACCACATCCAAGATTTCACTAAACCTATCCATGAGTTGGTTCATGAGATGGTCCTAGTTGGTGATAGATTTGGGGTGAGGAAGACGTACCACTCCCTTGCTTTACCTCTAAAAGACACTATCAAAATCTTGAGTGTAATGTTTTATTCACCAATATTGTAGGGAATGTACAAATTTATCATGTGTTGTATCATCTTCGATGAAACATGGTAGATATTTCAAAGAGGATATTGGGACCTCACTCCAAGTGGTTGGTAGTTTTGGAAGCTACAAAGGACCTCCATTATCCTAATACAAGAGCCTTATTTGGTCTTGATTTATTGGTACAACCATGTTATGAGGTTTACTTAGGCATCATGACAACTCTAAATGTAATGCAACCGTAATATGATATTTTATAATATGCAATAGCCATGCATAAAACACAAGCAAGCTTCTTGAGGAGAATCCCATACTTCTCCTTTTAATAATTCTTTAACTTACAAACATCTCAAGAATTATTAAACAATATTTTTCTTTCAAAATAATTGAACAAGTAATACATCAAATAAAAGAGAATCCCATACTTCTCTTTCTAATAATTCTCTAACCTACAAAAGTCTTGAGAATTATAATACAAGTTTCTCTTTCAAAACCATATAAAATCAATACATTTAGTCAAAGAGAATCCCATACTTCTCTTAATAATAATTCTCTAACGTACAAAAGTCTCGAGAATTATTATACAAGTTTCTCTTTCAAAACCATAGAACAAACAATATATTTAATCAAAGAGAATCACATACTTCTCTTTATAATAATTATCTAACCTACAAAAGTCTTGAGAATTATTATACAAGTTTCTCTTTCAAAACCATAGAACAAACAATACATTTAATCAAAGAGAATCCCATACTTCTCTTTATAATAATTCTCTAACCTACAAAAGTCTTGAGAATTATTATACAAGTTTCTCTTTCAAAACCATAGAACAAACAATACATTTAATCAAAGAGAATCCCATACTTCTCTTTATAATAATTGTCTAATATACAAAAGTCTTGGGAATAATTATACAAGTTTCCCTTTCAAAACCATAGAACAAACAATAAATTTAATCAAAGAGAATCTCATACTTCTCTTTATAATGATCCCTTAGCCTACCAAAGTCTTCAGGATTTATTATATATTTTTTCTCTTTCAAATGCAACTAAATATAAAAACTTAAAGAAAGCTACATCTTAGTTTTTCCAAAGTTCAACATATTTAGATTGAATAAAAGATAAAATTCTCATTCAAAAACAAGCCTACAATTCAGCTTTTATGCAAGCATAAAAGAGCTTATACATACTTAATAATATGAAGCTTTAACTTAAGCATAGACCATCTACATTCATCAAAGATTTTACTAGAATAATAAAAATAAGATTTACAATATAACGCTTCATCTTAAAACATAAAGCTCTCAATATTACTTACAACATATCTGTAATATGAAACCAAATTGACAAATGCAAATCATGTAACCATAATGATAAAGAAATAGAGAAAATATAGTGCCCTTCTCATTGATACTTGAAAATTGTCTTTATAAAGCGCTTATAAAATATTCCTCTTAGGTATGACACCAATTTGATATAAATTACAAAATGAGATCCAAAAGGGTACGTGTAATTCACAGAGTCTTTTCTCTCTAAAAAATGATTATGGAGGGTTTCTTTATGACCTATGCTTTATGATGTAAATATTTGAGGATATTTATGATGATTAGTTCCTATGGAAACCTGAGATCTACACACAAAATCACTTATAAGATATCAATAGAAAATGTGGAACCTCTCAGGATGATGCCCATTTCCATAATAAGTAAATGAAGGGGAAATGCTTAAAACAGTACAAAAATACATGTAAAATTGAATGAAGTATGCTAAATTGTGCTAGAAACCAATTTGAATACTGCTCAAACTAATCTAACTAAGAAAATACAACAAATAAAATCTCATCGAGAGGCCTTCAAAAATATATGACAATCATCTCTGTTAGTTGTTAGAGGATCTAGTGGTTGTGCCTACAGGCCACTTGTTTTTTTTTTTTTTTTTTTGAATTTACATGGTGGAATCGGTAGCCGCCATGAATTTGGGTAGGCTATCCAGCTTTTATGGCCACCACAGTATTCTGTGTTGTCCGCACCAGAAGCCGCCACATAGATCTTCATGCAGTCCGCCCCTATAACCACCATGCCACAATAATTTTAAACCTTTTACGCTGTTGAAAGCACAAGGAAAGGGACAAGCGTTCAGTCCAGTGAGGTCCAAGATTTGAACCTTGGACCCCCGCCCCCCTTATGGGGTTTGGATGAACCAATTGGTCTACACCTCGGACCTTGCGAGCCACTTGTTGAGTGAATATTTTCCCTATTGCAAAACGATCACCACAAACAGAGTATTAAGTTGAAAAATATCTCTTGCAAAGAAATTAGATAAAATAACCCATTTATCCAAGGTTCTGGTAAGCAAACATTCATGTATATGTGTAATAAATGAAGATTAAAATATAATGTATGTGTACCAGAATAACTCAAAACATGCAAGTGACAGTCAACAAGGGGCCTTGATAGTTCAGTTCAAACAATTTTTAGCAATCATGATCCTTAAACCTTCAAAGTGCAAAAAATTGATTCCTTTTAGTGCTCTTGACATTAGTCTGAATTACCCTGAATCCTAGTCAGTAAGATCCTTTTATATTCAAATTAAAAGTTTCCAAATGCAACAGTGCGTGGAATAATCCACTTCATTTTAAGTTCCATGCCTTTAATGTGAGGTTCATTTTATAGTTAGTGGATACATTTTATCTTCATTATGGGCATTCCACTATCAATACATTAGAATTTGGTGTTAATAAGGGTTAGCAAGTTAGAATGTTAGTGTTCATTTGCTTTATCTGCCATTAGTGTGAGTTTGGTATTAGTAACCCCTCCTAAACTTGATTTTATCTAAAGATTAGATTAATGCAATTTGGAGGTGCAAAATGTTTGGATATGGACCAAAATAGAAGTAAATGAACAAGAAATAAAAACTGAAATTCTAGAAAATGGACCAGAATAAAGACTGAAATTAAAATGCAAAAATTCTGGAAATGACCAAAATAGAAAGTGAATAAACACAGAAATTCTAGAAATGACCAAAATGGAAAATATACTTATGTGCAATTTTTTTTTAAATGACCAGAATATAAAAGAAAACAAAGAAAAAATTCTGGAAATGACTAGAACAAACTGAAATAAACACCAGAATTATTCTTAGTGCAGGAAATAAACAAAAAACAAAAAATAACTACATGATTAGCTAGAAAACAAAAAATGGCATCATATTTTGGTTCACAATCCCCTCCCTGCAAAACCTCAAATTGTGAGATAAATCTAAATACAACTTGACCTAACAGACCTGCAAAACAAACACAATCAATTTAGACCAAGTGTGAGACTCCAAGGATAAAACGTAGTTGCATTCTATTCGATATTCACCTATTGTAACCCTTTAATGGCATAAATAAATAGATACAAGTCAAAAAGAAATGCAGAAAAGATACACCATAAATGCAGTAGTCTTAGACGTAATCCCCTTTTGGTTTTTCTCACAAAGGTTGTTCTTGCCAAAATGGAAGCATTTGATTTTGAAAAATAGTCTTCTTTACACAAATTTCCAGCCCTTGTACAATGGTCTCATTGGACTTTTAAAGCTTTCATCAAATGATTCATTTCAACTTCTCATACTTGATTATGTTACAAAATAAATAACAAAAAAACAATAAAACAAAAATTACATTGTTTTTTCCTTTTCTATGACTCTCCTTTAACATCATAAAAAAATAAAAATAAATAAATATTCATTCTTGCCCTTATAACTCTCAAAGGCTCCCTATATAATATAAACATTAAAAAAAACTTTTAACATTATATTATATTTATTTCAATTTTTTTTAATTTATTTAAACAATGCCCTTATGACTCCCTTATATATCATATGTTATATAAAAGTAAAAATAAAATAAATCACATTTTAACACCACCCTTATACCTCCCCGATCCTTATATATAACATATGATAAAACAAAACACCATAATTTTTTATCACAAAAATTTCATGGTTAAACCTTATGCTTCCCGAATCCTTATACCTCCTCGACGGCGTATGGCTTTTATGAGGCTAAAACTATCACCATAAGCTTTAATTAATATATATATCCCCCATTGTTCAATCAAAGGTTAACCCTTATAACCTTTCAAATACACTGCATATAGGCTGAATGAAATACAAGGCATCATATAATAAAAAAAATGAAACTTATTTCTTTTACCCTGACTACGATTGCATTCTCCTACCATGGATGCAACGGCCCTTCCGCCTATGTCCTCACCCGGCATCCACTTAATGCTTTCTTCCAGTGATGCAAAACAAAAAAATGAGAATGCTTGTCTATCATATAGCTTTAAGGAGCTAACTCTTCCTATTAGGGTTAGGGTTTTCGGCATTGAATTTTATCTGCTGCATTCTGGAAAAACCTGCGTCTCTGCTGACCCGACTGTTACTCTGTTCGCCTGCTATTAAAATTCGGATGCGTTATTTTTAGTGTCTTTCCTATCGTGCTTAGGCCTGACCTATCACCTGCTGCCATTACGAGCCATGTCTACCAACAACCGCCAGTGTTGCACTCCTCCCGTGGTAACCGAGTAACTCCTTTCACGAGATCATCTGGTGGGCCTTCACGTAGGAAATTCCACATTAATAATGATCAAATTAAACTTTATTGAATTTACAGCAGGCCCTGTGAAATACCTCCACTTGGACTATCTCGATGCCATGTAAGCACCAATAAGTCGTGCTCCAACTATTTTCATGCTAATGAGACCAGCAGCGTGTTCTAGGTTTTCACCCAAGTGCTTGTCCACGTTCCATGTCCATGTAACCCATGGCAAATATCCCGCTACCAAGTCGTTGACATTCCACCCGTGCCATTCCTTCACCTCCACGTATTCCTACTTCGTCCGAACTCCAATACCCTGCATAGACATACAATGGATTAACAAATTTGAAACACGTAACAAAAGACAACCATCACTTTATCTTGTTAATATATATTATATTATATATATAATATAATATACAATAACTTTATTTTATTAATAAATATATATATTCATTATTTATTATTAGGATCATATATTTATAAATATAAATATATACCATATAAATGTTATATATTACATTCATAAATATAAACATGTGTTCTTTTTATTTTATTTGTATTTTTTTTTATTTTTTTTATAATAACCTTTATATATATATATATATATATATATATATATATATATATAGATCCCAACTCGAAATGAACCTTTAAATCTCAACACCAACACCCAAAGACAAAACTAAAAACAATCACAAGACATTAACACACTTCATCCAAATATTTCGATTAAAACAATCAAACACCAACTTTTTACAAGCAAACCAGCAAACCCCTACAAACTGAGGAGCCTCAGATTCCCCATGGTGAGCCCATGGTTAGGGTTTCATCAACATGCTTGCCCAAAGACACCTAAAAAAAAAAGAAAAACAAATTTTCAAAAGCGGATCCCTAAGCTTTGGGGCTAGTTGTGGATCAACCACAAGAAATAATGGTGACTCTTCTGGGAAATGCTCCTGAGCATTTTGGTAAGAACTCAATCTAAAAATACACAAAACCCAAATATTAGAATTACAAGCATCAGCAAGTATTCTTAGAATAAAAATAGATCAAAAAGACATGAACCATCAAAATCATTCAACATCAGCTCAGTGTGTGCAAAGTGATTCATTCCTCGTCGTTTAAAACCGTTCAACCTTCCATCATCAACATATGATATGTTATGGATGATTAATGTAGGATTGGATGTATTGATAGGATGCTATAATATGAATGACCTATTTTGTAGAGACTCAAACCTTCTAGTAACATAAACAAACACACTGAAATTGTCTAACCGTCTTAGAACCAAATGTGTGTGCAGTGAATTCATTTACCAGATCAAGAGTTTAGTTATGAACCACTACAATCCAGAACTAGTGTGTGTGCAAGTGGACTCAGAGCTTTGGGGAATCATATTCTCAACCTAAGTATGATGAGAATTTGACCCTATCCTTACTACTTTGATTTTTGAGTTTATTACCTCATTTTGACCAAAATGGTTAAACCTATTATGGATGAAACCACAAGGCTAGTCTATCCGCTTGAATGGTCAGAGGTCTCACTTTTAAATGAGATATATCACCACACATGAGCATACTCTACTTCCAATCAAGCGTCTATAGCCCCGGTGGAGGTTAGCCCCATAGTCCATGATTTTGCTTTTGATTTCTTGAATATTAGACATGACTACCCATCCTTCTGAGGGGACATGTAGTACGATCCTTACAATCCAATAGTTAGAGGTGTGTGATGCAAGCAGACTCAGAGCTTTAGGGAATCATATTCTCAACCTAAGTATGATGAGAATTTGACCCTATCCTTACTACTCTAATTTTTGAATTTCAATTATTGTGGAAGTGGTGAAAACCACTGTTTTATGGACTATGTTGCATGATAGGATCGACAAGGATTACTCTTTTTGCCTCACATTTTCTTCCAAGGATGGTTTTGGCCATTTTACCCAAGATATTTTTAATATGTGCAGATTTTTTCTGGTTCAAGACAGCTTCGACATCAGTTTCCAATATCAAGATCTTCTTAGTGTATGTTGTGCAATGATCCTAAGAGAATTTAACATGTTTTTCAATGATTGTCTTTGAAATGCAGATGCAAGTGAGATGCAATGTTTATGCAATGTGAAATGTACCATGAAATACGAATGAATGAGATGGAGTATACAAAATATTTCACCCTGATTTACAACATCGACGACTTCATGCATCCTGGGTTTTAAACAATATTCTTTAATGTGTTTATGGTACTCGTGGAGCCTTCTGCAATACAATTTTGATGTTTCACATTCTCCTTATCTTAGTTAACATTCATGAGGACTGTCACAACTCAAAAATCACACACAATTTTTTTTGTTTAAATTGATTGTTTTAACCCAACTCAATGTTAGAAAAGGCATAATTAATTCACACTTCAAGACTAAGTCCCACTTGAGCAGGTGTCTTAAGTGTTCGGGATTGGCCAACCTCCCGCAAGTGCTCACATTTTTAGATCTTAACTCCTTTCTTGAGTCATCCTAGATCCTAGCATGGGGTTGTCCTTTCAGGGCCCATACACCTGAAAGGATGGACGTTGTAATCCCATGTCCAAAGCACAAGGATTCTCAATCCTTGTAGTGGTCCTCTAACCTATTTTCTTTGGAGCCAATGTTATTATGCTAGTGCTAGCCATTGACCTTCTGCTAAGGTTTGACTAGAGTCTATCATCGCATGGCTTATGGACTAGGTATCCAAGACCTATCTAATCGATGGTAAATCTACTCATACCATATACCACTGGATCCACCAAAAATATGGTTATCCCTCTAACCATATCTTACGTTGGTCTTTCCCCAAACAGAGTGGACTAATGAACACCCTCACTTACTAACCGACTGCATTCCTGGAGCAACGTCCCATACCGTTGCACTTTTCTCTCAATATCTAGAAGAAATGTGCTTTTTCTGAGATAGAAAATTTCAAGAAATATCTAAAAGAGAGACTATTTGCTTTGCTACAATTTCCACTAAGTTAATACTCTAAAGAATCTGAGTTTGATTTATCCAACAATATATGCTACATACAGTAACTTTATTTATTGAATTTCTAAATACTTGGTCTATATTTTTTTTGAAAAATAATCCCTCCACTATATAAGCTTCATAACCATACAAGAACATTCTATATCTCTACTATAAAGATAATTTAAAGAACATCTACTCATTTCCCATGAGAAACCTTACTAAAAGATAAAATTTTGGAAAGAGGATTATAAGAAAGGAAACCGCATATTATTATTTACTATTTAATTATTCTAAGTTTTAATTTCCCATTTTCGAACAACAAGCACTAATACTTTTTTTATATTTTAATGTCTCTTTATTAAAAATTGTGTAAAAGGAAGATTAAAATTCTTTTTTGCATATCTCCGGAAAGAATACATTAACACAAGTGCTCTAGATAACTAAAAAACAATAATATATTAACCACCCTTACATCTTTCTCGTTAAGAAAAACAATCGAAGAACATTGTGAATCCATATATAAGACTTTAGACAAGTACCTAATATTAGCTTAAATTTTTTTTCAAAAATCCCTTATGTTCGATGTTTACGCTTATACCAATGCAACATATGAAAATGAACATAGAAACATGTTTATGACAAAGGTTTAATGGATATCTATGTAAAGGTTTTGCTTCACCTTCTATTCCATACGCAGTCCAGTCCTGCATGTTTTAAATTTTAACAATCGCCTGACCACAAGAACCCACGACTCTATGCAAAACAGGGCACTTTATTGAGAATTGGAAAATATTTAGAGCAAAAGTTATTTTCTCTACTAGGACGATGGCCAGTATTTTAGATAAGCATGGAGAAGACATAAATTCACATGTAAATTAAAAATAATACTTCAATGAACAACTATAACATAGAACAAAGTCAGGTGACAATGATTGTTCATACACAAAGTCGGTTTCCCCTTGAAAAGGTAAAAACATCATATAAAGCCTAATCTCAAAACGTTTTGCTGGAAGCTAGCAACTTTTTTTTTAAAATGGAATAATACAATGACGCTAGTCATCCGGATACCAGACAATTTTAAATAATTACGTCGTTTGGGAAGGAGAAGTCCTGCACTCTCCCGTGTATACAAACACGTCAACAGCGTGGTAAGAACGTATGGCTACTCATCCTGTATTATGCTTAGCATTCACCCACCCGAAACAAAGAAATTGGAATGTTTGAGCTTAAGGATTCAGCTTGGCCCATGTAAAACAAAATAACAAAATCTACATGCACTCAACATACAAGCATGCATCGTTGGCCTTTTCAACAAACACAAAAAATTGCTTAAATAACACAGAGTCTACACAGTTTTTTTACAAGGAAAAACATCTATTTTAACTTGATTTTACATAATTTCCAATAATCAGACTATAGCAACCATTATATACTGCATTGCCTTTATAAATTTCGATAAATAAAGTACTAAGAAGCGTTTTCCTCTCAGACTCTACGAGTTTAACCACCAAATAATTCAATGGCACATAGGAGATTTATTTTAAAAGAAAAATTATTAAAACAGTATTTGTATTTAACCACTTTCTCTACTGGTAGCATAGCAGCAAAAATCTGACCT
This sequence comes from Wollemia nobilis, assembly GCA_028583015.1. Lineage (NCBI taxonomy): Eukaryota > Viridiplantae > Streptophyta > Pinopsida > Araucariales > Araucariaceae > Wollemia > Wollemia nobilis. Next base: position 512,677 of record JAQPPZ010017240.1, on the reverse strand, counting down.
CAAGCCACGCAAATCCAGAGCTCGACGAATCCGAAGCCTCAAAGCTTAACAGGTTGCTTAGTCCAAAGAGAATAACACACATCGACCAATATTCTCCTCCCAATAATTCCATTGTTTTATAGATGTATTTCGGCAGCGGGTGTGTGACACATCTTCACTTAACTTGCCAAGTATTACCTTTAAATATTGACCATGTGGAGTGTATCCTTTTCACCTGTGTGGAGAACTTAGTGGTAATATTTTAGTTACTCTACTATTTGTTTATAACACTTTGGCGTTATTATTTATTATATATTTTTTTAAATTTTTTATTTTGTACTTTACCATATCTTCCACAATTTTCATGTATAATAATTTTAGGTTTGTTGTTTAGGACCATGCCTTGCTTGTATTTAATGTAATCATTTCCATAATGCTTTTAACTTACATTATGTTACTAATTTCCTCTAGGGTTTTTTTATTATTATTATTATTGCTATAATAGTTATTATTTTTTTATATATATTTTTATTTGTATATTTTTTTTTTTATATTTAATTATTCTATTCCTTCCAAATTCTTATATATACATATTAACTATGATTATTATTATTTTTTATTATTTTTGAGCAATATCAAACAAAACAATTATCAAGCAGACAATGCAAAGGCAATTCACACAATATGCAAATATACGAGTGCAATGGATGCATCGACAAGCAGGATGATATTTATATGCAATTCCTATGGAGGGCTTCCATGTACCCTCGGGCCAAGGTGCATGAGGCACGACATCATATCCCACTCACCTGATGCTTTCCAATTCTCTCTCCATTAGGGGTGGGTGTATTTAACCTTTTCTGCAAATTCACCTGCACCTGCACCACAAAACTCATCGCAGTATCAAATTCTTCAAAAAAAAATAGCGATAAGTAGCGGTGTTGTTACAAAGATATAAAATAACATCTCACTTTTCTGTTTCATCTCACGTACTCCATCCTAATAAACATAGAAAAACAAACACAAGCAAGAGATTAAATGCTAGCCACTAAAAATACTACCTCAAACAAGGTATAATCTAAGACATAATATTAAAAACCAACCTGAAATCCAAATGCAAAAATCACAGACTAATATCCCCAAGATAAAGAATAACCTAACACCGAAGTAGTTGAAACACACTCTGAAGTATTAGAAAACAACCAAATCTTGGAAGCGAATGAATACAAAACACACCATCAAACTCGAAAACATCACAACACAAAAATATTTACATATAATACAAGACTTTGCCTTTTTCAAGCCTGGAAGTAGTGCTTTAAGTGCAGCCCATTAACGGGCAAAGCCAAATATATCCCATCCAAGGTTTTTAGTCTAAAATTGTTCTCACATAGGATTTCATACACTTGATACGGACCCAACCACAAACAATCAAATTTTTCATGATCTCCTTTATTTTCATGTATTTTATCCCACATTAATACTAGGTCTAAACTTTAAATATTTTGATTTTAGCCCTCTTATCAAACCATATTTTCACTACATCTTGATGTTTGCTAAAATGAAGCATAGCCTCATCCTTTTTTTCATCAATATGCATTAACTATGTTAACCTAGTTTCCAGTTTATCATTAGTTTCCATATACTCCTTCATGAAATGCAACATTTGTAATCTTAAATTTGTGGGAAAAATGGGGTCCTATCCATAAACTAAATGATACGGAGATGTTCCTCTTGATTCTTTGGTTCTGATCCTATCAACCTAAAGGGTGAACTTTAGCTTACTATGCCAATCCCTAGGATTCTTTTCAAGTAATTTTTTGATTATACATAGCAAGTTTTTATTAGAGGATTCCGCTAAACCATTACCTTGTGGGTAATAATTTGAGGAGAATTCCAAGCTTACCATATTATCATGTGCCCAAGTTACAAATTCCAAAGACAAAAAGGCAGAGCCGTTATCACTTACAATTGTGTTGGGCATTCCAAAACGAGTCACAATATTATCCTCTAAAAACTTAATAAAAACCTCTGAAGTAGCGTGCTTTGTGGGAATGGCTTAGGTCCACCTTGTACAGTAATCTATGGTAGTAAGGATATATTTTTGAGAGTGAAATGAGTTAGGATTGATTATCCCAACAAATTCCAATCTCCATTGAGCAAAAGACCTTGCCTCCACCACAGACTGTAATGGCATTGTAGAATTTATTTCTCTATTGGCTTCCACTTGACATGTGTGACATGATCTCACATGAGCGTGTGTATATTTTAATAGATGGGTCCAATAGTATCCGACCCTATGAATTTGATGAGCCATAGAATTGGCTGACCCGTGTCCAGTTCCATACTTACCATGGAAATATTTAAGTACTTGGGTCGCCTCTTCTTGATCAACACAATGAAGGTAAATTCCTTCATGGTTCCTCCTATACAAAACACCAGACCTAATTAGAAAAAATTTAGATTTTTAATGCAAAGATCTATGTTGAGTGGAATTGAGATGTGACAAGCACTTACCATGTAACAAGAAATATGAAATATCAACATACCACTCATATTTGGTTATGTCATCTACCTCATAATGTTGACATGATATCAACAGATCGATTTCTGCGATTGACTTGACCAAACCTTGTCCATGAACTATTTTCATAAGTTGTATTTCCAGATAAAATTATTGAAGGGTCGGAATCCATTTTCCTCGTCTTTCACCTAGTTAATTTTGCAAAAACATAGACTTAACAGTCGGGTCAGGGACTACAGTGAAGACCTTGCTATGAACTATGTAATGTCTAAATTTCTTGATGGTCTTGAACAATGCATATATTTGTTTATCCAAAATAGAATATCTCATTTTTGCATCCTTCAAAGGAGAACTCAAGAAAGCTATGGGATTTTCAATGTTACCTTCGCTCTTCTGAGTTAGAATGCTTGCAAAAGAATGATCTGAAGAAAATGTATAAACATAAAAAGGTTTAGCATAATTTGGACTAATTAAAATAGGGGCTCTAGAGATAGCATCTTTGATGCTTTTGAAAGCATCCCTATTTTCAGTTGTCCATTTGATCTTAACATCCTTTTTTAACATGTCATTCAAAGGCTTGTCAATCTTGGTAAATCCTGAAATAAATTTCCTTACAAAGTTGATTTTATCGAAAAAAGATCTTAACTCTTTCTTTCTATTGGGTGGAGGAATGGCTAGTATAGCTACTATTATTTTTGGATCAATAGCAATCCCATCCTTCGAAATTACATGGCCCAATAACTTACCTTCCTTTACTCCAAAAATATATTTTTTTAGATTGAGGGGATATCCCATGTTCTCTACATCTCTAGAGTACTTTCCTAAAATGCCTAACATGATTTTCTCTTTTCTTACAAAAAATAGGAATGTCATCAACATAAACAATGATACACTTATCAATGAGCCCTTTGAATGTGAAATCCATGGCTCGTTGGAAGGTGGCACCTACATTCAATAATCCAAATAACATTCTTCTATACGTGAATGTACCCCATTTCATTGTGAAGGCCGTATTCATTCTATCATTTATATGAATAAGAATCTGATTATATCCTGAATAACCATCCAGGAATGACATCATCTCTAACCCATTAACCTTTTGAAGATTCTCATCGATAGTGAGCAATGGGTAATTATCCTTTTGGAAAGCCTTGTTAAAAATTTTGAAATCTATACACAACCTTATCTCTTCATTCTTATTTCTTACCAGGAAAATATTAGCAACCTATGTGGAATTTCTAACAGGAAAGATAATTTTTTTTTCTAGAAATATCTTCACCTCTTTCTCTATTAAGGGTTCTGAAATCGGGTTGACCATTATTTTTCTGAAAGGCTTGGAGTTAGGTTTTAATGGAATCGTATGCATTATCACATTTTTATCATAATTTTTTAAATACTTATAATTTGATGCTATGCAATCAACATATTCCTTTAATGCATGAGTGATAGACTCACTTTCTTGTCTTTTACATGCCTTAGCAATGAATACCTCTCATGGATTTTTTGCACTCCTTAAGTTTATTAGATCAGATGATTATTTATGGGGTGGCACCTTTCTGCCTATTTTTGCTTGATATCCGATATCAAATATATTTTCTAGAGAAGCCATATCATTTGGCATATTATTCCTCACTTGGTTTGCTTCACATTGCAACTATGTTTCTTCTTGCCCTCTCTTGACCCAAAATTTTAGCAACTTTGAACATTGATATATTAGCCTTGGTAATTTTCATATCCTCTTCTAAGTCATAAGTGGATCCTCTTCTAAGTTATATTTCTTGAACACCCCCATTCAGAGGCAAGGAAGGATTGCAAAAATTTTAGGGTGTGATATAGAAAACCTCCCCACTTCGTATCTTGGTCTCCCTCTTTTCATTGGTTCTTTGAGAGAGTCAATGTGGGATAGGGTTATTGAAATAATTCAAAAAAAACTTATTGGATGGAAAGGTCATCTTCTATCTCAAGCAAGAAAGTTGACCCTCACTAAGACCTCTCTTCAGAGCATTCCAGTCTATTTCCTCTCTGTTTTCAAAGCCCTTGTGAAGGTTTTCCAAAAAATTGAGAAACTCTAAAAATATTTTTTATGGACTGGATCAGAGGAGAAAAAAAGGATACACCTTGTAGGATGGACCAAAGTGTACAGACCCAGGGAAAATAGGGGCTTAGATCTGAGGAGAATTGCTCATATAAATTTAGCTTTACTAGCTAAGCAGGTGTGGCGTCTCATTTTTGGTGAAGAAAATCCATGGACAGCTATCATCAAATGAAAGTATCTTCAAAATATGGAATTTCTAAGTGACTCAGTTCCAATCAGAGGTTCTGGTTTTTGGAAAGCAATTCTTAATTGTAAGGAAATCATTAAAAAAAATTTAAGATGGGTTTTAGGCAATGATGAGAGGATAAATTGTTGGAATGATAGGTGGGCTAAGGACGAACCACTGATGCAATATCCTAACTTAGCCCGGATCAGAGATGTCATAGAAGAACTCATTGGAAGAAAAGTCTCCAATTATATGGTTGAGGACAAAGGTAGAATTAAGTGGAAACAAATAAGAATTCAGGGATTTCAAGTAGAATCAAATTATCTTTGTAACATTCTCGGGAAACAGTTTATCCCCATGAGACCCAAGGAAGATCATGTGACCTGGGCTCCTACGGAAAATGGGCAATTCATTGTTAAATCATCTTACAAGCTTCTGCTTCATGACAAGGATTTTGTCCTCCAAAAGGACTTAGTTTGGATAAAAATTTTAATTCCAAAAATTTTAGTCTTTTCATGGCTAGTTATCCAAGGAAGAATTCTAACCATTGATAATATGATGCGTAAAGGTATTTGTATCACTAATCATTGTTATCTATGCAGGGCTAATTGGGAGACCATTTATCACATTTTCCTTGAGTGCCCTTTTTCCTTAACTATCCTAAGTGGGGTTTTTTAGGCCTTCAATATTTCATGGGTTAAACCAGCCATCATACTTGATTTGTTCGTCTAGTGGCCTTACCCCTTTTCAAGCCAAATACTTAGATACATGTGGAAAATTTGTCTCAATCACTATCTTTGGCAGGTGTGGTTAGAAAGGAACCATAAAGTCTTTAATGAGTCTATCCATGATCATAAAACTATCATTGCTAGGATCCTATCCTTTGCCAATGATAATGTGAACCTTATCCCTTTTGATAGTTGTAAACATCATCTGCATGAGACCATGATTGCTCAATATTTAATTTTAACCTTGTTAGATGAGTTTGTGCCTAGGGTAGTCAACCCCAGAGCCAATGTTAAGTTGTCTCCACCTCCTACGGGTTGGTTTAATCTTAATTTTAATGGAGCAGCTAAGGACAATTCTGGAAGAGTAGGTGTTGGTGGCATTGTGCAAGATCATAACTAGAAGATGATGCTTGTGTTTTCCAAATATTTGGGAACAAGGATGAACAATGAAGCTGAAGCTAGATCTATGTGGAGAGGCCTTCAAATGACTCAAGACTTAGAAGTGAATTTGATCGTATAAGGAGACTCTATGCATGTTATAAATCTCTTCAATAATTGAAAAACACCTCCTTGGATGATTAAAACAATTGTTGAAGAGGCTAGGATCCTTTTCCAAGGAAGACAGGATAGAAAAGCCCAACATGTATTTCGGGAAGCTAACAAAATTGCTGATAAGCTGGCCAATTTGGGTTTCGATGGTGACAGACTTTTCAAATGGGAACATAGTGTCCCAAGTGAAGTAGAGGAGCTTATTCAACAAGAATGCCAAGAATGATAGTCAAATTTACCAACAAGGAAGGCATTGTAAGTTCGAAGGCTAGGAGTATTCCTGTCTCTTTTTTGAATTGGACTCACAATAAAAATTATCTGAGCTCTCAGTATTCATGGATGCTGCTTGGAAATACAACAAAGACTAATGGGGATAGTCACATGTCAGATAACATGGCTCCTAGTCATCTTAGTAATTTGAGTTTGGTTGATAATCACAGATAAGGAAAGAAATGATAATATAAGACTTCGAACCAAAGCCACGTGGACCACCAGATAGCCATCACCATAAATCTATCCAATAGGTTCACTTCTCCAAGGCTGATTGGCCAAGATAGTATGTTGTACCAAAGCATGTCATATACGAAAGAAAGCAATTACCAAAGAATTATTAAGAGTAATTGTCAATACATAGCTTGTGGGAGTTTTTTTTAGTACTCTGCTATGTGTATCTACAGCTTTTTTTTCTCCATTGTCTCAAGGAAGGGATTCGTGTATGTTTCTTTTTTGTAATTATGATGCAAGTGTGTTTTCTCAGGGTATACCCAAAATGTTATATGGGAAGTTGCTTTTTGATAATAGGTCATGTGCCTTACCGGATGTAATGGCTTTGGTAGTATGTAGATTTTACATATATAGGATCCTTAGTAAGGATATGTTCATCAACATCCCTGGGCTAATTTTGTAAAAGTTTTTGGTTCAACCTATAAAACCCGATATTAATGCTATAGTATCTTATCTACCAAAAAAAAAGTGGATTTTTTAGAGTCCAACATCTTTTGTATTGGTTTGGATGCTTCAACAATCAGAGGAGAAGGTGGATTAACATTACCTCTTGCATCAGGAGGAAGTAAGGGGTTGTTTGTAGGAGTAGAGGAAGTTTTGGGATCCTTAGAACTTCTTGTGTAATACCCATGATTTCCTTTCCCAAAATTTTTAATGGCTTGGACTTCCAAAGCTTTATCTATTCTTCTCCTAAGACCTCAATGTCATCCTCCCTTTCCTCATTCTCTTGGTAGTGAACAACTTCAGTCACTAAAGCATCTTGTTTCCCTTGGCAACAATGGAGTAATTCTTCATCACAAGGCTCCAACTCACCATAATTTTCTAAAGCCTCTGCCTAGATTGGCTACAGGGTTGGGTACGCACCCATTTTTAGATTGACTATTATATGGTCCTGTCCTCCTATGGTTATGATTCCAATTTGGTGTAGGATTTTGGGCAACTTGTTTTTGTAGATGGACTATGTCATTGCCTTGCTTGATAGTGATTCTCTTTAATTCTTCCAATTCATAATTAGATCCTTGCAGTTGGGGCATAACGGTACCAAGCCCACTAGCATTTCCTATGTTGGAAACCTCTTGACTAGACATGATGGTTTGATTCTATGCATTTTGGTTCCACTAAGGACCTCTAGTCTGAAGATATGTAACCATAGGATAGGTTGTTGAGGTTTGAGTATTGATTGCCTTGAATATTAGCAAATTTATCTGATTTTTTACCATCATTGGTGTGGCTGATGGAATGGTTGCGTTAGGATAGGTGGAAAAATATGGATGCACGGGCATGAATGGGTATGGTTGATGATATGGTAATATGTTCATCATTGGCATTTGTGATGTCATAATTTTATTCATCATGGCAAACTGACTATAAGGTTCATATTTTCCCATCATGGGCAATTGAGGCATCCCTCCACATTGCAATGTCATTTGTTGCTCAATGGTCATGGCTTTCACATAAGCTAGGGCAAGAGTTATGACCTAAGATTTTCTCCTAGCAAAATTGGCCATCATGGGATCTAGAGCTGCGAAGTATAATTGCAAAGCCCCAATGGCATCTATCGCGAAGTGATGAGTCACATTTGCATAAAGCTTTTGGAATATCACATTGAATGTCCTAATGGGTTCATTTGGAAACCTTTTGTAGGACACAAATTGATTATACATGATTGTAGGATCCAAAAATGACCCGAACTAATTGACAAAGGCTGCCTCTAGTTGGTCCCAAGAAGTGATGGACCCTATGGGAAGATTTCTATACCACTCATTAGCCATTTGGTTAGTAAAATTTTGAAAAGTAACATCTTCATGATTAACTCCTTGTCTAATCATATGGTCTTTGTAAATTTGGACATGCTCCTCAGCTGTAATGGTACCATCATGCACAAATTTGGGTATCGACCTCTCAAAATGCCTATTTATGTCATGGACATCCTCATGTATATTCAAGGGAGATCTTTGCACACCATTCCAAGGAACTGGTGGTTGGGCCATGTTATTCAATGGTAACAACCCTATAGGAATGGTAGAAACTATATAAGTGATGGGGAAAAATACACTTGATGTAGCTACCATAATGGAAACAATGGATGTATGCCCACTAGATGTACTTGAGTCTATTGATGATCCTAGCTCAAAGTATACTAGGTGGGATTTTGATCTGTTGAGTTTTATTTCTTGGTCTCCTAGAATTGGGAGAAATACTTTGGAAAATATTTTCCCCAGTGTTTTTAGACTTAGTAGCTATGTACTCAGGTTTATCCAGTTTGAAAACACTAATTCTCTAAAATACTTCTCACAAATCACTCACAATAAAACTTGAAGAAATATTGTACATACAAGCATAATAAGGTGGAAACAAAACTACCCACATTAACAATTAGAAAACAAAGATCTAAGTCACAAATCTATGAAATAAGACCCTCCTTCTAGCGCCAAAATGTTGAGTGAATATTTTTCCCTATTGCAAAATGATCACCAAAAACAGAGTATTAAGTTGAAAACTCTCTCTTGCAAATAAATTAGATAAAATCACCCATTTCTCCAAGGTTCTGGTAAGTAAAGATTCATGTATATGTTTCATAAATGAAGATTAAAATAAAATGTATGTGTACCAGAATAACTCAAAACATGCAAGTGATAGTCAACAAGGGGCCTTGATAGTTCAGTTCAAACAATGCTTAGCAATCATGATCCTTAAACCTTCAAAGTGCAAAAAATTGATTCCTTTTAGTGCTCTTGACATTAGTCTGACTTACCTTGAATCCTAGCCAAGTAAGTTCCTTTTATCTTCAAATTAAAAGGTTCCAAATGCAATAGTGCATGGAATAATCCACTTCATTTTAAGTTCTATGCCTTTAATGTGAGGTTCATTTTATAGTTAGTGGATTCATTTTATCTTCATTATGGGTATTCCACTATCACTACATTAGAATTTGGTGTTAGTAAGGGTTAGCAAGTTAGAATGTTAGTGTTCATTTGCTTTATTTGTTATTAGTGTGAGTTTCGCGTTAGTAACCCCTCCTAAACTTGATTTTATCTGAAGATTAGATTAATGCAATTTGGAGGTGCAACAATTTTGGATATGGACCAGAATAGAAGTAAATGAACAAGAAATAAAAACTAAAATTTTGGAAAATGGACCAGAATAAAGACTGAAAATAAAATGCAGAAATTTTGGAAATGACCAGAATAGAAAGTGAATAAACGCAAAAATTATGGAAATGACTACAATGGAAAACAAACTTATGTGCAATTTTTTTGGAAATGACCAGAATGTCAAAGAAAACAAAGTAGAAATTTTGGAAATGACTAGAATCAAAAAACCACAAACTGAAATAAACACCAGAATTAATCTCAGTGTAGGAAATAAAAAAATAGAAAAATATCTACCCGGTTAGTTGGAAAATAAAAAATGGTATCATATTTTGGTTCACAATCCACTCCCTGCAAAACCCCAAGTTGTGAGATAAATATAAAGACAACTTGACCTAACAGACCTGCAAAACAAACACAATCATATTAGACCAAGTGCGAGACTCAAAGGATAAAACATAGTTGCATTCTATTCAACATTCACCTATTGTAACCCTTTAATGGCATAAACAAATAGATACAAGTCAAAAAGAAATGCAGAAAAGATACACCATAAATGCAGTAGTCTTAGACGTAATCCCCTTTTGGTTTTGCTCACAAAGGTTGTTCTTGCCAAAATGGAAGCATTTGATTTTGAAAAATAGTTTTCTTTACACAAATTTCTAGCCCTTGTACAATGGCCTCATTGGGCTTTTAAAGCTTTCATCAAATGATTCGTTTCAACTTCTCATACTTGATGACGTTACAAAATAAATAACAATAAAAAAAAAAATTACATTGTTTTGTCCTTTTTCTATGACTCTCCTTTAACATCATAAAAAAAAAGAAATATTCATTCTTGCCCTTATAACTCCCAAAGGCTCCCTATATAATATAAACATTAAAAAAAACTTTAAACATTATATTATATTTATTTCATTTTTTTTTAAACAATGCCTTATGACTCCCTTATATATCATATGTTATATAAAAGTAAAAATAAAAAAAAATAAATCACATTTCAACACCACCCTTATACCTCCTCGGTCCTTATATATAATATATGATAAAACAAAACACCATATTTTTTATCACAAAAATTTCATGGTTAAACCTTATGCTTCCCGAATCCTTATACCTCCTCGACGGCGTATGGCTTTTATGAGGCTAAAACTATCACCATAAGCTTTAATATATATATATATATATATATATATATATATATATATATATATATATATATATATATATATATATATATATATATATAGCCCTTTTTGTTCAATCAAAGGTTAACCCTTATAACCTTTCAAATACACTGCATATAGGCTGAATGAAATACAAGGCATCGTATAATCAAAAAAATGAAACTTATTTCTTTTACCCTGACTACGATTGCATTCTCCTACCATGGATGCTACGGCCCTTCCGCCTATGTCCTCACCCGGCATCCACTTAATGCTTTCTTCCAGTGATGCAAAACAAAAAAATGAGAATGCTTGTCTATCATATAGCTTTAAGGAGCTAACTCTTCCTATTAGGGTTAGGGTTTTCGGCATTGAATTTTATCTGCTGCATTCTGGAAAAACCTGCGTCTCTACTGACCTGGCTGTTACTCTGTCCACCTACTATTAAAATTTGGATGTATTATTTTTAGTGTCTTTCATGGCGTGCTCAGGCCTAACCTGTCACCTGCTGTAATTACGAGCCATGTCTACCAACAACCGCCAGCGTTGCACTCCTCCCGTGGTAACTGATTAACTCCTTTCACGAGATTATCTGGTGGGCCTCCATGCAGGAAATTCCACATTAATAATGATCAAATTAAACTTTGTTTAATTTACAATAGGCCCTGTGAAATGCCTCTGCTTGGACTATCTCGATGCCATGTAAGCGCTAATAAGTTGTGCTCCAATTGTTTTCATGCTGACGAGGCCGCCCTAATCGCTCGCGTGGCTTCCTCAAACCAATGTCGAACCTGGTGTCACAAAACCCCATTCGATGCTGCTTCACATCGACAAATGTCCTTGACTTGGCCGTCGAATTTATCGTATCTGCATATTCGCTCTCCTCTGCTATGTTGAAATTCTTTGCATCCAACTTCAATTCTTCCATGCCTCATTGTCCCCGTCCTCATTTGGCAAGCCCTATGTCCGTCGGGGATTTCTGAATAATCGATTGCACATTCACTGACTCAGCTCGCTGGCCTGCGTCCTGCAAAACTCATGTAACCGTCCGCGGCAAGCATCCACTGCTAAATCCTTGCGTATCCTGTTCATATTGTGTGACGAATATTTCCCCCGCATGTGAATCTTTGTATGGGCAAACAAATTCTTATTACATGGGCCCAAAATAGTCCTTGTGCAATGCATTTCGGGTATTCATCCAAGTGGTTGTCCTCGTTCCATGTCCACGTAACCCATGGCAAATATCTCGTTGCCAAGTCGTTGAAACTCCACCCACGTCATTCCTTCACCTCCATGTATTCCTACTTTGTCCGAACTCCAATACCTTGCATAAACATACAATGGATTAGCAAATTTCAAACACTTAACAAAAGACAACCATCACTTTATCTTGTTAATATATATTATATTATATATATAATATAATATATAATAACTTTATTTTATTAATAAATATATATGTTCATTATTTATTATTAGGATCATATATTTATAAATATAAATATATAATATATACCATATAAATGTTATATATTACATTCATAAATATAAACATGTGTTCTTTTTATTTTTATGTATATATATATTAATAACCTTTATATATATAAAGTATATTTATATATATAAAAGATATTATTTCGTGTTTAATATTTTTTTTAATGATCTTTTCTTAAATCCACCTGGCTCAAGGTTTTATTAGAGCCCAACTCGAAATGAACCTTTAAATCTCAACACCAACACCCAAAGACAAATCTAAAAATAAGCACAAGACATTAACACACTCCATCCAAATATTTCAATGAAAATAATCAAATGCTAACTTTTTACAAGAAAACTAGCAAACCCCTACAAACTGAGGAACCTTGGATTCTCCATGGTGAGCCCATGGTTAGGGTTTCATCAACATGCTTACCCAAAGACACCTGAAGATTAAAAAAAAAAAACAAATTTTCAAAAGTGGGTCCCCAATATTTGGGGCTAGTTGTGGATCAACAACAACACCACTAAAGGGTGAACAAATCGCAGAAAAAAAAGCCTATTCTTTATGCTCAATGTGGGGCGATGACTGATTTATCTTCCAAATTGATGTTCAAGGGTCTTGCTCTTTGAAACAGAGCTAAATTATGGAAATTAGATCGAATTTGGGATGATTCGATGGCAAAATGAGTTGGAATTGGTCTTCAAGCTCCAATGAACTCCATTGATATGAATGCAAGCTTCATTATGGGATTTGGGTAGCACCTCATTGCCTTTGAGAGAATGTTTTATCTGTTACTCAAATCGACAGTACTTCATTGCATTCCTATTTGATTTCATCTCTCTTTTTAAGGTCTTGGTCAAAACTAGTGTTAGGTCTTGGTAAGGTCCAAGATGAGTCATATGTCTTGAAGAGGTGTCCATATAGGTAGCCTCCTCAACATGACATGTTTTAGGTGTCCACAAATGCTCTTGTTGAGATGCATTACGTGAAAGCACAACACTGAGCAAAAATAGACAACCTAACATCACATTGTAGGTTGATTGATGTTCATTGATTTGGTCAACTTTAGATGCCCCAATCATGGAAAGAGAATACATCTCTAAATTATTTTCTCCAACAGTTTGGTAGACTTAATTTGTGCAAAACTTATATGAATCTGAAGGTATTCGGGTAGCGTTGTTAAGCTACATGGATTGTTAGTTCAGAATAGCAAAGGTTTAGTTTAATATTTTTGCTTTTTGCCCTAGAAAATGGAGAAGTTTATGATAGTTGTTAGCAATTATTTGTGGATGAACATAATTTGCATGATATGAGTGTTTAATTGTTGATTTTGATTATAAATGAAGAACACAATCTTATACTAAGAGGAGGGGGTGAATAGTATAAGATAAAACTTTTACTTTTCTTTCCCAATCAATATTATCCAATATTATCAATCACAATAACTTTCCATAGTAGTATTAACCAATATCATCAATAGCAGTAATAAAGCAATGCACAAATAATCACACACATGAGAGACAGATTTAATATGGTTCATCCAATGTGGGTTACGTCCACAAAGAAAATATTTCTTATAAGTTTTCTCAAAAAATATCTTGGGAACCAATTCCCTATTATAATTTTTATGGGCCTCTACCCAAAGGAGACTCCAATCCCCTATGCTCAATTATGTGGACCTCTATCCATAGGAGACACCAATTCTCTTTTTCTCAAATTCACTCCAAGCCTTCTCATAAGGCTTGCTCAAATCTACTCCAAGCCTACTCACTAGGCTTGCTCAAATATCATCAAATATCTGATCAAAATTACCCACAAAAACTTGCTCAAACTCGCTCAAATATCTGCTCAAACTGTCCATAGAAACCTACTCAAATATTTGCTCAATATGCCCACAAAAACCTACTCAAAGTATTCTATAAATATTACATATACACAATGCTCATATATATACCCAAAACCAAATATGAATAATCATACATATTTCCTTTTACAAATCTGATCTACAACACTTGCACCTTTACAATTTCACTCAAAGCAATATACACTTATGTTCTCAAACACTTGCACTTTTAATTTCAAGATATTCAATACATATGCACAACTTGTTTTCAAATCCTAGCACATGTGTTTTCAATTTTATACAAAACAAAACTTACTTTCAAGAACTAATTTACACTCACTCAATTTTTATTCTACCACCTTGAGAATGAGTTAAATCACCATACCTCAATTTTTCTTGATGAAGATGTGCCCTCAAAAACCTGTCTCAAATAATATCTTTTCTTTTACCACTTCAAAATAGATTAGCAAAAAATCCTCTTCAAAAATTCACATAAAACTCTTCTCAAAATATGTGCACATTAATTTATGAAAATAATGCTCTATTACTCCTCTTTGGTTTCACAAGATAAAGCTTTTAAATATAAACCAAACCCTTCAAAATGTCAAGCATAAATACAATCAACAAAATAACATAATACACCTTTTATCTCCCTCTTTTAATATAGAAAAAGAAATCTCTTAACACACTTTAGACAATAGTACAATTTTAAAATCCTAATACACCATAAAACTCCCACTTTAATAATGCAATCTTAACCCTCTTATACACTAAGAAAAATACAACTTTCCAATATCTCAATACACCATAAAAATTCCACTTGAAATTTACAAGGATAATGCCTTCATGCATAATGCAGGAACAAATAACAATTTCACACCTTATAGCCTCTACTAAGTCCAAGGTAAAATAAAAATCAACTTATTTTAATGCTCCTTGTAAACTTGCTGCAACCACCTCAATCAAGTCAATGCAATATTAAAAATTTCAAGTACCTCATGCACGACGTGATTCGAAACCATGACCTCCCTGGTGCAGCACCTTCCCAAAGTACCTGTGACCAGCTGCTCTAGTGCAACCGTTGAAACCAAAAGGAGTGCCTCTATACTTTATCACTATTCTCTACATATAATTCAAAACCTTGTCTACCCAATAAAACAACATCCATGATTTTTGACCCCACGACCTTCCCTCTAATAGTGCTCACGCAAGCCAACCAACCATTGGGTTGTCCCAATCGGGTGTAATGTAGAAGGCACGTACTTCGGATAAGACACTTTCAGCTCATGCACACCTTAATATTTTTTTGTATCTCTAAAGTCTGTCGTTCGCATAAAACATTCACAAATCATAACATATCAAAGCTTACATTAGTTAAATGAAGGAGAAATAATGGGTATTTATATGCATAAGACAAAGTCTTCAAAACTCCATGATGTCGGCTTGCATTTCGAATAACTCCCACACATTTGCACCTTAGTTTCTTTTAACTTTGTTTATAATATTAAAATATTATAATATATACTTATATGTTGGAGCTTAAGTCCCATTTTGAAATTTGAGTTATAATATTTAATTAAAATATTATAGCATAATCTTTGAGGCCCATAAATACTTAAAATCTTTGGAAATAAATAATGCCAACTTGTGTCCCATGTAAACCTTAGTTATCAATCTTTTAAACCTTTTGATCAAAACCTTTTTGACCCATGCTTTCAAACCTTTATATTTTAAATCCCTTGCCTCAAGTATTTAAACCTCTTGGACGAAATTTCTTAAACCTTTTCTTTATAATATTTAAACATAATATTTAAATATTATAATTTTTTCCTTTAAAAATATTTCCTTGAGAAATTGTCCAACCTCATAAATGCATCAACCATGAAGAATATTCCTGCCTTAATTATCATTGCATCTTTTGGCATCAAACCTTTGACATCAATGACAACTCAATGTACTCAATATTTCCAACAATCTCCTCCTTTGTCATTGATGGCAACCGTTTCAAAAAATATTATTTTAGTGCAACTAGATACCAAAATTGCTCCCCCTAAGAATTTGTTCCCCCTTACTAAAATCTCTCCCCCTTTGACATCAATGGCAAAGGGCTCCTTGGGGCTAAAAATAAGACATTTTAGCATAGCCCCCACACCACCTCCTCTCCTTGAGGTGACTAATTTTGGGATGGGAGTAAGACTACTCCCAACTTTCCTCTAATATACTCAAAGGTTTCCTTTTGAAGTGGCTTGGTAAATATGTCAGCAAACTATTCCTTTGTAGCAACATATTCCAATTTAACTTGTTTATTTGTCACCTGCTCTCTCAAAAAATGATATTTGATCAGAATGTGCTTGGTCCTTGAATGTATTACTAGATTCTTTAAAATATTTATGGCACTTTTACTGTCACAAAGTATGGAGATTGGATTATCATGCTCTATTTTGAAATATTATAAAGTGTACTTCATCTATAAAACCTGTGTACAACAAGCAACTGCTACAATGTACTCTGCCTCTACCATGAATAGGGATACTAAAGTTTGTTTCTTGCTTACCCAAGAGACTAAACAATCTCCAAGAAAGAATTCTTCTCCACTTGTACTCTTTCTATCTTAAACACTACCTTCCCAATCCGCATCTGTGTATGAAATTGTTACCCCTGGGATACCATAGTCCAAATTCCATAGTTCCTTTTAGATACCTAAGGATTCTCTTTACTGCCTGTACATGTGTTTTCTTTGGTGCTACTTGAAATCTTACCACTAATCCCATTGCCTGCATTATATCTGGACTTGTAGTTTTAACATATAGTAAAATTCTAATCATGGATATATACAATGTTTGATTTGTCTCAGGACATTCATCATATTTACTCAACTTGCATCCTATAACCATGGGGGTACTTACAGGTTTGCAATCCTCTAATTTAAATTTCCTCAACATTTATTTGATATACTTGGTATGAGAGAGAAATATACCTTTGTCTATCTGTAAAATTTGCAAACCAAGAAATAAAGATAGCTCACCAAGCATTGACATCTCAAACTCATTCTGCATGCATTTTGCAAATTTTTGACACATCATTACTGCCTCCAAAAATGATATCATCCACATAGACCACTATAATAAATAAGTCATCTCCTTCATTTTTTATTTATATATTGCTATCGGCTATACCTTTCCTAAAACCCTCCTCTTGGAGATACTTATCCAACCTTGAGTACCAAGCCCTAGGGGATTGCTTAAGTCCATAGAGAGATTTTTTAATTTACATACATAGTCTTGCTTATCTGTTAGGCTGAAACCATATGGTTGCTCAATGTAGACTTCTTCTAAGTAACCATTTAGAAAAGATGACTTTACATCCATATGATATACCTTGAAATTCCTAATACTTGTGAATGCCAAAAATATTTTTATAGCCTCAAGACGTGCAACAGGAGAAAAAGTCTCTTCAAAATAAATCTCTTCAACTTGTGTATATCCTTTGCATACCAATATTGCTTTATTTTTTAAAATCTAACCATCTTCATTTAAATTATTTATGTAGACCCATTTGGTGCCAATTACATTCTTGCCTTTTGGATGTGGGACAAGTTCCCAAGTCTCTCTCTTTTATATTTTGTCTAACTCTTCTTCCATTGCCTTGAACCAATGTTTATCTTCTCTTGCTTCACTAAAATTCTTGGTCTTAATTGTAGATAGGAGAGAAATATTTGCATGTTCATCTGTTCTTATTATCTTCCTCCTTGTTTATCTCTCATCTGGATTCCCAATAATCAATTCTCTTAGATGATTCTTTTGCACATATCTGGAAGGTGTCTTTGGTACTCTTGGTGTCTCTTCTTCTTTTATTTCTTCACCTTCTTCTTCTTTGCAAATTTCTCCTTCTTGATATACATTCTCTTGAGCTAATGTTCTTGGCTCTATTTTTTCATCAACTCTTACATTTGCACTTTTCACTATTGTATGTGATATTTTATTATAGCATTTGTAGGCTTTGCTCTTTGTGGAATACCCAAGGAAGATACCCTCATCTCACTTGGAGTTAAACTTACTCAAATTTTTCTCTTCTCATCTGATATAGCATTTGCTTTCAAAAAATTTGAATTATTTTATAGTAGTTGATCTTCCCTTCCAAATATCATATGGGGTTTTGTGGTGATTTACTCTTACTTGAGATCTATTGATAATATAAACTATTGTATGAACTTCTTCTTTTCAAAAACCATCTAAAATATTAGACTCATTTAACATAGCTCTAGCCATACCCTGAATAGTTCTATTTTTCCTTTTAACTACTCCATTCTGTTGTGGAGTTCTTATTGCTGAAAACTATCTCTTGATTCTATGCTGCTCACAGAAATCTGTAAATTCACCTGAAATAAATTCTCCTCCTCTATTTGATCTTAAATATTTGATCCTTTTACCTATTTTATTTTCTACTAGTACCTTGAATGCCTTGAATTTTTCAAATGCTTCTAATTTTTCCTTTAAGAATGTTACCCAAGTCATTCTAGAGAAATCATCAATAAATAGCATGAAGTAACTTTCACCTTGTAAACTTTTTATCCTTGTAGGACCACATAGATCAGTGTGAACTAGTTCCAAAGGCTTGGATGAAGTAAGTTATTTTGATCTAAAACTTGTTCTTACTTGCTTGCCATGCTAACATTGTGCACAAACTATGTTTGGTGGTTTTGTTATTTTGGGAAAATCTCTGACTGCTTGTTTGTTGCTTATTTTCACTATGTTGTCAAAATTCACGTGACCTATCCTTCTATGCCATACCCAACTTTCATCCTATTATGACAAAAAGCATTTTTCCCCCTTGATTTCACTCAACATGTAAATATTTTTTGTAGTTCTAAGATTTCCTATTTTGGATTTCCTGATATCACATCCATTTGGGTGAAATGTAAGTGTGTGTACCTGATCACATAGTTGACTTACTTGTTGGTCACGAATCTGCCACAGGAAAGGATTTTCTATGTCTATGCACCTTAGACCCGGCCAACATTGAAAGGCTGGGAGAAAGAAATGTCTCCCAGACCAATCTCCAGAGAGGGTTGGTTCCCTTACTATTTCTAGCTTGATTAAGACTAAAGTTACTGGAAAGGAATTATAAATGTGCGAGAAAGAAACGGGAAATACACGAAAGAGACGGGAAATATGGCCACAGGCCGAACTTATATGATCAGGGAAAGAAACTCAGCAAGAATCTAACCTCAAGCGCATAAACAACATATAATAATAGAATACAACATAATTCACTTATGACCTTGCGCAGACAACCTTCAGGATTGCATTCCAGAACTCACTTTCTCATTTGCGATATTCAAACTCAGATGCAGAATTGAAATCTAATAGCAGATTAGAAAGACGAGCATAACTGAGAAATACATGAAATAGAAGGAAATCACACAGAAAGACGCTTGCAAAATCAGAGGCCAAATCTCTTTCATTCATGCAAAGAACTTGAAAGCTTTCATGCAACCTGTCTCTCAAACTCCCGATCCCTCTTTTTGAGATCTACATTGATTTATATAGAAGTCTTGCTTCTTTACAACATTTAAAACTTGCAACGAACTTCCTCGAGATCTACAACATGTGCAATGGAAACAAGGAAATCATCCCCTTAAACCAGCCTCGGAGAAACCAAAAATTCAATGAAACAAGGAGTCGGTCGTCTTCATTTAATGGTCGTTCTTGAAACATGCTTGAACCGTTAGAAAAATCATGAACAACAGCTTTGGATAATGGAAATATTTAATTCTGGTGGCTTGGACACGTTCTTCTACCTTGCCCGCATTGGAAAGCAGCAAAACATTTAATTCTAGAGTGCTTTTAATCGTTGGAAATCGCAAAACTTCATCAGGCCGTTTGAACTGCTTTCTGGCGCAAAACTGTAACAGGTCGCGAAAACGCGACATGTCACAAAATCGTGACGTATTTCTGCTCCATACACTTTGTCACTTTGGAACCACGAAAATCAACCATGTCACGAAATCGTGACATATTTGGCTCCTTTGCTACCTTAGCTCGTGAAAACGTGACGCGTCATGAAATCGCAACGTATTCGGCTCCTTTGGCTCCTTCGCTACCTTAGCTCATGATGTTTCATACCATTATGCTCTTTCTCCGCTCTGTTTTCATGAAAATGTGACAAGGCACGATTTCGCTACACCTTTCTCTCTTTTGGCTTTGTCTCACTTATATGTCACGAAAACAAGACAAGTCGCGCTTTCGCTACGTTCTCCCATCGGCATCTTTGTTTTATCTCTGGGTCACGAAAACCAAACAAGTCGCAAAATCGCTACACTATCTACCCGCTGCTCAATCTTCTCTTCTATGTCGCGAAAATCTGACATGTCACGATTTCGTGACAATTTTCATCCACCCTGTACGGTCCTGCTTCTAACCCACGAAAACATGACACTCTTGCCTCAAGTGGTTCTTTAATCTCCATCATGTCATGAAATCGTGACAAGTTCTATCTCCTTGGACTTCACTGCTTTTGAACCACGAAAATTCGTCATGTCACGAAATCACGACATTCCGCACAATCTGGCTGCCTCTTTGCTTCCTCTTCATGAAAATGCGACATGTCACAAAATCGCTACAATTTTTTGCACTTGGTCCTTCCGCCCCAATATGTCACGAAATCGTGACGTTTCTCTGTTGCTGGACTTCATCTCCGAAAGTGTCGCGAAATCGCGACGACTTTCATGCCTTAAGCTTTTCTTTCCAAATCTGTCGCGACCATGCAACACGTCGCGATTTCGCGACGTCTTTCGCCTTTTGCGTCTTGCTCACTATTCTGTCGCGATATCACTATGGTTTTGCTTACTATACTCTATGGCCATTATAAGTCGCGAAAACGTGACCTGTCGCGATTTCGTGACAGTTTACTGCGCTCCCCGTTGACCATTTTGACCGCGAAAATCCAACACGTCGCGATATCGCGACAACCTTGCTGCTTTGTCGTTGACTGCGTTGACCGCGATTTTGGAACACGTCACGAAATCGTGACATTTTTTGACTTTGCTTCTCTCTCCTCAACAGACCCACGATAACGCGACATGTCGCGATATCGCGATGGTTTTCAAACTGTGCTCTCCATGCTGCTTTTTGTCGCGATTTCACGACAGTCTTCGGACTTAGCCTTTTTTTGCATCAAAACCTGTAAAGGAGTGAGAACTTCAACATCTTATGCATGAATAATCAACAATCAAAATAATGTGGCAAAAATGCCAACATTCTTGGCGGCTCGTGGGGTATACAGTTCTGCTATATGCACGAATCCCAGGCCTGAATCCATTGGGCAACAGAGTCAAGAAAAACTGAGAACAGAAAGCTGGTTGATGGGGTACATCTCGACGGACTGCTGCAACAACTCTTGCTGAATTACTGAAAACTCAAGGAATCTGTATTTGGCTTAGCTGACCAGGTGCTGTAAAATAATCTCCATGAAAGCACCAGGGGTTGCAAAAATGGAAATGAATGAAATAAGTGGAGTGAGGACTATGGAATATGGAAATGATAAATGATGGAATAATGGAATGGAGGGAGTGATGCGGTAGATACAGTAACAGAGTGCTTCTATGCTACCAGCTACTATGAAAGGGAAATGGAGGTGAATGGAATGGAAGGTGGGAATGAAAGGAGTGAAGTGGTGGAATGGAACCGATAAATGCTAAAACAACAATGAAATTAGAAGAAAAGGAAAAGAAGAAACAGGAATAGTAGGAAGGGAAAAAGAAACAACAGCAGTGGCTTGATTACTTGTAGAAGAAAAAGGAGTAGGAGAAGAAGGGAATAGAGAGGGGAAGGGAAGAAATAAAGAGGAAGCCACTAACTTTTGGGAAGGAAGAAGAAAAAAGAAAGAAATACGTACCTGCGGGCTCGCATGCAAAAAGATCCGAAGTTGACAGAGGAAAACAATACTTTTTTTTTCTCTTTTTTTTTTTTTTTTTTTTCTTGCTATATACAATAGTTTATGACATGATTGGCATGTCACCACCACAAACCCAGTCTCAGGGGGTTATCCGGTGAATCTGCAATGTCCTGACCAGATCTGATCATACTTGAGTCGGTCCTTGAAATTGGGATGCCCTCTTCCTAAAGTTCTCCATGTTGCGAACATGGTGCAATGTGGAGGTTATCATTCATGCCAGTACCCACACAATCGACAAATAATGTGGAAAAGAAATTTGCCACATGGAGGGCTTCCTGTAGGTACCGAGTTGTAGTAATGGTGAAGCCAATACCACCATCTTGAAGGGTTCCCCGATTGTGGGTCGAGAACAAGTTCCTCCAATCCCTTGGTGTGATAACAGGAATTTTCCAACGACAGTCCTTTCTCCAGGATCTCTTCAGGCTCTGCCTCTTGATGAGACATAGTTAATGGGCTTTGGTTAAATACTTGTGTGTGGTGCACGATTGTGCTCTCTTTGTGCCTAGGTTCTAGAACTTGAGTTTGTTCTTCTTCTTCGCTTATATCCTCTTGATAGAAATTGCAAGCAACCATATTATCTTTTGCTGGGACAATGCTTGCATATGCCCATTGTGGGTCTTGGATGAAAGCTGCCTCTTGAATTCCACACAACTGCATCTCAGGTCTCTGCACAGTATATGGGATCGGCCATGAAGAATACTGCGTGGGATAGACAAGAGCAAGAACTACCGGAGAAAGTAATGGAGTTTCTCCCCACGGTAATTTTCTTGATAGGAGAAAAAGTTGCTCTGCTCGCACTGCTTCCTCAAAGATTTGAGGGAACCTTCATTCACCTAATTGCAGCAAGAGGAGGCCTATGTCCGGATGGAAAGCTCGAACATAGAAGAGGTGGGCTTGGGTGGGTGTCGATCAGATCCTCGCTGGAATTCTCTTCTAGCTCCTTGGAAATCGAACATTGAAGTCCGTGATGCTCTCTAGAGGTGTTCTCGTGATGTACATTAAGAGCTGAAAGGGATCCTGAGAGCCGTTAAAGGGATCTTTGTCGAATATTTTGATTAGTGCTCCCGCTAGGTCATCCCATGAGTTGATGCTTTGACACCCGAGCAGTCTGTACCACTGCAATGCCCTTCCTTCCAAAAATATAGAACCAGAAGTCTGATCATGACATCCTCGTGAACTATATCATGGAAGGTCGACAAAGTGGCAATATCTTCAATATGCTCTCGGGCCATGCCCTCGGTGCCATCATATTTTGTTAGGGCCTTTAGGGCACTTTTGGGAATCTCATGCCGAATTTGGAGATTCAGAGGGCTAGGATCATCCCATCTAGGACATACCCTCACCATTATAATGGTGGTCTACGGCTGTCACCAAGTTAGAGTCGCTAAGTGAACATTCTTTTCTTCGCTTGTAAGGTCAAGGCTGCTCACCAAACCTTGATTCCTTCGGGGTATCTTCTTTCAGCTTGAAAAGGCATCTACGATCAAGAAATTTAGATCTTCAGCTCAACAGAGTCGCCAGATGAACTTACAAATCTCCACTATGAGGTCAAGATAGCTCATCAAAATCTTGATACCTCTGGGTGTTAAACAATGAAACAATCAGTCTCATCGATTATGGATATTTTGAGACGAACAATTGTCCCACCGGCGTGCCAAAAGCGGGTGGGTTTATCAATTTGGAAAACTATTTATCACGCAGTTGTTGAAGAGAAGAAGTCTGTCCCACCGGCATGCCAAAAATTGTTGGTCACGAATCTGCCACAGGAAAGGATTTTCTATGTCTATGCACCCTAGACCCGGCCAACATTGAAAGGTCGGGAGAAAGAAATGTCTCCCGGACCAATCTCTAGAGAGGGTTGGTTCCCTTACTATTTCTAAGCTTGATTAAGATTAAAGTTACTTGGAAAGGAATTATAAATGTGCAGAAAGAAACGGGAAATACACGAAAGAGATGGGAAATATGGCCACAGGCCGAACTTATATGATCAGGGAAAGAAACTCAGCAAGAATCTAACCTCAAGTGCATAAACATCATATAATAATAGAATACAGTATAATCCACTTATGACCTTACACAGACAACCTTCAGGATTGCATTCCAGAACTCACTTTCTCATTTGCGATATTCAAACTCAGATGCAGAATTGAAATCTAATAGCAGATTAGAAAGATGAGCATAACTAAGAAATACATGAAATAGAAGGAAATCACACAGAAAGACGCTTGCAAAATCAAAGGCCAAATCTCTTTCATTCATGCAAAGAACTTGAAAGCTTTCATGCAACCTGTCTCTCAAACTCTCGATCCTTCTTTCTGAGATCTACATTGATTTATATAGAAGTCTTGCTTCTTTACAACATTTAAAACTTGCAATGAACTTCCTCGAGATCTACAACATGTGCAACGAAAACAAGGAAATCATCCCCTTAAACCAGCCTCGGAGAAACCAAAAATTCAATGAAATAAGGAGTCGATCGTCTTCATTTAATGGTCGTTCTTGAAACATGCTTGAACCGTTATAAAAATCATGAACAGCAGCTTTGGATAATGGAAATATTTAATTATGGTGGCTTGGACACGTTCTTCTACCTTGCCCGCATTGGAAAGCAGAAAAACATTTAATTTTGGAGCGCTTTTAATCGTTGGAAATCGCAAAACTTCATTAGGCCATTTGAACTGCTTTCTGGCGCGAAACTGTAACAGGTCGCAAAAACGTGACATGTCATGAAATCGTGACGTATTTCTGCTCCATACACTTTGTCACTTTGGAATCGCAAAAATCAACCATGTCACAAAATCATGACATATTTGGCTCCTTTGCTACCTTAGCTCACGAAAACATGACGCATCGTGAAATCACGACGTATTCGGCTCCTTTGGCTTCTTCGCTACCTTAGCTTGTGAAAATGCAACGCGTCATGAAATCACGATGTTCCATACCATTATGCTCTTTCCCTACTCTGTTTTCGTGAAAATGTGACATGGCGCAATTTTGCTACACCTTTCTCTCTTTTGGCTTTGTCTCACTTATATGTCGCGAAAACAAGACAAGTCACGCTTTCGCTACGTTCTCCCATCGGTATCTTTGTTTTATCTCTGGATCGCAAAAACTAGACAAGTCGTGAAATCGCTACACTATCTACCCGCTGCTCAATCTTCTCTTCTATGTCGTGAAAATCCGACATGTCATGATTTCGCGACAATTTTCATCCACCCTGTACGGTCCTGCTTCTAACCCGTGAAAACGTGACACTCTTGCCTCAAGTGGTTCTTTAATCTCCATCATGTCGCGAAATCGCGACAAGTTCTATCTCCTTGGACTTCACTACTTTTGAACCGTGAAAATTTGTCATGTCGCAAAATCACGACATTTCGCACAATCTGGCTGCCTCTTTGCTTCCTCTTTGCAAAAACGCGACATGTCGCGAAATCGCTACAATTTTTTGCACTTGGTCCTTCCACCCCAATATGTCGTGAAATCGCGACGTTTCTCTATTGTTGGACTTCATCTCCGAAAGCGTCACGAAATCGTGACAACTTTCATGCCTTAAACGTTTCTTTCCAAATCTAACGTGACCATGCAACACATCATGATTTCACGATGTCTTTCACCTTTTGCGTCTTGCTCACTATTCTGTCGCGATATCACTACGGTTTTTCTTATTATACTCTATGGCCATTAGAAGTCACAAAAATGTGACCTGTCGTGATTTCGTGATAGTTTACTGCGTTGCCCATTGTTGACCATTTTGACCCATTTTGACCGTGAAAATCCAACACGTCACGATATCACGACAACCTTGCTGCTTTGCTGTCGTTGACTGTGTTGACCGCAATTTTGGAACACGTCGCGAAATCGTGACATTTTTTTACTTTTCTTCTCTCTCCTCAATAGACCCGTGATAACGTGACATGTCGCGATATCGCAATGGTTTTCAAACTGTGCTCTCCATGCTGCTTTTTGTTGCGATTTCACGACAGTCTTCGAACTTAGCCTTTTTTTGCATAAAAACCTGTAAAGGAGTGAGAACTTCAACATCTCATGCATGAATAATCAACAATCAAAATAATGTGGCAAAACTGCCAACACTTACACTTAGTAAGTTGTGCTTCAATCCCAACATATAACACATTTTCTATTTTTGATCTTCCATTATCCAAACTCAAATTCCCTTTTCCAACAATTTTAGCTAACGCATTATCACCAAATTTTACCATTCCTCCATTTATTTTCTCAAGAGAAATAAATTTACTTTTATCGCCTGTCATATGTCTTGAGCAACCACTATCAATATACCACTGATTTTCTTTATTTTGCACATGGAGAGTTGTTCAAACTAACATGGACTTTTCTTTTTCTTGTTCCTTCTTTTTCTATATTTTTGAAGATCTCTTTCTAAATTGGTTGACTTCCTCTTTCTTGCTTGACTTAGAAAGTTTAGGAAACACTGTTTTACACCATTTAGCTTTGTGCCCAAAAATTTTCATATTTATAACACATGACATTTTTGAGAGGTGCAAAATAATTTTTACTAGTGATGCCAAAATCATTTTTTACACAGACCATGCATTGTGCAACTTTGTGACCATATTTGTTATATGAAAAATAATAACCATGAAAGAAGTATTGAAACCTGTTTGATTGCCTGTGATTGACTTTTATCCATGATGATTCTTTGCTTTCTTCCTCCATGATGCTTTTATTTTTTAACACATCTACATAAGTCATGGGCTCTTTATCACTTAATTTATTTTATGTCCCTTTTGAGCTTGATTCCTCCTTTTGTAACCTTGTATTTTGTTGTGTCCTATTCTTAGATTTTTCAATTTTTTTTCTAAGAGAGACAACCTCATATTCCAATATTTCACATACCAATTATTTTATCTTTAATTTATCAATAATTATTTCTTCAATTCTTTTTCTTCTTCAACATTTATTTTTAAATCTATGAGATCTTGTAGATACCTTACCTTAATTTCCTCATCATCTTGTACTTGAGCTTTCAATATTGAATTCTTCATTCTCATCCTTTTTAATTCTATAAGAGTGGTGGTAAGTTCCTCTTCTATGTGGACCAATCCTTCCTTTTCCTTTTTTAATCTCTTTTGTTGATTTCAACCATAGGATCAATTTCTATCACATTAGTATCCATTTGTGCTCTTGTAAGATCTTCATTTAAGTTGTTAGGCTTCCCTGAAGGAACCCGCTCTGATACCAATTGAATAACACAACATTATACCAATAGGGGGGGTGAACAGTATAAGATAAAACTTTTACTTTTCTTTCCCAATCAATATTATCAATTGCAATAACTTTACATAGCAGTATTACCCTATATTATCAATAACATTAATAAAGCAATGCACAAATAATCACACACATGAGAGACATAGATTTAACGTGGTTCACCCAATGTGGGTTACATCCACGAAGAAAATTTTTCTTATAAATTTTCTCAACAAATCTCTTGGGAACCAATTCCCTATTACAATATTTATAGATCTCTACCCAAAGGAGACTCCAATCCCCTATGATCAAGTTCATGGACATCTATCCATAAGATACACCAATCCCCTTTTTCTCAAATCTTCTCCAAGCCTTCTCATAAGGCTTGCCCAAATCTGCTCCAAGCCTACTCACTAGGATTTCTCAAACCTAATCAAATATCTGCTCAAAAGTGCCCCAAAAACCTACTCAAACCTACTCAAATCTCTGCTCAAACTATCCACAAAAACCTGCTCAAATATTTGCTCAAGCTACCCACAACAAACCTACTCAAATCTATGCTCAAGCTGGCCACAAAAACCTGCTCAAAGCATTCTCTAAATCTTGCATATACACAATACTCATATATACCCAAAACCAAATATGAACAATCATATAGATTTCTTTTTACAAATCTGATATACAACACTTGCACCTTTACAATTTCACTCAAAGCAATATACACTTATGTTCTCAAACACTTGCACTTTTAATTTCAAAATATTCAATACATATGCACAACTTGTTTTCAAACCCTAGCACATGTGTTTTCAATTTTATACAAAACCAAACTTACTTTCAAGCACTAATGCACACTCACTCAATTCTTATTTCACCACCTTGAGAATGAGTTAAATCACCATACCTCAATTTGTCTTGATGAAGATGTGCCCTCAAAAACCTATCTCAAATAATATCTTTTCTTTTGCCACTTCAAAATAGATTAGGAAAAACTCCTCTTCAAAAATTCACATATAAATCTTCTCAAAATACGTGCACATTAATTTTTGAAAATAATGCTCTATTACTCCTCTTTGGTTTCACAAGATAAATCTTTTAAATGTACAAAAAACCCTTCAAAAATTTAAGCATAAATACAATCAACAAAAGAACATAATACACCTTTTATCTCCCTCTTTTAATATAGCAAAAGAAAGCCCTTAACACACTTTAGACAATAGTACAATTTTCAAATCCTAATACACCATAAAACTCCCACTTTAATCATGCAACCTTAACCCTCTTATATACTAAGCAAAATACAACTTTCCAATATCTCAATACACCATAAAAATCCCACTTGCAATTTACAAGGATAATTCCTTCATGCACAATGCAGGAATAAGTAACAATTTCATACCTTATAGCCTCTACTAAGTAAGGTAAAATAAAAATCAACTTATTTTAATGCTCCTTGTAAATTTATCGTGACCACCTCAATCAAGTCAATGCAATATTAAAAATTTCAAGTACCTCATGCACGACGTGATTCAAAACCAGGACATCCCTGGCATAGTGCCTTCCCAAAGCACCTGTGACCAGTTGCACTAGTGCAGTTGCTAAAACCAAAAGGAGCACCTTAAAACTTTATCACAATTCTGTACATGCAATTTGAAACCTTATCTACCCAGAAAAATAGTGTCTAGGGGTTTTGACCCCGTTACCTTCCCTCTAGCAGTGCTCACGCAAGCCAACCAACCATTGGGCTGCCCTAGTCAGGTGTAACATAGTAGGCACGCACTTTGGATAAGACACTTTTAGCTCATATACACCTTAATATTTCGTTGTATCTCTAAAGTCTGTAGTTCGCATAAAATATTCACAAATCATAACATATCAAAGCTTGCATTAGTAAAATTAAGGAGAAATAATGGGTATTTATGTGCATAATACAAAGTCTTCAAAACTC
Source organism: Wollemia nobilis (assembly GCA_028583015.1). Taxonomy (NCBI): domain Eukaryota; kingdom Viridiplantae; phylum Streptophyta; class Pinopsida; order Araucariales; family Araucariaceae; genus Wollemia; species Wollemia nobilis. The sequence continues at coordinate 483,418 of JAQPPZ010017240.1, read as the reverse complement.
CATGACGTCGACTTGCATTTTGAATAGCTCCCACACATTTTCGCCTTAGTTACTTTTAAACTTTGGTTATAATATTAAAATATTATAATATAGACTTATACGTTGGTGCCTAAGTCCCCTTTTGAAATTTGAGTTATAATATTTAATTAAAATATTATAACATAATATTTTAGGCCCATAAATACTTAAAACCTTTGGAAATAAATAATGCCAACTTGTGTCCCATGTAAACCTTGGTCCTCAATATTTTAAACCTTTTGATCAAAACCTTTTTGACCCATGCTTTCAAACCTTTATATTTTAAATACCTTGTCTCAAGTATTTAAACCTCTTGGCCCAAATTTCTTAAACCTTTTCTTTATAATATTTAAACATAATATTTAAATATTATAATATTTTCATTTAAAAATATTTCCTTGAGATATTGTCCAACCTCATAAATGCATCAACCATGAATAATATTCCTGCCTTAATTATCATTGCATATTTTGGCATCAAACATTTGACATCAATGACAACTCAATGTACTTTATATTTCCAACAATAAATTCTTTGATTATGACTACCCCCTTAAGAAATGAGTCGATGAGGAAATGGCAAGTGATGAAAGTGATGAGTTGCTTGACCAAGATGACTTGGAGTGGTACAAGATGAAAACAAATGTAAAAAGGGAAAGTCTTTTTACAGCTGTGATTTCAACCATTATAAGTAATTGTAAATCTCTATCTTGTGGAGTAGTCCAACCACATAGCTTTCTTAGGGAATCAATATGATAGCAATTCGATTATAGCTTGAAGTAAATCACTATGTTCAATGATCTGCTGAAAATTCATGGAAGAATAAAATGTGCACCTCGTTCTCATGGAGCAATTTGATCGCATGCCCTTCTTGGGGATTGAAGTGAATATATTTTGACTTATGAATGAATGATTTGGTTCAAGTGGCCTTATGGTAATTTACACATCTTACCAAAGTGTATGGAGAGCAAGTCATTGCAACCGCCAAGTGAATAGGGTAAATGACTAGGTACGAGGTGCATTTGAGATTTTGTTTATTTGATTTTTTTTGTTAATTTTAAAAATTTTGATGAAAGTGGACTATTAGATATTGTTAAATGTCCAAATTAAAGCTCATGATGTTGATAGAATAAGTGTATTTATTATCATTTGGAGGTCATCCTAGGGTACAATGGCCATGATCTACAAATTTTAGGTTCGTACTCGGGTATAGCAATCATGCTGAAATGCAACCGCTCCACCCCACAACGATCACAAATTCTAAAAAATATAAAAGCATTTTTCCCAATTTTTTATATCATTGTGATAGCTGGCAGTGAGAGAAAAGTAAGTTGTGAGGTAGAAGGAAGATATTCTGATAAGTAACACTATTAAACATCTAATAGAGAGCCATGGCAGACTAACCAAAAGCATCGACGAGCAGAGGAGCCAGAGCTCCTAAGGTAGAACTCTCAAAACTTCTATCATAAATTATGCAAATTAAAATGAACCTCACTAAGTAATGAGATCAATGAACCTCATTAAACTATTGGTAAAGAACCTCACCCTAGTCTAGAGATGTACATTAAGTTAGCTTAGGAGGATAGGTTAGAAATTTTAACATTTTTAGGATGGTAAGTAACCCCACATAGGTGCCACTGTAGGGTCATCCTGGGCAAGAGCGACTTCCCTTTTGCAGGAAGGGGATCATCATGGGGTGTGGCAGCCACACTTGAATTCCAATGATTAAAATTTTAACTGTTGGGGTGGTCGTCTTGCGATCCAGCGGTCATACCTAGCGATCTTCAAGGCCCAAAGTGACCTCCCAACTTTAGGGAAATTTTTTATTTTTGTGAATTTTCCTAATTTTTTTTGTTAATTTGTGTTTTTGGGCATCATATTTTGATGGCTCGACCTAGGGAACCCATCCTCATTACTTATTTATGAAGGAGCTTGATTTTTATGATTGGGTATGGTTTGGGATGATCAGCCTCAAACATGTAGTGCACCTGTCTACACTGATGTCGAATCAGGATTATCTCATGGTCCTAGCTCATCGTTGGGATAGCAGGACCAATACTTTCCATCTCTCGACTGGTGAGATGATGATGACACGTACAAAAGAATGCATTTGATCTAATAACTTGCTAAATCATATATTATTCAAAAATATTGATTTTATTCATGATAGAAATGCTTTTGTATTACAAATAGGCAGAATTTCCATTCTTTCCTTCATAAATGTACAATAAATATGATGTTATCTTTTGGGCTCCTCAATGTAGGTGATCTTCATGCGTAATGTGTGCCATTGGTAGTTGTATTTGCTATTATTTTCCTATTTTAATTTGTGCTAGACCTACAAAATGGAGTTAGTATGTTTGGGGGCTTGCCTTAGTTAGACCCCATGGTAAAGAAGACAAATCGACCTAAAATATGGGATGAAAAACTGAAATAAATTACACAAATGAGTATAAAATCATGAAATGGAGTATACCTAACATATTTGGAGTGAAAAACCTTTTGTAAGGCCAACTTGCAGGTTAGGGGGTGAATTGGATGTCAGATTTGTAGGCCAAGGGATGAATTGAGCTAAGTACTTTCTGCTGGAGATCCTTATCAGGATGGGCTCCTAATATGTTGCAATATTTTTTGTATGGTTTGGATATCTGAGATTGCACTTTTGGCCATGTAGGCTAACTAAAATGAGAGAGAGAGGGATAATGAGGAATTACATTCACTATTTATAAAAAAAAACCTAAGGTTTAGGGGGTGTGGTTAGGAGTACTAAACCCTAAGGTCAAGTCCTAAGGTAGTTAGGTTAGGGTTTGCGAGGTGTCATTCCTACATTCCCTAAATAAATATCTCATCCTTACACATGTTTGAGGAGAAATTATGGTTTACTAGGGTTAAATGGTCCATAGGTTAGATTTGGGGTTAGGTTAGGGTTTCCTAGGAAATATCCTAACTAACTTGGTGCACACACATATGGGAGGGAATAATTAGGACTAATTATGGTTTAGGGACATAATTAACCTTTTTAATCCAAAAAGTGCTCTTGGGTGAAGTGACATTAAAATTAGAGTTTCAATTAACTTTAATTAAGACTTTTTGGGAACTAATAGTCTCGTGGGATCCTAATTAGGTCTAGGAAGGACTTAAGTTGCCTCAGGTGATTGATAAATGGTATTTTGTTGGATGGGAGGTGGTTATGACATGGATTATGTAGTTTAGTAGATTTTTGTGCCTATAGACCAATGAAATTATCTATATGAGTCTACGAATATCTATGATGGTTTACACTTATCTAGAGTGGTCTACACTGGTCTAGAGTGGTCTACGGTGGTCTAGAATAGCCTACACAAGTCTACAATAACCTACGCTAGTATGCAATATCCTAGAGGTCTAGGATATGTTAGGACTAAAAACTCAAGGGATTAATTATTGATAAACATAAGTTACATATATAGGCAGAAGGCCTATATGATAAACTGACAAGTGTCAGTATAAACTGACAAGTGTCAAAACAGAGGCATAGTGCACATTACATTAATTCTAAAATTCCCCCTTAATGTGCACTATCCTAACTAAAGAAAAAAACAAGTCAACATTAGGTAACATTCCCCCTTAATGTTGACTTCTAAAAAAAATTCTACATCCTCCTTTTTTTGGTCTAGGCTCGTGCTCTTTGCGCTTGGCTCTCCAACTGTGAATAATGCTAGATTCATTGTGTATACATCTCGGTCTTTTGCCTTAGGGTCAGCCACTTCCATGGGTCTGTTGCCATTGGGTCAGTCGTCTAAGTGCCTCAGGGTCATCATGGGTGCCTCAGGGTCAGCCACTTATGGGTCTGTTGCCTCTGTAGGTCATCCTCAGAGGATGTTGCCTCTTGTAGGTCACTGACTAGATCCACCATGAGTATGAAATCCCTCCTCATGGTGAACTCAATCTAGAAGGTGTCGGTCTCTACCAAAAATGCACCTAATACAAAGGAAAAACAAGCCATATAAGTCTCTGCAGAAAATGCACTCAATACAATAAAATGAGCCATAGATCCAAATAGGAGGAGAGAAGAAGAAAAGAAGAGAATCTTCTGAAGTGTCTTTGTCTGTAGTCTTCAAAAGTAGATCCGAAAAAAACCTCGGATAGAGTCTAGGGTGTCTTTGTCTGTAGTCCCTAGTATAAGTGTCCTTATGGTGACCATGTCATCCCACCAAAATGCATGGGTAACCAGCCGCTGCATTCGCCAAGTGTATAGAAAATATCACTAGGTACAAGGATCACATATGAAATTACCTTGGGAGTGTCGGGTACAACCGAAAGTGCACTCCAAGGTAGAAAAAATCTTTGAGGCTAAAAAATTCAATTGAAACAGCCTCAAAATTACAATATGACACCACCATTGTGCCCGTCACGGAAAAACGTTTCCAACGACTATAAATACCCCTATATTGAACCATCAAAGGGGCCTTCAACTTGCTAAAAAAACTAATGTGCCTCTCTACGCAGCAGAAAAACAATTCAAGTATACCCTTGAAAAGCAGAAAATACAACCCATTACATGAAAGTGGTGCCCTCCACTTTAAAAAAATGCCCCCATTGTTTGATAGCCATGATCATAATTTAAAAAAACTCCCCTAAGACCACCCATTACAAATCCTCCAACATAGGACATTGTTTCTTGCATTAGAACTCCCCATACTCCACTTTATAAAGTGGTCCCCTTCCACTTTATATAAAAAAAGACCCCACTCACTATATTTCAAAATATTCCCCCCATCATTTTTGAAATAAAAAAACTTGCTTTTAAATTTGAAATGCCCCACGCCCTCTGCATATGGGACAAAGGAGCCACATTAAAAAAATTTAAAATACTCCATTATCATGTATGTGGCCTATGCTCATGCTGCATTTCATGCAGACAATGACTCAAACTAATACTCCAAGAGCGCATAATCATAAAAATAAATTGCGAGCATAATCTGATCATTGACTGAGAGTGGACGATGACAATCAAGTGGCTCGACTATTTTATCACGCAGCAACAACTGGGCGTTAGCACCCTCCCTCCATTGCATACAGTCATCCGCTAGCGCAATGCGACAACATTTTGTTTAGTAGAGAGGGCAGGATGGGCAAACCTGGGCAGAAGGTATGAGGCCATCGTGCTGTAGAGTTTGTACCTCTTGGATCCTATTTTTTGACATCAACTTATAGACTGCAACTCACAGACTGCAACTCTAGCACAAAAATTGGCCACAAATCTGGAGGCCCTGATACTACATCTTCGCTAGGAGCCATGCCACCATGGCTATGTTTTCCACCACCCTCCTTCGTACTCTTCTTCTTCACAGTCAGCAAAACCCTAATCAAATGAAATATTTGCAGGATCATATTTGCGCAAAGCCCCTTCCTTAAGCCAAACGTGGCCCCTCATCTCGCCGGGACATCACCAGAGCTTCACAAACTCCTTCTACCGTGGCCACAGTTGGGCTGACCCCGCGATGCCAAAAAACACCTGGTTTAGGGTTAGAAACCCCCGTGAAGAATTACGGTTCAAAGGGTAAAATGGGGGGTCATCCGTTTCTTCGACGGACTGATATTGGGTTCCCTTGCCATTGCTCGGTTGTACCCATTGTTGCTTGAAGTCGACGACATCACCTTCATGTGAGAAACTAGCAGCCATTGCAGAAGCTGTCACATTTGACAAGTACAAGGTCCCCAAAAGCATGATGATGGAGCTAGAGTTAGACTTAGCAACAGATAATGGGAATATCGCATTGTAGAAAACGGGATGTGAGGAGTTCGGCATGGCTATTCATTTGGGGCTGGGAATGGGCATGGCCATTTCAAAACAAGGGTGGTCGCAGAGACTGAGTGTGACCAATCCGCCAGTGTAGCTAGATCTACTTCCTTTCACTCTGGTATCACGCGATTCCCATGGCGACGCTCTCTCGTGGTCGCCACATTCTCGTGTTAAAACCTTTGATTATGGAAACTACTACTGAGGCGACAGCTACGGGAACAACACGAGGTTAAGTGGACAGGGTGGAACCTCAGCCACGGTGTCCCTGCATGGATTCAACGTGAATCAAAAACCCCTCTTGCCCGTATACAACGAAGAGGATGGCATGGTGTCATCGCCCAACAACACGGTGTCATCGTTTTAGATGGATTTCTCCATATACCCAGACAGCAACAACCACACAACCAGCAACGTCAAAAATGAGCACACCAATGTCGATGGCAACTCCAATGACCACGACCACAACCATGAAGTCGATAGAGCGTGCTCCCATGCCAGTGATGAGGATGAAGAAGGCACCACCAGGAAAAAGCTTTGCCTTTCCAAAGAGATGCGACGCTGGCGTCGGAGTCGCATTTCTATTTTGATAAAACTTCGGGCATCTAAATGTTCTGCCCACAAGTTGAAATCCGTTCTGTGTGAGAATAAACCCTCGACGACGAATCTGATCAATGCCCCAATCAAAATATCTCGACCAGCAGAACAACATAGGAAGAGTGTTTCCAAGCTCGAATCGTCGCCATCCGTCGGTTTTTTTTTTTTTTAGCGCTTAATTTCTCCAATGGATCAGAAACTCTCTCCGACGCCCAAGCCTCCGTCAGATCTAAAAACCTAAAAAAAAAATTCCTAAACTTTTAAAATTCTTACCATCTGGTTTCTGATCCATCAAATGATGGAGAGCATACTCCCTCGGTAAATTTTTTAAAAAAAATAGGGAAATAAAAAAAATAAGGGGAGGGAGGATTTCCATGAGGGAAATCCCCCCTCAAAAGGTTTCATAGGGCAAGGAAAGCCTGCTCTGATACCAAATGTTAGGACTGAAAACTCAAGGGATTAATTATTGATAAACATAAGTTACATATATAAGCAGAAGGCCTATATGATAAACTGACAAGTGTCAGTATAAACTGACAAGTGTCAAAACAGAGGCATAGTGCACATTACATTAATTCTAACAGGATGGTCTATGCAAACCTACAAGTGTCCTGATGGATCTACAAGTACGTAGAGGTAGACATGTGCAACTTTTGGGTGTCTACATTTACCCCTTTTTGTACTATACTGTGTAGAACACAGTTTAATACAAAAATATGATGGGAGAAAGTAGAAGATGAAGAAGAGAAGAGAATGGGATCTAATCAAAGGTATGTAGCCACTCGAAGCGTGACCATACAACATTGATCGATAGCCAAGAGAAGAAGGGAAAAGAATGGGATCTAATCAAAGGTATGTAGCCACTCGAAGCGTGACCATACAACATTGATCGATAGTCAGGAGAAGAAAAGAAGAGGAAAGGAAGAAGAAGAGGGGAAAGAAGAGAGAAAAGGGGGGAAGAGAGAAAAAAATGCAAAATGATGATGAATGCAAATGGGTGATTGTGGATGCAATGCTATGATTTTTTTGATTCTGTATGATATTTTTCAATGTCATACTGGTTGCTTGTGGAGGCAACTTATGACTACTTTGCTTTTGCGACCAATGTAGGATGGTCCAAAGTATGAATAGAACAAATGCCTATTCAAATTTTTGTTGTTGATTGATTGATGAGTGCAAGGTGACATGTGTCAAACCATTTGAGTTAAGGGACATTGGGTTTAGTCATACGTGTCATTCAGTATACGGTAAGGACCACTTTACCTGAATGCCAAAAATGACATGCCCAAATGTTGTGCTAGGATTTAGTCAAATGTACCATTCAGTATACAATAAGGACCACTTTACCTGAATGCCAGATTGACATACCCATGGAAATGCATAACTCTTGTGATCTAACAAATATCTGGTTGGGATTGAGATTATTATCATAAGATAATCTTCAGCAAAAAAATTTGTAGACAGATGTGATATCCATGATTTGGATGTTTGGTTGTTTGGTTGCATGCAAAGCTGACTTTTGGATATGAATACCCCCTCAAATGAGGAATCAACAATGAGGTGAATGAAATGTGGTGATATGATGATGGATCGATTGATAGAAGAAAAATGCATGATAAGAGTGATGAAAAATCAGATGGACAGGAAGATGGGCAGATTTCCTAGGGTTTGGGATGAAATTTGGGTGATTTTGGGGCTTCTAGGCTCAATTCATAGGGTAGGGGGTGAATTGGATCTGGATTCATAGGTCGGGGGTGAATTGGTCTAATTCATAGGGTAGGGGGTGAATTGCACCTAATTCATAGGGTAGGGGGTGAATTAGGGTTTTAGGTGTATTTAAACCTTTTTGGAAGCATGGGGGGTCATTTTGATGGTGACAAACTTGGAGAGTGAGGAGTGAGCAATGGTTGGTGATGTGGAGCTCTTGTGGTTGATCGATTTGAGTGATATAATGGTGAGGGGATGCACTGGTGCTAGTGGCCAACATGGAGACCCACCGGTAAGTGCTCTTTATTTGCTTTGTTTTCCAATTTTATTTCTAGAAAAGCATGAAATAAGGGGGAGGTTTTCATGTTATTTTTAAAATTTATACAAATTTTAATTGAAATTGGAACACAAAGTGTTAAACAAGCTAAATGGGTACCCAAAAGTGTGATCACTTTTTAGGTTTGACCTATTTTTGTTGTAGTTTGACTAGGTAATGGGTAAGGTAGTTGCATAGTTTGACTTTGCATTTTTGGAGCGATGGTGTACTATTTTTGAAATGTGATTGAATTTTATCCGTAAAAGTGGGAAATGGGTATCCAACTGTGTGACTGTGTTTTTGTTTTATCTTCATTTGGCATGTTATTTGAATGTGAGCCATTGGGATGTAAATTAAGAAAATTTGACTATTAAATTTTCCATTGTGGGTGTATTATTTTTGAAAACCGTTGACACTTTCACCGTAGAAGGGTAAAATGGGTATTCAAAAATGTGATTTGTTTTGGTGTGTTATTGCATTTGGCGTATGTTTGAATTGTGTGCCATGATGTAGATAGGAATGAATTTAAAATTGGTTGTTGGGAGCCCGATATGCATTATTTTTTATTTTTGTTTGAACTTTCACCATGAAGTGGCAAAATGGGTGTCCAAAAATGTGATTGTGTTTTTGATGTGTTGTGATTTGGCATGTGCACTATATTGATGAGGTTGTATTGACTTTGACATCAAATTTTATGTATATTTGTATACTATTTTTGAAATATGTTGACACTTTCACCGTAAAAGGTCAAAATGGGTGTTCAAAAATGTATTTTGTTTTCGTATGTCTGGTGGATTGATGTGGTTTTGAATTTCGTGCCATAGTGAGTATGTGGAAATTTTAAAATTTGATTGTTGGAAGCCAAATATGTATTATTTTTCACATCTATTTGGACTTTTACCATGAAATGGCAAAATGGGTATCCAAATATGTGATTGTGTTTTTTATTTGTTGTGATATGTGGATTGTGCATGTTTTAATATCTCGAAATGCGTGATAAATTAAATGAATTAATTTGTGTGTGAAATGTGTTTAAGAAAATTGAATTTTGTTTAATTGGAGGATTGTATATTGAACTAATATGAATTTTGTTGTGCTTGTTTGTGTATGAATAGGTGAAGAAGATCGAGCCTCGACATCGTGTTCGTATGATGAAGGGTGAGTTGGATGAGCTTATGAAGAATAAGGAGGATGAGGAGTGGTTGGATGTGGTGTGGTTTAGAGGTGTATGGGAATGCAAGAGCATTCATGCCAATAGGGCATATATATCTGCTTTGTGTGAGATGTGGGATGCAGATCGGAACACCTTCCATTTTTTGATGGGTGAGATGACGATCACCCTGGAGGATGTGTATAGGATATATAAGTTGCCTATTGAGGGTGTGCTAGTGAGGGTAGCACTAGATGATAGTAAGGAAGTTATGATGGAGTGGTTCTTTGGGGATAAGTGGAGAGAGGTAGATACAAAGAATATGGATTATGAGCTTCTTTGGAATAATAAGATGTTGTCTAAGCGCCAGTGTGCAGTGATGGTTATGATTTCTACTTATGCTCTACCAGATACTTTAGGGTATTGTTTACCTAGAATATGTTGGATGTGGTGAGTGACATGGTGGAGTGAAATGTTGTGTTTGCATGGGTACCTACACTCTTGGCTCAGGTGTATAGGGAGTTGCATGATGTAGTGCATGTTGGGAGGAAGGGGTTGAGTTGGACTCCTTTGTTATAGGTATGGGCATGGGAGCACATAGCCATTGAGCGATCATCGCTATTGCCTTATAATGCTCATGTGAATGATCAGACACATTTACCCTATGCTTTGAGATGGAGGATAGATGAGGAGAAGGGTATTAAGAGGCCACATGAGGGTGATCCTCTATTTTGGAGGGTGGATTTTGGAGAGTTGGTGCCTGATGTGATTATGTGGAGGTCTTGGAGGGGTGGGGTGGTATGGGAGCATGATGATGAGTAGTTAGGTGCCATTCATTGTGGGAGGTGGTTGGTGGGATGGTATACTTGGTAGGCTGAGTTATTTTAGTTTAGTTGAGTGATGTGATAGTTTAGATTATGATAGGATATTCTAGAGGTGCCTATTGTATATTATTGATGATGGGGTGATAGGGGGTAGCCTGTAGTCTTACCATGGACTGGTGAGAGGGACCCACCTATGGTGATCTCAGATGTGGATGATGTAGGTATGACACTAGAGTATGATGCTTGGTGGGTGATGTAGAGTGGGAGCTAGGTGTTGGGGTAGTTGATCGATGGGTACCTCTTGGTGGTGGGGTACCTATAAGAGGGTAGCTAGAGGTACTCAAGCTAGGTCATAGGATAGATCTGGTAGTGAGATAGAGGTACCTCTTTGATGATCTAGGTGATGATTGGGTGGCACCTCGAGTGCATTTGTGGAGAGAGTGGAGGAGGTTCCTATGAGTAGTGGGGTGCAACTTGTAGAGGAGGCAACAACTATGGAGGAGGTAGGTGGGGGTATGGCTATGGGTGGTTTTGATGATACCATGGATATGGGTTTCTTTGGTGATATGGAGGAGATTCCCATTGAGGAGTAGGAGATGTAGGATGTGAAGGAGGAGGTATTATTACTATGGGATCGAGTACGTCAGCTAGAGGGAGAGCTCCATGAGGGTGAGAGGAGTAGGGTGGTAGAGGTAAGATTTGGAGGAGAGGATGATAGCATTGGAGGTTGTTGGTGATGCTGATCAAAAGGCCTTCGAGGCTAGGTATGCTAATATGGTAGAGGAGATGGAGCAGTTGAGGGTAGAGGTGTAGAGGGAGTGATCTATGGTGGAGGCCTAGGATGTAGAGATTGTAGAGTTATGTGAGATGGTGAGGTAGTAGTAGGTATGAGAGGAGGTTGAGGGAGCCTAGGTGGTAGGGGAGGTGTCAACTAATGTGGTTTCTTTGAGGGTAGAGATAGAGTAGCTATGGAGGGGTAGTGAGAGTGTAGGAGGGTTATTGGCTGAGGAGGTAGCAAAGCGGGTGGCTTGTGAGTTTGCTTTGGTGATGCATGGGATTCCACTCCTTGATTATGACTAGGTGGTGTCATAGTCTAGGTCATAATCATGAGTATGGACACACTCATAGTAGAGTCATCAGAGTACAACTTTGATGGGTCAGAGGGGCACATGGTTGAGGTGCGAGATGTGGTACAGGGTGCAGATGTTGTTGCTGGTTCGGAGATGGTGTTGTCTCCTATAGGGTTCAAGCATCAGGAGTAGGAGCAGAGTCTAGTAGGGCTACAGTGACATGTGTGATAGCATAGGGGAGGGCTAGCCATGAGGGGAGTGGAGAGACTCCTAGTGGTAGTTAGGGTTGATTATCATTGTAGCCTACGGGTAGTTTTGGATGATGTATGGTGGGCATGGTCCCAGTTTGTAGCCTATGGGTATTTTTTATGGATTATATATATATATATACCTTTTGGTTGTGGTTGTTATATATACATGTGTTTTGATTATGATTTGAATGTGTTTGAATTGTTTTTGCATAGATAGCATAGTATAATTTGTGAGTAAATGTACAATGCATGAATATATATGTGGTAGGGTGTAGGCATATGATTATACTGTAGTATAGGTATATTGTAGAATGATATGAAGTTGTGTAGATTGAATGCAATGCTATGTGATTTGATATGAATGCAATAATGTATGCTAGAATTATGGTAGATGCATGTAACATAAATGTGATGATGCAATGTGAGAGGATGCATGTAGGATAAATGCAGTACTATAATGTTTGATAACTCTATGTAGCATAGATGCATGTATGAGAGGACTAAAATGTATGGCATGTACCTATGTGAATGTGATCCATTCCATAATCTCAGGGATGTAGGATGGTATAAGGTATATGTAATGGCTTTGACAAACATAGTTATAGTAATCAAATCTCAAACCAAAAATTGTGCAAGTGTTGGTGATAACTCATAACTAATCTGATTGGTTCAAAGTCTATCATGGACTTGTGTGTGTAAATGAGTGAGGTTCATTTATCCATTTTGAGGGAGGTAGGATTAACCCGTTGTAAACATAGCCAAACTAGCTAGCTCATCCACAAGTGTGCAGTGATCTATACAAAATAAGGTCACTAATGTGATAGATATGTCACCACTTGTAAGACTATTCCATTGGTAGGTAGGCTCTTGGAGCCTATTTCTAGTGATGGAAATCATCCCATGATGTTATGTTGAACCTAAGGACCAAAGGTGATGAAGCATAACAATTGTGATATCTGGAGGTTTTTCCTTCCCCCCCCCCCCTCTTTTTTTTTTTTTTTTGTGTTTTTTTTTTTTTTTTTTTTTTTTTTTTTTTTGGGGGGGGGTTTTTTTTTTTTCCCCCCTTTTTTTTTTTTTTTTTTTTTTTTCCCCCTTTTTTTTCCCCGGGGATGTGGCCAGGGGGGGGGGGGGGGAAACTTCTAGATGGTGATATCTACGCAAGGTGTTATCTTCCCTAGACTCAAAATTTGTTTAAGCATGTAACCTGTGTGAGTGATACGTGATAGAAGTTGAACCAACCTGAGAGAACTATAAGAAGTGTAGAAAACCTATCAGCTAGAGGTGACATTTGATTGACTGAACTAGTGAATGGTCAAAACTAAACAAGACACCTATATACACCTTAATCCTGAAAAGGGGAATGGACATCCAAGTGGTGATGCTAACAAGTGCATATGTTATTCCTATCGAAGGTGCATTTTTGGGGGAAGAATATACAAACATGAAATGAAATCATAATGAAAAACATATGGATATATGCAATGGATGTAATGTAAATGATGCAAATGGAAGAATGCAATATCTACAAGAGGAATATCATGAAATGTAGTGATTGTAGATGTAAAAGCTTATTTACAAAGAAAGTGTATGGTGTGGTAGGAATGAAGGTAGGATGTTGTGATAATGGTTGCCCTAGCATGTGGGGTGTGTGTGTAGTAGGTGAATAATATGTGACTAGTGGGAATGCATGCGATAATGACAAAAAGAGGAAGAATTTGAAGGTGGGATTTATAAATGGAAGAAGTAAGAAGAAATAAGCATTGGTAACCAACAAGATGAGGGGATTACCAAAGGAGAGGGATTAGAAGAAAGATATTAGATTAACATAGGTATGTAGCCACTCGAAGCATGACCATACAACTATATGAGGAAATAAGAAGAAGAAGAGAAAGGAATGAAGATGGAGGATGAAGAGGAACTACTGATGGGAAAAGTGATGAGGGTCAGGTCATGAGTGAGGAGGTGAAGCAATGATGCTGCTAGGGCTTTGATGGTTTGTGTAGTTTGACATGTGGTGGATGTAGTGGGAGGGAGCTATCAGAGATTCACATGGTGGCAAAGTGTGAGGGATGATGCAATGTGGAGGACTCTAGAGTTGGGTGGATGAATGAGAATGCTCAGATGATGGGATGTGATCACCAAGCAACATGTTGTCTACCAGGGTTTCAAATGTATGACATGTGTCAATGTCATGGCTTGGATGGTGATGGTATATACAAAACTGATGTTCATGGTAATTCCATAGTTTAGGATATGATGGGTCAATAGGCCTAATTTTAGGTAACACCAGGAGGCCTTGATGAAGGAGATGATGAAATATTTTGGATAATGGTATGGAGGGGATAGGTATGGGGTAGATATAGGGCTCTATGGGAGGTGAGCGAGAAGTGGATGGAGTGAGGTCGAATGGTGGAGGAGTGGGTCGAGACTCTGATGTGGGTCAAACCTAGGGATGAGGAATGGACCTAGGGGGAGGTGAAGATGTATGGGCCATGGTGGACTGGTGAGTAGAAGTGAGGTAGTGATAATGACTCAGATGTAGCTCGAGAGCATCTAGTCGAGATAGGATGTGTTGGATATCAAGATGTGGAGGTGATGGGATTGGAGAAGGTGGAGAGTAGGACTCCAATGGATAAGGAGTGAAATATGGGTGTGAAGAGGAGTTTGCATGAGAGGATGATGGGGGTGAGTGGAATGACTTCGCAGATTATGAGGTTGGCTAAAATGGTAAGCCATAAAGTGGTGAAGGTGGCATCTAAAGGATGGGTGGTGCAGGAGAAGGTTGTGGGTAACATCATGTATGGGATGGAGGTACATATATGGAAGTGGCTTGGGAAGCATGTAGGTGAAGGGCTTGGGTGTATGGGGACATCCCACTTAGAAGTGGGGGAGGTAAGCATGAAGGACATGTAGGATGATGTGTGTATCCTCTATTGGCAAGGTGATAAGCTCCTGAAGGATGGTGAGGGGAAGAGGATGGTGAGTAGGGGTTCCTTGTATCCTCAGGTAGAGGTGGAGGAGACCCTTGGGTGTGGACATGGGAGGTTTCCTCCTTTTCATCAAAGGAGGATAGGGAGACTTGACTGTCTCCTGAGTGAGGTGAGTAGGATGAACCTCTATGGTAGGGTGAAGGGCATCGAGGTGGAGTGTGGTGATCTAAATGGGATGAGGGTGAGGACTATCTGGTATGTATAGTGGTAGGTGGCCTAGCTAGATCGATCGATGTGATCAGAACTAGGGGTAGTGGGGGATGATCCTGCATGGTGGTAGTCTAAAATGTTGATAGTGCATGTGTATGATCATGTATCTCTATTGATGATGTAGTGATGGATGATGTAAATCCTACAAATAGAAATAGATACCAACAACATATAAATGACATAAAAATCAAATGTACATCTATTATAATAAGAAATAAATATCATGTGTGTATGGTGATGTGCATAGTGAGTGATGTGTATGTAGATAGCACTATGTACGATGTGTGGTGGTGGAGACCTACGTAAGCTACGCATTGAATGTACGAAGGTGAAGAATATTAATGGGTTCAGGTTTAGTGAGACCTTCGAGATTAGCCAATCGATAGGCACCTGAACTAAATTTGTGTGTGATTATGAATGGGCCCAGCTAGTTTGGGGTAAACTTGTCATGTTGTTGGTGAGGTTGACTTGTGATTTGTTGGTTCTCTTTGAGAACTAAGTCACCAATTTGAAATTCATGTTGGTGCACCTTACTATCATAGGCATGATGAAGGTGGTCTTGATAGACTCGTGTGTGCTCGATGGTATGAATGCGATGTTCATCGAGGAGTGTGAGTTGATCAAAGTGGGCTTGATGAGCAGTGTCATCATCAATGAATTCTTTCATAGATATTCATAAGGATGGTATCTCAAGTTCTAGGGGTATAATGGCTTCAGTGCCATAGACCAGTGAGAAGGGGGTTGCCCTAGTGGGAGTATGAATGCTCGTATGGTAGGCCCACAAAGCTAAGGGTATTTGATTATGCCAATCATGATGAGACTCTACTACTATCTTACGAAGTATGGAGTAGATTGTTTTGTTGGTAGCCTCTGCTTGACCATTACCCTATGGGTAGTACGGGGTAGAGAAACTATGATGAATGTTGAATTTGGTGCAAAGAGCATGGATAGTTTTGTTCTTGAATGATTTCCCATTATCAGAGATGATTTGGGAGGGGATTCCAAAGTGACATATTATATGGTCTGTAATGAATACCATAATCTTGGCTCCCATGGTCTGGATGAGTGGGATGGCTTCGACCCACTTTGTAAAGTATTCTATGGTCGTGATGATAAATTTGTGATTACTGGATGAGGTGGGTGTGATTTTTCTGATAAGGTCAAGGTCCCATTGAGAGAAAGGCCACATGGACTGAATAGGTTGAAGCACTTGAGATGGGAGATGTGTGAGATTTACGTGTTGTTGGCACTTGACACAATGCTTCACATACTCACAACAATCATGTTCCATCTTGGGCCAGTAGTAGCCCATGCGAAGGATGCACTTTGTGATTGCCATGCCATTAAAGTGGCCACCACATGTACCATCATGGGTTTCTTGTACAACCCATTGAGATTCATGTGGTTCTAGGCAATGCAAGAGGATGCCATCATAACTATGATGGTAGAGGATGTCCCCCAACAATGTATAGTGAATCACTCTTTGTTTGAATGCTCGATGATGAGCATGTGGTAGGTCACATGGTAGGAATCCTAACTTAATATAATCCTTGATTTGTGCAAACCAAGGATCATGTGGTTCGGTATTGACTACATGAATGCCACCATCATCTATGGGAGGTATAGGTGATATGGTAGATTGGGTGAGGGTGTGAATGGATACACATGTGGTATCTGATAGGGGGTTTTGTAGGATTAATGATCCTAAGGAGGCCATTGTATCAACAAAATGGTTTGATGATCGTGGAGCGGCTTCGATGTCGTACCACTCAAATTGGGAAAGAAGTTGTTGTGCAACCTACTTGTATTGTTGAAGGACTGGACAATGATATTGCTAGATTTCTTGCACTTGGTTTACTATTAAGAGGGAATCACCTATGATGTGGAGGCATCTGATATGCATGGAGTGGGCCTATTTTAATCCTAGGATTAAGGCTTCATATTCTGCATTATTGTTTGTGCAAGGGAAGTCTAATTTAAATGAAAAGGGGAGTGGTTCCCCTTTGGGTGTGAAGAAAATAATACCTGCACCCCTAGCGTGAGTGCATCGAGAGCCATCAAAGAATAGAGTAAGATCGATCGGTGATTTGTGGCTCGACATATTCTTCGGCTTCTATAATATGGAATATGGAATCATTCGAAAGTTGAATAAGGAGAGGTTGATCATCTGGTAGTGGAGCCTCTGCAAGTTGGTCTATGATGACCTATCCTTTTATGGATTTTTGTGAAATGAACTCTAGGTCAAATTTAGTTAGAAGCATAATCCATTTTGTTGTGCGAGAGTTGTGGTAACTTTTGTTCATCATATATCGTAGGGGATTGTCTCGAGCGATGACAAAAGTAGTGTGGTTTAACATATAGTGATGAAGTTTTTGGGTGGCAAAAACTATAGCTAGGCATAGTTTTTCCATGTACCCATATCGAATTTCGTAGCTGACTAGCGTACGACTGATATAATATATAGCTTTCTCTTTATCAAGCATATTCTTTTGAGATAATAATGTGCCTAGTGCAAAATATGTGGCTGATATGTATAGCATAAGTGGTAACTATGGGTGTGGGGGAGACATAACTGGTGGAGAAGTGAGGTAGGCTTTGATAGAATCAAAGGCTTGTTGATAGTTGTCATCCCATTTGAAAGTGACTCCTTTCTGTAGGAGATGATTGAATGGTTTGCACTTGTCTGATAGTTGTGCTATGAATCGATGAATGGAAGTGATTTTTCCCTAGAGGTTGCACAATTGCTTTAGGTTGGTAGGTGGGGGCATCTCGATGATGGCCTTTACTTTGTTAGGGTCTACCTCGATGCCACGTTGGGAGATAATGAACCCTAGTATTTTTCCTGAAGTAACTCCAAAGACACACTTCTTTGGGTTAAGGCACACATTATGTTCTAGTAAATGGTCGAAGATCTTTCGAAGATCATCTAAGTGTTGTGAACATTCCTTGGACTTTATGATGAGGTCATCAACATAATATTCCATGATTTTATGCATGTAATCATGAAATATGTAAGTCATTGCACGTTGGTAGGTTGCCCTAGTATTTTTAAGGCCAAAGGGCATGACCTTGTAGCAAAAAGTCCCCTAGGGGGTTGTGAATGAAGTTTTATGCTGATCAGCGGGGTTGATTTTAATTTGGTTGTATCTAGAGAATCCATCCATAAGGGAAATCATCTCATGGCCTACTATGGAGTCGACTAGCGAATCGATGTTAGGTAGAGGGAAGTTGTCTTTGGGACACGCTTTGTTTAAATCATGGAAGTCAGTGTAGACATGAACCTCATTGAAAGGTTTAGGCATTGGAACCATGTTGGACACCCATTCAGGATAATCTATGGGTATGATAAAGTCTACATCTAAGAGCTTTTGGAGCTCAGACTTTACTAGCAATGCTACTATCGGATGCATGCATCATAGCTTTTGTTTGATAGGTTTAGCCTCTTTGTCTAATGTGATATTGTGGACTACGAGGGTGGGATCGAGGCCTGGCATATCCTTGTAGGACCACATGAAGACTCTGATGTACTTTCTAAGGAAAGTAGTGAACAAAATACGCTCTTCGGGTGAAAGGCTAGTGGCTAGTTTAACAATGTGAGGGTTTTTGGGTCATCATCGATGTCTACATCAATGGTTTCTTTGATTAGCATGTGAGAACCATCACGAAGTTGTTCTAGGATTAGAATGAGGTGGAGGTCATCGATGGCCTCAGGAATTTCATATTCATCATCTATGTAGATGTTCGTGTGGTGAACATGGGATGTGAGGTGGTGTAGAAGGTGAAGGAGCATTAGCGGTATGTAGGACATGAGGTGAAAGTAGAAAATCTTGGGGTGATGGTATGGGTGAGATGTGTGTGAGATCAACAAAATTTGGATTTGGTATGTCATCATAAATTTTTCGATGTGTGTATCAAAGTGGGGAGAAGAGATCCATGTCGACCATATTAATCGATGTCATGGGGGAAGTAGGTGGTGAAGAGTCTGATGATGAAGACTCAATAACCTATGGACATCGTAGGAGGCTCAATGGAGGGTGCAAGACAATAGGTGGAGAATATGGTCGAGTAGTGGATCGATGGAGTTGCCGATGTATAGGCAGAAATATGGCCAAATGTGTTGGTGATGGTGGGGGAGATGCCATGTCATGCTCTAGATCATGAGCATTTAGAGACAAGGTGGCAAGTTGACTTGTTAATTCATCAACACAACATGATGATGTTGTGTCAAAAAAGGAGTTTCTTGAAAGAAGTCATAGGGAACTATGATAGTTGAGTGAGGGGATGGGTTATCTTCTAGGATATCCATATCGATATACTCTTCCAAGGTGTGTGTTGGAAGTGGGGAAGGGTGTAGGGATAGGTCCTGGAGCTCATCCTCTAACGTGTGAATGATGGTTGGGTGATAACCTAGGCTAGATTTGTTAGTAGGTAATTGCACATGAGGGTTGATGGGTGTACGTAACCCTTGTTCGTAATGGCCTAACCCAAATCCATGCCAATGGAAATTTCAAAGGTAGCGTAAGGTAAAATAGGGGTTAGCCATGTGATCTAGTGTACCACAAAAATTAGATTGTGGTGGTGGAGGGGCTATAGGTGGGAGTGAGGAATCAACTCCTGCATACACAAAGTTAGTTTGGTTGTCAGGAGGCCCTAATTGTATGATAGTTCCTATGGTCAAAACTGAGGTTGAAGGGTGGTCGAAGTCACATGTGGACTGAACTATAGGTGGATGTACATGGGCATCATGCACATTGTAGTCACCTAGGCCTAAATTTGTCATAAAAATAGAAATGTGGGATGGTGTATGTTGTGGTGAGTGAGGTGGTGAATCTAAATTGAAATATGAGGATGTGACCTAGGAATCTCTTATGGTAGTAGTAGAAGGATGTAACAATTGATCGTCGAGGTGGGAAGCTCATTGCTCCCACTCATGGCATTCAGTTATTATGGTTGGGATAGGGTGATCCACATGTGGGAATTAGGAATAAGGAGGAGTGGGAGTTGGTGTTGGGCTATGAGGTGATGTGAAGGACCTAGGTCATGGGAGAAAAGGAAGGGGAGGTGTTTGAGGTGTAGGAAGAAGAGGAGGTTCCATGGAGGAAGGTGGGTGAGGTGGAGTGGTAGGTCGTGGTGTAGGTAACGAGGATGGTCTCGATGCCATGGGTGGATTTTTGGATGATGATGGTTGAGATGGTGGTGGTGGCCATAAGGAGGGTGGTGAAAATGGTATGGTAGTTAGATTGGGTACTATAGTGGTTGGTGCTAGTGGTGTGGATATCGAGGTGTGTGTCCTTGGTGATGATTGTGGTAATGAAGAGGATGTAGGGGATGATGTCGATGCTCCTATAGATTGGTGAGAAGAAATAGGGAATAGTTGTGTGGAGGATGATGAAGGTACGAGTGGTAGGTCTGCAATGTTGTAGAATTTAAAGGGGTCCCCATCGGTAGGAACATAGTGGATAAGTCCATCATGGATGTATTTGATACAATGGTGCAATGTAGAGGGGACACACTGCATGTCCCTGATCCATGGATGACCAAGTAGGATGTTGTACTACATTTCACCCTGAATGATGTGAAAGAGGATGGGGATGGTGTGGATACCTACCTAGATGGGTAGGATAATGGATCCTACTATAGGTCACATGGATCCATCGAATGCATGTAGGTCGAGTGATGGGGTGGCAAAGTGAGCTGGTGGGATATGTAGGTGATGTAGAGCTACTGTGGAGATGATACTGATGGAGGAACCTGTATCAATGAGGACACATTTGTATGTAATATCATTGATGGTTGCTTGGATATGGAGAGGAGGATCTGCTCCTTCTCCTATAAGTTTTATGATCTCATGATCATGAAAGCTGATGGAGGGTTGAAGGCAACATGGAATATTTCCTACAAAGTTCATGAAGGCATTCGTGTCATGAGTCTCAAGATCGATAGAATGTAGGATGTCATTCAATGCCTCATGATGGGGTTGAGACTATTATAGAAGATCATATATGGATAATCGGGTGGGAGCATTATGCAATTGGTGGGTAAGGCTACCATAGATTGTGATGACATTTTGTGGTGGTGGAGGTGTGGTGTTGGAAGTCGTAGGAGATGGTGGGGATGTAAATGGTACCAATGGGGAAATGATAGGTGGGGTTTGATGTGAGGGGTACCATTGATTTTGAGTGGTAAGGTTAATCATGCCCACTACACCGTATGAAGGGGGGTCATGTTGGACACTATTTACCTACCTAGGTGGCCCTTGGGGATTAGGTGGAGGTCTTTGGGGGTTAGTTCCCCTATGATCAGGTAAGGGGTTTTGGAAGATCCCTAGGTTTTGATTTTGTGGTGCGAGGGGGTTTGAGACTTGGATGGTACCCCTCTCGATAAGATCTTGGACATGACCATGGAAGGAGTGACAAGCATCGATACTATGGTTGCATTGTCGATGGTATTGATAGAAGGCTTGCTCATTATATCCTCGAGGCTTAGGTAGGTTTGGATCAAGTGGTCAGATTTTGGGTAGGATGATGTGGCCTACATCGTATAACCTCTGGAAGAGGGTTGGTAATAGTTTAAAAAGTGGTGTAAGGTTGCATTGTGGAACCTGTGGATGCATGCCATGAGGTTGCTGAGGCCTAGGAGGGGGAGGCACATTGGTTTGAAATATTTTTTATTGTGGAGGAGAGAATTGTGGGATCGGTGAGGGTGCTAAGGTAGCATCTGCCACTTGGTTGGCTTGTGGTGGTCAAGGATAAGGTTGGTTAGGTGTATTTCTATTGAAATATAAATTGGAGTTGTAGTTTGGTTTTTATCTCAACTTAATCTTGCTTGATTGGACCTTGATGTCCTCAATAACTTTGGCTTGGGTAATGGCTTCTTCAAAGGTATGACTTTGATGAAGTTACAAAGATGTGGAGATGTGTTTGTGGCAACTCTTGGAGAAGAGTATCACTAACTCGGTAGTAGGAAGGCTATGGGTGAGGTCATGGATGATAGATCTCCATCATGAGACAAACTTGGTAATAGGTTCATCGTCTACCTATCGTAGGGCATAGATGTCTGAAAAGTTAGTTTTATTTTTAATGTTTATGGAAAAGTGTTCCAGGAAGGAGTTGGCCAATTGTTCAAAGGTATACAGGCTATGGCATGGGAGCATGTTGTACCAGTCTAAGGCTTGTCCCCCAAGTGAAAGGGAGAAGGTACGTAACATGAGGGGATTGCTACTATGAAGCTGGTAGCAAGTTGAGTGGTAGTTGCTCACATGTTCTCTAGGATCTTCCTTACCCTTGTATTTATCAAACTTTGGGATCTCAAAGTGATAGGGATAAGGTGGGATTGGTACTGATGGGTGGATTGGATCATTGTAGAGTTCGTCGTAGGTTGGTTTTTGTGGTTCATAGCTAGATGTGCGAAGGTTGAGCATCTTCACTTCATCTTGTAAAAGTTGAAGTTTGGGTGCTAAGGGTGTAGGGGAAGGTGTGAAGGTGGGTGGAGCCTATGAGTGTGGTGGATATTGGAGTTGTTGTTCTTCCTAGTATTGAGGAGGGAAGTATTGCAACTGGTCCTGGTGAGGTGGCTGTTGAGTGATGTATGATGTCATGATCGATGGAACACTAGGTTGTGGAACAAGCATTTGTTGAGGGTAATAGTATTGTGGTTGTGGGGTGTGTGGTTGTGGCACAGGTATCTATTGGGACTGAGCCTACTGTAATGGTTGGGTTATGGGAGGTGATGACCAAGAAGGAGGAGGTATAAAGAATGTAGGCCCTATAGATAATGGTGGAGGTATTAGGATTGATGGTGCGGGAGGTGGATGAGATGAAGTGTCAAAGGATGGCACCTATCTCTATCCTAATGGATGAGATGTGGGAAAACTAAACTGGGTGGAGTACCCTAGGGGAATAGGGGTATAGGCTATGGGTCTTGGTCCATAGGTGGGAAGAGGGCCAATAGTTGGAGCCTAAAAAGGAGGAGGAGGGGGTAATCTGAAGGTAGATGTAGCCAAATGTGGAATGGTATATTGGGTAGCATACCCTCCCATTACCTGTGATGTAGATGGGAAGGATGAAGAGAAAGGAGGGTAAGCTCCTAAAGTAGGAGCTTGGGAAGGTGGAGTGGTGAATGTGTTCACTCTAGATTGGGTGTTTGTGGTTGGTTGATGTTGTTGGTATTGCATTGGTTGCATTTGAGGAGGTGGTTGGGACAAATCCTCAAAGGTGGGAAAAATGGTTGTTGGGAAGAAGATGGTTGTGACTCTTGGGAAGAGTGTGGGTGTGATGATGGAGGTGGTACTTGTTGTTGTTGCAAGGGGGGTTGTTGTGGTGTAGATTGGAAGGATGGCATCTGGGTGCTTGGTGTGGATGAGGAGGGGTCTAAAATCATCCCTATGGTAGGGGTAAAATATTCAACCTAAGGGTGAGTACGGTTTAGTAATGAGGAGTCATTCTCAAATAGGGATTGAGATAGGCTTTGAAAGAAAGGGTGTGTGAAGGTAGGAGACGTAGGTGGGGTCTCCTCTTCTATGGTGAATAGAGGAGGGGGGTGTCCTAGAGTAGTGTAGATCACATGGTCATAGAATGTGGAAGGTGGATTAGGTGATGATGAAGGGTAAGTAAGTGGATGGTCTTCTTCGAATGAAGTGGCAAGGGCTTCACTCGAAGTGGATGTCTCACCTTGAGATATCGTGTGTGTGTAACATGGATCAAATCCTATGAGCAGATCAGGTGTGCATGTGGATTTCCCCTTTGTGAGTGAAGGAGGAGGGGTAGACTGACTAGAAGTGGTGCTAGAAGCCTCCTCTATATGGTGCGCTTGCTCACGTGCTCGACTATGGGTAACAATAGGCATGATGGTGTATATCATGTTGTGAAGCTTTAGAACTATACAAAAATTGAGATCTATGGTTTTGGATGTGATGTGCAAAGGGGTTTGGAAGCAACCCTATGATGTGTGGACTCAAACTATAGTGACAAGCTGTGTAGAGCTGAAAAACAAAGTGTTGTGTGGTGTGATGTGTTGAAACCAGTTTGTGATCATGCAAACAATGTGAAACTGGAATCAGTTCTAAATGCAAAAAATAAAGTGTTTTATTCATTTGAGTGTGTTTTTATGTTGATACTTCCTAGATAAAATCATGGGTAGTGGAGTGAATACTCTAGAAAATCAGGAGTGTCATCGGTATAGAACCTCCTGCAACACCCAAAGATGCACATAATAGAACAATATCATGATGTGCGAATGGTGACCTATATGGAAGGTGTAGTAAAATGATAACCTATGGGGGAGAACTCAAAGTGCTGAAATGAGCTCACTGTATCCTCTCACGAGAAGAGGTGGCACTATCTGAGACCTACTACTGGCATACCCATGCTTTCGCTTCACCCTCGGGTGGGCTTAGTCAATAATGATAGTTACCATGTTCATGAATTATGTAAGCCTTGTGAACAAAGGCATCTAATCCTATCCCACTCTGAAGGTTACTTCTGGTGATGAAATCTAGAAGCCCAGTCTCAAAAGTGGGGGGTTTTCTGGTGATGAAGTCCAGAAAACCACTCTTGTGGGGCTGCTAGGTGTCTAGGGGGTGAGATGGTGGAGGGTACAACTCCTACCACACCAGTCTCTAATGATGGATTGGGGATGAAGTCCAATCTCACCATTTGTTTTGAACCACGTGTGTGTGTGGGTTTGAGTTTTCTAACGATGATGTATAAAGCAAGAAATCTAACTAAATGCCTTTTTGAAATGAAATCTAGCCCTAGATGCACTTTTTGGAAGCAAAGGCTAAAGTAAGATGTGTTTTAAAAGAAATCTAGTCTTGTAAATCATAAGGAAATGCAAAAAGGAATTTGAAAATCTAATCTAGATACAAGAAAGAAATGGGAAAGTGATTTTTGGTACAAAAAGAGATTTGAAATTGCGTTGATAAGGAAATGCAAAAAGAGATTTGAAAGTCTAAACCCTAAATGCATGAAATGAAATTGGGAATTGCATTTGTACAAAAAGGAATGTGAAAAATGCTTTGAAAAATTGATGTGGAAAGAGATTAAAAAGCTTTAATCCTAGATGCATGAAAGGAATGGAAATTGATTGTGTTGGTGCAAAAAGAGATTTGAAATTTGCCTTAATGAAGTGTTCAAATGAAAAGTGTAAATCCTAATCCTAAATGCAATTTTGGAAAAGGGAATTTGAAATGTACTTTCAAAAGAGATTGATAGAATAACACAAAAAGGAAAAATAAAAACCTATTTAAAATGTGATTTGAGAAAAGAAATGAGAGTGTTCTTGAAAAATAAATGAACTGAACTTTCTGATTTAATGCAGGTTTTTGGACAGCAATTTGGAAGATCTAACTATTGCAAGAAAGAGGGGCTTTAAGAATTGTGATTTACAAAAAGAATGACTAGAAACGAAAACCTACTTTAATGCTTTAATCAAAGAGGCATGTAAATCTGATTTCTATATAGAAAGATAAAGATAGAGCAACTAACCTAAATGTTCTTGACATGATAAGTGCATTGAAATGAGAGATTCATCGAATGACATGATGCATTTGCTAGTGAACTTTTCATTGCAAGAAAATGATAGAATAAAGAGGAAAAAAGGGGAATACCTGATTCCTTTTGCTCCAGATGGATTTTTCTATCTTTCTGCTATTGACCTCTACAAGTTTGAGGGTTTTTGGAGTAGTTATGCTCAATTCATAGGTTAAGGGGTGAATTGGATCTGGATTCATAGGTCGGGGGTGAATCAGATCTATGAGCCTAAAATCCCTATTCTGAGGGCTTGAGGGGGTTGTCAGGGCTTCAAGGGTCTCTATAATGTCTGGATATGGTACCTGCAACAAGATAAAAATAGTAAATTATGTTAGATTCATGATAAAACTAGTCTAGCACAATCCTTTGTGGGGGTCCCATCGGGCATGCCAGAATGAAATGTACAAAAGAATGCATTTGATCTAATAACTTGCTAAAACACATATTATTCAGAAATGTTGATTTTATTCATGATAGAAATGCTTTAGGTTACAAATAGGGAGAATTCCCATTCTTTATTTCATAAATGTACAATAAATATGATGCTATCTTTTGGGATCCTCAATGTAGGTGGGCTTCATGCATAATGTGTGCCATCGGTAGTTGTATTTGTTGTTGTTTTCCTCTTTGCATTTGTGCTAGACCTAAAAAATGGAGTTAGTATGTTTGGGGGCTTGCCTTAGTCAGGCCCCATGTTGAAGAAGATAAATCAACATAAAATATGTAATGAAAAACTAAAATAAATTGCATAAATGATTGTAAAAATATGAAATGGAGTATACCTGAGAGATTTGGAGTGAAAAACCTTCTGTAGGGCCAACTCGTAGGTCGAGGGGTGAATTGGATGTCAGATTCATAGGTCGAGGGGTGAATTGAGCTGTGAGTACTTTCTACTAGAGATCCTTGTCTGGATGGGCTCCTCAGGTGCTGCTATGTTGTTTGTACGGTTCAGATGTCTGAGATTGCACTTTTGGTCATATTTTTGTAGAGTTTCTGTAGGCTAACTAAAAGGGGAGAGAGAGAGATAATGAGGAATTAGGTCCACTATTTATAGAAAAACCTAAGGTGTAGGGGGTGTGGTTAGGAGTACTAAACCCTAAGGTAAAGTCCTAATATGGTTAGGTTAGGGTTTATGAGGTGTCATTCCTACATTCCCTAAAGAAATATCTCATCCTCACACATGTGTGAGGAGAGATTAGGGTTTACTAGGGTTAGGTGGTCCCTAGGTTAGATTTGGGGTTAGGTTAGGTTTTCCTAGGAAATATCCTAACTAACTTGGTGCACACACATGTGGGAGGGAATAATTAGGACTAATTAGGGTTTAGGAACCTAATTAACCTTTTTAATCCAAAAAGTGCACTTAAGTGAAGTGACTTTAAAATTAGAATTGGAATTAACTTAAT
Source organism: Wollemia nobilis (assembly GCA_028583015.1). Lineage (NCBI taxonomy): Eukaryota > Viridiplantae > Streptophyta > Pinopsida > Araucariales > Araucariaceae > Wollemia > Wollemia nobilis. The sequence continues at coordinate 456,572 of JAQPPZ010017240.1, read as the reverse complement.
TAAGACTTTTTGGGAACTAATAGTCCCGTGGGGTCCTAATTAGGTCTAGGAAGGGCTTAAGTTGCCTTAGGTGATTGATAAGTGGTCTTTTGATGGATGAAAGGTGGTTATGATGTGGATTGTGTAGTTTAGTAGGGTTTCATGCCTATAGACCAATGAAATGGTCTACATAAGTCTACGAAGGTCTACGATGGCCTACACTGATCTAGAGCGGTCTACGCTGGTCTAGAGTGGTCTACAGTGGTCTAGAATAGCCTACGCAAGTCTACAATAGTCTACGCTGGTCTACAATAGCCTAGAGGTGTCTAGGATGGTCTATGCAAACCTACAAGTGTCTTGATGGATCTACAAGTACGTAGAGGTAGACATGTGCGACTTTTGGGTGTCTACATAATATGATGTTGGAGGACATCTATAGGATTTATAGGATCCCTATTGAGGGATGAACTATTACCTCCACTCCTATTTTGGATTGGGTGAGGTTGCTTCAGAGGATCTTTGGAACAAGGGTATATGAGGCTTTGACATAGCTAGACCATGGCAAGGTCTTGGTCAGCTCATATGAGGAGGATGTATTCTCTCAATTCTAGGTAGTGGCAATTTATATTATCTCCAATGTCTTACTACCTGACTCTTTAGGAGAGAGGTTACCTTGGAACCTCCTTAACATGGTTTAGGACCTATTGGAGTGTGACCTTCAACAACCAATTACTATGGCATGTGGGAGCATGCAGTTGGGTCATCTGTATGATGAGCTATATGATATTTAACACCAATGATAAATGGGATTGGGGTGTAGTCTACTACTCCAAGTATGGGTATGGGAGCACATCCAAGTGGACTGGCCCACAGAACTACTAGTTTCCCAAGCTAATCTAGGGAACATGGACATTAGTTGCGTATCACTGTGGCCATAGGATCAAGAGGTCAGGTATATTTGACTAGAAGTGGGTTGACTAGCACATTACATTGGTTCACTGGATAGGCTATAGTGAGATCAAGTCATCTAGAGGCCTTATTTAGATTACCCCAATTATATAGAGGCTACACAGTACTTAGATCAAGTGAGGTGAGAGAGGTGGTTTATTGGGTGACATGGGACCGAGCGAAAGTATTTCCACTACTCTCGAGTGACTCATCAGTTTGATATTTACTAGGATGTACCAAAATAACTAGTCATCTATCATCACTAAAGCGATGAGACACAGTTAGAGGTGCCTTGAGTGGAGACACTAGTAGAGGAGGAACCCATAGTAGTAGAGACTAGTTTAGTGGACCTAGGGACCAGCATTGAGTATGACACCTAGTGGGTTACCCAATTGTGGTAGGGTGGTAGTCTGATGGGTAGGCCTATAATGATGATAGCATAAAAGGGTGATGATGGTGATGAGTGATGATTTCATTGTAGGATAGAAGGTGAGTGGGGGTAGGTTGTAGGACCAATAGAGGAACCCAAAGCTAAGGAGGAGGGTTAGGAGGATGCCCCAACTAATGAGGTGGCCCAGCTATGAGTGCAGTTGTAGACTGCATAAGGTTGGTTGGAGAAGCAAGATACGACTCTCGTTATTATTCAGATCTAGCTTAGCAGTGTGCAACATATATGGAGGGGATATTCTAAGGAGATAGATATCCTCAAGGCTTAGGTTAATACCATCTAGGCAGAGATTAACCAGGTTACTACTAAGAGGGATAGGGCTATAGAAAAGAGGGATGCTTTATGAACACATATAATAGCCTAGATTGCTGAGTGAGATGCTAAGACAACAAAGCGAGATGCTCTATAGGATTAGGTGGATGCTTTGATGATAGCATAGGGTGGAACAAGGACAGGTGTATATGCTATAGGTGATGTGGAGATTTTTTAGGCACAGGTAGCTCGATATTCAGCTCATCATAGGTCAAATCAGTCTTACATTGGTAGCCTAAAGGATGAGGTAGAGCGATGTGGAGGTATACTACCCACACAATCTTCATCAATATTTTCACATCAGATTAAACAAACTAAGTCAGGGTATCCATCAGTGAGGCAGTCGATACCTCTATTTTGAGATCATCCTCAAAGATCAGAGACTAGTGGTTCTCAACCTTGTCAAAGCAGTACTGAGGGTGGAGACAAGAGTAGCGGTGTAGGTCCAGCCTGACTTATGTATGTATGCTCTACATTTTGAAAGACTGAGGTTCAAGAATCCACTCTATTGTAGCCTATGGGTATTTTGTATCATTTTATATTTATGACATTCCCATATATATATGAGATCTTTTTTTCTCTTTTTTGCTCATCATGTGTTTATGGTTTTGCTTTTATGATATGTATGAATTTATGGATGTAATGCTTATGTTATGAAATGTTGATCTATACATGCGATGTACTAATGATATGCAATAGTTAGATGATGTATGTATGACTAGATTATGTGATCTAGATGTGTGGATGTACTACTATGTATGTGTATATGGATGGAATATTTAATGTTAAATGCATGTGTTTAGATATTTTTAATGTATTATGCATTTAATTTTTGGTACATGATATAGCGGATGTATTATATGTTAATGCATTAATTTCATGTGGATGGTCTAATGCAAATGTACCTATATGCTTTAATAATTTAAAACATAATAGTTGAATCTAATTTGTGTTTAACAGACTAATGGCAGACACCACAGAATGTATGAAAATCATAAATTAAAATTTTAACCCTTATCGAAAGCGTTATACATTTATACATGCATATGTGAGATGAAATTATGTAAGATGTAGGGGTTTTTCCTATAAACTAAAAGGTGTGCATAAAATAATCAGTGGCCATTGAAATATCATTGCTAATATCCATCCAGTATCTATCCTATTTTATGAATACCCCTTAATAAACAAAATTTCATAATGAAAGTTGTGATTATTTGATGAGATGATTTGTTGCTATAAGAGGATTTTTGAGGTTTTCCATGAGACTCAAATACCCTAGTTGATTGATCAAAATTTGTATACTAACTACACAAGACTCCTGAAATATACAAGCCTATTAAGAAGACCCAAATATTCACTATCCTTGTGTGTGCAAAGTGAATATATTAGATGAGACATAAGACTACCTCATTGCCAAGCAGATTTCATGCAACCCATTTCTATAATAAGTATCACTGTATGATCATCCTAATCCTAATTTTATATGCAGTTAGACTAGAATACTAGGTAATGCAAGATACCTAAAGGTAGCTCATCCATAAGCTAACATTAGTCTATATAAAATAAGGTCACTAATGTGACAGATATATCGCCATGTGTAAGGCTACTCCATTGCCAGGGAGGTTTCATTCAACCTATTGCCATAACGAAGATCGCCCCATGGCTTTTGAATACTGAAGATTCCAAGGATTCAAGCTCATTACCCCCTTCTTTTTTTAATTGCTTGGGATACTTACTCATGCTTAGCGGTGAAAACCATTGTTTATTTATTTTTATTTTTTAGGGGGACTCTTAATTTTGGAAGCATTGAATAAAAATCTTTTGGGGGATGTCTTGGTGTCGATTTGAACACCATTTTTTTGGATCTTGCATTTTATTTCTTGTGATTGAAAAATGGGTTTAGATTATTTTGAGCCACTTAACTCACATAATTATCACATATGGAATCCACGCATGATGACACTTATTCAATCTAAAGGGTTATCAATATTAATGCAAGAAGAGCTACCTAAAGTTACAAAAGAGTATCATAAGTTTATTTGTGATTACAAAATGGATGAATATAAGGGATTAATTGGGATGCATGTTCTATTGTTTCATATTAATGATTGTGACACTCCTTTATAAATTTTAGAGAATCTTGAGAAGCTATTTGGAAAAGTGGATACTTTGAGAATTGTACATCTTGATGTTGAACTTAATGCTCTCAATCTAGATGATTTTCCATCTACGGGTGATTTTCTCACTAATTTTCAATCCTTGCTCACACTTTTAAAGGACAATGGAAAAATTAAAATGAATAAAGAATGTATTTTCATGATATTATCAAAATTTAGGGGTCCATTCCATATGTTTGCCTTCCTATTTTTTTCCGATATGGATTCCATGGGTTTTGATCACAAAATGCCTACTTTTGAGAAATTTTATGCCAATATTTTGAGGGAAGAATTCAAATTTTTACTCTGAGCATTACACCTACTCACATAAGGCATTTTATTGCATCCTCCATTTCCACTTCCAAATGCAAGGGAAATTCCAAGTCGAAGTGCCAACCTGATTCTTTCCCTTCTCCTTCATTTCATCTAAATCCCAAAGAGTCACATCAAAAAATTTCATCCTCCAAATAGTCCAATCATAAACCTAAGCAGTCCAAATGCAAAACTAGGTCAAATGTTAATTTTTCATATTGTGGAGTCAATGGTCATTTTGACAAGTGTTGGAAAAATTTACAAGACTTAGAGGAAGCCTTTAGGAATAAAAAATTATCACTCACTCCTTCAAAATATAAGACAAAGACTTTGAATGCTTTTGAAAAATCATCTAAGGCTATTTCTAGGGATCAGATTCTGGATTATAGAGCGACTCATCACATGATTTCATCCAAGGAGTCATTTGCCACCTTGTGTTCTTCTACATCTTGAATTGAGGTTGAAGATTCTTCTTCTAGGTCAAGGGAAAAGGTGACTTGTTGGTCATCAAATCTGCCCAAGAAAGGATTTTGGGAAGTGTACGCGCCCTAGACCTAGACCAACATTGAAAGGCCAAGAGGAAGAGATGCCCCTCATGCCAATCTCCGGAGAAAGGTCGGCTCCTTTACTAAACTACTTCGGTGTTTTGAGACAAGAGTGCAGGAAAGAGATAAAAATAGTAAGGGTGCAAGAAAGAAATAAAAAAAGTAAGGGTGCAGGAAAGAAATAAATAGGTAAGGGAAGAAATGTCAATAGATTAAAGTGGGAAAGAACCAGTAGCACGATCGCTGGCTAACAACTCAAAACAATAGCAAGAAATACCAAGAATAAAATGAAATGAACGCGATACTAGCCCTCCTATGTATCCTCTGGACGAGTTCCAGGATTACCCTTCCCCTTACGTCGAAATCCAGAATTCAGAATTACGACGACTAGGAAATGAGTGAATATAACAAAAACACTATCCACAGGCAGCATACAAGAGAACTAATACAACGTTTTTCTCCCCTATGTATCCTTTAGGAAAATTCCAGGGTTCTATCCCCAATCGCACACCTAAATACAGAATGCAGAATTACAGTATGCAAATGAAGAAAGAAATAACATAAATAATCACAAAAGGCAGCATACAAGAGAGAAATTAAGCCCGAAGCTCTTTAGTATTAATCGCAGGGATTCAAGTTACAACAGCTTTCTAGCAGAAAGTTCCCCCCTTTTCATTACAATGCCTGGGTTTTTATAGAGGACCCGACCCTCTGAGCCATCAATGCACAAAATGGAGGAGTACATCCTCGAAAATCTGAGAAGTCGGCTCCCGCAGCTCCCGTGACTGAGCTCTCAAATCCTTTTCTAAAACTAGCAGCTACGACCGGGTCAACCGGGGAAACTCACATTTATGAGCCGCCTGACTCGTCCTAGGCTTCTGGGTGTGGAGCTCGAGTGGCCGCTACTATTTTGGGTGAAAGCGCCTCGCATGAAAGCTATTCAAAGCAGATGCTTCATAATGACTTTGGGTGAAGTAAAAATGGTTCGCCAGTAGGGAGGCCCGAAGTGGATGCTTCGCTGATTTTTTAGCGAAGCATTTTTCAGTGCTTGAACTTTTTGAATCCTGCTTCGCAAAACTTTCGCCCGAAGCATCTGTTTGGGCTGCTTCGGGTGCGAAGCTCTTCTCATGCCTTACATGCCTTCCTTCAGTGAAGTTGTTTTCCATGTTTGGACTTCTTTGAATCCCGCTTCGCAAAACTTTCGCTCGAAGCATCAGTTTGGGCTGCTTCGGGTGTGAAGCTCTTTTCATTCTCTACTTCCTTCCTTCAGCTCTTCCTTTTCTTGCGAAGCTCTTAAGCTTAGCTTGCTCAGTAGTGAAGCACTTGTATCTCCATTCTATGTACAAGGGGGATGGCAATGAAAGCCAAAATTGTTGCTATACTTAAAAATGTTTATCTAAAAAACAAGGGAACAAATTCATGAAATTAAAAGAAACACTTTACAAAATTTTGATTTTACTACCCCTCTAGGCAATGTGACAAAATTGTCAACATTCTTGGTGGCTCACGGGGCAACGAGCTCACCTCGGTGTAAGAACCCTCAGCCTTAATCCATTGGGCCAGAGTTACCTCCAGACCCTTCTCCTTTTTCTCTTTTTGGGGGTGCTTCCACAACTTCTTCTTCTTCTTCTTCTTCTTCTTCCTCTTCTGGCGAGGCTTCCTATTGCGGCGGTGGGGGAAGGCGATCACGGATGCGTTCCATGGTTCGGCGAACATGAGCCCAGGCGCCTTTCTAAAAAGGCTCTCGGTCTTGTAGCGCTTTGACCAGAACATGGAACCGATCAATTTGCCCTATGTCGGCATGTTTGGCTCTTGTGCTCAGATCATTCAGGCAGGCCACGATCTTGCAATGTCTCAGGATGAAATCTGTGACTTGCCCTTCTGTAATTGGCTCCTCCCACTCATCTATCTCTGAGACGTCACCTTCAAAATGGAGCCAAGCCGGCTTGAGTTCTTCCTTAGTCAAAAGGTTCCCATCCTCATCCGTGAAACTTGGGAAACCTAATGAAGAGAGATCTTGAAAGTACCCCAGTGATGTGCGTTGCTCATGTTCAAATACATCCATGAGGTCCTTCACCTTCTGTGCTTTCCTCACCTTGGAGAAGAAGGCGTGGACCATGGCCTGGGCTGTGGACCAATCTCTGGCTGTCCGGCTCATCGCAGCGACCTGCAGGTCCTGATATTTGATACTTTGGACCTCAAAAGCCAGTTTGAGTCGGCTTCTAATTTTTTGGATGATCTCATCTACTATTGGCCCTTCTTGAGCAGCGACATACTGGGCTTCGGTGATGTAGGTTAAAATTGACAGGGCACTGGAGGCCCGAGATCTGAAGTTCTTGAGCAGGTGCGAGCGGATTTCTTTTATTCGGCCCCTATCAAATAGCTCCAGGCTCTCTTTTTCGTACAACTGCTGCTGCATCTACAAGATTTTGCTTTCAAATTCTTTGGCCTTCAGATCAGCTTCGGCCTGTATCTTGCTTTGATTTTTAGTTGTACCCTACAGTTGTTCTACTTGTTGTTTTAAGGCATCTACTTCCTTTTTCATCATCTCGCACTGCTTCTCCGTGTCTTCTAGCTTGGAGCGGGTCCTGGCTAGCTCCTCCTCCAACTTGATGTTGGCGCTCTCTGCTTCAAATCGGTGCTGATTGGCGATATTTGCATGTGCACGGAATGTTTCTATTCTCACATGCATTGATGCAGATTCATTATCCACATTTAAGTGTTCCAGGTCCTTGGACTTCTCCTGATAGTCGTAATCTATTGGAGTCATCTCGTCCAGAGGTTTCTGGACCTTGGGGACCTTTTTCACCTTATGCAACTTTTCGCCTTTCAAGTCAAAAACAACGCATTTTTCTACTTTGGCCAGAGAGCGCCCTCTCTTTTTCCTCGCCTCCTTCAACATCTTATCTGTGTTCTGCCGGGCTTGGAGCAGCTTTTCTGCCAGGGGACGTTCCTTGATCATGGACTAGTTCCATTTCAAATGAGGTTGGGTCTCCAGCCAAAGGGGTGAACAAATATAATGATTGTACAGGGGATGCCTCACCAGTAGGTTCGACGATGGGTGTGGTAGGAGTTTCGGTGAGAGAGACAATGTCGTGCATGACAGGGGAGTGGGAGACGGGGTTCGGAGTTGGAGTACTACCTTCGCCCTGACTGAGAACCAAGGGAATGGTGGCATGGGCGAGCGAAGTAGTATCGACGGACTTGTCCCGGCCTGACGACTCGAATGGGGTAGATATGCTTGTGGGGCTAACGGGATCACGAGGCAAACTCGAGGTGGCGAAGGGCAACATGTGATGGGGTGACCGAACTTTCGAGAGAGAGAGAGACTGATGAGGACCTTCGGTCGGGACCGTGGTGGACATGCCTTGAGAAACCAAGGTGAAGGGTGAGGAGTGCGTACCTGCGTGCTCTCCTGATAGAGCAGAAGTAGTGGCTTCTTGCGTGGTCGGCTCTTGTTCCTTTTCAGCTTCTGTACTTTCGACTTCCATGACTTCTCCTTCAGGGCCCCCTTCTTGTTGGAGGAGTTCCTCCACATCGATGACATCTACATCTGAGACTGCCTCGGCCCTTTGCGACGTCGTCCCTTAAATATTCGCCTAGGCTGGGCATGTCATAGGCTGTCTGCCAGAAGCACTGGAGGTTTTGTGCGTGGTCGCTTCGGGTGGGTTGGAGGCACTTGAGCTTGCTCCGACTTCTTTCTTTTCTTTTTCTCCTCCTTCTTCTCGATTGCCTGCGTCGACCCTGCGCCTCGTGTCATGGCTTTCCACAGGTCCTGAGGCAACTCTTGTGGTGTCGCCTCTGCCTCCTCCTCTTCCTCTTGTTCCGAAGCATCATCAGCTCTCCCTGGGCTTTCGCCCAAACCTAGGGCACTTGGGGGAACGAAGTCGGTGAAGGAGGTGGGCTTCCAAGTCCCAGCGTTGGCTTCGTAAACAATTGCGAAGTCTTTATCCATCTCCAAGAGTCCGTATGATTTCATCTTCTGGTGATGGACTCTCATTATCCACCACTCCTTTAATTGTTCTTCGCCCCAACCCTTCAATTCTTCCTTCAGATCATCCTTCACTTTTCTCCAAAATGTGGAGTCTGGGCTTGGGAAGGGGTGCCGAACTGGATCATACTCGACCTCCATAGGGTAAAATTCATGCCAGGGAGGTAAGGTCTTCATTCTTTCTAAATGCCACTCCAAATCCCTCCCATTGGGGTTATTCCTTTGTTCTACGATTTCTGGGTGAGGGCAGACATGAAATTTTTTGAATCGGAGGTGATCCCTCATCACCCCCAAGGGGTCGTAACACCACCATTGAGGAATCTGGAGCAGACCAAAGTCGGCCAGCTTCTCCTCCAAGAATGTATGTTGCTTTAGGGCAAACACCTCAATTACTCCCATTTTGAAAGGGAAGTCGCATGTGTGCGCCCATTTTTGGCCGTGGTCGTATACGACATTTGTCGCGTCGCTCTATCGAGCGACCTCCAATGCGAACTGGTATTCAGAGGGGTAGACGGGTAGCAGGAAGGGCTTCCCCATGAAGCCAAACAGGCGAACCACAAGCCCTTGCGTCAGTTGAAATACGTCTCCTTTTTCCTCCTTTACCACTTTGTCTCTCAGACTGATGGGTACCCGAGGGCAGGAACCCTTCAACAAATGAATAGCAGGTCCTAGGAATTGCTGATTAAAAGAATAATACGACTCCGTCCTCGCCAGGAGGGGAGTCCACTGGTACACAGGCAGAGGAGTTCCATCCTTGCCGCTTGAAGAAATGGCAATGTGGGGGAAATGCTTATGTACATGATAGAAAAATAACCAAACCAGGAAAGAGCAAGGTCCAAAGTACTGGCCCGTCCCAGAATTCTTCATGCTGGTTAGCCACGTGTGCAAGGTTCGGGCCACCCATTACGCCCAGTCGAAGAAGACCGGGTTCATGTTTGGCCTTGAAGCATCTGGGGCATAAAACTCCCCTCATGAAATACATTCGGCCAAAGACACTTGCCAGGGGTGCACCGAAGCATCGGTTGACAGGCCCGCGACCCATGCAATGATGGAGAAGATGTCCGTGCTCTTGAAATCCATCAGGGGAGGGGCATTTGGGGAAGCTTGCCTGAAGGGAGCCCGTCCTTGAGGTTCTCGCTCAAAAATTTTATGATATAGCTGGAGGAGGTGAACCTCTCCATTTGTTCACTCAAGATGACATTGCGAACCGAATAACCCTTGGGCGGCCCTTGTTGTGGCGCGAAAGCTCCTTGCACATCTTCTTTTAAAATTGAAAACAATTTATGGCCCACGGTGTCCAACACTTTTTTGGAGGAGGGCTGGTAGTTCTGCGTGATGGCACAGATTAATTCGGGACAATGGTGCGTGGGCGGGGTCAGATACCAGTATATCTATGAGTAATAGGCGACGGCTCTCTTGTTCTCCATGGAGAGTCTACTTTTCATGAATTCGATAGTATATCGGAGCTCGGCCACGCTCTTTGAAAGCTCAGTGTCCCTTATTTTCTCCCACCCATCAATTGGTGGCTCTTCAGGTTGTTCTTCTTTTGAATCCTCTCTTTCCTCCATAGCTTGCTTTTTTGGGCGGAGGTTGAGGTCGACCCTCTTTGGTCTATGCTTTTTCTCCTCTTTGCCCTTCTTTGTTTTCTCTGGGCCTGCTACCTCGGGCTCCTTTCTCTTTTCCTTAGAATTCTTCTTCCCCATTCTGGATATAGGTGGCAGTAGAGTCTTTGATGTAGAGGGCTTCGATGCGAAGGACGAGGAGAAATGCAGGCTATTAGCGAGGGCTCTTAATCTTGCATTAACAGTTGGCGAACACCCCTTTTACTGCTAAGGCTCGCATTTTATAGCCTTAAAAGGCAACTACCTCAATTTATGGCTCCTGCCAAAATTAAATTTACAACTCGGATGGGGAAGGTCGCTTTGCCTTTTGATTGGCTTCACGGCGGCGTGGTACGCGGGCCCATGTGTTTCGATGATTTTCCCAGCATTGGAAACTTAACCTTCTGCCACCTCGTACCTAGGCACGAGATTTTCTCATAACTGAATCCTCTCGGGATGTGCTCTGCCACCTTTGCATTAAAATCACCTACCTTGAACGTTTCCCTAGGTTGTCATTGACACGTCTCTCAAGGCACATTTTAAATGCTCCCACCTTGTGCATTGTTGATTTGGCGAAGTTGAAGCTGGCGCTGAAGACACTTCACAGTGAACCTCCCTTGTGAGCTGATTTTTTATGCTTCGGGCCCAAAGTAGTTTTACCTCATCGCGTCACCACTTTGTTTCGTGGAAGGTTGCCTCCGAAGCTCGTTCCTTTTGAGAAATGGTTCACTAATTTTCCTTCGAAAACTGCTTCGCTCAGACTCCTTTTGCGAGGCACTTCTCACGCCTTCATTATGATCTCGTTTGGCCCTTCGAGGACAATGTGCTTCACTGTGAACCACCTTGCATCAGCCACTTCGCACCTAAAGTTCTCGAAGGAGATTCTCGCTAAGCCTAGCGAAGCTAGGGCTTGTCGCTATGGTAGTGTGATACTTGAACCTATTGGCAATCTTGAAACAGGGTATATACAAAGATAAAAAATCTTACATATAAAAGTAAAACTTGAACCATTTTTTTTTTTGTCTCAGTGATGAAAAGTCTTCAAATGAAGACCATTGATAGAAATCGACAAGATCTGGCCATCTGCATCCTTGAGAATGAAAGAGTTGGCTGAGTTTACCTTCACAATCTCGAACGGTCCATCCCAGAAAGCGTCCAATTTATCATGATTCCCAGGCTTGGCCTTCCAAGAGTCCCACTTCCATACTAGATCTCCCACTCTGAAAGTGCGGTCGAAGGACTTTTTCTTGAACCAGTCTCGGGTGATCTGAGCATGCTTAGCGAAGCTCTGGTAGGCCTTCTCACGGTCTTCCTCCAGCTGTAGTAGCTGAGCTAGCCTATTCTCCATAGGATTAACTTCTTCTTCCTCATCCAATAGCTGCAATGCAGGGATCTCTACATGGGTTGGTAGGATGGCCTCCTTGCCATACACCAGGGCGTAAGGTGATGTTTTGATTGACTTCTTGATAGAAATCCGATCGGCCCACAAGGCCCGATCTAGAAAGAGGTGCCAAGTTCTTTTGTTATTCTCTATGAGCTTTCTTAGCACCCTTAACAGAGTCTTATTAGTTGATTCTGCCAATCCGTTACCTTGTGGATAGTAATTAGAAGAGACCTTATGATATATCCCATATTTGTAGAGGAACTCGTTGATCTTGGCGCCTAAAAACCCGGGACCATTGTCCGTTATGATTGCTTCTGGGATGCCGAACCGGGTGATCAAACCTTCTAGGAATGCAATGACGGTCTCTTGGTCGACATGCTTCGTGGGTACTACTTCGGCCCATCTGGTGAAGTAATCGGTTGCAGTCAGGATAAACTTATGCCCTACGGAGGAGTTCGGCGATATAACCCCTATGAAATCCAACCCCCATTGTTGAAAGGGCGTTTCTACCTGTATCGGTCGGAGAGGCATAGGAGCACTTCTGCTTCGGCCGATGAACTTCTGACATTGCTCGCATCTACGACAGACCGCAAAAGCATCGACGAAGAGTGTAGGCCAATAATAACCCACCTTAATTATCTTCAATGTCGTTGTTCTTCCTACGAAGTGGCCACCAGATAACCCTGAATGGAATTCTCCCAGGACTCTCTTCTTATCATCTTCTTTTATGCATTTAAGAAGAACTCCATCGATATTCCTAAAGAATAGGCCTTCGGGGCGTAACGTGTATCGGAGGGACCGCATCCTGAAGTGTCTTCGCTGCGAAGCATTCAAATGTAGAGGACATCTCTCGATGTTGAAATATTCAACTATCTCACCGACCCAGTCCTTCTCATCTTCTTCTTGATTTGCGAAGCATCCTTCTGCTGCTGAGTCATCCCACTGACAAGCTGTTACTTCGGCCGCTACGCTCTTCGCAAGCTCCTGACATAGTGCGTGACCATGAACCAATTTTGTGGGTTTGATTTCAATGTCAAACTCCTGTATTTTGCTGACCCAACCAGCTCTTTTGCTACCCAACTCTCCTTGAATAATGAAGTTGCGCACATCGGGATGAATGACAAACACTGTAACCCGACTTTGAGAAATGAAGTGCTTGAACTTCCTCAAGGATTTCATTACTGCATGCACCTGCCTTTCTATGAAATTGTATTTCTCTTCATGGGGGTGTATCACTTGGCTTAGAAACGTGATAGGGCATTCTTCGCCATCTTCCCCCTTCTGTGTCAGGACTGCAGCATAGCTCTCAGGTTCTCCTATAGCATATAGGATGAAATCTCGATTGTAGTCGGGGTTGGTCAGGACTGGAGCCTGAGCAATTCAGGCCTTGATCTCTTCAAATGCCTCTTTCCTTTCATCTGTCCAGATGAATTCAGCGCCCTTCTTCAAAAGTTTGGACATCGGCTTGATGACTTGGGCGAAATCTGGAACAAACTTCCTTACGAAGTTGATCTGGCCAAAAAAATATTGTAGTCCTTTCTTATTCGCTGGGAGTGGGAGCTTCAAGAGAGCCTCAGCTCTATCAGGATCTACGGTGAGACCCTTCTCCGATATCACATGTCCCAATAACTTTCCCTCATTGACTGCGAATATGGACTTCTTTGGATTGATTGAAATGCCAAACTCTCGGCACTTTTTGAATATCTGTTGTAGGTGAAAAGGGTGATCCTCCCTTCTTCGGGAGAAGATGGTCATGTCATCCAAATAGATAACAATGACCTTATTCAAGAGTTCACCAAAAGCTAAATCCATGGCCCTCTGAAAAGTGGCCCCCGCATTCGAAAGGCCGAATGGCATTCGCTGGTAAGCGAATGTTCCCCACTTGGTAGTGAATGCGGTTTTATGTTGGTCTTCATCCCTAACCCATATCTGATTATATCCTGAGAAGCCATCGAGTAGGGAGAAGCGTTGAGCCCCAGCCACTGAGTGCAAGATCTGATCAATCTACGGGAGAGGGTAATGATCCTTGAGCGAAGCCTGATTCAGGTTGCGAAAATCCACGCATAGTCGTATATCTCCATTCTTCTTTCTAACAGGGACTAGATTCGCTACCCAAGAGGAATGCTTTATGGGATAAATTATCTTCGCCTCGAGCATCTTTAGGAGCTCGGCTTTCATCAGGACCTCGATCTTTGGGTTAACAGGCCTTTGCTTCTATCGGAAGGGTTTGATCCCCTCCTGCAACTCAATTGTATGTTGGATCAGTTGTCGATCGTATCCTTTTAGGTCTTGATAAGACCATGCCACTATGTCGGGATACCTTCTGCACAGAGATCGGATCTGTTCTAGCTCTTTCGAAGTGCAATCTGTTCCAACTTTTATTGCTTTTCCAGGTTCAAGCTCCAAATCCTGATATTGCTTCGCATTGACTTTGATCCTATGAGAAACTGCTCGATCATTTTGATCGAAGAGGCTTTCAAGAGTAATTAATCCCTTGGGAACGTGATTATTCTTCAATTGAACTAGCCCTTCATATTCCTCATCATCCGGGCTTCTTCTTTCAATTGTGGCTGCTTCTTGAATCATAAAATTCACAATCTGCTCATCATTGTCAAAAACTTGCCAATGCAGATCTCTGTCTGGGACAGAGGGCCTATAAATCATCCTCACAACTTTAGGTTTATGCACCATGTCTTCTACTGGAGAGTACTTAGCTGCGATGGATGCCAATACATCGACATGTCTGTTCTTTTCATGGGGAATGGACTACAGATTGAGAGATTCGAATTGGTCAAACAAGTCCCATACCCTGTTATGGTATGCCTTGAGATAGTGCTTCTTTGACACGCACTTGTTGGTGACTTGATTGCATACCAATTCTGAATCTCCAAAGACTTGGAGATGCTTTATGCCTAACTTTTTTGCTTTCTTGAGTCCTAGGCATAATGCTTCGTATTCTGCTGCATTGTTGGTGCAGCTCCAAACCAACCGGTAACAATATTCCTTCTGCTCTCCAGATGGTGATACTAAAAGAATCCCTGCCCCGACGCCATTTTTGCATCGGGCGCCATCGAAGAACAATTTCCATAATTCTCCTTGGGCAGAGATCTTATCTTCTGACTTGGTGTGTTTCTCAGGCTTGGTGATGGCATAACATCCCATTTCCGTCTCTATCATGGCATTGAAATCTGCCAATGAAAACTCATCTTCACAACTTAACTGTGCAAGGGATTCCTCGACCAGGTCCACTTGCTCTATCCCTTCCACTATCGCATGCACGGGATCACTGCTCTCTTCTTCGGACATCTTCTATACGAGGAAGGTAGAAGGTTTCTCATTGTAGATTTTTACCTTCTTCCCTTTGAATGGAATCTCTAAGTGCGAGTAATCCATAGATAGATATCCTCCCAACTTCATTGTAAACTCTCTTGACAAGCACATACTAAAATATGGCTCAAGGTCGACGACCACCACCTCTTGTATAACCGTGATCTGAGGCATCTTGTGTAGTCGGATAGGTATATCTTTAATTACACCCACAGTATTCATAGGAGTACCATCCAGTTGGAGCATGCCATGGCTGCTTCGGGTGTACTCCATTCCTATTTCCTCGCACACTGCTTTGGGCATGACTGTCGTCGTGGCCCCAGAGTCAATCATACAATTGTGTACAACATACCCTTCCATTTGTAGAGATAGGTAGAATGGAGGTGGCCTATTCTTCCCTGTAATGGACATGGATAGGGTCTGCACTAGGGCGAGCGGTGCTGACTTTCTTGCCTTGGTTGTCTTCAATGATTCTTGCAGCAAGTCCACTTGTCCGGGTAGCTGCAATGCATCATATAGACTAATCTTGGCTGGAGTCTTCTTCAGCTCATCTACAATATTGTAAACTAGGGAGTTGGGCACCTCAGGTTCCCTTTTCACCTCATACTTGGTGCGATACTGCTCCGTGGCTTCGACCCTTTGTCGCTTGGTCAGCGAAGGAAGCTTGAGCTTCTCTCTAGCTTGTTCTTTGGTTTCCACCTGAGGTGGATTTGTAGGGGCCTGTTGGGCCTTTTCTTTTACTGGTGGAAGCTGAGAAGCTTCGTTCGGGGCCTGGGGAAGTTGTTGTCCCTTCTCATGGTGAGCATGCACCTTTAAGGGAGCCATTTGATCAGCATCTACCTCTATTGACCTTTTTCCTCCTCTGGTGAGGACTGCAACTTGCTCTTCTTCGCCAATTACCAGGTTCTGATCCATTTGCCTGATAATGTTGACCTGACCACCATGACTACTGCTCGCCAATGTTTGCACATAATGTTGGTGCAGCATACAAGTATTCTCTTCATGAGGATCATTACATGTGGAGCACCAATGTATGTAGTCGAAAGTGCTCGGAGCTTCATCAATCATGACATTTCTTGTCGACGCTCTCCCTTGCTGGACCGCTTGATCTTTAGTAAGCGCGGGTGTAGGATAAGACCTTCTTGGTAGAAACTCTTGTTGCACTTGCTTCTTTTTCATAATGGTCATGTCATTAGATAGAGTTTGCACTATGGAGTTCAGGGACTGAACTTCTTGTAGTATTTTGGCTTGCATATCATCGGCTTTGGGAATAGGTGGCAATGGAGCCATCGTTGGTATTGGAGGTAGGGCGGGGTGTTGAGGTGGTGCTGGAAATACAGGGAATGTCGAAGAGATAGTGGGTTGTGATGTCGAGAATGTGGGAAAATGGATTTGCGGAGTAGCGATCTGAGATACAATGGGATTCGGGTTCCAAGATGAGATCGGGTACATGGGGGTTGCAGAGATCTACGAAGCGGCTGCATTCGCATACTAGGATTGAGGGAAATCGGGAAGTATGGGCATCGACATCCTTTGGGGAAGCTTACCCATAGCTATTAGATCCATCTCCGCTCTCTGGGCTAACTCATACAACTCGGGGAAGGTATTGATATTCGAATACCTTACCATTACACTGATATCAGGGTTGAAAGCCCTAAGGAAATAGTATGTTGTAGCTTCGCTAGTTGGCCGAAGTCCAACTGGTATCCTTTGCCAGGTTCGAGCGAACCTAACATTGAAATCAATGATCTCTTCTTGTGGATGTCTTTGGATCATTGTGAACTGATGCAGAAGAGAAGATGGATCGACGGACTCATTGAAGCTTCTCATCAATTGTCCGGCTAACTGGTCCCATCCCGTTATAGTACCGGGTGGTAAAGATCTATACCAGTAGAGGAGCTTCCCTCTAAGAGATAGAACCAAAAGCTTTACCATGACTCTCTCCTCTATGATGTCATGAATCACCGCCAGAGAAACTATGTCCTGGATGTGCTCCAGAGCAGTCTTCCTAGTTCCATCGAACGTTGGGATCTTCTTCATAGCAGTAGGTGGAACTTGCCCTTGTCTCGCTAGATTTAGTGGTCCAAAAGAATTCCATGTTGGGAACAGTCTGGGTGGTGGCTGCTGCTACTGCATTTTGTTGTTGTTGTTGTTGTTGTGCCATATTTGCGCCTGGATTCTGAGAAATAGGGATTCCCAAAGTTCCTCTTTGGTTGCTAACAGGATGACTAATAGGAACGGAGGCACTATGATGCTTCGGTGAGTTGGGAGGATTGGGAGGAAAGCTAGTTGTTGTGCTATCTGAGGTTAGCCCTTGTTCGTCAAAAGCAGCCTCTTGCGAGGATGTTCCACGTAACAGTGACTCAGGGGTGACCAACCTAGAGCGTTCCCCAAAGGCATCAATATCAAGCTCAAAGAACTCAGTCTCCTCTCCTCTATTCCTAACTCTCCATCTTGTTTGCATGAAGGCACAGACTTAAGTACCGGTCTCTACGACTTTAAGATTCTCGGGTTAAACAGAGTCGCCAGATGCTAAGAGTCTTTCGGCAATGAGACGAGCATCGATTCTCACTACCACTCACAAGGTGAGACTGACCGGGTCCCACCGGGCGTGCCAAAAACTGTTGGTCATCAAATCTGCCCCAGGAAAGGATTTTGGGAAGTGTACGCGCCCTAGACCTGGACCAACATTGAAAGGCCGAGGGGAAGAGATGCCCCTCATGCCAATCTCCGGAGAAAGGCCGGCTCCTTTACTAAACTACTTGGTGTTTTTGAGACAAGAGTGCAGGAAAGAGATAAAAATAGTAAGGGTGCAGGAAAGAGATAAAATAGTAAGGGTGTAGGAAAGAAATAAATAGTGTAAGGGAAGAAATATTGGTGAATTAAAGTGGGAAAGAACCAGTAGCACGATCATTGGCTAATAACTCGAAACAGCAGCAAGAAATACCAAGAATAAAATGAAATGAACGCGATACTAGCCCTCCTATGTATCCTCTGGACGAGTTCCAGGATTACCCTTCCCCTTACGTCGAAATCTAGAATTCAGAATTACGACGACTAGGAAATGAGTGAATATAATAGAAACACTATCCACAAGCAGCATACAAGAGAACTATTACAACGTTTTCTCCCCTATGTATCCTTCGAGAAAATTCTAGGGTTCTATCCCCAATCGCACACCTAAATCCAGAATGCAGAATTACAGTATGCAAATGAAGAAAGAGATAACAGAAATAATCATAGAAGGCAGCATACAAGAGAGAAATTAAGCCCGAAGCTCTTTAGTATTAATCGCAGGGATTCAAGTTACAGCAACTTTCTAGCAGAAATTTCCCCCCTTTTTCATTACAATGCCTGGGTTTTTATAGAGGACCCGACCCTCTGAGCCATCAATGCACAAAATGGAGGAGTACATCCTCGAAAATCTGAGAAGTCGGCTCCCGTAGCTCCCGTGACTGAGCTCTCAAATCCTTTTCTAAAACTAGCAGCTACGACCGGGTCAGCTGAGGAAACTCACATTTATGAGCCGCCTGACTCGTCCTAGGCTTCTGGGTGCGGAGCTCGAGTGGCCGCCATGTCCGTCGGGCTCTCCTTCTGAGACCGATACCTCTTTTTAGATTGCTAAAAATGAGCAACGAGTTCACCGGGCACGTAAAAATTCATTTATGAGGCACTTGATTGCCTCGAAAAAATACCCGGCTTGGAGTGCATGCCCTTGAAGCGCTTCACCGATTTCTAGTTCGTGACCCTGCTTCGCAATGGATGTAAGCTGAAGCAGATCATCTCCCTTGGTTATGCACTTCGCACGAAGGAGCTTCGCAAAACCGCTTCGGGGATGTAAAATGCCGAAGTAGATTTCTCTCCTCAAGACGGGGCTCTCCATCTCTCGCTGCTTCACTGGGAAGGCATGTTAAAATTTTCTTCGCGAGGTTCTCTGCCCGAAGTGGATGCTTCGCTGATGGGCTTGTCAAAATGCTTCGTCGCGAACCTTCTTCAAAACTGCGGTTCGGGAGGTTTTTGGCCGAAGTGCAATTCTGCCTTGGAAAAATGTTCTGCTCTTTACGGACCGCTACTGCTTCGGGTGAAAGCGCCTCGCACGAAAGCTATCCGAAGCAGATGCTTCGCAATGACTTTGGGCGAAGTAAAAATGGTTCGCCAGTAGGGAGGCCCGAAGTGGGTGCTTCGCTGATTTTTTAGCGAAGCATTTTTCAGTGCTTGAACTTTTTGAATCCTGCTTCGCAAAACTTTCACCCGAAGCATCGGTTTGGGCTGCTTCGGGTGCGAAGCTCTTCTCATGCCTTAGCAACCTTCCTTCAGCGAAGTTGTTTTCCATGTTTGGACTTCTTCGAATCCCGCTTCGCAAAACTTTCGCCCGAAGCATCTGTTTGGGCTGCTTCGGGTGCGAAGCTCTTTTCATTCTCTACTTCCTTCCTTCAGCGAAGCCATCTTCCTTTTCCTGTGAAGCTCTTAAGCTTAGCTTGCTCAGTAGCGAAGCACTTGTATCTCCATTCTATGTACAAGGGGGATGGTGATGAAAGCCAAAATTGCTGCTATACTAAAAAATGTTGTTTCTAAAAAAACAAGGGAACAAATTCATGAAATTAAAAGAAACACTTTACAAAATTTTGATTTTACTACCCCTCTAGGCAATGTGACAAAATTGTCAACAGTGACATACAAATAGATTGTGGATGCATTAAGAATGTTCTTTATGTATGATTTCTCAAGGAGAACTTGGGTATATTTTCTCAAGTTCAAGAGTGAAGTTTTTACCACATTCAAAGTCTTTAAGGATTTTTTTGAGAATCAATATTTGAGTTGCATCAAGAAGCTTCGTACAGATAATGGGGAGGAGTATTTTAGCAGGGATTTTTCATATTTTTTGGCCCTTCATGGGATTTTACATCAACACTTTGTCTCGTATACAACATAGCATAATTGTGTAGCTGAGAGAAAAAATATAACACTCAAAGAAATGGCAAATTGTATGATGCACTCATGAGATTTACCTCCCAAGTTGTCGGTCGAGGCAGTCAATTATGTGAATTACATTAAAAATCACACACCCCATCAAGCTCTTGAGTAGATTACTCTAGAGGAGGCTTGGAAACTTTTGTTCTTCTCATTAAGTGGACATTTAGCTACAAAATGCCCAACGCCTCCACAATTGAAACATTTAAACGATAAATTTCCTCTATATTTTTCTTTTCCCCTTTTTATTTTTCGAACAAAGTTTGCTTCCATTTCATCTAATGTCTCTTCTTCCTCGTATTCTTGTTTTGCTTTCATATTTTTATGGGATTTAAAAGCATCTTCTCTGTCTGTGGGTTTAGATTTTCCTATTCTCATATCATATGCAGTCAAAGAACCATGCATCTCATCCATACTAAAAGAATTTAGATCTTTAGCTTCTTCTATAGTTGAAACTTTAGAATCAAATCTTTGGGAAAGATATCTTAATACTTTTTCACAATGACAGAATCTTCGATTTCCTCACTGAGTCCTCTAATCGCATTAATTACTTCATTAACTCTTAGCATATATGCCTCTATGTTCTCATCGTCATTCATATTTAATACTTCGAACTGAGCTCGATGTGTTTGTAACTTGGCCTCCTTGATCTTAACGTCTCCTTCATGAATGCTCCTTAGTTTGTCCCATATTTCTTTTGTCATTTTATAACTCATAATTTTTACCAGTTCCCTGTCCACTAATCTGCACATAATAGCATTCTTTGCTTTTGAGTTATTCTCAAACAATTTCTTACCGACAACATCGGTTGGAGAAGTGGTGGGTATTGTGTATCCACTATCTATTGAATCCCAAATGTAGAATCCCAAAGCACAAATATATGTTTGCATCCTGAGTCTCCAAAATGTGTAATTAGTTCCGTCCAACAATGGTGCTTTGTTTGATGAGAAGCCTTCACCACCTTCCATTGTGTCACTTCTAAGATCACCCTAGTCGGTTAAGCTTGTTTAGGAACCTTGCTCTGATAACAATTGTTAGTCTCACAATGACACTGAGAGGGGGGTGAATCAGTGTAGCTCTTTATAACTTAAATCTTCAACTCTTAAAGCCAAAACAATGAAAACTTAAAACCAAATAAAGCAAGTATAACAAGAGAGCATCACACAACACAAGATGTACCGAGGTTCACCGATTTGGCTACTCCTCAAAAATGACTGTTTGGACTCCCATCCAAATCCAGCCTTTGCAAAGCACCAACTTTACAATCAATTTACCAACACCCACTGGAAGGAGCATCAACCCCTGATTTACCAAGCACCAACTGGAAGGAGCACCAACCCCTGATGCCAAGCACCAACTTGGACTTCAATTTTGAAACTAGAAGATTGACATAAAAATGCCTTCACTTTTACAAGACCCTGACTGGTCTATTGCTTACCCAACATCGCCCACAATTCACAAAACACACACCCTTCTCGCTCGCATATCGCTCACATTAAATTCTCCAAGCAACACTCCTTTTATAACCATCCTTTCTCTTTGTAACTCCACTTGTAACTCCTTTCATATTCTCATATGCCACTTGTCAATTGTAACTCCTTTATGTAACTCCTTTTGTATATATTGAGAAGGCATTTCGTCAAACACGTCACATGCAAATAATTGACACCATATTCTCCTACCATGACTATTCGTTTTCTCGGTCATGACTGTTCATTTTCTCCTTCGATGACTGTTCGTTTTCTCCTTCATGACTGTTCATTTTCTCCTTGCATGACTGTTCATTTTCTCTTTGCATGTCTGTTCATTTTCTCTTTGCATGACTATTCATTTTCTCCTTCGATGACTATTCATTTTCTCCTTCATGACTGTTCATTTTCTCCTTCGATGACTGTTCGTTTTCTCCTTCATGACTGTTCGTTTTCTTTTCCCTTGTGCATGCATTTGTTTTGGTTTCCGAAAAGGCTTTTCGTTTCTATTTTGAGGCCCTTCGTTTCCTTTTCTCCACATGGGCATGCATCCGCTTCTTTCCATGACTATTCGTTTTCTCCACATGGGCATGCATCCGCTTCTTTCCATGACTATTCATTTTCTCCTTCCATGACTGTTCGTTTTCTCCACATGGGCATGCATCCGCTTCTTTCCATGTGTAACGACCATCTTAAATGATTTCAAATCATTAAATATTCCTTATGGGTCCACGTCACTATGCAGTCTTCAGTTTCACCATCTTGGTGTTCATCACTAATATCAGATGCACTGTCAACTACTATGTTCCTTTGGCAAAAATGCGACATGTCGCGATATCATGACACTTTTGTTTCTCTGCCTACCTGCCCTTTTTGAGTCACGAAAATGCGACATGTCATGATATCATGACACTTTTGTTTCTCTGCCTACCTGCCCTTTTTGAGTCGCGAAAATACGACATGTCGCGATATCGCGACACTTTTGTTTCTCTACCTGCCTGCCCTTTTTGAGTCACAAAAATGCGACATGTCGCGATATCGCGACACTTTTGTTTCTCTGCCTGCCTACCCTTTTTGAGTCACGAAAATGCGAAATATCATGAAACTTTTGTTTCTCTGCCTACCTGCCCTTTTTGAGTCATCAAAATGTGACATGTCGCGATATCGCGACACTTTCTCTCTTGCTCTTCCTCTTTGCTTTGGTCACGAAAATGCGACATGTCGCGATATCGCGACACTTTTTCCTCCTTGCTCTTTCTCTTTGCTTTGGACCACGAAAATACATGTCGCGATATCGCGACACTTTTTTCTCCTTGCTCTTTCTCTTTGCTTTGGCCCGTGAAAATACAACATGTCGTGATATCGTGACACTTTTTCTCCTTGCTCTTTCTCTTTGCTTTGGCCCGCGAAAATACATGTCGCGATATCGCGACACTTTTTCTCCTTGCTCTTTCTCTTTGCTTTGGCCCACGAAAATACATGTCGCGATATCGCGACACTTTTTCTCCTTGCTCTTTCTCTTTGCTTTGGCCCGCAAAAATACAACATGTCGCGATATCGTGACACTTTTTTCTCCTTGCTCTTTCTCTTTGCTTTGGCCCGTGAAAATACAACATGTCGCGATATCGCGACACTTTTTCTCCTTGCATTTTCTCTTTGCTTTGGACCGCGAAAATGCAACATGTCGCGATATCGCGACACTTTTTCTCCTTGCATTTTCTCTTTGCTTTGGACCGCAAAAATGCAACATGTCGCGATATCGCGACACTTTTTCTCCTTGCATTTTCTCTTTGCTTTGGCCCACGAAAATGCAACATGTCGCGATATCGCGACACTTTTTTTCTTTGCGGTGTTTTGCTTTTTCTTTGATCTTTAGCATATGGGCCACTTCGGTCTTCTTGGAAAATATGCAAAAAGGTGGGTAAACATCCTCATAAGCATTTAACATCATTGTACATACTTTGAGTAACCTCTGAACTCCTATCCACTGCATCAACTGATCTATCTGACTGTGTTGACAACAATGACAATACTATCATTGCACCTTGCTCAACAATCTCCCCCTTTGGAATTGTTGGCAACACACGTGCAATTTCCTGTAACTCTTCTCCCCCTTTGACAACAATATCAAAGGGCTGCTGCAAACTCCCCTTGAGTCCATGCACAACATTCTCAGGCAAAAATTATTACACTTAGCAAAAATCACAAACATGAGCAAAAAGATAAACAAATACACAAATGCTCCCCCTGAGAATGTGGTCCCGATAGCTAGTCAATTCTTGGGAAGCATGACCACTCCCAATTTATTGTGAAGGTACTCAAAGACTTCCTTGGGCAACGGTTTTGTGAAGATATCCGCTACTTGCTCTGTTGTTGGAACAAAATCCAACTTAACCTCACCTTCCGCAACTTTCTCCTTCAAAAAGTGATACCGGATAGCAATATGTTTTGTGCGAGAATGCATAACCGAATTCTTTGATTTTTCACACTTAACAAATGGCTTGGTTTCTTCTCATACCTACGTACAACACGTTGTCACTGCAATATATTCTGCCTCTGCTATGGATAAGGAGATTGACTCTTGTTTCTTACTGTGCCATGTGACCAACCTGTCTCCAAGATAGAATGCACCTCCACTGGTACTCTTTCTGTCACCTACACATCCTGCCCAATCTGCATCTGAATACGCAATAAGGGTGAAGTCCTTACCTTTCGGATACCATAACTTTGAACAATGGCAGTAAGAACCATCAAAAGTACAACACTGACATATAGCAATACTACAAATGGTGACAACTCTCAATTTAATCACCACCCTTCATGGTACCTCCACAAACAACTACATGAACTGAAACACACTTTGACAACTATACGACAACTCCCCCTGACTACTTGCCTTTCATCCTCGGATAACCAAACAAATACATAGGAGCATTAAAATAAAACTTTAAGATTGCTCCCCCCGAGGATGTGCTACCCGGAGTTGCTTAGTGCAATAGAGGAGTAGTCTCCTTCAGTCCAAGGAGACACGATTTCCTTTCTTCTTTCTTTCTCCACTCTGGTTTGATTACAGTTTTGGGCTCTTGTTTTGACTTTTCTTTTTCAGTAGCTTGTGCATGTTTTTCGAGAACTTTTCTATTTTATCTCATTCCATTTGGTTGAAATTTTCTTCCCTAAAATTGATTTGATGCAAATGTACTTCGACAATTTCTTGCAATGTGCCCAAAATTATGACAGTTATAACATTCTATTGCATAATCCATCAAAGGTGAAAAAATATTTCTATTGGTAAAATTCCTTGGTCCTACATTATACTTGCAATCTGAAATCTTATGTCCATAACCATTGCATTTAAAATAGTAACCAGAAAAGAGATGATTGAACCTGGGTGATGGTCTTTGCCATGTTGTCGTAGGAGTCATAAATCTTCTTCTTCCTTGATGTGTGACATTGGTGAATCCATCATTGTCAATTCTCCTTTCGTGCCTTGCATTATTGCTTTCTTTTGCATGAGTCAATTTTTCTTGATCAATCTGTTTC
Organism: Wollemia nobilis; assembly: GCA_028583015.1. Taxonomy (NCBI): domain Eukaryota; kingdom Viridiplantae; phylum Streptophyta; class Pinopsida; order Araucariales; family Araucariaceae; genus Wollemia; species Wollemia nobilis. The sequence goes on along the minus strand of JAQPPZ010017240.1, from coordinate 431,589 downwards.
TTATCTTCATTCTTTGATCCATTTGATGATTCTCCTTCATCAAAGCCCAAACCAAATTTGACGCCTATAGTCCTTTGGTTATTTATGATCTTATCCAGCTTCATAGAACTTTCTTCACGTTTGTGATAACAACTAATTTTACGATTCATCTCTTCTATCTGCATCCTTAAACCAACAGTCTCTTCTTCTAGCTTGCTGCAATAATCTATTTTCATGGTTATTTGCACTTCGAGATCTTCAGATATTTTCTTGGATTCTTCTATCTGTACTTTCAAACTGGTTATGATTTCATTTGCATCCTCAAGCTTTCTTGAAATTTTCTTATTCTTTTTTCTTTCTATCTTCAATTCATCCAGAGCTGCAATTAGTTCCTCTTCCAAATTTACTTCTGCATCAATTTCTTCTTCATCACATTCCTGTTCTTTTTATGTTTTTTCTTCTTTGAGTGCCATGAAAAGAGCTTCACCTGTTTCCTTTTCAGAATCCTCACCGCAGCTGTCTTCTGATGAACTGACATTCTTGGAGATGAAACTTTTCTTCTTGAAGTTGTCTTTTCTGAAATTTGTTTTTTTCTTCCAGTCACTTCTTTCTTGGTGCGATCCTTCATCACTTTTGTTCTTCTCATTAAGTGGACATTTAGCTACAAAATGCCCAATGCCTCCACAATTGAAACATTTAAATGGTAACTTTCCTCTGTATTTTCCTTTTCCCCTTTTTAGTTTTCGAACAAAGTTTGCTTCCATTTCATCTGATGTCTCTTCTTCCTCGGATTCTTGTTTTGCTTTCATATTTTTATGGGCTTTAAAAGCAGCTTCTCTGTCTATGGGTTTAGATTTTCCTATTCTCATCTCATATGCAGTCAAAGAACCATGCATCTCATCCATACTAAAAGAATTTAGATCTTTAGCTTCTTCTATAGCTGAAACTTTAGAATCAAATCTTTGGGGAAGAGATCTTAATACCTTTTTCACGATGATAGAATCTTTGATTTCCTCGTCGAGTCCTCTAATCGCATTAATTACTTCATTAACTCTCAGCATATATGCCTCTATGTTCTCATCGTCATTCATATTTAATACTTTGAACTGAGCTCGATGTGTTTGTAACTTGGCCTCCTTGATCTTAACGTCTCCTTCATGAATGCTCCTCAGTTTGTCCCATATTTCTTTTGCCGTTTTACAACTCATAATTTTTACCAGTTCCCTATCCACTAATCCACACATGATAGCATTCTTTGCTTTTGAGTTATTCTCAAACAGTTTCTTACCGACAACATCGGTTGGAGAAGTGGTGGGTATTGTGTATCCACTATCTACTGAATCCCAAATGTCGAATCCCAAAGCACAAAGATATGTCTACATCCTGAGTCTCCAAAATGCGTAATTAGTTCCATCCAACAATGGTGCTTTGTTTGATGAGAAGCCTTCACCACCTGCCATTGTGTCACTTCCAAGATCACCCTAGCCGGTTAAGCTTGTTCAGGAACCTTGCTCTGATACCAATTGTTAGTCTCACAATGACACTGAGAGGGGGGGTGAATCAGTGTAGCTCTTTATAACTTAAATCTTCAACTCTTAAAGCTAAAAAAATGAAAACTTAAAACCAAATAAAGCAAGTATAACAAGAGAGCATCACACAACACAAGATGTACCGAGGTTCATCGATTTGGCTACTCCTCAAAAATGATTGTTTGGACTCCCATCCAAATCCAGCCTTTGCAAAGCACCAACTTTACAATCAATTTACCAGCACCCACTGGAAGGAGCATCAACCCCTGATTTACCAACACCAACTGGAAGGAGCACCAACCCCTGATGCCAAGCACCAACTTGGACTTCAATTTTGAAACTAGAAGATTGACATAAAAATGCCTTCACTTTTACAAGACCCTGACTGGTCTATTGCTTACCCAACATCGCCCACAATTCACAAAACACACACCCTTCTCGCTCGCCTATCGCTCACATCAAATTCTCCAAGCAACACTCCTTTTATAACCATCCTTTCTCTTTGTAACTCCACTTGTAACTCCTTCTTTCATATTCTCATATGCCACTTGTCAATTGTAACTCCTTCTTTATGTAACTCCTTTTGTATATATTGAGAAGGCATTTCGTCAAACACGTCACATGCAAATAATTGACACCATATTCTCCTACCATGACTGTTCGTTTTCTCGGTCATGACTATTCATTTTCTCCTTCGATGACTATTCATTTTCTCCTTCATGACTGTTCGTTTTCTCCTTGCATGACTATTCATTTTCTCTTTGCATGTCTGTTCATTTTCTCTTTGCATGACTGTTCATTTTCTCCTTCCATGACTATTCATTTTCTCCTTCATGACTGTTCGTTTTCTCCTTCGATGACTGTTCGTTTTCTCCTTCATGACTATTCATTTTCTTTTCCCTTGTGCATGCATTTGTTTTGGTTTTTGAAAAGGCTTTTCGTTTCTATTTTGAGGCCCTTCGTTTCCTTTTCTCCACATGGGCATGCATCCGCTTCTTTCCATGCTTTGTTTTCTCCTTCCACATTTTTTTTCTCCACATGGGCATGCATCCGCTTCTTTCCATGTGTAACGACCATCTTAAATGATTTCAAATCATTAAAGATTCCTTATGGGTCCACGTCACTATGCAGTCTTTAGTTTCACCATCTTGGTGTTCATCACTAATATCAGACGCACTGTCAACTACTTTGTTCCTTTGGCGAAAATGCAACATGTCGCGATATCGTGACACTTTTGTTTCTCTGCCTGCCTGCCCTTTTTGAGTCGCGAAAATGCGACATGTCGCGATATCGCGACACTTTTGTTTCTCTGCCTGCCTACCCTTTTTGAGTCACGAAAATGCGACATGTCGCGATATCGCGACACTTTTGTTTCTCTGCCTGCCTGCCCTTTTTGAGTCACGAAAATGCGACATGTCGCGATATCGTGACACTTTTGTTTCTCTTCCTGCCTGCCCTTTTTGAGTCACGAAAATGCGACATGTCGCGATATCGTGACACTTTTGTTTCTCTTCCTGCCTGCCCTTTTTGAGTCATGAAAATGCGACATGTCGCGATATCGTGACACTTTTGTTTCTCTTCTCCTTTTTGAGTCACGAAAATGCGACATGTCCCGATCCTTTTTTTCTCTTTTTTACCGATATCATGACACTTTTTCCTTCTTGCTCTTTCTCTTTGCTTTGGACCATGAAAATACAACATGTCACGATATCGCGACACTTTTTTCTCCTTGCTCTTTCTCTTTGCTTTGGCCCGCGAAAATACAACATGTCGCGATATCGCGACACTTTTTCTCCTTGCTCTTTCTCTTTGCTTTGGCCCGCGAAAATACAACATGTCGCGATATCGCGACACTTTTTCTCCTTGCTCTTTCTCTTTGCTTTGGCCCGCGAAAATACAACATGTCGCGATATCGCAACACTTTTTCTCCTTGCTCTTTCTCTTTGCTTTGGCCCATGAAAATACATGTCGCGATATCGCGACACTTTTTCTCCTTGCTCTTTCTCTTTGCTTTGGCCCACGAAAATGCAACATGTCGCGATATCGTGACACTTTTTCTCCTTGCATTTTCTCTTTGCTTTGGACCGCGAAAATGCAACATGTCGCGATATCGCGACACTTTTTCTCCTTGCATTTTCTCTTTGCTTTGGACCATGAAAATGCAACATGTCGCGATATCGCGACACTTTTTCTCCTTGCATTTTCTCTTTGCTTTGGCCGCGAAAATGCAACATGTCGCGATATCGCGACACTTTTTTTCTTTGCGGTGTTTTGCTTTTTCTTTGATCTTTAGCATATGGGCCACTTCGGTCTTCTTGGAAAATATGCAAAAAGGTGGGTAAACATCCTCATAAGCATTTAACATCACTGTACATACTCTGAGTAACCTCTGAACTCCTATCCATTGCATCAACCGATCTATCTAACTGTGTTGACAACAATGACAATATTGTCGCTGCACCTTGCTCAACATTATTTTCTTCTATCTTTCAAATTTTTGAGATGCCATTTTGATCCTACGGTTTACACTTTGAGGGATGGAGAGGACATCCTCATCGTTGATGATTTATTGATCACGGGAAGTTCTACTTCATACATCTAGGTTGTGCAATATTCTTTTTTGAGCATTTTGAGATGATAGATCTTGGACTTCTGCACTTTTTCCTTGGGTTTTAGATTTCATAGTTAGATTCAGGGATTTCTATTTCTCAATAGAAGTATACATTACATTTGCTTCAGTAATTTGGAGTAAATGATTGTAAGCCATATCCTACTCCTTTTTAGTTAGGTGTTGTTTTGAGTACCACATGTTCTACTCCCAAATTGATGCCACCATTTATAGATAGTTGGTTGGGAGTTTTATTTACTTAACTCACACTCATCCTGACATATCATTTGTAGTTGTTTTGGTATCCTGATTTTCACATGATCCACATGATAGTCATTGGAAGGATGCCAAGCAAATTTTATGGTATATTCAAGGGACTTCACATTTTGGGCTTCACTTTTCTAGGGGGTCTTTATAGTTGGCTAGGTATACAAATTTTTATTGGGTAGGTTGTGTTGATACTTGATAGTCTACTTTTAGTTATGTCTTCTACCTTGGTTCTTCCCCTATTTCTTGGGCATGTAAAAATTATATAACTATTGCACTTTCATCAACAAAGGTAGAATACTGAGAAATGGTATTGGCTAGATAGGGTATTATTTGGATTCAATAATTTTTATAGAGATTGGCTTCTCACGAGATCAGTGCAACACTTCACTTTGGTGTGATAACCAAAGTACAATACATATTTATCATAATATTGTTAAGCATCAGAGGACCAAGCACATTGATATTCATATGCACTTCATTCGGTAGCTTATCTAGGATGTAGTGATCATATTGGACTACATTTCCACTCAATAGCAAATTATTGATATCTTCACTAAACCCTTCCCATCTCCTCATCTTCATTTGTTGTGAGAGATTCTTGGGGTGAAGGAAGTTGTCCTTGGAGGGTGTGAATGAGGCCACATTTCTTTCTTTTTCTTATCTCTTTTTTATTAGATGGTTTTTCCCACATGGTTTTCCCTCCTTCTGGTTTGAGAGATTTTGGATAAACATTGTACATGAGTACCTGATCAAGTCTTGTTGTCAAGACTCATACTATGCATATGCCACTTCTTTCTAACCCTTAGCTTTGCTTAAGGGGGGTTTTAGAGTAGGTGTTTAGAATCTAGCTCATGCTCACCTAGGTACTTTATTTTTATATTAGTGTAATTTATTTTTACCCACCCACTTTATGTGAGGATATTTTTTTTATCTTATTTAGATATTAGGGGGATATTTTTCATTCCTAGGGAGTTACACTCATTGATTATATTTGGAGGGTTGATATATTTTCTCCATGGATCATATCACACCTTCTTGTTTGTACAATGGATATTGATCCTTATATCTCTGTTGATCCTACGGTTGTGGTGGATCTTTCTTGCCTATTTAAGCAAGACATTTCCATTGTACTTATAATCAATTCTGATATATGATATGATATTGCAATTTTTGTTTTAGCTTCCATTATCTTGTTTCTATTTTTTAGTCTCTCTATTTTGGCTAATGTGGTGTTGCATCAACCCCTTGATCCTTCTGTATTGGTTTGATTTTTTGCATTTTTTATCATTCCTTTTAAAAAATAGGGTTTTAGTTCTCATTGAAATCAAAAATCATCCTAGGAATTTCTCCTTGTTTGATTGCATCATTGCTTTTCTTGCATCGTTCTTTTATTCTTCATAATATAGATCTTAGTAAGGCTAAACATAGGTGCTTGTTAAAATAGATGCATCAAAATTTCCACCCCATACTTAGATCAAGTCCTTAAACCATTCCTAGTGAACCCTTAGATCCCTTGAGCCCAAAAGTGTAGAGGATATAATATACCCTCACAGTCCCCTGGGATCCTAGAAAATCCAACTAAGAATCATACATGGTAGAGTAGCTTTCCCCCATCTACATATTTGGTGAACCCAATGTAAAACATATTCTTAGTGGTCATCTAGGAAGCCTTTTATTTTTTTTCTTCTTTGTTCTTATTTTAAACCATAAATAAGACCATTAAAATATATCTGTTTATATTAGAAAAATATAAAAATGCTTAGTAAAATATTTTGTGTCTTTCATTAGTTTTAGATATCCCTTCATATCTCCTATACTTTCCCTTCATCTTATCGGCTCCCAACATTAGGAGTAAGCGGATGCTTTTAGAATTTGATTAGATTCCCTAATAAGATGATTAGATTGATAGGGAGAATATAAATCTAGATGTGGAAGAGGACATAGATATTAGTAATGATCTTGATCCTATTGATGATTCTAATGGACACCTCACCTTTAAATCATTTGATCATATCTAGAATTTCTTTAGGTATCACAAGGACACTTTGAATAAGGCTATGGATGAAAAAACCCGACTCAAAGAGGTTGGGATATCTCATCATCAAGCCATTTCTCCTCAAAATATTTGTATCAATCCATTATTTGAATATTTCAATAATGTTAATCCATTCCATAAACCTATATATGCCACTACTATAACCACCAACGTTAGGGGAATTTTGCAAGTTCTTACAACTAGCAGTGCATCTCAAAATCATGTTCAATTTCCTCCTCATTCTGTTCCTCCTTATAACATTTATTTTGTTCCACAAAATGTGAGTTATCTTCCACAACAAGATACCACACAAAATATCCCATGTCATAACCTGTATCATAACAATGTTAATGTTTCTAACATTAACCAAACTTCTTTTCAACAATTTACCTATAACCCTCTAGGGAATCTAGGGATATTACACAACAACAATCTCGATATGCAAAGTTTAATAAGTGTAGTGAACCATTAGTGTCAAGAATTAATATGCTTCAACCTCCAAGTTTCACTTATGACTATAATAAAATGTGCAATCAACCACTAGACCCTATGGTCACTACTAGACCCTACCCTAAGCATTTCCCAATGTTAGTATTACCTATTTATAAGGGAAAAGAGGACCCAATTGAACATTTAAGGATGTTTAGAACATCATGTCATGATATTATATATGATGGCATGTTGTTGCTAAAAATGTTCCCTAAGAGCCTTGGTGGTATGGCATTGGAATGGTATTATCAACTACCTCGTCATTATTTGAGAAATTTTGAATAAATAATTGGGTTATTCATTCAACAATTTTGGAGCTTGTATTGATAAAAATGTGACTATGTAAGATTTATATCTTTTGAAGCAAGGTAAAGATGAAAGTTTCTCAAAAAAAATTGCTTGATGGAGAAGTTTAATTTAATAATTAATATACACCTTACCTCCTTGAGACATGCTAGATATATTTATTGGAATTTTACAAGAGTAGATCTCATATGATTTGGAAACAAAAATTGTTACCTCTTTTGAACAAGCAACTGATTTCAAGAACACAATCTTATACTGAGAGGGGGGGTGAACAATAGAAGACCACTTTTTAATTTTCTTATCACAATTAATATTATGCAATATATTAATAGCAATATCAACAGCAGAAACTAAAGTAGTGCACAAAACATCACACATACATGAGACACCAATTTTATGTGGTTCACCCAATGTGGGCTACTCCATAGATAAAATATTTCACTAAAATTTTCTCAATCAATATCTTTGAAATCCTTACCTATTACAATGTTTATGGACCTCTTTCCAAAGGAGATACCAATCCCATAAATCAATTTCATGGATATCTATATACAGTAGAACTACTTCTCCTCTGCTCTGGCTGGTGATCCTCTAGAAGACTACTACCTCCACTGCATTGGCTTGTGGATATCTCTTCACTGAAGACTCTTGTCCCCACTCACAAGACCTGTCCTCACTACCCTGGCTGATGGATCTCTATCCACTAGAGACCACTGTCCTCTTTGCTCTATCACCTCCAAATATTTGTTTCAAATCTACACCTAAACATAGTCCTTCGGTCTAGCACAAATCTGCTCAACAAGTCCACTCAGAACTTTCTTAAATTTTCTCAATAAGTCCACTCAAAACTTACTCAAATCTGCTCAATAAGTCCACAACTAGATAGTGGTAGGTCCGTTGGTAGGTTGATACGGACCAATCAAGTCCCTTGTTTTGAATGTTTCACATGACATGACACCGAAGGTGAATGTATAATAGCAAGGCTTCATCGACCAAAGCTTAGAACAAATGCCCTTGTGCGCGTAGGATGATGAGATGAGCCCACCAGATGTAGCAATGTAACAAATTTTACAATAGCACAACCCGGGATTCATCGTCGATGTGGTATATACACAGAAAATATGGTCAGCATAAAAGAATAGTGAATTGCATAGGAACGTAGGGGTTTGGTATACGATGCACGGCTGGAAAAAATGTAGGTGTGTTGAGAGACGAACTGCCAGTATTGACAGCGCTAGTGGCACGACAGAGTAATAGATGGCATCAAAACAATTTGGATGAAGCTATATTTGATGGGTAAACATAGTAGGAATCTCGGTTATGATGGTCATCCTGTGGTAGGGGCCTAATATAGTTCCATTTTATAAAAAAATTAGTATTTTCGAAGCCCAAACAAAAACAAGAGAAGAGAGGGTTGGATCTCTTGGAGACCACATGCTGCTGGAATGACAGGGTTGTTATTATTTTGGGAAGGCCAGATTCTACTAAAATGGATGTAAAATCAAGAATTATTTTTTTAATGTATTGTAGCACACATTGCAGGATTTCTGCACTTTGGAGCAAATTAAGAGGAGAAAATCTCTGAGTGTTCCTAATTTATTGTCCATCTTTCTTCTTTCTGTTTTATGGATTTTTAGGCAATGTTATTGCATTTAAGGGTTCATTGTTGAATATCCATGAGTAGAAAGTTCACCTTTTCCCTTAGTGTCTTGCACCCAATTTAGTTCGGGATGTGTAAATGCAGTTCCGGTTGAGTTGGGTTATGCTCAGAAAAATCTCATGTCTTGGATTTTGCATGCTATGGTAGCATAAAACAGTATTTTCTGCATTTTATTTCAATTTTCAGATTCTATTTTCATTTTTCTAACTTTCATTTTCAGATTTTTTTTTTATTTTTAGACATTAAAATAAAAATTAAAAAAAAATCAAAATCCAAAAATAATTGCACGGATGTATAGAACGTACTTCAAAGTTTCATTTTGCACTTAGACATTTTTACTCCGGAGTCATTTCAAATTTTTAAAAATTAGTTAAAGTTGCTGTTTTATTGCAGATTTTTTAAAATTTCGAAATTTCAAAATTTCCATTTTGAGGCCAAATTTGATTTTTCCAGTTTTATATTTCAATTGCAAGCATAAAATGAACTTTCCTTTATGAAAACTTCAATTTCATCAAAGGAGGGTAAATTTTAATGGCATTTATAAGCTACCAATTTTGGGAATATTAAATTGCCTTCTCTTCATAAAAATTTTGATTTTATCAAAGAGATGTAATTTAAGCATTACATTGAAGGTTATTGTTTTGAAGCATTAAATTATTTTTCTTAATGAAAATTATTTCATTAAAGAGGGATAATTAAAATGACATTTTAAAAGCCTCTATTTTAAGGCAATGAATTATTATCTCTTTGTGAAAATTAATTTCACCAAAGGGGGATAATTCATCAATCATATCAAAGGCTATCTTTATCTTCATGATAAGAAGCTACATTTAAGAAGCCTATTCATCAATTTCGGGTTCACATTCATAGATAGATTTAATCTTCATTTTCAAGTTTTTAGGATTTAACGCAAGATAAAACTTGATTAAAATCCACTTAATAAAGAAAGACAAAATCTACCTAAAAATCCTCAAGATAAAAGGAATTAAAGCACTACATTGTGGTCATATGAGGACCAACTCACACTTGCTTTTATTTTGGTTGCATGAGCAATCATTAAAGTAGCATGATAAAATAAACCAACATATGCCCCTTGTTTATAGTTACTTGCAATTACTAAGGTGTTCCTAGCATTGAATTGATATATTTTTATTGAGACTACTAATATACATATGCAAATGCTAATATAGCAAATACCTTGGAGAAGTTGTTTTGTTTAACTTCTTTGCAAGAGGGAGTTTTGGGATCAAAATCCTAAGGGAAAGGGTAATTTTACAATTGGTTAAAATTAACACTCAACAAGAACTAACCACTTTTGAATACAACACTAAAAGGAGATTTGAATTAGAGTCAAATTTCCTAAACCATATGTCTACAATGGCTATCCAAATTAGCTAAACACTATATTTGCTCACCAACTTGCCTAATCCTCTCATACTCAACAACCATGCCACTGTACCACTAAACCTTTACCTCCTTCTCGGTACCCATATTAGCTAGGAAGTCTACCACTTTATTCAGAGTTCTACCCACATAAATCGAAATCATATCATCTAATTCCCTCTATAATTCCTTAATTTGGATGATAAAAACCTCAACCTCCATGTATCCAAAGCAAAGCTCCTCATGCAATCCAAAGCTCCTACCAAGATTTGAGAATTTTATTTTATAATTATCCTCCTATAAACTTGTTTTACCACATAGATAGAAGCATATTTGATAGCTAAGGCTTCTGCTTCATGTTCATGGCCCTACCTAGGCCCTATAATTCTCAATAGAGCATTGTTCCAACATGATTATTGCAAACCGCTCTAATTCTAACTCTATCTAGATTGTCTTTTGCAACTCCATCAATATTAATTTTTTTTTGGTAATTAAGGTTCAATTTCATTACATCCCCTTTTGAGGCCACCCTGCCAAGAAATAGCACAGCCCCTTACACATATTTAACAAACACCTTAGAACACAGGCAACGGCCCATCGCATTGCTTTCTTGCTACCCCAGCCACGAAAATGCGACCTATCGTGAAATTGTGACATCCTTAAGTCTTCTCCTTCATTTGCTCTAGAGAGTCATGAAACAGAGACATGTCGTGAAAATAAGACATGTCATGAAATCACGACATTCTGCCTTCGTTCTGCTCCTTTACCACTATAAGTCGTGAAAATGCAACATGTCACGAAAATGAGCCATGTCGTGGAATCACGACATTCGTCTCCCATTTTGCACTCTTTCTACTTCCAGCCACAAAAATGTGACATGTCACAAAATCGTGACATCCTTAAGTCATTTCCATATTTTACTTTGGATAGTCGTGAAAATGCGACCTATCGTGAAAAAGAGACATGTCGTGAAATCGTGACATTCTGCCTTCATTCCGCTCCTTTGCCGTTGCATGTCATGAAAATGCGACATGTTGCGACAATGAGACATGTCGCGAAATCACGACATTCGTCTCCCATTTTGCACTCTTGTCGCTTCCATCCGTGAAAGTGTGACATGTCATGAAATCGTGACGTCCTTAAGTCTTTTCCTTCATTTGCTCTGGATAGTCGCGAAAATGCGACATGTCGCGACAATGAGACCTGTCATGAAATCATGACAATATGCCTTCGTTCTGCTCCTTTGCCACTGCTTGTCGTGAAACTGAGACATGTCGTGAAATTACGACATTCATTTACCATTTTCTTCTCTTGTCGCTTCCAGCCATGAAGAATTGACAAGTCGCAAAATCACGTCGTCCTTGAGTCTTTTCCTGCATTTGCTATGGATCGTCGTGAAACTGCGACATGTCAAAAATGTGACATGTCACGACATCGCGGCATTTATGCCTCTTTGTCCTCTTTTTTTGCTTTTGGACATGAAAAGGCAACATGTCTCGATATCGCGACACACTCGCCTCCTTGATCCTTTTAATCCAACCTTCTCGAGTTATTTTTCAACTAGCTCTATCTTGTCCCTCTTGCCCTTTTGCTTCCTTCTAATGGTTTTTTAAGCCTTAATACTACCACAAATATCACAATATTGAATATAATATAGCCACAATATAATAAGGTCAAGATAATAATATGAGTAGAATAATATGAGCAAATTAATATGTAAAATAAGGCTTATAATAAATCAAATAACATTCAATAATAAGCAACAATATGAATGTAAATAACCTTAATCATACATGTACTAAGCATGTAGAACAACTTACAATATTAATTACTCAAAATGTATGCAATATTTATTTCTCCTCTTTCTCTTACAAAATATATGCACTATAATTGATTATGATTGTTGTTTTGTTTATGGAGTATTGTCTCCATAATATAGTAATAATAGTGTGACTCTTTGGATACTTGACTATTCCTTTCCATATGCCAAGTCTCATGACTCTTGGCTTATCTACTTACCACTTGCATACTTGATGAACACTTGATACTATAACATATGCACACCTATACATGACTCTTACACTTCTATAACTTACACACTCTAATCTAAGATACTTGTGCACATATTTATATTACATATTTTTTCTCATACATACAAGACACTTTTGCACATAGACTCAACTTATACTTGCACACTAACTCTCATAACACTTGTGCATTTCCTACACATTACAAATTACATAAAAGGGGAAATATAACTCAACCCTAATCTATTATTTACAAATGTACCATGGGGGTACATTAGCATATACCAAATAATGTAACATACTCCAACACATTCATTTATTATATTATTTGGTTATTGAAGACTTTTAGTCTTCAATCATGGTCTTCATCTTTGTCTTTGATATTCAAGTGATCCTGCAATGTATTTGATCTTTTGCTTTTCTCGTGTTTGTTTCATCATATTGAACTTTAGATTCACCCAATGCTTGTGTTGGTAGAAAGGTTGTTGAATCCAATTTCCTGTATTATGTATTTCAAAACACTCAAATAATTTATCAACAAGTTTGTCTTGAGAAAAATTAATTGAATCTAAAGCATATAGTTCATTTCCGTTGATCATGTAGCCTATGTTATATTTTGATTATTGATAATGACTTTATTGTGCTCATTTATACATTTGAATTCAATTGATCTTTCATTTTCAACCAATTTAGTAACTCAAATGAGATTTTTGATAATCCTGGAACATACATAACATCCTCTAGTACAAAATCTAAAAATGGTATACTAGGTGTTACTCTACCACTTTCATGAACTAGATATCTCTTATCATCTACAATATTTAAATAGAAATTATCCTTGACTTCTAGACACTCAAACCATTACAAATTATCAGTCATATGATGACTAGATCCTAAATCTATATACCAAATATCTTTTTCTGATTGAACTATTTCGTTAGATTCACTTGATACTATCTTGCATATTTGATAAGAGTTTTGAAAAGTATTCTTATGATATTGCCCATTAAATTCAAGAAATTATCTTTGATCTAGATTTTGTTTTTGAACTTTTCCATTTATGAAATATGGCTTTGCATTTTGAAAATGTCCTCTATGATAAGTTCCTCTTGACCATTTATTCATTTTTATCTTTAAGTTCAAAAATACTTATATTTTCTAGATACAATTTGATTCCTTTGAAGTAGACAACCTTATAACTCCTAGGTTTAAAAATAATTCAAAGTTCCTAATTTAATTTCTATGAAGTAGTAAACCTTATGTCTCCCTAGTTTTAGAAACTAATAATATGAAATTTGCAAATTTATGTTTTTCCTAAGTTTTGATGTTGAAATCCTTTTATCTCCCAAATATATAAATTTACAAAAATTCAAAAATAAAATAAAAAATAGAACCAAATTAAATATTTCAATAAACTTCAAGCTTAAAAACTTTGAAAAATAAATAAATTAGGGATATACCTTATCACTTCAAACTTATTAATAAACTTTAAAAAAAAATCCTAAATACCTTATTACTCCTTATCTTATAAAATAAATAAACTATCAAACCCTACTTTAAATAACTTTAATTTATTAACCTTATCACTCCAAATATAAAACCTTTAAAAACTTTAAATAAACCTTATCTCTCCTACTTTAGACTTTAAACTTCAAATTTCAATTAATTAACCCTAAAATGTAACTACCAACCTTCCTGCTATTGTTGCACAGTCTGATTTGATTGCTTCGCTTCTAATGTCTTTTGCATTTGCTTCAAACTTAGTTTATCCTCACTTTCAAGCTTCTTAGACATTGTTTGTCATCTTACACTCGTAAGCATGCATGAGAAGGACTACCATTTTATATACTTTAGAATATTATAACACTTCTTCCTTAGGCATGTTGCTTAGGTATCACTTGTTGGCGCTTAGACTTCACACTCATGATTCTCTAAGATGGTATATTTTTATGTTCGTAGGCTCTCCACCTTAGACGTTACACTTCCTCATAGGTGTTACACTTTCTCCTAGGTGTTAGACTTCCTCCTATATGCTATGCATTATACTTCCTCCATTATGCATCATTTTATGGAACTTGGCTCTTTGATTGCTCATTAGGCGCTTGCACTCATATTGCTCGTTAGTCGCTTGGCTGCTCTTAAACACTTTGTTGACTGTCAAATGTTAAATGCTTGGCTACTCTTTAGGTGTTAGATGTTTGGCTGGTCTTTAGGCACTTGGCTCTCAGATGTTAGACGACAGATGCTTGAGTTACTTAGCTTATCTTGACTATGTCTTCGCTTATTGATAAATTTTTCAACTCCCCTTAGCGCTCAAATTGCTTGGTTATGACAAGAAAAAAATTGTATACCACCTAGTTATTTTTTAAATCTTAACCTATTTTTATTTCTATGCAGGCTAACATTGGATAGCGTTGTATGACATCTTATATCGCTTGGTTATTTTTATTGCAAGAAAATATTTTAGCTCTTATTATTCTTCCTTGCATTCTTAAATATGTTTGCTCTTAATGTTCTTCCTTGTGCTCTATTAGCACTTCTCCCTTGGCACTTAAATCTAGTTCTCTAGAAGCACTCTTTCTTGAATTGAGGTAGTGTTGCTTTTAGCTAGCTCCTTTCTAGTGTTGGATGCTAGACTTGTCTTGTTCTTCTATTTTGCATTGAAATCTTTCTTATTGTTGCTTGTTGATTGTTATCTCTTTGTATGTGTCTCTTTTTAATTTTCACTGTATGAGACTATTTTCCTTCTATAATGGTTGCTTGCAGACCTCTATCTTTTCTATTAGACCTCGAGCCTCTTTTCTTATTCTCTTCAAGGACCTCAATTCCTTTCTCAATATTCAAGCCTCTTTTTTGCTCTATGAAGGGCTTCTCTTTTATTTATAAGGGTCTCTTTGCTTTCCACTATAAGGGCCTCTATTATTTTCTATACGGACCTCTTTCTATGAAAGGTCTCTATTCCTTAATATTTCTTATATATGAACCTATTTCTTTGAAGGGTCTCCATTCTTAAATATTTGTCTCTTGGACCTATTTCAATATTTGAATCTTCTTAATATCTTGTAGCTTCAACAAATTCTAATTCAATGCTTGAAGCAATATAAAGTAAGCTAGGTGCTTCTTTATCCTTCTTCAAGAATGATATACCTCAATCTAATACTTGAAGCAATATAAAGTAAGCTATATGCTTCTTTATCCTTCTTCAAGAATGATATACTTATCTTCTTTCTTATGTTCTGCTCTTTTTACCTTTTGAAGCTCTGAATGCTTCTCAATCCATTGATATCTTTCTCTTCTTTCAATCTACTGCAACTTTATCTTCTTTCTATCTTTTAATATTCTCTGCACTTTTCTATCTTTCAACATTCTCTACTCTTTTTTATCTTTCAATATTCTCTGCACTTATAAGCTAAAACTCTTCTCTATCCTTTGTAAGAAGCTTCTCACATTTCTATTGCTTAATCTCTACTACAATTCTTTTATGAAATCAATAATATCTTAGATTTAACCTAATAATTCAATATGATCCTCCTTCTTACTATAGAATCCAATATAATGTCAAGGTGACTTTGAATGTCCTTGTATCTTCAATTTTCCTCAAAAACTTCAATGTCCAGGGTTGGTTATGACCTTGAATAATCAACTATATTAAAGTTTATTCACCTTTAAATCAATATAGTTGAGTCCTATTATTCACTGGTTATTCTTAAACCGTGAAAATACCCATGTCTATATACTCAATATGACCTTAAAATAGAGTTTGAGTCTCACTACCTTCAAAGTGGACAAACCCCAAATTGACTTTATCAAACTGGATAAAATCAATTTCTAATAGTGGCTAAAATAAACTCTTATCAATATATACAGAGTCGGGTGGTATTTCTAATACCACTTATGGGTTTTAAAGCCTTAATACTACCACAAATATCAAAAGCTAAATGTCACAAGATTGAATATAATATAGCCACAATATTATAAAGTCAATATAATGATATGAGTAAAATAATATGAGCAAATTATTATGTAAAATAAGGCTTATAATAAATTAAATAACATTCAATAACAATCATAAATATAAATGTAAGTAGACTTAATCATACATGTACTAAGAATGTAGAACAACTTACAATATTAATTTCTCAAAACGTATACAATATTTATTTTTCCACCTTCTCTTATAAAATACATGGACTGTAATTGATGATTATTGTTGTTTTGTTTATGAAGTATTGCCTCCATAATATAGTCACAGGAGTGTGACTCTTTGGAAACTTGACTATTCCTTTCCATATGTCAAGTCTCATGCCTCTTTGTTTATCTACTTGCCTCTTGCATACTTGATGAACACTTTACACTATAACATATGCACACCTATACATGACTTACACTTTTATAAATTGCACACTATAATCTAAGATACTTGTGCACATATTTATATTACATATTTGTTCTTATACATACAATATATATATGCACATATACTCAAATTACACTTGCACACTAACTCTCATGACACTTTTGCATTTCTTGCACATTACAACTTACATAAAAGTGGAAATATAACTCACACTCTAAACTGTGACTCAACTCTAATCTATTATTTACAAATGTACCATTAAGGTACCATGGAGGTACATTAGCATGTAATAAATAATGTAATATACTCCAATACCTTATCCATCATCCCTATATCAGCCTAAGTTTCATCTTTAGCATACACTTCCATAGTTTCCATGACTTTGCTCCAAATGATCTGCTAGATTCCATCTAAATATGAAAAAATTTCTCTAGAAATTTATCCATTCCTCTCCAACCACACTTACCACCAAATAAATTTTAATCCAAGCTTCCACCTGATACAAATAGATTCAAACTTAAATCTACCCCTCTTCCATCTTTCTCGAATATTAATCTAGTTTAAATCATTATTGGCTTGGATTTTGTAATTTAAAACCCATCACTACCAGATTTGGTGTGTGAACGAACACTCAAAACTCAAGTGGTCATATGTTTTCTCACTTGTATAACATAGAATACATTGGAATTGATCAATGATTCCACTACATCTTAGATTATCAAGAGTAAGACTTCCATTGTGCATGAACCACTAGGTAAAGAAGTTTACTTTTGGTCAACCCTTGGACTACCAAACCTTTCTCTAATAATCAACTTGATATGCATGATGAGGAGGCTATAGAAGGATCTTATCATATCCATCCTTCACTATGTAGATTCCAAGGCTTCCATAGCCCCAAGCTAATTCATCCTCATCTTTACCTATGAGAAATATTTTTGCCAATATTTTAGTCAGGATGAGTGTCAATTCCAAAGGTATTGAAATTGGTCACTCATCAAACTTCTTAAACTAATTAAACCTATAATCCCTTAGCTAACTGGTGTTGAAATAACTTTTAATCTAGATCCAACCCCTACTTTCCATGGTTGTTTTTACTGGTTGTAGTTTTGGAAATTCAACAATGATAGGTGGGTATTGATCCCATGAATTTATCCAAAATTGAACCTTCTCCTCTCTCCCCACTTTCCAAAATAATACATCTTTCACTATCTAATATCCTAACTTTAGAGCCTACCACACTAGGGACCCATTACCTTCTAAAGGAAAACGACTCACCTCACTCAAGTTACTAGTTAAAACTCTACTAAATTATGAAGTTGGCTGAGAGATCCACCTCCACTAAAGCTTTCCAACCAAAGCTTTATTATTTAACTTTGATCTCCTCAGTTCTAAACCCCACTTTACCTTGGGTTGTCTTACTTTCTCCCAACCTACTAACATCCATTTCCTCTCTCCTTTTACTCCTCCCCATCAAAATTTTCTAGCCATCTTGTCCAACTCTTTATTATTTTTGAATTTTTTAATAATATCTTATATAAATTTAGATGGAATAAAAAACAAAGAAAAATATATTTTAATAGATAATATTTATATTGAATGGTACTACTTTAATGTATATTTTTTGGTTTTATATGTTTTATTAAACTTATTTACACATACACAAATTAATATGACAAAAAATATTATTTATAAGATAATTATTAATTAAAATATTCTTTATAAGATAATTATTAATTAAAATATTATTTATAAGATAATTATTAATTAAAATTTTAATTACAAGAGTGAATAATAACAAATAAAACCAAAGTGGAAGGTTGGTAAGATTGAACGAGTGTGGAAGGCTAGGTCGACTGAAGGAGCTGCAATGAAAGGCTAGGATGTTGAGTGGAAAGCTGGGAAGGCTGAAGGAGCATAGAAGGATGCTTACAATGAGAAAAATAAAAATGCAAAGTGCGAAGGATTAGGGATTTTTCCTAAAAATGTCTTATCTTTTAGGAGCCATATCTTCGTGAAGAGTTATCTGATTTAGTTGATTCTTGGACCAACTTGTGTAGACTTTTGAATAGCTTTAAAATGAGTGGTCATATGTAAAACTCTTAGCAATATTGAGGGATATACAACCCTATGAATTCAACCATTCAAAACAATGACAGTGACGATAGTGATAATTTTTCAAGCCACAAAAAATTAAATTGTAAATATTTACCAACTAGGGTTCAAATGATGGGAAGAGCAATGAAGGGCTATGACTTCAATGAGGAAGGAAACTAGCAATTCATATTTGGTAAAGCGAACTATGATAGTGCGATGTTTTGGAAATATTACTCTACTAAGATGCAAGGCATAGATAGTAGAGGTGAAGTTTTTGCATTGTGAAGGCTGCTATAGAAAAATATCAAGAAAAATGCTAAATTTTTGAGTAATTATATTCATACAAAAATTTTAAAATATCAAAAAAATAAAAATCAAGAATTCAAACATTTTATGTAAAATGATGTAGGTTTCTAGATAAGGATATCTATTTGTAAACTCTCAAACTCTAAAAAAGAGAGGAATGTAATTTATTATTATTTATAGGTCAAGTATTAATTAAAATTTTAATCAGAAGAGAGAATAAAAACCCATAAATCTATTTCCATTATATTTTCTTTATAATTATTTTTTAAATTTTTTATAGTTCATTATGTAACTAATAAACTAATTGAATTGTTATTCATTATCTTCTTACCCATTTTTAAACAAGGTTAAAAATATATCCACAACAATAACACATAGAAAGGGGGTGTGTATATAAAAAATTATATGATTGTATGTGAAACAATGAAGGAGCTATGGTTATTTTGGCTATTAGAATTATAAGAATAATAGATGAGGAACACATGGAGGAAAATTTCAAAAAACCTGAGAATGTATTTAGATTTAATAGTTATGAAAATAGATAAGTATTCTAAAGCCTTCACTAATTTAAGATAGAATCTAAACAAAGGAAGGAACGATATGAGTATAGTCCCTCTTACCCTATGTATGATACATAACGATTTAGGAGTCATAAGGTACATATTGTCCCTCTTACCCTATGCAAGATATATAACTTTTTATAGTCATAAGGTACATGGTTTTCTTATCTAAAAAATAATAATATATATTTTAAAGGAATATTTTGAGTTTTGGTTTTTCTTTACAAGGTTTAAAATTTAAATCATTGGGATTGTGTGTTAAATTCCTTATTGATAAGTTCGGCTTTCTCCCTGATAAGAGATCATAATGGAATACGTAATCTTGAGTATTAATCATAAGAATTTTTCACACTAACTAAATCCAAATATATATATATATATATATATATATATATATATATATATATATATATATATATATATATATAATTAAAGACAATGCAAACTTCAAGGATAGAAGTGATATGTACTGGATAACATTTGATGTATGTTAAAAGAATATATAAACTTAGTGAAGGACAATGCAAACTTCAACGATAGAAGTGATATGTACTACATAACATGTGATGTATGTTATAAAATATGTATTGACAAAATAGGAATGATTGAAAATGTGGACTCCAAATATAGAAGTGGTAAGTACTACACTACATGTGGTATATGCTATAAAAAATACATTAACAAAATAAGAATATCAATCAAGACAAGGAGTATTGTTAGGATTTGAGGTCAAGCAAAAACATTAATTTATCTTTAACAAAGTACTCTTGTTCAAATGGATAAGATATTAAGATTAAGGATTTTAGTATCTTTATGAACAAGGATCTAAAAGGAAAGAAACTTTGGACATTGTTAAATGCTACGACAATCTTACTAGGGATAAAAGAATTAGACTACTATATATTTAAATGTGACTTTGATTATAAATAGAGAAAAATAATAAATACTATACTTAAAATTATAAAATGATTATGTTTTCAAAGCATTAGATAAGTAATTTGCATTTAGTGATTTGAATATTAAATTTATCTTAGAAAAAAATCCTTTATTGGGTTATTTCTATAAGGTATCATTTATGTAACTTTTGCATAACGAGGTTTTAATGATAAAATTAGGGGATATATCAAAATTTTAATTATAATTTTTTAATAAGTCAAATTCAATCTTTTTCATAAATCTACATACTTAATATAATGATTACAACAAAGCAAATAACATTACATTGAATAATTTTTTTTAATTAATATATTTTTATTTTGGATAGAAAATTAAATAAGGAATTGATAGCATCTCAAGAAGATAAATTGATCACTAGCGTATCATAGAGGCCAATAGACTTATATTGGTCTCAAGGTAACCAATGATTATACAATCGTGGAATATCAGGGATTTAAACAGTAGAACCCATCAATGTGATGTTCAAAGTTTCTTAGGAAAAAAGTAAAATATATTTTATGCTTATCTAGGAGACAAAAATATTGTTGAATCTCATGTATAAAACAATAAATAGACTTTGGAGTGGTGTTGGTCATATGGAAGTGGTTTCCCAAGGGACCTCAAGGGGGATAGTTACCTTTAGGAACTCTCTTGAATGGATGATAATAGAACATATATCTTGGAAGGGTGTCCTTACATCGCATTTTAGGAACAATGTGACAACTGAGTAGGTTTTAATCACAATTTTTTGTGGGGCTCAAAACCTAGATAGTTAGATTCATCAATGAAAAGTGGTACATAATATGAGAATCTCGAAGGATTAGTTAGACTAGATTTTTGCTAGGGATTTTAATTCTAAATTATCATCCATATTTCAAGAAGGGGGAACCCCAATTTTGGACCCAAGGGATCAGCTTATGATTGCCAAGGTCCATGCATTACACTTGGTGTATCTTAAATATCCTAGAACCAACTATACTTGGACTAACAAGAGGAGGGAGCCACATAGCAGAAAGGTGAAGTTAGATTATTTTTTTATTTTAGAGGAGGCATTTATGAAATGGAATCTAAAATTTTAGATTTTGGAGGGTCTAGTTTTGGATCACTTTTCCATTCTATTGGAAGGGGGGATCAAGACAGGGCAGCATCACAAACCATTTATATTTGAAAGCTTCTTGTTACAAAATAAGGGAATTAAAAATAAAATCCCATAGTGGTGGAAAGAAGGATGACTAACATATGTGATAGCAATGTTTAGATTCCACAAGCAACTTTATTATGTCAAGAATTGACTGAAGCAATGGTGGCGAGCTAACAAGATGGACTTCCAAGCCCAAAGAGCTATATTGGTGGTCAAACGGGATGAGGTGCAAAAATACTTCAGGGAAGGAATGATTAAAGAGTATCTCAAAGAAGAGGATAATTCATTGTGTAAAGCAATTGAGGACATTGAAAACCAATAGGAGATCTACTGGAAATAGAGAGCAAGAAGCAATTGGTTATTGGAAGGTGATAGAAACACTAAATTTTTCCATTGGGCTACTTGTGTTAGGATATAAACAAACAATATGGGAGCTCTTCATGATGAGAATGAGCACTCCTTTGATATAAACCTAGGTATGCATTTCCATTCAATGTATTATATTCTAAATTGTTTAAGGTATGGTGCAAGACAAAGAGGCTCATAAAAAAATTCTTGTTGTCATACCCTCTATTATCCCTGAAGAATAAAATTAGGCCCTTCTTAAACACATTGATAGAGAGGAGGTGAAGAAGGTAGTCTTTATAATGAGTACAAGAAAAATTTCAAGTCCAAATGGCTTTCCAATCGAGGCTTTTGAACCTTTTGGGACAACTTGGAGGAGGATGTATAGTTGTTATAGAGAAGTCTAGAGGCATTAAAAGAATGCTTACAGAATTAAATCATACATTCATTACCTTAATTATAAAATGTGAGGAGAGGATGCATATTTTAGATTACAAACCTATTGTCTTGTGCAATTTCATATAAAATAGTCATGAAGGTAATGGTTGAGCAATCAAAACCTCTTCTAGATAGCATTATTTCCTCAAAGAAAGGGGTTTAATAGAGGCTAGGTAGATCTTGGATGGTGTGGTTCTAGCTCAAGAGGCAATCCACTTAATGCAAAATTTTTGCAATAGATAAATGTTCATAGAATTTGATATGCCAAAGGCTTGTGATAGGGTGGAGTGGAGTTTCTTTTCAAGGATTAGGGTAGCCTTTAGTTTCTCTCAAGATTGGATAGAATGGTTCATGAGTTGTGTTTCTAATATGACATACTTAGTGTTAATCAAAGGTCTTCCCTCACAACCATTTGGAGCCACCTGAGACCTTCATCAGGGAGATCCTTATTTCCATTATATTTTTCTCATATTGGTTGAAGGCTTGGGTAGACTTATCTTGAGGAGAAGACAACATGGTGTGTTAATTTTTGCGGGCCAAACAAGGTTAACTTCTGTCCTACTTTTATCACATGCCCGTACATTTAATTTATCAACCCAGGGAGCTTCGTAAACTTGCGAAGGGTCTTGAACAAGATTGCTTACAATATCACTTGATATGAGTCTGCTGGTTCTACTATTGGGGGGTGTTTCAAACTGTCATCAATCATTCATACACTCCTCAATAATTTACATAAAAAAATAATTAAAACTATAGAAAGGAAATATTCATGCATTCCTAGAAATAAACCTACTGCAATACTGGAAATAACGATGCGATAAACCTGCTGCATTCACTCCTCAATAATTTACATAAAAAAAATTAAAACTATAGAAAGGAAATATTCATGCATTCATAGAAATAAACCTACTGCATTCACTCCTCAATAATTTACATAAAAAAAACAATTAAAACTATAGAAAGGAAATATTCACGCATTCCTAGAAATAAACCTACTACAATACTGGAAATAACAATGCGACACTTTTCTCTTCGGCTGCGATTTTGCAACATGTCACGATATCGTGACACCTTTTCTCTTCGGCCGCGATGTTGCAACATGTCGCGATATCGTGACACTTTTTCTCTTTGGTTGCGATTCTGCATCATGTTGCGATTTCATGACACTTTTTCTCTTCGATCACGATTTTGCAACATGTCGCGATATCGCGACACCTTTTCTCTTCGGTCGCGATTTTGCAACATGTCGCGATATCGTGACACTTTTTTTCCTTCGATCGAGATTTTGCAACATGTCGCGATATCGTGACACTTTTTTTCCTTCGATCGAGATTTTGCAACATGTCGCGATATCATGACACTTTTACTCTTCGGCCTCGATGATGCAGTATGTCACGATATCGTGACACTTTTTATCTTCAGCCGCAATGTTGCAACATGTTGTGATATCATGACACTTTTTCTCCTCGACTACGATGTTGCAACATGTCGTGATATCGCGACACTTTTTCTCTTTGGCCGCAATTCTGCACCATGTCGCGATATCGCAACACTTTTTCTCTTTTGCCGTGATTCTACATCATGTCGTGATATCGCGGCACTTTTTCTCTTCAGCTACAATTTTGCAACATGTCGCGATATCGCAACACTTTTTCTCTTCGATCGCGATTTTGCAACATGTCACGATATCGCGACACTTTTTCCCTTCGATCGAGATTTTGCAACATGTCACAATATCGTGACACTTTTTCTCTTCGGCCTCGATGATGCATCATGTCACGATTTCATGACACTTCTCTTCCGGCACCAACCTTGCAACATGTTGCGATATCGTGACACTTCTTCTCTTCTGGCAACAACCTTGCAACATGTCGCGATATCGCGACACTTTCTCTCCTTCGGCTGCGATGCTGCTTCTTGTCATGATTTCATGACATCTCTTCCTCCTTTGGCTGCAACGGTGCAATATGTTGTGATATCACGACATCTTTTCCTCCTTGCTTTTTCCCTATGCTGTGGGCTACAAAAACGTAACTGGTCGTGATATCGCGACACCTTCCCTCGTGTGGTGTTTTACTTTCTCTTTGATATTTAGCTCTTGGGCCTCCTCGGTCGACTTGGAAAACATGTAAAAACCTCTTGTACAAGGTTCAGGGACCTTTCAACACCCTTTCAACCAATAAAAAAAAAACAATGCGATAAACAATCTTATAAAAGTAGTAAACTAATCTAGAAAAAAAATAGGAAAAATAGGGGAAGAAATACTGGCTTGGAGTGGGCCCAGGCTCTAGCAGCTTCCTCCCAGCTGAACACGCACTTAGAAACTCTTAGAACTGGATTATAATTACCAAAGTATTACAATGCTTCTTCTGTATATCTCTCTATAATTACTATCAAAATATTCTCTCTTCTCTATATACTCAGAGAGGTCTGTGTGTGTTTATATAGCACACCCGTAGAACTTTTGTTACAAAGAAGTTATAAAAGTCGATTCATTCCATACTAAACTAAGACATTCTGGTAAATGTGATCGATGTTTGTTAAAACTGGCATTCAGTTCTAATGATTGCATGATCATTGATTGGTTTGTGCTTCATTGGGCATTGGTAGGACGTTCTCATATGTCGGTGTGATCCCCAATTTAGATCTACATGGCATATAGTTGGAACTACACTAGTCGTTATTGTCCATGTCGTGCTTATCTGGTCAACGAGCGAAGAACAGGGGTGCCTTCCCTATGAGGAAGGTGCCTAAGTATGTCGGGTGCCTTATTTATGCAAAAGGTGCCTTACTACCGTTGGCGCCTTCCTAGAGGAGGAAGGCGCTTATCTTTTGTTGGTGCCTTCCTGTGAGAGGAAGGCGCTTTCCTTCTAGTGGTGCCTTCTTGTCAATGCCTTCCTTATGAGAGGAAGGCACTTGCCTTCTAGTGGCGGCTTCCTTATGAGAGGAAGGCGCTTGCCTTCTAGTGGTTCCCACCTTATGAGAGGAAGGTGCTTGCCTCCTAGTGGAACCTTCTTATCGGTGCCTTCCTTATGAGAGGAAGACACTTCTTTTCCTTTGGTGCCTTCCTGGAAGAGGAAGGCGTTGGCCTTCTATTGGTGCCTTCCTGGGAGAGGACTGTGCTTGTCTTTCCTTGGTGCCTTCCTGGAAGAGGAAGGAGCCTACTTACGCTTGGCACCTTCCTGGAAGAGGAAGGCACCTAACTTCTCTGCATTGATTCCAAAAGAAATAAAGTGCCAGGTCCATAAAAAGATCTTAACTGATCCAAATATAACTAAATCAACTGCAATTCCACAAAAACACATTGAAAACACATGAATTAGATAACACGCATAATTTCATAAAATAATTATATAATCATTCATAAACATATGCAATCCTTATTATACAACCGCATAATAATCAAGAAAATGTATACAAAATATGAGCATTTTTTATGCTCATAATCCCCCTATGCCTAACATATGCCATGCCCTCATGGCATCAAAATTGTAGGTAGCCTTGTTGACCCCTCATCATTCTCATTTCTTGGTGGATCCTATTGTACCTATGGCTCGTGTCTGCCTCTTCTGCACACTAGCATCTGGAGGTGTGGCTCTTCTTTTTCTATGCAGAGTTGGGGTGTTGTTGTCGATTGTCCTTTCCTCATCCTAGCCGATATCGATGGTGATCTAGCCAATGTCGTATCTGTTGACTAGAATGCAGCTTCTATAGCTTGCCATAGGTCAGTGTCTGGAGGTCTAACCATTGTAGGAGGGATATCTAAATTATCCCTCCTAGAATGAACTACTTGGGCTTTGTATAATCGGGATACTTTAGGAGTAAGCCATATGTTCTCCTTTGTAATGGCAGTGACCTCCAATTTGGGGCCATATACCCCCCATCATTCAAAATACCTTCTTATCATGGAGGGTCATCCTCGGGATGACCTGTAAATATCCTAGAACTGGTTGTCCTCTGTCAGATTGACATAAATACCAGAGTCCCCCTACATCCTTGAGGTTGCCTTCCTGGTCTCCTTAGTTGTTGTCATCTCTTTGAGCAACCGTTCGAACTATTTTTGCCTCTCTACGAACAGCTACATATCCCACTCATATTCTTCTAGCCCGATGAAGGTCACCTTCACCTTCTTTCGAGCCGTCCTAGGCCCTTTTCCTCTGGCCTCTGCAAAAAATATGGTGGCTCGAACAGGGGTTTTCCCTTTCTCCTTGGTAGACATCTTCTCGCTCTGAGGGGCCTACTCTATGGTCCCTAGAGCATTCTCTTCACTTTGTGTTATTGTCTCTAGGGGTGCTTCTTCGTCCCCCTGTTTGTCCTATGCAGACCCCTCAGGTTTTTCTCTTCCTTCCTCAGGTCCAATGAGTTATTCCTTATCCCTTTGTCCTATCTATTGCTACTAGCCCTCGTCCTGCTCTGTATCACTCAATACGATGACAGGGGATGTTGTGGTACTTCTTTCCCTTTCACTCCTAAAAATAGAGGAATTCTCCCCTGCCTTCGAGTTGCTCTGTCGAGCATTTGATCAAAATTCTCTCGAAGAAAATACTCGTTCTATAGATGTGGGAGAATTCATCAGGACTATCTTGGAGTAGCTAGTTCTCCTCCCGTAACTATCGAACCAGCTACTCGAGCTCGACGATTTGTCTTTCTCGCTCTTTCAATATCCCTCTATGCTTGTTTTGGCAGTCCTCCAAAATTTGTTGGGACATCCAGCAATTGGTTTGCCACTCCAACGCTTCCTCCAAGGCTGCATCGACCTAATAATTGCTCTTAGAAGTCTCTACATCTTGTGGGCTTTGGTTTGTCAATTCTTGGAGGGTTTTGGCTGCAACGTCAACTTTTGGGTCGCTCTATCCTTCTTATACCGAGAGGAGGAGTCACCGCAGGTGTTTCCTCCTGGGGACTATTTCTGTCGATTGAAACTCGACCTTACTACTAATAAGTAGTGCTCCTTCCTCTTCATACTCAGGCACTAGGGAATGCCCTCTTTCCTCTGTGCATTCGGGCACTAGTGAATACCCTCTTTCTTCTATGCATTCGGGCACTGGTGAATGCCCTCTTTCTTCCATGAAATAGGGCAATGCCAATTGTTCGATACTCACCATATCCTCTATAGGGCTTCCCTCTTCTTGCTATGTTTTGGCAATAGCATCCTATTAGTTTTCTTGGCTGCCATCTCCCTCTGCGTCGGGGTTCTACCTCTATGCTTCTGCATGGTGGACCAATGCTGATATTAGCCCATGGTGGGCCAAGGCAGATGGTGCTCCCTTCTGGTACCTAGCTGCTTCATCCTTTAGGGAATTTTCCAAGTATAATGACACGTTCAACTTCCTTCCATGCACTAGGTGATTCAGAAACTGCACATGGTTAGCGTGCAGATGGGTATACTTCCCGATGCATGTAAATAATTGAGCAACCTGCTCAAATATCTTTTATAGATTCATGGGAAGGTTGCTTTTGTGTAGCCCTTCCTTATCTATCTGCACATTTTCTCCTGGAAACAGCACTTCGGCGTACAACTTCAATAGTCCATATTTGTATATGCATTCCCCTGTGAGGGGCAATCTAGTCACCTGCGAGATGTATTCAGGGGTGACTGGAATTTCTACCCCTCGCACCTGAGCTACGTCGCCCCTCAAGAAGGCAATGAATTCCTTGGCTACCTCCATATCTTGGCTCTGACTAACCAGGGTATAGTATTCAAGCCATCCCTCGGCCTCGAACTATGTTTTTACTACCCCCTGATTCCTTCCATATCACTCGGCTCATTCTTCTTCACTGTGTGATTCTTCAACCTTCCTCCTATGGCACCTTCCCTTACTACTACATTTTTTTTGTCCTTCCTTCTTTAGGAAGGTGCCTTCTTATAGGGAAGGCACCTAACCTTAGCATTTAATTCTAGGGTACACCTTTCGAGCCATATCTTTGGCACGTAGTTTTGACTATGGGGGGATATGATCTTTATGACGGTGATATTTTTTTTGATACTACATAATTTATAAATAATTATATAAAAATTTGAGTTAGTATGCACGTACCTTATTTGGTATTTTATGCATCGTGAAGAGCACTAATTCACTGATTTGTGACACGGGGGAGGGGTATGGTCATCTCATGTTGCTCATTCGTGTGGTGATTTCATTCTGATCGAGGCGTTCGGGAGACTTAAGTGTTGGTTGTATGCGAAAGGTGCTCTTTGGTACCTTCTCAATGTGGAAGGTGCTTATATGGCACCTTCCCGATGTTGTCGATGCTCTCTGATTGGATGCGCCTTTCGATGGTGGAAGGCATCTCTGATTGGATGCACCTTTCGATGGTGGAAGGCACCTTTTGATTGGATGAGCCTTCCAGTGGTGGAAGGCATCTTTTTGATGATGGCGCCTTCTTGCTATGAAAGGTGCTTTTTGAATGGGTGCACATTCTGATGAGTGTCATTGAGTCTCATCATTTAATATCAATGATTTATCAATCCGAGGTGGTGTTCAAGGTTGTCTATGATAGAAGGCTAGGGCAGAGTATAATTTAGGCATTCAAATTTCAAGCATTTATTGGTGAAGCAGATTTTGGTTTAGCCTTTTGGTGTCACACTAAACCTAGTTTGAAGAATGGAAACTAAAATAAATTACAGGAATTGAAAACTAAATATAAATTGTAGAATTTAACAATTAACTACAATTGCATGAATTGAAATTGCTAAATTGAAATCTAATCTACTTTTGCAGAATTGAAATGATAGAATTGAAATTGCTAAATTGAAATGTTGCTGAAATGAAATCCTAAATTACACTTGTAAAATTGAAACCTATTTTACTCTTGTAGAATGGAAGTGATGCTTGGAAATGAAACACCTGTCAATGCCCTGCCACAAAAGGTCATCAAGCTTCTGCTACAGGAATTGACAGCAAAATGAAATATGTTGGAAATGGAAAGTTGCTAAAATAGAAAGTAGGGAAAACATGGAAAGCAAAGGAAAAAATCTTAATATAATTTATCAGTTGACATACACACAAATATTTTACACAAACATAATATACATACATAAATCATTTAATACAAAATAAAAATAAAAAAATGAAATCTGGCAAGCAATCTATTAATTCTACTGTAGCAAAATTATAGATTAAAACCTGCCATAAAATCCCTCCTTCTAGATCTGAAAGTGAGCCCATACTTCCTGATCTAGAAGGAGGTGAAAAGCACTCCTTAACTAATTAAAACTCATAACAGAAAATGATAAAATAGTTGCACTTTTATTGATGATAGAACATGCTGAAAACTGTTACAGAAAATTATTGTACAGTCCTAATTGCTGCTATTGAAAACTATCCTCTATTCTAATTCCTAACTAGCTCAACCAAGGAGGTATATGTGTTATTTATATAAATATTTACAATATATCACATGCTCAAATCAGCCTATGTGCTACTTTACAGTCATTTGCAAATAATTTTAGATCTGAAATAAATGCAAATATGGACAATTTGTGTTGCAGTAGTAGTCATTGGCCCTTAGAAAAAATCTTCAGTTATGGGAGTACATGGGAGAAGTATAGAAATATCTCACACATCTTTATTCACTTCATAATATGCCATTTCTATCTTGCAAACAACTTCCTCTTATGTTGCAATTATTTCTGTGTTTATCCTAGAAGAGGATCAAAATTGATCTTTTCCATGAATGGTGGCTTTGGACGGCAAGGATGGCAAAATTAGATGGGAGATATTTTCCCTTAACCTTCTCAACCTTCTTTCCCTTTTTCCATCGTCAAAAATAGTCAAAAAGTCAAAAAGCACTTTTCTGTTCTCATTCCGAAGATAAGTGGCTCATTTCAAAGAGACTGTATTTCTCATTCCGAAGATGTCTTGTTCATTCCGAAGATCTTCGGAATGAACAACTGTTTGCTCTTCAAATTATTTTAGCTACATTTCTCAAGTGGATTAGCCCTCGGGATCAGATTGCAATATCTTTTATTCCTCTCAGTGTGTGAATTCCATGCCTTGCCATTTATTGGTAGCTTGCTGAAATTTACATGGTAAATTACTGTATTTTCCAGTTCTACTGCACAGTTGTAAAATATTGGTATTTCTTGCAAATTCAAACAAATTAAAACATAGAAAAATTATTCAAATATCAACATGAATGAGTACATCAAGTTGCTACTGAATTTATACACTTCATTCACCAAGTAACCATGCTGAAATAGTGCAACAGTGCTGCACAATTACCCCTGCTCTATTATACCCTGTTGCTGCCTATTTAGACCATGTTGGAATGCTTCTAAATAGGTCAAATGTCTTCTGTAGTACTTCTAAACTCATTCCATCCATATCATCATGCTTTGCTTGACAACTTCAAGGTGTTCCTATAAAGTAACAGCTTGCTGATTTTTATATGGCTATTTTTTCAAATTTTTAGATTTATGAGTCCTAAACTTTTGGCTTCAATGTGGATTTGAAACAAGTTGAAGGGCAGAAAAACATTCAAAAACCATTGATAAGTTAATGGATATCAGCATGCCACATTTGGTTAATTGAAATGCATGTTCTTACTTGCTACTTAATCAAGCAAAATCAGTCACAAAATGCTGAAAATAGTCAAAAATAGAGATATAGTATTCCTAACATAAAATCATGTAAACACTTAACAAATAGTATATTTTAGTCAACTATTTGGCAATTAACTTATCATATGGTAGTCAAACATTGTGCAATAATGAGGCACTTTTGGGCCTCATCATCCCCCCCAACTTGAACTGATACATGCCCTCATGCATCTTAGTAGGCCATAGTAATATGCAGGTTTTATTTTTATGAACAACATCATTTGCTACCTGCTAACTGAGAAATTCCTTCTTACTGCACTATATCAAGTATTTTGCAATTAAGCACATGTATGACTCTTTTTCTATTTTTTTACAAGTTTTAGTGCTGCAAGGTACCTCTTAAAGGCTTGATATCATATGATTCATCTTGCAATAGTCTTATTGTGGAACCGTATTTGGCAGATGCACTACTACTGATGGAATTTTTTGTTTTTAACAACATTTCAGCTTGAATGCTTATCTTTGTTGTTTGCACATTTTGAACAAAATTGATAAATGTTTTTTGATTTGAAATGCTTGAGGGATGTACTTACTTGTGGTAGAGCCTTATAAACCTCAATATTTGATGTACCCTACTCTTTTTGCTATTTTGTAGCATTTTTAGCAATTTTGATACAATTTTTGCTCATTTCGAAGATATCCTGCTCATTCCGAAGAGACTGTATTCTCATTATGAAGATGTCTGCTCATTTCAAAGAGACTGTATTTCTCATTTCAAATATGTCTGCTCATTTCGAAGATCTTCAAAAAAAATGCAGAAATGACCTCCTATGCAAAAGTTAGCTACAGATTCTATTGTGGGTCCATCTCTAGAGTGTATAAGCCTTCCATAACATCAAAAATACCTTCTTCATCCTTTTGTTTAGATGTTATTATTTGTTTTGTATGTTTTTGTTTTATTCTAGTAGTACCAAAATAGAACCTTCGGGTGCATTTTGTTGATTATCCTCCTTCAATTTATCAGACAATTGTGAGATATAAACTTGTAGTTCTCCTTTTTTTTCAACTTGTCACTATTGTATGAATAGTTTATGCCAAATACCGACTATCATACACTAAATGCTAAATGTTTACTATGAATTAAATGCAAGAAATACATACCTTACTATCCTAAAAATTGGTCATGCACCTTACAAGCTGCTTTTGATGATTGTTAGCAGGCTATCTGAAAACATAACACATGTGCAGTGTGAGATTTGTACAATGGTGGAACAATGATGGGTAGATCAACAAGGCAATGCATGCCAAAAAATCGGTTTTCATGCAAGCCAACTCAGTAGCGCCTCCAAGAAGGTTTTCACTACTGAATTATTCATTTTTTTATTTTTTTATTTTCTCTTTTTTTTTCATTTTTTTTTCATCTCTTTTTTTTCAATTTTTTCATCAGAAGAGGCTGTCATTTCTGGTTTTCAACCAACTTATGTCCTCTCTTTTTTCAAGTGCTTCATTGAGAGAGAACATCTCTCACTCTTATTTGGATAAGACCAATCCTTATTCTACAAAAACATGTCAATTGTTGTATGAAAACACCATCTCTTTCTGTTGAAACCTGCAACATTGATGCAACCTTCCTTTCTAAATGAGCAGTAAGAATCTTCTTACATCATAATTGCCTCCTTATTGCTAGAAATGAAGTATTGGCTTCATTTTTCCTCTTCCTTGCTGAAATTGATGCTTATCCTTATGTATCCCCATTTTGTGGGACATGCCTCTGCTGCAAATATTTTTTTTTTTCTCTCTTTTTTTCAAATTTTCTTGTCTTTCTTGTACCCAAGAAGGCAGTTCACAAACAAGACTATTCTTCTTTTTGCTTTTCTTGTATTTTTTTCTTTTTTTTTTTTTTTTTTTGTCAAACTTTTTATCATTACTCTGAATCTGATATTGAAGAGAAATTATCTTCCATTATGTGTACATCCAATGGAATCTCCTTCAAGAACTCCTCCTTAGTTAATGGTGCATGGTATACCCGAAGGCAATGTCCATTCACCACTAACATCCTCCATGAATTACCAATGGGAGAAAGAAGTACTACTCCATATCTGAAAACTTCTTCAATCAAGTGTTGTCCATGCCTCCTAGTCTGCAAAATCTTGTCAATCTGTATGTGAAACAATTAAATACCAATTCCCAAAAGATGTTAAGTGCTTACATCAAGATAAAATCTTGATATACCCTTGTAATTCCATGTAAAGGGATTGAAATATTTTTTCAAAATAGCAACAATTTTTCTTTTTGTTTATAAGTCAGCCAGCTAATAATGTTCAAGAATTTTCTTGGCTACACTTCAATTTGTTTCACTCCTAGGAGGACATAATTTACCATTTTGTAAAATGGAAGTAAATTTTCTATGTGCATTTTTTCTAGTTTTTCTCCTTTATCCAAGGCTAATTTCTATGTATTTGGACTAAAGGTTTTATGTGTATCTCCATTGATTTTTGTCTCTTCAAGTTTAGGTAAGTTCTTATTTGAGCACAGTTGGATGTTGCTGCAGTCAATAACATTTTCTATAGTTTTTTTTTATATATATATACCAGATTCAGCTACATAGACAGGGGTTGCCTATCCTGTATTATTCAGACTGATCACAGGTTGGGCTAAAAAAAAATATTTTTGGTTTGCACAATAAGACAAGAAGTGTACAACTTTAGCAGATCAACTACTTGTCAGGTAGGATCACCTCTAATGATATCAACTATTGTCTATGTAGGCTAAGAATTGCTAGGTTACGGTTTAGCACAGTAAAATCCTAACAATATTTAAGTAATAATGGAAAACTCTAGGATCATCAATAAGTTGTAAACTCCTATTTTGATTGTGCAAAATTTTTTGTGATTTTTTTTTTCAGCTTTCATAGACAGGGGTTTCCTATCCTGTATTATTCATATTGGCAACAGGTTGGGCTGAAGGTGGCAGTTGATTTACTTGCCCTGTTTGTTGTTGTTGGGATCTCTCTTTGAGAAGAATTCAGACTAGGCAACATATTTTGCATCTCTGAGTTATGGAAGTAAATGGCATTCATCAATGATATATCCCTGTGAATAAATGCTACAGGTAGCTGATATGGCTATTTTTTTCAAGAGATAGTCTTGTATATCTACCATGATATCTTTTCAACACCTAGTACAAATTTGTTTATACTACCCTGATGATAAAAAAGGACAGTACTAGCAGATGGCTCTTCTAAAAAAAAATTAAGAGATCTTATGTTTCTTGATAATGAGGATGATGAATTCTTTCTATTTTTATCAAGAATTTCAAACATAGGAAATTTAACCCCCAAGTGTGAAGATCACCTCCCTGTGGTTGCTTGTTTTCTAAATTGATTGAAATGCAACTATCAATAATTATTATTTATACCAGCTATTTCATTCAGATTTTACTCTAAACTTCCTAAGTTAGCACAATAATAATTATTTGACTTTTTTTACCCTCTAACAACACCATGATCCCCGGCAATGGTGCCAAAATGATGAGTGTCATTGAGTCTCATCATTTAATATCAATGATTTATCAATTTGGGGTGGTATCCAAGGCTGTCTACAATAGAAGGCTAGGGTAGAGTACAATTTAGGCATTCAAATTTCAAGCATTTATTGGTGAAGCAGATTTTGGTTTAGCCTTTTGGTGTCACACTAAACCTAGTCTAAAGAATGAAAACTGAAATAAATTATAGGAATTGAAAACTAAATCTAAATTGCAGAATTTAACAATTAACTACAATTGCATGAATTGAAATTGCTAAATTGAAATCTAATCTACTTTTATAGAATTGAAATGATAGAATTGAAATTGCTAAATTGAAATGTTGCTAAAATGAAATACTAAATTACACTTGCAAAATTGAAACCTATTTTACTCTTGTAGAATGGAAGTGATGCTTGGAAATGAAACACATGTCAATGCCCTGCCACAAAAGGTCGTCAAGCTTCTGCTATAGGAATTGACAGCAAAATAAATATTGCTAAAAATGGAAAGTTGCTAAAATAGAAAGCAGGGAAAACATGGAAAGCAAAGGAAAAATTCTTAATATAATTTATCAACTGACATACACACAAATGTTGTACACAAACATAATAGAAATACATAAATCACTTAATACAAAATAAAAACAAGAAAATGAAATCTGGCAAGCAATCTATTAATTCTGCTGCAGTAAAATTATAGATTAAAACCTACCATAAAATCCCTCCTAGATCTGAAAGTGGGTCCATACTTCCTGATCTAGAAGGAGGTGAAAAGCACTCCTTAACTAATTAAAACTCAGAATAGAAAATGATAAAATAGCTGCACTTTTATTGATGATAGAACATGTTGAAAACTGTTACAGAAAATTGTTGAACAGTCCTAATTGCTGCTATTGAAAACTATCCTCTATTCTAATTCCTAACTGGATCAACCAAGGAGGGAGCTATGTTATTTATATAAATATTTACAATATATACCATGCTCAAATCAGCCTATGTGCTACTTTATAGTCATTTGCCAATAATTTTGGATCTGAAATAAATGCAAATCTGGACAATTTGTGTTGCAGCAGTAGTCATTGGCCCTTAGAAAGCATCTTCAGTGGTGGAAGTACGTGGGAGAAGTTTGAAAATATCTCACACATATTTATTCACTTCAGAATATGCCATTTCTATCTTGCAAACAACTTCCTATTATGCTGCAATTATTTCTGTGTTTATCCTAGAAGAGGATCAAAATTGATCTTTTCCATGAATGGTGGCTTTGGACGGCAAGGACGAAAAAATCATATGGGAGATATTTTCCCTTAACCTTCTCAACCTTATTTCCCTTTTTCCATCTTCAAAAATAGTCAAAAAGTCAAAAATCACTTTTTTGTTCTCATTTCGAAGATAAGTGGCTCATTCCGAAGAGACTGTATTTCTCATTCCAAAGATGTCTTGTTCATTTCGAAGATCTTCAGAATGAAAAACTATGTGCTCTTCAAATGATTTTAGTTGCATTTCTCAATTATATTAGTCCTAAGGATCAAATTTCAATAGATTTCATTCCTCTCCATGTGTGAATTCCATGCCTTGCCATTCATTGGTAGCTTGTTGGAATTTACATGGTAAATTACTGCATTTTCCAGTTCTATTGCACAGTTGTAAAATATTGGCATTTCTTGCAAATTCAAAAAAAATAGAACATGAAAAAATTATTCAAATATCAACATGAATGATTACATCAATTTGCTACTGAATTTATACACTTCATTCACCAAGTAACCATACTGAAATAGTGCAACAATGCTGCACAATTGCCCCTGCTCTGTTATACCCTATTGCTGCCTATATAGACCATGTGGGAATGCTTCTAAATAGGTCAGATGTATTTTGTAGTCTTTCTAAACTCATTCCATCCATATCATCATGCTTTTCTTGACAACTTCAAGGTGTTCCTATAAAGTAACAACTTGCTGATTTTTATATGGCTGTTTTTTCAAATTTTTAGATTTATGACAGTCCTAAACTTTTGGCTTCAATGTGGATTTGAAACAAGTTTAAGGGCAGGAAAACATTCAAAAACCATTTATAAGTTAATGGATATCATCATACCATATTTTTTTAATTGAAATGCATGTTCTTACTTGCTACTTAATCAAGCAAAATCAATCACAAAATGCTGAAAATAGTCAAAAATAAAGATATAGTATTCCTAACATAAAATCATGTAAACACTTAACAAATAGTATATTTTAGTCAACTATTTGGAAATTAACTTATCATATGGTAGTCAAATATTGTGCAATAATGAGGCACTTTTGGGCCTCATCACCTTCCTAATGTGGAAGGCACCTCGATCTGTATGCACCTTCCCGAGGCCTTGGTCTGTATGCGCCTTCCCGATGTGGAAGGCACCTCGGGCTTTTTTTTTTTTTTTTTTGTGGCGCCTTCCAGCCACGGAATGCGCCTATATATTTTTTCTTTTTTCTTTTTTTTTGTGCGCCTTCTCTATATGGAATGCGCCTTCTTCTGGCAGGGCACCTTCTTTATAAGGAAGGTGCCTTATAAGGAAGGCACCTTCTACTGGTTGGGTGCCTTCTTTATAAGGAAGGCACCTTCTTTTTGGCAATCATGTTGTGATTGACTGGGAAAGGGTGATCAAGCCTTCTTAGTCTCGCTTCACGCTACCTCAGCTTCTACCTATGAGTATCGATGTTAGAATGCTGAGCCGAATCAGGTCTGGTTTCCCAGATACCTATTCCTCGTGCTGTCAGGTCTCCCACTTGCAAAATGTAAACAAAAAGAAAGAAAAATAAAGGTAGTTAGATGCATTTCGTACCTGTTAGGCCCTAGATTATGATGCTTGCAACTTGCAAGCGGGTGTTGTCCCTGCAAACCACACCATAAGAAAAAAAACTAAATTAACTGATTTTGGTGAGCACCTCCATGCCCATCGTTTTTCCTGTTAAGAGTTTGGTTCGAATCTAAAAAGATGGGGTCTCCCCCATGTTTATTTTGGATTCCACCTATAAGGTTTTGGTTGTGTTATAGGGGTGTAGTTGGTGGCCATTGACCGTTAACATGGTGTTGCTACCATCAATTGTTCTAACACGCACTACCCCATTCTTGATGAGCTCTACCACCTCATACGATCCCATCCATCTTTGCATTAATTTACATTTTCTTTCTTGGAATCAAGAATCATACAATAGCACCCATTCTCCTTCTTGGAACTGCTTTAGTTTAATGTGGCGATCATACCACCGCTTTCTTTGCTTTTGTATGATTTTTGTTCTCTACAGAGCATCCATTCGGATTTCATCCAGCTGATCTAGCTGTCAAATCCTTTCTTCTTGAGCATCATCCAAGCTCAAGTTCAATTCTAAAGCCATCCTCAATGTCTTGATTTCAAATTCAATGGGCATCATCGCACTCTTCCCATAGACCAGTTGGAAGGGTGTGAAGCCTGTGGTGGATTTCCATGTGGTAGATTGCCTCCAAAAACCGTATAGCCCAATCCTTTCTGTGTTGTTGCACGGTCTTCATCAGGATGTTCTCTATTTCTCTGTTCGTAACTTCCACTTGCCCATTTTCCTATGGATGGTAGGGTGTAGTTTTATTGTGCCAAACTCTGTATTGATCCATCAGCTCCTTGATCAACCTGGAGGTAAATTGAGGCCCCTGGTCTGTTGTTATCTCTCTAAGGACCCCAAATCATGTAAAAATGTGGGCAAATAAGAAATTGACGACTGTTCTTTCTTTTGAATCTCTCAATGCTTGAACTTCAACCCATTTGGTGACATAATCTATACAGACCAAAATAAACCTCCTCCCTATTGAAGGTGGATTAATTGGTCCCACGAAGTCCATGCCCCACTTATCAAAGGGTTCCAGGTGTTCCTGAGGCTGGAGGGGCATTTCGTCTCGATGGGTTGGTATGCCCATTATTTGGCATTCATCGCACTTGTTGGCGTACGCAGCCTCATCCTTGAACAAAGTGGGCCAAAAGTACCCAACCTATAGTATTTTTTAGGCAGTTCATTTCCGTGCAAAGTGTCCTTCGCATGGTTCATCGTGACACACTTTGAGTACTTTTGAGAACTCCTGCTCTGCTATGCATCTCCTTATAATCTGGTCACGTCCTATTTTGAATAAGAGGCCATCAATCCATAGGAACGATGTGCTTTTCTCTATGACCACCTATTTTTCTTAGAAAGAGAGAGTAGGTGAGGTTCTTCAGGTGGCCAAGTAATTCGCTATATCTCGTACCACAGGATTTGCTCACTAATGGTGAACAAATGTTCATCTAGAAACTGGTCTTCTACTGTTGTATGGTCTATCAATATCAATCTAGATATAAAATCTGCTATGACATTTTCCTTGCCTGGTTTTTCGACTATTATGATGTCAAATTCTTGCAGTAATAAGAGCCACCTGATAATTCTTTCACCAATGGCCGGATTGCTCATCAAGTATCTGATAGTCGCGTGGTCCGTGTGGACAATTACCTTATACCCGATGATATAATGGTAGAATTTGTTTATGGCATGCACAACTACAAGGAACTCCTTCTTTGTCACCGTGTAGTTGAGCTCGGCTCCTACCAAGTTTTTGCTGACATAGTAGATGGCATAAAATTCTTCGTCATCCTTCTGTCTAAGGACTGCTCTAATCGCATTGTTGAATGCATCACAGTAGATATGGAATGGTATGGCCCAATTTGGTCCTCTTAGAACCGGTGCGGATATTAGTTTCTCTTTAAGCAACTAAAATGCTTCTTCATAGTATTTCGTCCAATTGAACTCCACATCTTTAGATAATAGAGTGTGCAGTGGTTTTGCAATTTTGCTAAATTTGACGATAAATCATCGATAGTACCCGATTGATCCAAGAAAACTCCTAACCTCTCTCTACATTCTAGGGTTGGGTAGGTCTCTGATGACCTCAATTTTCCTTTTACCAACCTTTATTCCTTCTGTGGAGAGGTGGTGTCCCAGTACAATGCCTTCTTGCATCATCATAAAGCATTTCTCATTGCTCAGGGACAAATTGTTTTCCTTGCTTCTTTCGAGCACTCTTTCCAAGTTCATCATTGCTTCATCAAAGGTTTATCCATAGACGGTGAAGTCATCCATGTATACTTCTACCGCGTCTCCCATCATGTCTAAAAATATGCTAAGCACCACCATTTGAAAGGTGGTAGGTACGTTGCACAATCCGAAAGGTAATACCCGATAGGCAAACATTCCCCATGGGTAGGTGAACATTGTCTTATCCTGATCCTCTTCTCCTATTTGGATCTGGTTGTATCCACTGAATCCATCTAGGAAATAGAAATACTTCCTCCTTAAGAGTGTATCCAAGACTTGATCAATGAACGGGAGTATAAAGTGGTCCTTCTTTGTCGCTTTGTTTAACGCTTTGTAGTCCACACAGATTCACCATTTCCCATTCTTTTTAGGGACTACCACTAATGGTGATACCCACTCACTGTCAAAAATTAGATAGATGAATTCAATTGTCAATAGTTTTTGCAGTTCTTCCTTGACAATGTCTTTCATTACCAAATTCATTCTTCTCTATGGTTTCCTGCTTAGAGTTGCTTGATCATCTAGGTATATACAATGGGTACAGATATTTGGGTTGATACCCTTCATATCTAAGTAATCCCATGTGAATGCCTATTGGTGTCTAACTAGGAGCTCTTCTACTTTCATCAATTGTGTGGGAGTCAACCCACGACTGACATTCAATGTTCTTCCTGGTCCGACGTGTATCTGCTAAATGTGGTGATCTTGGATGCCAACCAACGGTGATCCAGGTGCGGAGATGGAGGACTCCCCGTGGAGGAACTCCATAATAGTACCATCTTTGTCTTCTTCTGCCAACTCATCCAATGTCATCACTGACTGTATCATTGATAGCTCAAGATTTTTATGCCCAGTCAACATGGGTTCTCCTATTGAGTCAACGGACTGCATTGGGGGTGATATAGTCAACCTTTTAACATTTCGTCCATCGAAGATGGTCATCATCCCATCCCGACAGCTGATGTAAGAATCATCTATTGCCATCCATGGCCTTTCCAATATGAGTAGGTAATCGCCCAGCCTAGTTTTAGATTGTAGGACTAAAAATCTAGTTGGGTATTCCCATGCGCTGACTGTCACTATTATGTCTTCCAACATTCCTTCCAATACCATGATCGATCGATTGGCCAGCTACAGCACTATCACAGTGGGTTTTAGATTTGTGAGTTGTAGCCTCTACATGGTCTCCTGAGGCATTACGTTGATGGCTGCTCAGAGATCGACCAACGTATTGGACATGGAATGTCCCTCGATTTTTACAATCAACACCGAGCTACCCAGGTCTGCATACTTCGGATGGCATGTTTTTCCCATCATCAAATCTGCTAGTTTACCCATGACATTAATAGTCTGGGTTGCTCTTCATCCTGGCTTCCTTAGACACATATCTCTTATCGCCTTAGTATATATCGAAACATCTCAGATGGCTTGAAATAATAAAATTGTCATGGTGAGGTTCTTCAATCTAGACAAGATATTGAACTCCGGTTGTGTTACTTTCCTCTATTCTTGCAGTCGGATGGGAAATGGAGCCTTTGCTCTCTCAGGAATTTCTTCTATCACCTCTTATACAAGAGATGTTTCTCCTACCTCTTCCTCCTCTTCTACCAGTGGAGGCATTCCTACTCCAAGCTATTTACCAGACCTAAGCTGAATATGGTACATCGGATACATCTCATCCTCCACGTTGTATGTTGGCTGGTTCACCCTGTTATTCAGATTTGTCATCGATTGTGCAGGTAGTTTCTTGGGTCTCACTACTAGCAATGCTAATAAATTCTATTGGGGTGAGCTGGTGCTACATTTTGTGGAGCCTAATTCTATGGAGTGTGGCCTCTCCACTGTTGCCTAGGATATGGATATGGCATCCATGGTTGCTAGTTCAGGAATGTTGCTAGGGGTGTGTTAGACCAGGGTGATGGCCCCCACCACCCCATGTTAGCCGGTTGAGGCAGACCTTGGTGTATGTATAGTCCTCCCCTATATGATGGCATTCCGGTTGGCATATTTCCCATAGGGGGTTATGGCCAACTCTTTCAATTACCTATGAAATTGGCATCTGCACTTTCAGCATCCTCCTGATTACTAGGCACTTGCAGGCACAATCAAGTTTTATGGTTCATCCTACAAATTGTGCATACTCTGACTTTGTTCTCCATACATGCATTATTTGCATGCTTCCCTCTACATTTTGAACAAAAATAAGCTAATGCTACTTCATTTTCTTGCTTCTTTTTCTCTAA
Organism: Wollemia nobilis; assembly: GCA_028583015.1. NCBI lineage: Eukaryota > Viridiplantae > Streptophyta > Pinopsida > Araucariales > Araucariaceae > Wollemia > Wollemia nobilis. The sequence goes on along the minus strand of JAQPPZ010017240.1, from coordinate 389,742 downwards.
CAGCAGTGTATCCATCTGCAATGCTAGAGATGAGAGCATTTCACTCTTTAAATCTTCCAGCATGTTACTTATTTATGTCTTTATGACTGAAGCAATCGCTTTCATGGTTCTATAAGTGGTCTTGCCTCTCCTTCTTGAGTAGTTTTGGTATAGTTGTCTGATGTCTTCCATAGCGTGCTAGTAGACATCACCTCCAAAAATCATGTTAAGAGCCTCTAGTTATTCATTGGTAAGTCCTCTTAAAAATATGCTTTTGAAGGACTTATCAGATAGTTTCGTGTGAGGAGATCGTCAAAGATTGAAGTTGAATCTCTCCCAGTATTCCTTGAGAGACTCATATTCTTTTTGTGTCATGCTCAAGACCTGTTCTCTGGAGTCTCTTGCTCTCCCAAAATCTTGGTATTGCTCTAAAAAGAGCTTCTTCATTTGATCCCAAGTGGCAATGTGTTTGTCACCCAGATTGATGAACCACCGTAGAGCTACATTGTCCAACGTGGAAGGAAAGAGTTTAGCTTCTACGTATCATATTTGTAGTCCACAAACCTGCATAAGACATCAAACTTAAATAAAAATAGGTCAGGGTCCTCAGTTGGGTATCCTCTAAAGGTCAGAAGGTGAGCAAGGGATATGTTTTTCATTTTCGTATCTCCTACTCCTTCAATCAAGAAACTAAATCCATATGAGACTTCTTCATTGTCAGCCATTTTTTTAGGAAATGTGGTCTCTAATGCAGTATTTATGGCCTTACGGTCATTTAAGACTTTTTGAGTCAAGGCTCTAAGGTTGTCTGGTGTTATCATCTGATCTTCTATAGCTTTCCACAATAGGGCTTCCTCTAAGGGTGTCCTATTAAAAAGGGGATTTATGATGATTCGTTCTTCCCCACATTGATGGGATGAGGAGGCACTTTGCACAAAGTGTGGCTCCTCACTCCAATGGATTGTTGGAGGTAGTTTGGGCGAGTCTAATTCAAATTTAGAATGCTTGGTTGACTCAGGTTCTAATGGATTGGTTTTTATAAACCGACCGTCAGGTCCTCTTCTTCTCGAATAACTCATACAAGGTCAGATGGAAGGTTTCCAAGTATTGTAAATAATCTAGTTGAGATGCTTCCCCGGCAACGACGCCAAAATATTTCGGGCCAAACAAGGTTAATTTTTGTCCTACTTTTGTCACATGCCCATGCATTTAATTTATCAACCCATGGAGCTTCGTAAACTTGCGAAGGGTCTTGAAAAATATTTCTTACAATACCACTTGAGATGAGTCTGCTGGTTCTACTATTGGGGAGTGTTTCAAACGGTCGTCAATCATTCATACACTCCTCAATAATTTACATAACAAAAAGAATTAAATATACATAAATGAAATATTCACGCATTCTTGGAAATAAACCTACTGCAATACTAGAAATAACAATGCCATAAACAATCTTATAAAAGCGGTAAACTAATCTAGAAAAAAAATAGGAAAAATAGGGGAAGAAATACTGGCTTGGATTGGGCCCAGGCTCCAGCAGCTTCCTCCCAACTGAACACGCACTTAGAAACTCTTAGAACTGGATTATAATTACCAAAGTATTACAATGCTTCTTCTGTATATCTCTCTATAATTACTATCAAAATATTCTCTCTTCTCTATATCCTCAGAGAGGTCTGCATGTGTTTATATAGCACACCAATAGAACTATTACAAAGAAGTTATAACAGTCGATTCTATTGAAATTAGGAGCTTAGGGTTAGAAACCAAAGGAGTCGAAAATAATATTCATTAATCATTAACATAAAACAATAGGTTACAAGGTTTAAATAAAGATAAAATAAACCATAAGCCTAACTTAGGGGAAGAGAATAGGGAGAAAGAAAATAGGGAGGAAAAGAGGAAAGGAAATTGAAATTGAACTCTCTCTGCCGCCCATGCCGTCCAAACTCCGCCGTCCACGAGGTAAAAAGGTAAGGTCCAAAACTTACCATGGTAAAACACTTTTTACCACCCGTAATTTCCAACATTCTCCCCCTTAAAGTTGAGAGGACTGACTATACAGTCTCTCAGCTTTATAAATTGAGCTTTATCCATTGCTTTGGTGAATATGTCAGCAATGTTATCCAAAGTGTTACAATATTTAAGCTCAACAATCTTCTGTTCCACCATATCTCGTATGAAGTGATACTTCATATCAAAATGTTTTGATCTTTTGTGGTGGATAGGATTATATGCCAGTTGAATGGCACTAATATTATCACAATTCAGTTTTGTTGGACCACTTTGAATTTCGCCAATCTCTTCAAGGATTTTCCTCAACCAGAGGACTTGAGTACTAGCATGTGTAATGGCGATATACTCTGCTTCAGTAGATGATAATGCTACAACAGATTGTTTCTTGGAACTCCAAGTTATTAGTCCTGAACCTAGACTAAAATAGTTCCCTGATGTAGATTTTTTGTCATCTATATTGCTGCCCCAATCACTGTCACTAAAACCAACTAACTTCACTGAGTTACATTTGTGGTAATGGATTCCAAAATCCAATGTACCTTTTACATATCGTAAAATTCTTTTAGTTGCTTGAAGGTGCAGCTCAGATGGACTTGCCATAAACCTTGAAACTAGAGAAACAACATATTGTATATCAGGCCTTGTGTTGGTAAGAAACATCAGACTCCCAACCATGCTCCTGAAAGTGGTCATGTCAACCTTTGGTGCTCCATCATCTTTGCTCAGCTGGATTCCATGTCCTGTTGGAGTTGCAAGTGATTTGCACTGCTCCATGGCAAATTTCTTTATCATGTCTCGAGCATACTTATGTTGACATATGAAGATCCCTTTCTCTGATTGGTGTACTTCCATGCCTAGGAAGTATCGCATTAACCCGAGATCTTTCATCTCAAACTGATTCATCATGGAGTTTTTGAACTCCATATTCATTTTATTATTACTACCCATAAATATGAGATCATCCACATATAAACAAACTATGAGGATGTCTGTTCCATTCTTGAGGTAGTACAAAGTTGGTTCACTTTTGCTTTTAGTGAATCCAAACTCATTAAAATAGCCATCAATGCGTGAGTACCAAGCTCTTGGTGCTTGCTTGAGGCCATAAAGTGCTTTTTTCAATTTATAAACAAGGTTCTCTTTTCCTTGTTCTTGGAAACCTTGAGGTTGCTTGAACATACACCTCTTCTATTAAGTATCCATTTAAAAATGCACTTTTAACATCCATGTGTTGTACTTCCCATCCTTTGTGAGCAGCTAAGGAAAGAACTGTTCTAATTGTCTCCTGTCTTGCTACAGGAGCAAAGGTTTCCTCATAGTCAATACCATATTTTTGAGTAAAACCTTTTGCAACTAGTCTTGCCTTATGTCTCTCAATGCTTCCATCAGCATTGAACTTGGTCTTGTAGACCCATTTACAACCAACACATTTTTTACCTTTGGGAAGCTTCACAAGCTCCCAAGTATCATTCTTGTTTATAGAGGATATCTCCTCTTTCATGGCATCTTGCCATACATTTTCTGTACATGCCTTTTCATAGCTAGATGGTTCTAGTTGTGCAGTAGCCAATAAAGCATAATTGACTACATCTCCTCTTGGTTCGTGAGATTCATCATCTCCGGACATGTGTAGATTTTCAAGTCTGGATAATATGTCATCCATCTCACTAGCTTGACTTCTAGTGTATCTTCGTTGGAAATTCCTATCCAACATTTGAGAAGATGGATGACTTTGTAGTGTTCTCTTTCCTTTATTGGTCTCTTTCCTTTGAGAAGATGGATCAATATCCATAGGACTTGGAGCACTAACATATCTCTGAAATATTTTTGGAGAATTTGGGGGTGCCTTCAAAGGAGTTCTGCTTGGACTTGGAGTACCACTGGATGTACTCGAAGAAGATTCCTTATGAGGACTTTGTGGTGGGGTACCATTGCTATTCTTTGGCTGTAATTGTGAGGAACTTTCAGAATTAGATCCTACATCAACAAATTTTTGGTGACCCCATTCTCCCCCTTCATCAAAAATTACATCCCTTGAGATTATTATTTTATGGGTCTTGGGATTGTAAAGTCTGTATCCTTTTGTGGATTCACAGTACCCTACAAATATACAGGCTTGACTCTTGGGATCAAGCTTCTTTCTTTTCTCTTCTGGAATATGTGCATAGGCTAAAGAACCAAAGACTCTGAAATGCTTTACATTTGGCTTCTTGTCGTACCATCCTTCATAAGGAGTGATACCATCTAAACTAGAAGTTGGACTTCTATTTATAATATATGCACTTGTTCGAACTGCATCTGCCCAATATGTGTTTGTAAGATGCTTAGTTTGAAGCATTGTTCTTGCCATCTCAACAAGGGTGCGGTTTTTTCTCTCTGCCACACCGTTCTGTTGTGGAGTATAGGCAGTGGTGAACTGCCTTTTAATCCCATTTTCTTTACAATAGTGCAAGAATTCATTGGAGGAGTACTCACCTCCTCTATCTGTCCGAAGACATTTTACATAGTAGTCACTTTGTTTTTCTACATTATTTCTGAAATCTATGAAGCAATCAAATGCTTCATCTTTATGTTTCAAAAAATAAATCCAGCACATTCTGGAAAAATCATCAATAAAAGTAAGAAAATATGAATTGTTTCCTAGACTTTTAGTTTGCATAGGACCACAGATGTCCGAATGCACTAGCTGAAGAGGATAACTGGCTCTCCAGGCTTGTCCTTTTGGAAACTTCGATCTTGAGTGCTTTCCCAAAGCACATCCTTCGCACACTTTCTTATGATCTTGAATTTTTGGAAGTCCTGTCACCATAGCTTGAGAAGTTAACAATTTCAAGCTAGCGGAATTAAGGTGACCATATCGCAAGTGCCACAATACACTTGGATTTGAAATAGCAACATTCGCAAGTTGTGCTCCCCCTGGCTCACCAAATTTCAGAGGGAATAACCTATTTTTGGTCATAGGTACTTGTGTAATGACTCTATTACAATTGTTTTTATCAAGTATTGTACATCTGCCTTCATCAAAAACAAGTTTGTAATTCTTCTCCATCATTTGCCCAACACTTAGCAGATTGTGTTGGAGCTTTGGAGTGAAATAAATGTCATTCACTTTTTTAAGGCCTTCTTTTGTTGGAACCTCCATGGCTCCAATGCCTTCTACTTGCAATGTTTTATCATCCCCTAACTTAATATGGGATTTATAATTTGAATCTAAAGTAGCAAAGAGTTCTTCTTTACCACTCATATGATTGGAGCAACCAGTATCCAAAATCCATGTATCATCTAGATTTTGATCTGATTGTCCATAAGAAAGAAAAATATTAGATGGGTCTTCTTCTTCTCCATAGAAGGAACCATACTGACTGCTTTGTCCTTGTGAAGTTTTTGACCAGCAGTCGCGAGCGAAGTGTCCTGGTTTGCCACAATTGAAGCAAGCTATTTTGGACTTGGTACTTCCTCATCCTTGATTTCCACCATGGCCTGAATTGCCACCTTGATTCTGGTTGCCTCCTCTATTTTGATTACCTCCTCTGTTCTGATTACCTCCTCTGTAGGAGTTAGCTCCTCTTGAGTTGCCTCGGCCTCTACCTCTTTGTTGTTGTCCTCTGCCTCTGCCTCTTCCTTGTCCTCGCCCTGCGGCTTCGTTAGAAGTGAAGGCATTGTCTTCACCTCCATAGCTTGTTGAAGGTGCCCCTTGTAACCTCTCCTCATGAGAGGTTAATGATCCTATTAAGTTATCAAATGTGAGAGTAGCAAGGTCTTTTGATTCTTCGATTATGATTGCTATGTGATTCCACTTAGGAAGAAGTGTTCTCAACACTTTCTTCACCACTGTTTCAGGTTTTGTGTCATCACCCAAGGTTTGCATCATATCGACTACGGCTTTGACTCGCACGCAGTAATCTCCGACTCTTTCATTTTCTCTCATTCTGAGATTTTCAAAATCTCTCTTCAGTGTTTGAAGCCTGACTTGCTTCACTTTATCATTTCCTTGAAAACCTTCTTGCAAGGCCTTCCATGCATCTTTAGCAGTTGTGCTAGATGCAATCCTAGGAAAGATACTTTTAACTAATGCCGCTTGAAGTAGGGATAGGGCAGAAGAATTATTCTTTTGGGCTTCTTTTAGGGTTTTCTTGTCAGCTGCACTCAAAGTAGTCCAATCCGTTGGAGTTGTGTAGCCTTCTTCTACTATGTCCCATAAGCCTTTTCCAATGAGTAATGTCCTCATTTTTATGGACCAGTACTCATAATCATCCCCATCAAATTCAGGGATAGGTAGATTGTAGTTTGATGCCATTACAATCAAGAACAAAAAACTACTTTTATTGTGCAATTACAAGAAAATAAAGGAAATTACAAAGATCAAGCCTTGCTTGATTTACCCATTCACAAATAGCTTATTCTTCTCGATGAGACTCTGCTATTTCTGGATTCACAAAATTGTCAGCAACTTCTTCCTCGTCGTCACTGATCAAGATGATTTCTGGTGATGCGGGTTCAAGGATTTCTATGAAATTACTATAATGAGTATATTCCGATTCTTCTGGAGCAATTGGGATTGATTCAGATTGTTCAAATCTGCTTCCAAAAGAATTATCTTCTGAGTCTGCTTCGTAGCCTAAATCAGGATTCCTCTGATGTGATATTACTGCATTTTGTAACTGAGAAAATACAGTATTTAGGCCAAGCGTACGCACATGTTCATCAAAGTTTTCGGCGTTCGTTCTTAGTAACAAATTACAGAGAGCATGATAACATCCATTCGACCTTATCATCTAGCTACCCTGTAGAAAATTTCCTTGAAATTTTCTTTTTACAACTTATTTCCTCTTAGGAAATATCTTTAAAAAACTTCTCTAAATTTTCACCTTTCAAAGCGTGAAATTTTTTTACATATATTTCCTCTTAGGAAATAATTTTATCACAAATTTGATAAATAAAAACCCCTTTTAAAATAAAATTTTAATGTATTAAAATATTAATTTTAAGTATATTTTAATAATAAAGTTAATTTGATAAAAAATAAAATTAATTTTTATATCAAAAAACTTTAATTTATCAAAAAATAAACTTAAAAAAAACTTTAATATATAAAAATTTATATATTTTTTTAAAGATGCTAAGGTTTTCTTTTAAAAAAATTTAATACTCCCGCGGGGATTCGATCCCGCGTCTTCGCGGGAGAGAGCGCCCTAGCTGGCGCTCAAATGCCAGTCGGCCCCTGTGGCTGATCCGAAGGCCACAGGGAGCTACAATGTATTTGAAGCGCCCGACGCTTCGATTTTATAAAAAAAATCATGGGACTTTAGTCCCACATCCGTAGTGCGGATGATGCTTTGAGGGTTTAAAAACCCTTGGGCGCAGGTATGTTCTCGATTGCCTACGGGCAATCGAGACCGCCTTTTGCCTCCCGTGCGAGCCGCTCCTCCTTCCGCCATGTGTCCTACGTCATGTCTCCTCTCGCCACGTGTCCTGCGTCTTTCGTTCGCCACGTGTCCTGCGTCATCGTGTCCACCACGTGTCCTCCTCTGGTTTGCTCCTCGATTTACGTGCCTCCAGGGTCACCTCGGTTCATGAGCTACGGGCTAAGCTGACCTCCTCGAGATCCATGCCTACCTCGGTTCACATGCTATGGGCTGACCTCCTCCTCGAGATCCATGCCTCACCTGTGCAACGCCTTCCAGCCTCGCTTCCAGCCTGCTCTGATACCAGATATTGAAATTAGGAGCTTAGGGTTAGAAACCAAAGGAGTCGAAAATAATATTCATTAATCATTAACATAAAACAATAGGTTACAAGGTTTAAATAAAGATAAAATAAACCATAAGCCTAACTTAGGGGAAGAGAATAGGGAGAAAGAAAATAGGGAGGAAAAGAGGAAAGGAAATTGAAATTGAACTCTCTCTATCGCCCATGCCGTCCAAACTCCGTCGTCCACGAGGTAAAAAGGTAAGGTCCAAAACTTACCGTGGTAAAACACTTTTTACCACCCGTAATTTCCAACAGATTCATTCCAGACTAAACTAAGACATTTTGGTAAATGTGATCAACGTCTGCTAAAACTGGAATTCGATTCTAACGGTGGAATGTTCACTAATTGGTTTATGCTTCACAGAGCATTGGTAGGACGTTCTCATACGTCGATGTGATCCCCAATTTAGCTCTACATTATTTAGAGTTGGAACTGCACCATTTGTTATTGTCTACGTCGTGCTTGTCTGGTCAACGGGCGAAGAACAAGGGTGCCTTCTCTATGAGGAAGGTGCCTAAGTATGTCGGGCACCTTCTCTATGTGAAAGGTGCCTTACTGCCATTGGCATCTTCCTGAAGGAGGAAGGCGCTTATCTTTTGTTGGTGCCTTCCTGTGAGAGGAAGGTGCTTGCCTTCTAGTGGTGCCTTCCTATCGATGCCTTCCTTATGAGAGGAAGGCGCTTACCTTCTAGTGGCACCTTCCTTATGAGAGGAAGGTGTTTGCCTTCTAGTGGTGCCTTCCTTATGAGAGGAAGGCGCTTGCCTTCTAGTGGCACCTTCCTTATGAGAGGAAGGCGCTTGCCTTCTAGTGGCACCTTCCCATCGATGCCTTCCTTATGAGAGGAAGGTGTTTCTTTTCCTTTGACGCCTTCCTGGAAGAGGAAGGCGTTGGCCTTCTATTGGCGCCTTCTTGGGAGAGGAAGGTGCTTGTCTTTCCTTGGCACCTTCCTGGAAGAGGAAGGCGCCTACTTACGCTTGGCACCTTCTTGGAAGAGGAAGGTGCCTACCTTCTCTGTGTTGATTCTAAAATAAACAAAGTTCCAGGTCCATAAAAAGACCTCGACTGATCCAAATCTAACTAAATCAACTACAATTCCACAAAAACACATTGAAAACACATGAATTAGATAACACGCATAATTTCATCAAATAATTATATAATCATTCATAAAAATATGCAATCCTTATTATACAGCCGCATAATAATCAAGAAAATGTACACAAAATATGAGCATTTCGGATGCTCATCATTAATATGTATCAAGGTGGGTGAGGAGGATTTGACTAACCTATAGTTTATGGATGACACAGGATTGGTGGTAGTGGCCAACCTCGAGGAAGCAATAATGATTATAGATACTCTTAATGTTTATCTTAGGGTCACAAACCAAGTCATAAATGATAAGAAATCCAAAGTGTTCTTAAATCTTGATCAAAGGCTTTAGGAAAAAAATTAGAGATCTTGGGATTCATGAGGACTTCTCTCCTAGTGATATATTTGGGGGTCCCTTTGTATTTTGAAAAACTAATGATAGTTATCTAGAGGAATCTTTTGGATAATATCAAATAAAGAAATAATCATTGGTCTTACAAATGGTTAACCTTTGGGGGTAGATTAATTTTTTTCTAGTTAGACATTTAGGCCATGCCAATTTATAAATTTTCTATTCTTGTCACCCCACATACCATATGGTAAGAGTTGGAAAAGATGGCTAGAAACTTTTTATGGGGAGAAGTAAAAGGAGACAAAAAAATGGCTATTAGTAGATTGGGATAAAGTAAGTTAGCCCAAGGTAAAGGGAGGTTTGGTATTGAGGAGATCAAAATCAAATAATAAAGCATTGGATGAAAAGCTTTACTAGAGGTGGATCTCCCAACCAACTTCATTATTCAGTAGAGTTTTAACTAGTAAATATCTAGGACAAGTGAACCCAAATGAGGTGAGTTTTTTCTCTTTGGATGGTAATGGATCCCTAGTGTGGAAGGATCTAAAGCTAGGATCTTAGGTAGTGAGAGATGGATTATTCTCGAAAGTGGGGAGAGGGGAGAATGCACAAATTTGGATAAATTTGTGGGATTAATACCCACCTATCATTGTTGAATTTCCAAAATTACAACCAATAAAAAAACCATGGAAAGCAATGGTTGGATCCAAATTTAAATTTATTTCAACACAAATCAGCTATGGGATTATAAGCTTAAGCAATTTAAGAATTTGGATGAGTGGCCAATTCCAATCCCTTCAAAATTGTCACCCATCATGACTAAAATCTTGGCAGAAATATTTATCACATGTAGACATGAGGAGGGTGAATTAGCTTGGGGATATGAGAGCTTTAGAGTCTATACAATAAATTATGGATATGATAATATCCTTCCAAAACCTCCTTTTCATGCATATCAGGTTAAGGATTGGAGAAATATTTGGTAGTCCAAGGGTTGGTCAAAATTAAACTTCTTTATTTGATGGTTCATGCACAATGGAATTCTTATTTTCGATAATATGAGACATAGGAGAATCGTTGGTCCATCCCAATGTGTATTATACTACAAAAGTGAGGAACCATCTAACCACTTGATGTTTGAGTTCCCATTCATGCGCAAGATTTGGAAGCGATGGTTTTGAGCTTATAAAATCTAAGTCAATGGTGATTTAAATTGGATTAATATTTGGAAAATATGGAAGAGAGTTAGATTTAAATCTAAAGCTCTTAATATCATGTGTAATCTTGGGTTAAATTTTATTTGGTGGCAAGTGTGGTTGGATAAATGAAATAATTTTTAGAAAAACTTGTTCATCCTTGGATGGTGTATGGTAGATCATTTGGAGCAAAGTCGCCAAAAAAATGGTAGTGTATGCTAAAGAGGAAACTTAGGATGATATAGGGATTATGGATAAGGAATACAAATTGCAAGAGGGGCAGGATAGAGCTAGTTGGAAAACACCCCTAGAAGGTTGAATTAAAATTAATACCAATGGAGTTGCAAAAGGCAATTCGGGTAGAGCTAGAATTAGAGTGGTTTGTAGGAATCATGTTGGAACATTTCTCTATTGGAAACTATAGGATATGGGCAAGGCCACGAACAATGAAGTAGAAACCTTAGTTATCAAATATGCTTCTCTCTAAGAGGTAGGACAAGGTTAGAGGAGGATAATTATAGATTTAGATTCTCAAATCTTGGTAGGATCTTTGGATTGCATGAAGAAATTTGCTTTAGAAACATGGAGGTTGAGGATTCTTGCCACCCAAACTAAGAAATTATAGAGGGAATTAGATGATGTAATTATTATTTATGTGGGTAGAGCTTTGAAAAAATGACTTCCTAGTTAATATGGGTACCGATAAGGAGGTAGGGATTCAGTAGCATAATGACATGGCTATTTAGGATGAGAGGATTAGGCAAGTTGGTGAGCAAATCCATTATTTAGCTAATTTGGATAGCCATTGCAGACATATGGTTTAGGATATTTGGCTCCAATGTAGATCTTCTTTTAGTTTTATAATCAGAAATGTTTAGTTCTTAAGATCTTGGGTTTTAGAGTTATGGAAGTTTATTGGAAATTTAAAAGGAGGAAACATATGCTCTTGTTGGCTAAGGCTAAGAGGAGTCTTGTCCTAAGTTGTAAATAATCTTGTTTTAATATAATTTTTTAATATTATTTTTCAAAAAAATAATATTATATACTAAATGTGTCCAAGATATTATGGAGTAATTGTAAGTTGCAACTATATTAGCATGGCATAAGGTCAAACTCTCACATGATTAACACTATCATAATAAGGCAATATGTGATGAGCATTCCTATGAGCAAGTGACCACTATAATACTACTAATAATATGTTTAATTGAAATAAATATAATACAAGTGAAATATATTTCAAATTTTTATATCAAATATTTAAAAAGTTTATATTTCAATATATAACAATAATGTATAAATTTTACTATTGTTTGTCATAAAAATGACAAAAAAATTTCCAACCTTTCACTCATGAAGGGTATTCTTAAACCTTGCTTATCAAATGAAAAGAAGAATATTTATTTTATTTTTATTTATGAATATTATTATTATTTGTCATAAAAAAACAAAATATTTTCAACCCTTCACTAGTAAAAGGTGCTCTTAAACACTACTAGTCAAAAATATGAAATATCCCTTCAATTTTGATCCCTATTATCGTTCCCTCTTGACATTTTTCATTTGGATGGAATTCGAATTAGTTTAAAAGGTAAAATATTTTTCAGCCATTCACCAATGAAGGGCACTCTTAAACACCCTAGTAGTAAGAAAAAAATAATAATTAAATCTTAGATTTGAAATTGGGTCTCCTTAAAAGTTGAGAAATCTAATTGATTGAGCTCATACAATTTGATAAAAAATATAAGGTTTAGCTACTAGTTTAGAACCTTGGTCTTTGGTTTAAATGTTTGCTAACAACTATTTGTTCTTCTTATAGCTCCTTCCAAACACTAAATCCAACCCACCTTTTAGTATGGCTAACAGGTTGCCAAGGCTAAATGCCACAAGGTTGACCTTCTCACCTCTCAACTTCGTCATGCCCAAACTATCCTTGAGCACAACTGTGATAACTTAGAATCTTAGTCTCATTATGCTAATATTGAAGAAGAGCTTCACAAATTTGATGTGGCAAATTCACAGGGTATTTGGCTTTGATCTTAGACTAAATTGGAATGAATGTGGGGACAAAGGCTCCAAGTTTTATCATTCCTTCCTCATAGGCAAATAAAAACCCGAGAGCATAACTGGCATCAAGGATTCATTACCGATTCTTAAGGCCAATTACAATAAAATTGCCAGTCTTTTAGAGCCACTTCTAGCATATCTGTGTTGTTGATCTTGCAAATAATTTGTTCCCCATCCTAGAGGAGTACGTAAAGGAGTCTATCCTAAAAAAAGTGTCCCTTGATATCTTGGATAGACTTGACTTTAATCTCACATTTGCAGATCTATGGCAGGTTGTTTCTTGTATTAAAGATGGTAAATCCCAAGTCCTAATGTTCTTTCTATGGAGTTCTACATGATCTTGTGATCTATGATCGATAAAAGTATCTATGTTGTCTATTATGAATCCACTATATCTAGTTTGCTTGATACCTTTATCAATCAGGGCATGATCAAACTTATTCTAAAAGGCATAGATCCTATGTCTATCTCTAGTTAGAGGCATATCACCCTACTTCATGTTATATACAATATTATTTCTAAGGCCCTTGCCATGAATTTGATTCCTAGATGAGGTTTCTCAAAGAAAGTTTTATTCTTGACAACTTGATGTTGGCTTCGAAAAATTTCCAATGGACCAAGGACTCTAATAAGGATGTCATTCTGTGGAGAATTGATTTCAGCAAGTCTTATGAACATATTAATTGGAGACATATGGAATATGATTTCTTGGATGGGATTTGGTAAAACATTTTGCTCCCACATCTTGATTTTATTTCAATTTTCTTAAGTTGGAGGGGTAGTTAACTATATCTTATCACATCATATCCTCCTCCATTGCTCAATTCACCAGGGATGTCCTATTATCCCCTCCAATATGTTATTAGTGTTGATGACTTGGGATACCTTTTAGAGATTGCTTATAGAGAAGGTCTTCTCAAAGAAACCAATATTTCCAACTAGAAAGTTGTGATCAAATCCCACTTTGTTGATGACTCCTTGTTCTTTCTCCATAACAATCAAGAGGAAGTGGAAACAATGAGAGAGGTGCTCCAATTGTATTGTGATGTTACTGGTTCCAAAGTCAAAGAAAAAATACTAAATTAATTCTACTCTCTAAAAACCAATCCTATACCTTTACCCATCCTAATTAGAAATTTATTCCTATTGGGTCCATCATCAGATATCTAGGTATCCCCTTTGTAATTGATCCTCAATAAGGTATAGAGGAAAATTTCGACTTGGCCCACTAGATTTCTGTCATTATATTTCTCTCAAATATTGGTAGGAGCTTTGGATTGCATGAATAACTTTACTTTAGAAACATGGAGGTTGAGGATTCTTGCCACCAAAATTAAGGAAATATGGAGGGAATTAGATGATGTGATTCTGATTTATGTGGGTAGAGCTCTGAATAAAGTGATAGACTTCCTAGCTAAGACGGGTACCGAGAAGGAGGTAGGGTTTCAGTAGCACAATGGCATGGCTATTGAGGATGAGAGTATTAGACAAGTTGGTGAGCAAATCCATTATTTAGCTAATTTGGATAGCCATTGCAGACATGGTTTAGGAGATTTGACTCCAATGCAGATCTTATTTTAGTTTTGTACTCAAAAGTGGTTTGTTCTTAGGATCTTGGGTTTAAATTTATGGAAGTTTGTTGGAAATTTAAAAGGAGCAAACATGTGGTCTTCTTGGCTAAGGCTAAGAGGAGTCTCATCCCAACTTGTAAAAAATCTTGTTTTAATATAATTTTTAGTATTATTTTTCATAAAAATAAGATTGCATACTAATATGTATCCAATGTATTATGGAGTAATTATAAGTTACAACTATATTAGCATGTCCTAAGCTCAAATTATCACATTACAAACACTATCATTTTTTTAATCAAAAAACCCCTTGCGGGGCCACCTTGGTTTGAGAGACCACAACCAGGGGGTTCTACACCGTCAAAGTCACCCAAGAGTCGTGCTCGAACCTGCTCACACCAACATTATCAATTGGATTCTGGGTACCCAATTAAACTTTTTGGTAGGGTGGATATTTGGACCTAGGACCTCCCTTGGAGGATTGCCCTCTCCTCTCCAACTCGCCTACAACACTTGGGTATTACGAACACTATCATGAGAAGGTAATATGTGCTGAAAATACCTATGAGAAAGTGACTACTATAATACTACTAATAATATGCTTAATTGAAATAAATATAATACAAGTGAAATTTATTTTAATTTTATATATCAAATCTTTAAAATTTTATATTTCAATATATAACAATAATGTATAAATTTTACTATTGTTTGTCATAAAAATGACAAAATATTTTCCAACCTTTCACTCATGAAGGGTATTCTTAAACCTTTCTTATCAAATGAAAAGAAGAGGATTTATTTTATTTTGATTTATGAATTTTATTATTATTTATCATAAAAACAACAAAATATTTTTCAACCCTTCACTAATAAAAGGTGCTCTTAAACACTACTAGTCAAAAACATGAAAGAGCCCTTCAACTGTGATCCCTATTAATGTTCCCTCTTGACATTATTTATTTAGATGGAATTTGAATTAGTTTAAAAGGTAAAATATTTTTCAAGCATTCACCAATTAAGGGCACTCTAAAACACCCTAGTAGTAAGAAAATAAAACATAAAAAATCTTAGATTTAAAATTGGGTCTCCTTGAAATTTGAGAAATCTAATTGATTGAGCACATACAATTTGATAAAAAAATACTAATGTCTAGCTACTAGTTTTGAACCTTGGTCTTTGGTGTAAAAAGTTTCACTACCAACTATTTGTTCTTCTTATAGCTCCTTCCAACCACTAAATCCAACCCACTTTTTAGTATGGTTAATAGGTTGCCAAGGCTAAACACCACAAGGTAGACCTCCTAACCTCTCAACTTAATTATACCCATGTTATCCTTGAGCACAAGCCTAATAAATTAGAATCTTATTCTCATTATGCTAAGGTTAAATAAGAGCTTCAAAAATTTGACATGGCAAATTCTTGAGGTATCTGGCTTTGATCTTAGACTAAATTGAAATGAACGTGGGGACAAAGACTCTGATTTTTCTTTACCTTCCTCAAAAACAAATAATAATCCAATGGCATCACTGGCATCAAGGATTCCTTGAGGATTCTTAAGACCAATCACAATGAAATTGTTGAATTCTTTCACAGCCACTTCCAGCATATATTTGTTGTTGATCTTGCAAATAATTTGTTCCCCATCCTAAAGAAGTACATAAAGGAGTCTATCCTACAAAAAGTACCCCTTGAAATCTCATATAGACTTGACCTTAGCCTCACATTTGTATATCTATGGCAGGTTGTTTATTGTATGAAATATGGTAAATCCCAAGTCCTAATGGTCTTCCTGTGGAGTTCTACATAATCTTGTGACCTATGATTGATAAAATTATTTATGTTTTTTTTAACCCCGTGAGTGTGGTCTATCGGCAAGGACACCACTTGCATTATTGGTGATGTGACCTATGTTCAATCCCCATGGTGGATGTGTATAAGAAGTATTACTCAAAAAAAAGTGTTTATGTTGTCTATTATTAATCCACTATCTCTATCTTGCTTGATACCTTTATCAATCAGGGCATGATAAAACTTATTCTAAAAGGTATAGATCCTTTATCTATCTCTAGTTAGATGCCTATCACCCAGCTTAATGTTATATACAAGATCATTGCTAAGGCCCTTGCCATGAAGTTGAGTTCTAGATGAGGTTCCTCAAAGGAAGGTTTATTCTTGACAACTTGATATTGTCTTCAAAAACTTACCAATGGGCCAAGGACTCTAAGAAAGACATCATTCAATTGAGAATTGATTTTAACAAGTCTTATGACCATTTTAGTTGGATACATACTGAACATACTTTCTTTGATGGGATTTGGTAAATAAATTTTGCTTCCACATAATGTTTTTGTTTCAATTTGCTTAAGCTATAAGTGTAGTTAATTGTAGTTTATCCCATACTATCCCCCTCCAATGCTCAATTCACCAGGGTTGTCCTATTGTCCCCTCCAATATGTTATTAGTGTTGATTTCTTGGCATACCTTTTAGATATTTCTTATAGATAAGGTCTTCTCAAAGGAATCAATATTACAAACTAGAAATCTATCACTACACCAAAAAGGGCTTTAATAGCGCTTATAAACCGCCCTTAAATACCTTTAAAGGTGGTTTTTTTTAGTCATCGTTTATGAGGGCATCGTAAAAAGTCAATGACATTTGACAATGGCTAAAAACTACCTCACATAACTACCCTCTTAGGACTACGAGGGCATTTTGAACTATTTGTCTTAGGGGTAAAAGGGCAATTATTAAGAGAAAGGATAAAAATGGCGAACAAAGGAGCTCAGGTGATTTTGGGTAGGAAACAGGGTTTGATGGGAGGGACAACTTCTCAGGATCCTGAACCAGGTGAGATCATCGAATCTACTACAGGGGATGGCGTAGGGGGATCAGACCCAGATCCGAAAGATGAAAAATCCCTTGGGAAGAAGGAAAAGTCTTGGGGAAAGGAACCCCTGGACAAACCCGATGGGAATACCAACAAATATGGGGCCCTTCATGGGCCCTTTCCATCTAGATCATATGTTGAAAAGGTCAAGGGAATCAACACCCAGATTACCCCTGAAGGGCGCAGTCCCTTAGTCCCGGTAGGAGAAGATCTAGTGATCCCAAAAACCCGAATGACTGATTACCTATCCCTGGAGAACCTTTGCCTGATCGAGAAATTTGTAGGAGGTCGACCGGATATGGAGTCCATCCGAATATGGGCATCATCCAGGTGGAGAACCTTAGGGAACCTCAAAATCATTGCCCTCCCTCGAGGGTTTTTCTAGATCCGGCTTAACAACCAAGAGGATGCAACCCGCATCCTAACAGGGGGACCATGGTTTTATGGAAGGAAAATCTTGTTCATCCACAAATGGGGTGAGGATTTCAATGCTGAAACATAGAGCATCAACTTTGCACCGGTGTGGGTCCGCCTTCCAGGCCTACCCAATCAGTTTTGGCATGAAGATATACTGTAGGGAATTGGTAGATACATAGGGGAAATGGTAGCCATTGACCCCACCACCAAAGCCCACACTCGCATGATCCATGCCAAAATTTGTGTCAATGCCAACCTGGATTCCCAGCTTCCAACATGGATCAACCTCATCTATGGATCCTACCATAGATGTCAGGCAATAGAATATGAAAATAAACCAACATTCTGTATTGAATGTCAAGCCCAAGGGCACCTCAAGACCCAATGCCCCTCTCTCAGGTAGTAGAAATAAATGGAGAACAATGATCAAAGAAATGAAGCCCAACTTGGACGGTAGTCAGGCAGACCCCACACTCAAAAGGGCAAGCAAACAAATAATAGGAACCACTACCAACAAGCAAATGTCTAGAATCTCTTGACAAACAAAGGGAAGCAAATCGCGAGCTCATAACAACCAGGGGACCAAAGGAAGGTAAAATCCCTTTTTGCTCATCCCAATCATTTTGATATTCCTTCTGGATACACCAATCATGATTCTAAAATAAATGAAGATTTTCTTACCCTCTCAAACGATGACATCCTGGCCACTGCAAATGAGATCCAAAACCTCCCCATTGAAGAAGGTTCCCAGCCCTATCCCCCTTCAAATGTTGGTTTTCCCCTCTCCAAATATTTCTGTCCACCCCTCTCCCCATCCCGATCAGGACCTTCTGACCCTCCCCTTGATCCCCTCCCTGGCCAAGAGCAGCCTAAAAACTCCCCTTTAGCCAAAGGTGATTTTAGCCCCAAAAATACTTGAAGCTCCAAAAAACCTTGGTGGATTATGGATTGGACAAGAAAATGGGAAGACCAAATCTACAGGAGCAAAATAGGAAAGAAACTACAGAAGATATAGCCAATGGAGTCCAAAAAATCCTATTCCCAGAAATGTTCAACCAATTGAAAGATGATCCCAAACTATCCAAACCTCCCTTGCAACATTCAAAGGGGGGCAAGAAAGGAACCAAAGTTTCCAAATGAGAATCCTCTCATGGAATGTGAGAGGGCTCAATAGTGCGGCCAAATAGAGACTCACAAGCACTGTAAGGAAAGAAATCAAACCTACAATCCTCATCATGCAAGAAACCAAAATTGATCAGGCAAAAGCTCATAAGGTAGCCAAAAACATATGGAAAAATAGTGAAAATGTTTTTAGTCCCACCCAAGGCTCATCTAGGGGTTTAATGTGCCTATGGGATTCAGAGAAGGTGGAAGGTAGAGTTATTTCATCTTCGGACAGAGTAACAAACATAATGTTTTTCTACAAAGACAAGAAATTCTGTTGGATTCTGTCTAATATCTATGCCCCCAATAATCCCCATAGTAGGAGCTCTTTATGGGATTCCCTAAGCCAAATGAGAAATACCTTCAACAACTACCCTTGGATTCTGGCCAGGGATTTTAACTCCCCCCTTTTCCCTTCTGATAAAGTAGGCGGTAATGACATCCCAATCAAAAGCATCCAAGACTTCCATGACTTTGTCACTGATAACGAACTTATGGATATCTAGATCAGAGGAACTCACTTCACCTGGAGCAATAGAAGAATAGGGAACCAACACATCCAAGTTAAACTAGATAGATTCTTCTTATCCAGAGAAGCCATTCCCCTCTTTGGTGATGCTTCTCTCAATTCCCTACCAAGAATTGGATCAGATCACTGCCCTCTTCTGTTTGAAGCAAATAAAGCCCCCATTTTCAAGACCCCCTTCAGATTTGAAGCAATGTGGGTCCAACACCCTGATCTATGAAATCAAATTTTTGAGTGGTGGCAACAACAAGTAAGTGGATCACCCATATCCCAAGTCTCCCAGAAACTCAGAATAATCAAAGAAAACATCAAAGTCTGGAACAGGGAAGTATTCAGTAATATTTTTGAAAGCAAGGAAGAAATCACAAACAAACTCAAAACAATAGAGCAGCAAATCCAGAATGGTCAGATGAGCATCCAGATCAGAAATGAAGAAAAAAAACTCCTTGCAGAATATCACAACATTTTGGCCAAGGAAGAAATGTTTTGGAGACAAAATTCCAGAGCCCTATGGCTCAAAGAAGGGGATTCAAACACGAAATTTTTCCATGCTTCCACTCTTCACCATAGAAGCTCAAACAAAATCAAAGAGCTAACCAAAAGTGATGGTACAACAACGAGAGACATCCTCAACATCCGGGAAGAAGCAACCACTTTTTTTGAAAACATGCTGGGAGCTAGTGCTCCCTATCCCAGGCAGGCCCAAGATCAGCTTCTCCAGCACATTCCCAGCATGATCACTCCTGCAATGAATGCCATGCTTATCAAGGACCTCACTGATGATGAGATAAAGCAAGCCCTGTTCACCATGGCACCAGACAAAGCCCCAGGTCCTGACGGGTTTCCCCTCGCTTCTTCCAAACCTTCTGGGACATCATTGGAGAAGATATTTGCAATGCCATCAAATACATGCAGAAATCCAAATCTATTCCTAGAGGCACAAATTCCACTTTCATTGCTTTAATCCCAAAAGGGCCTGAGTGCAAATCAATGAATGATTATAGACCCATCAGTCTATGCAATGTAATTTACAAGATTTTAGCCAAAGCAATGACAACAAGGCTCAAAGAAATCCTCCCCCACATCATAGATCCATGTCAGGGCAGTTCAGTCAAAGGAAGATCTATCAATGATGGCATCATTTCCTTGCATGAGGTCCTTCACTCAACATCCCAAAATAAGAAGGCTGCCCTATTCCTCAAGCTAGACATCAACAAAGCTTTTGATAGAGTCAACAGGGATTTTCTCCTCGTTGTTCTTCAAAGATTTGGCTTCCACAGGGACTGGATTGACTTAATCAAAGGATGTATCTCAAACCCGTGGTTTTCAGTTTTGGTAAATGGATCCACTACAGGATACTTCCTGAGTGGTAGAGGCATCAGGCAAGGTGACCCCCTCTCCCCCATTCTTTTCATTATGCTTGTTGAATCATTGGGAAGAACCCTCAAGAATGTTGTCTCCGAGGGCACCATTTCGGGAATCAAGGTTGCATCGAATCTAAATCCCCTGTCCCACCAACAATTTGTGGATGACACAATCCTCACCACCCATGCTTCAGTTTTGGAGGCCAAAATGATCAAGCGCATCCTTGACTTATATGAAAAGGCGGTAGGGCAAGAGATAAATTACACCAAAAGCAAAAGTTTCTTCATCAACACTCCCCACCCCAGATAGGTCAAAATTACCCAAATTCTCTAGTGCAGTATTGGTGAGTTCCCTACCCGCTACTTGGGCCTCCCTCTTTTCACCAACCACCCCAAAGATTCCATGTGGAGCCACGTGATAGAGAGGATCAACAAAAATTTGGCAGGTTGGAAAGGAGCTCTTCTTTCTCAAGCTGCCAAAGCCACCCTTACCTCAGCTTACCTCCAAAGTATTCCAGTCTACTTCCTTTCTATTTTCAAAGCTCCCATTTCAGTCTACTCAAGGATAGAGCAAATTCAAAAAATATTCCTATGGGCTGGCTCAGAAGACAAGAAGAAGATTCACCTGGTCGGATGGGAAAAGGTATGTACGACTAAGAGCTAGGGAGGGCTGGGCCTCAGAAGAATCAACAACATGAACACCACTTTGTTGGCAAAGCAAGCATGGAAAATTTTCACAAACTCTAATTCAGAATGGGTGTCAATTGTCAAAAGGAAGTATCTTCAAGGCAAAGACTTCATGGACGCAGACATCCCCAAGGAAGGATCTACCTTTTGGAAGTCGATAATCCAAACCAGGGTTCTCATTCAGAAGGGATCAAGATGGCAGTTGGGATCAGGTCTTTCTATAAATTTTTGGATAGATAGATGGATCAGAGATCAACCCCTCATCGAAGATAATGAAATATCCTTGCTGAAACCCCTCCTAGATGTGTCTACAGGCAGCAAAGTGGCGGACTTCATTCAATCAGACAATGGCTCTAAAAAGTGGAAAGATCTCAACATCATTTCAACTGATGGGCAAATAACCAATGTTGTGAGAATTTTGTCCCACATGCTGAACACAATAGTGATCCCGACGGATAGAACAGATGACCATCCCATCTGGAAAGAAACTGATAATGGGATGTTCTCTATCAAAATTGCCCATCAACTCCTTCTCAACCCCCAACAAGTGTCTATTCCTTTCAACCTAATCTGGATTAAACACCTCATTCCCAAATTCGGGACCTTTTCCTAGCTAGCCATCCAAAACAAAATCCTATCCACTGATAATCTCATCAAGAGAGGGATGATGGTTCCTAACAGATGTCACTTGTGCACCAAAGCTTGGGAATCTATCAATCATTTGTTCACTGAGTGTGAGTTCTCCAACTCTATTCTAAGCCACGTTCTATCCACCTTTCACATAAAGTGGGTCCAACCCAATTCCCTGATCAAGTTTTTCACTCAGTGGCCCAACCCTTTCAAAAATTCCCGCCTCCATGCCCTGTGGAAAATCTACCTTCATCATTTCTTATGGTAGGTTTGGCTTGAAAGGAATAGTAGAGTTTTCTCTAATTCCCCCAAGGACCCCATAACCATTGCCAACAAAACCATTAGCTTTGCTGTAGAGAATTCTCATCTCTTCCCCTACCTCAAACCCCTCGATCCGGGAATAGAGCAAAATTTGTTCGTCAGGCTCAACATCCCTTGGGAAAGCAATTCATCCCCTCCCATTCCCCATCCCAGATAGTCTGCTTCTTGGAAACCTCCCCCTGAAGGTTGGCTCAAGCTCAACTACGATGGTGCATCCAAAGGAAATCTAGGAATGGCAGGTGTTGGAGGTCTTGTCAGAAATCACAGGGGTAAAATTTTGGTCGCCTTCGCTAAAAACTTAGGAATTCAATCAAACCATGTTGTCGAAGCTCACGCGTTATGGAGAGGACTAAGCATCATCCAAATGTATAATAGTAAACTTGAAATTGAAGGGGACTCCCTCAATGTTACTAACTACATCAACAACAACAAAATCCCTTCATGGAGCATCAGGAATGCCATCCAAGAGGCCAAAATTCTGATCCAAAGTCAGCTCAGCGTCACCTACCACCACGTGTATCGGGAAGCCAACAAGATGGTTGACCTTCTTGCCAATAGAGGAGTTCATGAAAATTCTTTGATTGTCTGGGATAGGAATATTCCTCAAGATGTCGTCAATGAAGCAAAAAAGGATTGGTCGAGTCATGGGCTCATCTGATTTCTGCCCTCCCCCCACCCCATTGGGCCACCTCACCACCCCTTCTATCTCGCCCACTCATTCTTCTCCACCTCCAATCCCTTTCAACGGGTTTTTGTTTCGCTACCTCCCTAGAGAGTGGTTCTTCCAAAGCTCTCTGGTTTCAAGATGATGTTGGCTCAGTCTTGGAAATATTCATCCTCATTTCTCTCGCATTAAATGCTCCCATAATCCGCAAATCAAGTTCATTTTCTCCGTAGGTGCTCCCACTATTTCCAATGATGGTGGGGTTCAAGAGGGCTCACCTCCCATTACCGTCTCCAGTCATAATCATATGTCCTCCTCCACCAAACCAGTAGAGAAATTCATGCATGGGCTTTTTCGAGATGGGTCATTCAGGATCAACTCAAGCAGGTGGATCCACACGAGCAAGGTTCATTATTTCCAAATTAAGTGTGATCTCACCACTTCGATTGCCAATGATGATGGACCTTCCCAAAGAAGCTTTACCCAATGCACCAATGCCAACTGTACGGTCTTCTGGGTCTTTGGCCTCTGCAAAACCTCTTCCCAAATGTTTTTAAATAGCTTCTCTCTCAATAGGCTCATGTCCTTTGATTATGAAATCCTTGCCGCTCAGCTCCCCATCCCAATCCTTGTTGAATACCCAGTCAGGCTCCTCCCAATGGCATTGTTAGAACCCACTGAGTTCCAAATTGACCCTTTGGCCTTGTCATTCTTCGAAGCCCAAGGATTCATCCCTTTCTTTAAAAAATTCAAAGGGATTGAGGCAGACATTACCAGTGACTTCATGAATTCATGGAACAATGGCAGTGTGAAGGTTCGAAACCTTCATTTTTGTGTGATAGTGGAGATGCTAGCAGAAGTTATGGAGCTGTCGATGGTTGGTCGCATCGTTCGCAGGGACAAGCACAACTGGGATCCAGAGCTCGAAGGTTTTCCCAACCACTCCAAGATTTTCAAATGGAAAGGTATAGCTCTCGAACGTGAATCCCTCCCTTCCCCCTGGTCCTCTCTGTTAATTCCTATCTTGTAGTATGTTACAGTTGACGATCCTTCCAAGCCCCTCCTAAGTTTTCACCTTGCTCTGGTAAACCACTTGAGAGGGTTCAAACCCATCAACATCCCTGATTTCCTCTTTCGCTCGATCAGGTTGTCCATTCACAATGCCCACAAGAGGAAATCCCTGAACACCCCCACCCACCAAGGTCTGTTTGCCATTTTGTACTACCATGCCCTAGCCAAACCTCCACCCATCACTTTCCCCCTCCAGTCCAATCCGCCTCAGTCTCCCTCCACTCCAAGCCCCTCCCGCTCTCTCCTTGAGGACCCTGTGGAGTCAGAAGTGTCCCCTGAGTTTCAAACCCCGACCAAAAGTAGGGCCTCTCCAACTACCATCCCCAAGTCCCTACCTTCCAAAAGGAAAATCAAATTGGAGGAAAGCACCACTCAGACTCGCAGATCGACCCGCATCAAAAAAGTTAAGAAAGAAACCATCCCCGGGCCATTTTTGATGACAACAGTGGTAGCTCGGGTCATGGCTCAAACATCCACCACAAAGTTGCTACCATCATCATCAGCAACATCATCAACACCCTGGAGACCATTAGTAGGAACCTGAAGCAGCTAATCAAGAACGCTACTGAGAGCAACTCAACGAAGGAGGACTTAACCGATGCATGACAGAAGGGCTTGCGTGGGTGGTTTTGGTTTCTGTAATGGTATCTTTTGGTGGTCTTCGAACGTATTTCATCCCCTGTGTAGGGATTTTGAGATATGCTTATGGTTTTCCCTGGTTGGTATTAATGGTGTTCAGTCTTAGCGGTACGTCTAGGAATTTTGTCCTTTGCGTAGTTTCAGTATTTTCCCAACATTGGCTGGTCTTTCTTTCTTATATGAAGTTGTAGTCAATTTTGGTAAAATTTTTTGTAAGCACCGAAATGCATGGAGTTGTAATACATGGAGTTTTTGGTTTCATCCCAATCTATGGATTCCCTGCGTGGTTTCCCTGATGGCATAGTTGTTTATGACTGCTAACTCATGCTGATTAAAAGCGATGTATATGGTTTTGGGATCCAGTCAAAACCCACATAATACAAATACTCTAATTACCAAAACAAAAAGGGTGGTTATTAACCGCCCTCTTAGGTCACCCTAAGATGACGGTTTATAACCACCATCTTAGGGTGACCTAAGAGGGTGCTTATGAACCACCCTCTTATGGTCCCATCCTAAAAAATATATAAAGGATATGATCCATTTTGGAGGGACTATGTCATCAGATAAGTTATGCCATTGATTATAAAGAGCCTATGACTCTTTATTCAACACTCTCTCAACAGAAACAATTCTATTAGTGCATGTTTTAACTCCATGATCAAGGCCCAAGAGTTTATAAACTTTACAAAGCTACTTGATAATAAAGAAGATCTCGCACATACTGCTAGTTCATTGAGAATCAATCAAATTATACTCAGTAACAAAAAACAATTCTCTTTGTGGTCTCAGATTGCAAAACACCACCCACAGTGCCTATGACATCAATGTATTTATATTAACTCATCCTCATGATCAAAGCTCAAAAGCTGCTAAGCAGACATTGTAACATGATTATCAATGAGATCTTGCATGTACTGTCAACACCTTGTCTTCCTTATCCAATTGTATTTTATTATCACAATCAATCAACTAATATGGACTGAGAGTAAATCATAATGATAGTGATGAACGTATATTTTTAAATTAAATGTCACTCCTTGTATATTTTAAAAAATGTATATTGAGAAAATTTAAACTTTACAAAGCTACTTGATAATAAACAAGATCTCACACATATTGCCAGTTCTTTGAGAATCAATCAATTTATACTCAACAATAGAAAAAAATTCTCTTTGTGGTCTTGGCTTGCAAAACACCACCCATGGTGCCTACAACATCAATGTATTGATATGAACTCATCCTCCTTATCAAAGCTCAGAAGATATCAAGCAAACAATATAACATTATTATCAATGAGATCTTGTATGTAATGTCAGCACCTTGTCTTCCTTATTCGATGGTATTTTATTATCATAATCAATCAACTAAAATGGACTAAGATTAAATCATAATGATAGTGATGAACTTAGCTTTTTAAATTAGATTTCACTCATTGTATATTTTTATTGAGATAATTCAAACTTTACAAATCTACTTGATAATAAACAAGATCTCGCACATACTGCAAGTTCTTTGAGAATAAATCAATTTATACTTAGCAACAGAAAATAATTATCTTTGTGGTCTAGTCTTGCAAAACATGACCCACGATGCCTACGACATCAATGTATTCATATGAACTCATCCTCCTAATCAAAGCTCAGAAGATGCCAAGCAGACACTGTAACATGATTATCAATGAGAACTTGCATGTACTATGAGCACCTTGTCTTCCTTATTTAATGGAATTTTACTATCACAATCAATCAACTAAGATGGACTGATAATAAATCATAATGACAATGATAAACATAACTTGTTATATTAAATGTCACTCTTTTTATCTAAAAAAAAATGTATATTAAGAAAATTCAAAGTTTACAGATCATATGCCCTAAAGAACACCCCTATGAGTTAATAGCTTGTTACCCACATATCGTCAGAACCACGTACCATTCATTCCAATGTTAATCACCTCAATCACTTGTCCTAAGCTTTTAAGTATATATAACTTTTCCTAGCAGTATGAAACAATGTAGTGTTCATGCTGCCCCAACTTCGAGAATTTTCTATAGAAAAACTCTGCAATAGAATTATTGAATTGAGGTCCATCATGATGTGGTGTTGCAATAAGGTGATATACTTACCATAACAATCACCCAACTCAAAACGTGACAAGCATCCCCCCATGTTCAACTTGTTGTCCAACTAATACAATCAGGTATATGTGGTAAAAAAGTTGATATTTCCATGATTCGAAGATCCTATGGATGTATAAAGAGATGGTTGATTTCTTAACTAACAGTAACAGTGCAAAGATATATTAGCTCGCCTCTATGGGTATTAACTTTATAATTAAGGACCTAAACGAAAATAGATCATTCAATAAAAATATTCATAAAGTTTGTATATATTATATAAAGAAAATATTGGGGAAGGCCATTGTGGGAATGAAAAGTATGAATAGATTACCTGTAAGTAGTATTCTCATCCTCATATGGCACTGTATCTCATGTTGGGCCCTTACTTCCTCCCTATTGTCGAATGCTTCTTCTTCAACCACTTATCCTTTTCAGGTTTATAAACTCGTACATGAAGTACAACATGAGTGTGAGGTGAAAGTTCATTACACATCTAATGAGTGCTACCTCAATAATTTAAATATTGTAACTATAAGTTTGCAGGACTTGCTTATGTACATATACTTGTAAAACCTAAAAATATAAAGACTATTATGAAGGGAATTTGAACTAGTCATGTAGAACAAGAACCTACATTGGGCAAACACAATTTTACATGATGCAAGGACTTTGCAGTCCATTTTGACTACATCAAAATGGAACTTAGAAAAAGAGTGGATAAGATTATTATGTCCAAAATTTTCTAATAATTGAAATTGATGCCATTGTTGTGATGATTTTGTATGTATGGCTTGTGCTGGCAAACAAAATTATTATCTGTTACAAAGTTGAATAAAAATTTTAATAGAATAATTTAACATTTTATTCTATTTTTCAATTAATAGAATAGCTGACATAATTTCCACATAATTGGCTAATAGCCAAAGACAAGAAATTAACAAAATCATGACAATAACTTAGGATATGTTTATGATGTACCTTGGATTGTTGTTTGATTCCTCTGCATCAATTAGTGTTATCATAAACTGCTTCAATACAAAATGTAAATCCCTAGCAGTGTACAGACTCTTTCAACCATCACAAGTAGGTAGTCTCTTACCCAAAAGGGTCTCTCTATAAATGGAACATAGACATTAGTTCTTCAAAAATTTAAAAAACAACACATACAACATACTATCCTGTTCTAGGACAAAAGTAGCCTGATGAACATCAATTTCTAAAGCCTTTGATTTCCAAGAGCCACAATAGTAGTACCATATCCTAACATATGGTCTGCAAGCAATCCTAAATAAGTAGTAAGCAATCGTTATTCATGTTACCTCAAAGTATATTGACTAGCAGATAGAAAAACAACACATACCTAGAATTGGAAAAAATATAAAGGAGATGATCCATGTTGGAGGGACTAGAAGTTAGGCCAAAAAATAATATAATTTATAATTATATCACAAAAAATAACATAATAACAAGTCCACATCCAAGTTTATCAAAAATATAAAAGATAAAAAAGACACACTTACAGGGTTTGTTCAATCCATCTAACATAGAACATGATAATTTCTTCTTATGCAAATGCAAAAATATGTCAAAGTTCTTCAAGCCTAAAAACAAATATCTTAAAATTCTAAAATTCTTTGCAAAACTAAAATATTCTTGCTTCTCATAATTCCATCACCTTGCATGTAGCAGTAAATATATTTCCATGCCACAAGGTATCCCTATAAGAAACGAACGAAGAAATAAACAGTTTTTTGAGATATGTATTTTGAAACAAAGTTCCATCATCTTCAAGCAACAGAGAACACAAGGGCTATGAATGCTTCACTCATAAATATAGATGTCAACAACTAAAAGAGGTAACATCAAATATAGAGTAGAAGTTATTTTATCAATAAATAGACTATAAACCCTTTTGAAAAGGGACTAACAAAACACTAATAAACAACTACATAAGCCAAAATCAACGACAAAAATTCTTAGTTCAGTGTAAGATTAAATGGATAACCTGAGACCTCCATATAACAGGTAGATATCTAAATAGCCCTACCTACCCCAACCATCAAATATGAGCTGAGAGGGTATCTTGATACTTCCATTAGATACATAAATATCCATCTATACAAATCAAGTATTGTTGCTAATTAAGGACTAGGACTAAGAGTTGAACATGAAATATCAATTTCATAACTAACACACACTCAACACAATAAACCTTCATTTCAACACATTACAACATGCATGCATGATTAGACTCTTAATCATATGCCCTAGCAGCACTTGTATTCTCTCTCTTTCTTTTTTTTTACCAAATTACCTTCTTGTATCTGACTAGCCAACCTCATGCTCAAGATACCTACTCACCTCACTCCTAGCTTGGTTGTCCATTAGATAATAAGCACATGGTGGTAGACGATAAATACTATAAATTCAAACTATTACTAGAGGTGGCTAGTTCAAGGTTAAACATAGCTTTAGACTTAGTGTTTTATCATTGTAGAATGTAGAAAGGAGGAATTTCCTTGATTATATGGGATGTAAAGATTATTTCCATTTTCGAGGAATCGACCATACATAGTTGAGATGATTCAATGTGATTAGTCTAATTTGAAATAGATTTTGCACCTTTAGATCTATCTATACATATAATGGTTGAGGTTTCATTTTCAATAGAAATTAGATAATTTGTTTTGTTAGTTTTTGAAAAGTTACCCTTATAAATAAGGGTAAATTTTCAAAAACTAACAAAACAAATTATCTGATTTCTATTGAAAATGAAACCTCAACCATTATATGTACAGATAGATCTAAAGGTGCATTATCTATTTCAAATTGGACTAATCACAGGGACTAAGTACCATCCTAACTATGTATGGTCGATTCCTCGAAAATGAGAACAATCTATACATCCCATATAATTAAGGAAATTCCTCCTTTCTACATTTTACGATGATAAACCACTAAGTCTAAAGCTATGTTTAGCCTTGCACTAGCCACCTCTAGATATCTTGATTGTAAACATATGAGTAAGTAGGTGATTTCTATTTACACTTAAACCACAAAGAAGAATGTGTGTTTTTTTACCCTATAATATTAGTTTATTTTTGAGTTTGTTTTGTAAAGAAACAAGATTTCGTATTACAATGTCATGAACAAAATGAAATCAAACTTAAAAATGGTGACTTAATTGTGCATATTATTGATGTCCTCAAGTTTTGAAAATACGTCTTTGTTATACATGGTTGCTTAATGGTATAATTCTAAGCTGAAAGAATTATTATCTTTAAAATATCTTAAGGTCGTATTATCCCATTCAGTAAAATTCTAAAGGCTCTTTACCATGTCATAGCCTTAAACCCCTTAATATTTTAAATGCAAATATAAAAAATTCGATGGTAAAATTTTAATATTCTTAACCTGCTAATATTTTGAAATGACTTCATTGCCCAGTTGGTAATATATGGTTCTTCATTTATTGAATTTATCAAGGATGTGCTGACAGCTGCTCGAGAAGCACAACTAGATATCTTACAAGGAAGAGCTCATTGAAACTTGGTTAGTGCTAGATGGTTGTGCCTTTGTGGATAGCTCTTAATGATAATGTCTATTGGATGCAAATGGATACGATATCTGATACTGGTACAAAATCGGATATGGATACGAAAAAATTTCCAGATCTAATATGGATACGACTGGATACAACATTAGAAAAAGCATATATGTTTAATATATGAAAAAATATGACACAAAAAAATTTATATACGTATATATTTTTAATAGGATATTTTCATTAACTAGGTAGACTTAAAAAATTCACCAAGCACCATCATATACATAAGCCCCATATTAGGATAAAGAATGCTCTGAAAAATAAATGACAAATCAAATCTGTGGAAATAATTTAATTCTCAAAAGATGAAAATAGTTTTGTTGGAAAGTAATTTTCAAGGAATATTGATCCATGTACTTCCAGACGATAGCTAGATGTAAGGGTATGTAAAATATCTCGTAATTGTTCTAAATCTACATAAATTGTAGACCTAGAACTTAAACTAACAAAATGAATTTTACAGACAATTGAGATATAAGTGTTATATTGGTAGACCTAGAACTTAAACTAACAAGTTGTTGCCCCTTCATATCAACTCATAAAAACTGATAATAAATCTTTTAAACATCCTAAAAACATATTACAATGTACAAAATCATGCAAAGTATTATAGTTTATTTTTCAATACTCCATAACATGCTATACTTAAAGAAATATTATTTATACCTTATTATCATAAATAATATTTCCCTTTTGTAGTTGATATATTACTTGTATATCCAAAGAGGATTACCAGACATGCATAAGCCTCAAAAAAATAAATTGGTACCTTATTATTAAGAAGTCATTTCCAAAAATGGTATATACCCAACCTTGATCATATTCAAATATCAGGTGTCTATATAGAAGCTGGCAAGTTGCCTCCCACTAAGATTCTAGCCCTTCCAATGTTAAGAATTATACTCCTGGAATTCCAGATCCTATTTTATATATTAAGAAATTGGCAAAATATGTAATTATGGATGACTTACACTTCATATTTGGGTTTCTTTTTAAAAGCACGGAGGAATCCAAATTGGGACTTGACATAAAGTTAATGCAGGAGGGTCGGATGAGGGGCCAAGCATTTGTAACTTCCCATCTATAGAACTTGCAAACCATGCATTGAAAATGGTACATCGGTATGTGTTAAAAGGAAAGCCAATGATAATCCAGTTTGGGAGAAATCCTTCAACTAGAAAAGTGGATTTAGTGGGAAATCTAAGGACAGCACAGACACTCCAAGAGCTTTTTGATCTGAAAAAACAACTTCAACCAATAGATGGTGAGTGGATATATTTTCTCATAGCACTGGAGTCATATTGGCTGAAGATTAGGTATACAATGCAAATTTATTATAACAATTGTATCTGTCAATCTACTAGAAGTGCAATTTATTTAAGCAAGCAATAATTTTAGAGGCCTTCTAAAGGTCAAATATGCTACACATGCCCTATACAAAAATATTGATTTTTTGAGTGTCACACATCACTATCACAAATGTGTATTGCAGATCTGTAGAGTATCTAGAGATAATAGTATGAATGATAAATATCAACTATTATTTCTATGAATTTTCCCTCTATGGATACCTATGAATATTTTCTCTTTTTTACATGCCATAAAATCCTTTCTTCTAAGGCAAATTTAGAAACCTAAATAATTCTAGCACTTATCTTGATATTATTCACTTGTGTTGAGTTTAACCTTTTAGCATGATATTATAATATAAAATAACTATGGCTTCTTTCTCAAAAATTGAAGTTTGTGATGTTTTAAAGGTCCTAGTTAAAGAATAATTTTTGATAACATTGTAGAATTGTGCAACGAACAGTTCTTATTATTCAGCATCAAGTTATATAATGTTTACAGTAGCCAGCCGAGAATAGTCACCGGCGGAACGGATCTGTTACGAAGTTGTAACAGTCTGCCAAATAATGTAATATGTACAAAAGACTAACAGTCCTAAACAGTACGCTAACATCCCCCTTTATTACATTATTTGGGTAATGTAATAACTAATAGCTATACTTGACTACTAACATCCCCTTACATTATTTTGCAATACAAAGTGAGTTGCTAAACAATTCAAATTTGACACGTCCAAGTGCCTTAGTGAAAATGTCTCGCAACTTGAGCATCGGTGGGAATATCGTCGAAGCTGAATTCGGTGCTTTGGAACTTCCTCTCGAATGAAATGACATTGTGTGTCAATGTGCTTTGTTTTTTCATGATGGACTGGATTCTTGACGAGGTTCAGAACACCTTGATTGTTTCAAAACAAGTGTATTGGAGATTTTGATGGATGGCCCATACTTGTCAGAATGCGACGTAACCATATCACTTCGCACATAGCTTCACGTGCGGCGCGATATTCTGCCTCTGTTGAAGAAATAGCAACCACCTTTGCTTCTTGTCGTGCCAAGAGACAGGACCGGATCCCAGATGAAAAATGTATCCAGAATTTGACTTGCGATCATCAAATGATCCGGCATAGTCGGAGTCCGTGTATCCTTGCAAGAAGAATTTGTTGTTCCTCTTGTATTCTAGGCCATATTCTATAGTACCACGGACATAGTGAAGAACACGTTTTGCCGCTTTCCAATGAGTAGTCTTAGGCTCCCGCATGAACCTCGAAAGATAGTTTACAAGAAATACGAGATCCGTCCTAGTATTGGTCGGATATATGAGACTCCCAATCAACTCGTCGATAGAGATTGCCATCTACCCGAGGTGAGTCATCATATCGCGATAATCGAAGTCCATTCTCCATTGGAGTTGCCATTGGCTTGCGATCGATCATGCGATATTTATCGAGCAATGTCTTGGCATACTTTTTCTCGAGACACTTTGATGGAGTGCTCCTTCTGGCTAAATTCTAGACTAAGACAGTAATGGAGAAGTCCGAGATCTGTCATCTCAAAAGATTTGCACAAGTTTCTTTTGACAGTAGAGATCATATCTTCTGAACTCCCTGTAATAAGCAGATCATCCACATAGAGTACAAGCAACACTATCTGAGAACCCCGTTTCTTGAAATAGAGGTTTGCATCCGACTGGACATCTCTTAAATCCATGTTGCATTAGGTGATTGTCCATTTTTATATACCAAGCTCGAGGAGCTTGTTTCGGACCATACAAGGATTTGACCAATTTGCAAACTTTTCGTTGTTGGCCTTCCACTTCAAATCCTTCAGCCGAGTCATATAGACTTCTTCTTGGAGATCACCATTAAGAAAGGCACTTTTGACATCCATCCGGTGAACTTTCCACCCATATTGTGCTGCCATAGCACACATAACCCGAATTGTGGTCATCCGAGCAATGAGGTGCAAAAGTTTCTTCATAGTCGATGCCTTCCTTTTGAGCATAGCCCTTTGCAACAAGTCGGGCCTTATGCTTATCAATTGTTCCATCCGCCTTGTACTTGACTTTGTATACCCATTTGCAGCCAATAGGTTTCTTTCCATGCGGCGGATCAACAAGCTTCCAAGTTTTATTCTTCATCGTAGACTCATACTCGTATCCATAGCGGCCTTCCACCGAGGCTCACTAAGAGCATCTTGCACCGATGCGAGTTCAAGACTATCTATGGTAGACATGAATGCCCCGTCATCATCAATATCCATATCCTCAACTTCTCTACTTGGAGTCACGTAAAGTTCCTCAAAAGATTGACAAAGATCATCAACCTCACCAGTTTCTCGGCTTCTCTTTCCTTTTGA
Organism: Wollemia nobilis; assembly: GCA_028583015.1. Taxonomy (NCBI): domain Eukaryota; kingdom Viridiplantae; phylum Streptophyta; class Pinopsida; order Araucariales; family Araucariaceae; genus Wollemia; species Wollemia nobilis. The sequence goes on along the minus strand of JAQPPZ010017240.1, from coordinate 355,909 downwards.
GCCATACCGCGTGTACGAGGTCTATCCAAATTCAAATTGGGAGGAGTGGATAAATTTTCATCTCTGATTGTATTTGTACACAATTTAGGATTCTACTTCGGTGGTGGTGAAGAAGATGTAGAAGGACCTCCTGTCTGTGTTGATGAAGGAATCTCCTCTTCCTTAGGTTCCACAATATCTCGGTGTACTCGTAGATGTGCTCTGTGATGTGAAAGCTTCATCAAAGACAACATCTCTGCTGATATGAATTTTCTTGGTCAAAGGATCTATCAACCGATATCCTTTAGAGTGCTCAGAATATCCAAGAAAAATACATCTCAGCATTTTCTCATCTAGCTTCTTCCTTTTCTCTTTCGGTATGTGCATGAAAGCCTGACATCCGAAAATACGTAGATGAGATATGGAGGGTTTTCGACCACTCCATGCTTCCTGTGGAGTCATTCCTTTTAGGGCCTTTGTGGGTGCCCTATTCAACAGATACACTACAGTGGTGACAGCTTCTGCCCAAGAGTTGCACCTGTGAGCATACAACGAACCATTTCCATTATAGAACGGTTCCTTCTCTCAAGCAACTCCATTTCTGTCGAGGAGTATAGGCAGTTGTTAACTGTCTCTTGATCCCATGCTTATCTAGGAATGCAAAAAATTCATTAGAGGTAAACTCTCCCCCTCGATCTGAGCGGAGGGTTTTGATAGAAGCTCCTGACTCCTTCTCAACGGATTTCTTGAACTGCTGGAAGAATGCGAAAGCTTCAGATTTCAGTTTGAGAAAGAAAACCCACATCTTTCATGAGTAGTCATCTACGAATAACTGAAAGTACCTCTTCCCTCCAAAACTGTTGGGTGTGAAAGGACCGCATAGATCGGTGTGAATTAGCTCCGGAGGTTTTCGTGCTCTTGTAGAGCTCTTCTCAAATGGTACTCTATGTCGCTTTCCCGCCAGCGGTCGGAGCACACCGGCAATGTGGCGTAAAGGGAAGGAAGACCCTTTACCATCTCATACTTGCCGAGCTCAAGTAAGTAGCCGAACTAAGATTCCCATATCTCTTATGCCATAGGGAAGTTGCCTCCTTGGTAGAGACAATCATGGCAACATGTGGAGTAGAGATAGCATCTAGTGCAAATAAGCCATGCTTATATGAAGTCATGTGCAATCTGCTTACCCTTCCTGGTAATTGTACAACACTTCTTTCCATTCTCAACACGAAAGTTGACAACCATATTTCTGTCCAGGATTTGTGTCATTGACAACAAATTGTTGGCCAATCCCGGAACATAGAGGACTTTGTCAATCTGACACTTGCCATCAGGAAGAGTGACTGAAACTGTACCCTCTCCCTGAACCCTATAGGTTTTATCATCAGCAATTGTGACAGGTTTGCCCTCTTTGGCCACAAATGATTCAAACCACGATCTGTCGCCAGTCATATGTTTACTAGCTCCGTAATCGACATACCAAATAGGATCCCTCTGTGTGGAATTTGTGGTAGTCATGAGCACCTTGTGTACCCATTCGGAATCCGAGTCGATTCTTCAACAGCAACATTCACCCGGGGTTGCTTGTTTTTATTTTGTGGTTTGTTTTGGCCTTTCGCTTGTTCTTATGCCAACACTCGTTGGTGTCATGGTTGTCTTTCTCACGGATCTTGCACCACCTCTTTTCTCGTTGAGGTTGTTTGCCTTTTCCTTTCGTATCCTGTTGAGAATTTCCTCCTTTTTGAAAGTTGCCTCCTTTTTGCCCATTACCTTTCTTCCTAGAACCCTGCCTTTTGGTGTATAGGGCTATATTGGAAGAATCATCCTTGTGAAGTTGGCGTGCCTCCTGTTGTTGGAGCAGATTGACCAACTCGATGTAGGTAATTTGTCGTTGGGACACCTGGATGGAGGTTATCAACATGTCAAATGAAGAAGGTAAAGCTCTCATCACAAGTGAAATGAGAAGCTTTTCATCCACAGATATCTCCTAGAGAACTCAATTTCTCTTTCAACTCGTACACTCGCACGTAAAGATTTCAACTGTTTCACCCTGCCTCAAACTCAGGTTATGAAGTTGTTGTTGAAGATGAAGAATGGTGGATTCATTCTTCCCCTCATAGATGGTTCTAAGGGCATCCCATGCCTCTTTACCACTTGCTTTATCAGCTATATGAGGTTGCACTTCATCTGAAATAGCAAACAAAATGAGCACCTTTGCTCTACTCGTCTTTCTTGTCAAAAGCAATCCGATCTCGTCAAGGACTCGTGGATCCCGTCGTTGGTGAAGGCCTTGTTGCTACTCAAGTAACAATATCCCACAAATCTTCCATTTGGAGAATTGCCTTCATCTTATGTTTCCATGGTGTATAATTTGGACCTTTCAATAACTGATGCGGATCAGTCATCAACTTTGCAACAACGGCCATAGTGAAGGTTCCTTATATCACCAAATTGGTCCCCCTTTTGATATACCTTTTTCTAGGCCAATATACCGTACAAAATAACCGCCCTTACATGAGGGAAACTATAGGTATTTAGAAAGATCAACAAAAATCACCCGCCCTTACGTGAGGGAGACTATAGGTGAATTTTAGAGATCATACGATACGTGGAACATAAGCGGTACTGAAAGGGAATCGCCTTGTTGATGGCACCTACCATAGAAGATTCTTCTCATGCGTGGGGCGTAACTTCCCCTAAACACTATGAAGAATACTTTGTCAGGATTTACGCCTAAACACAAGTGCGATAAAGGGTAGTGGATGGAGTAAAAAATGCAAAAATGGCGTACTTATTCCTCCCCGAAGATTTATAGAGAACAAGCTCAGACGTCGTTATAACAGCTATATTAGGCGGCGGATACAGGAGCCAAATCACGACAGCTTTACCTGTAAGTGCTGGCCGAGGTATCGCAAATACCGAACGCTGCAGTGCAAATAAATTACATAGATGGGTTTTATATTCCGGGGACTTAGGGAGTGTTTTGATTTTAAGTTTTTAATGTTATAGTGCAAAAATGAAATATGCAACATACAACATGAAAAACTGCCCACAAGAATAACCCTCAAGGTGTCGGTCACAGCCGAAAATGCACCTTTTACAATGCCAAATTGCTATTTTTTCTAAAAATTACTCTCTATCCCCCTTTGATTTTTGAAAAATATCCCCCCTTAAAAGGCTTTCTTTAACAAAGCATTTTTATAATCATTATTTATTTAAAATTAAAATAAATAATTTCAATTTATATAGTTTTAAAAACTTTAGAAAAAATAAATTAAAATTAGATTTTAATTTATAAAGTTTAAAACTATATTAAAAAAAATTAAAATTAAAAATTTTAATTAAAAATAATAATAATTAAAAATTACTTTGAAAAAAAAATATACTCGAGGGGAGCTCGGCGGGATTTGAACCCCCGACCCGCGAGCTCCCTGAGCCTTACCGCACGACTCACGACCACGTGAGCCAGCGGGCTGATCCGACAGGATCAATGAGCCACCTCCCTTTTCAACCCGTGCTGCTTCTCCTCCTCGGCCTCGCGCGCGAAAATTCGCGCTCGTCCACCTCGCACAGGGTCGAGTCCGCCTGCTCTTCGTCCCACACCTCGCGCAAGTCGCGCTGCAACGGAAAAGGGTGAGGGGGGAGGTGCGTCTCTGGTTTTTTTTTTTTCTTTCCCGGCTGCGCGCGATTCGCGCTGTGCGCCGGGTGGGGGGGCCTCGTTTTTTTATTATTATTATTATTATTATTTTTCGTACGCCGTGGGTCTGCGCTCTCCAACGCGCTGCGCACGCAGAGGCTCTGCCGCGGGGGGGTTTATACCCCCCGATTCCCGTGCGGGAGGGGAATTTCAAAATTCCCCTCGCCCTCCTTTCGTGCCTCTCCGCTCCGCACCAGGACGCGGCTCTGACGCGTCTGTCAGAGCCTGCACAGGGATGTACGCGGCTTTGGCAGCTCTGACGTGTCTGTCAGAGCCTGCGCGTCAGACCGGAGGGGACGCGGGTGTCGCGCCCTTGACGCGCGGCGCTCCTGCCAGCTCTTTCACGCGCAGCGACCAACGTCGGCGTGCGCTGCCTGGCGTGACGTGACAGTCCGCCTCCTGCGGATGTGCGTGCGCGCAGAGCCTTTGCGGTACGGGGGGCGTCTGCGTCCTCCCGTCCGCGCTCTGTCGTCGACGTCATGGCACTGTGTCGCGAGACTCTGCTGGTCAGTCGCGGACTGTGTGCGCCATAAAAAAATTATCGCTGCAAAAAAAATAAAACCTCTGCCCCAGCAAAACTACAACACTGGCTCTGATGCCATGTAGAATTGTGCAACGAACAGTTCTTATTATTCAGCATCAAGTTATATAATGTTTACAGTAGCCGGGAATAGTCACCGATGGAACGGATCTGTTACGAAGTTGTAACAGGCTGCCAAATAATGTAATATGTACAAAAGACTAACAGTCCTAAACAGTACGCTAACATTAACCAACTATAAAATGATTCATGCATGGCCTTTGTAAATTGTAACAAGCAAAGAAAATTAATTTTCAACTCTTGTGGTCTTTGCCTTATAATGCTACAAGAAGAGAGGTCATATACAATGGATAACTTAAATAATATACCACTACCAACAACAAAGCATATTGTATTGCTCTTGTGTACGTATTGGAAGTAGTAAAATATTTTATTGTGTAGGTGAAATGTAGGGGTTGTGTCTAGCACATATTATTGTTTTTTTTAAGTGTTTTAATGAAAACCATGAGTGCTAATAATTCCCCTGTTGTCTTTTTGTTGATGAAGGCACTTGAGAGTCTATTAGGATGGTTTGAGTTCAGTGAGGATTTTAGCATGGAAAGAGAAATGTGAGCCTGGATGCCACAAAATTATCCATCAAAATATAAGGGGAAGTATCAATGCAGGGAGAGGAATCTACTAGTCTAGAATCGATAGATTCAGTTGCACCAAAATGTAAATGATAAAACAGAGTAAGGTCATGTCTCACTCTTTATTTTCTTTGTTAGTATGTTAGAAGTTTCTTCAAGTCTTTCTCATATCACAAGTCCTGGGAGGGTTGGATGCAGTGACAAGAGTAGTGGTTTTGAAAATAGTATGTGGATCCTGCATGTAAAATGTCAATGTGTTTACTATATATTACAGTATGTATAATCTGATGGAAGGTTATCCCCATATGTTGAGGATGTATAATTGCAGGCTTTTGATCAAGGGTATTGTAAATCCGCAAAGAGTGAGGTTGGTTGTGTTCCTGTATGGAAGTGTTCTATTTTGGATGGGTAATAGTGTTCCCTTGACGACCTCTTGAGATATAAAGGTTCAGTTCGGATCATTCTCTACATTGCAAAAAACCTCCCTACCTATTAAAAGGTAGAGTATCGGTCCTTCCTCTGACTGGCCAACCAAGATCGAATATAGCTAGTTTTTCGTGATAGTGTTTCCCCCCAACCCCATGGGATTCGTTTCAAAAATTTTGGTCTTAGAATAGTATAATGAGAAAGATATATACCTTCATAGTAGTATGCCATCATGGCAAATTTTGGAAAAAAATTTGAATGTAATATCCTTTAAATTTATTAGTGGTACGCCCCAGTGGATAGCTCCATGTTTTATCAATCCCAAAAAAACAACGAGTGATGAACTTTTGAAGAGACATCATGCGTAAACACAACATTAGGGTTAAAAATTTTAATCTAGGGTTTAAATTTTATAAATCTCATGCGTAACACAACATTACAAACTAAAAAAATCCAAACCCTAATTGCAAAAGCACCTAAAATAATGCAAAATTCACTGAACCTAACTAACCTCATCTTCGTCTTCATACCCCGTTCTGTGCCTTCGGTTTTGGCCCTCATCTCTCACCATTTTGGATAATTAGCAAAAGTTTCAAAGAAATTTTAGGGCAAACCCCAACCAAAAAATGAATAGCATGAATTGAAGCTCGGGAGCCCTAGAAGTTTCAAGGCAAACCCCAACCAAAAAATGAATAACACAAATCAAAGCTTGAGAGCCCTAGATTATGCGCACAGTGTGGAGATTGTAGTAGCTAAGGTGTGGTGTGCATGTTAAAGTATCTAAGGTGCGGTAGTTGCATTAGCTAAGGCGCGACGGTTGTAGTAGCTAAGGTAAGGCGTGAGGCATGGAGGTTAGAGTAGCTAAGGCACGAAGTGGAGGTTGCTAAGGCACGGTGCACTGGTTGCAGTAGCTAAGGTGCAACAGAGTACTGGTTGTAGTATCTAAAGTATGGTAGACTATCTAAAGATTCAAAGAAAAATGATGTCACTGTCCTCTTATAACGTAGATCATTGCCTTCTTAAGGATAAGAGGGCGGTTTATAACCACCCTCATAAGGGCACCCAAAAAAAATTGGGTTCCCCTAATATGGTGGATATAAACCGCCCTCTTATCCCTAAGAGGGCGGTTATAAATTGCCCTCTTAGATGACCCTAAGACAATGGTTTATAACCACTATCTTAGTTTAACCCCTAATATGGTGATTTATAACCATCGTCTTAGTCCTATAAGGGTGGTTTATAGCTGCCCTCTTAGGGTGACCCTAAGAGGGTGGTTATAAACCACCCTCTTAGGATCTATTAGGATGGTTTTTTACCACCATAAAAAACCACCTTAATTTAGTCGTTGTTAAAGCCCTTTTTGGTGTAGTGTGTGATCAAATTCTACTTTGTTTATGACTCCTTGTTCTTTCTCCATAAAAATCAAGAGGAAGTGGAAACAATGAGAGGTGCTCCAACTGTATTATGATGTTAATGGTTCCAAAGTCAATGATGGAAAGACTAAATTAATTCTACTCTCTAAAAACCAAATACCTTTACTACTCCTAATTTGAAATTTGTTCCTATTGGATCCATCATTAGATATCTAGGGACCCCCTTTGTAATTGATGCTTTCTCTAAGGTCATATAGGATTAGGTTGTCAATAAGATATAGAGGAAACTTTCTACTTGGCCCACTAAATTTTTGTCATTAGAAGGTAAAGTCCAAGTTCTCAACAAAATATTTATAGCCTTGCATGTTTATGACTCATCTTGTTGACATTCAGCTAAATGTGGTTACCATAAGTTCACCTCTATTCTAAGATGATTCCTATGGAGCAAATAAAATAGGTCATTCCTTAACAACTATCCATTGAAAGCTTTACATCATCCCTAAGGCCCAAGGCAAGCTTGACATTATTGATCATATCACTCAAGGTAAATTTCTTGTAACAAAGTAGGTAACTAGAGCCTTAATGGGAGGTGAACCTTGGAAGGTTCTCATCAAATCCAAGACCTCTAAAACTACCCATAAACACAAATATCCATATTCCTTGGCAGGATAGGGTTCTCACATCACTATTTTTTTCATTATTGGTTGTTGTCTTTATAGGAATTGGATAAGTTGGCAAACTGAAAACTCCTTGAATCAGTGGAAGTCTAACTCCTTGCAAGATGATATTCTCATAACCACTCATAGCATATGGTGGAACCTTGTTATCTAGAGATATGCTAGCCCCTTAGCCCTTTCCAAGGAATGAGAGTTTTCGTTCTTAGTAGCCAAGGGTATATTATTTGTCTCATATCCTTGGGATGAGTCTTTAGGGAAGTGGTTGTCATGGCAACAAGCAAGATTTCAATATCTCCTTCCTCCCCATTGTAGAGTGGTGTTTGAGGAGGTTATCAAGTCTATTCCTAGCTTGGTTATTATCAAAATGAACTACTTTGTTATGTCCTCCTGGTTTGATTAGATATGGTGAACAATTACCTCTTACAAGCCATTCATTCTAAACAATTGTATTCTCATCTAATATTTTCCTTTGACTTCTCTCCTCAATTTAACAAGAAGTGAGACCTTCATCTTCCAAATATCAATGTCTTTTTCTCATTGATAGACTATGGAAAGTGCCACTTATTGTCTAGGATCTATTGTTTGCCTAAAGAGTCCTTTAGTGCAAAATCCTTTTTCTTCAGCACCTAGCAAAGCTCAACGTAGCCCAACCCTTATATGTCGTCTATGGACAAGTGGAGTCTATCAAATACTTATTTTAGTTTTTTCCTACTGTCAAAGGAGACTAGAAACTGTTTGTTGATCTTCTCTCGCCCTTCTTCACTTGTGTTAATTGGAAAACCTGCCTCCTTGGTCTCTTGGCTAACTCTAATCGTTAGTATATGAGCTTGGACTCATTAAGGGTTGTTATTCGATTTATTTGGAAAGTAAGGTGCATATTTTTGTTTAGAGGGGGCTTTGCCCCCTTTGACTAAACGCAGCTCCCTCATGCATGACATCTTATCATAGGTGAATAAGGTTCAAAATTAAAATCAAGTTCTTAGACACTTTATCATAAAGATCCATGACAAGCTTGGAATTGTAGAGCTAAACCAAGAACACATAATGAATGCGGTGCAACCCCAAAGCTTTGTTCCTAGTCGCAAGATGCTTGCTATGAAGGAGTGGCCTCATAATGTTTTGTCTATTGATACGGTGACTGAGAATCTAATCCATCACGATTTTTATCAAACTATTGTATTAAGAACTACTGATAAATGTTAGATATCATTTTGTTTGACAACCACTCTTAAAGTTTTATGTATTCAAAAAAATAAATGATTATAGTACAACGAATTATTGCCTTAATAGAGTTATTTAAGCTACATCCTATACTAGCCTATTTTATAGGCAAACTATTTTGTTGTTTTTTTCCTATAAAGATATTTGCATCAATTTGAATTGTAAGGCCTAAGACCCAATAATTGTACATGTTATATATGGACAAATGATTAAATTTACCCATAAAATTTAAAGATGTAAAAGTTTATACTCCCAACACATTATCTATAATACTAAAAAAATTTAATGGCATCTTCTTGGAATCTTTCCTTGAAGGGAAAGGATCCAATGTGAAGCGATATAGCTTAAAGTCGACCATAGTACGCACTGCAGAGAGCACAACGTGGAAATGATGTTCAGGTCAGTGTTAAAGTAATAATAAATTTGAATAACTTAGGAATACAAAATTTCAAACAAAAGTTAAGATAAACAGCCCCATTCTAAGAGGATATCATGGGGATTGATTATTCAAATTTTATTTTAAAGTCAAAATATTTTCTACCAAAAAAAACTAATTAACTTTCTCTAAGCATGCAAAGCCCACGTTCCTTACTTATCTGCAGACAAAAAAAACATCTATTTAAAATCATCAATTAGAAAGTAGGTGTCGCTCTTGGCACGCAAAACCCACGTTCCTTCCTGATTTGTAGATGCTGCGACGACAAATCCCTGTCGATAATCGAGGGATTCGTACCCTCAATATCCAGCTGGCAAGGATAAAACTAAGAATAAAACAAACACAAGGAAACAGACCTTTCATCCCTGCAAGGCAGTCGGCATGCGTTTCTGTGAATAACAAGCACGGGAGAGGGGAAGAAAGAAAACCCGTTCTTCTGTATTAACATTTCCTGTAAAAAAAAAAGAAAAGAAGTAAAATGTCTCCAGAGGAAGTTTGGCGGTTGGGAGCAGGAGTCGCAGGTACGCACATTACAATCCTTATTCACTGTTCAAAAAAATGTTATGCTTGCATTTTCTGTAGGGATTTATGGGAATCAGATGTATTCATTTTATGTATAGACATAAGAGGATAGATTTGGAAGGTTATTGTTTCGCATTTTTTTTTGAAGAGGCCGAAAGTCTTTGACTGTATCTTATGTCACCAAAGATTTCAATGTTTGAGTAAAATTATGAGAGAATTATTCGCAAAAATAGTGTTCGATCTGAATGCATTAGACAGAAAAAGACAACAATACAAATTTTAAGTGTTTGGTAACGTTAGGTTAAATAATAACGAAATAGGAGTTATAGAAGATCAGCCTCTATAACTATAACCGATTCCCTTATATCTAAAAAAAATTCGATTCTACTATAACTTTAACCGATTCTCCTATATATATATATCTTAAAAAAATGATCCGATTTGGTCTCCTATACCAGAAAATAGACCCAAAAACGATGGAGGCATTTATTACAGGGCAACTCACATTGTTGACTGTCAATGAAAATAGACCCAAAAACGATGGAGGCATTTATTACAGGGGAACACCCATCGTTGACTGTCTCGGTCTTCAATGATCTTTGTTATTATTATTAAGTATAGATTTTTGTTATTATTATTAAATATATTTATATTATTATATTAAAATTAAATTATTATTTTTATTTTTTATTTTTTTGAATTTACATGGTGAAATCGGTAGCCACTACGAATCTGGGTAGGCTATCCAGCTTTTTACGGCCGTCACAGTATTCTGCGCTGTCCGCTTCAGAAGCCGCCACACAGATCTTCGCGCATTCCTCCCCTATAACCACCATGCCACAATCATTTTAAACCTTTTAAGCCGCTGAAAGCACCAAGAAAGAGACAAGCGTTCAGTCCGGCGAAGCGCGAGGTTCAGACCTCTGCCCCCTTATGGGGTTTGGATGAACCAATTGGTCTACACGGACCTAAAATTAAATTATTATTAGATGTGATTTTTTGTAGGTTATATAAGAGTTGATCACAATCATACTATGTGAGAGGGTAACTGTTTTTTTTGTGCAGTTTATTGTTCTCTTTGAAGACTCAGATTGTATTTTGAAGATTGCTACTGTTATGGTGGCTGATATTGGTTGGATCCATGTAATTTGTAGATTCAGCTTAGTTTTTGTTGGTCATCTGCATAGTTTATGGCAGTTGTTATTATTATATTCACTCATAAATGTTTTATAGTTTGTATATGATTCTGTTTTGGTGGCCTTCAGACTGTAATCTTGTAAATTCTGTTGTTTTTTTTATTAGTAAACGATTTTTCATTTAAAAGAAAACTGTTTATTTATCATAAGTTTATTAATATATATAACTTCAAGGAATGCCAACATTTTGAACTTAAGTCTTTTATAAAATGTAATTTTGGAAGAAATTAAAGCTTCTGATTGTATCTTATATCGTTAAAGGTTTCAATATTCGAGTAAAATTATCAGAGAATTCTTCCCGGGAAAACAGTTAAAATAGTGATCCGATCCGGTCTTATGTTGCCAAAAATTTCAATGTTTGAGTAAAATTATCGGAGAATTCTTTTGTTAAAGGTTTCAATATTCGAGTAAAATTATCAGAGAATTCTTCCCTTTAATGATGGGGACAAAATTAATTGGTTCTATCCGGTCTTATGTCGCCAAAGATTCAATGTTTGAGTAAAATTATCAGAGAATTCTTCTGGGAAACAGTTAAGGATATATCTAAACTTAGTGAAGGACAATGCAGACTTCAAGGATAGAAGCAATATGTAATAGATAGCATGTGATGTATGTTATAAAATATACATTGGCGAAATAAGAATAATGGACAATGTGGACTCCAAGAATAGAAGTGGTAGGTGTTATATTACATGCGGTATATGTTATAAAAAATACAGGACATCAATCAAGACAAGGAGCATTGTTAAAGATTTGAGGTCGACAAAAACATTATCATATCTTTAGTAAAGTACTCTTATTCTCTTCAAATGAAGAAGATATTAAGATAAAGGATGTTACTAACGTGATAAACAAGGATCTAAAAGGAAACTTAGGAAACTTTGGATATTGTTAATTGTTATGACAGAGGGATAATAGAATTAGACTCGAATACATCTAAAAGTGACTATAAAAATAGTAAATATTAGATGTGTTTTTAAAGCATTAGATAAAATATATAATTAATTTGCATTTAGTGATTTGAATATTAGAATTCTGTTAGAAAAAATAATATTTATTGGATTATTTTTTATAAAGGTTCATTAACTTTTGGATAAAGAGGTCTTATGGATAAAATCATCCAAATTGGCGTGGGCAAGTGTGTGAGGGGTGGGTGGGTGGCTTTGTGTTAAATTCTCTATTGATAAGTATAGCTCTCGGCTTTACGAGGGGTCATGGTTGGGAGGAGACTGCTTAATAAAAAATAAAATAAAATAAAAAATACCACCCAATTGATATTTAAACGGTTGTGTTATTTCCCTATTGATAAGTGTAGCTCTCAACTTAACAAGGGATCATGGTTGGGAGGGGAATGCTCAACCCTATGCATCGGTTGCAAGGGTTTATTATACTAACCACAAAAAAGAGTCTTGTGTGGTACAACACAATTGTTTGGGCTTTGGCTCTTCTTTGGGAGGTTCAAGGTTCAAACCGTAGCGTGTGGGTGAGTGTGGGGGTGGGTATGTGTTAAATTCCTTATTGATAAGGATAGCTCTCGGATTTACCTGGGTTGGGTGGGCAAATGTGTGAGGAGGTGGGTATGTGGTGGTTGTGTGTTAAATTTCCTATTGATAAGCATATCTCTTGGATTTATGAGGAGTCATGGTTGGAGGGTCATGGTTGAGAGGAGACTGTTCATCCCTATGCATCGGTCGTAAGGGTTTATGATACTAACCACAAAAAATAGTTCCAAGGGGCAGCGTAAACGGTTTGGGTTTTGGTTCTTCTTTGGGAGGTCTAAGGGTCAAACCGTGGCATGGACAAGTGTGTGAGAGGGTGAGTATGTAGTGGTTGTGTAGGGGTTTATGACACTAACCACAAAAAAGAGTTCCAAGGGGCAGCGCAAACGGTTCGGGCTTTGGTTCTTCTTTGGGAGGTCCAAGGGCCGCGGCTTTGGTTCTTCTTTGGGATGTCCAAGGGTCAAACCGTGACGTGGGCAAGTGTGTGAGAGGGTGAGTATGTGGTGGTTGTGTGTTAAATTCCCTATTGATAAGCATAGCTCTTGGCTTTACGAGGTATCATGGTTGGGAGGAGACTGCTCAGCCCTCTACATTGATCGTAAAGGTTTCTCATACTAACCATATGAAAAATTAAGAAATATATCAAAATATTAATTATAATTTTTTTTTTTTTTTTTTTTTAAGATTAAGTAATGGGGGTTTTGACCAAGAATCTTCAACCTGTTACAACAACTCCACCAAGGAGACACACCCACCCCCTCACACACTCACCCACACCATGGTTTGAACCTTGGATCTTCCGAAGAAGAGCTAAAGCCCAAACTGTTGCGCTACACCCTCAAGTGCTCAAAATATTAATTATAATTGTTTGTCAAATAAATTAAATAACTTTATTTTTATAAATTTACATATATTATGATAAAAATGCAAATAAAATTAAAATAAATAAATATTTTTTAATTAATAAAATTGTATACTAATATGAATTCAAGATATTATGGAGTTATTGTAAGTTACAACTATATTAGCATGGCTTAAGTTCAAACTTTCACGTGATGAACACTATCTTGAGAAGGCGATATGTAATGAACATTTATATGAGCAAGTGGGCACTATATTTTTTTTTTTTTATTTAATGTGAGAAATCTTTAAGATTGGATAATTTTATTTAACTATAATATTTTATAAATAAAAATTTAAACTTAATATGGGATTTAACATATCTATGGTTTTATTTTAATTTATGAATTTTATATTTATTTTTTTATAAAACAACAAAATATTTTCTAACTCTTAACTAATAATAGGTGTTATTAAACTCTACTAGTCAAAAATATGTAAGAGCCTTTCAATTTTGATTCTTATTATTGTTTCCTCTTAACATTTTTCATTTGAATGGAATTTAAATCAGTTTAAAAGGATAAAATTAAAAAGGTAAAATATTTTTCAAACATTCACTAAATAAAGGTCCTCTTAAACACTTCTAGCAATTAAAAAATAAAAAAAATCTTAGATTCAAAATTATGTATTCTTGAAAATTGAGAAATATAATTGATTAAGCTCATACAATTTGATAAAAATGTTAAGGTTTAGCTATTGGTTTCCAACCTTGGTTTTTGGTGTGAAATTTTTCATTATCAACTATTTGTTCTTCTTATAGCTCCTTCCACCACTATATCCAACCCACTTTCCAATATGGTTGGTAGGTTGCCAAGGCCAAATACCACAAGGTTGACTTCCTAACTATACCATGCCCATATTATTCATTGAGCACAACCTTGATAACTTGGAATCTTAGTCTGACTATGCTAAGGTTGAAGAAGAGCTTCATGAATTTGAAGTGGTAAATTCTTGAGGTATATTCAATCTTAGATTGAATTGTTATGAACACGGGGAAAAGGCTCTAAGTTTTTCTTTGCCTTCCTCAAGGGCAAATAAAAATTTACGAGCACCATTGGCATCAAGGATTCTTTAAGGATTTTTAAGACCAATCACCATGAAATTATTGAAGTTTTTCAAATCCACTTCTAGCATATACTTGGTGTTGATCCTTTAGATGATTTGCTCCCAATATCAAAGGACTACATTACAGAGTCTATCCTGTAAAATGTGCCCCTTGAAATCTGCGATAGACTTGACCTTAACCTCACATTTGCAAAAATATGGTATATTATTTTTTGTATGAAAGATGGTAAATCCCTGAGTCGTGATGGTATTCCTATGGAGTTCTACAAGATATTGTGATCCCTAGTTGGTAAATACGTTTATGTTGTTTATTATGAAGCCATTACATCTAGCTCACTTGGTACCTTCATCAATCAAGGCATGATCAAACTTATTTTGAAAGACATAGATCTTACGCCTATCTCTAGTTGGAGGCCTATCACCTTGCTTAATTTTATATAGAAGATTATTGCTAAGACCCTTGCCATGAAGTTGAGTCCTATGGCCTCTAAAATTATCATACAAGAACACATGAGGTTCCTTAAAGGAAGGTTTACTGTTGATAACTTGATGTTAGCTTGGGAAACTTCCTAATGGTCCAAGGACTCGAAGCAAGATGTCATTCGACTGAAAATTAATTTTAACAAGTCCTATGACCATATTAGTTGGAGAAACATGTTGAATATGCTTTCTTGGATGGGATTTGGTAATAATTTTTGCTCCCACATCTCTCTTCTGTTTCAATTTGCTTCAACTAGAGTGGTACTTAATGGTAGTTGATCCCATCATATCCCCCTCCAATGCTTAATTTGATAGGTTTGTCCTATTATCCCCTCTTATATGTTATCATTGTTGATGCCTTAGGATACCTTTTGAAGACCACTTACAGAAAAGGTCTTCTTAGAGGAATCAATATCCTCAACAAGTAAGTTATAATCAAATTCCACTTTGCTAATGAATTTTTGTTCTTTCTACATAACATTTAAGAGGATGTGGAAACAACAAGAGAGATGCTCCAACCGTATTGTGAGTCAAGAGGAGGTGGAAACAACAAGAGAGATGCTCCAACCGTATTGTGATGTTTTAGGTTTCAAAGTCAGTGATAGAAAGACTAAATTAATTATACTCTCTAAGAACCAATCCTATACCTATGTCCCTCTTAATTGAAAAGTTGTTATTGTTAGATTCATCATAAAAATATCTAGGGACCCCCTTTAAGATTGATGCTTCCTCAAAGTACATGTGGGATTAGGTCCTCAATGAGATATAGAGAAAATTTTCTACTAGACCCACTAGAGTTTTATCACTATAAGGTAAAGTGTAGGTCTCAACAAGATCTTGATAGCCTTGCATGTTTATTACTCATTTTGTTGGATTTTATTTAAAGGTTATTACCATAAGTTCACCTTTATGCTAATATTATTTCTATGGAGCAAATGAAATAGGGCTCATTCCTTAACAACTATCCCTTGGACGTTTTGCATCATCCCTAAGGCCTAAGGCAAGCTTGGCATTATTGATCATATCTCAAGGTAAATTTCTATTAACAAAATGGGTAACTAGAGCCTTAAGAGGAGGTGAACCTTGGAAGGTTCTTATCATATCCAATATCTCTACAACTACCTATAAACATAAATGGATCCATATTCCTTTGTAGGACAAGGTTCTCATGTCATTTTTTTTCATTAATAGTTTGTTGTATCTTCGTAGGAATTAGATAGCTTGACAAGTCTACAACTCCTTGATTCAATGGAAGGTTGACTCCTTACAATATGATCTTTTTATAGCCACTTGTAGTATATGGTGGAACCTTGTTATCTAGAGACATGCTAGTCCCTTAGGCCTTTGTAGGGAATGCAAGTTTTTGTTATTAGCAACCACGGTTTTATTACTAGTCTCAGATCTTTGGGACGAGTCTTCAAGGAAGTGGTTGTCTTGACAACAAGAAAGATTTCAATATCTCCTTCCTCCCTATTTTAGAGTGGTGTTTGAGGAGGTTATCAAGTCTATTCCTAGCTTGGTTACTATCAAAATGAACTACTTTGTTTTATCCTCCTGGTTTGATTGGAGATGGTGGAACAACTGCCCCTTACAAGCCATTACTTCTAAACAACTATACTCTCACCTAATCCCTTCCTTTGACTTCTCTCCTCAACTTAACAAGAAGTGGGACCTTCATATTTCCAAATAGTAATGACTTTTCTCATCGACAAACTGTGGAAAGTGCCACTTGCTATTCAAGATCTATTATTTACCTAGAGAGTCCTTTAGTGCAAAATCTCTTTTCTTCAACACCTAGCAAAGCTCAACCTAGCCTAGCCCTTCTATTTTCCATATAAACAAGCGGAGTCTATCAAATACTTGTTTTGGTTTTATCTTTTGTCAAAGGAGATGAGGAAGTGTTCGTTGATATTCTTTCACCCTTCTTCACTTGTGTTAATTGGAAAACCTGCCTCCTTGGTCTCTTGGCTAATTCTAATCCTTATAATATGAGTTGAGACTTCTTAAGGGTTGTTATTCAATTTATTTGGAAAGTAAGGTGCATATCTTTGTTTACTGCGGGGTTTTGTCCACTTCAATTGGGCACAACTTCCTCATGCATGACATCCTATCATAGGCAAATAGGGTTCATGATCAGAATTAGGTTCTTAGACACCTTATCAAGAAGACTCATGACAAGTTTGAAATTATGGAGCTAAACAAGGAACACATAATAAAGATAGTACTACCCCAAAGCTCCATTTTTGGTCATAAGATTCTTAATACGAAGAAGTGACTTCATGATGTTTCATCTATTGAGGAGGTGGCTTGAAATCTAATCCGCCATTATTCTTTTCAGACTGTTGTATGAAAAGCTACTAATAATATACTAGATATTGTTTTGCCTAACAACCACTCTTAAAGTTTTTATATGTTTGTATATTAATAATTATATAATACAACAAATTATTACCTTAAGAAATCCATTTAAACTACACCCTATACTAACCTATTTTGTGTACATACTAAATGCTTTATGTTTTTTTTTTTTTAATATGATGGATATTGCATATAAACAAATGATAAAATTCATCATAAAATTTAAAAGAAAGAATATACTCCCAACACAATATTTGTAATACTAATAAAATTTTATGGCAGGGCTCGGAATCTTCCAAGGAAGCATCCAATGCTATGAGATAGAGCTTGAAGTTGAAGTCAACCATAGTTCCCACTCCAGACAGCACAATGTGGAAATGATGTTCATGTCAGTGTTAAAGTAATAATAAAATGAGGGTGAAAGTAGTATCTAGTAGCCCTTTTAATTTTCTTATATATAAAAGAAAATTAATAAAATAAAATAATTTTATTTATGTGATGTAGGGTGAGTTAGGGAGGGTAGGTGACCTTTCAAAAGATGTTTTTGGTTCGAATTTTCACTTTATCATATGCTGGTGTAATCAGAACCGAGGGCTACTCCTAAATGATTTTGACGATATAATCGCAGTTTCTAAAACTAACTTTTCGTTAAAATGAAATGAAGTAACTTCGTGAATCCAAAATTTCAAACAAAAGCAATATAAACATTGCGCTCATTCCCAAATAGATGAATAAGACATCTATTTAAAGTCATAGATTAGAAAGAAAGTGCCAATTTTGGCACGCAAAACCCAATTTCTGCAGATACTGCGGCGACGGATCCTTGTCGATAATCGAGGGACTCGTACCCCAATTTCCAGCTGGAAAGGATATGTGTAATTCATTTAGAAGATACAGAACTTTCATCGCTGCAAAGCAATCGGCATACGTTTCTGTGAATAACGAGCACGGGAGAGGGGAAGAAAGAAATTCCGATCTTCTGTATCAACATTTCCTGTAACAAAAGAAAATGAGTAAAATGTCTTCAGAGGAGTTTTGGCGCTGGGGAGCAGGAATCGCAGGTACGCACATTACAATGTGTATTCACTGTCTAAACAAATGCTATGCTCGCATTTTTTGTTGGGATTTATGGGAGTCAAGATGTATGCATTTTATTTATATGTTAGATTTGGAAGGTAAGTGTTTCGCATTTTTTTTTTTGGAAGAGGCCGAAAGGCTTTGATTGTATCTTTATGTCGCCAAAGATTTCAATGTTTGAGTAAAATTATCATAGAATTCTTCCCTTTAAGGGCGGCAAACAGTTAAAATTGTGGTTCGATCCGGTCTTATGTCGCCAAAGATTTCAATGTTTGAGTAAAATTATCAGAGAATTCTTCCCTTTAATGGCGGCAAACAGTTAAAATAGTGGTTCGATCCGGTCTTTATGTGGCCAAAGATTTCAATGTTTGAGTAAAATTCTCAGAAAATTCTTCCTGTTAATGCTGGGAAACAGTTAAAATAGTTGTCCGATCCGGTCTTCTAGTATGTGTTGTAGGAGAAAAGAGCTAAAATGATTAGGTTTTGGATAATATTTTTTCTGTTAATATAATTTTTAAATTATCTTTATTATTATTAATTATATTTATAATAATATATTAAAATTAAATTATGGGAAGAATGCTACTTGTATTATTGGTGATGTGATTTTGCCACTTGCATTATTGGTGATGTGATCTTGGTTCAATCCATATTATTGGTGTGACCTTGATTCAATCCCCACTACTAATATGTATAAAAAGCATTTCTCAAAAAAATTAAATTATTATGAAATTTTAACATTTAAAATGAATGCATTTTCTCTTGTTGGGGTTGAGCACAATGGCGGGAATCGGACCTGATCCCCCTATCTCCTAATCCCTTATAGCGACAAGCAGTGCATGTTTTAATATTTTGAGTGAGTGGAAGAGGTTAATTAGGAGTAATAGAGTGTTTGTTGAAATTATTATAATTGAATTTTTAAAGGGTTATGTGATTTTCATATTAAAAAAATAAATTGCCTTTAACTAAATTTTTTAAAAAATTAGGTTTCATAAGTTTCGACTTTAATTATAAAAAATTCTATTAAAGAAACTTCTGGAAAAGAAAGTGGTCTGACTTAAAATACATAGTGATGGAAGGAATAGAAGGTGGGTGGTCTGGCTTAAAAAGTAGTGATGATATTAAAAAAAAAAAAACATTTGAAGCTGTCACTATTTTTTATAAAAAGATTGGCAACATCCTCAACGAAATGTAGAGATCAAGGGTTCAATAATAGTTTCAAAATTACATCACAATTTCAAATATAAATATAAAAAATAAAATCATTTCGAGGGATCCATCAACAAAGGGAGCTTGGTATGACGCTTTAGGTTCGGTGTATTAGGTCTAAATTCACGTAATAAAGCTCTTCGTGAATTATTAAAGAAGTTAAATCAAGTTGTGTGGGCATGTTTTTTAAAATACATAAGGTAGTTTCTTACCATCACACAATATTTAATAACGGTTAAGTGTGTAAGAGTTATTTTCAATAAGCTTATTTTATCTCGTTGTTGTTGACTCAATGTGAAAAAGAAATCGTTGACTCAATGTGAAAAAAAAACCATTACTCGCTCGAAATTCGTATAATCGTGTTGATCTAATACGCACTCATAGCATTTTACTACCTTTCACTTCAAAAAGTTGTAGGAAACATTTGGGTCAACTCGAGGACAAAAGCATAATAACAAATTGGCTATCTTTTCATGATATATATAAATTTGACTTAGATTTTAATAAAAAGCATATAAAAGTTTTATAAATAAAATTGTATGATTATTAAGTCAGCTTTCATTAATTTATGTATTGTAGGTAGTAGTTTCTAACTTAATAGAAATTATAAGATTTTTTAACTGAAGAGGGAAGAGAGCAATACTTGCAAATATGGTTTTAAATGGAAATTGAGCTGAGCAGTTGCCTAGATTCTAAATATCTCTTCTTTTGTTTATATTTTGTTTAGATATGTTAGTCTTCGAAAAGCATTGCACAAAGCTAATGATTTATCATTATGGAGGGTAAGTTTGTTAAGATAGATGCTTAGAGCATATCTTAAGGAGTCAGACTTCCAAGCCAATAAATAAGAAATCGATGCCAGACTTTTCAGTTTGGTTTTGTGACATGGTTAAATAGTTTTAGGATGTCTTTTACACTTTTTTATTCTTCTCCTTCTTTAGATCTTGGAAGCTTTTTTTGTTTGGATTTTTTTAGCAAGATCATTGTATCAATCTTTGGGGTGTTTGTAGACTCATTCTTCTCAAGCATATTTGAAAGTTTGTTTTAGGAAACTTGATCTTTGATCTTGATTCTTTTGTTACATTTGAGATGCATTCATTCCCATGTCCATGAAGCTTCCAACATATTAAGAGATGTTATTAATATGCTTCATCAACTTTTCTATACGAACCATCATCTTCAAAAGGGTTTTAAAAATATATTAAACTATGATGAACTAATTCATAAATTCATTACTTTTATTTATTCCTTGAAAACTTTAGAAGATATAATAAAAGCCATACCCAAAACTTCACCACGTGATAGGCTCTCACATAAATAAGTGATGATATCTAACTTATTACAACATGATACAATTATAGTATCTTTGTTGCTATTAATTTTTATTCTTATTAGGCATGTTAGTCCTCGAAGAGCATTGCACAAAGCTAATTGTTTATCATTATGGAGGATAACTTTGTTAAGACCGATGCTTAGAGCATGTCTTAAAGAGTCAGACTTCCAAACCAGTAAATAAGAAATTGATGCCAAACTTTCTAGTTTGGTTTTGTGACATGGCTAAACAATTTTAGGATGTCTTTTACACTTTTTTATTCCCTTCCTTCTTTAAATCTTGGAAGCTTTATTCATTTCCATGTTCATGGAGCTTCCAACATACTAAGAGATGTTACTGATAGGCTTCATCAACTTTTCTACATAATCAATCATTTTCAAAAGGTCTGATAGAAAAAAAACACTAATCCGTGATGAACTAGTTCAAAAACTTATTACTTTTATTTATTCCTTGAAAACTTTAGAAGATATAATAAAAGCCATACCCAAAACTTCACCACATGATAGGCTCTCACATAAATAAGTGATGATATCTAGCATTTTACAACACGATACAACTATAGGATCTTTGTTGCTATTAACTTTTATTCTTATATGTATTTAGTTTTAGTTATAGATTTTTTTTTTTTATACATAGAGGAGTTGGTTACATCCACACTATTTTAGTAACTACCAAGTGCAAGGTTTGAACCATAGGGGCTATCCCCAACAAGCCTGTACTACCTCGTTATTTTATAACTCTACGTAAAGAGAATCACAGATCGCACGAGAATCATGTTCGTATTGTCATCGTCGATAGTCTAAGTGTCTAACATACACTTAGAGTATTTGAAGCAGACTACTACCTTTACAAATAAACATGTTAGACATGTTCCCATAGCTTGAACTTAAATCTCTTTTTACACAAATGCCTCACCATACACAATCACCAATTCAACTAACCTTTGATTTTTTTTTTTTAAACTTATAAACAACATTAACAATTCCCAATAATGACATAAAATAACGTTCTAACATATAAAGTTGAATTATAATACTAAATTTTGGGGGAGCTGTCAGAAGTCTCCCAATTCGAACCAATCTAGAAATATCCGCCGTACCATGGACTTCATTTGGGCTGTGCGGAAACATCTAATCAAATTAGATTTAATTGAATTTGTGGGACCAATGTCAAAAGAAAGTGGAACCTAAAGCCCGGTCATTCACGTGCAACATTTTCAGATTCATAGTTTACTTAGTGGCTGGTGCTCATCATGATTTGATGTTTATGCGGTGTTTTATTGTCGGATACTGTGACAAGGAATAGCCGTAGAGTTAGTATCTTGAATATCCAGCGGAAAAAGTTAAAAAGAGTTAGTATCTTGAATATCCAGCGGAAAAAGGAAAAAATACACATAATATCTACCAGCAGAAAAAGGGAAAAGAGATAACATACACCTAATATTAGACAAATTTTCTTCCTGGTTTAGTGAGGAAGTTATGATGAGGATGCTATTTTTATTTTTAAATGTTATTTGTATTATTAATGATAAGGATGTTATTTGTATTATTATAATGAGACTTGGGTTTAAGAAAAACTTTTATTTTTTTATTTAAAATAAACTCACTCATACAAATTACACCTCACCTTAGCCCAATACCCTACCATTAACATATCCCACCTTAACTTAATATTTCAATGATATATAAACTCTTTTGTACTTTTAGATGAATTAGAATATCCCACCGAACTTAATGTTTTAAAGGTATATAACCTTTTTGCACTTTTAGATGAAACTTGTATAACCTTTATTTGAATGTTTCTTCAATAATAACGTTATTATACATTGATTTTTAAATTTCTTTATTTATTTTCATATCAAACAATGAGTGAGCGTTATATAGATAGGTAAGGTGCATTTTAACAAAATTTTATTTTAGTTTCTAATATTTTTTTAGTAATATGTTAAAGTATTTTTTTTTTTTTTTGATTATATAAGAAAGTGGGTCATAATCACACTATTTTTAGTAATTGACAAGTACAAGGTGTATATTTTTAGTAATTGACAAACACATGGTGTGTATTTTTAGTTTCGATAATAATGTTATTATACATTGTTTTTTAATATTTTTTTAATTTTTATATGAAAAATTATTAAACAATAAATAATGTGGGTGCCAAGTTTATAGGATAGATAAGATACATCTTAAAATTATTGTATTTTTTTTAGTAATGTATTATCATTGTCTTAACTTTTGTGTATTTTTAGTTCTAATATCATTTAAAGATAATAATTTTTTTAGATTTAGTTAGTGCAAGAAATTTCACATTCCAGTCCCACCATGACCTCTCCTCTCATAATTAGGAGAGTTGAGCTTATCAATAGAGAATTTAATGCACAATGTGGTTTGAACTTTGGATCTCTTGAAAAAGAGCCAAAGCCCGAATGGTTGTGTTGTCCCTCAAACCTTCATATTGGTTAGTGTAAGAAACCTCTACGACCAACACTTAGGGTTGGGCATCCCCATCCCGCCATGACCTCTTATAAGGAGGAGAGCTGAGCTTATCACTAATAAATTTAACACAATCACACAATCAACGGTTTGAACTTTGAACCTCCTAAAAAAGATTCAAAGCTCGAATCATTGTGTTGTCCCCCGAGACTAAACTCTTGGGTAGAGAAAAAACTTTAGAACCACTCTTAGGTGGTCTTTTAGGTGGTGGACAATGTCGTCCATCTGGATATACCACTATCTAAAGGGAAGCCACAATTTTTTTGTGTCAGCAAAAACAAGGGATAATTTAAACATTGGACCTTCCATTTATTAGTGTCTGGATCTTCAAAGAGGCACACAGGTTGAACATTGGACTTCCCATTTATTAGTGTTGAAGCCATGTCTTGAAAAGCAAAAGTTCTATAATAATGTTATTATACATTGATTTTTAATTTAATTTTTTAATTTTTACATAAAACTTATTAAAATGTGAGTGCCAATCATATAAAACAGGTAAGATGCATCTTAAAATAATTATCACTTTAGCTTATAAGTTTATTTAAGTAATATCTTATTATTCTTTAGTTATAATATTATTGGATGATAATAACGATAATAATGTTATTATACATTGTTTTTTATTGAGTAAATATTTCTTATATATACATATCTGCAGTGGGGATTGAACCTGAGTCACATCACCGATAATACAAGTGGCTATGATTTTAAAAATTGTATAATCATCCTCTAAAAATTAAATATTCTATAAAAAAAACTATATAATTTTATTTTTATATCAAAATTATATAAAATCTAAAGTTAACCTCTAAATAAAAGAAATATCTATATAATTTTATTTTTATATCAAACTTTATATAATTTTATATAAGATCTAAAGTTAACCTCTAAATAAAAGAAATATCTCTGTACTTGTTTCAACAAATTAATGCGGTTTTACATGATTGCATAGAAAAATTGAAGCAAGACGATGGAGAATCTTTTATGTCGGTGAAGAAAGAATATACCGAGAATGAAATTTCAGTTCACTATAATTTAAAAAATATATATAAATGCTTTTGTATGATTTGGAGATAGCATTTGACGTCTTTGATGGAAAAACAAATATGAGAAGAGGTCGTTCGAAATGAATAAGTCGGTGCATGAGGCCAAACAAGGGTCTCAAAGTCATTCTGAAGATGCTAGAACCTCTTAAGGAGCAATTTCTTATTCTCTTCAAATTTTACTAGCTAACTTTCATTGACGTTGAAATTATGGGATGACAGGACGAGTATAACTTTCATTGACGTTGAAATTATGGGATGGCAGGACGAGTATAAGCTATCAACGAAGGATATTTGAAGTTGAATAGTTGAATTGACATTTAGACAAACCTTGAAGAATTTTTAAGTCATTCGCTTTGAAAATATTTGCATAACATTTGAAGGGTTAAATTTTTTTCCCCCATTTGAAGGGTTAAATTTTTTTCCCCTTTCCTATGCATACAGCATTAAAAAGGAGAGTTGACAATTTGGAATGAAATTTAAATTTGTTTTAAGCAAATGTCAAAACACACAAAAACCATATTTGAATTTTTTTTACAATAGTTAGAAATATATATATATATATAACTTTGAAATTTTTTATAATGAACAAATAAATGTAAAATTAATTATAGTGGATATTTTTGCAAAATTGAAGGATAGTAAAATTATTTTTATAAAAATGTTGGAAGCTTACTGTAGTGGTAAGGGCTTTGGTTTCTTTTTGAGAGGTCCAAGGTTCAAACCCCACTTGGTGTCAGGGGATCGAGACCCCTCGTAAAAACTATGTGTAAACTCATTGAAAAAATATTTTTATAAAAGGTGTAAAAACCATGTGTAAACTCATTGAAAAAAAATATTTTTATAAAAGGTGCATTTTCAACAGTGACTGACAACTTCAAAATTTTAAGCTATTTGCTTCATTTTTTTAACATGTGATTAAGCACACTTGCATCTTTCAGTATCAATGATACTTTTGGCTTACGTTTATAGGTAAAGTTATCGTGCTAAACTACTATGTCTATAGCCTAATAAATTTGTCATAATGAAATCCAGGAATGGCATGTGCTGGAGGTCTTGTCAGAAATCACAAGGGCAAAATTTTGGTCGCCTTTGCTAAAAACTTAGGAATTTAATCAAACCATATTATTGAACCTCACGCGTTATGGAGAGGACTAAGCATCATCCAAATGTATAACAGTAAACTTGAAATTGAAGGGGACTCCCTCAATGTTACTAACTACATCAACAACAACAAAATACCTTCATGGAGCATCAGGAATGCCATCCAAGAGGCCAAAAAACTGATCCAAAATTAGCTCAGTGTCACCTACCACCACATGTACTGGGAAGCCAACAATATGGTTGAACTTCTTGCCAACAGAGGAGTTCGTAAAAATTCTTTGATTGTCTGGGATAGGAATATTCCTCAAGATGTTGTCAATGAAGCAAAAGGATTGGTCAAGTCATGGGCTCATTTGATTTCCGCTCTCCCCCACCCCATTGGGCCACCTCACCACCCCTTCTATCTTACCCACTCATTCTTCTCCACCTTCAATCCTTTTCAATGGGTTTTTGTTTCGCTGCATCCCTAAAGAGTGTTTCTTCCAAAGCTCTCTAGTTTCAAGATGATGTTGGCTCGGTCTTAGAAATATTCATCCTCATTTCTCATGCATTAAATGCTCCCATAATCTGTAAATCAAGTTTATTTTCTCCGTAGGTGCTCCCACTATTTCCAATGATGGTGGGGTTCAAGAGGTCTCGCATCCCATTATCGTCTCCAGTCAGAATCGTATGTCCTCCTCCACCAAACCAATAGAAAAATTCATGCATGGTATTTTTTGAGATGGGTCGTTCAGGATCAACTCAAGCAGGTGGATCCACATGAGAAAGGTTCATTGTTTCTAAATTAAGTGCGATCTCACCACTTCGATTACCAATGATGATGGACCTTCCCAAAGAAGCTTTACCCAACACACCAATGCCAATTGTACGGTCTTCTGGGTCATCGGCCTTTGCAAAACTTCTTCCCAAATATTTTAAAACAACTTCTCTCCTAATAGGTTCATGTCCTTTTATTATGAAATCCTTATCGCTCGGTTCTCCATTTCAATCCTTGTTGAATATCCAGTCAGGCTCCTCCTAATGGCATTGTTAGAACCCACTGAGTTCCAAATTGACCCCTTGAACCTGTCATTTTTCGAAGCCCAGGGATTCATCTATTTTTTGAAGAAATTCAAAGGGGTTGAGGTAGATATTACCAGTGACTTCATGAATTCATGGATCAATGGCAGTGTGAAGGTTTGAAACCTTCATTTTAAGGTGATAGTGGAGATGCTAGCAGAATTTACGGAGCTATCAATGGTTGGTCGCATCATTCGCAATGACAAGCACAACTGGGATTCAGAGCTCGAAGGTTTTCCCAACCACTCCAATATTTTCAAATGGAAAGGTATAGCTCTCGAACATGAATCCCTCCCTTCCCCATGGTCCTCTCTCTTAATTCCTATCTTGTAATATATTACAGTTGACGATCCATCCAAGCGCCTCCTAAGTTTTTACCTTGATCTGGTAAACCACTTGAGAGGGTTCAACCCATCAACATTTTTTATTTCCTCTATCGCTCGATCAGGTTGTCCATTCACAATACCCACAAGAGGAAATCCCTAAACACCCCCACCCACCAAGGTTTATTTTCCATTTTGTACTACCATTGCCCTAGCCAAACCTTCGTCCATCATCATCCCCCCTCCATTCCAATTCGCCTTAGTATCCCTCTGCTGTAAGCCCCTCCCACTCTCTCCTTGAGGACCTCGTGGAGTCAGAAGCATCCCCTGAGTTTCAAACCCTAATCAAAATCAAGGCCTCTCCAACTGCCATCCCCAAAGTCCATGCCCTCCAAAAGGAAAATCAAATTGGAGGAAAGTACCACCTAGACTCGCAGATCGACCCACATCAAAAAAGGTAAGCGGTTCAAAAATCTACCACAAAGTCACTACCATCATCATTAGCAGCATTATCAACACCCTGGAGAGCATTAGTGGGAATCTGAAGTAGCTAATCAAGAATGCTACTGAGAGCAACTTAATGAAGGAGGACATAATTGATGCATGATGGAAGGGCCTGCGTGGGTTTTTTTAGTTTCTGGAATGTTATCTTTTGGTGGTCTTCGAACGTAGTTCATCCCCTGTGTAGGGATTTTGAGATATACTCATGCTTTTCCCTAGATGGGTAATAATGGTGTTCAGTCTTAGTGGTATGTCTAGGAATTTATCCTTTGCGTAGTATTAATTTTTTCCCAGCACTGGCTAGTCTTTATTTCTTATATGAAGTTGCAGTCAATTTTGACAGCAATTTTTTGTAAGCATCGAAATGCATGGAGTTATAATACATGGAGTTTTTTGGTTTCATCCCAATATACGAATTTCCTGCATGGTTTACCTGATGGCATAGTTTTTTATGACTACTAACTCATGCTGATTAAAAGTGATGTATATGGTTTTGGAATCCAGTCAAAACCCACATAATCCAAATACTCTAATTACCAAAAAAAAGAGGGTGGTTATTGACCGCCCTCTTAGGTCACCCTAAGATGACGGTTTATAACCACCATCTTAGGGTGACCTAAGAGGGTGGTTATGAACCACCCTCTTATGGTCCCATCCTAAAAAATATATAAAGGAGATGATCCATTTTGGAGGGACTATGTCATTGATTATAAAGAGCCTATGACTCTTTATTCAATACTTTCTCCATAGAAACAATTCTATTAGTGCATGTTTTAACTCCATGATCAAGGCCCAAGAGTTTATAAACCTTACAAAGCTACTTGATAATAAACAAGATCTCACACATACTGCTAGTTATTTGAGAATCAATCAAATTATACTCAGTAACAAAAAACAATTCTCTTTGTGGTCTCGGCTTACAAAACACCACCCACGGTGCCTATGACATCAATGTATTTATATTAACTCATCCTCATGATCAAAGCTCAAAAGCTGCCAAGCAGACACTGTAACATGATTATCAATGAGATCTTGCATGTACTGTCAACACCTTGTCTTCCTTATCTAATTATATTTTATTATCACAATCAATCAACTAAGATGGACTGAGAGTAAATCATAATGACAGTGATGAACGTATCTTTTTAAATTAAATGTCACTCCTTGTATATTTTAAAAAAAGTATATTGAGAAAATTTAAACTTTACAAAGCTACTTTATAATAAACAATATCTCACACATAATGCTAGTTCTTTGAGAATCAATCAATTTATATTCAATAACAGAAAACAATTCTCTTTGTGGTCTCTGCTTGCAAAACACCACCCATGGTGCCCACAACATCAATGTATTGATATGAACTCATCCTCCTTATCAAAGCTTAGAAGATATAAAGCAAACAATATAACATTATTATCAATGAAATCTTGTATGTATTGTCAGCACCTTGTCTTCCTTATTCAATGGTATTTTATTATCACAATCAATCAACTAAGATGGACTAATATTAAATCATAATTATAGTGATGAACTTAGCTTTTTAAATTAGATTTCACTCATTGTATCTTTTTATTGAGATAATTCAAACTTTACAAAGCTCCTTGATAATAAACAAGATCTCGCACATACTGCCAGTTCTTTGAGAATAAATCAATTTATACTTAGCAACAGAAAATAATTATCTTTGTGTTCTAGGCTTGTAAAACACCACCCATGATGCCTACGACATCAATGTATTGATATGAACTCATCCTCCTGATCAAAGCTCAGAAGATGCCAAGCAGACACTGTAACATAATTATCAATGAGAACTTGCATGTACTATGAGCACCTTGTCTTCTTTATTTAATGGAATTTTATTATCACAATCAATCAACTAAGATGGACTGATAATAAATTATAATGACAATGATAAACATAACTTCTTATATTAAATGTCACTCTTTTTATCTAAAAAAATGTATATTAAGAAAATTCAAACTTTACAAATCCTATGCCCTAAAGAACACCCCTATGAGTTAGTATCTTGTTACCCACAGATCATCAGTGTAGTGTTCATGCTGCCCCAACTTCAAGAATTTTTTATAGAAAAACTCTGCAATAGAATTATTGAATTGAGGTCCATCATGATGTGGTGTTGCAAGAAGGTGATATACTTACCATAACAATAACCCAACTCAAAACATGACAAGCATCCCCCCATGTTCAACTTGTTGTCCAACTAATACAATCAGGTATATGTGGTAAAAAAGTTGACATTTCTATGATTCGAAGATCCTATGGATGTATAAAGAGATGGTTGATTTCTTAACTAATAGTAACAGTGCAAATATAGATTAGCTCGCCTCTCTATGGGTATTAACTTTACAATTAAGGAACTAAACGAAAATAGATCATTCAATAAAAATATTCATAAAGTTTGTATATATTATATAAAGAAAATATTGGGGAAGGCCATTGTGGGAATGAAAAGTATAAATAGCTTACCTGTAAGGAGCATTCTCATCCTCAGATGGCACTGTATCTCATGTTGGGACCTTACTTCCTCCCTATTATCGAATGCTTCTTCTTCAACCACTTATCCTTTTCAAGTTTATAAACTCGTACATGAAGTACAAACATGAGTGTGAGGTGAAATTTCATTACACATCTAATGAGTGCTACCTCAATAATTTAAATATTGTAACCATAAGTTTGCAAGACTTGCTTATGTACATATACTTGTAAAACCTAAAAATATAAAGACTATTATGAAGGTAATTTGAACTAGTCATGTGGAACAAGAACCTACATTGGGCAAACACAATTTTACATGATGCAAGGACTTTGCAATCCATTTTGACTACATAAAAATGGAACTTAGAAAAAGAGTGGGTAAGATTATTGTGTCCAAAAGTTTCTAAGAATTGAAATTGATGCCAGTGTTGTGATGATTTTGTATTTATGGCTTGTGCTGGCAAACAAAATGATTATTTGTTACAAAGTTGAATAAATATTTTAATAGAATAATTTAATAGTTTATTCTATTTTTCAATTAATAGAATAGCTGACATAGTTTCCACATAATTTGCTAATATACAAAGACAAGAAATTAACAAAATCATGACAATAAGTCAGGATATGTTTATGATGTACCTTGGATTGTTGTTTGATTCCTCTACATCTATTGGTGTTATCATAAATTGCTTCAATGCAAAATATAAATCCTCAGCAGTGTACATACTCTTTCAACCATCACAAGTAGGTAGTCTCTTACCCAAAAGGGTCTCTTTATAAATGGAACATAGACATTAATTCTTCAAAAATTCAAAAAACAACACATACAACATACTATCCTGTTCCAAGATAGAAGTAGCCTGACGAACATCTATTTCTCAAGCCTTTGATTTCCAAGAGCCACAATAGTAGTACCATATCCTAACATATGGTCTGCAAGCAGTCCTAAATAAGTAGTAAGCAATCGTTATTCATGTTACCTCAAAGTATATTGACTAGCAGATAGAAAAACAACACATACCTACAATTGGAAAAATTATAAAGGAGATGATCCATGTTGGAGGGACTAGAAGTTAGGCCAAAAAATAATGTAATTTATAATTATATCACAAAAAATAACATAATAACAAGTCCACATGCAAGTTTATCAAAAATATAAAAAATAAAAAAGACACACTTACAGGGTTTGTTCAATCCATCTAACATAGAACATGATAATTTCTTCTTATGCAAATGCAAAAACATGTCAAAGTTCTTCAAGCCTAAAAACAAATATCTTAAAATTCTAAAATTCTTTGCAAAACTAAAATTTTCTTGCTTCTCATAATTTCATCACCTTGCATGTAGCAGTAAATATATTTCCATGCCACAAGGTATCCCTATAAGAAATGAACGAAGAAATAAACAGTTTTTTGAGATATGGATTTTGAAACAAATTTCCATCATCTTCAAGCAACATAAGAGAACACAAGGGCTATGAATGCGTCACTCATAAATATAGATGTCAACAACTAAAAGAGGTAACATCAAATATAGATTAGAAGTGATTTTATCAATAAATAGACTATAAACCCTTTTGAAAAGGGAATAACAAAACACTAATAAACAATTACATAAGCCAAAATCAACTACAAAAATTCTTAGTTCAATGCAATATTTAATGGATAACCTGAGCCCTCCATATAACAGGTAGATGTCTAAATAGCCCTACCTACACCAACCATCGAATATGAGGTGAGAGGGTATCTTGAGACTTCCATTAGATACATAAATATCAATCTATACAAATCAAGTATTGTTGCTAATTAAGGACTAGGACTAAGAGTTGAACATGAAATATCAATTTCATAACTAACACACACTCAACATAATAAAGCTTCATTTCAACACATTACAACATGCATGCATGATTAGACTCTTAATCATATGCCCTAGCAACACTTGTATTCTTTCTCTTTCTTTTTTTTTACCAAATTACCTTCTTGTATCTGACTAGCCAACCTCATGCTCAAGATACCTACTCACCTCACTCCTAGCTTGGTTTTCCATTAATTATCTACTAGCATTATCTAAAAATAGAAAAAAAAAAATGTCTAATAACACTCATTAATTATTTCCATTAATTATAACTACTTTTTAAAAGGGACAATCAACTTAAAGTGGGAGAGACTTGTCTCTTTGAATTGAAAGACATTGTTAATCATATGTTTACAGTCAAGATATCCAGAGGTGGCTAGTGCAAGGCTAAACATAGCTTTAGACTTAGTGGTTTATCATTGTAGAATGTAGAAAGGAGAAATTTCCTTGATTATATGGGATGTATAAATTATTTCCATTTTCGAGGAATCGATCATACATAGTTGAGATGATTCAATGTGATTAGTCCAATTTGAAATAGATTTTGCATCTTTATAAAGGGTAACTTTTCAAAAACTAACAAAAAAAATTATCTGATTTCTATTGAAAATGAAACCTCAACCATTATATGTACAGATAGATCTAAAGATGCATTATCTATTTCAAATTGGACTAATCACATTGAATCATCTCAACTATGTATGGCCGATTCCTTGAAAATGAGAACAATCTATACATCCCATATAATTAAGGAAATTCCTCCTTTCTATGTTTTACGATGATAAACCACTAAGTCTAAAGCTATGTTTAGCCTTGCACTAGCCACCTCTACATATCTTGATTGTAAACATATGAGTAAGTAGGCGATTTCTATTTACACTTAAACCACAAAGAAGAATGTGTGTTTTTTTACCCTATAATAATTAGTTTATTTTTGAGTTTTTTTTGTAAAGAAACAAGATTTCGTATTACAATGTCATGAACAAGATGAAATCAAACTTAAAAATGATGACTTAATTGTGCATATTATTAATGTCCTCAAGTTTTGAAAATATGTCTTTGTTATACATGGTTGCTTAATGGTATAATTCTAAGCTAAAAGAATTGTTATCTCTAAAATTTCTTAAGGTCGTATTATCCCATTCAATAAAATTCTAAAGGCTTTTTACCATGTCATAGCCTTGAACCCCTTAATATTTTAAATGCAAATCTAAAAAATTCGATGGTAAAATTTTAATATTCTTAACTTGCTAATATTTTGAAATGACTTCATTGCTCAGTTGGCAATATATGGTTCTTCATTTACTAAATTTATCAAGGATGTGCTGACAGATGCTCGAGAAGCACAACTAGATATCTTACAAGGAAGAGCTCATTGAAACTTGGTTAGTGCTAGATGGTTGTGCCTTTGTGGGTAGCTCTTAATGATAATGTCTATGTTGGATGGAAATGGATACAATATCTGATACTGGTACAAAATCGGATATGGATACGATAAATTTTCTAGATCTAATATGGATACGACTAGATACAACATTAGAAAAAGCATATATGTTTAATATATGAAAAAATATATATGACACAAAAAATTTTACATACGTTATATTTTTAATAGGATATTTTCATTAACTAGTAGCCTTAAAAAATTCACCAAGCACCATCATATACATGAGCCCCATCTTAGGATAAAGAATGCTCTGAAAAATAAATGACAAATCAAATCTGTGGAAATAATTTAATTCTCAAGAGATGAAAATAGTTCTGTTGGAAAGTAATTTTCAAGGCATATTGATCCATGTACTTCCAGACGATAGCTAGATGGAAGGGTATGTAAAATATTTCGTAATTATTCTAAATCTACATAAATTGTAGACCTAGAACTTAAACTAACAAAATAAATTTTACAGACAATTGAGATATAAGTGTTATATTGGTAGACCTAGAACTTAAACTAACAAGTTGTTGCCCCTTCATCTCAGCTCATCAAAACTGATAATAAATCTTTTAAACATCCTAAAAACATATTACAATGTACAAAATCATGCAAAGTATTATAGTTTGTTTTTCAAGACTCCATAACATGCTATACTTAAAGAAATATTATTTATACCTTATTATCATAAATAATATTTCCTTTTTGTAGTTGATATATTACTTGTATATCCAAAGAGGATTACCAGACATACATAAGCCTCAAAAAATAAATTGGTACCTTATTATTAAGAAGTCATTTCCAAAAATGGTATATACCAAACCTTGATCATATTCAAATATCATGTGTCTATATAGAAGCTGGCAAGTTACCTCCTACTAAGATTCTAGCCCTTCCAATGTTAAGAATTATACTCCTGGAATTCCATATCCTATTTTATATATTAAGAAATTGGTAAAATATGTAATTGTGGATGACTTACACTTCGTATTTGGGTTCCTTTTTAAAAGCACAAAGGAATCCAAATTGGGACTTGACATAAATTTAATGCAAGAGGGTCAGATGAGGGGCCAAGCATTTGTAACTTTCCCATTTATAGAACTTGCAGACCATGCATTGAAAATGGCACAACGATATGTGTTAAAAGGAAAGCCAATGATAATCCAGTTTGGGAGAAATCCTTCCGCTGGAAAAGTAAATTTAGTGGGAAATCTGAGGACAGCACAGACACTCCAAGAGCTTGCTGATATGAAAAAATAACTTCAACCAATAGATGGTGAATGGAGATATTTTCTCATAGCATTGGAGTCATATTGGCTGAAGATTAGGTATACAATGCAAATTTATTATAATAATTGTATCTGTCAATCTACTAGAAGTGCAATTTATTTAAGCAAGCAATAATTTTAGAGGCCTTCTAAAGGTCAAATATGCTACACATGCCCTATACAAAAATATTGATTTTTTGAGTGTCACACATCACTATCACAAATGTGTATTGCAGATCTGTAGAGCATCTAGAGACAATAGTATGAATGATAAATGTCAACTATTATTTCTATGAATTTTCCCTCTATGGATACCTATGAATATTTTCTCTTTTTTACTTGCCATAAATTTTTTTCTTCTAAGGCAGATTTAGAAACCTAAATAATTCTGGCACTTATCTTGATCTTATTCACTTGTGCTGAGTTTAACATTTTAGCATGATATTATAATATAAAATAACTATGGCTTCTTTATCAAAAATTGAATTTTGTGATGTTTTAAAGGTCCTAGTTAAAGAATAATTTTTGATAACATAACCAACTATAAAATGATTCATGCATGGCCTTTGTAAATTGTAACAAGCAAAGAAAATTGATTTCCAACTGTTGTGGTCTTTGCCTTATAATGCTACAAGAAGAGAGGTCATATACAATGGATAACTTAAATAATATACCACTACCAACAACAAATCATATTGTATTGCTCTTGTGTAGGTATTGGAAGTAGTAAAAATTTTATTGTGTAGGTGAAATGGAAGGGTTGTGTCTAGCACATATTACTATTTTTTTTAAGTGTTTTAATGAAAACCATGAGTGCTAATAATTCCCCTGTTGTCATTTTGTTGATGAAGGCACTTGAGAGTCTATTAGGATGGTTTGAGTTCAGTGAGGATTTTAGCATGGAAAGAGAAATGTGAGCCTAGATGCCACAAAAAGTATCCATCAAAAGATAAGGGGAAGTATCAATGCAGGGAGAGGAATCTGTTGGACTAGAATCTGATAGATTTAGTCGCACCAAAATGCAAATGATAAAACAGAGTAAGGTCATGTCTCACTCTTTATTTTTTATGTTAGTATGTTAGAAATTTCTTCAAGTCTTTCTCATATCACAAGTCCTGGGAGGGTTGGATGCAGTGACAAGAGTAGTGGTTTTGAAAATAGTATGTGGATCATGCATATAAAATGTCAATGTACTTACTATATTACAGTATGTATAATTTGATAGAAGGTTATCCCCATATGCTGAGGATGTATAATTACAGGCTTTTGATCAAGGGTATTGTAAATCCACAAAGAGTGAGGGTGGTTGTGTTCCTGTATGGGAGTGTTTTATTTTGGCTGGGTAATAGTGTTCCCTTGACGACCTCTTGAGATATAAAGGTTTAGTTTGGATCATTCTCTACATTGCAAAGAACATCCCTACTTATTAAAAGGTAGAGTATCGGTCCTTCCTCTGACTGGCCAACCAAGATCAAATATAGCTACTTTTTCGTGATAGTGTTTCCCCCCAACCCCATGGGATTCGTTTCAAAATTTTTGGGCTTAGAATAGTATAATGAGAAATATATATACCTTCATAGTAGTAGGCCATCATGGCAAATTTTGGAAAAAAATATGAATGTAATATCCTTTAAATTTATTAGTGGTACGCCCCAGTGGATAGGTCCATGTTTTATCAATCCCAAAAAAATCAATGAGTGATGAACTTTTGAAGATACCTCATGCGTAAACACAACATTAGGGTTAAAAATTTTAATCTAGGGTTTAATATAGGGTTTAAATTTTATAAATCTCATGCGTAACACAACATTACAAACTAAAAAAATCCAAACCCTAATTGCAAAAGCACCTAAAATAATGCAAAATTCACTGAACCTAACTAACCTCATCTTCGTCTTCATGCCCCATTCTGTGCCTTCGGTTTTGACCCTCATCTCTCACCATTTTGGATAATTAAAAAAAAATTCAAAGAAATTTTAGGGCAAACCCCATCCAAAAAATGAATAGCATGAATCGAAGCTCAGGAGCCTTAAAATTTTTAGGGCAAACCCCAGCCAAAAAATGAATAACACAAATCAAAGATCGAGATCCCTAGATTGTGCGCATAGTGTGGAGGTTGTAGTAGCTAAGGTGTGGTGTGCATGTTAAAGTATCTAAGGTGCGGTAGTTGCATTAGCTAAGGCGCGATGGTTGCAGTAGCTAAGGTAAGGCGTGAGGCATGGAGGTTAGAGTAGCTAAGGCGCGAAGTGGAGGTTGCTAAGGCATGGTGTACTGGTTATAGTAGCTAAGGTGCAACTGAGTACTGGTTGTAGTATCTAAGTTATGGCAGACTATCTAAAGCTTCAAAAAAAATGATGTCACTGCCCTCTTATAACGTAGATCATTGCCTTCTTAAGGATAAGAGGGTGGTTTATAACCACCCTCATAAAGGCACCCAAAAAATTTTGGGTTCCTCTAATATGGTGGATATAAATCGCCCTCTTATCCCTAAGAGGGCAGTTATAAATTGCCCTCTTAGATCACCCTAAGATGACAGTTTATAACCACTATCTTAGTTTAACCCCTAAGATGGTGATTTATAACCATCGTCTTAGTCCTACAAGGGTAGTTTATAGCTTCCCTCTTAGAGTGACCCTAAGAGGGTGGTTATTCTAAGAGGGTGGTTATAAATCACCCTCGTAGGATCTATTACGACGGTTTTTTACCACCATAAAAAAACACCTTAATTTAGTCGTTGTTAAAGCCCATTTTTGGTGTAGTGTGTGATCAAATTCTACTTTGTTTATGACTCCTTGTTCTTTCTCCATAAAAATCAAGAGGAAGTGGAAACAATGAGAGGTGCTCCAACTGTATTATGATGTTACTAGTTCAAAAGTCAATTATGGAAAGACTAATTTATTCTACTCTCTAAAAACCAATCATATACACTTACTACTCCTAATTGGAAAGTTGTTCCTATTGGATCCATCATTAGATATCTAGGTATCCCATTTGTAATTGATGTTTTCTCTAAGGTCATGTGGGATTAGGTCCTCAATAAGGTATAGAGGAAACTTTCTACTTGGCCTACTAAATTTTTGTCATTAGAGGGTAAAGTCCAAGTTCTCAACAAAATCTTTATAGCCTTGCATGTTTATGACTCATCTTTTTGGCATTCAGCTAAATGTGGTTACCATAAGTTCACCTCTATGCTAAGATGATTCCTATGGAGCAAATAAAATAGGTCTTTCCTTAACAACTATCCATTGGAAGCTTTACATCATCCCTAAGGCCCAAGGCAAGCTTGACATTATTGATCATATCACTCAAGGTAAATGTCTTGTAACAAAGTAGGTAACTAGAGCCTTAATGGGAGGTGAACCTTGGAAGGTTCTCATCAAATCCAAGACCTCTAAACTACCCATAAACACAAATATCCATATTCCTTAGCAGGATAGGGTTCTCACATCACCACTTTTTCAT
Source organism: Wollemia nobilis (assembly GCA_028583015.1). NCBI lineage: Eukaryota > Viridiplantae > Streptophyta > Pinopsida > Araucariales > Araucariaceae > Wollemia > Wollemia nobilis. The sequence continues at coordinate 318,257 of JAQPPZ010017240.1, read as the reverse complement.
TATTGATTGTTGTCTTTATAGGAATTGGATAAGTTGGCAAACTGAAAACTCCTTGAATCAATGGAAGTCTAACTCCTTTCAAGATGATATTCCCATAACCACTCATAGCATATGGTGGACCCTTGTTATCTAGAGATATGCTATCCCCTTAGCCCTTTTAAAGGAATGAGTGTTTTCATTCTTAGTAGCCAAGGGTATATTATTTGTCTCATATCCTTGGGATGAGTCTTCGGGGAAGTGGTTGTCATGGCAACAAGCAAGATTTCAATATCTCCTTCCTACCCATTGTAGAGTGGTGTTTGAGGAGGTTATCAAGTCTATTCCTAGCTTGGTTACTATCAAAATGAACTACTTTGTTATGTCCTCCTAGTTTGATTAGATATGGTGGAACAATTACCTCTTAAAAGCCATTCATTCTAAACAATTATATTCTCATCTAATATTTTCCTTTGACTTCTCTCCTCAATTTAACAAGAAGTGAGACCTTCATCTTCCAAATATCAATGTCTTTTTCTCATTGATAGACTATGGAAAGTGCCACTTATTTTCTAGGATCTATTGTTTGCCTAAAGAGTCCTTTAGTGCAAAATCCTTTTTCTTCAGCACCTACCAAAGCTCAACATAGCCCAACCCTTATATGTCGCCTATGGACAAGTGGAGTCTATCAAATACTTATTTTAGTTTTGTCCTTCTGTCAAAGGAGACTAGAAACTTTTTGTTGATCTTCTCTTGCCCTTCTTCACTTGTGTTAATTGGAAAACCTGCCTCCTTGGTCTCTTGGCTAACTCTAATCATTAGTATATGAGTTTGGACTTATTAAGGGTTGTTATTCGATTTATTTGGAAAGTAAGGTGCATATTTTTGTTTAGAGGGGGCTTTGCCCCCTTTGACTAAACGCAAATCCCTCCCTTATGCATGACATCTTATCAAACGCAGCTCCCTCATGCATGACATCTTATCATAGGTGAATAAGGTTCAAAATTAAAATCAAGTTCTTAGACACTTTATCATAAAGATCCATGACAAGCTTGGAATTGTAGAGCTAAACCAAGAACACATAATGAAGGCAGTGCTACCCCAAAGCTTTGTTCCTAGTCACAAGATGTTTGCTATGGAGGAGTGGCCTCATAATGTTTTGTCTATTGAGACGGTGACTGAGAATCTAATCCATCACGATTTTTATCAAACTATTGTATTAAGAACTACTGATAAATGTTAGATATTATTTTGTTTGACAACCACTCTTAAAAATTTTATGTATTCAAAAAATAAATAATTATATTACAACGAAATTTTTATGTATTAAAAAAATAAATAATTATATTACAACGAATTATTGCCTTAATAGACTTATTTAAGCTACACCCTATACTAGCCTATTTTATAGGCAAACTATTTTGTTGTTTTTTTCCTATAAAGATATTTGCATCAATTTGAATTGTAAGGCCTAGGACCCAATAATTGTACATGTTATATATGGACAAATGATTAAGTTTACCCATAAAATTTAAAGATGTAAAAGTTTATACTCCCAACACATTATGTGTAATACTAAAAAAATTTAATGGCATCTTCTTGGAGTCTTTCCTTGAAGGGAAAGGATCCAATGTGAAGCGATATAGCTTAAAGTCGACCATAGTACGCACTGCAGAGAGCACAACGTGGAAATGATGTTCAGGTCAGTGTTAAAGTAATAATAAATTTGAATAACTTAGGGATACAAAATTTCAAACAAAAGTTAAGATAAACAGCAATGATGTTCAGGTCAGTGTTAAAGTAATAATAAATTGAATAACTTAGGGATACAAAATTTCAAACAAAAGTAAAAATAACCATCCCCATTCTAAGAGGATATCATGTGGATTGATAATTCAAATTTTATTTTAAAGTCAATATTTTCTACCAAAAAAAAGCTAATTAACTTTCTCTAAGCATGCAAAGCCCACGTTCCTTACTTATCTGCAGACAAAAAAAACATCTATTTAAAATCATCAGTTAGAAAGTAGGTGTCGCTCTTGGCACGCAAAACCCACGTTCCTTCCTGATTTGTAGATGCTGCGACGACAAATCCCTGTCGATAATCGAGGGATTCGTACCCTCAATATCCAGCTGGCAAGGATAAAACTAAGAATAAAACAAACACAAGGAAACAGACCTTTCATCCCTGCAAGGCAGTCGGCATGCGTTTCTGTGAATAACAAGCACGGGAGAGGGGAAGAAAGAAAACCCGTTCTTCTGTATCAACATTTCCTGTAAAAAAAAAAAGAAAAGGAGTAAAATGTCTCCAGAGGAAGTTTGGCGGTTGGGAGCAGGAGTCGCAGGTAAGCACATTACAATCCTTATTCACTGTTCAAAAAAATGTTATGCTTGCATTTTCTGTAGGGATTTATGGGAGACAGATGTATTCATTTTATGTATAGACATAAGAGGATAGATTTGGAAGGTTATTGTTTCGCATTTTTTTTTTTGGAAGAGGCCGAAAGTCTTTGACTGTATCTTATGTCACCAAAGATTTCAATGTTTGAGTAAAATTATGAGAGAATTATTCGGTAAAATAGTGTTCGATCTGAATGCATTAGACCGAAAACAACAACAATACAAATTTTAAGTGTTTGGTAACGTTAGGTTAAATAATAATGAAATAGGAATTATAGAAGATCAGCCTCTATAACTATAACCGATTCCCTTATATCTAAAAAAAAGTCCATTCTACTATAACTTTAACCGATTCTCCTATATATATATCTAAAAAAAATGATCCGATTTGGTCTCCTATACCAGAAAATAGACCCAAAAACGATGGAGGCATTTATTAACATCGTTGACTGTCAATGAAAATAGACCCAGAAACGATGGAGGCATTTATTACAGGCGAACACCCATCGTTGACTGTCTCGGTCTTCAATGATCTTTGTTATCATTATTAAGTATAGATTTTTGTTATTATTATTAAATATATTTATATTATTATATTAAAATTAAATTATTATTTTTATTTTTTATTTTTTTGAATTTACATGGTGGAATCGGTAGCCGTTACGAATCCGGGTAGGCTATCCAGCTTTTTACGGCCGCCACAGTATTCTGCGCTGTCCGCTCCAGAAGCCGTCACAACCACCATGCCACAATCATTTTAAACCTTTTACGCCGCTGAAAACACCAAGAAAGGGACAAGCGTTCAGTCCGGCGAAGCCCGAGGTTCAGACCTCCGCCCCCTTATGGGGTTTGGATGAACCAATTGGTCTACACCTCGGACCTAAAATTAAATTATTATTAGATGAGATTTTTTGTAGGTTATATAAGAGTTGATCACAATCATACTATGTGAGAGGGTAACTGTTTTTTTGTGCAGTTTATTGTTCTCTTTGAAGACTCAGATTGTATTTTGAAGATTGCTACTGTTATGGTGGCTGATATTGGTTGGATCCATGTAATTTGTAGATTCAGCTTAGTTTTTGTTGGTCATCTGCATAGTTTATGGTAGTTGTTATTATTATGTTCACTCATAAATGTTTTATAGTTTGTATATGATTCTGTTTTGGTGGCCTTCTGACCGTAATTTTGTAAATTCTGTTGTTTTTTTTATTAGTAAACGATTTCTCATTTAAAAAAAAACTGTTTATTTATCATAAGATTATTAATATATATAACTTCCAGGAATGCCAACATTTTGAACTTTAAGTCTTTTATAAAATGTAATTTTGGAAGAAATTAAAGCTTCTGATTGTATCTTATATCGTTAAAGGTTTCAATATTCGAGTAAAATTATCAGAGAATTCTTCCCGGGAAACAGTTAAAATAGTGATCAGATCCGGTCTTATGTTGCCAAAGATTTCAATGTTTGAGTAAAATTATCGGAGAATTCTTTTGTTAAAGGTTTCAATATTCGAGTAGAATTATCAGAGAATTCTTTCCTTTAATGATGGGGAAAAAAATTAATTGGTTCTATGCGGTCTTATGTCGCCAAAGATTTCAATGTTTGAGTAAAATTATCAGAGAATTCTTCTGGGAAACAGTTAAGGATATATCTAAACTTAGTGAAGGACAATGCAGGCTTCAAGGATAGAAGCAATATGTAATAGATAGCATGTGATGTATGTTATAAAATATACATTGGCGAAATAAGAATAATGGACAATGTGGACTCCAAGAATAGAAGTGGTAGGTGTTATATTACATGCGGTATATGTTATAAAAAATACAGGACATCAATCAAGACAAGGAGCATTGTTAAAGATTTGAGGTCGACAAAAACATTATCATATCTTTAGTAAAGTACTCTTATTCTCTTCAAATGAAGAAGATATTAAGATAAAGGATGTTAGTAACTTGATAAACAAGGATCTGAAAGGAAACTTGGGAAACTTTGGATATTGTTAATTGTTAATTGTTATGACAGAGGGATAATAGAATTAGACTCGAATACATCTAAAAGTGACTATAAAAATAATAAATATTAGATGTGTTTTTAAAGCATTAGATAAAATATATAATTAATTTGCATTTAGTGATTTGAATATTAGAATTCTCTTAGAAAAAATAATATTTATTCGATTATTTTTTATAAAGGTTCATTAACTTTTGGATAAAGAGGTCTCATGGATAAAATCATCCAAATTGGCGTGGACAAGTGTGTGAGGAGGGGTGGGTGTGTGGTGGCTTTGTGTTAAATTCTCTATTGATAAGCATAGCTCTCGGTTTTACGAGGGGTCATGGTTGAGAGGAGACTGCTTAATAAAAAATAAAATAAAATAAAATAAAAAATACCACCCAATTGATATTTAAACGGTTGTTATTTTCCTATTGATAAGTGTAGCTTTCAACTTAACGAGGGATCATGGTTGGGAGGGGACTGCTCAACCCTATGCATCGGTTGCAAGGGTTTATTATACTAACCACAAAAAAGAGTCTTGTGTGGTACAACACAACTATTTGGGCTTTGGCTCTTCTTTGGGAGGTTCAAGGTTCAAACCGCAGCATGGGTGAGTGTGGGGGGTGGGTATGTGTTAAATTCCTTATTGATAAGGATAGCTCTCGGATTTACATGGGTTGGGTGGGCAAATGTGTGAGGAGGTGGGTATGTGGTGGTTGTGTGTTAAATTTCCTATTGATAAGCATATCTCTCGTATTTACGAGGAGTCATGGTTGGAGGGTCATGGTTGAGAGGAGACTGCTCATCCCTATGCATCGGTCATAGGGGTTTATGATACTAACCACAAAAAAAGAGTTCCAAGGGGCAATGTAAACGGTTCGGGCTTTGGTTCTTCTTTGGGAGGTCCAAGGGTCAAACTGTGGCGTGGACAAGTGTGTGAGAGGGTGAGTATGTAGTGGTTGTGTAGGGGTTTATGATACTAGCCACAAAAAAGAGTCCCAAGGGGCAGCGCAAACGATTCAGGATTTGGTTCTTCTTTGGGAGGTCCAAGTGCCATGGCTTTGGTTCTTTTTTGGGAGGTCCAAGGGTCAAACCGCGACGTGGACAAGTGTGTGTGAGAGGGTGAGTATGTGGTGGTTGTGTGTTAAATTCTCTATGAATAAGCATATCTCTTGGCTTTACGAGGGATCATGGTTGGGAGGAGACTGCTCAGCCCTCTACATTGATCGTAAAGGTTTCTCATACTAACCATAAGAAAAATTAAGAAATATATCAAAATATTAATTATAATTTTTTTTTTTTTTAATATTAAGTAACAAGGGTTTTGACAAAGAATCTCCTAACCTGTTACAACAACTCCACCAGGGAGACACACCCACCTCCTCACACACTCACCCACACCATGGTTTGAACCTTGAATCTTCCGAAGAAGAGCTAAAACCCAAACTGTTGCGCTATACCCTCAAGTGCTCAAAATATTAATTATAATTGTTTGTCAAGTAAGTTAAATAACTTTCTTTTTATAAATTTACATATTTAATATTATGATAAAAATGCAAATAAAATTACAATAAATAAATATTTTTTAATTAATAAAATTGTATACTAATATGAATTCAAGATATTATGGAGTTATTGTAAGTTACAACTATATTAGCATGGCTTAAGTTCAAACTTTCACGTGATGAACACTATCTTGAGAAGGCCATATGTAATGAACATTTCTATGAGCAAGTGACCACTATTTTTTTTGTTTATTTAATGCGAGAAATTTTTAAGATTGGCATTTAAGATTGGGTAATTTTATTTAACCATCATATTTTATAAAGAAAAATCTAAACTTAATATGGGATTTAACATACTTATGGTTTTATTTATTTTTTATGAGGAACCTTTTATATAACAACATATCCGCAACATGTGAGGGGAGAGATTTGAACCTGGGCCTCTCGATAACTGGAGAGTTTTAACTACCCACTTGCTCTCCAACTCCTCTACATAGTTATGGTTCTATTTTAATTTATAAATTTTATATTTATTTTTTTATAAAACAACAAAATATTTTCTAACTCTTAACTAATAAAAGGTGTTATTAAACTCTACTAGTCAAAAATATGTAAGAGCCTTTCAATTTTGATTCTTATTATTTTTTCGTCTTAACATTTTTCATTTGAATGGAATTTAAATCAGTTTAAAAGGATAAAATTAAAAAGGTAAAATATTTTTCAAACATTCACTAAATAAAGGTCCTCTTAAACACTTCTAGCAGTAAAAAAAATTAAAAAATAAAAAAAATCTTAGATTCAAAATTATGTATTCTTGAAAATTGAGAAATCTAATTGATTAAGCTCATACAATTTGATAAAAATGTTAAGGTTTAGCTATTGGTTTCCAACCTTGGTTTTTGGTGTGAAATTTTTCATTATCAACTATGTGTTCTTCTTATAGCTCCTTCCACCACTATATCCAACCCACTTTCCAATATGGTTAGTAGGTTTCCAAGGCCAAATGCCACAAGATTGACTTCCTAACATTACCATGCTCGTATTATTCATTGAGCACAACCTTGATAACTTGGAATCTTAGTCTGACTATGCTAAGGTTGAAGAAGAGCTTCATGAATTTGAAGTGGTAAATTCTTGAGGTATATTCAATCTTAGATTGAATTGTTATGAACATGGGAAAAGGCTCTAAGTTTTTCTTTACCTTACTCAAGGACAAATAAAAATTTAAGAGCACCATTGGCATCAAGGATTCTTTAAGGATTTTTAAGACCAATCACCATGAAATTATTGAAGTCTTTCAAATCCATACCTAGTATATATTTGGTGTTGATCCTTTAGATGATCTGCTCCCAATATCAAAGGACTACATTACAGAGTCTATCCTACAAAATGTGCCCCTTGAAATCTGCGATAGACTTGACCTTAACCTCACATTTGCAAAAATATGGTATATTTTTTTTTGTATGAAAGATGGTAAATCCCTTAGTCATTATGGTATTCCTATGGAGTTCTACAAGATCTTGTGATCCCTAGTTGGTAAAGACATTTATGTTGTTTATTATGAAGCCATTACCTCTAGCTCACTTGGTACCTTCATCAATCAAGGCATGATCAAACTTATTTTGAAAGGCATAGATCTTATGCCTATCTCTAGTTGGAGGCCTATCACCTTGCTTAATTTTATATAGAAGATTATTGCTAAGACCCTTGCCATGAAGTTGAGTCCTATGGCATCTAAAATTGTCATACAAGAACACATGAGGTTCCTTAAAGGAAGGTTTACTCTTGATAACTTGATGTTAGCTTGGGAAACTTCCCAATGGTCCAAGGACTCGAAGCAAGATGTCATTTGACTGAAAATTAATTTTAACAAGTCCTATGACCATATTAGTTGGAGAAACACGCTGAATATGCTTTCTTGGATGGGATTTGGTAATAATTTTTGCTCCCACATCTCTCTTCTGTTTCAATTTGCTTCAACTAGAGTGGTACTTAATGGTAGCTTATCCCATTGTATCCCCCTCTAATGCTTAATTTGATAGGTTTGTCCTATTATCCCCTTCTATATGTTATCATTGTTGATGCCTTATGATACCTTTTGAATACCACTAACTAAAAATGTCTTCTTAGAGGAATCAATATCCTCAACGAGTAAGTTATAATCAAATTCCACTTTGCTAATGAATTTTTGTTCTTTCTCCATAACATTCAATAGGGTGTGGAAACAACAAGAGAGATGATCCAACCGTATTGTGAGTCAAGAGGAGGTGGAAACAACAAGAGAGATGCTCCAACCATATTGTGATGTTTTAGGTTTCAAAGTCAGTGATAGAAAGACTAAATTAATTCTACTCTCTAAGAACCAATCCTATACATATGTTCCTCTTAATTGAAAATTTGTTATTGTTAGATTCATCATCAAAATATCTAGGGACCCCCTTTAAGATTGATGCTTCCTCAAAGTACATGTGAGATTAGGTCCTCAATGAGATATAGAGAAAATTTTCTACTTGACCCACTAGAGTTTTGTCACTATAAGGTAAAGTGTAGGTCTCAACAAGATCTTCATAGCCTTGCATGTTTATTACTCATTTTGTTGGCTTTTATTTAAAGGTTATTACCATAAGTTCACCTTTATGCAAATATTATTTCTATGGAGCAAATGAAATAGGGCTCATTCCTTAACAACTATCTCTTGGAAGTTTTGCATCATCCCTAAGGCCTAAGGCAAGCTTGGCATTATTGATCATATCTCAAGGTAAATGTCTATTAAAAAAATGGGTAACTAGAGCCTTAAGAGGAGGTGAACCTTGGAAGGTTCTTATCATATCCAATATCTCTACAACTACCTATAAACATAAATGGATCCATATTCCTTTGTAGGACAAGGGTCTCATGTCACTTTTTTTCATTAATAGTTTTTTGTGTCTTCGTAGGAATTAGATAGCTTGACAAGTCTACAACTCCTTGATTCAATAGAAGGTTGACTCCTTACAATATGATCTTTTTATAGCCACTTGTAGTATATGGTGGAACCTTGTTATCTAGAGACATGCTAGTCCCTTAGGCCTTTTTAGGGAATGCAAGTTTTTGTTATTAGAAACCACAGGTTTATCACTAGTCTCAGATCTTTTGGACGAGTCTTCAAGGAAGTGGTTGTCTTGACAACAAGCAATATTTCAATATCTCCTTCCTCCCTATTTTAGAGTGGTGTTTGAGGAGGTTATCAAGTCTATTCCTATATTGGTTAATATCAAAATGAACTACTTTGTTTTATCCTCCTAGTTTGATTGGAGATGGTGAACAACTGCCCCTTACAAGCCATTACTTCTAAACAACTATACTCTCACCTAATCATTTCCTTTGACTTCTCTCCTCAACTTAACAAGAAGTGGGACCTTCATCTTTCCAAATAGTAATGACTTTTCTCATCGACAAACTGTGGAAAGTGCCACTTGCTATTCAAGATCTATTATTTACCTAGAGAGTCCTTTAGTGCAAAATCTCTTTTCTTCAACACCTAGCAAAGCTCAACCTAGCCTAGCCCTTCTATTTTCCATATAAACAAGTGGAGTCTATCAAATATGTTTTGGTTTTATCTTTTGTCAAAGGATATTAGGAAGTGTTCATTGATATTCTTTCACCCTTCTTCACTTGTGTTAATTGGAAAACCTGCCTCCTTGGTCTCTTGGCTAATTCTAATCCTTATAATATGAGTTGAGACTTCTTAAGGGTTGTTATTCAATTTATTTGGAAAGTAAGGTGCATATCTTTGTTTACTGCGGGGTTTTGTCCACTTCGATTGGGCACAACTTCCTCATGCATGACATCCTATTATAGGCAAATAGGGTTCATGATCAGAATTAGGTTCTTAGACACCTTATCAAGAAGACTCATGACAAGTTTGAAATTATGGAGCTAAACAAGGAACACATAATAAAGATAGTACTACCCCAAAGCTCCATTTTTGGTCATAAGATTCTTGATACGAAGAAGTGACTACATGATGTTTCATCTATTGAGGAGGTGGCTTGAAATCTAATGCGCCATTATTCTTTTCAGACTGTTGTATGAAAAACTATTAATAATATACTAAATATTGTTTTATCTAACAACCACTCTTAAAGTTTTTATATGTTTGTATATTAATAATTATATAACACAACAAATTATTACCTTAAGAAATCCATTTAAACTACACCCTATACTAACCTATTTTGTGTACATACTAAATGCTTTTTGTTTTGTTTTTCTTTTTTTAAATATGATGGATATTGCATATAAACAAATGATAAAATTCACCATAAAATTTAAAAGAAAGAATATACTCCCAACACAATATTTGTAATACTAATAAAATTTTATGGCAGTGCTGGGAATCTTCCAAGGAAGCATCCAATGCTATGAGATAGAGTTTGAAGTTGAAGTCAACCATAGTTCCCACTCCAGAGAGCACAATGTGGAAATGATGTTCATGTCAGTGTTAAAGTAATAATAAAATGGGGGTGAAGGTAGTATCTAGTTTGGAGCCCTTTTAATTTTTTTATATATAAAAGAAAATTAATAAAATAAAATAATTTTATTTATGTGATGTAGGTGAGTTAGGGAGGGTAGGTGACCTTTCAAAAGATGTTTTTGGTTCGAATATCCATTTTATCAAATAAATGCATATTGAATATACTGGTGTGATCAGAACCGAGCGCTACTCCTGGATGATTTTGACGATATAAAACTCCTAATCGCGGTTTCTAAAACCAAAACTACTTGTAAAAAGTTTTCCGTTAAAATGAAATGAAATAACTTCGTGAATCCTAAATTTCAAACAAAAGCAATATAAACATTGCGCTCATTCCCGTGAAATAGATGAATAAGATATCTATTTAAAGTCATAAATTAAAAAGAAAGTGCCAATTTTGGCACGCAAAACCCAATTTCTGCAGATACTGCGGCGACGGATCCTTGTCGATAATCGAGGGACTCGTACCCCAATTTCCAGCTGGAAAGGATATGTGTAATTCATTTAGAAGATACAGAACTTTCATCGCTGCAAAGCAATCGGCATACGTTTCTGTGAATAACGAGCACGGGAGAGGGGAAGAAAGAAATTCCGATCTTCTGTATCAACATTTCCTGTAACAAAAGAAAATGAGTAAAATGTCTTCAGAGGAGTTTTGGCGCTGGGGAGCAGGAATCGCAGGTACGCACATTACAATGTGTATTCACTGTCTAAACAAATGCTATGCTCGCATTTTTTGTTGGGATTTATGGGAGTCAAGATGTATGTATTTTATTTATATGTTAGATTTGGAAGGTAAATGTTTCGCATTTTTTTTTTTGGAAGAGGCCGAAAGGCTTTGATTGTATCTTTATGTCGCCAAAGATTTCAATGTTTGAGTAAAATTATCATAGAATTCTTCCGTTTGAGGGCGGCAAACAGTTAAAATTGTGGTTCGATCCGGTCTTATGTCGCCAAAGATTTCAATGTTTGAGTAAAATTATCAGAGAATTCTTCCCTTTAATGGCGGCAAACAGTTAAAATAGTGGTTCGATCCGGTCTTTATGCGGCCAAAGATTTCAATGTTTGAGTAAAATTCTCAGAAAATGCTTCCTGTTAATGCTGGGAAACAGTTAAAATAGTTGTCCGATCCGGTCTTCTAGTATGTGTTGTAGGAGAAAATAGAGCTAAAATGATGTAGGTTTTGGATAATATTTTCTGTTAATATAATTTTTAAATTATCTTTATTATTATTAATTATATTTATAATAATATATTAAAATTAAATTATGGAAGAATGTCATTTGTATTATTGGTGATGTGACATTGGATTAATTTGTATTATTGGTGATGTGACCTTAATTCAATCCCCACTACGAATACAAATATGTATAAGAAATATTTTTGAAAAAATTAAATTATTATTAAATTTTAACATTTAAAATGAATAAGGTTTGAGGTGTAGACCAATTGTTCATCCAAACCTCATAAGGGGCGGAGGTCCAAGGTTCAAATCTCGGGCCTTTCAGACTGAATGCTGAACGCTTGTCCTTTTCTTAGTGCTTTCAGCGACGTAAAAGGTTTAAAATAATTGTGGCATGGTGGTTATAGAGGCGGACTGCGGGAAGATCTATGTAGCAACTTTTGGAGCGGACAGTGGTGGTTATAGAGGCGGACTGCGCGAAGATCTATGTGGCGGATTTTGGAGCGGACAGTGCAGAATACTGTAGCGGCCATAAAAAGCTGGACAGTCTACCCGGATTCGTGGCGGCTACCAATTCCACTATGTAAATTCAAAAAGAAAAACGTTTAAAATGAATGCATTTTCTTTTGTTGGGGTTGAGGACAATGGCGGGAATCAATGGCGGGACCTGATCCCCCTATCTCCTAATCCCTTATAGCGACAAGCAGTGCATGTTTTAATATTTTAAGTGAGTGGAAGAGGTTAATTGGAAGTAATAGAATGTTTGTCGAAATTATTATAATTGAATTTTTAAAGGGTTATGTGAATTTCATATCAAAAAAAATAAATTGCTTTAGTTAAATTTCTTAAAAAAATTAGGTTTCATACGTTTCAACTTTAATTATAAAAAATTCTATTAAACAAACTTCTTTACACATAGCCATGGAAGGAAAAGAAAGTGGTCTGACTTAAAATACATAGTGATGGAAGGAATAGAAGGTGGGTGGTCTGGCTTAAAAAGTAGTGATGATATTAAAAAAAAAAAAAATTGAAGCTGTCACTATTTTTTATAAAAAGATTGGCAACATCCTCAACGAAATGTAGAGATCAAGGGTTCAATAATAGTTTCAAAATTACATCACAATTTCAAATATAAATATAAATAATAAAATCATTTCGAGGGATCCATCAACAAAGGGAGCTTGGTATGACGCTTTAGGTTCGGTGTATTAGGTCTAAATTCACGTAATAAAGCTCTTCGTGAATTATTAAAGAAGTTAAATCAAGTTGTGTGGGCATGTTTTTTAAAATACATAAGGTAGTTTCTTACCATCACACAATATTTAATAACGGTTAAGTGTGTAAGAGTTATTTCCAATAAGCTTATTTTATCTCGTTGTTGTTGACCCAATGTGAAAAAGAAATCATTACTCGCTTCGAAATTCGTATAATCGTGTTGATCTAATGCGCACTCATAGCATATTACTACCTTGAAACATTTGGGTCAACTCAAGGACAAAAGCATAATAACAAATTGGCTATCTTTTCATGATATATATAAATTTGACTTAGATTTTAATAAAAAGCATATAAAAGTTTTATAAATAAAATTGTATGATTATTAAGTCAGCTTTCATTAATTTATGTATTGTAGGTAGTAGTTTCCAACTTAATAGAAATTATAAGATTTTTTAACTGAAGAGAGAAGAGAGCAATACTTGCAAATATGGTTTTAAATGGAAATTGAGCTGAGCAGTTGCCTAGATTCCAAATATCTCTTCTTTTGTTTATACTTTGTTTAGATATGTTAGTCTTCGAAAAGCATTGCACAAAGCTAATGATTTATCATTATGGAGGGTAAGTTTGTTAAGATAGATGCTTAGAGCATATCTTAAGGAGTCAGACTTCCAAGCCAATAAATAAGAAATCGATGTCAGACTTTTCAGTTTGGTTTTGTGACATGATTAAAGAGTTTTAGAATGTCTTTTACACTTTTTTATTCTTCTCCTTCTTTAGATCTTGGAAGCTTTCTTTGTTTGGATTTTTCTAGCAAGATCATTGTCTCAATCTTTGGGGTGTTTGTAGACTCATTCTTCTTAAGCATATTTGAAAGTTTTTTTTAGCAAACTTGATCTTTGATCTTGATTCTTTTGTTTCATTTGAGATGCATTCATTCCCATGTTCATGGAGCTTCCAACATATTAAGAGATGTTATTAATATGCTTCATCAACTTTTTTATACGAACCATCATCTTCAAAAGGGTTTTAAAAAAATACTAAACTATGATGAACTAATTCATAAATTCATTACTTTTATTTATTCCTTGAAAACTTTAGAAGATATAATAAAAGCCATACCCAAAATTTCACCACGTGATAGGCTCTCACATAAATAAGTGATGATATCTAACTTATTACAACACGATACAATTATAGTATCTTTGTTGCTATTAATTTCTATTCTTATTAGGCATGTTAGTCCTCGAAGAGCATTGCGCAAAGCTAATTGTTTATCATTATGGAGGATAAATTTGTTAAGACCGATGCTTAGAGCATGTCTTAAAGAGTCAGACTTCCAAACCAATAAATAAGAAATCGATGCCAGACTTTCTAGTTTGGTTTTGTGACATGGCTAAACAATTTTAGGATGTCTTTTACACTTTTTTATTCCCTTCCTTCTTTAAATCTTGGAAGCTTTATTCATTCCCATGTTCATGGAGCTTCCAACATACTAAGAGATGTTACTGATAGGCTTCATCAACTTTTCTACATAATCAATCATTTTCAAAAGGTCTGATAGACAAAAAACACTAATCCATGATGAACTAGTTCAAAAACTTATTACTTTTATTTATTCCTTGAAAACTTTAGAAGATATAATAGAAGCCATACCCAAAACTTCACCACATGATAGGCTCTCACATAAATAAGTGATGATATCTAGCATTTTACAACACGATACAACTATAGGATCTTTGTTGCTATTAACTTTTATTCTTATATGTATTTAGTTTTAGTTATAGATGTTTTTTTTTTATATACATAGAGGAGTTGGTTACATCCACACTATTTTAGTAACTACCAAGTGCAAGGTTTGAACCATAGGGGCTATCCCCAACAAGCCTATACTACCTCGTTATTTTATAACTCTACGTAAAGAGGATCACAGATCGCACGAGAATCATGTTTGTATTGTCATCGTCGATAGTCTAAGTGTCTAACATGCACTCAAAGTATTTGAAGCAGACTACTACCTTTACAAATAGACATGTTAGACATGTTTCCATGACTTGAACTTAAATCTCTTTTTAAACAAATGCCTCACCATACACAATTACCAATTCAACTAACCTTTGATTATTTTTTTTAACTTATAAACAACATTAACAATTCCCAATAATGACATAAAATAACGTTCTAACATATAAAGTTGAATTATAATACTAAATTTTGGGGGAGCTGTCAGAAGTCTCCCAATTCGAACCAATCTAGAAATATCCGCCGTACCATGGATTTCATTTAGGCTGTGCGGAAACATCTAATCAAATTGGATTTAATTGAATTTGTGGGACCAATGTCAAAAGAAAGTGGAACCTAAAGCCCGGTCATTCACGTGCAACATTTTCAGATTCATAGATTACTTAGTGGCTGGTGCTCATCATGATTTGATGTTTATGCGGTGTTTTATCCTCGGATACTGTGACGAGGAATAGCCGTAGAGTTAGTATCTTGAATATCCAGCGGAAAAAGGAAAAAAGATAAAATACACATAATATCTACCAGCAGAAAAAGGGAAAAGAGATAAAATACACCTAATATTAGACAAATTTTCTTTCTTCTTAGTTTAGTGAGGATGCTATTTTTTTTCTTATTAGTAAGAATGTTATTTGTATTATTAATGATGAGGATGCTATTTGTATTATTGATAATGAGACTTGGGTTTAAGATAAACTCTTATTTTTTTATTTAAAATAAACTCATTCATACAAATTACTGTAGCCCAATACCCTAACCACTAACATGTCCCACCTTAACTTAATATTTTAATGATATATAAACTTTTTTGTACTTATAGATGAATTAAGATATCCCACCGAACTTAATGTTTTAATGGTATATAACCTTTTTGCACTTTTAGATAAATCTTGTATAACCTTTATTTGAATGTATCTTCAATAATAACGTTATTATACAATGATTTTTAAATTTCTTTATTTATTTTCATATCAAACAATGAGTGAGCGTTATATAGATAGGTAAGGTGCATTTTAACAAAATTGTTATTTTAGTTTTTAATATTTTTTTTAGTAATATATTAAAGTATTTTTTTTTTTTTTGATTATATAAGAAAGTTGGTTATAATCACACTATTTTTAGTAATTGATAAGTATAAGGTGTATATTTTAGTAATTGACAAACACATGGTGTGTATTTTTAGTTTCGATAATAATGTTATTATACATTGTTTTTTAATATTTTTTTAATTTTTATATGAAAAATTATTAAACAATAAGTAATGTGGGTGCCAAGTTTATAGGATAAATAAGATACATCTTAAAATTATTGTATTTTTTTTAGTAATGTATTATCATTGTCTTAACTTTTGTGTATTTTTAGTTCTAATATCATTTAAAGATAATATTTTTTTTTAGATTTAGTTAGTGCGAGAAATTTCACATTCCCATCCCACCATGACCTCTCCTCTCATAATTAGGAGAGTTGAGCTTATCAATAGAGAATTTAACGCACAATGCGGTTTGAACTTTGGATCTCTTGAAGAAGAGCCAAAGCCCGAATGGTTGTGTTGTCCCTCAAACCTTTATATTGGTTAGTGTAAGAAACCTCTACGACCAACACTTAGGGTTGGACATCCTCATCCCACCATGACCTCTTATAAGGAGGAGATCTGAGCTTATCAATAATAAATTTAACACAATCACACAATCAACGGTTTGAACTTTGAACCTCCTAAAGAAGATTCAAAGCTCGAATCATTGCGTTGTCCCCCGAGACTAAACTCTTGGGTAGAGAAAAAACTTTAGAACCACTCTTAGGTGGTGGACAATGTCGTCCATCTGGATATACCACTATCTAAAAGGAAGCCACAATTTTTTTGTGTCCGCAAAAACAATACAAGGGATAATTCAAACATTGGACCTTCCATTTATTAGTGTCTGGATCTTCAAAGAGGCACACAGGTTGAACATTGGACTTCCCATTTATTAGTGTTGAAGCCATGTCTTGAAAAGCAAAAGTTCTATAATAATATTATTATACATTGATTTTTAATTTAATTTTTTAATTTTTACATAAAATTTATTAAAATGTGAGTGCCAATCATATAAAATAGGTAAGATGCATCTTAAAATAATTATCATTTTAGCTTATAAGTTTATTTAAGTAATATCTTATTATTCTTTAGTTATAATATTATTGGATGGTAATAATGTTATTATACATTGTTTTTTTTATTGAGTAAATATTTCTTATATATATATACATATCCGCAGTGGGGATTGAACCCAAGTCACATCACCGATAATACAAGTGGCTATGATTTTAAAAATTGTATAATCATCCTTTGAAAATTAGATATTCTATAAAAAACTATATAATTTTATTTTTATCAAACTTTATATAATTTTATATAAGATCTAAAGTTAACCTCTAAATAAAAGAAATATCTCTGTACTTGTTTCAACAAATTAATGCGGTTTTACATGCTTGCATAGAAAAATTTGAAGCAAGACGATGGAGAATCTTTTATGTCGGTGAAGAAAGAATATACCGAGAATGAAATTTCAGTTCACTATAATTTAAAAAATATATATAAATGCCTTTGTATGATTTGGAGATAGCATTTGACGTCTTTGATTGGAAAAACAAATATGAGAAGAGGACGTTCGAAATGAATAAGTCGGTGCATGAGGCCAAACAAGGGTCTCAAAGTCATTCTGAAGATGCTAGAAACTCTTAAGGAGCAATTTCTTATTCTCTTCGAATTTTACTAGCTAACTTTCATTGACGTTGAAATTATGGGATGACAGGACGAGTATAACTTTCATTGACGTTGAAATTATGGGATGGCAGGACGAGTATAAGCTATCAACGAAGGATATTTGAAGTTGAATAGTTGAATTGACATTTAGACAAACCTTGAAGAATTTTTAAGTCATTCGCTTTGAAAATATTTGTATAACATTTGAAGGGTTAAATTTTTTTCCCCTTTCCTATGCATAGAGCATTAAAAAGGAGAGTTGACAATTTGGAATGAAATTTATATTTGTTTTAAGCAAATTTCAAACCACACAAAAACCATATTTGAATTTTTTTTACAATAGTTAGAAAAATATATATATATATATATATATATATATATATATATATATATAACTTTGAAATTTTTTATAATGAACAAATAAATGTAAAATTAATTATAGTGGATATTTTTGCAAAATTGAAGGATAGTAAAATTATTTTTATAAAAATGTTGGAAGCTTACTGTAGTGGTAAGGGCTTTGGTTTCTTTTTGAGAGGTCCAAGGTTCAAACCCCACTCGGTGTGAGGGGATCGAGACCCCTCGTAAAAACTATGTGTAAACTCATTGAAAAAATATTTTTATAAAAGGTGTAAAAACCATGTGTAAACTCATTGAAAAAAAATATTTTTATAAAAGGTGCATTTTCAACAGTGACTGACAACTTCAAAATTTTAAGTTATTTGCTTCATTTTTTTAACATGTGATTAAGCACACTTGCATCTTTCAGTATCAATGATACTTTTGGCTTACGTTTATAGGTAAAGTTATCGTGCTAAACTACTATGTCTATAGCCTAATAAATTTGTCATAATGACGTTTGGGCATCGACCTTATAAATTGTTGGGGAGATATAAGGATATTTTTTTATATCTTTTAACTCCATCTTTCTACCCTATTCATACTATCGTTAGACATTAATTTTAAAATTGAGAAATTTCAAGTATATAGAGAAGTTATGTCCATATACAAGGATTTCTCTTTAAGTAGGTGTTATTGATAAGGCGAATCCTTTTTCATATCACCTTGATACCTTGTATTGTTCTCTTTTATGTGCCTTAAGGTCACTTTTATATACAATCGTGTATATTGAGAGGACTAGTTTCTTCAATGTACCGGTAGGCATATAGGAAGGGCGAGTATATAGAAAGGATCGATATATGATATTGGTAGTATATTTAAAGGAGGACCATTTGGGAATCATAAGGAACCCTCATCATGGCTACATCAAAATGTTTTCTTATCAAATCGTAACTACTCAAAGGTCAAATTTTTGAACCATGGAAGACCAAGATGAGGACCATCCTAGTGGTTAAGAAACTTTGGGACATAGTCACTTGGCCTGAAGAGGATGAAGAGGCTCAATAGTCGTTTGATGAAGCATATGCTAAAGAACTAATGATTATTACCCTTGTCAAAACAAATGTAGTTCAACCACACATTTATGAAGCACAAACATCCAAGGAGGTATAGGATACATTTTTTACCATCATTGAAGAGAAGAACAAATCAACAATTCTTCACCTTCAATATCAAATCTACACACTGAGAATTCAAGATGGAGAAAGCATTAAAAATTTTTCTTGTAGAGTTGCAAAATTGAAAGCAAGATTAAATGTTATGGGAGAAATAGTTAAATATAGGCTCTTAGTACCCATCATACTTAGAGCCCTACCAGATTCTTTCTTAGTGATGATTACTTCCTTGCAAGTATCAAACAAAATGGTGCCTTTGATGAGTTGGTGAACATGCTTCAACAGGAAGAAACAAACAATTAGTTGACGGATCAATTAACAAACAATGCATTCATTTCCACAAAGAAGCCATAGAAGGGTCCTTCCTCTTCATCATCATCACAAAAATAACCTCAAAGACAAAGGAGGTAGTGTCATATCTACAAAAGAGGACATGATACAAAATATTGTTAACATATCTCCATGACTGGAGGGGGTCAAGTTCATGACTCTCAAAAAAGATAATTTAAACCACACCCTAAGCAAAAACAATGGTATGTTGCACATGAAGAACCAAAACTTAATTTTGAATAAAACTTTGAACTACCACACAAGGTCTTTTTTATTGAGTAAATACTTCTTATATATATACATATCCGCCATGGGGATTGAACTACCACACAAGGTCTTGATAGTGACAAAAGCAAAGGATGAAACTTGGTATATTGATTCAAGTGCTAGCAATCACATGACTAGAGATAAAGTGTGGTTTAAATCCTTATAAGTCAAAGATGAAAAATCAATCACTATTGTTGATGATTGACCTATCATGTTAAAGGAGTTGGAAATGTTTCTCTCAATTTTACTGATGGAAAATGTACAATTGAAATGTACTATATATACTAGGACTAGCAAATAAATTGCTACCTATATCACAAATTCTGTATCGAGATATGACAGTTGAATTTTGGGTTGTTTATGGCAAAAAGAGGTGTTTCATCACAAAACATGACAAGTTTGTAGCAACTAGTTCCTATAAGAATGGCTTGTTTGCACTTGATGTCATATCATCTCCTAATGTTGCATTATTTATAGCCACGATAGATGCTACTTCTCTTTGGCATAGGAGATATGGATATTTGAGTTTTGGATACTTACTCTAGCTGAATAAGCATCATATGGTGATAGGTTTGCCCAACCTTTCACCCACATTGCTAGTATGCTTGGGTTGTTTAGCAAAAAAACAACACCAAGTACCTTTTGAGTTCACTCATAGAGCTAAAGGACCGTTGGATATCATATATGCTAATTTGTGCAGACACCACAAAACAATTGTATAATCTCTTTAACTGTTTCCACCTTTTGTTGGGTATTTTGAAGGAAAATAAGGGGATCATCAACAAAATTTGAGTTAAGAGCATGTTTATCTAGAAGAATCTTAATACCATGAATGAGGCCATTATATTGAGCCCTACGAAGAAGATAACCAAGAGCATTGACAACGAGAAAATACAAGAAATGAGCAAGAGGGCAACCTTGTCTGATATACCATTGCAAAGGGAAGGAGTGGGAAAGAGATCCATTAATCTGAACACAAGTTGAAGCATCACCAAAGAGCATACCATTTTGATTACAAAAATTTGGACCAAAACCAAGCTAAGAAAGCATACGAAGAATAAAATCCCATCTGATTCTATTATATGCTTTGTCAAAATCTAACATAACCAAGAGGACATCTTGATTGGATTTGATAGCCCATTGCATTGTTTCCTAGGCCATCATAAGATTATCTAATATATAATGACCTTTAAAAATAATTTTGATTTTTAAAGCTATAGCTTTAGCTATGATCTTGTATGAAACATTGAGGAGGGTAATAGGTCTCCAATTGGAGATTTGGTTATGAGTCGTACCTTTAGAAATTAGTTTGATTAACCCTACATTGATATAAGCTTTGAGATAATTGTTCTAGAGAGATTCCAAGTATACATGATGAATATCAGAGGAAAAGATATGTTAGATGTTTTGTAAAACTCCATTGAAAGACTGTCCAAACCAGGAGCTTTGTCATTCTTAATAAAATAAGAGCATTTTGTAGATTGTTCATAGAAAAAAGATATTCAAGTTGATCCCGAATGTTGGGGTCAATATGTTCCTGCACATTCCATTAAGATAAGTTGAATGTCATCCCTTGGCTCCATTGTAAAAAGTTAAGAGAAGTGGGTTACAAAAAGATTCATGATCTCTTTGAAGTTGAAAAGAGAATGATTTGAAGGGTCCTCCAACTCAGTAATCCTTTCTAAAATATTCTTATGCTTGAGGTAGTTAAGGAGAAATTTAGTTTCCTTGTCACCGTGGGAGATCCAATTGAGGACAGATCTAACATGCGCCCCTCTAGCACGGTGAGACTCATAAACTCACGCCTAATTTTTAACATTATCTAGAACACAGTGAACAACCTTGGTAGTGGGCTCTTTCTTAAGCATGGACTGAAGATGAGATATCTCTTTATGAAGGAGACTCTCTTGAATCTTCTTCCTCCTAGCAACAGAGTGCCCATACCATCTAAGGGAAGAAATGATATTGGAAATAGTTGTTTCAAACCATTTTATTTTAGCCAATATAACCAGTTGGTCTTGGAAATTTGTTCTAGACATGCTCTATGAGGTGGATGCAGATAAGGCTGTCAAAGTGGGCAACATTTATTTTGAATGGAAGCGACATGAAATCAAGGGATAGGGGGGAAGTTTGGATAGAATATAAAATAAGAAGGTGATCCAACAAAGTTGTGTGAGAAAGGACGTAAAGTTGCTCATGGATAGAGAATTTATCCAAAAAATAATTACTAAAATAAAATATGTCCAGACAAACAAGCTTCCTGGCAAAACCTTGATAGTAGTTGGATCATGTAAACCAATTATCTCTATGAGAGGAGGCTTTACCAAAGAGAGGGTCATGCACACCTAAATGATTGTGACAATACAACCAATTGCCAAATTCAACTATAGAGAGAGGTTTGGTATCAGTCCAACTTTTGTCACTAGGATTTTCAATCATATTAAAGCCATACTCAAGGATCCATTCTATAGGAGCGAGAGAAATAACAAACTATTCCTAGAGGGCTATACGACTAGGAGGGTCATTGGGAGCATAGATATAATAAAACCAAGAACTTGAGAGTTGAGAGCCAATCTAACCCACACACAATGGTGAGCAAGATCTTCACCATGGTATAGAATAGCATAATATAGACCTAGATATAGAGAGGGCAACACCTCCTTTACCATTAGTATGAGATGTAGTAAAGACAAATGCATATCCTTGACCAATAACTTCCATACAATGGGTGAGAGTCTGACCAATGACTTTCAATTCTTCAAGAAAAATAACATAAGTATGATTTCAAACTTGAAACATACGATAAGGGAGGGTGAGCCCCTCAACATTCTAAGATAGAATATTTAAATTCATGAGGGTGATTTGGAGGCTACTCGGCCTCATGAATTAGAAACTAGAATTTATTTTCACTAAAATATAACAACTGTGTATTATCCAAATAGATTTGTTGAGCTAGAACCTTATTTTGGGCAACTTGAGAAAATGATCTAGCAAAATCTTTGATAGAGGGTTTTTCCTTTGGATGGATGGAGTGATTTTGGGGGGGTCGACAAATGGTGTTGCTTACCTAACATTGTTCGCCCATCTGTCATATGGTTGTGTTTAAAGAGTTCTAGTGAAGGAATGAGAGCTAACTCAAGGCCCACAACTGAATCCAGTGGGGCTTGTAGATTAACAAGAATATATGAGGAGTTAGTCTAAGAGGCAAGAGGGTTCTTGGGGGTATGGCATAAAAATGAGGAGACAAGTTATTGAGAGTTGGGGTTGTTGAGGTCCATTGATAGAGAATTTCTTATCTAAATTCTAAGCGGCGACTTTCGTATGAGGGTAATTAACAGGGATTTTTTCAATAGATTTTTTAGCGATGACTTCCATTTGTTTCTTTTTAGCTTATTTTTTTAGGAAATTCTTGATCAAGTATCCAACTTCTCTATAATAAAGATAGACATTGGGTAATTTTAGGTAGATGAGAGGTTGATTAACATGAAAACTTGGATTCTCCACCAAACACTGAAGATCAACTTCTCGATGAAAAGACTGGCTCCTTGAACGATCATCCACCATCTCCTTGTAGCACCATAAATCATGTTGCATAAATAACTCACAATTGATCTAGGTTTAATGACTATACCTAACAGAAACTCTAATGCACTCTATTTAGTTTCTCTACTTTTTAATTATTGCACTTTTTCAATAATAATAAAAAATTGACACATCACGTGCTCATTATATATATATATATATATATATATATATATATATATATATATATATCTTTTGATACATAGAGTAATTAGTAACACCATTACATGTTGCCTCTCTATCTATATATATATTAATACATAAGAAAATTGATAACACCATTGGATTGAATGTTGCCTCTATAAACTCTAAGCCCGTTGGGTAAAACGAAGTCAACATGACCTCGACCCTCCAAGGCATCGAAATGAGACAACCAATCGATAATCACTCCACCCAACCTATCTCCTTTTGAGTATGTTGTGGTTTAAATCTTGGACCTCCAAAAAAAACCAAAACCTTAAGCAATAAACCATCCTTATGCACAACACTTATAATGTATTCTTTCTTTTTTGTTTTTCCTATGTATTTTTTTCTCTTAGAACACAATGTTTTTTTTTGGTACATAGGGGAGTTAGTTACATCCACACTATTTTTAATAACTATCAAGTGCAGGGTTCAAACCACAAGGTTGCTTCCAATTAGCCTATACCACCTTGTTGTTGATTTCCCAATGTAAAGCGAACCACCGATCACTTGAGATTCGTACTGTCATCATCCGTCTAGTACGCACTTAAAGGATTCAGATCAGACTACTACCTTTGCAACAAGCATGCTCGAAAAATTCAGATCACACTACTACCTTTGCAACAAGCATGCTCAAAAATTTAAATCTAGATCTTTTTTTAATAAGTGCCTAACCAAACAAACAATAACCAATCCAAGCAATTAAAGGCTCTTATAACGAGAATTGGGAAGGTCAGTATTGGCCCTTACGTTTTTTTGACAAACTGCACGACCCTATCTTCAAACTCATTTCACCGTTGGAAGCCCACGTGTACCTCGTGATAAAAAGCCGAACTACTAAGGTAAAGGGAGATCTGATTGGCCTGCCGACCGTAAAGGTTACAACTTTCAAGGGGAAGTATAAATCCACATGCCTATGCCGTGCTGACGAGTCATCGGCGTCGTGTCTTTTTAACTTCCAGGTGGCAAACGACAAAAGAAAAAGGCCAGAAAATAAAGCAAAAATCATAAATCAGAAGAAAGGTGCCGCTTTTGGCAGGCAAAACCCACGTTCCTTATCTGCAGATACTCTGATGATGGATCCCTCTCGATAATCGAGGGATTCGTACCCTCAATATCCAGCTGGCAAGTCAATTATGATCCATTTAGAAAATACAGACATAAGATGTTAGATTTGGAAGGTAACCTTTTCGCATTTTTTTTGAAAGAGGCCGAAAGTCTTTGACTGTATCTTATGTCACCAAAGATTTCAACGTTTGAGTAAAGTTATCAGAGAATTCTTCCCTTTAATGCCGGGAAACAGTTAAAATAGTGGTCCGATCTGGTCTTATGTCGCCAAAGATTTCAATGTTTGAGTAAAATTATCCCAGAATTCTTCTGGGAAACAGTTAAAATAGTGGTCCGATCCGGTCTTCTTGTATGTGTTGTACTAGAAAATAGAGCTAAAATGATGTAGGCATTTACAGTTACTACCCATCAGTGGCTGTCAATGTCGGTGTTAGATGATCTTTATACAATGGGGAATGGGTAACTTTTACATATATTAAAATTTTATTATTATTAGATTTGATTCTTTATAGTGATAAGCAGTGGTTATTTATTTTGGTTATTTTTATTGTGGTTTGAATTTAAGTTTAAAAAGTATAAGTTTAGAATAGAAAGGGGTCTGATTTAAAAAGTAGTTTATTTATATAGTAGATCCTATAATTTGCAGTGAGTGCCTACCAACTTAAAATCAAACGATTTTAATCTTAAACTCCTTCAAACCCCACTCCTTGAAAATAATAAAAAATAAAGAAGAGAGTCAGGATATAAGTTTTGAAAGGGAGAGAGTGTTCCGACTTAAAATACATAGTGACGGAAGTAATAGATGATGGTCTGACTTAAAAAGTAGTTGAAGATAAATATAATATAAAATTTAAGGTTTAAATTTTTATAAGAGACAAAAAGGTAGGCAGCGATTTTTTTATAAGGATAAAGAATATACGGTATTTTATAATTTATTTATTTATTTTAAAGATTTATAAATAATTTTAAAAAATATAAAATTTAATTTTTATTATATAATTTATATTTAATTTTTTAAAAATAATTAAATTTGTTAAATAAATCTCAAACTTAAAGCTGAGTGCGCCTCCGCATTGTCAAACTTAGAAACTTCGGATTTAAATGTGCTTTGATAGAGTGTATAATTTTTTTAAAAAGCTTTAATTTATCTTCTTTATGTTGTTTGCTTTGCTATATTTTATAATACATTTAAATATGTGAGATTTTCTTTAATGTTTTAAGAACATATGGTATATCATTATAAATATGTATATCATTAAATTTATTTATATTATTTAAATTTAAATTTAAATTGTAAAATAATGCAATTTTAATTATATTATTTATTATATTTAAATAAACTGGTTACAAAGACACTCCAACTTCCACACCAAAGAAGTCAAATAAGTAAGTTTACATATAGTAGAAATCATGTGATCCTCGTGTGAATTATGAAAGTTGCATATCAAGTCGTCATGTGGGCACGGTGGCAAGTCACATAAAAGTGGTTTCCCTTAAAAAAAAAGTCATTATAAGAAACATTTGGGTTAGCTTGGGACAGAAGCATAATGGCAAAGTGACTATCTTGTCACGCTATCTACAAACTCGACTTAGACATTGAGTATTAAGCTTAAAGTTTTATAAACAAGATTTTAAGGTTATTAAGTTATTTCATTTATTACAGGTAGTAGTAGTTTTCAATTGATATTGAGTACTCAACTTAATAATAAAAAATATTGAACTTTTATAGACAAGATTTTAAGGTTATTAAGTTATTTGTAGTGAGTTAGTTTCCAATTTTATATGAAAGGGAAGCCACAACTAAGTTATATGATTTTTTGAAGGAGGAGGGAAACAAGCAATAATTATGGATCTTGTTTCAAATAAGAATTAAATAGTTGTTTGAATCTCAAATATCTCTTATTTTTTATATATATTTTAAAAAAATGTAGTTTTCAAATAACACTCCCAGATATCTCTTATTTTGTTTATACTTTTCTTCAAACATGCTAGTCTTTAAAGAACACTACATAAAGCTAACGATTTATCGTTATGGAGGATAAGTTTATTTCAGCAATGATTGTTCATGCTTAGACCATGTTTTAAGGAGTCAAAATTCCAAGCCAATAAATAAGAAATTGATTGTTAGACTTTTTAGTTTTAGTTTTGTGAGATGATTAAAACATTTTTGGGACATCTTTTAAACTTTTTATTCTCCTCCTCCTTTAGCTTTTGAAAGCTTTTTTTGCTTGGTTTTTACAATTCTCCTATACAAAAGATAAACAACAAGTTGAAGTAGAGAAAAGAATTCGCCTTTTAGTTAAGAAATGATGATTTTTTTTTCATCCAAAGTCATGCCCTACCTCCAACAAAAGATGTTATCATTCCTCTATGTAAAAAACAAATAATAGGAAGTCATACCCTACTTCCAACAAAAGGTGTTACCATTCCCTTATATAAAAAATAGACAATAGAAAGTCATACCCTGTGTCCCACAAAAGGTGTAACTATAGAATTCACCTCTTAGTTAAAAGAAAGGAAGGTTGAAAAAAAGAATCTCAAAAATCGATAACATTTTTAGATGGTTTGAGCCTGACCTCTAAAAAAAATAAAAAAACATTTATTAGCTTATTATTGTCAATTAGTTTTAAACACATGGAGTAGGTATATAAACACCATGCAACG
Organism: Wollemia nobilis; assembly: GCA_028583015.1. Classification (NCBI taxonomy): domain Eukaryota; kingdom Viridiplantae; phylum Streptophyta; class Pinopsida; order Araucariales; family Araucariaceae; genus Wollemia; species Wollemia nobilis. The sequence continues at coordinate 291,096 of JAQPPZ010017240.1, read as the reverse complement.
TGATCAGCGGATTTCAAAATTTTGAAAAACTTTACATAAAATTTGAGGATGTTCGTACACATATACGCTGCATTGCACTGCTACGTAGCTGTGGACATTTTTGTCTAATGGCCAGGGTTAAAATTAGAACGTACGGACCAAGGCGATTCTAGTTGTTCTTCACGTCATCTAACTTTATTACGTCAAAGTGCACATTTTTTTAGACAAGTTGCTTAGATGACTTGTCCGTTGTTTGTCCGACATCACCGTCGTTGTTCTTTATTTTGATTTTTATTTAAAACGTTATAGTTATTCAAATCTTTAATAATTAAGGTATTATCTTTTACGTTTGAGGGACACTGCAAGGTATAGGAAGTTCAAAGTTTAAGTCATATTAATATTTTAATAATAAACTTAATTTAATAATAATTAATTTTCAAAATATTTATATTAATTTCAGCGGGCATAAAAGGTTTAAAATGATTGTGGCATGGTGGTTATAGGGGCGGACTGCGCGAAGATTTGTGTGGTGGTTTCTGGACAGCCTGCCCGGATTCATGACGGCTACCGATTCCACCATGTAAATTCAAAAAAAAAAAAAATATATATATATATATATATATATATATATATATTAAAAAAATATCATTTTTCACCTTTAAATCCTCGTTTGTAGCAATGAAACCTTTGGTGCCTTTTACATCACCATCACCTCCTCCTTAACTATTAGTTTATAAAATAATTGTCATTTTGGCCTATAATCTTTGAAGTAATGTTTTAATGTTATATGGACTTTTTAATTGATTTTCATTTTAATTATGAGATTATTGATGATAATAATATTATTATATATTAATTTTTAAATTTTTATATAAAATTTATTGAACAATAAATTATGTGGATATGAGTAAGTAGCACATAGGAGCAAGTAGAAAATATTTTAAAATAATTACCATTTTAACTTATAATTTTTTTAAGTAATATTTGAATGTTGTTTTAACTCTTATGTATCTTTAGTTGGATTTTATGTTTTTGTTTTTATTTTTTATATCAATATAATATTATTATACACTAATTTTTAATTATTTTTATTTTTATATAAAAAATTATGGAACAAAAAGCCATGCAGTGCCAATCATATAAAATAGGTAAGATGCATCTGTCATTTTAGCTTAAGTAGTGTTTTAATGTTATTAGACTCATATGTATCTTTAGTTGACTTTAATATTTTTTAGTTATGATATTATTTGATGATAATAATGTTATTTTTATAATTTTTTTTTTATTATTTTATTTATTTATATAAAAATATTTAACAATAAATAATGTGGGTGTCAATTATATAAGGTAGGTAAGATGCATCTTAAAATAATTGTCATTTCAGCTTATATATTTTTTTTAGAGTAATGTTTTAGTATTGTCTTGATTCTTGTGTGTCTTTAGTTGACTCTAGTTTTGATATCATTTGACGATAATAATATAATTATGCACTGATTTATAAATTTACGATGGAGAGGTAAGATGCATCTTAAAATAATTGTCATTTTAGCTTATAATTTTTTGAAGTAATGTCTGAATCTTGTGCCTCATCAGATGATTACAATTTTTTTTGGTTTGAATCTTCTTTCTTATTGCTACTATAACTTCCAGGTGCATCCGGCAAACCTTTTATGCACACAGATTAAAGATTAATGATGATTATAACTTTATTATACAATGATTTTTAATTAAATTATTTATTTTTACATAAAAAATTATTGAACAATAAGTTACGTAGATGCCAATCATATAGGGTAAGTAAGATGCATCTTAAAATAATTGTCATTTTAACTTATAATATTTTTAAAGTAATCTCTTATTATTGTCTTTGACTCTTGTATATTTAATTGACCCTTGTGTATCTTTAGTTTTGATATTATTTGATGATAATAATGTTATTAGACATTGATTTTTAATTAAATTTTTATTTTGCACATAAAAATTATTGAACAATTTTTTTAATATATAATTTTAAAATTTGTATAATCATCTCCTAAAAATTATATATATATATATATATATATATATATATATATATATATATATATATAAATAAATAAAAGACTATATGATTTCATTTTTATATCAAACTCTATATAATTCTATGGACCATATTAACAAAATTTTCAATGAATTTACGAATGTTTTTATGAGGAGTCTTGGTCCCTCATACTGAGTGGGGTTTGAACCTTGGAACTCTTAAAGAGAGGCCAAAACCGTTACCACTATAGTAAGCTTATAACTTCATCTCAAATTTAACCTTTAATAAAAAATATCCATATTTTTTCAATATATATCTTCTAAAATTATAGATTCATTCATTAAAAATATATATTCTATATCAAACTATATATAATTGCATGTAAGTGCCAAGCTAAATCCTAAAGTTAACCCTTAAATAAAGGAAATATAACCACGTATAATTTGTTTTAGCATCTTATAATATCTTTCTATACTATATATTTTTAATAATATGAAAACTATTTAAAATTTAGAGTTTAATGTTCCATCTGCTATCTCTTTTATATATATATATATATATATATATATATATATATATATATATATATATATATATAGTGTATCATTAATATATCTCGGGTGTTGTTAAAATACAATATTTATATAAATATATTTTTTAAATAAAAATACAATGACTAGAAGTGTAAATATAGTAGCAAAGTGGAGATCTCACTTTGAAGAGTGGAATATGAACAACATGTCGAAGGTAATATTCATAAGTATTACATTATTTTATAATAATTAAGAGGTAGAATGCAAAGAAACATGTTGGTTTCTCAAGCACCAAGAGTCTCTTGGAATATCATAGAAATTTCATAGTTTATATTGAATGCTTTGGATTTGAAGAAATTTTTTTATTTTTTGATTGTTTGATCTATCATTGTATTTGAGCAAGGTTACCAGTTCAATCCGCTTAGCCAACTTGTGTACATATTGTTGTTTATTTGCTCTCTATCTCATAGGTTACCAAAGCACAACTCTGTTTTTCTTAAATATTCCACTTTTAAAGTTTGTTTTTTGAATCCACCTAAATATGAATTCATTGCTGCATAATGTTTTTGGCAACTAAGGTGTGAGTTAAACACAAATGATGAAAAAGAGAAACTTAGAGCGTTTGGAGCAAACGAAACTTTGTGCGCAAAGGAGAGGGGGACATTTTGCTTTCAAGGAGTAGTTATTTATAAGCTTTTAATTGTGTTTTTTAAGAAGAGGCCTGGTCGAAACCAGGCAAGTGTGACCTTGTAATATGCTTCAGCTACGAGGAGCTAAAACTTGCATTGATCATGCAAATTTGTTTTAGTCATGAGGATCTAGAACTTGTGTACTTGTTTTGACAAATTAATGTGGTTTTACCTACTCGTACAGAAAAATTAAAGAAAGGCAAAGAGAATATTCTATTGTTGAAGAAATAATAATGGGAGAATGAAATTTTGGTTCACTACAAAGTAAAAAAAATAATAATAAAATATATAATTGTCCTTGTGTGATTTGGAAATAGCATTTAATGTCTTTGATGAAAAAATAAATTTGAGAAGAGGTTGTCCATGTTGGGAGGACAAACAGATGAGATGTATATTGATACAAATGGATTACATATATAGGCATAAGGCCTATTTGATAACATGACAAATGTCAAGTGAAACTGACAAGTGTCAAGGTGAAGACTTAGTGCATTTTAATTCTAAAATTCCCCCTTCAAGTGCACTATCCTAACTAAAGAAAAAAACAAGTCAACATTAGGTAATATTCCCCCTTAATATTGACTTCTCTAAAAAAAAAATTGTATCATCCTTCTTTATTGTTGCTTTGGTCTAGGCTCGTGCTCAATGCACTTGGCTCTCCAGTTGTGAAAAAAATGCTAGATCAACGGTGTATACATCTCGGTCTGTTTCCACAGGGTCAGCCACTTCCTCGGGTTTGTTGCCTCTGGGTCAGCCGTCTAAGTGCCTCAGGGTCATCATGGATGCCTCAGGGTCAACCACTCCTGGTTCTGTTGCCTCTACAGGTCATCCTCAGAGGATGTTGCCTCTCGTAAGTCACTAACTAGGTTCACCATGAATATCATCCCCCCTCATGGTGAAACTCAATCTAGAAGGTGTCGGTTTCTACTGAAAAATGCACCTTAATACAAAGGAAAAACGAGCCATATAAGAGTGTCGGTCTCTGCCGAAAATGCACTCAATACAATAAAATGAGCCATAGATCCAAATATGGAGGAGAAAAAAAAGATAATAAGAGAATCTTCTGAAGTGTCTTCGTCTGTAGTCTTCAGAAGTAGATCCGAAAAAAACCTCAGATAGAGTCTAGGGTGTCTATGTCTGTAGTCCCTAGAATAAGTGTCCTTATGGTAGTCACATCATCTTACCGAAATGCATGGGTAACCAACCGCTGCATCAAGTAGAAAGAGGAGAATACTAGATACTAGGTTCACTTACAAGTGCCTTGGGAGTGTCGGGTTCAACCGAGAGTGCACTCCAAGGTAGAAAACTTTGAGGCTTAAAAACTCAAATGAAACAGCCTCAAAATTACAAATGGACACCACCAATGTGTCCGTCTCGAAAAAATATTTCCAATGACTATAAACATGGCTATAGTCGGATCTCAATAAGTCCTTCATCCATGGGAAAAACAACAGTAACCTCACTAAGCAGCAAATACCCCTTGCAATTTTGGCGGCATCGCTCTCTAGCAAAATAAAAACAAATCAATTTACCCTCGTAGAGGAATTACATGGGCCATCTAGGCCTTCCACCTCCATGTAGAAAAAATAGGGCCATGTGGGCCTCTCCACTTCCACTTTTTATGTGGAAAAAACATTAAAAGATGGCCAAATAGGCCATACTGTCGACCAATACAAAAGCTCACCATGAAAACTTTTTCCTCACAAGGACCAAAAACAAAACCATATCTATCATATATCTTGCGGTCAATTATTTCTTTATCTATATAAACATTCGTATTAGTGCAGGTCATACTTGTTTCATGTGGCCAAGGACACATATTAGGCGTCATTGGGGAAGGGTGAAAGGAAAGGACTGGCCCAAGTACACCGTTTCCAACCTTCCCCAAACCACACCTGATAGAACACTCACGGATTATGCCTGCATTGGAATACCCTCCAAATAGATTAGATAATACCCAAAAGCTCAGAACTTCAGATAAGCCCACCCAAAGAACCTGCAGACCGAGAAATTGCCATCACTGATCAATGCCTTGAGTACCCAGATATTCCTAAAAAGCGCCCGTATCCCAAGCCAAAATCATCCAAACCAAAATTTCCATGCAAACCAATACAAATTTCAATACCTCTTGGCACCGAAAACATCGTAGTACAACAACATCATATGATAATACACCCAGAACAAAAAAACAAATAACCTTTCTTTGATTTTGGTGAACTTCGTGCTCCATGGGTTGTACTTTGCATCACGATGCAGGAGTTGGATATGGTGGCAATGGAGCAGGGGCTTGAAAAACAAAAAACAATATAGGTGCCATAGCCGAAGTCCATCTCCTCGTTTGATGCCATCACTACCACAAACTTCTATAGCAAACTCCGGCATGAACAACCAAACACTGCAGCAAATTACTGTTTAAGAAGCTCCGATATGGGAGGAGCGGCTAGTGAGGTTCATAGCTATCTTTAATGTCCTCCACGTCCACTATCAGGTAGGGAATCCCAGTAATTAAGAGAAAATTCTCAAGAAGTTATGTCACATCCTATCTTTGCATTCAACATGCCGCTAGTGCCAGATGTCTCCAAGAAAATAGCTTCCCATGGACAGGGAAAGGCAACATGAATTGCACGTAACAACAACATAGGGCAGTAACAACAACATAGGGCAGATCACTGCAATTACGGGATCTACAAGGATTATCCACGATATCAAGTGTGCTATGTGGCCAAGATAAACGACATGAAAAAATGGTCATATTTTCAATAGCATTTGCAGCTTTTATGAGGCCGTTGTGCATGATTTAGCAATGATTTGCCAACGAAAAATTTTCACAGCAACATTTAGGGCCTCCAAAAATACGCCGAGCTTGAGAAAAGAATTTTTCTGCCTAGCCATTGATTGAAAAAATTACAACATCAGTTAGTGTGTCTTCAAAATCTGTAAACACAGATCTGTAGCAGTGGCAAAGTGACTACCCCAACGGCAGAACATAGTCTGCTACTCGGCTACAGTGATTTTGTATAGTAGTTTCTTCAACCTATGTGTGCTCCTCAAAGACACAGTGTATTCCACACAAAAAATATTTTCTCACGCCAGATCATCTTGCAGAAAATTTACAGCAAACTTGTAGAAAACATGCAACAGCGGGAGACTTGTGGGGCCTCAAAATACTCCAATCCTCTCAGGGATATAAGAGAACAAGGAAGCACATATGCATCATGTTGGTAGTTGCCCTAGCAATAGAGCCCATATATCCATCATGATGAAAGTGGAAATGGAACTTCAAAAAACAAAGCGACGATGAAGTTGTTTGAGCCTCCTCCACTATGACAGGTGTGATCTAGCAAAGCATAATACAAGCACTGCCTTCTTTATGTCATTGATCATTAGCACATTGTCACCTGCTCAGCTTCAGTCCACCATAAAAACATTATTTCTTCATCAAAACATTAAATTACTTCTTCAGACGGAAACCTCCTAAAAATATTTCAGCCATGGATTTTTTCAAAGGTCTGGTTTCTGATCCATCCAGCAAAATATGGAGAGCATACTCCCTATTTTGAAACAAAATGGGGGGAAAATGAAAAAATGGGAAAATGGGGGTGAAAGGATGAGGGGAGGGAAATCCCCCCTTAAGCTCACAAGGCTAGAGAAAGCCTAGAGCTCTGATACCAAATGTTGGGAGGACAAACAGATGAGATGTCTATTGATACAAATGGATTACATATATAGGCATAAGGCCTATTTGATAACATGAAAAATGTCAAGTGAAACTGACAAGTGTCAAGGTGAAGGCATAATGCACTTTAATTTTAACATTCCAAAACAAATAAGCTGGTGCATGAGGCCAAAAAAGAGTCTCAAAGTCATTATGAAGTTGCTAGAACCTCTTAAGGAGAAATTTTCCATTTTCTTCAATTTGCACTAGCTAATTGTGATATTGGAATTATGGAATGATTGGACTAATATAAGATATTAATAGAAGGACATTGCTCATCTAAGTATTTGCAAGGACATTTAAAGCCAAATAGCTAAATTAGCATTAAGACAACCTTGAATATGGGTGGTCAATTTCCTATGATCATTTTTTTTGCTTTAAAAACATTTGTATAACATTTAAAGGGTTAAAAGTTTTTTTCCCTTTCCTATACATAAAGTATTAAAAAGGAGAGATGGCTTTTTCAAATGAAATTTCATTTATTTTGAAGCAAAGGTCAAATACCATATTTGAATATTTTTTACTATCTTAAGAGGATTTATTGTTATTATTAGGGTTATGCATAAGGGGTTGGACTCTAAATATACTTGTAAAAAAATAGTGAATCCTAATCGAAATCAAGGTGAATCATGGCAAATCCTAAGCAAATCAAATCAATCAACTTCACACCAAAATTTGGGGCATTTGAAGCCTAAAAAGTAAGTTCATATTTAGGGTAACTTTTGACCTATTAAATTATCTTATAACTTCATACAAACACCACCACTAGATCAAGCTCGAAAAAATCTTTCCAACGAGTACAAATATGCTTATGTTTGGATATATATTGTGGTAAATTGACCTTAAGAAACAATTGGTCCTGAAAATTTTAGGCGAATGAGCCGGCGTCGAGGGTCCTCATATTCACCAATTTTCAATTTTGGAAATTCTAATATTCACCCAATTTACGAATATTCACCATTATGCATAACCCTGATTATTATTTTTAAATAGTGCGATTTTCTATAGTGAACATATAAATGTAAAATTAATTATAATGAACATTTTTGTAAATTTAAAGAATAGTTATATTACTTTTTATAAAAGGTGTATTTTCAGTAGTGACCAACAACTTCAAAATTTTAAGCTATTTGCTTCATTTTTTAAAACACTTGATTAAGCATACTTGCAACATTTAGTATCAATGGTACCTATGGCTAAAGCTTATAGGTAAAGCTATTGCGTTAAACTACTATGTCTATAGCCTAATAAAGATGTCATAACAATGTATGGGCATCAAACTTGTAAATTGTTGGGAAGATATAAGGATATCATTTTTCAATCTTTTAGCTCCATCTTTCTACCCTATTCATCACTATCATTAGACATAATTCCTAAAATTTGGAAATTCCAAGTATATAGAGAAGTTAAGCCCATGTACACGAATTTCTCTTTAAGTAGGTATCATTGATAGGGTAAATCTCTTTCCATACTACATTGGTACCTTGTATCGTTCTCTTTCATGTACCTTAAGGTCTCTTTCACATACAATCATGTACATCGAGAGGACTAGCTTCTTCCACATACCAATAAAAGGTATGTATTTTGATGTAACAGGTCTGCCCAACCTTTCACCCACGTTGCTAGTATGCTTGGGTTGTTTGGTTGGAAAACAACACCAAGGATCTTTTGAGTTCACTCATAGAGCTAAAGGACCAAAGGATATCATATACACTGATTTGTGTAGACCTATGCTAACTAGTTACAATGGACATGTACTTTTAGTTGTTTGTTGATGATTACTCACATAAGATGTGGGTATATATCCTACCACTCAAGCCAGATGTCCTCATGAATTTCCAACACTTCAAGAAGCTTATTGAAATAGAAATTGGGTGTCATATTCGAGTCCTTCGCTAAGATCGAGGGGGGAATATACATCTGATAAATTTTCAAGGTTTCTTGCACAAAATTGGATCAAGCAACAACTTACTATTGCCTACACTCCACAATAAAAGGTGGGTGCTGAGAGAAGAAATTGTTCCATCATAGAAATGGTTCATTGCATGCTCACAAGAACTACTCTAGAGCAACAATATTAGGTTGAAGTTGTCTCTATTGTGGTGTATATTCAAAACAGAGTGCTCACAAAGACACTTCAAGGGATTACACCTAAAGAAGCTTGGTTTGGAAGAAAGTCTTAAATTGCACAACTTAGTATCTTCAAAATTAAGGTATATCTACATGTGCCAAAGCAAAAGAGGACCAAGTTGGATGCAAAAACTCTATCTTACATATTTATTAGCTATAATGAAACATAAAAATCTTATTAACTAATAGATCTAGTCACCAAGAAAATACATATAAGTAAATATATGGTGTTTGATGAAGAATTTTTGACAAAACACTGAGGATTCTAAGGATTTTGAAGGCGTCACATCTCCAATTATGAGTATTGAGTGAAATAAACATAAAAAAGTTCTAGAAGATGAGTTAGTTTCAGAAGTTATTAAAGGACTAGTAATAAAACCACTAGTGGTTGCTCATTCACAACAAAGGAAGACTTCAAAATGGCTCACTAATACTCTTAGTGATACTAAACTTGATGCACCACTTGACCTCACTTCCACACAACCATGTAATCACAGTAGTACATGACAGGAACTAAATTTGGGCTTGATGACTTCTATAATAGAGAATGCAAAACCAATCTTAAAGGATGCATTAAGTTGACCACAATGAAAGGAAGCCATGGAAGAAGAATACACATCTCTGATGAAGAATGGAATATCGGATCTCATTGATTTGCTAGAAGGAAAAAAAACCCATAGGCTATAAGTGGATTTTCAAAATCAAATACAAGGCAAACAAATATATTGATAAATATAAGACACGACTTGTTGCAAAGAGCTACACATAGAAGGAAGAAATAGACCATGAAGAGACATTCACACCTACAACACAAATGACCACCATCTATGCACTCTTTGCACTGACATCACAATTTGGTTGGAAAATTCATTGAAAGGATGTTAAAAGTGCCTTCCTCAATGATGATATTGAAGAAGAAGTGTACATGACACAACCTAAAGGCTTTGTTGACAGTAGGCAATGCCAAAAAGTCTACATATTGAAAAAGGCACTATATATGGGTTGAAGCAGGCTTCTAGAGCCTGGTATATCAAAATTAATGATCACCTATTACAACATGGTTTCACCAAAAGTCCCTCCGATGCAAATCTCTATGTTAAGAAAATTAGAAATGAGATAGTGATCCTTGTGCTCTATGTTGATTTGGTCATTGTGGTAGTTCAAACAAATTAGTGTATGATGTGAAGGATGACTTGAAAAATCATTTGACATGATAGATTTGGGGCTTTTTCACTATTGTCTTGGCTTGGAAGTTTGACAAAAAAAGAATCACATTATGGTTACATAGACAAAGTATGCCAAGACACTACTAAAAAAATATAGGATGACAAATTGTAAACTTAAGGCGACATCGATGGAGCAAGGGTTACAACTGTCTAAATATGATAAATCACCTCAGTTATCTACTACTCTTTATCATTAGTTAATTGGAAGTATGATATACCTAACAAACACATCAATTTTACTATAATTTATTTTTCAAGATTCATGTAGAATCCTAAGAAGAGTCATTGGAAAGTTGTAAAGAGGATAATGTATTATGTCTATGGTAGAGTAGGATATGACCTGGAATATAAGAAGAATGATAATTTTTTCTTACAAAGATACGTAGACTCAAATTATGCGAGAACTGTTGGTGAAAGAAACTTAACATTTGGATATATGTTTCATCAAGGATTTGGACCTATCTCATAGCATAACCAAAAACAACATGTAGTGGCATTGTCATCCACAAAGGTAAAGTATCATGCTACATGAGAAGTTGCATGTGAAACAATATGGTTACAAAGCAAATTGCCTAACTTTATTGAATTGTGATAATCAAGATGTTCTAAAATTGGTCAAGAATCCAATATTTCAAAGAAAAACAAAGCACATTGAAGATCAATGTTATTTCATTCAAGAACTAGTATTATATTTCCACCGAAAGATCAACTTGCGGCACTTACATGCACCAAATAATATAATAAGAAAAGATGTTAATTGTTACATACTTTTACCAGAGATAAAATACAATGAGACATTCTATTGTATATATTAAATGCTCTGGACTTGGACTTGAATTATTACCTTTTGATTGCTTGATCCCTGGATAAAAAACGCCAAATACAACTGTCTGGATTAACATTTCCTGCAACAGAAAATTTGCCTTTCTTTTGTATTATATCTGTTTCCTTACTTCAGCCATTATTTTGGCGTAAAATTTGGCGGTCTTTTTTATTATCTTTATTTCTTGCTTTTCTTACTTCAAGCAATTAAGGTTGGCCAGAAACTTCAAAGTCAGGAATACATATTCTTGACAAATTTAAAAAACTTTAATAGGAATCCGTCTTTTTCCCCGGTCTTAAAGGGCCGTGATAGCCTTAAAGGAGCTTGTCTTTTCCAATTAATTGATGACGGTCACAGTCTCGGCCGTCTATTAAATGAAAAACAGGTGATTGGATGGGAAATGCCAGCTATTGCCGTAACAAATCCAACAACCAAAAAAAAATAATTTTATGGCTTTGAAAATAATATCGTGTGGGAATTGTGTGTTCTTGTCAAATCAAGATCTTGTGGGAATTGTGTGTTCTAATTGTCAACATTTCCAAAATCTGCTACACACTAGACAAACTTGCTTTACATGTCTACTTTTCATTAGCTACTCTCCACCGCATATAAATGGAGATGGTGATTGTCTGTGTGACTGTGACTTGAAAGGATCTTATTTCCAATTTTTACATGAATCCTCTGGGAATTGTTCCAAGTTTCAATAAATTAGCTTCTTGGGAGTTCTAAAACTTTTTTTTGAAGCTTCAGCTTGCCCCTGCAGAGTTTAACGTAAAAAGGAAGGGCTTGCAAGGAATGGAAGCAGGCTACCATGTTGTATTCCGTCTAACGTTTACTAACTCATTTAAAAAAAACATTAGACAATCCGCCCACTTATCAATTAAAAAAGTTTAAAACCACTACCTGTCAGTGCAGGCAAATTTGTATTTTTAACAAAGATTATATAGCTTTGCGTGAATTTTAGGTCAGTTTTATATAAATTTATATTTTTTTATAATATTTATTTAATCTTACATAAATTGACTACTACTTTGAAACTACTTTAATTCTATTTCTTAAACTACCATGGTTTTGGCGTTGTCATTATCAAGTGAACTTCTTAAAAAAATATTCTTTTTCTTAACATTGGTAATCTGAAGCGGTAGGCATGTCTTTAATAATGACCTCCAATTGATTGATGAAGACAAGATGGAGTGTGCGTTTTGAAACAAAATACATCCCTAAAGGACAATAAAATCAATATGTTTTTAAAGGTGAATCCCCTTGAAAGCAAATATTTTATGAGTATACGTGTTTTTTTTTAATTGAAAAATATCAATCAATAAAGGGCGGTTGATTGAAGACAATAACTATCCAACGAGTTTCATGCAGAACGGTAATATATATTCTCAACGTTTAGAGTCTCATAAATAGTACCCAAATTCACTTAATCAGGCCGTGCATCTCTTTTTTATTGAACAAAATGCCCTTCTGGCCCCCACAAGTAAAACGTTGCTCTTTGGTTTGACTCTTTTATATTTTAAAAACCATTAAGAAAAACATATGTAGTTATCACAGTTAGGGTTTGCAAGTTTGAGTAATAGAATTATTATTTCGTTTATTAATGTGGAATAAGAATTTTTAATTATGGAATATGTTATTGGACAGATAACATAATTGGTAGCAGGGTTGGCATAATAACAGTAAGTTTTCTTGTCTCAATATCACCATCTTTTTTAAGAAGGATACAGAAGACAATTAAGTAGATAAACTAACTACCTAAAAATGACACAACAACAAAGTTTCCTGTCTTAACCTCACCAATCTTTCTGAAGAAAAACCTTGCGATTTTCTTGAAGAAAAATACAAAAGACAATCAAACAAATGAACTAACTAGCTAAAAATGACACACTAGTAACCAAGATACCAACTTGCAATAAAATTCTTTATAGAACACTTGAAAAAAAATGCAAAAGACAATCAAGCAAATGAACTAACTATCCAAAGATTGACACAATAGTAACCAAGTTTCTGTCTCAACCTTATCATTTATGAAAAACAATTAGGTAGATAATTTTTTTTTTTTTTGTCATGGTCTGTCGCGCATAAAGAAGATTCAAATCAGACTACTTTCTTTGCTAACTGACACTACCAAAGTTTAAACCTAAATCTTTTCTTGGTAAATATACATCCAAACTAACACTCACCAATATTCACTAATCAGGTAGATAAACTGAACAGGATACCAATTTGCAATAAAATTCTTTATAGAAGACTCGAGATCCACTTCTGAAGGGAAAGGCCATCCCCTCTGGGACCGTTATCCACCATTTATTGAATCCGTGAACAACAAGATATGGGGAAGGTCAGGGGTTGGCCCCCTTCTTTGAGAGAAAATGGACCACCCTATCTTCCAGCTCATTTCACTGTTGGAAGCCCACGTGGACCATGTGATCGAGGTCGAACTACTAAGTAAAAGGACAACTTTGAAGGGTAATTATAAACCCACATGTCTCTATCGTGCTGACGAGTGACCGTCATTAATGCAGGGCCTCGTGTGTTTTTATATTCCAGGTGGCAAACGACACAAAAAGGGGGACTAGAAAATGAGGTTAAAATCTCATATAAATTCAGTCCGCAAGTAGAGATCTCACTATGAAGAGTGGGGCGTGAGCAGCAGAGGCAAATCACAGGTCAGAGGTTTCCTGTATCAACATTTTCCTTAAGAAAAATAAAGCATTCAATGGTGTCTGATGAGATTTGGCGCTTCGCAGCGGGAGTCGCAGGTATGAGCAAAACGATCTGTATTGACTGTCATAATCCCAAATCATTTTTTCCTAGAATTTTAGACATGAGAAAATTGTTTTTTTTTTTTGTTCTTTTTTTCCCCTTCTTTGGGGTTGCTGATAGACATTTGTTGATGGTTTTAATGGGGCCTTTAAATCGGCATAAATGTTCCGGGCAATAGCTGAATTTTGCCCCTTTATTTGGTTTTGGCCGTTGTTCCCTTCCACTGTTTTAGGTACCGGAAAACTTGTACTTAGCAGTTATCAAATCCCGATCTTCATGCGTTTGTTGTAAGATGGAATCAGAGAATGACGTTTTTTAGGTGGGTCGTGTAGTCTCTATGTCGAGCTTATATGTAGGGCACAGTGGGGTGCGCCTGTTGCCACTGAGAGTCTTTAATTCGAGCCATAGAATGACGATGTAGAAGAAATTCCTGATTATTTTTGTTATTATTTTAAAAAATAATAATTTTCAGGAAAACGTGGACTATGGGAACTTGTTTTCTGAAATAATTCGCATTACAGCATTTCTTCGCTGTTATGGAAAAGTTTGAATTAACCTTTGGTGGATATTGATTTGTTTATTGATTCTTCATGATTTTGTTTATAGATAAGAAGAATTTATCCTCTGATACAAATTTTCAAAAAATACACTTGAAATCTATCTTTTTTCGGCTTTTAAAGGACCTTGATTACCTATAATATTTTATTGCTCTGTCAAAAAGATAATTTTGGGGCGCTGAAAAGGAGCAAAATCCCTTGATGTCATCATTCTTGGGATTTTCAGTCTATGTCGGCAATCGAAACTGGGCAAATATGGTAAATTCCTGTTACTCTACGTTTAGACTACAGTCCAATTGTTTTCTGTTATTATCATTGAAGGTTGTAGAACAGGATAAACTCTTTCTTTGGGTTTATCCAGTGTATTTCAATATGCAGCCAATTTTAAAGCATTCTTCTATAACTCCTGAAGATCTTCTATAACTCCTGAAGATCAAAGAACCCTTATAACCCTAATTTCTAACCTCTTCGATTGCAGCCATTTGCAGTAAAGAGAATCGATTAATCCTGTCATAATTCCTACACACCATAGACAGTTCTAGTGTAATAGATATCATCACCATGATCATCAATAATTTCATGTTCAATGACGAATACAACATTAGCCAGATATCTAGGACTGTGCTCATTATAAGGAATTAACTAGATTTCCATTGGCATTGATGGTATCCTTAGAAAAAGCACCTTATTTCTGAATAGCTTGTATAGTATTTCGGAGACCTCAAGCTTATGGGAGATTTCCTACATTTTATTTTGTTTATCGTTTACTTCTTTTGAAATATTGTAGAGTGGTTTGGAGACTTGAAGCTTACTCTGCTCTTCTGTTATGAGGATTGCCTTCTCTATAAAGTCTATCTTGTTCATAAAGCTTCCATTTTCTCCAACAATTTGCAGGGTTTGAGCATTTTAATTGGTTGCTAAATTAAAAGAGTTATCAGTAGTTAGTACCAGTTTGCTTGTTGAGTATGTGGATCAAACCATGCCTTTCATGAATTTAACCACTTCTTGGTGGCAAGGAAATTGCGTTTAACTTTGATTACATATTTGATTCATTAACCTCTATCTTTATGCAAGTCTGTTAAGATTTCTGGTTAAGTCTAGTGAATGTAAATTCTGCTGAATTGAGTTTGATCCATTCTTAAAATATCGTATCAAATGCAATGAAATTGTAGACTTACACTACTTTTACCTCTTTAAATCATTTTACTGAAATGTATTTGCTACTGCAGAAGGCCTTAGAATTTAGAGACTCTATTTGTCTTAAGAACCTCAATCATGATTTATTGGGTTCTCTCTCTCCCCTCTTACCTTGTATTTGGGGTAATGAATGTAAATTTGTGTATTCCTGAGGATAGTGGCTTCTTTCTTTGTTTAATAGTGAATATATTCTTTGTTCTTTGTGCAGGCAACTTGTGTGCTCTGGGGCTCTTTCTGTCCCCAATGTAAGTTTCCTTTTTTTTTTTTCCCTTGCTTGACTTGTATGTAAGAGCAACCACCATGTTTTGGGGGTACTCTGTGCAGACTATAATAGAATGTTAATTTCCAGGTTTCCTGTCAATGCTATTTATGATACTATATTTCAAACACATATTCCTGGAAATATGTCTTTGAAATCAAATTGCTTGATCTATTTCATTGTTACTAACAAAGATGTATTTTCTATTGTTTGCAGAACTACGTTTGCCAGAATAAAAAGAAACAAATCAACTGAGCAATTTTCAGGCCTGCCCTACATATTTGCTCTCATGAACTGTTTGATCTGCACCTGGTATGGTCTTCCTATTGTATCCCCTAACAATATTCTAGTCAGCACTGTCAATGGAACAGGAGCAGTTTTCCAGCTGTGCTACATCTTGATCTATATTATATATTCTCAGAAGGAAGCACGGGTATAGCAGCCAGTTTATGCTTTTTATTTTATATTGGTTTCTCATTTATCCCAAGCTATTTGTTATTGTTGTAACTTGACATGTTGACTGATGGAGCATAGGATAATATATTAGTGTAAGCCTACAAACTATGCAACAGTTATTTCTACAGAATAGTAT
Organism: Wollemia nobilis; assembly: GCA_028583015.1. Classification (NCBI taxonomy): domain Eukaryota; kingdom Viridiplantae; phylum Streptophyta; class Pinopsida; order Araucariales; family Araucariaceae; genus Wollemia; species Wollemia nobilis. The sequence goes on along the minus strand of JAQPPZ010017240.1, from coordinate 274,607 downwards.
ATGAAGCGTTTATGATTTCATAATTCAGACAAGCACATAGAGCATATCATCCAAGATCTTTATCCTCTATGTATATGGGTAGATTGATATGCATGCGGAGAATTCATGTGAAATATCAAATCTATTGGTAGGTTGTGTTTATAGCTATAGTTGATGATTACCATATGACAATTTTAACGCAGTGGATGTAATCTTAACCTTTTTTAACCTTTTGAACTTTGAAAGATGAACAAGTGAATAACATTATGCCTTCTTTAATTGACAGGTTAAAATGGTGGCGCTGCTGTTATTGGTGGCGAGTATATTTATTGCGATGGCTATAGTGACATATGAGTTAATGGAGCAGCCTCTTCGAATGATGTTTGTTGGATGTCTTAGCGTAGTATCTCTGGTCTCCATGTTTGCATCACCATTATCTATCATTGTACGAACCTTTGGGTATCAGACATTTTTAACCTCCCTAAGATTTCTCTGTGCTTGAGATCACTTGACTCTCTTTTGTTTGAAAATGACTCTCAAGATCCCTCTACTGATGATTTTTTTTACATAAAGAAAGAGACTATATTAATGTCCATGAATTTAGGTCAATGATTTTAACAAAGGAAACTATAGAAGCAAATTATGACCTTGACATATCTGTTAAGAGGATATTTTACTTGGGGTCACTTTCCCATGCTGTTATATTGAGGTAATTTAAGAAACAGAGATAAATCACAGAACCAGTTTTTGTTAAACTTGTAATATAATCACCATTAATAAATAATTTAATCTATGAGGAAGTAACTTTTGCAAAGTGGATCTAGAAAACCTATGGATATGATCCAAGGCCTGCTTGGAAATGAATTTATGTCGAGTGTGTAAAGTTGTCTCTTTTCAATTTTCAGAAGCTGGTAATTCAGACAAGAAGCGTGGAGTACATGCCATTTTATCTCTCTCTTTCAACATTTTTGATGAGCACATCCTTCTTAGCATATGGAATTCTTGGCCACGATCCTTTTGTTTCTGTGAGTATTTTGCTCAGCCTTCTTTTGGTTTATGTGATAAAAATTCTACCTTCATTGAAATGCGTGCCTCAATATAATAGCTTACTCTGAATAATTTGTTTCATATACTCTGGCGTCAATTCCATTTTTGTAGGTCCCAAATGGAATTGGGAGCATTTTGGGGATTATACAGTTGGGGCTATACTTCCATTACGGCAGAGCTTATCAGAGAAACCATGCGGCACAACCATTGCTGAGCTCGAGGTTCTAATATTTGTCTACCAAAGATTACCATGTTTTTGCCCTGATCCTTAGTATATGTGTTGACAAGTGTATGAAATTTTTTCGAAGTCTGCCAGCTACTGCTGGGGCTCACTTCCTGGAGCATGATTCCAGAGAGTCGGGATTGTATCAAAGTTCTGTAAGGTATTTCTTAAGGTATATGTGTGTCTATTCCAATTTTGCAGCTCACAGACTGCCTTGTGTCCTAAAGAAACTCGGTGTAGCAATTCTTTTAAATCTTTAAATCAAAAGTATTTGAGATTTGAAAGCCATACCCTACAGTTATCATTTATCTAATAGGTATCCTGTATGTTAAAAATCAGATTTACAGACTGAACTTGAAAACCAGAGCTCAATAATTCATTTGGATGTTTTTAGCTTCTCTTTAGGTTATCAGATGGCACAAACTTGTTTATAATAGGCTTATAGACAAAACAGAATTCTTGTGAGCATGTAAGTAAATTTCAGTGGACTAAATACTGCCACATTTTAAACCAATGCTGGTACACTTCAGCCTGCCTTTACTGAAGGCATGCAGAGATCTGATTGATCTTGTCACTGATTCTAACAAGCTCCATGCAACAAAAAGAAGCGTTTGGAGAAATTTTATTTATTCTATTTATTTTTGAGAATTGACCAAGGCCTGGTGAGCAACAGTATCCAGCCCTGGGCTAGAGTATACCCCCGTATCAGATACAAATTGGGGTTATGCAAACTGCATATATGCATTCAAGCCCTGATTTTCAAAAGTTCAAAAGAAATGATTTTTGTAGTTGAAACTTTTAAACATGACTGAAAAACGTGAGGTTCATTCAAAGATCAAGTTAGGGTCTTCTGAAGCACTGTTTCATAACTTCAACTAAGCTCCATAAAACTTTATCAGAATGCAGCTTGACAATTGCGTTTAAGGGAATTCAAGAAAAGTTGGACAAGATTCTTATCATTTTCACACCTGGGTTGTTGATTAAGATTCTTAAAAGTATTTTAAAGAATATAGTTTAAATCAATTTGCTCCAAAATAATATACTTCATAGATATTAATGCAAAACAGACTCCAGTAATTCTCGTTGTAATCAGTAAACATACCAACGAATAATTTCCTTAAGAGTAGTTCAGGAGGTTCTCTAAATCTAGGCAAATCAACTGAATTTAGTCAAACTAGTTTGATTCCTCCTTAGGGGAGGTTGTTATCAGAATTCTTCTATGGAAAGTAAGGGAAGTTCCAGACCAAACTTTATCACAGATGACTGCATTGCATTATAGGTCAGGAACTTGTTCCAACTTTGTGACAACATTTTGAAAAAGATCTATAATTCTGAAATGTTTAGTCAACATAACTATTTCTTATTTGACTGACCAATTAGGTATTTTCCCAAAATTCTTATTTGAGGGCGTAAGTGATTGATAAGCCCTTCTCCACATTATGGCGTTTATATATATATATACTCTTGGAACTTTAATCCAGTATGATAGACATGCAGTATGTTGATAATTGATAACTATCAACTCAAAAAGTGTCTCCTTTGTTCATAAGGTTGGAAATGTTGAGAAGCTGGTGAAAGTGACTTGGTCTATGCGGTATGTTTGTAATTGATAACTATCATCCCAAAAGAGTGTCTCCTTTGTTCATAAGGTTGGAAACGTTGACAAACTGGTGAAAGTGACTTGGTTTTTGTAGTTATCAGAAAAGAGTTGTAATTGGAACAGGTCAGATCCATATGCAAAGTTGATAGGGTCATGACAAAATCTGTAAAGTCCTAATGGAATCCTGATCTATTTAAATCCCTTAAGAAAATAAGAGGGACCTCAAGACGAGCAGCAGATTTATACAAGTAAAAAGGAAAAGCATCTTTAAGCCTTACGGTATAAAGCCAAATTAGAGTTTGGGTTTTTGGAGTTATGAGGATACTGCATCTCCTTCAATCAGCTTTTGGGCACTATGCTAATATGTTTTTCCCTGGCATATACGATATGTTAATAGGTGTGACTGGACAGAAAATTGAGTCAACCGTCTTTCGTTAGAATCCATTGCAGAGGGCTTTACCTCTTGTTTACTTGTGAATTGTATTTATTACTACTAGCTGACCATAAATCTGGTGTCATTAAAGGTCTTAGATCGTGTTAAAAATTACACTTCAAAACTATTTTGAGAGTGTTGTCCTTTGTTTTATATATATGTAACATTGACCGAAGATGCTTATAACAATGATTTTGGCCATGTTTAAGTATATATGTGAGAAAAACATTGCTTTTGCTGTAAATGTTAACTTAAAAAAATATCATTTTTATTTTTTTAAATCATCAATATTTCATAGTAGTGGGCTTAAAGGGGCAAGGATTAATACATGTTATTGTGTCGTATTGGAGCTCTTGTTTTAAGGTACTTAAAATTAAAATATAACTAGGCCATACCGACAATGAAAGTTATCGTATAATGATAATACGCATTATTGGGCTTAAAGGGAGAAGGATTAATACATGATATTGTGTCGTATTGGAGCTCTTGTTTTAAGGTACTTAAAATTAAAATATAACTACAAAATGGTAGGCCATACCGACAATGAAAGTTATCATATAATGATAATACGCATTATTGGGCTTAAAGGGGGAAGGATTAATACATGATATTGTGTCGTATTGGAGCTCTTGTTTTAAGGTACTTAAAATTAAAATATAACTACAAAATGGTAGGCCATACCAACAATGAAAGTTATCAGATAATACGCATTATTTAGGTGGTTTGAGATGATATTGTTTTTAAAATATTATGATAATATATACTAGCAAAATGTGCTATCTTGCTTGTAACTAATTAATATTTAATTAGAGCCTAGTCCATGATAATTTGTTTTTAGAATCATTGATCTTATTGGTTAAGATGTCAAAATAATTTTTTTTTTGGTAATATTAAGTAATGGGGTTTTGACCAGGAATCCTCCAACTTGTTACAACAACTTCACTAGAGAGACACACATTCACCTCCTCACACACTCACCCACGCCACGATTTGAACCTTGGACCTTTCGAAGAAGAGCCAAAGCCCAAACCGTTGCGATGCACCCCTGCAAAATTTTCAATTTGTTATAATTATATTTTTTTTGGTATTGATAAAAAGGGGTTGAAGGGCCCCGATTGAAAGATGTACAACAAAAAAATGAGAGAAGACCATACAAATGCAAGATAGCCCTATCTTAGTAAAACAAACAAACCTAGGCTAAACTTGTTGATGGAGAAGTCGAAATAATTTTCCTCCTGCTATCCTTCTATTTGACGTGGCTTATGCAGTGCTTAATGCTTTATATAACTAATAAAGAAACTGCTGATAACAATGTAATTTAGTGTGCTCAAATCCTTCATCAAATGATCTCAATAAGTATTTTGCTTTGCTCTACCTTCTTTATATGATAGCTTCATTATCAATTCTTATAATCTCTTCCAACTCCATGGGGGTGTATGACCAGATCTTGACATTCTCAGGTTTAACTACCATATTTGCTATTTTATCGATAACTTTGTTTCCCTTTCTATAAATATGTTTAACTTGACTTTCTTATAGGTTTCCCAAAATAGTCCTTGCATCTGTAATTATTTGGAAAATGCTAGAATTATTTAACTCCCATTTTTGAAGGGAAGTTATAATATTCTTGGAATCCCCCTCAAGAACAATTCTCCTAAAACCCAAATTCACTGCAATTTGGAGGCCTGTAAGCATCACCCTTCTGCTTTAGTTTGGTGATTTGTGGTAATTCCTAGATCCTCAACATGTAGCCACTACCTGACCTCTGTCATTCCTAATGAGGACCTGGGTTACCTTTTGCAGTCCCATCGAAGTTGATTTTTACTCAGTCTTTGTGAGGACGTTCCCATCTAGTATCTAGTCTCACCTTATTGATTTTTTTTTCATTTTTAAGATATATTTTTATCTAGAGAGGATCATTGCAAGATTTTCCTGCCTGACAATATTTTTAATTCAATCCTTCAATATGGTTGTTTTTATCCTGACATAAACCCTAATTATTCCTCTGGTTTTATTTTTGAACACTCGTCTGTTTATTTCCAACCAAATCCCCCAACAAATATGTGGAATGCATTTTTGCCAAAAAATACTACTTCCTAAGTGTCATTGTTCCCAAATCCTGATTAGAAAATCTTGAATGACCCAAGCAATATTAAATTATTTCAATAACACATTTAGGATATCACGAAAAAATAACAAGTTCCAAACAAGTGGTCCATGCACTCATCCTCCTTGTTACATAAGACACAAACAGTTGGAACCATAATTCCTCTTTTGAACATAGTCTTTTGTAAGGATCTTATTGAGAATGACAGTCCAAAAAAACATAGCAACCTTAGGGATGATGTTTAGATTTCAAATTCTTTTAAGCTCGGGTTTCTCTGAGGTTACCTTGCTCAAGACTCTATATCCATCCTTCACCAAGTACTGGCCTTGTTGGTTTCTTCTCCAAATTATTTGATCCTCCTCTGAACCTCTACCTAAATAATAACTCCTTCAAAGATTTTGTAGATCTTTACCCCCGAGCCTTGCATATCTTCTTGTAGGATTTTCCACTCTTGAAAATCACCCACCCTATGAATGTAACCATTAATTTTCTTACCATAGGTTCTCGTTAAATATTCTTTAATATCTTTGAACTTTCTGTAGTTTGCTAAAGGCTCCTCTTGAATCCAAGGGTCTTTCCAAAAGTTATTTTTTCCCCTTTACCTATTCTCAAATTTAGACCTTGCCATATAACTTTCCTCCTATTGATTATATTTTGCCAAAAAATAGACCCACGTGGAGGATTAGAATAACTGATAAAGTGGTTTTTGTTGAGATCTTGAAGATTGATGGCGTCGAGAGGAAGAGTGTTGTAAGGATCAAGAGGGCGAGGGTTTTAGGCATCTGAACGCGTCGATTAGGGATCACGCGTCTATTCTAATGGAGTTTTTGATTTAGGTGGAGCCTTTGCGGTGAACAATATTGAGGACAAAGGTATCACGAAAGGATATGAAGATTTATTGTAGTGTTTCGAGGGTTCGCAAGGTGTCCAAGGTGCTACTTTATGTTGGGATTTAGGTGTCTCAACCTTAGAGTCCCTATGCACATTTAATTAGTATATGTGGTAAATTATTTATTTTATTTATGCTAATTTTTTAGCCTACTGAAGTGAATATCATATTATGGGATCCACAGCTGAGGTGTCGTCCTACATGGCATATGATATGTATCACTTGCAAGTTTTTTTTAGAAGTTAGGCGTCCACTTTGGAAGTCCTAATTTTGTGACTAAATTGGTGGCTTTTGTCATAAGTTTCCATGAAACAGTTTATGACAACTTGCTATGTTGAACTATGACAAAATAAGAGTCATGAATAACATATTATGGCAGTTGTAGCTTTTTTGTGGAGATGCCAACCTATGCAAGATAAGGTAGCTGATTTTTAGGCCTTTCTACATGATATTAATGACAGATTTTATGGAGATGTGTGTTGGGTTTTGAAAAAGCCAAAAAAAACTTGTGCTATGTAACTCATGTAAGATTCTTTGAATTGTGGAATCATGAGCTAGGTATTGAGTTGTGTTTTTGGCAAGTCTTGGGCACCAAGTTTCTTCATGTGAGGTTTATTTATATGCCTCTTTGCCATTGTAAAGATTATTGCAGGTTGAAGTTTTTCAAGATATTGTTATGCTGCTAGAATTTTACCAGATTCTACACATTTGGAGAAGACTCCTGAAAAACAAAACAAAGCATTGTATTGTAACCATTATTTTTGCTGATAATACAACCTATTCTTATGTTTGGAGTGTGGGGTTTTTCGAGTTTTTTCCCACGTATATTTTGTGTTGTGATTTTTTGTTATGTTGATTCTCAATTCTTTGAAAATCTGAAATTTACTGATAATGTGCATTTAACTGTACTATTGTTGAAAAGTTAAAAATCCTGCATTCTCTTCATGGTAGATTTACATTTGGAAGCTATTTTTTCGCACCTTAGCTTCCCTTCAGTTGGTATCAGAGCCTGGCCAGTTTTGTTATCTCTGGTGGGTAGAGGGTTTTTTGTGCTAATCTAGTTTCAGTGGGAGTTTTACATAATCTTTTCCTAGTTGATAATCTTGTTGCAGTTGTAAGATGAAAAGCACATATGGAAGGATTGATATAGAGAAGTTTAATGGCAGTAATTTCGAGTTATGGAAATTAAAAATGGAGGATATGCTCATGGATAGAGATTTGTGGGATGCCATATCTAAAACTATACCATTAGGTATGAGACAAGAAGAATGGGATCTAATGGATAGGAAATCCAAGGGTTTGATCAGACTTTGTTTGGCTGATTCTGTTCTCCTGAACGTCCATGAGGAGAAGACTGTAGCAAGTCTTTGGAAGAAACTGGGTGATATTTATCAAGGGAAATCCTTGGTGAATAAGTTGTTCCTGAGAAAGAAGCTATATTCTCTAAATATGGAGGAAGGAGGAGCCATTGTTGATCACTTGAATGCCTTCAATATGATTGTTGCACATATGGGGTCTATTGGTATGAATATCGAGGACGAATACCGTTGCATGCTTCTATTATGTTCTTTGTCGGACTCGTGGGACCACTTGGTGATGGCTATTGGGAATACTACAACCACTTTCATGATGGATGTTGTGGTTGCTTCGTTGTAATCTGAGGAGATGCGGAGGAAATATTCCAAGATGGCCAAGGAGGCCCTTGTTGCTTGAGGTAGATCGAAGGAGAAAGGCAAGAAGAAGGACAAGAAGTCGAAGTCAAAGTCCCTGGGGAGATCTAAATCTCCCAATAAAAACTCCAAGGCAAAATATTGAAACTGCGGTAAGACCGGTAATTTTTGAAAAGAATGCAAGGAGGAGAAGAAGAAGAAAAATAAATTTGTCTCTGATTTTGATTCTACTAAATCCTCTTAGGAGGATGGTGATGCATTTGTTGCAACCTTGGCAACGCATGCATCGAAATATGTGTGGTTAATTGATTCGGGAGCATCTTTCCATATGACCTCACATTGAGGTTGGTTCTCAAAGTATGAGAAATATGATGGTGGAAAGGTGTATCTCGGTGATGATTCTCATCTAAATATTGTTAGGCGAGGAAGAGTCAAGATACGATTCCCTGATGGCAGAGTGAAGGGGATCAATGGTGTACTGCATATCCCTGGTTTGGCATAAAATCTACTTTTTGTAAGTAAAACTGAATGATGTGGGTGTGCATGTCATTTTCTCAAGTGGAGGATGCAAGATGACTAGAGGAGCTATGGTGTTGGCTAAGGGTGTCAGGATCGGTACTTTGTATAAGCTGGATGCATGCACTGTTCAGTGCAATAGTTCTTTTGATGTATCAAAGAAGAAGATACCTTTGAATTCTTCATCCTCACCATCAGATCATACTGAAAAGAAGATAGTTGTGTCTACATTTGATGGTCGTGCACACTGGGTACCTAAGGGTGCCAATGCTTTGGAAATGAAGCTTCCAGCAGAGAAGACAATGTTATGGCACCAACGACTTGGTCACATTGGTGAGAAGGGTCTTAGAACCCTGAAAAATAAAAGCCTTATTTAAGGCCTTGATGATTGTAATCTCGAGTTCGACTTTTGCGAACATTGCATATATGGAAAACAAAATCATGTTTCTTTTTACCATAGTTCTCATAAGTCTTCTAGGGTTTTGGATTTTATTCATGCAAATGTGTTTGGTCCTGTTAATGTTCCTTCGATATCAAAATCTGTATATTTTGTATCTTTCATAGATGATTACAGTAGAAGGACATTTGTATATTTCCTCAAGAGTAAGGCTGAAGTCTTTTGTTAGGATCTCATCCTAACCCTTAATGTAATAACTTCCATGATGTAATAAGTCCTAGTGAACGTGGGTAGTACCCATGATTAATATTTTGTAATGTTATAAGTTTTAGCTTAGGTAGTGCCCATGACAAATGGCACCCTTTTTATGTAACACATGGTAGATAGGTGGCATTGTGCATGTAATTCGTGTGGCATTATGCATGTAATTCGAGTGGCATTGTGCATGTAATTCGAGTGGCATTGTGCATGTAATTCAAAGTGGCACTATGCATGTAATTTGGGTGGCATTATGCATGTAATTCGGGGTGCCAAAAAGTAGTGTTGAGATATATAGCTCATTGTGACCACCTCCTTCTGCTGATCATTTTGATATATAGCACCCAAGCACTTTTTTGGGCACTTACTAAAAATAGTGAGTCCTAAAAATTCAATTCTATTTTTAGTAACTGGTCACAAAAGGTCAAAAAAATGGCCCAGGGTACCCGTGGACACCAGAAGAACTAGAACACTTGGAGTCCCTAACAAAAGCCATTGAGAACTTGAACTCGGCTTTTCACTCCATAAGGGAAGAAGTCCAAGGTCTTCGCCTAGAGCATGAGGCCACTAGCAATCGCTTGGAAGAAGCATTGATAGAAGTAGACAACAAACTGAGAAGAGAACCACCCAAATCGGAATACCAAGCTAAGAGTTCTACAAGGAATCGTGACCATGATCCACCCTTTAGAATGCCCAAATTGGACTTTCCCAAATTCAGTGGGAAGGATGTTGATGGGTGGCTATGTCGGGTTGACCAATTCTTTCGACTTCATAATGTACCCATATTTCATCGAGTCCAGATGGCTTCCTTTAACTTGGAATCTGAGGCTCTACACTGGTTTCAATGGTTGCATCTTGCCTACCCAAATATCTCTTGGGAGGATTTTGAATCCCAACTACTCACTCGATTTGGTCCTAGTGAGTTTGAGGACTTTACAGGAGCCTTAACCAAACTACAACAAACAGGGTCAGTCCGAGAGTACCAAGCTCAATTTGAAAAATTGGCCAATAGGACAAGAGGATTGAGTGAAGGGTTCTTCCAGAGTTGTTATATCAATGGGTTGAAGATGGAACTCCAAGCAGAAGTAAAAATGTTGAAACCACGAACTATGATGGAAGCTATCAGTTTGGCCCGTCTGGCCGAATCTAAACTCCCTGCCCAAAGACGCCCATCAAAGTTTCTACCAAATAGACCTTCATTTCCTCCTAGAGCCCAACATCCAGTTGATAATAAACCTGCTGCACCAAAGCGCCTCACCACCGAAGAGATGGATGCACGCCGTGCCCAAGGATTATGCTACAATTGTGATGAAAAGTTTTTCAAAGGGCATAAGTGTGCACACAAAAAACTATTCCTGATAGATGTTGAAGAACCGGATACCTCTGATGAGAGTGATAAGGATGAGGACCCTCCGGAAACACCTCCTCCACAAGAAGAAGTGAAACAGGAACCTGAGGCAACAATTACAGTCCATGCCCTTGCAGGCATCACTACTCCTCAAACCATGAAGGTTACAGGATTTTTCAAGGGTCAACGTCTTTCCATCCTTCTGGATTCGGGAAGCACGCACAACTTTATTGACCCTAGAGTTGCTCAGCGGGCAAATTGCTATATCCACACTTGTAATTCCTTTGAGGTCATGGTAGCCAATGGGGGAACCTTACCTTGTAAAGGTAAGTGTCGCAATGTTAAAATCCAGATAGGGGACTATGCACTCAAGCAGGACATGTTTGCCCTCCAGTTGGGTGGATGTGATATTGTTTTGGGATCTCAATGGTTGAGTACGTTGGGCACTATCAGTTGGAACTTTGTTGAACTTTGGATGTAGTTCTCCTAGAACGGACAAACACACATCATCAAGGGCTCCCCAGTAGGAACACCTCAAATTATCAGTTCAAACGGCATGGAGAAATTGCTCAAGAAATCATCACATGGGGTCATTGCACAACTATTCTCCATCCAACCATCCACATCCCCAATGGGTGAAATCCCACCAGACCTACAACAGATTCTCCACAAACATGAGGCCATCTTTTCAGAACCAACCACACTTCCACTGCATCACTCTCATGACCATGCCATTCCATTATTGCCAGATAGTACACCCCCCAATATCAGACCGTATAGGTACCTCCATGCCATGAAGTCAGAGATTGATAAGATACAGGAATTACTCAAGGTGGGTGTCATTCGTCCTAGTACTAGTCCCTACTCGCACCCGGCCATACTAGTCCTAAAGAAGGATGGCTCTTGGCGCTTGTGTATTGACTACCGAGAACTCAATAAGATAACTCGTCAAGGATAAATTTCCTATCCCCGTGGTTGATGAATTACTAGATGAATTACATGGGACCATGTACTTCACCAAGCTAGACCTCCGCTCCGGGTACCATCGGATCCGGCTCAGGGATGAAGATATTCCTAAAACTCGTTTCGCACTCATGAAGGTCATTATGAATTCTTGGTAATGCCATTTGGTCTCACAAATGCTCCTTCCACATTCCAAAGCTTGATGAACAACATCTTTCGCCCTTTCTTGCGAAAGTTCATCCATGTGTTCTTCGATGACATCTTGATTTACAGTCACACATGGGAAGAGCACCTCAATCATGTAGATCGAACCCTCCAACTATTGGCCGACCATAAACTATTTGCAAAAAGGTCCAAGTGCTCCTTTGGTTTGATCGAAGTAGAATATCCTGGGACACATTGTCTCAAAGGATGGTGTCAAGGTTGACCCTAAGAAGATCCAAGCAGTCCAAGAATGGCCGAAACCTCGCACACTCAAAGGGCTTCGAGGATTTTTAGGGCTTACAGGATATTATCGTAAATTTGTCTGCAATTATAGAAAGATAGCCGCCCCCCTCACCTCCATGTTAAAGAAGGATTCTTTTACTTGGACAGGGCCGACTGAGCAAGCATTCCTAGACCTCAAGCATGCCATGACCACCACTCCAGTTTTAGCCATGCCGGACTTCTCTAAAAAATTTGTCATTGAAAGTGACGCTTCTGGTCATGGTATTGGGGCGGTATTGATGCAAGAAGGACGCCCTTTGGCTTTTACCAAGAAAGCCCTATCTGATCGTAATTTGGGGAAATCCACATATGCCAAGGAAATGTTGGCAATATTGCATGCAATCCTGCATTGGTGGCCTTACCTCATTGGGCGCCATTTCTCAATCAAAACTGACCACCAGAGTCTGAAATACTTTCTAGAACAACGAGTTGCCACCCTTGAGCAACAAAAGTGGGTATCAAAACTCATGGGCTATGATTATGACATCACATACAAAAAAGGGAAGGATAATCTTGTGGCAGATGCTCTCTCGCCAATTTGAGACCCTTAGTATGTTGTGTGCCATCTCTGCACCCTTGCCCCAATGGATTGAGCCCTTACGTCAGGAAATACTTCAGGATGCAGATTTGAAAGACCTGGTTGCTTCACTTAGGGATGATCCGGAGTCTACACCAGGATATAGTTGGGATGGCCGGGATCTGCGTTACCATCAACGCCCGGTTCTTCCTCCTAAGTCCCCACTTCGAGAACTCCTCATGAAGGAATCACATGCTACTCCATCCGCTGGCCATTCAGGGTTCCTAAAAACTTATGAGCGACTCAAGCGTACCTTCTTTTGGAAAGGTATGAAACAGGACATTCGCTCTTTTGTAGCAGATTGCGACACTTGTCAAAGGATGAAAGGAGAAACAGTGCGCTCCCCAGGCACTCTTCAACCATTACCGATACCAGATCAAGTGTGGACTGACATCTCCATGGACTTCATAGAAGGGCTACCTAAGTCTGGAGGCAAGTCTGTTATTTTCGTGGTAGTGGATCGCATTTCAAAGTATGCTCACTTTTGTGCCCTAACCCATCCTTACACAGCATCCACTATTGCCCAAATTTTTCTTGACTCCATATTTCGCCTTCATGGCATGCCCACCTCCATTGTATCTGATCGTGATCCCACATTTACTAGCAATTTTTGGCAAGAGTTGTTTAAGTTGCAGGGGACTCAGCTCAAAATGAGTTCAGCCTACCATCCGCAAACGGATGGTCAAACAGAGGTTGTTAATAAATGCTTGGAAACCTACCTTCGTTGCTTTGCCTCCGATCATCCTACTCATTGGGAAAAATGGCTTTCCTTGGCCGAATGGTGGTACAACACTTCCTATCATACCGCCACCAAACTCACACCGTTTGAGGCAGTTTACGGGCGCCCTCCACTCACGCCTTCCTCCTACATTTCGGGCAGCTCCAAGGTCCAGGCCGTCGACAATACTCTGAGTCAACACACCGAGGTCCTTCGCCAACTCAAGCAGAATTTGAACATGGCCCAGAATTTGATGCGCCAACAAGCTGATCAGCATCGTTCTGAGCGCAGTTTTGATGTGGGTGATATGGTCTTCCTTCGCTTATAGCCATACAAACAATCATCCCTACAACTCCGCAGGTGTCAGAAGCTCGCTCCAAAATTCTATGGTCCTTATCAGGTTCTACAACGGATTGGTCCCACAGCTTACAAATTGGCTCTCCCCCCCACTTCCAAGATCCACCCTGTTTTTCATGTTTCCCTTCTCAAGAAAGTTGTGGGCACAAAGGTACAGGTTCAATCAACACTCCCCGAGTTGGATGAAGAAGGCTCCATCTTACTTGCACCGAAACAACTGCTGGATCGTCGAACTCACACTCTGCGCAACCGTACCATCACAGAGGTCCTGGTTCAGTGGCGTGGACTTCAACCTGAGGATGCTACATGGGAGTCTCTCCATCAACTTCAGCAACAATTTCCTCATTTTCAGCTTTGAGGACAAGGCTTCTTCAAGGAGAAGGGCATGTTAGGATCTCATCCTAACCCTTAATGTAATAACTTCCATGATGTAATAATTCCTAGTGAACGTGGGTAGTACCCATGATTAATATTTTGTAATGTTCTAAGTTTTAGCTTAGGTAGTGCCCATGACAAATGGCACCCTTTTTATGTAACACATGGTAGATAGGTGGCATTGTGCATGTATTTCGTGTGGCATTATGCATGTAATTCGAGTGGCATTGTGCATGTAATTCGAGTGGCATTGTGCATGTAATTCAAAGTGGCACTATGCATGTAATTCGGGTGGCATTATGCATGTAATCCAGGTGGCATTTTGCATGTAAGCCAACCTTGGAAGGAAACTCATTAAATACCCGAAAGGGCACCAATGTAACCATATTTTGCAAAATTAATGAAGTATTGAAGGAGGTTGCCCCCTCGAAGAGGCCTGCGATTCAGTCCTATTGTGAGATTGTTCTTTATGCAAATTTTTGTTATATTAATGTGATGTTTATGTGAGTTATTTCCAAGAAATTGTGTGAGTGTGTTATTTGAGTTTATTTTATAGCAGGATCTTAACATATTTAGTCAATTTAAAGAGTTTAAATATTTGGTTGAAAATTACACTGATAGAAAGATTAAAGTTTTGAGGACTGACAATGGCGATGAGTTTTGTTCGATAGAATTCAACAGGTTTTGTAAGGACCACGGGATTGAAAGACATAAGACAACTCCATACACCCCACAACAAAATGGAGTTGCAGAAAGGATGAACATGACGTTGATGGAGAGGGCTAGGAGTATGCTGAGTGGTGTTGGCCTTGAACAACAGTTTTGGGTTGAAGCAGTTGCCATGGCTTGTTATTTGATTAACATCTCCTACATTGACGCTTGTTGAAAAGACACCCATAGAGGCGTGGTATAGTAAAAAGCCTTCATTGAGACATCTCAGAGTTTTTGGTTGCAAAGTGTATGCTCATGTTCTGAGAGAAAAATGGTCTAAGTTGGAGAACAAAACTGTTAAATGTATCTTCATCGGCTATGGTGTCGGTGTGAAGGGGTACAAGCTTTGGGATTCGGTTGCATAGAAGGTTTTATACAACAGAAGTGTGGTTTTCAAAGAGCTAAAACCTTCAACTATTGAGATGCAACCAGAGGAAGAAAATAAAGAGAATGAGGTAGTTCATATCCCACTTACTCCAATGAGAAAATAACTACAAGCTCCTGAAGGACCTGATGATGAGGATAGCTCAAGGAGCTCTAAAAGTTCCGAAGAAGAGGAAGAACCTCAACCTCAGTTGGTGAGGAGGTCTACATGAAAAAGGTGACAACCGAATAGGTTTGGATATTCACCGGATAGGTTTGAATATTTATTGTTAAATTTCGGTTGTATTTTTGCTTTGATTGCTAACATGAGCCTAAATCTATAAGAGAGGCTATGGTTATGAATGATGTAGATTCCTAGATGAGATCCATGGATGAAGAGATGGCTGCACTCAAGAAAAATAACACTTGGGATCTGGTACCTTTTCCTGAAGGACGAAAACCCGTTGAATGTAAATGGGTGTTCAAGAAGTATGGTCTTTATGGTAGTTGAGAAGCATAAAGCACGATTGGTCACAAAGGGGTATTCACAGGTGGAGGGAATTGATTATGGTGAAATATTCTCTCCTATAGCCAAGCTGACATCCATTCGATTTTTGTTATCACTTGCAACAACTTATGACTGGGAGATCGAGCAGATGGATGTGAAGACAACATTCCTTCATGGTGAGTTGGAGGAAGAAATATATGTCACAACCAGAGCATTTCATTGAAAAAGGTAAAGAAAATCTGGTTTGCAAGTTGAAGAAATATCTGTATGGTTTGAAACAATCTCCTAGAATGTGGTACCAAAATTTTGATACCTATGTGTTGAGTTTGGGGTTTCAGAGATCTAAATCTGACCATTATGTTTATATCAAAACTGATAATGGTCGCATTCTCATTATCTTTTTATATGTTGATGATATGTTATTCTTTGGGAATAGTACAAGTTTGATTTTTGACCTCAAATATCAGTTGTCAACACAGTTTGAAATGAAATATTTAGGTGAAGCCAGGTACATTCTAGGAATGGAGATAAGAAGAGATAGAACTAGTAGAAAGCTTTGGTTAAGCCAAAGCAAGTATGTTAATTTTATGTTGGAGAGATTCAACATGTCAGCTTGCAGATCCTTGGTAGTTCCTGTGTTGCGAGGAACGAAGCTATCAGTTGAGGATTGTCCAAAATCTCCTACTGAGATGGAGGACATGACCAATGTTCCTTATGCGAGTGCTATTGGCAGCCTCATGTATGCTATGGTCTGTACGAGGCCAGACATTGCCCAAGCAGTGGGAGTCCTTAGTCGATTTATGGCTAATCCTAGACAGGTACATTGGAATGCAGTTAAGCGAGTATTCAAATATTTACAGGGTACTTCCGAGTATACCCTATGTTTTCATGGTTATTCTTCTAGATGTCGACATTCAGTGTGTATTCGTGGATTTGTGGATTCATATTGGGTTGGTGACATTGACAATAGAAGATCCACTAGTGGCTATGTGTTCATAATGTTTGGTGGCACAATTAGCTAGATGAGTAAGCGACAAGCTATAGTTGCTTTGTCCACAACTGAAGCAGAGTACATGGTAGCTACTAATGCTTGTAAGGAAGCCATTTGTCTTAAGAGATTGTGTTCAAACATTGGTTTTGATGCAAGGCAAATTATGATCTGTTGTGACAGTTAGAGTGCCATTTGCTTAGCAAAAAATCCTACCTTCCATGCTAGAACAAAGCACATTGATGTACAATATCATTTTGTTCGTGATATGGTAGAATATGGGAAGGTGAAATTGGAGAAAATTAACACTTTGAGGAATGTTGCTGATGCACTAACGAAGCCACTAAGCATGGACAAGTTCGGATGGTTTTTTGATTTTATGGGCCTTGGGGCCCTGAGCTGTTGATTCAGATGACTTTTGACAGGTCTTCGACAAGTGGGAGAATGTTGGGATTAAGGTGTCTCAACCTTAGAGTCCCTATGCACATGTAATTAGTATGTGATATTTATTTTATTTATGCTAATGTTTTAGCCTACCAAAGTGAATATCATATTATGGGATCCACAGATGAGGTGTCATCCTACATGGCATATGATATGTATCACTTGCAAGTTTTTTTAGAAGGTAGGCGTCCACTTTGGAAGTCCTATTTTTATGACTAAATTGGTGGCTTTTGTCATAAGTTTCCATGAAACAGTTTATGACAACTTGCTATGTTGAACTATGATAAAATAAGAGTCATGAAAATAGATTATGGCAGTTGTAGTTTTTTTGTGGAGATGCCAACCTATGCAAGATAAGGTAGCTGATTTGTAGGCCTTTCTACATGATATTAATGGCAGATTTTATGGAGATGTGCGTTGGGTTTTGAAAAATCCAAAAAATTGTGCTTTGTAACTCATGTAAGATTCCCTGAATTGTGGAATCATGAGCTAGGCATTGAGTTGTGTTTTTGGCAAGTCTTGGGCACCAAGTTTCTTCATGTGAGGTTTATTTATATGCCTCTTTGCCATTGTAAATATTATTGTAGGTTGAAGTTTTTCAGGATATTGTTATGCTACCGAAATTCTGCCAAATTCTACACATTTGGAGAAGACTCTTGAAAGATAGAACAAAGCATTGTATTGTAGCCATTATTGTTGCTGATAATACAATCTATTCTTATGTTTGGAGTATGGGGTTTTTCAAGTTTTTCCCCATGTATATTTTGTGTTGTGATTTTCTGTTATGTTGATTCTCAATTATCTAAAAATCTGAGATTTACTGTTAATGTGCATTTAACTGTAACAATGTTGAAAAGTTAAAAATCCTACATTCTCTCCATGGTAGATTTGCATTTGGAAGCCGTTTTTCTGCACCTTAGCTTCCCTTAACTTTAAACCTTCCTTTGAGCATCGAAGGTGTGCGAAAGGATGTTCAGGTCGTCATGAATAATCATTTGTTGTTTGGGTCGGAGGATGATCGGGTGTGTAAGGAGCCTCTGCTCGAGTTTGTTGAAGGCGTCGATTCAGGGAAGAAGACGCAGATCAATGAATTATTTGAGCCTGATTCGACTAGCGATAAAGGGCATGATGCAAAATCATTGGTGAATGCTCCACGGAAGGAAAAAATATGACTGTTGGGGTCGTTGGGAGCCCTACGCTTTTTCATGAAGCCTCTGATTTGAAAGATCATGTTGCCTTTCCTGAGTTGTCGGGTAAGTCTTCGAAGGGTTGCGGGTTTGAAGGCTTGCCTAATGGAAATAAAGCTTGCATGTCTGGGATGAGTATTGGTAGTACGGGGGGCATTGGTGAAGGCCTTAAAGGGGTTGAAAAAAGCTTTGTTGAGGCTGCTAAGAGTAGAGGTTTGAGCAAAGGGATGATAGTAGACGGGGAAGTTTTTGGTTACCCCAGTGATGATTTTTTTGAAGATGAAGCTGCCCGACTTGATAGAATGGACTCGTTACTAGCAGATATGGGTGATGATGAGTTCACATTCATTGTGGAGGAGCATGAGGAATACCTGGCAGCTAGGAATAATTTATTAAAGAATGGGGTTATTCTATTTTTTCTTAGGAAAATGCCTTCCGAAACGGATTTCCAGAAGTGGGTCAGGTTGAACTGGGAAGCCAAAGGAGTGCATGTCCAATCGTACTGGGGGTTAGGAGGTAGATATATCTCAGTGCTTTTTGATAGTTCAGATGTTGCCCGATATGTGCTACAGTTTGGAACTTGGTCGATTGTTGGATCTGTGGCTTTTGCGCAATCGTGGCATCCAAACTTCGATCCCAAAGACGTGTCCCAGGCTAGGTATCCCCTTTGGATCGAGTTTGTGGCTATGAAATCAGAGTTTCGGGTTATGTTGTGATCTATGGCTCAGAGGTTTGGAAGAATTCTTATTGAACCTGCAACAAGCACGTCTTTCAGATTTAGTCCCAGGGTATGTGTTGAAGTAGATTTACAAAGAAAGTTGCCTAAGTCTTTGAAGATTGTTACCCAGGAAGGGGTAATTTCTCAGGAGCTACGTTACCTGAATCTTCCTAATGCTTGCTTTTTCTGTCAATCTCAAGAACACCTCATTCGGGATTGCCCTAAAAAAACAACAAGTGAAGGTAGAGAAGGCCAAGAATGTTTCAGGAACCTCTGTTATTAGTGGGAATGATCAGAAAAGCAGGGACAAAAATGAGGAGCCACAAGAGATGGAGACTGATTTGGGCAAACAATTAGTGGTTAGTAAGGGGGATTCAGATTGGAGGATTGTTCAGAAATGTAGAGAGGATAAGGACTCGCCGGATAGGCCTTCTAAGCTGAAAAAGAGCTCATTTTCTTCCTGAGGGAAATCCAGCGAAGGAACTATTACTTCCAAGGACAACAACCATCTTAATCAGTCGATAGAGGTCAGTAGAAATCTAAGTGAAGATTTGGACGCCCTTGAGGGTAGGAGGAAAAGCAGAAGTTCAGCTATAGATAGGAGTAGGTCTCCCAAAGGAAGGTCTACTCAGCTTAGCAATCGGTTTGAGGCTTTAAATGATGTTGTTTCCCAATGAAAGTTGAATTCAGTTCATGGAATGTTTGAGGAATGTCAATTCCCCCCAAAATATGTTTGGTGAGTAGTTTTTTGCATAGTGTTAGTGTTGATGTTGTGTGTTTATAGGAGGTCAAGGCTGATGGTTTTGCTCTCCATAGTTGTCTGAGTAAAAGTTGGAATGGGATTTGGTGGTCTTCTATGCATGATAGAGGGTCAGGTGGGGTGGTCCTTGTTGTTAAACCTTGGTTGGCTGCCTCGATGGTGGAACAGGGGGAGGATCCTCAGGGTAGAATATGTTGGGCTACGTTTGTTGTAGTTGGTCAGGTGATTGGCATTTGTTCTCTGTATGCTCCTAACACCTCTAGTGAGCGGATGATCTTGTGGGATTGGATGCAGCACAATTTACTTGATGCGCATTGGATTGTTGGAGGTGACTTTAATATGGTTGAATGGGATGGGGACAGAGAAGGTGGTCAGGGAGGTTGTATTTTTGGTTCTGAAAAGGAATCCTGGAGCAGTTTGAAGGCTTCGCTTCAAATTTTTGATGCTAATTTTAGACAAAAATATTTGGAAATAGGGGGATGGTTTACCTGGTCTAATAAGAGGAGAGGTGGTGATAGAATTATGGCTCGATTGGATAGGCTTTATGTGGACAACAGTGTCTTTACATGTGTTGGTAGAGGAAGAAGGGTTATTTTTGTTGACTTATCTGCCATTGGATCTGATCATTATCCAATTAGCTCTTCAATATTTTTGGGAGCTGCTGCAGTGATTGATAAGAAGCTTCCCTTTAAACTTAATGTTTCTCATTTAGATTCTAAGTCTTGTAGAGATCTTATCAATTGTGTTTGGAATTTGGAGCCTCGTCCAATTGATACTGGGTGGATTGGTTGGTGGGAGGCAACTATTAAACGTACTATGAAATTTTTGCATGGTTGGGGAAAGTTGGTTGCTAGGAGAAGAAAAGGAAGATTAAAGCAACTTAGGAAAGATTTGGATAATGCTAGAAGAGCTCTTGAGGTGGATCCTTTTAATGTTCAACTTCAGGAAAGAGTTGTTGGTTGGGAGCATGAGATTCATTGTTATGAGGATTATATTAATAGAGGGGCATGAATTAGGAGCAGAATTCATTGGTTGCAGCAAGGGGATGCTCCCTCTCAATTCTTTTTCAGTCATATTAAGAAGAAAATTACTTCTGAAAGAATTACTGCTCTTCACACTTTCGATGATAGGTTGGTGGAAGATGATGATGGGATTAGGGCTGCTGTTGAGGAGCATTTCCAGAAGATTTTCTCTGCTTATCCTATGTCTTCGGAGGTTCTTGCTGCTAGGGAGGAAATTAAGAGGAGTGTTCCAAAAAAAGTGTTCAGTTTTGAGAGTGATCGTGTTGCGGCTGCCTTTTCCAAGGAGGAACTATTTGAAGCCCTTTTAAAAATGAAAGATGGTAAGTCTCCGGGTCCAGATGGTATCCCAGTGGAATTTTACAAAAAGTTATGGGATGTTGTTGGTGATGATTATACTCAAATGGTTCAGGAAATTTTTGATAGAGGTTCTCTTTCACCTGTTCTTAATCAGGGGCTGATTAAGCTTATTTCAAAGGGCAATAGGAAGGATACTATGGGGGGTTGGAGGCCCATCACCCTATTGAATGTTTCGTACAAGATTGTTGCCAAGGCTTTGGCTCTTCGTTTCAAGGATATTGCTGCTCGGATTGTGAGACGTGAACAAACTGGTTTTGTGAAGGGGAGATTCATTTTAGACACGGTTCTCACGGCTTGGGAGACTTTGGAGTGGGCTCAAGAAAGCGGGCAAAAGGCGATTATGCTCAAGATTGATTTTGATAAAGCATATGATCGAGTGGATTGGTCCTTTATCTTCAGTATGTTGGAATGGCTTGGTTTTACCAGGCAAGTTGTTGATAAAATTTGGGTTCTTTTCACTTTTGCTTCTGCTAAAGTTGTTGTTAATGGTAAGCTCACTAATAAGATTAGCCTCTTCAAGTCCATCAGACAGGGTTGCCCCCTTGCTCCGCTTCTTTTTGTGATTTCAGCAGATGCCTTGGGTTATATGTTGGAGGAGAGAAGTTGTGCTGGTTTGATTAAGGGAATTGATACTCCTGGAGGTTCTATTATGAATAATCATTTTGTGGATGATTCTCTATTGTCCTTTCAGCTGGATGCTTTGTCCCTTACTAATGTTAAAATATGTTTGGATCAGTTTTGCAAAGCTTCGGGAGCTATCATTAGTGAGGAAAAGTCTGATTATTGGTTGATTGGTAGTGACTCTCTTCCTGCTGATTTTGCCCCTGGTTGGCGATGGGTGAAGGATGGTGAGATTGTTAGGTACCTGGGAATCCCTTTTGGTAAGGCTCTTTCTTTGAAAAACATGTGGGATTGGTGTCTTGCTAGATTTGAAAAAAATATTCAGCTTTGGAAAAACAAACTTATTTCTTTTGCTGGAAAAGTGGTCATTGTTGGGAAGGTTATTCAAGCTTGTCACCTCTACTATTCCTCTTGTTGGCTGCCTAATGCTTCACAATTTGGGAAGCTTGAAAGACTTATTCGTGGGTTTTTATGGTCTAATTTTGATGGATCAAAGAAAATGCCCTCTATTTCCTGGAATTTTTGCATTGTTCCCAAGGATGAAGGAGGTTTGGGTTTGTTGGATATCCAGATGCAGGGTAAGGTTTTGGCTGCGAAATGGGTGGTTAGGGCTCTGGAAGGGAATGATGCTTGGCAACGTCTTTTGCGGTTCAAAATTCAGAACGCTCAGCATGTTGAAGGTTTAAAAGGGGCTTTTCATATCGAGGACATTGTGGGCCATCCCAACAAGTTTAAAATCAGAGGTTGTATTCTTGTTAAGAGGATTTGGGAGGCTTGGAAGACTGTTGGTTCAACTGTTTACTAGGCTTATATGGAAGAACGTAGGGGTTGGGTTCTTCCATATAGATCTATTTGGGTTTGGAAGAAGAATGGGGTATATGCTTCAGAACTCCCTCGCCTCAGATGTAAGAGGCTGATTAAAAAAGGGATTGTGAAATGGTCGGATCTTTGGGATTCAGGGGTTGGAGGTTGGGTCAAGTGGACTGATTTATGCAGTAAGTTTAAGCTGAAATCTTCTGACAGAGATGCTATTATGCAAATTCAATCTCTTCTTCCATCCGAGCAACATTTTAAATTAAATGGTGGGTTGTCGGGTCCCATATGGCACGACTGGCATTGGAGTTTTCATGGTATTATTACTTCTTATAAATCTGGCAAGATTTATAGAGCTCTTCTGCCTAAGGTTTCCTTGCATATTGTGTTGAATAGGCGTTGGGGGATTGTTTGCCTTGAAAAGAAATGGAAAACGAGACTTGCCCAGATATGGAAGTTCAGGATAGCTCCTCAACTCAAAGTCTTCTTATGGTTATTAATTTTTTAGGGTATTCATTGTAAGGCTAGATTGGCAAAATGGATGAGGATTTCAGATCAATGTAGTAGCTGCGAAAGGAAGGAAACTGTCAAACATATCTTTTGGGACTGCAAAAATTCAAAGAAAGTTTGGAAGAACCTCGAGTGGACATATTTCCCTATTCTCGGGGATCGGTTTAGCTGGAAAATGGTTTTGTTTGGTGATGATTTTGGTTGTCCTCGACATCTATTGGGTGTGTGGACTACCATTAGAGCAACAACTATGTATGCTATATGGAGGGCCAGGTGCAGTTTGGTCTTCAAGGATGAAGCACTCAATGCTTCGGGATTGCTTCTAGGGTTGTTATTGATATCCAGGATCAATGTAGAGCGTTTAAGAGGTTGATGATGAAAGACATTAAGGATTGTTCTGCTCAGGACAAATCTGATTGTTGGATGTCCTTGAGTAGGTTTTTGTAATCTTTGTATCTGCGATGTATTATGAATTCTTTTTAGTAATATAAGTAGTATTTATTCAAAAAAAGTGGTTTCTGCCCTCCAAGTATTTTTTTTGGATAATGCTAGCCCATTTCCCTGATGCTACAGTGCAAAGACTCCAACCATGTTTAGCTAGAAGGGCTCTATTTAGATCTCTCAACTTTCTCAAACCAAGACCCCCATTTTGTAAAGGTTGGCAACAAGTATCCCAGGCTACCATATGTATACATTTTTTGCATTCAGTGCCATACCATAAGAAATTTTTTTGTAGTCTTTCTAAATTCTCTTCCACTTTCCTTGACATCCTTAGGAAAGACATGAAATAAATAGGGAGGTTTTGAAGCATGTGTTTTATGAGTTGTACTTTTCCCGCAAAGGATAACAAAGATCCCTTCCAACCTTAAAGTTTCCTAAAAAAATTATCAATAGTCGGATTCCAAAGTTTTTATTTCATCTTGCCTATAAACAAAGGTAAACCAAGATAGATGATAGGGAACTTTTCCTCCTTACAACCGAACACTTTAATTATTTGATCTCTTATACTTTCCATTAAAAGCTTGAAGGCTAATTTGTAGAAGAAAATATTACAGATTTTCAAAGTAGAAAAATAAAGCAACAAATTAAGAAAAGTTAGGTAGTATTACAAGTAATACTGGAGTTGTGAATTGAAGGAGTTTCCTAGCAGATTCGATAGAGTTAAGGATAGAGGAATTGGCTGCATAAGAAGCTAAAAACTATAGAGTTTTAGGACAAAAAGAAGGCAACATATTCAGTGGCATTGATAGTTGCAAATTTCAAAGTCCAAGAGAACGAATTTGGAGGAGAATTAGGATCACAAAAATCAGATTTTCAGATAGCAAATTAAAGGCTAAAAGGCATAAAAATAGGGGAACAAAGCACAAGGACTTGGAGATATAAATTTTATAAGGTTGAGGAAAAAATTGGATAGAAAGGAGAGTTGCAAACGTTACAAATTTTGAGGCAATAAATAGGTGAACCAAATAACCAATAAATATTTCTACAAAGGAGGCCAAAATAAGGTTTGAAAATTGGTGTTATTAAAGTTCTTTATCCAAGTATTATTTAAGTTTCTTGAAAACACCATATTAAAGTTATTAAAGGTAGCATAAAGGAGTTTAAGTTAAAGGTTTTCAAGTCAAGAAAGGAGGTAGCATTATCATCATGAAACCTACAAATACATCAACATAAAATAGAGTTAAAAGTTGCTTGAAAGGAGTAATAAGAAGTAGATAATGTTTAATACAAGTTATCTCTAAGAGCTATCAAAGTGTAATATTATTAAGCAAGGGAAGGAAGAATAGTGCACAAGAACAAGGTTGAGTTAGAGTGTCCAAAGACACCATTAAGCATAGGTGAAAGTTGTAGTAAGTCTTGGTGAAGAGGAGCCACTAGAGGAGTAGTAAAGCCACCAAGAAGATAGAGGAGGTGCCACCATATTAGAACAAAAGGGCCATTTGATAAAGATAGGAAGGCAAGATACAAAAGGAGACTAAAAAGGTCTTAACAAAAGGGCCATTTGATAAAGACAGGAAGACAAGCAAAAAAGGAGACTAAAAATATCTTAAAATTTTGGTGCAATAAAGGTATTTTATCTTAGTTTAAAATAGATTCATTTCTAGTTTATAAAAGCACCATATTTGTCTTTTCTAAAGTAGAAAAATAAAGACAAGAGTTGAAGTGTCTAAAGACACCAAAGAGGCACAAAAAGTTGCACCCATTAGTGGTAGGATCACCAAGTGAAAAAGGAGAAGCCACAGAGTGAAGAAGAAAGAGCCGAATAAGGGCTCAAAGCTAACATATTCAAGGTGTCTAAAGACACCAAATCGGGTGCTAAAACTCCAAGAAGGAAACACCCACATTGGATCAAAATCTGTAGTAAGAGAAAGAATAAAAATATAAAATAAGGATAGAGCTAAATCAAGGATTAAAAAGTGCAAGTAGTAATCAAGTAATAAGGTTTTACCCAAGTAAAAGAGGCTTGAACATCTGGTAGATCAGTGGTGAAATAGTCACCAAGGAAAGAAGCATTGAAGCACCACCAAAGGAGGAGCCACCATCATTGAAGATGAGCATTTATTGAGGAGAAATATCTACCACTATACATTGGAAATCAAGAAGCACTCAGTAGTTGCAAAAGGAAGACCGAACAACTTACAAAGAGTTGGCAAAGAATGTTAAGGAAAAGAAAGGAATGTTTAGCGCCAAAGAAAAATTACATGCAAGAGAAGAGTGGGGAACCACTGTCACAGTGGTTAAAGAGACCATATGCCATTTGGAACAAAAGAAAAGAGCACCAAGAGTATTTAATAATGCCTCAAGCAAGCACTTATTAAGAAAGGAGGGAATACACTATCAAATAACATCTATATTTTCCAAGATTGGAATAACGTGTACATGCTATAAAGTAACACATGCCCCACCTAACAGTGAATAACAATAGGAATTAGCATACAAATTTTACATTGAATACCATGTGGTATGCAAGGCAAAGGATATAATAAAGTATTAAAAACCCAAATTAGAGGAGAGTGCGTAGATGAAGCATTCAGGTCAGAACATTAAAGAATCATAAGAAGGATAGTCAAAAGAAGAAGAGAGTGCCCATAAAAAGGAGGAGCAATAAATACAATGGAAGAATTTTACCAAGTCTTGAAGATAGAGAAGAAAATAACTCTCAAATTAGCGTGGAAATTATAATCAAAGGTTCCAATCAATAGTTAGCACCTCACCTCCAAGAAGGTATATTAACATCCAATTATTATTTTCATTCCATTAAGTTTAAGGAGGTATAAGGTTCATCATTTCTAAGGTTAAGTTTAGTTATTTAAATGCATGGAGATATAAGAATTTTTTTTGGTAAAATACAACCTTAGATGAATTATTAGAAAGACTATTGAAGTCAGGAGAGTATAACTTGAGAGTTTTTGAAATTTGTAGTAGTTGAAATTCAAATATTGAATTATTTGCAAATAATTTAACTAGGAGGTATAAGGTTTTATATATTGAAATTGAAGCATTAAATTTGCAAATATCCTTATTTTCTAGATTTCTAATTAGGGAATATAAAGAATGCAACACCAAATTAAATATCTTAAAATTTAGAAATCATATCATTGAGAATTAAAGGATATAAAAAGCAAAACATAAATTAATGGAAAACTAAATTGGAATTAGTCTCTTGCTCAAATTTATGAGAGAAAAAGAGTCCAACTCAAAAGTCTTGAATATATAATATTTTATCAATTGAAATTTCATTAAAATTATTTTTAGCTTTCTATTCACAAATAGGGAGATATAAGACAAACAATAGTAGTTGAACATTAGAGAGATAAAAGGGATGCAACTCATGTTAGCGTATGGTTTCTACTTTACGATTATTATTACATTAGTTAATATTGTTGTTAGTTGTTAGTCTATTTTATTATATTTTTAGCGCCATACTTGCTACACACGTAAGGCTATCTTTAGCCTTCATTATGTATTTATATGGATGCTCTATCAATACATTATATTGCTCCTAATCCAATATGGTATCAGAGCTCCTTTCTCGGAGCTCATACTGTAGCTCCGGAGATCTGATCGAAGTTTCAAAGTGCAGGATGAAGTAGAATCCACAGATCCAGGACGATCGATCTGGATAGCACGTTGGACCGTAGCCACTAAGAGGCCGATCTGGATAGCATGTTGGACCACAACCACCAAGAGGCCAATCTGGATAGAACCTTAGATTGCGGCCCTGCCTAGGCCTCTGCTGGACAGGTACTGGTGATGTACTAGCCTGACGATCCTAGTCTAGGTGGATTGGTTACGGGCTTCGACACGTGGAAACTATGGTTAGACCTGGACGTGGACCAGCTACGCGGTGGACTACGGACTACACTCGACCGATGAACACAGGACAGGACCAAAATTTTCTACTAGATGCGACCCTAGACGATGGACTGGCCCAAAGTGATCTGATGCAACCCTAAAGCTAGACGAGACCTACACCTGGATGAGACCGAACATGTGGCAATTTGCCACTAGACAACTAGACCAGACGAAGGACCCTAGACGCAAAATAGATAAGCGAAACAGGCCACAGTGGATGACATTGGGTAACCTACCAGATGAAGTATGGTGACTACGACACAAACCCTAATGGACACGACCAAACTGATCACCAGACTGATCTGGAAGAATGCATGATAGTGAACATAATTTTGCAGTATTTAGCATGCAAACTGAGATTACGATTATGTGGACGACTTAGAGACATGGGAACGGCTGTGTGAGGGTCGAGTAGACTACTAAGTGGTAGCTGAAAGGTGTATTGTGCATTGTTTCTTATTAAGCGCATAATAATTCTCGCACACCCCATGTGGGACAATTCATCCCAGGAAAAAATTCGTCTCAGACAAAAAATCAAAGGCGCGCTAAGGAAGACAACACTGTGCGATTTTTGATCAACCGAGGCACTGGTTATGGTGGTACAACCAAAGAATTGAAGATTGTGGGGTATCACCTGGTACAAAGATTTTGTACCTGGAATTTCAGTCGTTGTCACAGGCAAGATCATCCACCATTGCCAGTTGGTTTGCAAATCAGAGGCAGTAGTCTCAACAGGCATTTTTTAGTGACATCACACAGTGGACACTAAAAACTAGACCAAGACCGACGATGATTCGATCATTTGCAGGCACAAAATTTGAACACCCTTGGAGATTTCAATTTAGCATCCAACAGGTGAAGCGATTTGGTAATTAGCATTTGAAACTTACAGAGAAACCTTGCGCACATCCGGATCGCGACGTCAATTCATCGACCATCGCCTTCATGCAAGGAGGAGCGCCATTGGAGGAGACCCTTGTGGTTTGTGCGTTGGGCATTGGTAAATGCTTGGAAGTTCTATTGATTGCACTCATGATGGGAAGAATGCTATTTTATGGACTGTATACCACATAAAATTTTTCTATAAATTTTTGCACCTTACCTACTCGCCATCGAGGAGGAGCCCCACCAAAGAGCCACAATATCATCAGGAGGAGTTTGCCACCAATGTGGCAAAGCGAGCCGTTGTTTCTCGCAGGAGAAAAGTCACCAAGCGTCGTGCTGCCCAGGTGCCGATGAGCACCACCGGCAGCGCTGCCACCCATCCTCCCGTAGATGAAAGGAGCTAAGAGGGACATTGTTTCCCTTCTTTCTTGTCGGGCTTGGAAACCTGACTTGCCGCTCAGGTGGGTGCTAAGGTAGAGCCCCAACAAGACGTTGAGGGTTCAAAACTCTGCGTAGCCGAAAGACATGTTTTTTTTTATGCCTCAAGGTAATATTTTTTTTGCAAAAGTTTTTTTTATATAGTTTTTTCAATTTATTTTATTAATAATTTAATATTTTGATTTATAAAATCATTTGTTTTCTTTTAATAAATGATTTTTTTAATTCAATTATTTTATTATTAATTTAATTTGTTGATTAAACTTTTACTTTTGCAAATTAAAATCAAGAGACCAAATTTTGTTTTTGGTTCACCTTTTATGAAGGCACTAAGAAAGGAATTTTTTTGTACCCGCATTAAAAAGCTTCATAAATAGCAAATTTTTTGTTTGAAGTCCTTATAAAAGGGGGCTTACCTCTTTTTCGGTTTCATAAATAGCAAACTTCTTTTGTTTGAAGTACTTCACATAGGAGAGATTTTTTGGTGACATATTGTGCACATCTGCCTCAAGGCCAGCTTTGTAAGAGCTTTTTTGAGGCTTCATAGTTGCAATTTTTTTTTTGCACTAAGGCGGGATAAATTTTGCAAAAAAGGGGGAAAGACTTATAAGGGTGCATTTTCGGCAGTGACCGACACCTTAGTCAAATTATTTTTTGCAAAATTTCATTGTAAAAGGTGCATTTTCGACAGTTTCTGACACCTTAAAAATGGGCAGATAAAAGAAAAAGCAAGCCCCTAAACAAACTGATGTTGTTGAATCAGTTAAAGGTCCTTACTTTCCACTAGAGATGGATTTTTATGAGGATGAAAATTTTTCTACACTACGCAGTGGTGTAAAATCCATTCTTAGAGATTCTGAAGATTCTGAAGACCTTCAGAGAAATGGTGTTCAAATCCCTATAGGAGTCATAAGGGCAGTCTACATATCATTTATTACTCTTGATATGGCCCAACGTAAAATCTACAGGGACTTTGGTGAGGAAACAGAGGTAAAAATGGTCGATGCTTGTAGTGACATGAGTGACCTTCAGCCCATTGTGGCACATGCTTGTTGTGATACAGGCGACCTCATATCTTCTATGGTAGATATCAGTCATAGCACAGGTGATCTCATTTCAGTAGAAGATTTTACTGGTGACACTAGTGACTTCAAAACTGAACCTTCTCAAAAAGAGCTCCATAATGTCATCAATAGCGACAAATGCAATATTGTTAAAAGCATTGATGAAGATGATAAAATTGGGTGTTTTAAAAATACACCAAAGGATTTGGTTCCAAAATGATGAAGAAAATGGGATTCAATGGTGAGAGATTAGGTAAACAGGAACAAGACATTAAAACTCCAATAATGCTAAATGTCAGGGCAAAGAATGAAGGCCTTGGCTATACTGGACAAGCAAGTACCAGTAATATCGTGTTTGTAAATCCTAAATCTCCTACATATCCTAAAAAGCATTGTTGTAGTCACTATGGAAAGGAAGGATATTATTGCAGCTAAGTGTTGGAGATTACATTCTTGTGATTCTTGTGGATGTACGAATCACTCTTCTTCAAGATGTTGGTACAAAGTGAAAATGACCAACAAGGTTCATATTGATTGTGGATGGACAGATCTCACACAATGGACCATGATGAAAGAAATGTTGTATGGATTCTACCAAAAAGGTAAAACCTATGGTAGACCCCGAGGCAAATCCAGTGACAGATCGAGTGGTAGTCCTAGAGATAATGACCTAGAGACAGACCTAAAGACAGACCCAGAGACAAAGTTCCAGTGGCATATCTATAGGGAGATATAGAGGTAGATTCACAGGAAGATACCGAGATAGACCCAGAGGTACAATTCCAGAGGTATGCTTAGAGTCAGATCCAAAGCCGAAGACAAAGCATGAGCCACCATTATTTCATTTCTCTTCTTCTTCTTCACTGTATTGGGGCAGTTATATACTTTACCCAAATATTGTTGTATGGGGGGATAATAGTGTAGCTAGTAGTTATATTATTACCCAAATAATGTAATAAGGGGGGATGTTAGCGTATAGTTTCTACTATGCTATTATTATTACATTAGTTAGTATTATTGTTAGTTGTTAGTCTATTTTATTATATTGTTAGCGCCATACTCGCTACACACGTAAGGCTATCTTTAGCCTTCATTATGTATTTATATGGCTACTCTATCAATACATTATATTGCTCCTAATCCAATAACTCAAAGGAAATTTAAATAAAGCTAAGCAATTTATCAAGACTATAGTAAATTCAAAATACTTGGGAGATATAAGGTGTTCTATACAACTTGATATTTGAAAAGGTTTGATCAAATTTGATCTCATAATAAAAATACTAGGGAGCTAAAACGAATACTACTTAGAGATTTGAAAGGTTACAAATAAGAAATTACAAGGCATACTATAAAAGTTGAAGAATTGAAAGATAGTATTTGATCATATACTCAAAACACTAGGGGGTCATAAGGTAGTCAACCTCAAAAGTTTAAAGTTTTTAATTGTTCGTTTTAAATCAAAGAGTTACAAGAAAGATTATTTTAAAAGGAACTATGGAAAAAATTATTAAGTATACATGATTCAAAGAATCGAAACGGTTCAAAGACATACTTGATTTTAGAAATGATAATAGGAAAGATGCAATTAGAAGTGAAGAACCAATATGATAAAAATATTTTTGAGAACTCGCAAGATAATAGGTTGGCAAAAGTATATTCTATAGAAACATATTCCAATGATATGATGAAAGCAATTGATGACAACTATATTAATGAATATATTGAGAATAAAATAAAAAACCATACTCAAATGGTAAAAGAGAATATTGACCAGAAAGACATCCTACAAATCTATAAAAAAGTAAAGGGAGAGTAGCTTCAATTGTACACAATGGTTTTATCATTTTATCAAAGAAATGGATGAACTTGAATTTCCAAAGACAAGTATAAAAGGAGTAGAAATATATTCACAATATACTTATGCAACAAGATAGGTCATGAAAAAGCAAATTGTTGGACTTTTCATCCATGTAAGTATTATGGAGGAAAATATCACTCATCTTTCTTCTGTTACTATAAATATTAGTACTATAGAATATTTGAAGAAATATTGATGTTAAGATTAGATTATCTTTTTCAATTTCTAATTTTTGAAGCATATACTAATATTGAGTTCAAGTTTGAAGTTTCTGAAGAACAAGAAGAAAGGTCATTCAATCAGCAAAAGGAAATAAAATGGAACAATTCTGATCCACTTAGGACTTGCAAGATAATGAGATCCCTTGTTCATCAAAGATACTTGAATAAATTCAAGAAAAAATATATTATCAATCACTTTGAAATACAAAGAAGCTGAAATGAAGAAGACAAGAAAAGACAACATGAGCTCTAAGAATAAAATGAATATTGAACTAGAAGAAGAAGAACAACCTGATCAAACTGAAGAACATTTGAAATATGAAGATCCATATTGAAGACTAAAGTCTTCAATAACCAAATAATATAATATAGGGGGGTTTTGGAATATATTACATTATTTGGTACATGCCAATGTACCACCTTGGGTACATATTTAGATTAGGAGTTTGTCTTAGATTAGGATTTGAGTATTTACTTTATGCAATGTAATAAATGCACAAGTGTTAGAATATGCAAAGTACTTGATGATGTAAATGTGCATGTAGTCCACATGTACATGAGTCATAGAATAAGAATATGAAGAGTCATAGGTAGGTGAAAGACCAAGAGCTATATCTCTCTATATATAGGCCTTTGAGAGAAGGAGTTGAGGGAGAGAGAGTGAGCATATAGAATTGTAGAGAATAGAGGAGTAGAGAAAGTAGATACAATGTAGAGCATGAATGAATTATGGAGTGTGTGAGACCTCCATCATACACATTGTACTATTTTCATGAGATTTCATTAATGGAATATTTATGAGTTATTGTAGAAGTTTCTTATTAGTTTTTCATGTAGATTATATTGTCATTATCATATAGTTAATATTGCTTGATCATTTTAGTTCTTGTGGTTACATTTACTTAAATATATAGCATCAAAATCTAACACATAAGCTAAGATCCAAGGGATTCGTTGTTGGAAGTAACTTGAGTCCTTTGATCCATTCACATCTTCTTTACCTTAATTTTGGTGTGCTAAATTTGAAATTTAAGAGCATCCCCTTCATGCACTCTAACAAGGGCTTGGTGGCCTTGCAACATGAAGCACATATCATATTTTCCTTTGGGAAAATTATGTGACCCAACTTGTCATGAAGGATGGCCATTGTGACCAGATGGATAAATTGAAGGTGTTTCTCTTTAAATGTTATAAGTTTGAGTCATCATGGATGATGGCTTGGTTGTCGAACATGGTTCAAAATTTTATTAGAGGGTTATTAGTTCTATTTTAGGCAATATATCCTATCCATAAATGGCTATGGTATGATGGTTTAGTATTTTTATTATGAAGGATATGGTGAAAGGTTAATTTATGCTTTTTCCCCCCTTTCCACTTCAAGAGTGTGCATTTAATTCATTGGGAGGCTTGATCATTTGGACTCCATTGCATGGTATGATTGATTGGATAGCAAGAGTGCCTTTGTAGGATTTGATCATGGGTTTGAGCTAAACATTTGTACCTTTGGTCATTAAAAGTGGGGAGACTAACAAGTTAAAATATGAGCTTGAGGGATTTATCAAAAATATGATTTGGCATTTAGCTTGAGGGAGACTTGAGTTTGATCATATTTGAGTTTGCTTGAACACTTTGTATGACATTGAAACCAACATGATACTCTATTATTTTATGTCAATCCATTTTTACATATTTAAATTTGCTCAACCAATAACATGGAAAAAAGTGGTAATACTCAAGTAGAGGAGAAAACATAAATTGAAAAACTAGAATTGGAGTGCAACTAGTCAAATTTTGCTAAGTGGTAGGTTGATATTGGCACTTGAAACCCTAAGGTTTGAGCATTTAATTTTTCTAACTTTGTGTGGTTTATTAGGGAAAACTTTTGAAGGCCATAAATTTTGCATACAAATATGTTTTTGACTTTGTTTTTTTAATTTTATGATTTTTAAGCTCTACACATATGCAATGTTTAGGGTTAGATTATGTAATATGAATCATAAATCCTTAGTTACTTATATTAATGGGAAACGTTACAGTGTTTGGTCAACTTAGATGATTGGCCTTCTACAAAGTAAGAACATATGGTGCATCTTTTAGGAGGATAAAGTAGTTATTCTTGATGATGAAACTCACCATCAAAAAGCAAAAGAGGCTCTAGGTTTGTTTCCTTATTGGATTTTAAGCCATACTATTGCAAAATATCATAGATACCAATATAAAAAAGCCACAATCTTAAAGGTCATAATATCAATAATTAAGAGTATATATATATATATATATATATATATATATATAAGCAATCAAATATATATCTAGGTCAATATAATAATGAAATAAAATTCACTTATAATATCTAATATGAATGTAAAATGGCCAATATCATTCATGTACATGCATGAAGAAAACTTACAATATGAATTGCTCAAAAATATGTTTATTATCAATGATTGCTATGTGTTGATTACTACAGATCATTTTCCTTTATATTGTATGGATCTTTGTCTCCATAATATAGACATAGAAGATGACTCTTCACATACTTGACTATTGATCTCCATATGACAACTCCTATGACCTTTGGCTTATCATCTTGCCTCTTGTATACTAGACTCTTAATTATCTTCTTAAATGCACACTTGAACCTATGACACTTGCACACTTCTACATGACTCTTAGTCTCCTACATGCACTCCTAATATGAGAAACTTATGCACATCCTCATTTTATATATTTGTACACTTATATACATGACACTTGTGCATATTTTATCAATACACACTTGCACTCTTACTTACATGACACTTGTGTATTTCCTACACATTGACACTTACATAAAAGTGGAAATATAAATCACTCATCTAAACTATAGACTCAAACCCTAATCTATTACATATTTACATTTGTACCATGAAGGTACCATGGGGGTACATTTGCATGTACCAAATAATGTAATATTCTCCAACACCCCCTATATTACATTATTTGGTTATTGAAGACTTTAGTCTTCAATCTTTGTCTTTGATCTTTAATTTGCTTCCTTAAAGATTTTGCTTGAGTCTTCAATAGACGATCCATTAGGTTCTTGTTCTAACACTTGATTTTGATTTGTATATATTTTAGATTTCTTCTTCTTTACTTTCCTAATATTATTCTTTTGTTTCTTTATTCTCTTCTTTTTAGTCCTAGTCTTGATCTTGCCATATCATCTTTTTGAAGTCTCTCTTCCTGTATCTTGATGTTCTATAACATTTGCAACATCAGTATATTCCAAATTATTTGAAGAATGAATATCTTCATTGAACAAGAGTTTTATTGTAAGAGCTTTGAATTTATTTCCTTTTAATATTTCTTCTAAATATTGAATTTCATGAATTTATTGAACTAAGTTTTCTTTTTTATTTTCCCCTCTAAATTGTTGCTGACATCATTGTGGATGACCATATTGATACTGAGGTTGATATTGACATTGATGAGATATTTTATTCATTTGTTTTCCTTGATTATATCTATAAAAATTTGTGCTATGATCCTTTATCTTACGTATACAACATAATATTGAATTCCATTTTACTTTATACTTGGATGTTGTAGCAAAATTACTTGGTATATTTTCTTTAGATACCAAGGCATTATTAGTCATTTTATACTTGACTAAAATTTCTACTTCATATTCCTGAAGAATATTGACTAAGTCATCAAATGTAGTATCTTTACTTAGAACTTGTAAAGAAGTAACTAAATGCTTATAACTTTCTAGAAGTGCTCTTAGTGTTACTTGGACAAGGAATTTATCTTCTACCTTTTCTCCCAGAGTCAAAAGTTTTACCTTTATATCTACTATTTTTTGAAGAAAGAGTTCTATACTTTATTTGCTATTATCCTTTAAATAATATAACTTATATTGTATATTTAGAATTGTTGCTTTATTTTTCCCTTCAAATATTTTGCATAATGTATTCCATGCATCTGTAGAAGTTTTTGCTCCACTTAAATATGGTTGTATTTCATTAATTATTCCAAATGTAATTAACATGAGTGCCTTTGCATCACTTTCTTCAAATTTTTGTATTTCTCTTTCATCCTCACTAGGTTTTTTCTTTGTTCCATTTACTATATCCCATAGTTTTTCTATAGTAAGAATTGATTTCATTTTGTTCTTCCATGATGCAAAATTTAATCCTTTTAAAATTTGAGATTTAGAAAGAATTTTTTTATTATTTTACGTAATGGAACTCCCATTAAAATTTACAAAATTGGAATCCTATGAAGTTGAAATCCTTATTGAAGAACACAAGCTTATACTGAGAGGGGGGTGAACAGTATAAGATAAAACTTTTATCTTTTCTTTCCAAAGCAATAACTTCAAATAATATCAATGCATTAATAAAACAATGCACAAATCACCACACACATAAGAGACACAGATTTAATGTGGTTCACCCAATATGGGCTACATCCATGGAGAAATATTGCTTATAAATTTCTTCAATAAATTTCATGGGCTCCAACCCATAGGAGATACCAATCCCCTATTACAATGTTCGTGGACACCAATCCACAGGAGACACCTATCCCCTCTCACAAGTTCATGGGCACCTACCCATAGGAGACACCTATCCCCTCTCAAGTTCATGGACACCAATCCATAGGAGACACCAATCCCTCTCAGTTTCATGGACACCAATCCATAGGAGACACCAATCCCCTCTCTAGTTCATGGACACCATCCTAGGAGACACCAATCCCTCTCTAGTTTCATGGACACCAATCCATAGGAGACACCAATCCCCTCTCAGGTTCATGGACAATCCATAGGAGACACCAATCCCTCTTTCTGACTGCCTCCCTCTTTGACATCCTAGGAGACACCAATCCCTCTCTTTTGGAAATCCTGGCCCTCTTTTGGTTCTGAGACACCAATCCCCTCTACTCATAAATCTAGCCCAAACTCTGCTTAAGTCTTCTCTCAAATCTGCTCCAAAATCTTGCTCAAACCTGCTCCAAACTTGCTCATAAATCTCTAAATCTACTTAAATCCTCTCAAATCTTCTAAATCTCTAAACCTACTCAATTATGCTCCAAAACTTGCTCAAATTCAAACTTCTCCAAACTTACTCCAAAACCTGCTCATAACTCTGCTCAAATCTTGCATACATACAATGCTCATCTATTCCCAAATATTGCATACAAACAATGTTCATCTATTCCCAAATCCAAACATAACAATCCACTTCACATTCATTAAGTCTTTCACTTTCACATGTCTCACATAAAAGGTAGCTCTATTCTAGCACTTGATAACTGACCTTGTAATTGTTGATTTGCACCTTTCCTTCCTTTTGTAGATGGCTGAAAATGTTCTTCTTTTCAATTGAATCCTTTCACACTATTTCTTGCACTAGATGACACTTTGACTTGTTTTAAAACAACCCTTCTATTTGTGTGAGACTATACTATTTTGCTTATTTCCACATGCACTCCAAAACCAATCTCAATGCACAAGTTTTCTTACAAATCTGATCTATAACCTTTGCACATTTACTCCCAATTCCAATAAAAAATAATGCACAAGTTTGCTCACAAATATGATCTATAACCTTTGCACATTTTCTTCCAATTTCAATAAAAAATAATGCACATCCAATAATTCCTTATACCTCCCACTATATGACAACAAAAATATTTTCCTCAAACAAAACCACTTTGAGAAAGGAATTAAATCACCATACCTCTAAATCTACCTCAATGATGATGATCTTCTTTTGCATGAGCTTTCCAAACCTGTCTTGACAAAAATAATTTTCCTTTTGTTTGTCCCTTCAAAATCTGGTTAGCAATTCTCTTTTTCCTTTCTTGATTAAATATCAAATCAACCACTTTAAAATCCCTTATCAAAAACATACACAATAAAGCTTAAAAATAACTCCTTATATCTCCCTTTTTGAAACTCACAATATAAAGCTTTATTAACAACTAAAACCCTTATATCTCCTTTTATTAATTTTCAAAAATGAAACCTTATACTAACATCATAACCCTTATATCTCCTTTTATTATTTTGCAAAAATAAAACCTTATACTAACATCATAACCCTTATATCTCCCTTTTATTAATATGCAAAAATAAAACTCTACACTAGCACCATGACCCTTATATCTCCCTTTATTAAATTTAATAAAATAAAACTTTAAATACCTTGCATAACCATGATGAGATTCGATCCCCTATCCTCTAGAAGCGTAATGCCCTCACAAGCGCTCGTGACCAGTTGTGCTACCACAATAGGTGAAACCTAAAAGGGGCACATGAATATTTGACTCCTTATAGCTCTGTCTCAACTTCTTTAACAAAATGGCATTGAAGAGATTCGACCCTCTAACCTCCTGCACAATAACGCTCCATGCAAGCTAGACAACCAGTGGGCTATCCTAGTAGGTGAAACCAAAGGGGCATGATATAATGTTTATCCTTGTCTTTGTGCTCCCTCAAACATCAAAACCATAGCAAAATGATATCGAAGATATTTGACCCTCTAACCTCCTACACAATAGTGCTCCATGCAAGCTAGACAACCGATTGGGCTATCCCAGTAGGTGAAACCAAAGGGGCACGATATAATATTTATCCTTGTCTTTTGTTATCACTAATTTTTCGTTGCTCTTCTCCTCTGTCTATCGCTCGCACTCACCACGATGGATTAATCGATTATATTGCACATTACAAAGGTGAAATAATACCTCATATTTATACGTTTCCCATTGTCTTCGATTTCATCAAGGAGGTCGACTCTTATTATTTGCTTTCAACTTTATATCTTCTCCAAAGATGTCGACGCATTTTATTTTTCAAACACTTTAGGTTATAATATTTAAATCTATGATTTAAATATTATAATATTTAACTTTTAAACTCTTATATATTTAAATCCTTTGATTTAAATATGTCAAACCTTTGTCCCAACCTTTGTCCTTCTCTTTATAATATTTCAAGCCTTTGTCCAAACCTTTGTCCTTCTCTTTTAAATATTATAATATATTTGCCTTGCTTTGAAATATACTTTCCTTGCTTCTCTTGAAATATATCTTTGCCTTGGATGATTTTTCGTTGTTTGCTATTTATCAAGTCCATCTCTGACATTATTGATATATTGTCCAACCTTATAAACTTATCACCCTTGAAGAATATTTCTGCCTTGAATACCATGCACCTTTGACATCAATGACAACTCAATATTTCTAACA
Organism: Wollemia nobilis; assembly: GCA_028583015.1. Lineage (NCBI taxonomy): Eukaryota > Viridiplantae > Streptophyta > Pinopsida > Araucariales > Araucariaceae > Wollemia > Wollemia nobilis. The sequence continues at coordinate 235,595 of JAQPPZ010017240.1, read as the reverse complement.
ATCTCCCCCTTTGTCATTGATGGCAACCCTACAAAAAAATTTCTTTTACTGCAACTGGATTCACAATCTGCTCCCCCTGACAAGCTGCTCCCCCTTACTGAATTCTCCCCCTTTGACATCAATGGCAAAGGGCTCCTTGGGGCTAAAAATAAGACACTTAACACAACCCCCTTACCACCTCCTTTTCTTGAGGTGATCAATTTTGAGATGGGAGTAAAGCTACTCCCAACTTACAATGCTCTTTTTCTTTTTCATTTTTCTTTTTCCAAACTTTTGAGGTTATACCTTTTTGAACATTTTGACTATCCTTCTTCTTGCTTGACTTTGAGAGTTTAGGGAACACTGTTCTACACCATTTTGCTCTATGCCCAAAATTGTTGCAATTGTAACAAATGATGTTGTAGTCCATGAAAGGTGCAAATGAATTGATATTTCTTCTGCAATTTATAGCTTTATGACCAAAATGATTACATGAAAAACAATAACCTTGAAAAAAATATTCATCTTGCCTTGGAGGATTTGGTCGCATGCTTCTTTCTTTGCTTTTTCTGTGATGGTCCCTGTTCCTTGATGGTGCATTGTTTTCTTCCTCATTGATGCTTCCACTTTTCAACATATCAGCATAGGTCTTGGGCTCTTCTTCAATTACTTTCTTTGATGCTTCTATTTATTTTGAGCTTGACTCCCCCTTTTGTTTCTCTTGACCTTCTTCAAAACCAAGTCCAGTATTCATAAATGGAGATCTTTGTGCTTTGATAATATCATCCAAGTTTTTTGAGCTTTTCCTAAACTGATATATCTTATCATTAAATTTTTCAAGTCCCTTCCTTAGAATGACAACTTCATGTTCTAGTCTTTCACACTCTAGTTCTTTTACCTTTAACTGTTCAACCATACCTTCTTCAATTCTCCTTGCCTCTTCAACCTTTACTTTTAAGTCGGTGAGATCTTGTAGAAGCTTTGCCTTTGTTTTCTCATCCTCTTGTACTTGAGCCTTCAATATTGAGTTCTTCTTTCTAACCCTTTTCAACTCTTCAAGAGCAACAATAAGTTCCTCTTCTATGTCAACTGTGGCTTCCTCTTCCTTTTCTAAATCTTTCTCTTCTTCTTGGTCTTCAACTACAGGATCATCTTCTTTCTCTTCTATGGCCAAAAATAGAATTTCTTCTTTTTCACTATCGGTGAGGTTTTCATCACTGCTACTGGAAGTACTGCTTGCTTCTTCAACATAAAAACTCTTCTTGTGTCTTTGAAATATCTTCTTCTCATGCTTGCCTTGACCGTGCCTATTTTTCTTTTCATGATAAAATTTTCTTTCTTTCTTTTTCTTGTATTCCTTTTCTTCTTCACTGCTACTACTTCCAGCTTGTGGACAATTAGATGCATAGTGACCAAGGTTACCACAATTAAAACATTTCATAGACTGCATACCTTTGTGTTTTCTTGGACCCTTCTTATTCCTTCGCACAAAGTTAGCTTCTTCTCCACTGCTTGATTCTTCACTTGATTCTGGTTTTTTATTCTTTGCCTTCTTTGAAGCTTTGAATGTTACCTCTCATTTGGATGTTTGATATTTTTCTGTCCTCATCTCATAGGCTGTGAGAATTCCATGTAGCTCATCCATGCTCAAAGTTTTGAGATCCTTCATTTCTTCAATTGCTGAAACCTTTGCATCAAACCTCATGGGAAGTGACCTCAAAATTTTTTGAACAATATTAGAGTCTTCAATACTTTCTCCAAGTCCATGAATGGTGTTGACAACCTCATCAACATGAAGCAGGTACCTAGCAATATCTTCCTCATATTTCATCTTCAAGTCTTCAAACTTCCTCCTATGGGTTTGAAGTTTTGCCATTTTAACCTTGTCGTCTCCTTCATATGTTCTCTATAACTTGTCCCATATTTCTTTTGTTGAAGTGCATTGCATGACTTTCACAAAATCTGATTCACATAACCCACTTAAGATTGCATTCATTGCCCTGGCATTATTTTCGTATGGTTTCTTACCATTTGCATCTATGGGAGGAGTTGTAGGTGTTGTGAACCCATCCACAATGGATTGCCATATATCGTAACCATGTGCCAACAAATAAGTCCGCATCCTCACACTCTAGAAAGCATAGTTAGTCCCATAAAAAAATGGAGCTCTATTTGATGAAAACCCTTCCTGATGAGCCATGTGTGTTCCTGTAAGATCTTCCTTCAAGTTGTTAGGCTTTCATGAAGGAACCCACTCTGATACCAATTGAAGAACACAAGCTTATACTGAGAGGGGGGTGAACAATATAAGATAAAACTTTTCTTTTCTTTCCAAAGCAATAACTTCAAATAATATCAATGCATTAATAAAACAATGCACAAATCACCACACACATAAGAGACACAGATTTAACATGGTTCACCCAATATGGGCTACATCCATGGAGAAATATTGCTTATAAATTTCTTCAATAAATTTTATGGGCTCCAACCCATAGGAGATACCAATCCCCTATTACAATGTTCGTGGACACCAATCCATAGGAGACACCTATCCCCTCTCACAAGTTCATGGGCACCTACCCATAGGAGACACCTATCCCCTCTCAAGTTCATGGACACCAATCCATAGGAGACACCAATCCCCTCTCTAGTTCATGGACACCAATCCATAGGAGACACCAATCCCCTCTACTGGTTCATGGACACCAATCCATAGGAGACACCAATCCCCTCTACTAGTTCATGGACACCAATCCATAGGAGACACCAATCCCCTCTCTAGTTTATGGATACCAATCCATAGGAGACACCAATCCCCTCTTAAGTTTGATGGACACCAATCCATAGGAGACACCAATCCCCTCTCTAGTTTGATGGACACCAATCCATAGAGACACAATCTCTATGGACACCTAAATATCCAATCCCTCTTCTAGTCATGGACACCAATCCATAGGAGACACCAATCCCCTCTGCTCATAAATCTGGCCCAAAATTTGCTTAAGTCTTCTCTCAAATCTACTCCAAAATCCGTCTCAAACCTGCTCTAAACCTGCTCATAAATCTACTCAAATCTGCTCACAAATCCTGCTCAAATCTACTCTCAAATTTGCTCACAAAAATTTCTCAATTCTACTCTAAAACCTGCTCATAAACTTGCTCAAATATGCTCCAAAATCTGCTCACAAAACTTGCTCAAATCTGCTCCAAAATATGCTCACAACTCTCTCAAATCTTGCATATATACAATGCTCATCTATTCCCAAATCTTGCATACAAACAATGTTCATCTATTCCCAAATCTAAACATAACAATCCACTTCACATTCATTAAGTCTTTCACTTTCACATGTCTCACATAAAAGGTAGCTCTATTCTAGCACTTGATAACTGACCTTGTAATTGTTGATTTGCACCTTTCCTTCCTTTTGTAGATGGCTAAAAATGTTCTTTTCAATTGAATCCTTTCACACTATTTCTTGCACTAGATGACACTTTGACTTATTTTAAAACAACCCTTCTATTTGTGTGAGACTATACTATTTTTCTTATTTCCACATGCACTCCAAAACCAATCTCAATGCACAAGTTTGCTTACAAATATGATCTATAACCTTTGCACATTTACTCCCAATTCCAATAAAAAATAATGCACAAGTTTGCTCACAAATCTGATCTATAACCTTTGCACATTTTCTTCCAATTTCAATCAAAAATAATGCACATCCAATAATTCCTTATACCTCCCACTATATGACAACAAAAATATTTTCCTCAAACAAAACCACTTTGAGAAAGGAATTAAATCACCATACCTCTAAATCTACCTCAATGATGATGATCTTCTTTTGCATGAGCTTTCCAAACTTGTCTTGACAAAAATAATTTTCCTTTTGTTTGTCCCTTCAAAATATAGTTAGCAATTCTCTTTTTCCTTTCTTGATTAAATATCAAATCAACCACTTTAAAATCCCTTATCAAAAACATACACAATAAATCTTAAAAATAACTCCTTATATCTCCCTTTTTGAAACTCACAATATAAAGCTTTATTAACAACTAAAACCCTTATATCTCCTTTTATTAATTTTCAAAAAATGAAACCTTATACTAACATCATAACCCTTATATCTCCTTTTATTATTTTGCAAAAATAAAACCTTATACTAACATCATAACCCTTATATCTCCCTTTTATTAATATGCAAAAATAAAACTCTACACTAGCACCATGACCCTTATATCTCCCTTTATTAAATTTAATAAAATAAAACTTTAAATACCTTGCACAGTCATGATGGGATTCGATCCCCTATCCTCTAGAAGTGTAGTGCCCTCACAAGCGCTCGTGACCAGCTGTGCTACCACAATAGGTGAAACCTAAAAGGGGTGCATAAATATTTGACTCCTTATAGCTCTATCTCAACTTCTTCAGCAAAATGACATCAAAGAGATTCGACCCTCTAACCTCCTGCACAACAACGCTCCATGCAAGCTAGACAACCAGTTGGGCTATCCTAGTAGGTGAAACCAAAGGGGCATGATATAATGTTTATCCTTGTCTTTGCACTCCCTCAAACATCAAAACCATAACAAAATGACATCGAAGAGATTCGACCCTCTAACCTCCTGCACAATAGTGCTCCATGCAAGCTAGACAACTGGTTAGGCTATCCCAATAGGTGAAACCAAAGGGGCATGATATAATATTTATCCTTGTCTTTCGCTACCATCAATTTTTTGCTGCTCTTCTCCTCTGTCTACCACTCGCACTCACCATGATGGATTAATCGATTATATTGCACATTAACAAAGGTGAAATAATACCTCATATTTATATGTTTCCCATTATCTTCGATTTTTTCAAGGAGGTCGGCTCTTATTATTTTCTTTCAACTTTATATCTTCTCCAAAGATGTCGACGCATTTTATTTTTCAAACACTTTAGGTTATAATATTTAAATCTATGATTTAAATATTATAATATTTAACTTTTAGACTCTTATATATTTAAATCCTTTGATTTAAATATGTCAAACCTTTGTCCCAACCTTTGTCCTTCTCTTTATAATATTTCAAGCCTTTGTCCAAACCTTTGTCCTTCTCTTTTAAATATTATAATATATTTGCCTTGCTTTGAAATATACTTTCCTTGCTTCTCTTGAAATATATCTTTGCCTTGGATGATTTTTTGTTGTTTGCTATTTATCAAGTCCATCTCAGACATTATTGATATATTGTCCAACCTTATAAACTTATCACCCTTGAAGAATATTTCTGCCTTGAATACCATGCACCTTTGACATCAATGACAACTCAATATTTCTAACACTTATATCTCCAAGTTAAAAATAACTCATAAAAAATTTGCAAATTTTAAAATTTCTAAATCTTTGATGTAGTAATCCTTTTAACTCCCTATTAAATTTGCAAAATTTAAAATTTCAAAGATTTTAAAATTTTCAAATCTTTCAAAATACTTTAAACCAAAAATCCTTCAAATTTCAAAAATCTTCAAAAACTAAAAACTCAAAAACTTAACTCCTTTTAACTCCTCCAATCTCTAATTCTTCAAATTCTCAAACACTTAAAAAACTTAATAAACTTCAAACCTTCTAATCTTCAAAGTCTTTTAAAAAGAAACTAATATCTTTCTAACCTTATAAAAATTAAATCTATGTAGTAACCCTTATCACTCCATATCTAAAAATATAAAATCAAAAAATAACTTTTGAAAAATATTAATGTGCATAAACCTTATAACTTCATCTTAGAGTAATTCAAATTCATTTCTTTCCCTCCAAAAACTAAGATTATGCACCAAATGTAACGTATAGATATTACTTGAGATTGCATCAATGGATTTATTATTGTTCTTAATGCTATAGTATATTAGGTTATTATTAGAATATTTTATTCCTCAAACATTCCTTAATGCTTGGATTTACTTGTTATGAAGAGGACTCGCTATATTGGTTATTTCCTGGAAGCTTGTCACTCTTTGTCTCCTATATCTTATTGTTCAGATGCTGCCTAGTTCTTGAATGATGTGCATTGATTACAATACGCATTGATGAGATGAGTAGATCCTTGTTGTTAGAAGCTTCAACCATGGTCACATTGATGACAATGAACTTAAGGTTCTTCTTGTTCTATGTCTTATGGTAGCTCATCCTATAGTAGCTTGTCCTTTGGTGGCTCATTATCTAGTGGCTCATTCTCTAGTAGCTTATCCTTTGGTCGTTCATCCTTCGATGGCTCATTCTTTGGTATCTTGTTCGTCTTGTTAATATTCCTCTAGCACCCTAGTAGCACTTTTTATTCTACCTCTAGCACCTTGTTAGTGTTTGTTATTCTTCCTCTAGCGTGAAGGCTAGCACTTGCTATTCTTACTCTAGAAACCTGTTAGCACTTGCTATTTTGCCTCTAGAACCCTATTAACACTTGCTATTCTATATTCTACTTTGAAGGCTAGTACCTTGATAACACTTGAATTTTTACAACTTTTTTGTTGTATCAAGTAGCTACACAACTATGCTCTTAGATTGACATCTTCTTGCTCACATTACCTCATAATATTGGCCTCTATATTATGACATCTTGATTTAAATCTTCTGATTTTAGTTCACTATTTCATTGAATATTATCCTTCAAAAATACTACTCCATGACCAAGACTAAGTTGATATATTTAATTATCCTAGTTCTTCAATATTATCTTATCTTAGGAAGCTTATAATGCTTCCTTCTTCTCTTCTTCTATGATCTATAAAAGCTTTATATTGCTTCTCTATCTCTTGGAAGCTTAGATGTTTCTCTATCTTCTAGAAGATTAGATGCTCTATATTTGGAAGATATGATGCTTATCAATATTTAGGAAGCTATGATGCTCCTCTATATCTAGAAGCTATCTCCAATTTATGCTCTCCAATTTTTGGAATCTATATCTAATATCTGAAATTTTCAATGTCTTAGGTCAAATATAAGAACTAAATGATTCTCCTCTTTTCTATAGAATCCAAAATCAAACTTTTGCGCTCCACTCCCAGGTGCTAAAATTTGAGATTGTTAGAATATGAAGAAGTTTATTTATTATTTTTTATGATGCTAGCCATGGGCAATATAGGTGTATATGCATACGTCAAATTATATATGGAAGGTTGAGGATGCACATATGGGGTTCAAACTCATTATATGCAAATTCATAATTTTCTTATCTAAAATGACAATATCCAATGTAAATTATATAACTATCAACAAAAATATTGAACCAAGGGAACACTTATTATCATAAATTACGATACTTTAGAAAAAAATCCTTAGACTCTGGATAAAGTCGATTCCAATCATGACTAAAATTTGGATCTTGTAGAATGACAAGCCTTTCTTGCGTTCGAGAATTTAAGTTGTTGATGCATCAGATAAGATCTTGTGAAGGACCATCAAGATCCTCTTCCATGGGCTGATATTGATGTTGCATCCTTTCGATGGGATCCGCCACCTGCTGTTGCTGACATGGCATATCTATGATGGGATCCACCACCTGCTGTTGTTGGCATGGCATCTCTGTGATGGGATCCACCACCTGCTATTGATGGTATGGCATATCTACGATGGGATCCGCCACCTATTGTTGCTGGTGTGGCATATCTGTGATTGGATCCACCACCTACTATTGCTGGTGTGGCATCTCTGTGATGGGATATGCCATATCCTATTGCTAGTGTGGCATCTCTATGATGAGATATGCCATATGTTGTTACTATATCTATGATAGGATCTGCCACCTGCTGTTGCTGGCATGACATCTCTACGATGAGATCAACCACCTTCTGTTGCTATTGATGGTGGCATCGCATCTCTATGACGTTTTGCATCTCCCAATGCTGGCGTGAAACATCAACCGAAGAATCTCTGACTAGTGATGGCTTGGCATATTTGGAGCATGATTTATTCGACGAATTGAATAGAACAAAATGGAGTAATTTTACAGAAATGAAGGAGAATCGATTGATTTTTTCATTGAATGATTTAGAATTGGTTTTGTTCGTGGCTATTTATATACAAGGAAACAAAGAGTGAAACGACACCCTACAATCTGATTTGGAATCAAGTCCAAATACCTAATTCATGGCTATGGATCCAAGTAATATGTAATATTATATATATATTAATATATATATACTATATTATATTATATTATAATAATGTAAAGTTGCTTCCTCCATATTTTGAATTGAGGTAATCAAGATGAGTTGTCAATAACATACTATTAATTTTTATAGTACAACATTTATATTGAAGTGCTAATGGGCACATTACAGCTTGAGTTGTTGCAACAACTAAATTTGTTTGAATCTTAAATAGAATGTTGAAGGTTCAAATCTAATGGAAGTAGGGTTATATATTATAGATAAATACATATTAGATAATTAACATCTTTCACATATGATTACATATAAGATAATTATCTCTCACATACATTTTATGGTTTCATCCACATTAAAAACTAATTTTTATTTTGTATATATTTATATTAAGGTAATTTAATTTATGATTTATTTCAATATATATTTCTAATACAAAGTCTAATGTATGTTAAAGAGACTATATACAACACTTGCAACGGTTTGGCTATGGCCTTTCATTTGGGAGATCAGGGTTCAAACCATGATAGGTTTGTGTGAGCGTGTTTAATTTTTTTTCACATATTGAACAACAATGAGACTAAATAACTTTTGCTTATTTTATAATTATATTGAAATTATTTTCAACCAGAGAAATTGACCCTTTTACAATAGAGGGGTTTACGTACCCCTATTAAAATAAGGAGGGACTAGTTATATTAGAATGATTATGCCTCTCACTCATTCTAGTTTGGACCTTTCATGACTAATATTGGTGCAGAGACTCCTCTCTCCTATATTTGAAGAGAGAAGTAAATGATATATGATTTATTTGAAGATGTCTCTTTTCTCTATTTTAAAGGATGAAAATGATGCATAATTATTTCCATATAGGAGGAGTAGCTATGGAGTCACCCTATAGTTGGATGGCTTTAAAAATGCTTATATTTTTGTACTTATTTCTTATGCTCTCTATAATATTTATTTTTACTATCATTTAATAGATTTAAATTTAATTTTTGTGTATAACTATAAATAAATACTCCATAGAGTAGGTTTCAAATCTTATGGGTGAATCTTAACATCTACATCTTGAGGAAGTGACTGAAAATAACAAATGTGATCATAGATTGAGCCTCACATTCAATGTTCTTACTCTAGATCTCTAAATAAGTTCAATAAGTAAATATTCTCATAAGGAAATGATAAGTGAAAAGAAAATTTCTAAATTAACTGGGTTGTTGGTTTTTTTGGTAGGAAAGAGGATAATATCAAAACTAAATTCATAATGCTTCAAATATAATCACTCTTCAAGACAAACATTGGAAGGACCTCAATTTATTCATAAAAAATCATGATGAATTGTAATATTTTGATTTTAAGAATGGGCCTTGTTAGAACTCAATGCTTCAATTTATTTGCATTATACAATGATGGGTATTTAAGTACATAGGATGAATATTTAAGGCATAACAACCTCTCGAGTAAAATTACAACTTTCTATGTCCTATACTACATGCATGTGCCTTGTGAGGGGTAATTATACCACTTTCCTTCTCACATGGGCTATGATGTAATAATTCCTAACATTCCTTCCTTTATTACATCATAGTCAAAGCTCTATTTTTAGCTTATGATAAAAGAATAATATCTAAGATGATGCTAGAATTTATAGATTTGAGAGATTAATTCCCCTTTAATGTAGACTTTTTTGATACTTAAGAGTGTTGTGTTTCATCGATCATGCACGCCAAAGATAATTTTACTATGAAATACTCATTCAATACTTACAGAATTCAATGCATGAATTATGTGTTTCCTTCAATGTCTTCAAGTGAAGCATGTGTTACTATGTGTCCCATGGTGCTTACCGAATTATGTTGCTCACTGAATTGATTGCCTATTTATTTTTGTCTTGCATGTGATGGCATGAAAGTTGTGTAAGGTTTCTTTTAATGTTTTACTTTATTTTCTGATTTTTATTTCTTTCATTGTGAGAAAAAGTGTCGCGATATCACGACATGTCGCATTTTCGCGACTCGCAAAGGGCAGGAAGACCAAAAAGCAAAAGTGTCACGATATCGCGACATGTCGCATTTTTGTGACTAGAAAAGGGGCAGGAAGGCAGAGAAACAAAAATGTCGCGACATCGTGACATGTCACATTTTAGCGACCAAACAAAAGAAAAGAAAATACAGGCGGTTACAGGGGCCGTTACAGAGGAAATTATTGAGCGGTGGGTATACTGAGCATCATCATTGGTTGACAGGTGGACAGAGTCTATACTGGTGGGTATACTGAAACGAAAGGAAAGATGTCGCGATATCACGACATGTCATGATTTTACGATTGAAAAGGAGAAAGAAGAGCCAAAAAGGAAAGATGTCACGATATTACGACATGTCGCATTTTTGTGACCAGACAACGAGAGAAGGCACAAGAGAGGAAAATGTTGCGATATCGCGACATGTCGCATTTTCGCGACCAGACAACGAGAGAAGGCACAGGAGAGGAAAATGTCGTGATATCGCGACATGTCGCATTTTCATGACCAGAAGACAAGAGAAGGCACAAGAGAGAAAAGTGTCACGATATCGTGACATGTCGCATTTTCGTGACTAGAAGACGAGAGGAGGCGCAAGAGAGAAAAGTGTCACGATATCGTGACATGTCGCATTATCATGACCAAAGGATGAGAGAAAGCGTGAAGGAGAAAAAGTGTCGTGATATCGCGACATGTCGCATTTTCATGACCAAAAGGCGAGGGAAGGCGCAGGAGAGAAAAAGTGTCGCGATATCGCGACATGTCGCATTTTCGTGACCAAAGGACGAGAGAAGGCACAAGGGAGAAAAAGTGTCGCAATATCGTGACATGTTGCATTATCGCTACCAAAAAATGAGAGGAGGCGCAGGAGAGAAAAAGTGTCGTGATATCACGACATGTCGCATTTTCATGACTCGCAAAGGGTAGGAAGATTGAAAAGCAAAAGTGTCATGATATCATGACATGTCGCATTTTTGTGACTCGAAAAGGGGCAAGAAGGCAGAGAAGCAAAAATGTCGCGATATCGTGACATGTCACATTTTCGCGACCAAACAAAAGAAAAGAAAATACAAGCGGTTACAGGGGCCGTTACAGAGGAAATTATCGAGCGGTGGGTATATCGAGCATCATCATTGGTTGACAGGTGGACAGAGTCTATACTGGTGGGTATACTGAGCATCATCATTATGGTTTAGAATTGGTATAGTTCGTGGCTATTTATATACAAGGAAACGAAGAGTGAAATGACACCCTACAAGATGATTTGGAATCAAGTCCAAATACCTAATTCATGGCTATAGGTCTAAAGTAATATACTATAATATATTATAATAATGCAAAGTTACCACCTTCATATTTTGAATTAAGGTAATCGAGATGAATTATCAATAACATACCACTAATTTTTATAGTACAATTTATTTATATTGAAGTGGTAATGCGCACATTACAAATTGAGTTGTTGCAACTGTTAAATTTGTTTGAATTTTAAATAGAAGATTTAAGGTTCAAATCTAATGGAAGTAAGGTTATAAATTATAGATAAATACATATTAAATAATTAACATCTTTCACATATAGTTACATATTAGATAATTAACATCTCTCACATAAATTTTATGATTTCATTGACATTAAAAACTATTTTATTTTTTATTTATTTATATTAAAATAATTTAATTTATAATTTATTTCAAGCTATATTTCTAATTTTTTTAAAAACAAATATACAAAGTCTAATCTATGTTAAAGAAACTATATACAACATTTACAACGGTTTGGCTTTGACATTTCATTTGGAAAACTTGAATTCAAACCACGGTAAGAGTGAGCGTGTTTAGTTTTTTTCACATATTGAACAACAATGATACTAAGTAACTTTTGCTTAGTTTATAATTATTGAAATTATTTTCAGCGAGAGATATTGTCCCTTTTACAATAGAGGGGTTTAAGTACCCCTCTTAAAATAAATAGGGGCTAGTTATATTAGAGTGAGTATGCTATAGCTTCTCAATCATTATGGTTTGGACCTTTCATGACTAATATTTGTGCATAGAATCTTTTCTACTATATTTTAAGGGAGGGGTAAATGATATATGATTTATTCGAATATGTCTCTCTTCTCTATTTTAAAGCATGTAAATGATGCATAATTATTTCCATATAGGAGGAGTTGTGATGCAGGAGCATCCAACGAAAGGCAAAATACCGCAAAGAAGAAAAAGTGTCGCGATATCGCGACATGTCGGCAAAGAAGAAAAAGTGTCGTGATATCGCGACATGTCGCATTTTCATGACTCAGGAAGGAGAGAGAAGGCGCGGAGCAAAAATGTCACGATTTCATGACATGTCGTGAAATCGCGACCGAAAGAAGACAGGAAAGGCCAGAGAAGAAAATGTCACGATTTTGCGACATGTCGCGAAATCACGATCGAAGGAGCAGAAAGAAAGCAAGGAAGGAAACTATCGCGATATCATGACCCAAAACAGAGAGAGAAAGCAGAGAGCAAAGTTGTCGCGATATCGTGACCCGAGAGGCGAGGAGGAGGCAGAAAGGAAAGATGTCGCGATATCACGACATGTCATGATTTTGCGATCGAAAAGGAGAAAGAAGAGCCGAAAAGGAAAGATGTCGCGATATCACGACATGTCACATTTTTGTGACCAGACAACGAGAGAAGGCACAAGAGAGGAAAATGTCGCGATATCGCGACATGTCGCATTTTCGAGACCAGACAACGAGAGAAGGCACAAGAGAGGAAAATGTCGCGATATCGCGACATGTCGCATTTTCATGACCAGAAGACGAGAGAAGGCACAAAAGAGAAAAGTGTTACGATATCGCGACATGTCGCATTTTCGCGACCAGAAGACGAGAGGAGGCACAAGAGAGAAAAGTGTCATGATATCGCGACATGTCGCATTATCGCGACCAAAGGATGAGAGAAAGCGCGAAGGAGAAAAAGTGTCGCGATATCGTGACATGTCGCATTTTCATGACCAAAAGGCGAGGGAAGGCGCAGGAGAGAAAAAGTGTCGCGATATCGCGACATGTCGCATTTTCGTGACCAAAGGACGAGAGAAGGCGCAAGGGAGAAAAAGTGTCGCGATATCGCGACATGTCGCATTATCACGACCAAAAGATGAGAGGAGGCGCAGGAGAGAAAAAGTGTCGCGATATCATGACATGTCGCATTTTCGTGACTCGCAAAGGGCAGGAAGGCCGAAAAGCAAAAGTGTCACGATATCGTGACATGTCGCATTTTCGTGACTCGAAAAGGGGCAGGAAGGCAGAGAAGCAAAAATGTTGCGATATCGTGACATGTCACATTTTCGTGACCAAACAAAAGAAAAGAAAATGCAGGCGGTTACAGGGGCCGTTACAGAGGAAATTATCGAGCGATGGGTATACCGAGCATCATCATTGGTTGACAGGTGGACAAAGTCTATACTGGTGGGTGGTGAGAGCACTCGAACAAGCACGTGGCACCAAGGTGCAATGAAAGCAGACAAAGATCAAGAGTCGAAAAGAAAGACATTTCGAAAGCCAAGACAACGAAGAGGCACGAGAAATGAAACGAAGGGTCAGAAAATGGAAACGGAGAGTCACGCCAGAGATTTTAAAAGGGGAAGCGAAGGCATGCACAAGGGTCAGAAAACTATGGAGACAAAGTTGTAGATGTGAAGGCAAGAGGGCCATTCTGGACCTGTTTAGGTTGTTTTTCTTCCAGGGTGGAAGATGTTGTAATAAAAAAAATAAACTATCTTTCGGGATAAAGGAGTTTATTTGGCAGACTGCTGCCATTATTGTAATCTTTTTCCAAATTGTTGAATGAGAATTGAGAATTTGGCATGAGTGACTTTCATTCCCCATCAAGTGGTATCAGAGCAAGAGTTCCTGAGTGTGTGAGCATATCGTCGAAAGTGAGGCAGTTTGCACCAAGATCTATGGAAGAGCAGGAGTTCCTGAGTGTGTGAACAGATCACCGAAAGTGAGGCAGTTTACACTAGGATCTGTGGTTAAGGATTGTGAGAAGAGAGTGAGGAAGAATGCCTCCACGAAGAAACCATGGTGGTGGGAGAAATGTGGTACCTGAAGAAGATTTCAGAGTTTTGCAGAGGCAAGTGCAAGCCCTGCAAGAGGAGTTGCGAAGAGGGGTTGAGCCAAGGAGAGAAGATCATAGTGAAGATGAATCTTGGGAGGTTGATAATCCATCGAATGAAGAAGAAGTAATGGATCCTGTAGAAGCTAGATTAGTTAAGGCCATATCTCGGATCGGGAAGAAGGCAAAGTTTGATGTCTCCACGTATTCTAGGAATCTCAATCCAGAGGAGTTGATTGATTGGATCAATGATATGGAGGAATATTTTGAGTATGAGGAGGTTGTAGATCCAGATCGGATCAAGTTTGCAAAAACGAAGTTGAAAGGCCATGCTTGCATATGGTGGAAAGAAGTGCAGCTAGAAAGAAATAGAAGCGAAAAGGAAAAGATAACCAGATGGGATCGAATGGTAGAGAAGTTGAAGAGACAGTTTATTCCTATAGATTACGAATTGGATCTGTTGAGGAAAATGCAGAGTTTGAGACAGTCAAACAAATATGTCAAAGAATATACAGAGGATTTTTACCAGATCTCAATCAGAATTGGCCATTCTGAGGCTAACAAGGAGAAGGTAGCCCGTTACATCAATGGATTGAGAACTAGTATTCAAGAAGAGTTGAGTCTAGTTAGGATTAGCACCATTGAGGATGCTTACCAGTTTGCTCTAAAAGTTGAAGAGAAGCTGAACAGAAGGTTTGAGGGTAAGCAAAAAGGAAGAGGTCATGGAGAAAGAACTGGTGGAAGAATAGATGGAGGACGAGATGAGAAGAAAGAAGAAGCTAGCTGCAGTCAGGATCAGAAGGGGGATAATGATTACAGAACCCATAATCAGAACAATGGTTACCAAAGAGGAAGAGGTAGATATGGAAGAGGAGGATTTCATGGAACCTGTTTCCATTATGGAGAAGAGGGACATCGGGCATATGAGTGTCCCCAACACCAAGAGAGGGCGAATAGGAGACCTGAGGGTCATGCCAGAGCTGCTATAGTAGATGAAGGTGCTGAATCAGAACATTCTGAGGAGGTAGAGAGAGGAGAAGTTATGGTCACAAGGAGAATCTTGTTGAATGAGGAGGAAGAACCAGACCAGAGGAGGAGCCTGTTTCGCACAAGGTGCAAATGTTCAGGTAAGGTCTGTAATGTTGTTATAGATAATGGTAGTACTGATAACTTGGTCTCTGAAGAAATGGTTACTAAGTTACAGTTAGAGAGGAGGAGACACCCGCACCCATACCGGATTGCGTGGTTGTGAAAGGACCATAGGGCATTGGTCAGTGAACAGTCCTTAGTCAAGTTCAATATTGGGAGATACCAGGATGAGGTCCTGTGTGATATCCTGCCTATGGATGCTTGCCATATGCTGTTAGGAAGACCATGGCAGTTTGATCACCGTGTAGTCCATGATGGACATACCAACACTTACTCCCTAACAAACGAAGGAGTGCGCCATAAACTAAAGCCATTGAAGGGGATGGATGAAAAGAGGTTGCTAACAACAATGAGAGTGGAAGTTGTGGGGTTTGAAGAACTTAAGGGTTTGTACCCTGAAGACCCAGATTTTGTTGAAGCTTGGAGAGCTTGTACAGTCCCAGTTACTCTGGATAGGACTGTCAACAGGAGTACTGGTAAATCACCATTCCAGACTGTATGTGGGAGTAGTCCAAGGAATGCTTCTGAGTTGAGAACGATGGATAAAGGAGAAAAGAGTAGTGCTGAGGCTGAAGATTTTGCAAGTATTGAGATGTTGAAAAAGAAGGTGACAAAACAGTACAAAAGTGAAGGTCACTTCTCAATCCACCCCGGTTGTCTGATGCAAGAGCATCCAACGAAAGGCAAAATACCACAAAGAAGAAAAAGTGTCGCGATATCGCGACATGTTGGCAAAGAAGAAAAAGTGTCGCGATATCGCGACATGTCACATTTTCGTGACTCAGGAAGGAGAGAGAAGGCATGGAGCAAAAATGTCACGATTTCACGACATGTCACGAAATCGTGACCGAAAGAAGACAGGAAAGGCCAGAGAAGAAAATGTCACGATTTCACGACATGTCGCGAAATCGCGACCGAAGGAGCAAAAAGAAAGCAAGGAAGGAAACTATCGTGATATCGTGACATGTCACGATTTCGTGACCCGAAATAGAGAGAGAAAGTAGAGAGCAAAGCTGTCGTGATATCGTGACATGTCACGATTTCGTGACCCGAGAGGCGAGGAGGAGGCAGAAAGGAAAGATGTCGCGATATCGTGACATGTCACGATTTCACGATCGAAAAGGAGAAAGAAGAGCCGAAAAGGAAAGATGTCGCGATATCGCGACATGTCGCATTTTCACGACCAGACAACGAGAGAAGGCACAAGAGAGGAAAATGTCGCGATATCATGACATGTCGCATTTTTGTGACCAGAAGACGAGAGAAGGCACAAGAGAGAAAAGTGTCGCGATATCGTGACATGTCGCATTTTTGCGACCAGAAGACGAGAGGAGGCGCAAGAGAGAAAAGTGTCGCGATATCGCGACATGTCGCATTATCGCGACCAAAGGACGAGAGAAAGCGCGAAGGAGAAAAAGTGTCGCGATATCGCGACATGTCGCATTTTCATGACCAAAGGACGAGAGAAGGCGCAAGGGAGAAAAAGTGTCACGATATCGCGACATGTCGCATTATCGCGACCAAAATACGAGAGGAGGCATAGGAGAGAAAAAGTGTCGCGATATCATGACATGTCGCATTTTCGCGACTCGCAAAGGGCAGGAAGGCCGAAAAGCAAAAGTGTCACGATATCGCGACATGTCGCATTTTCGCGACTCGAAAAGGGGCAGGAAGGCAGAGAAGCAAAAATGTCGTGATATCGCGACATGTCACATTTTCATGACCAAACAAAAGAAAAGAAAAGGCAGGTGGTTACAGGGGCCGTTATAGAGGAAATTATCGAGCGGTGGGTATACCGAGCGTCATCATTGGTTGACAGGCGGACAGAGTCTACAGTGGCAACATTGGACAAGCACGTGGCACCAAGGTGCAATGAAAGCAGATGAAGATCAAGAGTCGAAAAGAAAGACGTTTCGAAAGCCAAGACAATGAAGAGGCACGGGAAATGAAACGAAGGGTCAAAAAAGGGAAACGGAGAGTCACGCCAGAGATTTTAAAAGGGGAAGTGAAGGCATGCACAAGGGTCAAAAAACTATGGAGACAGAGTTGCAGACGTGAAGGCAAGAGGGCCATTCTGGACCTGTTTAGGCTATTTTTCTTCCAGGGCGGAAGATGTTGTAATAAAAAAAATAAACTATCTTTCGGGATAAAGGAGTTTATTTGGCAGACTGCTGCCATTATTGTAATCTTTTTCGAATTGTTGAATGAGAATTGAGAATTTGGCGTGAGCAATTTTGGCTCCCCATCAAGTAGCTATGGAGTCACCATATAGTTGGATGACTTTAAAAATGCTTAGATTTTTGCACTTATTTCTTATGCTCTCTATAATATTTATTTTTACTATCATTTAATAGATTATAAACAAATACTCTATAGAGTAGGTTCCAAATCTCATGGGTGAATCTTAATATTTTCATCTTGAGGAAGTGACTGGAAATAACAAATGTGATCATAGAATGAGCCTCACATTCACTGTTCTTACTCTAGATCTCTAAAGAAGTTCAATAACTAAATATTATCATATGGAAATTATAAGTGAAAAGAAAAATGCTAAAGTAACTGGGTTGTTGGTTTGTTTGGTAGGAAAGAGGATAATATGAAAACTAAATTCATATTTGCTTCAAATATAATCACTCTTCAAGAAAAATAGTGGAAGGATCTCAATTTATTCATAAAAAATCAATGATGAATTGTAATATTTTGATTTTAATAGGGGACCTTGTTAGAACTCAATGCTTCTATTTATTTGCATTATGCAATGATGCGTATTTAAGTACATAGGATGACTATTTAAGGCATAAAAACCTCTCGAGAAAAATTACAACTATCTATGTCCTATACTACATGCATGTGCCTTGTGAGGGGTTATTATACCACTTGCCTTCTCACATGGGCTATAATGTAATAACTTCTAACATTCCTTCCTTTATTACATCATAGTCAAAGCTTTATTTTTAGCTTATGATAAAAGAATAATGTCTAAGATGATGCTAGAATTTATAGATTTGGGAGATTAATTCTTCCCTTAATGTAGACTTTTTTGATACTTAAGAGTGTTAGGTTCCATTGATCATGCACTCCAAAGATAATTTTATTATAAAATACTCATTCAATACTAATAGAATTCAATGTATGAATTATGTGTTTCCTTCAATGTCTTCAAGTGAAGCATGTGTTACTATGCATACCACATTGCTTACTAAATTGATTGCCTATTTATTTTTGTCTTGCATGTGATGGCATGAAAGTTGTGTAGGGTTTATTTTAATGCTTTAATTTCTTTTATGATTTTTATTTCTATCATTGTGATAAAATCCTGAATTTCTTGCAATTTATCCTTTTATTATAATTTTTATGATATGATAAATGGGATGCATATTTTGAATTTAATCTCTAACAATTTTTCATACTTGTTTTAACCTTTTGAATGATCCCATAGTTGCCATAGTTTTTCCTTGAACTAGAATGTAGCAACATATCAAGTGCTCTATAGTTTTTAGAGTTGAACCATTAGGGCCCAATAATTATTGTTGTTATCTAATAAATCTTCCTTTATCTCATATTATATTGTTGATCTTGATGATATCACAATGCATCGTATCATTTAGTATCTTGATTGGTTGTAGTGCTGGTACAATCCCTGATAAGAGTCTAATGAGATCCTATGCTTTTATAATGATCTATGGATCTCTTTCTCAAGTTAAAAAAATAGATAATCTTCTTTCAACAAGATCTAGTTTGCAATCTATCCAAAGCTTTTTCAAATATTTCTTCACAATAGGCCATTCATCTTGTAAATATTTTTCTTTGTACTTAGAAAAGTGAATAGAGTAGGAATTAAATATGAATATACCATATTTTTTCTAAATGTAATAAATTCTTGGCCTTAGAGGTATCCCATGGCTTGCACTTGTAATAGTTCTTTTTGTATCTAGGAAGTGTTACCTCCTATTGGTTCCTTGGCTTAAAGTGATAAACCGATGGAAATTTTCTTATAGAATAATTTGGATTTAATTGCATCCATGTTTTTCAACCTATCATATGTTTGGATTCATATCAATTATTATGTTATCTCAGTTTTGCTTATACGAAAAACACATATTCTTATTCTTCTTATTTTTTTATTTTCTTCTTTGAATCGATTTTACTTGGCTACATGATTTTGATGTGCCTTTATCCAAGATTGATTTTGATTGTTTGAAGATGACTTGTCTTGTTGTTGGTTCATATCTTGTGAAGGGGATCCATTTTGAATAGATTATGCCAACATTCCTTTACGGTGTGTCTATATTTACCATAATGTTTACATATCAGTTGTATGTGAAAAGTATTTCTTTGAGAATTTTTTCTCTGAATTTGATATCTTTGAAACTTTTTTCTCTATTGGAAGCACTATGGAGGTCTTTGAAAATATTATGGGCCCTTATTTTTTATTGTAATCGTATAATGGGAAAGGTAATATTTAATACCTTCTCATTCCATTTTTCACCATCAATGTAGGACACATATTTTTATTAATTTTGTCCAGGTTAGCTTTTCTACCTTCGTGATATCTTGACTCCTACTGCAATTCACCTTTCTAATTTTCTTACATACATTATGCTTGTTTAGGCATAAAGTTTTGCCTTAATATATCATGCAATTTTTTCAAGTAAAGTGTCTAAATCTAGTGCCATTATTTTCATCCATGGCCTTCACATTATTATTTGAAAATGTTTTCAAGTGGACCGTGATATTTTCAAATACCTACTTTCCTGTGTGACTCTCTAAGTGTTTTTCTTGAGCTTTGATTTCGTTTAAGATCTTTATATTTTGAACTTTGGTTGGTTAGATCATGGATAGTTTCTCCTAGGTTTGCATTCGAATGAAGCACTTTAAATCTAAATGCTTTTTTGTAGCAAGTTGCATTTGTACTTCCTTATGTGCTAGGAAATGTTATGTTGAAGACCCATACCCAAATGTTCATAGAGAATATCTAATATCAGACACTTATTTGAAAAATTACTTCAACTACTATTTTTTTTTTGCTTGGACCATCTTTCTAGCTCTAGTTTTTTTTCTCAAGGCTCCTTGGTATCTTTTTGTAATGCACAAACATTGATGCTAAGATGGAAGTTCTAGGATTTATGATATGGAGGTGCACTTGTACTTTGTCTAGTCAATCAAATAAGATCATTTATTTCAATTTCCTTGTTTTCCACATAGGATTTTTAAGCTTGTTTTGTTAGAATCATGTAATCCTTATTTTGTTGTATTTTTGAATAAAAGTAAGCCTCATGCTTTTCTTATTTTCTAACTAAATTTTTTCAAAGCATTTTATCTTTTTTTATTTTCTTTGAACATAGGTTTCTTGCCTTATCTTTTTCTTAGTATTCATTCCAACTAGAATGTTCACATGAGAATGTTGTTGGTTGTGTGCCAATTGTCTTCGTGCTTGCAATAAGTTTTGTGATATAGGTGGCTTGCACTTATTTTTCCTTTATGTTCTTCAATGATGTCTCCTCCAATTTTATTTTTAGATATGTTTATCTTAATAGTTCTCTCTTTGCAAAGGAGTTTTTAGTGGCTTCCTCTTTGCTAGTTTTATTCTTGCAAACTTATAAGAAGTTTCAATGGTTTCTTTACCTTCTTTTTAATTTTGAGAATATTCTATGACTTCCTTTCTTTTTAAGGAGCTTATTATGGATTCCTTTTCTACCTTTTTAAATGACAATTATTCAGGGGAAAATTATGACCCCTTTCCTTTCTTGCTAAAATTGACCTTGTTGTTACTTGTAGGCTTATGACCTTATTGGTCTTAGAAGGGATTGAAACCCTTTTTGATGCTTGAAGGATTTTGCCTTTAGTAGGGGTTTTTCACCCTGAAACCTTTGAATTTACCATGAAATTTTGCTCCATGGTGATAATTACCTCTTCTTTTAATGTTTTCTTTAAACAATTTTATAAGCATAGCTCTCAACTTTAGGAGGATCACCGTATATACATATAGCTCTCAGCTTTAGAAGGAGTCATGGTTTGGAGGAGACTGCTCAGCCCTATACATCGGTCATAGAAATTTATCACAATAACCAAATAATAATAAAAAAAAATCTTTTAAAAAAACATATATACTTTAACGATTTAAGTTTAATAATCAATTACAATGAAAATGTGTAAATATATTTAAGGTTTTAATTTTCAATAGTCTGTGATCTTTTCTTTATAAAGATTATGGACTTTTTTATACTAGTAAAATGTGAGAATTACCATATCTCTAGATCATTTCTTACCTACTATCCTTATGGGGAAAATAATGATAGACCTTAAGATAATATATGAATTATATTATTATTAAAGGGAGTGTTATAATATTGGTTGTGATGCTTTCGATGCCTTTTGCTTCCCTCTTTTTCCTAAATTGTATATATTCATTAGGTCCTATCCTTATCTTAGAGTCATAATAGATGTCCATTAGTTAAGAAAAAGGTCATCGTAGAGTCAAGCTAAAGAGATAACAAATATCAAATTAAATTTTTGAGTAGTTTTTTTTATTATTTTTATTTATTTATTTTTTTATATCCTATCCTTATCTTAGAGTCATAATAGATGTCCATTAGTTAAGAAAAAGGTCATCGTAGAGTCAAGCTAAAGAGATAACAAATATCAAATTAAATTTTTGAGTAGTTTTTTTTATTATTTTTATTTATTTATTTTTTTATAATATTAAGTAATTGGAGGTTTTTATCGAGAATCCTTTAATCTCTTATAACAATTTCACAGGATGTTGAAGGTTGAGGGTTGAGGGATGCACATATGGGTTCAAACCCATTATATGCAAATTCATTATTTGCTTATCTAAAATGACAATATCCAATCAAGGGAACACTTCTTATCGTAAATTACGATACTGAAAAAATCCTTAGACTCTGGATAAAGTCGATGCCAATCAGGACTAAGACTCTGGATCTCGTAGAATGACAAATCTTTCTTGCGTTCGAGAAATTAAGTCCTTGATCCGCCGGATAAGATCTTGGGAAGCACCATCAAGATCCTCTTCCATGGGCTTATACTGACGTGGCATCCCTTCGACGGGATCCGCCATCTGCTGTTGCTGGCGTGGTATCTCTGCGACACCTGCTGTTGCTGGCGTGGCATCTCTGCGACACCTGCTGTTGCTGGCGTGGCATCTCTGCGACACCTGCTGTTGCTGTTGCTGGCGTCGCATCTCTGCGACGTCTTGCATGTCCCGATGCTGATGTGAATTACCGGCCGAAGCATCTCCCGACGAGTGATGACTTGCATCTTTGGATCATGATTTATTCAACAAATTGAATAGAACGGAATGAAGTGCTTTTACAGAAATGAAGGAGAATCGATTGATATTTTTCATTGAAATTGGTTTAGTCCGTGGCTATTTATATACAAGGAAACGAAGAGTGAAACGACACCCTACAAGCTGATTTGGAATGAAGTCCAAACACCTAATTCATGGCTATGGGTCCAAGTAATATGCAATGATATATATAGATATATATTTATTATATTATATTATATTATATTATAATAATAATAATGTAAAGTTGTCTGCCTCCTCCATATTTTGAATTGAGGTAATTGAGATGAATTGTTAATAACATACCACTAATATCTATAGTAAACTTATTTATATTGAAGTGCCAATGCTTACATTACAGCTTGAGTTGTTGTAACCGCTAGATTTGTTAATTTTAAATAGAAGGTTTAAGGTTCAAATCTAATGAAAGTAGGGTTATAGATTATAAATAAATATATACCAGGTAATTAACATCTTTCACATATGATTACATATTAGATAATTAACATATCTCACATAAATTTTATAGTTTCATCCACATTAAAAACTATTTTACTTTGTATATATTTATATTAAGATAATTTATGATTTATTTTAAAATATGTTTTTAATTTTTTAAAAACAAATATACAAAGTTTAATCTTTGTTAAAGAAACTATATACAACACTTACAATTGTTTGATTTTGGCCTCTTATTTGAAAGATCCGGGTTCACACCACTATAAATATTATGTGGGTGTGTTTAATTTTGTTTTTATATGATTTTTGCTTAATTTTATAATTATATTGAAATTATTTTGAGCCAGAGAATGACCCCTTTTACAATAAAGGGGTTTAAGTACCCCTCTTAAAATAAAGAGCGGCTAGTTATATTAGATGATTATGCTATAGCTTCTCACTCGTTATGGTTTGGACCTTTCATGTCTAATATTGGTGCAGCGTATCCTTTCTCTTATATTTGAAGAGGGATAAAAATAATGTATGATTTATTTTAAGATGCCTCTCTTCTCTATTTTAAAGTATGTCAATGATGTACAATTATTTCCGCATAGGAGTAGTTATGGAGTCATCTTATAGCTGGATGGTTTTAAAAATGTTTAGATTTTTGCACTTATTTTTGATGCTTTTTATAATATTTATTTTTATTATCATTTATTATATTTAAATTTATTTTTTTGTGTATAATTATAAATAAATATTTTATAAATTAGGTTCCAAATCTCATGGGTAAATTTTTACATTTACATCTCGAGGAAGTGACTGAAAAGAGCAAGTGTGATCGTAGAATGAGCTTCACATTCAATGTTCTTGCTCTAGATCTCTAAAGAAGTTCAATAATTAAATATTATCATAAGGAAATGATAAGTGAAAAGAAAAGTTACTTTGCTTCACATTCAATGTTCTTGCTCTAGATCTCTAAAGAAGTTCAATAACTAAATATTATCATAAGGAAATGATAAGTGAAAAGAAAATTTCTAAAGTAACTGGGTTATTAGTTTGTTCGATAGGAAAGAGGATAATATGAAAACTAAATTCATAAGTATACATGCTTCAAGTACAATCACTCTTCAAGACAAATATTGGAAGGACCTCAATTTATTCATAAAAAATCAATGATGAATTGTAATATTTTGATTTTAAGAGTGGACCTTTTTAGAACTCAATGCTTCAATTTATTTGCATTATGCAATGATGGGTATTTAAGTACATAGGATGACTATTTAAGGCATAACAACCTCTCAAGAAAACTTACAACTATCTATGTCCTATAATACATGCATATGCTTTGTGAGGGGTTGTTATACCACTTGCCTTCTCACATGGGCTATGATGTAACAACTCCTATCATTTATTCCTTTATTACATCATAGTCAAAGCTCTATTTTTAGCTTATGAAAAAAGAATGTCTAAGGTGATGCTAGAATCTATAGATTTGGGAGAGAAATCCCCCCTTAATGTAGACTTTTTTGATACTTAAGAGTATCAGGTTCCATCGATCATGCACTCCAAAGATAATTTTATTATGAAATACTCATTCAATACTTACAAAATTCAATGCATGACTTATGTGTTTCCTTCAATATCTTCAAGTGAAGCACGCGTCACCATGCATCCCATGTTGCTTATTGAATTGATTACATATTGATTTGTGTCTTGCATGTGATGGCATGAAAGTTGTGTAAGGTTTATTTTAATGCTTTACTTTTTTTTTCTGATTTTTATTTCTTTCATTATGATCAAATCTTGAATTTCTTGCAACTTATCCTTTTATCATAAATTTTATGATAAATGGGATGCATATTTTGAATGCAATATCTAATAAATTTTCATACTTGTTTTAACCTTTTGAATGACCCCATAGCTACCATATTTTTTCCTTGAACTAGAAAGTAGCAACCTGTCAAGTGCTCTATTGTTTTTAGAGTTGAATCACTAGGGCCCAACAACTATTGTTGTTGTCTAACAATCTTACTTTATCTCATATTATATTGTTGATATTGATGATATCACAATGCATCTTATAATTTAGTATCTTGATTGCTTGTAGTGTTGGTGCACTACCTGATAAGAGTCTTATGAGATCCTATGATTTGATAATGATATATGGATCTCTTTCTCAAGTTACAAAAATAGATAATCTTCTTTCAACAAGATCTAGTTTGCAAGCTATCCAATGCTTCTTCAAATATTTCTTCACAATAGGCCATTCATATTGTAAATATTTTTTTTTTGTACTTAGGAAAGTGAATAGAAAAGGAATTAAATATGAATGTACCATATTTGTTCTAGAATGTAATAAAATCCTTGGCCTTAGAGGTATCCCATGGCTTACATTTGTAATATTTCCCTTTGTATCTAGCCAGTCTTACCTCCTATTGGTTCCATGGCTTAAAGTGATCAACCTATGGAACTTTTATTATAGAATGATTTAGATTTAATTGCATTCATGTTTCTTAGCGTATCATATGTTTAGAGATATATAAAATATTACTGTGTTGTCTCAAGTTTGCTTATGTGACAAATATATGTTCTTCTTCTTAATATTTTTTATTTTCTTCTTTGAATTAATTTTCCTTGGATACATTATTGATGTGCCTTTATCCAAGATTTATTTTGATTGTTTGAAGATGACTTATCTTGTTGTTGATTCATATCTTGTGAATGGAATCCATTTTGAATAGATTATGTCAACATTACTTTACGCTGTACCTATATTTACCAAAATGTATACATATCCTTTGTATGTGAAAAGTATTTCTTTGGGAATTATTTCTCTGAATTTGATATCTTTGAAAATTGTTTATCTTTTGGAAGCACTATGGAGGTCTTTGAAAATATTATAGGTCCTTCTTTTTGCTTGTAATCATATAATGGGAGAGGTAGTATTTAATACCTTCTAATTTCATTTTTCATCATAAATTTATTTATTTTATCTAGGTTTGCTTTTCTACCTTCGTGATACCTTGAATCCTACTGCAACTATTCACATTTCTAATTTTCTTACATGCATTTTGCTTCTTTAGGCATAAATTTTTGCCTTAAATATTTCATGAAAATTTTCAAGTAAAGTGTCTGAATCTGGTGCCCTTCTTTTCATCCATGGCCTTGACATTCTCTTTTGAAAATATTTTCAAGTGGACTATGATATTTTTGGATACCTACTTCCTTGTGTGACTCTCTGAGTGGTTTTCTTGAGCTTTGTTGTCGTTTAAGACCTTTATATTTTAAGCTTTGGTTGGTTAGGTCATGGATATTTACACCTAGGTTGGAATTCGAATGAAGCACTTGAGATATGAACACTTGTTTGTAGCAAGTTGCATTTGTACTTCCTTATGTACTAGGAAACATTATGTTGAAGACGTAAATGTTCATAGAGAATGTCTAATGTCAGAAACTTATTGAATAATTGCTTCAATTGCTATTCTTTTTTGCTTGGACCACCTTGCTAGCTCGAGTTGCTTTCTCAAGGCTCCTTGGTCTCTTTATACAATGCACCAACATTGATTCTAATATGGAAGTTCTAGGATTTTTGATATGGAGGCGCACTTCTAATTTGCCTAGTCAATCAAATAGGATCATTTTATTTCAATTTTTTTATTTTCCACATAGGATTTTTAAGCTTATTTTGTTAAAAAACATGTAATCCTTAATTTGTTCTATTTTTGAAAAATAGTAAGCCTCATGCTTTTCTTCTTTTCTAACTAAATTTTGTCAAAGTATTTTATCTTTTCTTATTTTCTTTGAACATAGATTTCTTGCGTTGTCCTTTTCTTAGTATTCATTCCAACTAGAGTGTTCACATGAGACTTTTGTTGTCTGTGTGCCAGTTGTATTCATGCTTGCAATAAGCTTTGTGATGTAGGTAGCTTGCACTTATTATGTTCTTCCTTGATGTGATTCAATGATGTATCCTGTAATTTTATTCTTAGATCTATTTCTCTTAATATTTCTCTCTTTGCAAAGGAGCTTTTTAGTGGCTTCCTCTTTGCTAGTTTTCTTATTGCAAATTTATAAGAAGCTTCAATGATTTCTTTATCTTATTTTTAATTTTTAGAATCTTCTATGGTTTCCTTTCTTTTTAAGGAGCTTCTTATAGATTTATTTTTTGCCTTTTGAAATGACAATTCTTCAAGGGAAAATTATGACCCCTTTCCTTTCTTGC
The DNA here is from genome assembly GCA_028583015.1 of Wollemia nobilis. Classification (NCBI taxonomy): domain Eukaryota; kingdom Viridiplantae; phylum Streptophyta; class Pinopsida; order Araucariales; family Araucariaceae; genus Wollemia; species Wollemia nobilis. The sequence goes on along the minus strand of JAQPPZ010017240.1, from coordinate 208,217 downwards.
TAAAATTGTCCTTGTTGGTACTTGTAGGTTTATGACCTTATTGGTCTTAGAAGGGATTAATTTTTTTTTTTATGCTTGAAGTATTTTGCCTTTAGTAGGGGTTTTTCACCCTAAATACTTTGAATTTACCATGTAATTTTTCTTTATGGTGATAATTACCTATTCTTTTTAGGTTTTCTTTAAACAATTTTATATGGGGTAATTTTAGGCTTGAAACTTCTTTTCTCAAATATATTTATCTTTTTTATTATCTATGTCAAATCTATAGGAGGATCAAAAGAAGAAATTTTTATTTCTTATGTCTGCTTTGATAACACATGTTAGAACTCAATGTTTTGATTTATTTGTATTATGCAATGATGGGTATTTAAGTACATGGGTTGCCTATTTCAGGCATAATAACATCTCAAATAAAATTGAAACTATCTATGTATTATACTACATGCTTATGCTTTGTGAGAGGTGGTTATACCACTTTCCTTCTCACATAGGCTATGTTGTAATAACTCCTAATAGACCTCAATACAATTCTATCATCTTTGGAAGAGAATGATGGTACTTATAGCTTGTATACATCAATGACATAATTTCATTCCTTTATCAATTTAAAAGGCCTTTAGGATGTTACTCCAAGATTTTAGTATCCATAGGATGATAAGCATATTGAAAAAACTCTTATGGAAAAAATATGGGACATATTTCTAATATCAAATAGCTGGTTACAAATAAACTATACAATCTCTTTAGCCTCTTTGTTGGAAGAAATATCAAATCACAAATCAATTCTTCTAAGATGTGATCTATTCAAAAATATCATTTAAAACAATTTTGATTTTATTCTATGTTACTTCAAGACCCTTATTTATTTTAAATGGTTATATTATGTTGGGATGAAGCATACTTTAAAGTGTTGTGTAGGGTTTTTTCAAAATATTATGTTGGAAATTTTGAGTATAGTGTTGTCATTGATGTCAAAGGTTTTATGTCATTGGTTTTCATTGATGTCAAAGGTGAAAAGGTTGAGTTTTGTCTTCAAGGTTGAAATAATAAATGCAAAGGAATTTTCCATGGTTGTGAAAGCAAGCAAAGAGAATTTTGAAGAAAATGATTATAATATTTAAATTTTAAATTTAAATATTATTAAGAGAATTTGAAAGTAATAAGGGCTTCATTTGGTAAATAAAAAACAAAGGGATATTTTAAATTGCAAAGAAAATATAAGACTTCTCATTGGTGGAAAAAGACCCAAGGCAAAAGGTTTTATTATAATATTTAAAAAAAATATTATAATACCTAAGTATAAAGTTACATGGTGCCAAAGATAATTTAAATTATTAAAATAAATTTTAAAGAGGGCCGAAGTCTAAAAACATGCATGGAAATATATAAATACCCCTTAAGACTTTGGAATTGAATCGGTGCTTTATTTTTAATTTTCGTGTTAAGTGGTGATAGTAAATGAGGAAGAGAGGACATCATTGATTAAGGAGCGCAGTAGAACAAAATAAATATTTTCATTCACTCCTTGACATCATCTGGATAGGGTAGGCCTGGCGGTGGGTAGATTCATGCTAAGTCATTTGTGAGGGAGTGGTTTGCAATTTGATTCTCCCTAGGACCAGTTTTGAAGGGTTTAAATTTTTTGGTGAATGCGCTAGAGGGGATAAAGGTGAATGCCTATACCAGGGTTATGCATAGTGGCTATTTTGTAAAATTGGCTAAAATTAGGATTTTCAAATTTTGGAATTGGCTAATATTTGGGATCCTTGACCAGGGTCCATTAGCCAAAAAATTTTGGGTGCAAATTTTTTTTGGGGTCGATTCGCCCCAATTTTATAATAATTTGACCATTTTAAGTTTAAATTTTCAACATTACTCCTAATAATAGTGAATCTTCTACATGTTTTTCGAAACTATTCACCTAGATTTTGAAACCGATTTGCCAAATTTTTATAAATATATTTTGGGATCGACCCCTTATGCATAACCCTGGCCTATACATTAGATATCAACCGCTTGGCTAGTGCAAGCGATCACACACTATGTTAGGAGGTTGAGGTCGAGGATCGATTCCTGTCCATGCTAGAGATAATATTTTTATTAAAAGGTATGTGCTAAGGTTGTTTAATATTTTCTTTGCATGGAGTTTGAGCATTGGTTTGAGAGATATTGAAAGCAACTCTGAAAGTATTTGAGATAAATATTGTGAGGGAAATTTATGCATTATTGAGGTTGATGTTTGAGAGTAAATTTACAAGAAAGATAGATCAGTTTTTTGAAGCAAGTTATACATTGTTTTGATTTGATTTGAAAGGGATTTTGTAAGAGATAGAGATTGGATTAGTGGAATACAATATTTGTGACTATGAAGAATATATTGGAATTTTGATAGTGTATATCATTCTATATATGTTCTTGAGATTAAACGAATTATAGGTAGAATATGTCTAAATTTCCTAGTTGAAGAAAGTATTTCTAAAAGATGTTTAAGCATTTGTTTGTATGCAAGATTTAGAAATATTTGAGCAGGTTCTATGAGTAGGCTTGGGGTATATTTGAGATAGAATTGAGAGCAGGTTTGGTTACTAATTTGATCAAGCTTTGTGTTAAGGCTTGGGGAAGATTTGAGATAGAATTGAGAGTAGGTTTGGTTGTTGATTTGATCAAGCTTTGTGTTAAGGCTTCGGATAAATTTGAGATAGAATTGAGAGCAGGTTTGGTTGTTGATTTGATCAAGATTTGTGTTAAGTCTTCGGGCATATTTAAGACAAAATTGAGAGCAAGTTTTGTTTCTAATTTGATCAAGCTTTATGTTAAGGCTTGGGGTAGATTTGAGTAGAGTTAAAGCATATTTGTGCTAGACTTGTGATGCGATTTAGTGCATATTTGATATAGAGTTAAGATCAATCTTTGGAGGTGACCAAAGCAGAGAGGATAAATGTCTCTAGTAGATAGAAGTCCATCAACCAATATAGTGGGGACATATGTCTCCTATGGATACAAGTCCACTAGCCAAAGCAGTGGGGATAAAGGTCTTATGTAGATAGAAGTTCACCAACTAGAGTAGAAGGAAAAGAGTTCTCCTATGGAAAGATATCCACAAACTAGAACAAAGGGGATAGAGTTCTTCTGTAGAGAGATATCCACAAACTAGAGTAGAGGGGATAGAGTTCTCCTATGGAGAGATATCCACAAACCAGAGTAGAGGGGATAGAGTTATCCTATGGAGAGAGATCCACAAACCAGAGCAAAGGGGATAGAGTTCTCCTATGGAGAGAGATCCACAAACCAGAGCAAAGGGGATAGAGTTATCCTATGGAGAGAGATCCACAAACTAGAGCAGAGGAGATAAAGTTCTCCTATGAAAAGAGATCCATGAACTAGAGCAAATGGGATAGAGTTATCTTGGGGAGAGTGATCCATGAACATTTTTTTTCTATATATTTATAATAAGGTAATTTAATTTATGATTTATTTCAAGATATATTTCTATTTTTTTTAAAAACAAATATACAAAGTCTAATCTATGTTAAAGAGACTATATACAACACTTGCAACAGTTTGAATTTGGCCTTTCATTTGGGAGATCCATGATAGGGTTTGTGTGAATGTGTATAATTTTTTTCACATATTGAATAATAATGAGACTAAGTAACTTTTGCGTAGTTTATAACTATATTGAAATTATTTTCAATGAGATAGATTGACCCTTTTACAATACAAGGGGTTTAAGTGCCCCTCTTAAAATAAAGAGAGACTAGTTATATTAGAGTGATTCTGCTATAGCTTCTCACTCATTATGGTTTGGACCTTTCATGACTAATATTGGTGTACATACTCCTTTCTCCTATATTTGAAGAGAGAGGAAAATGATATATGATTTATTCGAATATACCTCTCTTCCCTATTTTAAAGTATGTGAATGATGCATAATTATTTCCATATAGGAGTAGCTATGGGGTCACCCTATAGTTGAATGGCTTTAAAAATATTTAGATTTTTGCACTTATTTCTTATGCTCTCTATAATATTTATTTCTACCATCATTTAATATATTTAAATTTAAATGTTGTGTATAATTATAAAAAAATACTCCATAGAGTAGGTTACAAATCTCATGGGTGAATCTTAACATTTACATCTTGAGGAATTTATTGAAAAGAAAAAATGTGACCATAGAATGAGCCTCACATTGTTCTTAATCTAGATATCTAAAGAAGTTCAATAACTAAAGATTATCATAAGGAAATGATAAGTGAAAAGAAAATTGCTAAAGTAACTGGGTTGTTGGTTTTTTTGGTAGGAAAGAGGATAATATGAAAACTAAATTCATAATTCTTCAAATATAATCACTATTCAAGACAAATACTAGAAGGACCTCAATTTATTCATTAAAAAAATTAAGGATGAATTGTAATATTTTGATTTTAAGTGGACCTTGTTAGAACTCAATGCTTCAATTTATTTGCATTATGCAATGATGGTTATTTAAGTACATAGGATGACTATTTAAGACATAACAACCTCTCAAGAAAACATGCAAATATCTATGTCCTATACTACATGCATGTGCCTTGTGAGGGGTCATTATACCACTTGCCTTCTCACATGGACTATGATGTAATAACTCCTAACATAAGACAACATAACTTTGAGCACTTCTATCACCAATGTCACAAAATATTTAGTTAAATGACAACGAGCTTCTTTGATTTTATCCTTGGAGAAGCCCACTGACTATACAACATAACTTTGAGCACTTCTACCACCAATGTCACATAATATTTAGTTAAATGGTGATGAGCCTATTTTATTTTCTCCTTGGAGAAGCCCACTGACTATGTGGCTATCTTGGCTAGCTATTTTTGTAAAGATTCAATCTAGGTGGTCAATTCTTGTACTTGCTTCTCTACTCCTACCCAAGCTATCTAGTATCCCTTGATTGTATTATCTAACTCTTTCACTTTCCACTGCCAACGCTATGCCTTTGATTTTTCTATCTCTAGTTGTGCCCTATTTTTATCCAGAGCTTTGTCTAACTCAAAAATCTTCGCCTTAGCCTCAAAAAATATTTTCTTGTAATGCTTACCGTGCAAGTAAAGAGAGATCATATCCACCTGTATATTATCCATATTTTTTGTAGTTTCAATATTCTTCAGGTCCTCTGTAATGACTTTATAAGTGTAATCACTTGGGGTCATTTTTCCTTGGGGCCACCCTCCTTAAAAAGAGCTTTGTCCTCAAATATTGAAGTGAGAAGCTTCATACCTTGTTTTCCAAGTAGCATTTGTGCATGTTATTGCACTATAGTGGTTTAGCAGAGTTTGATAAGGGTTCCCGTGAAATATTTGAATTTAGTAGGGCCAAATCGTACCATTAGGTGTTTTGTAAATTCTAGCCATGTAGGAGGGCCATTTGTCTTTTTTTACCACTGATACCATTGGGTGGTGATATTTTCTAGGTGGAAGGATGTGATGCGAACATTTTGTGCCTTAGGGACATGGTAGAGGGAGACATATTGGTCACCCGATAGATCTAATTTGTGGGATCACCTCCTTCAAATTTTGGAAAATCTAATTTAGTGGTTCGAGGTAGGATTGACATTTGTGGTCGTCCAAGTAATGCTTGATGTATTGTAGCTCCGATAGATTGGACAACTTGGATTAATGCCAAGTTTTGTTGTACCATATCAATGGAGTGGTTAGTGGCATCAATTTTTAAGTCTAGGTCTACTATCTTGTTTTTATTGTCATCCTTTCATAGGTAAAAATCCTCCTTTGTCATGATTTTTTTTCAATATTGTCCTTCTACCAATTTATTTCTTATATGAAGTCTTTGACAAAGTCTTGTGATATCCTGCCATTGACCATTGTAGGGCTAGTTTATGATTTTTATTTCCTCATTTGTAGTAAAAATGTAGTTTTCAAGATTTAAATTTGCAAAAATTTATGTTTTGTTTATAAATTTCAGATAGAATTTATCAAAAATTTGGTTTTTATCAACTTTATAGACCTAATGGTCACTTTTAAAATTAAAAATTTTGAATTTTGGTAGGAATCAATAGTTAGCAAGTGGTAGGTGGCCAAGGATAGTGTCGGTGAGAGGAGGTGGTAGCCAAGGGTGGATCGAGCGATGATGGTGGAGTGACAGTGTCAACGAGTGGAGGCGATAGCTAAGGGTAGAGCGAGCAGTAACGATATAGTGGTGGTATCAACGAGTAGAGGTGATAGCCAAGGGTGAAGCAGTGGGAAGGAAAAGAGCGAGTTTGAAGGGGAGATAGGTGATAGCTTTGATCACATGAGGGGTGGCTAGAGCGTGGTCAAAGTCATGACTAGCTATGTGCCTTTGATATGTTTTAAACACCTTTTATCCCTTTTTTCTCATGAATGTGGGATATATCTTTTTAAAACTTTTAAAAATTTATTCCTTTACTCCTTGTTGGCATTGAAATTTTAAGGCACCATCAAAATTTTTTCGGCATCGAAGGATTTAAACTTTATATTATAATTTTTATTTTATTAAATATCACCGTTTTCTTTGAAACTTCACCAAAAAACTCAGACGTTGCATTGCAGATTGGTTTTGTTGGTGATTTCAAATTCTTGTTTGATCTGTTTCTCGATCTGGGGCTAAAAAAATTGGTGATGTCCATTTTGAAGAATTTGGGTAAGATTTTGAGCATGATTTTCACTTGTTTTTACCTCTAAGATTGTATTGTATATTGTGCCGATCTGCTATTTTGTACAAGAAGCTTGTTATTGAAAGTACTTTGATTCTTCCTTGATGATATGCGTTGAGAGGTGTTGTGAGTTTTTTTGAGCTAATACTGCGGTATTTTTGGCCACAATGGTGATATATGTCGATGAACAAGGGTGTAGATTGGTAATGTATGATAATGATTTAATGTAGAGGGAACATTATTGGTGAAAAATGGTTATGAATGGGTCCTTCAGATCATTTCTATGATACTAGTTGGTAGGAACCTTGTTCCTAGAACTGTTAAAGATGGAAAAACAATGGAGTGAATGCTAAATAAGAAGGACTTATGTTAAATCACTTTTAAAAAGATTATTGTTTCACTTGGAGGAATACCTATCAATTCTCTCAATGAGATATATAATTTTTATTCAATGGATGCTTAATGACACCCTTGTGAATACATATAAATACCTATCTAGAGTTATGAAGTGAAAATACACAATGGTCCATAATAAATACATTAATTAATTATATATTAAGGGTTAGGATTAGGATCCTAACAGAGAGGAAGAGAGAGGGGAATAAGAAGAGAAAAATATTGAGAGGAATCAATAGAAGAAGAAGAGATACTGATAATCATAGAGAAATATAGGAAAGAAGGATAAGAGAAGAGAGGGAATGAAATGTAAGGAGAGACATAGAGAAGACCTACATGGAGATAATAGAGAGTGGGAAAGAATTGTATGAGCCAAGAATGAAAGTATTATGTTGTAACTTGTAGCCAATAAATTATAAATACAATACAATTTTATATCTCACTTCTAATCTATTTTTTTATGCATAAGTTGAATAGTGAATGCATTGTATTACTTGATTTGTATGTTGTAGAATACATAAATTGGTATGTATAGGATTACAATCTTATAGGAGAAGACTAAGTATGGTTGTAGCCTAATTAGGGATGTCATTCCATAGTGTAGAGGACCATTTAAACAAAATTATAGCATCATTTGAGGAAAACAACATAGCATTATTCAAAGAAAGGGTGTGGTCATAATCCAAGTGGAAGTATCACATAAATAAAATGTGTGTATCATTCTAGTAGAAAACATTTTTGTTCAAGTGACTATCAATGCTATTCAAGTGGAGAAATATTGTTGTTTGGATGCAATTACCCACTATTCAAATATTATTCAATTGACTTCTATTCATATCTATTATTTGAAAGTCTTTTTGCTTGAGAAGATAGTTGTTAAATTGACCCCCTCCTCTTGGCACTGCATCAACTACAATATTGAATCAAGATGAAAATAACCATTCTCCTTAGATTAGGTATTTTTGAACCATAATTTTCCCACCATAAATCTACAAAAAATAAAAAATTTAAATTACTAATTTATATTTATAATTGTGTCATTATAAATATAAACTACAAGAAAGAATGTTTAGAAGTTTAAATATTTTACTTTATTGCAAGATTAACCTTCATTATTTACAAAAAAAGGATGAAAATAGTCTTCCATGAGCACCCTTATAGGTTTACAACTTGGAAGGGATGAGACAATGTTTGGTAAGGTCATCTATAATCCTCTCTAAGTAAGTATAGAACCCACACAAGACCTATTCATTAGTACTAATATTGTTAATGTAAAATAATTTGGGGTTCAATAAGTACTCTACTTCATAAATAGGTCAATGGAGAATCCTTGTCCATCTCTTATCAATGGTATGCCAAAGTGGTTCATATTTGCATTGGTTGTCACCATAATATTGTTCCATGGTCTCTTTTCCTTTATCCATTTCCTCATATAGATAATCCATTACTATTTTTTGCTATCTATAAGAAGAAGAAATCTTACCAAGGGTTTTATTACCATGTATATGATGTTAAATGATTTTTGTGTTATTTTTAGATAGAAGTGTCAAGCTAAATTCCTTTGGTGCTAAATACATTATGTCACCAATATGTATGGAGGAACCATCAAAAGACATCAATATAGGGAATAGTGTCATACAACTTGTGCCCTTGATTTCATCTTTGCACATTAAAAATAATCTAAACCTTGGCTATAACACTTGATAGATAAAAATTGATGCCATATATTCACTTAAGTGCTATGATGCTACAACATAGATAAATCCTCTAGGAAAATAAAATCATAGGTAAACTAGATATCCCTTGTCAATTAGCCTTTCAATATTTATTAACCCAACCTTTATAAAGTCTTCTCATAATTTTATTACCTCATGTGCATCAAGAATATGAACACCAAAATTTGAACCTAGTGCCATATGGATAACTGTTGTAAAGCATATGGATAGGATTTTAGAATGATATTATGCATGTTCCAAGTCCATAGGTTGGAACCAATACATGTAGTGGTTGGTGCTAGGCCTATAGGTGCTTCCCAATCAAGTTGGTAATAGCACCAATAATAGAAATGACTTTAAGGGTGGAATTGATGATAGTGCTAGAAACGTAGTGGTACCATGACCAAAAAGGTTAGTATCAAGGGTAGATAAGATACCATCACTTAATATGAGTCTAGTACCAAGGTCTAGTTGGTTCCAATCATTGAAAAATGCCATGATTCTAAACAACTTGACATCAAAGAAAAATTGGTATTATGTTCGTTTGTCTTATCATAAGTAGTCATGGTGTCATTCTTTAAAACTAAAAATATGTGGTGGGTACCAATGTGTCATTAGGTTCCCATACTTCAATATTCAAACATTAAATATTTATACATTTAATTATTAATTAATAATGAATTGATGTGAGGTTAGGTTACATGACCAAGTTAGGACTATGTGTAGCATCGCATCTGACATGTGTTCACCCTTTTGTCATTTGGATGCCCACTTTGGAAATTTTTGTAGAATCACTTATGATGCATTAAAATTGAATCCAAAGATAAACTTGATGGGTGTGACTATTTTAATATAGTATGACTTCATCCAAATCCTAACCTTGGCAAGCTAGAGTGGAATCATGAAGTGAACTTTATTAACAAATATCTTTTATTGACTAGAGGAAGAACTAGTTATATTCTTAACATGTGACATGTTCCCCTCTTGATAATTTGATCTTTTATTGAATGAAATCATAATTAAATAGGTTTGTTTTAGGTTAGGCAAAAAACTTTATAAGTTTTATTTTGGCTAAATAAGCAATTAATACATCAATGGATCCTACTTGGGAAGGAACACAATGCATAATTTCCTTAGTGGAGTCAACCTTGCTTGGATGAAACTTAATATTTGAATCCTTTGGCCTTAATCAAATATTGTCATGTTATGGATGGATCTATCGATTGATAACTTTTAAATGTTGAACTTGGTAAGGTCAACTTCACTTCATACAATACATCTTAAATGATAATATCAAATTAGTACTCATGGTGTTCCAAATAGTTGTCAAACCCAATGTAGTAATTAATTAAATTTTATTTGTAATCATTTTTTTTGTGATTTTAGGTGCTTAAGAGGGGGCATCACACTTTCTAAAATTTAAAAATTTCCAAGAGAAATACTAGTAATTTTTATGTAGAACCAATTTGGTCTTGTTTCTTACCAAATCTCATGATATCTATGTAATGCAAGAATATGGAATGTAAGTCTTTTTTGTTTCAAACAAGGGGCTAGGTCAAAGGATAGTATGGGCTATCAAATATTGAAATGGATCAAAAAATGATACATTCTATATGGTAGATATCATATGAGAAGAGTGTCTACTGTAAATAAATTCTAAAGCATGTGTTACATCTCAAGAAAAATAATAAGGATTTATGGAGTAAGTGTGACTTCTCCAAATATGTAAGTGATCCATACTGGCCAACTTGACCTATGGTTATTAGGAGTTAAAGTACTAGTCCAACTAGGTTGTATGCACTTTGGTTTTCTTAGAATCCATCATATATTTTACATCAAAGTGAGTGTGACTTCTACAAAGAGGGTTGCAACTCATGGATCTATAAATAAACAAAGTATGTATTATTTCTCCATATATGTATACAATCCATATATACAAAATAAAACTATAAGGAATTGTTGCAGGGTTATGCATAAGGGGTCGGACCCGAAATGTCCTTGTAAAAAATTTGTGAATCTGCTGCGAATCCCTGGCGAATCCAGGTCAACCTCTTGTAGGAGGACATGGCGAATTATCTTAATTTTTGAAAAAAATTGAAAAAAATGGCGATAATCGAGGATCGGGTAATGGCTAGGGTGGAAATCGAGGACCGGGTAATGACCAGGGTGGAAATCGAGGATCGGGTAATGGTCCGGGTGAAATTTATATGCGGTAAATGGTCCAGGTGAAAATTTATGACCGGCTAACGGTTCGGGTGTAAAACTATGACCGTTCGGGTGAAAACTATGTCCGGTTGGCGGGTCGGGTGGAATTCATAGACCGGCCAATGACCCGGATGGAAACCATAAGGTGGTAGGCATACCGGGTGGTAATCATCATCCGACCGATGGACCGGGTGGAATTTTTATCCGGATAACGGATCGGGTGTAAATCATAGACCGGACAAGGATCCGGGTGGAAACCATTTTTGGGAGACATCCCGGATGGTAACCATCATCCGGCTAATGGACCGGGTGGAAATCATTTACGAGGCTTGACCGGGTGGAAAGCAAGATCCATCACTGGACCAATGTTTACTCTGCCACATGTCAGGTGATCCTTCAACAAAAGTGCATGCCGAATGACTTTCTACCACGTGTCCAAATCCTATCATTTCTATCTATAAATAGACATTGGGAAGTCATTTTTTTGGTTACATTTTTGTGATTGCTCTTCCACTTCCCGATACACCGTCACCCCACACTCTTTGCAATCCAGTTTCTCATTTTACTTAATCAACAATGGCCACCTCTACTGCTACACACACTGCAATAGGAAATTTGGTTTTCAAGAACCCTACTTGCACTGCGATGATAGATTTGTCAACCACCCCTGGTTATGACAATACGTGGCTATCTGCATCAGGTTTGCAACACTTGCTTACAATACCGTAGTTCAAGATGGACAAGCACCTTTTGCAGAGTATCATTGATGGTTACGACCATGACCGTGCAACAGTGAATGTCCTATTTTGGAATAAACAAGTGTCATTCACCATCACACCTACTGACATACAAAGGTTAACAAAACTTCCACACAAGAGTTTCCCTGTCGTGTCTACGAAGTTCTCAATGGGTAAGCGTGAAAAACAGTACTTGGAGGATGAGTTCGACCTTTCCTGGAAAGTTGTTGAAGGTAATATTCCCGTCAATTATTTTTGTTATTGTTTCGAATTTTACATTTTTTATTTTTCATCTAATTTTTTTTGATGCAGCTTCCATGGCTAAGTCCAAGAGAGGCTTAACAAACTCCTCCGTTGGAAATAAAGATCTGAAAGCCATTATTGAGTTCTTCCAAGCAAGACTATTTTTGTTTGGAAGAACAGAACTTCCATTATGGGCATTGACCTATATCGTTCACACTGTTCAAGGTGCACAGTTCGACTGGTGCTCGTACATTTCAGAACGCATCAGAACAGAGTTGCACGACATCGGGACAGAGGATGTCAAAATGGTTTCGACCGTGAACTTTATTTTAGCTCTTTTTTATGAAAGTTTTTATGATTTAAAAAATACTGAAATACCAACAGTTCTGCACCCCACATTGCTGAATTTGGGTATGAGTTCAGAGGAGTTGAGGGTAAGTCCATGTTTCATTCATTTTTTTAATATATTTTAGCTTTGTTTTTAGTTTTAATTTTTTTACACCTGATTGCAGAGAAAGGATGTGACAAAAATTAAAAAACATGATGTTGGTGTAAGGGGTCACATGCATGAGGCTTGTGGTGATTCTGAAGAAAATGAATCAGAATCATCACCATTGTCGAGGCCAAAAAAACGTACACGACAGGTCATAGTTACTCCTCATCACCCTGAAATTGAATCTAGTCAGATCAACCGTCCTACACGTAAGTTTCAATTTCAATATTTTATCATTATACTTCTTAGTGCGTTACATAAAATTAAGTTTTTTTTAATTTTCATGTTTTCAGAAATTCGCACAACCCCCGTCCGCAACATTGTACAAGAGATCCAATCGTCGTCAGGTAAATCATTCTATTTACTTGAAATTAAAGTTTTTTTTTTTGGAAAATAATTTTTGCAATTTCTTATTTGAATGTCACTGGTCAGGTGGCTCTCAAGATCAAATCGTGAGAAGCCAGGAAAGACAACAGATGAGGCCACCGCCAACACGACAACAACCACAGGTGCAAAAAATGAGAGGGCAAATCAATATGGCCCAAGGAAGGGGAAAAATACTTTTGCAGCCAAGATCGCAGGGGTGTTTTCCCCACTTTTTCTTTTAACACAAGTCAAGTACCGGATGTGTCCACTGCAAATGATGGTTTAGATAATATTCCGCTTGATGATGAATTTTTTTGCAAGGAAACATTGAGGGCTTTCAGGCGATAGAGGTGCTTGAAGATGCACATGCAGAGGCAGAAGAAACAACACCCCCAATAGTTGAGCAAACAGTATCCGCTCCTGCGATGGAAGCCCACTGTCATCCTCAATCCGAGGATGACAAAGTTAAATTTGATATTCAATATTCTATGTGTGATGGTATTGAAGCAACCCTCCAAGAGAGGGTGCTTAAAGATTTACAATATATGAAACAATGGGAAGTTCGGGCTAAAGTGCTCATCAAGCAAATAAATGCCCATTACAAAAACTTTAATAAAAGGGAGAATATTTTCTCTCGATATGAGAATGAACTAGAGAAGCTTGTTGGTTTGCTACAACAGGCAACATCAGGTTTAGTGACGTGCAGGACTTCATCCGATGATGAAGTTTTAAATATTATGTTGAATAGAATTGAGAACATCAATGCTGAAGCCCAAGCATACTATAACCAATGGGCTTTCAACAAGAAAACTATTGATGTTGCTTTAGCCGCAAGAGATGTGGCCGAGGTGAGAATTTAGTTGCATTTTTTCTTTTGCTAACTCTACTAACTCATGTCTTAAAACTGTTGAAGTTGCTTAAATTATGTCATATAACTGTACTAACTTATGGTTTTTTTTTTGCAGTCAAACTTTGAAAATTTGAAATTACAGGTTCAGAGCATGCAAGTCAACATAGAGGCTGCAAAAAATTTTTGGAAACATCCATTATAATGAAGAGAACAACCCAACAGAAAGTAAGAGATAATAACATTCTAAAAAAATATTTATGGGAAAAACTAAAAGTGGATCCTAATCTGTTGATAAGGGAAGGACTGGAGAAAAATCCTAGTTTGAAAGAGCTTCAAGATCCTGCCAAAGAAGATGTTGGGCTGTTGGAAAATTTCAAGAAAGGACAAGAAAGTTTAGTCAGATCCGGAGCACTACCAACGCCTGGTGTAGAAGAAGTAGAAAAAGTAATAGAACATGCAACTCCAGGAGAAACCATTGCAGAACACACATCGGTAGAACAACCAGAAATTCAAACATAGTCTCAAAAATTTCAGTCTTGGGAGGAAGTTTGTGTTGTTTTTCAACACAGTTAAACTTTAAAGACATCTTTATATATTTTAAATCTATATATTTTAATTTTGTTGTTCTTCCTATTTATAATTTTTTGATGCATTTTTCATCTATGGCAATATGCATATGAATATGATTGAAATGATTTTAACTATTTATAACCTCAATATGAATATGAAAATATGAATGCAGTTAAAATCAGTATGAATGTTATTCTTGTCCAAAATGATAAATATGAATGCAGTTAAAATTAGTATGAATGCTATTCTTGTCCAAAATGATAAATATGAATGTTGTGCTTGTGTCAATATGAATGCTCTCCTTGTTTCAGATAAAATCAATATGAATGCTTTTCTTGTGTCAATATGAATGCACTTCTTGTATTTGAAATGATTTTAACTGTTTATAACCTCAATATGAATATGAATGCAGTTAGAATCAATATGAATGCAGTTAAAATCAGTATGAATCCTATTCTTGTGCAAAATGATAAATATGAATGTTGTGCTTGTCTCAATATGAATGCTCTTCTTGTTTTATATAAAATCAATATGAATGCTCTTCTTGTGTCAATATGAATGCACTTCTTGTTTTTGAAATGGTTTTAACTATTTATAATCTCAATATGAATATGAATGCAGTTCAAATCAATTCAAAAACAACAATACTCATACATTTATAATCGGTTATGAAAGACAATGCTATGTTAAAAATCATAAAACATTTAATTTGAAAGACAATGTTGTGTAATAAATCATATTTACAATTCATATAGATGAAACACTCTTGTGATGACAAATAACCAGAAATTCATATTGAAAATGAATATGATAACTAACAAATCCATATTGATCAATGTTGTAAATACTTGTAAAAAACTTACAATTCATGTAATTGAAACAAACAAATACTAATATATCAGACAATTAAAACCATTTCAAAAACAACAAAGGACAGAACATGAAAACTTCTTCATAATCAAATTTTATGAAATCTAACAAATCTGATACAATATTGTAAAATTTGATATCAAATCAAATCTAGTTTATTGTGAAATACTGGAAAAATCACAAAACCGGTAAAAACCCAAATCAGGTAGCTGAAACATACAATGCTCAGCTTGTCAAATCTGTTGTCAAATGAATTCAACTTGTGAAAAAAATCACAAATCAGGTAGCTTAAACAAATAATTTTCTGCTTGTTGAGCATCAATATATAGCATACTGGATAGTTGTGTCTCCGCATTCTGATCACTACGAGCATCATTATCTTCCATATCGGTCATATTCAACACACTCCTTCTATCTGCAAGGGAATTCCATAATGCAATTGCCCTATCATAGGGAAAAGTTTCCAACTGATAAGATGATACATAAATTCTCAAACAATTTTCCAAATTTTTGTCCAGCCTATTGCGAAGCTTTGATTTCACAAAAGATAGTGCACTGAAAACCCTCTCGTCTTCCATTGATCCTAGAATCAATGTTTGACATAATTCATATAAACAGAAGTATTCACTTATAGTATCTTGTAGGATAGTACTTGGATACAATTTTTGCCACAAACGTGCAATGGAACTAGTCTCATGGATGTCATTCAAAAGTGTTGTTTGCCCAACCATTGTTCTTCCAAAATGTGTTGACTATTCTTTCAAAATATTTTTGTTTAGTATACCATTGATTGTAACACCATTGATTTCCACATTTTTACTAAAATGTTGAATAAGTATCATCATATATTTAACAAACAACTCATTTGCAGAATCGAAGTCACTATTAGAAGCCCAAAACATGGGGTTAACCACACCCATCGCCTCAAGCAACTCATCTCTCTAAAACCGATCTCTTATCTCACTTGTCAAATATTTTGCTATATTGGACAAATTTGTTCTAATTTTCTGTAAAACAACATGAAATCTATTGTGTGTTACAGGAACTTGTTCAATACCATCCATACCTATACTTGATTTCCTTTCAAAATAATAAAGAGGTATCAAATTTCCATGATTGTTAATACAAAGATGATCATTGATGTCAAACTTCAAATAGCTTCCTGGATCATTCATGTTTGTCAATGTATTCCAACTATGAAACAAGGGATCTTTAAAATCTGCTTTGAACACATAAATTTTCAATAACAAGACATATTTGTTTTCTCATCCTTATGAAATCAATGATATAGATGGATCTCTCTTGTGCAAATTTAATCAATCTATTCATTTCTTGTAACATTGGAAGAATACCACATAATGTCAATAGGGTTTCAAAGTTAGTCAAACGAAACAACAAATATTTTGCCTTATCAACTCTCTGACTACTTGTGTACATAAACCCTATTAATGATTGATATTCTGTAAAAACTCTATGTGCAGGTTTATACAATGAAATCCACCTTGTATCTACATATTTCAACATTTTATTTCCTTCTGTAACTCCTAGTGCAAACTATTGAAACTCTGAAAACCTTTTTGGACTGCAAGAAAAATAAGAATGTATTTCATGAATGAGGTCTTCCACTCTCGCAACATTTTCAAAAGTGCTCATGATTTTATATGCAAGATTGATTCTATGAGCCATGCAATGAATGGGTATCATATATGGTGCAATTGTGGTTTGTAGTCGAACATAGAGACCACTCCTATGCCCTTGCATAATAGCAACTCCATCAGCTCCAACGCATATTAACTTTGTGGCTATGTCCATGTCATTCATTCCCGCAATATCTTTTAAACTAGTCACAACAACATTATAAATATTTTCTGCATTTGAATTTTCCACCATCTTATGTAATCCTAGCAAACTAGACTGCTTGACATTGTTTTGGAAAGTATACACATGCATACAAATCTAGGATGTGTTGTCCACAACCGTCACCTCATCAATAGATAGTGAAATGAATCTGGAATGTTTTACTTTCTCCCTCAGGTCCTCCTTCTCTACTAATGATAGACATTTTGCCATTTCCCAACCACTTCGATCAGACCAATGGCAACTCAAAATTTTTTGCAAACCAGCCAGCTGAAACAGGTGCTTATAATCAATAAAATCGGACATGGGTCTACCCTTCTTGAGAATACTAAGTACAACAACAAACTGTAATCCTTTTACCCCTAAGGTGATCTTTTCCATTTTTTGAAAATGGGCTTCAATTGTTGCACCTTTCTCAACAAGAGATTGTTGTTCCTTAAAGTGATTTTCATATTCTATTGCATATCTGACATGCATACATTCTGATGCATCCTTCCACCTAACTATTCTAATAATTTCTCCATCACTTCCTTTAACTTTTACATAAACTTTGCCAGCATGTTTTTCTATTGTATCTATCTTATTTTGCAACCTATGCTCCTTGCCCAGTTTCCAACTACAAATTTTGCATCTACATACTTTATCATCGATTTGGTTGTCATTAGTTAGGATGGGCTCTATCCATGGAAATTTTTCTGCCCATTCATTCTTAAATGCCCTTCCAATAGCCTAGTAAGATGCCTTCCGCTTTTTATTTTTTTTGCTTGTAGATTCAAAAGAATATGGTAATGTATTTGATTTATCGCTCTCATTTTCAACTATGGTATTTTGAGGATTATCTTCAAGTGTTTGTTGGATGTCATTGTTAAGAGAATTTTCAATAGAAGTCATCTCTTGGGGATGAATATCTTCAAGCGAAGGCATATCAGGGTCCACAAGGTTTTCTGCATAGTAGCATACAATAATATTCTTAATTATTTTTTAATTTAACAAAATAAACTAACAAACAGAAATATAATTTACATCATCATGCAATATGGATAGAGGCACACTAACAATTTGAGGAAGAAGGCATTATTTAAAGTAACAAATACACCTAACTATTAAGTAGTCAAAAATCATGTGTACCTTGAATTTGCATAGATGTCGATGGCTCACTCGATTTCAACATATGGCTAAAATAATTTAGGATACCCTTTTCAGATTTGGCCCCCTTCTTTGCATCGCCAGTAGGTGACATTTTACTTGTAAAGAAAAAAATTTCAATTTAGAAAAGTAATAAAATGTTGAACACAATATTGTATTTAGAATGAACGTATAGATGGTTGGTAGAAAATAGATACCTGTTTCCAGTCATTCTTTATTGTGATATTTTTAGAGTATTCAGATACTCTATTTTCTGGAGATAGTAGTGTAACTAATAAGTGCAAAAAACCAATCAATATAAAATTTGAAAAAATTATAAGAATTTTTTTTGTTTATGCAAAATTTAATCAGAGATACAAATGTTGAAAAATATAAAATTCTTGTACAAAATGGACAAGAAGTAGAGCATCACAATGTACATAGAGAACCAAAGTATTTATCTATTTAAAAATCTAGTAATATAAAAGGGGATCTTAATGGAAATAGAGAATCAAAGAGTTTTAACATAGAAAATCTGGGGAAAAATGGAGAACAGAAAATTGACTTATTTTCAGTAAATGGTAAAAAAATAGCAAAATAAAAACCAGATATTAGATGACAAAAAAATAGGATCACAGATTCAAATGTCTGAAGAGAAACATAGTACCTGTTGTAGGAAAAGGTCCATCTGAAAAGAGACCAAGGATCGATAGTCAGGTGTCGGGTGAAGGGGGGGGCGAACGGTCCAAACTTCTTGCGGTCCGGGTAAAAGTAGAAACCGGTAACGGTCCGGGCGGAAATTTTTTCCTACAGTCGATCCGGGTGGAGTTTTCAGTCCGATAGCCGATCCGGGTGGAGTTTTCAGACCGACAATCGGTCCGGGTGGAGTTTTCAATCAAAAAGAAAAGTGGCGATCGGGTGGAGATTCAATGCGGCAGATGGCCCGGTTGGAACTGACCTTCCGGGAGTTATAAGTTCCTATCATCGGGTCGGGTGGAGAATTATGTCGTGTCGATCCGGTTACAGAACTACTCTGAAGACTGAATTCGAGCACACTTTTCGCATTAGAGTTTTACTTTTCGAATGTTATAAATGAAAACTATCTCTGGCTTGTTACTTATATAGTGGTATAGTTAGCGAATTTGGCGGGATAATTTTAAAATTTTAATTTTTTTTGCAAAAATGGTCCACGACTTAGGCGGGAGTGTCGGCGAATTTAAAAAATAATACGTAATACTATTATCAACGCACGACGAATAGATACTTCTAAAAAAATTTGATCCAAAAATTTTGGGCGAAGGGCCGACGTCGAGGGTCCACCAAAATCATAAATTTGCATTTTCAAAAATGCTAATCTTCGCCCAAATTGCGAAGATTCGTCGTTAAGCAAAACGCTGAATGGTTGACTTGTTTGTGATATTCGTATTGTATGTGTTCATATTATAGTTGCACTATGATAGTCATACATTAGGTATGTTGCACTACAAGTTCTTTTTGTGCTTTTGTTAATACACTATGGTTATCATATGGTTATGTTTTAGCCTAGTGAGGTTGCGATCCCCATGCACCAATCCCATAATGAGGATGGTTAAGTACAACTCTCTATGTTAATCAATACCTATGATATTGTGTAGTGATTTTCATGCGTTTATGTAGAATTATTATGGACTTATATGAACATGTAATAGTCCATTGATATGGTAAAAAAATCCCTATATCATCCCTTTTTTAAAATGCTTATGAGGCTTGGAGGCATGTAGAGTCGTAAAGACTTATCTCAATTATGGTTTGTCCTAGATGGACATAATTATTGGTGTCATAAAATAGTGTTGTAGAGTTTAATTAGAGAGTGTGTGTAGCACTAAAATAATAATTATTACACCTATTTACTCTATTGGTTGTATATCCATAAGACTTACCCTTAAGAAATTACTATCTATTGATTCTACTATGAAATATGTGTGTATACAATTCTAGTATCTACATTGTGAATTTCATCTAGCTTTATAATGGTATGCTACATATGATAAAAATATAAGTATAATTTTAATGGATTATTATGTAGATTAGAAGTGAAGAATGAGTTAATTGCTGCAATTTCATATGTGATTATATATGTAGGGGATCAATGTGCTATATAATATGGATGATAAATAGTCGGCTATAAAAATGAAAGTATTAATTTTTTGTGTACTATACAGGTATAATCATAATTAAATGGAATGATAGGTTATGCTTCAGATAAGTTGATGATATGGTAAAAATGATGATACAATCCTATCTAGGATTTATTATGTTTGGTGCCAACTATAAATAGTGGTGCTAACCTAAATATATCTAGCACCAACTCTACATAATGTTGTTGATCTAAAAACCTTTGAAATCAAATCTAAATAGTGATGTAAAATGCTTTTGGTGTTAGTTTTAGATAGAAGCATCAAGGTAAATTTTCTTGGTACTAACTAATTTTGTAACACTAATTTGTATGGAGGCACCATCAAAATGTGTCAATATAGAAAACAGTGTCATCCAATTTGTGCCCTTTATTGCATCCTTGCACTTTAAAAATAATTTAAGTCTTGGCTACAATGCCTGATAGATAAAATCTAATACCGTATTCACTTAAGTGGTATGATGCTAGAATATAGAAAAATAGTTATGGAAAATACAAAATTGGATAAATTGGATATCCCTTGTTAGTTAACATTTTAATGTATCTTAAACCAACCTTTATAAATTATTCTCATAATCTTATTACCTCCTTTGGAACAGTAATATGGACACCAAAATTTGACCCTAGTGTCATATGGATAAGTGTTGTAAAGCATCTAGATAGGATTGCACAAAGATATTATGCATGTTCCAAGTCCATAGGCTGGTAACAATACCTATAATGGTTGGTGCTAGGCCTATAGGTATTTCCCAATCAACATGGTAGTAGCACCATAGGAATGACTTTAAGGGTGGAATTTATGATAGTGCTAGAAAAGTAGTGGTGCCAAGACCAAAAATGTTAGTACAAAGGGTAGATAAGGTACCATAACTTAATATGGGTCTAGGACCAAGGCATTATTGGCACCAACCATTGATCAATTCTATGATGCTAAACAACTTGACATCAAGGTAAAGTTGGCACTATGTTGCATTGCCATTTCATAAGTTGTCATGATATCATTTTTTAAAACTAGAAATATGTGGTGGGCACCAATGTGTCATTAGGTTCCTATGCTTCAATATTTATACATGTAATTAATATTAAAATATTACTTGATGTGAGGTCAGGTTACATGTCCAAGCTAGGACTATGTGTAACACCACACTTGACATGTGTTCACCCTTTTATTATTTGGGTGCCCACATTAAAATTTTTGGTAGAATCACATATGGTACATTAACATTGAATCCAAAGATAAACTTAACGGGTGTGACTACTTCAACATAGTATGATATCATGTAAAACCTAAACCTGACAAGTTAGAGTGGAATCATGAAGTGAAACCTTATAAATGATTATGTTTTATTGATTAAAGGGAAAACCAGTCATCTTCCCAAAAAGTGACATGTTCCCCTCTTGAATATTTGACCTTTGAATGAATGAAATCCTACATAAATAGGTTGGTTTAGGTAAGGTAAAAAAATTTAAAATTTTTATTTTGACTAAGTAAGAAATTAAGAGATCAATGGATCCTAAGTATGGATCTTTGGAAGGAACAAAATCAAGACCTGCCTTAGTAGAGTCAACCTTGCTTGGATGAAACTTAACCTTCATGTCCTTTGGCCTTAACCACATATTATCATGTTATGGATGGATCTTCTAGTTGATAGATTTTGAATATTGAACTTGGTAAGGTCAACTTAACTTCATGCTATACGTCATAAATGATAATATCAAATATGTAGTCATGGTGTTCCAAATAATGATCAAACCCAATATAGTAGTTAATTAGTTTTTTTAAAACCTTTTTATTTTTTGCAATTTTGGATCACACTTTCTACAATTTAAAAATTTCCAAGATAAATACTAGCAATATGATAAATTATCTTCTACCTATTTCCTTCTAGATATATATCCTAAAATTTTTTAGACTCTACTCCAATAATAGTTAATGAACATAAATATAATACTATTGTTGATCCAATCCACAAATGTATTTTTATTTATGATATTAATAATAATTTGTTAATCCCGTTCAATTGAATTATATGTCCATTTATTTTCAATGAAAATCATGATCCCTCTAAGAATTGGTATAGCCTATGTATATTTGTTAGTTGAGGGTCCATATGATTATGTGTAAATAAGGAGAATTTTACCTTTAGTATTCTAAATACACCATTCTTGATAGGTTTCCCTCAATTTTTTTGGAGGAACCTCAAATTAATTTTTAGTTTTTCTTAATTGGTTATGGTGTGCTGAAATCTCATTCATATGTTTACATCATGGCCATGTTACCATTGTATTTCAACATCTTGAAAATTATGCAAATATCACCTAGCAATATTTGAAACCTATTATTTTCCTTTTATACTTATATATTTAACTTATTTAACTTCTACCATTTGATAGAGTATTAGATTTTTTCTCATGAGATTGGAATTGTGGTTTATGATGTGAAACTTCCAACTCCACACTATTGATCCCCAAGATAAGGGTAAATTTTTGTGCATATATCATAGATAACATTAGCATGGGAGTGAAAATAATATGCTACACTTGAATTATCTTTAGGTGTCCTCATTGCTATACAAAGTGCATTCCCATGGGACTAGAATTTGGTAGTATTGTGTGAAACTCCTCACTCCCTGTTTTTAGCCCCAACACCATTAGATATTTTTACAAATTTAGGTGATGTACTCATCTTGTTTTTTCTATATTAAGTTTCACACATAAGATTCAAACCTTGGTCTATGGTTTGGAAATTTGGACCACTTTTCCTAAATCTATGGATTAATGTTATTATCCACCCATGGGATTTGAACCTTGGTTTAGGTGTGGAACTCTTCACTCCATACCATTTACCCCAAACACCATATGAATTTTAAGGTACACTTGTGGGATTGGAACCTTTGCTTGTGGTTCTCAACTTGTCAATTATCATGAATTGTCCCAAACCTCAAGGAAAAATTGATGATGCCAATAACATAGATGAATGTAAATAAAATATAAAGATTCACCTGTGGACCATCAAATTTAGTTTTAATGAATTGAACTATCAGATATTTATGTTTTACCATTAATTGATGTATGTCCTTTGTGTTAAATCCATTCTCATAAAAGACCCTTGTATCTATATTCAAATCTCATGATCAAGATGCAAGTATTTTTATTTCTATGCTTGAGACTCCCCTTAATGAACACCATGCCTATAAATTTTTTGAAAAAGAGGTAATAATATGATTGTAAACTTGGGTAGGATTCTATGATTTACTTTTAAGTTTCTATTATTCCTTTCAATCCATAGATTCCAATAAAAATTTGTAGAAGTATTCTTCAAAAAAAATACATAATGTTTTAAGTTTAAAAAATTGGTCCCAAATAAAGTAATCAAAGGAGCAATGAAGAAGTAAATAGTCTAATTTTCCTAGATCCTTCTTACACAGGACACACCTAAAATGTCCGTGACATCGTAGACTCTCACATGTAAGAACTTTGCTTTGGTTTGTTAATCAAAGGAATGTGGAGGCCTTAGAGAGTGTATCAAGTGACTAAACATTCTTTCACCAGAAATATTTAGGACTTGAAAATTATGATTGCTACAAAGAATTATATCCCAACCTGATTGATGTCCACCATCTTTTCGTAGATTGAAAATCAAATCACCCTTTTACCTAAAAATAGGTAAATAGAATTACTTTTAAGAACTATATGCCATACCCTATAATAATTTCTAAAGAAACATCTATGGTCTAAATATGGATTAGGAACTATAAATCATACTTGATTATCACAACTTTGATAATCATTTATAGTGAAACATTTATTATCTAAATACAAATTATCGTAAATTTACTTATTTTATTATCTTTAATTAATACCCACGTGTTGTAGGTGAGTTGGAGAGGGTAGGTCAATCTTCCATGGGAGGTCCCTAGTTCGAATCTTCTCGCTACCAAAAGCACGTCGTATACCCAAAATTCAGTTGATAATGCTAGTGCAATCAAGGCCTAGCAAGTGACCGCAATTGCTAAATTCAAAAAATATTTTCTTATAATTAACCTTCATCTCCTAGTTTTTTCAAATATTTGTAACATAAGTTAAAAGTAAAACTAATAAAACAAATAAAAAACATAAAACTAATAAACCTCGATTACTCTCGCTCTTTAATCATTTGTTAACTTTATCTTAATTAAGAATTATATAATAATATTTAAATAATAAAAACAAATTCCTTGCTAATGTTATTTTAAATATATGGCATGATTCCTATAGCCTTTGCTCCCACTTATTACCAGGCATGTGGGGAGAGATCTGTTAAAAAAATAAACCACACCCATTTATTCAACTTGTATATGTCAAACGTTGAAACGACGTTAGATGAGGACGGTGCCGTCTCACTCTTCATTCCCATATCCATTAAATGCTATGACCCAAATCGTTTCTTCTGTATTCCAGCCATTTGATGAAGCAAGCCAAATCGATTGCCTTTGTTTGTTTCATTGAATAAAGCAAACCTAATAAATTCGCTTTCATTTTATTCAAAATAGATAGCAGGAGGAGGGTTGTTTGTTGAATTTTTTTTTGATTGGTTGAAAGGGTGTTGAAAGGTATTGAACCTTGTACAAAACAGTCCTGGGCTTCCAAATAGGGGAGGCAAAGGGGAAGTACGATGGCAGCAGAACAAGTAAGTCCAAAAACAGCAGGGGCTACCTAAGGTAAAGGCGCCCAGAAAAGCTAACTAGAAGAACTAACTAAAATGAAACACAGAAAAAGGAAAGCAAAACTTAAAGAGAGAAATTTAAGGCCAAGCATAGGACAGGGGTTCCCGCATGGGAAAGGGTCCGGGTATTCAATTTTCATTTGTCAAAGAAAAATTCATTTCTGACTTTGTAGAACGCAAGATGCCACGCCATCTTGGGCGCCGACTCATTCGATATGATCGTCATCGTCCACGCATATTGAATAGAGGCAGAAAGATGCCAAGCCAGTATCCACAGCAGACAGCACATTCTCCACATCAGCCTGAAGAATCTTTCTTAGAGTATCGCGATCAGTTCCTTCCAGAGTGTATTTCTTTACATGAAGAAGCCTTCAACATGGACTTACCTGCAATCTTTTCAACTCCGATTTTCAAACGAATTCGGAAGTTAATTGAATATAATATGGAATAGATTATCTCAATAAATTGATTGTTAATTTTTGAAGTGTGTGGTTTTATTTGAATCATTTTAATGAAAGTACTATAAACTTGATGTAATGATTCTTATTTTGGATTAAAGATCGAAGTTAAGAGTACTACTAACAATAATGTGGTTGTTGTGATCAACTCTTTTATGTAACAAAAAAAAAAAAAAAAAAAAAAAAAAATATTAGGTATATCATATGGAATAGATTATCTGAACCTATATAACCTATTAAGAAAAAATTGATTGTTAATTTTTGAAGTGTGGTTTTATTTGAATCATTTTAATGAAAGCACTATAAACTTGATGCAATGATGTCTATTTTGGATCAAAACCTGGATCGAAGTTAAGAGTACTACTAAAAATAGTGTGGTTGTGACCAACTCTCCTATGTAACAATTTTTTTTTTTTTATCTCAACCCCACCTATTAAGAATAAATTGATTTTTAATTTTTGAAGTGTGTGGTTTTATTTGAATAATTTTAATGAAAGCACTATAAACTTGATCTAATGGTGCCTATTTTGGATCAAAAATTGGATCAAAGTTAAGAGAACTAAGATTCAAAAAGGTATTAAATAAAAAACTGATTTATTATTATTTGATATGTATTTCAATTAATTGTCAACTCTTTATTTGAATCATTTTAATGAAAGCACTATAAACTTGATCTAATGGTGCATATTTTGGATCAAAATGATCGAAGTTAAGAGAACTAGGATTTAAAAAGGCATTAAATAAAAAAATAATTTTTTTTATTATTTGATATATTTTTAAATTAATTGTCAACACTTTCTGATGAGGTTTTATGTTGGTGATCATTTCAACAAGGTTTTCTTATTATATATATTTTTTGGTATTAACATAAAAAGAGGGTTTTGAAAGGAGTCCCACAACCCTATACAACAAGAAATCCCGAAGGCCAATTAAAGCACAAGACGACCTCCATAAGGGAGGCCCACCCAAAAGGATAACAAGGTATTACAAACCGAGGCAAGCACCCCTCGGGGAAGGGGAACCGAGGGAGTTCACACCATCCCCATGAAGGCAAGCCAAGGAGAAAAACCTAAACAAATTGGCCCTAAAGAATAGCAGGACAACGCGGAGGGGGGAAGAAACTACCAACCCAAATAAATGCATCATTTGAAATTTGAAAGTCACAATAGGCTGCAATGTTTGACAAGCCCAAGCATAAGAAGGGGTGACATCACCAAGGGATCAAAAGGGATAATTAAGGAAGGCAAGAACACACTAAGGGGATAGCATAATAAAGTCCAGTACACACCATAAAGCACTTAAAACTTCGAGCACCAACCAGATCGCCTATATCTCTAAAAGGAATCAAAATTTGACAAGAATTAAGGATCTTCCTTCCTAATGCAAAGTACAATATCATTGGAAAAATCCCACTATCAGATAGATAAGCCTTGAGAACTAACTCCCAAGTTTGCTAAGAGATCAACCACTGAATTGCCTTCTCTAAAAATATGGGAGAACTCCATGCTAGAAAAGGAACGAGCAAGCCAAGTTGCTTCATCAATTAAATTAGCTATTTTCCATCCTAGATGAGAAACTCCATGAAGCATGGTGATGATGGATAGGGAATCCCCTTCAATAATTGGGTTTCTAATACCAAGGTCCTTAAGCTGTTTGAATCCAATGAAGGCCGCTCTAGCTTCAGCCACCATGGAAGATTAGACTCCAAGGCAATCCACGTAAGCCAGAATAAGATCACCATTCATGTCCCTTATTGCACCACCTACGTCAGCTAAGACATGGTTTCCTTTAGAGGCACCATTAAATTTAAGTTTGAACCACCCAACGAGTGGTGAAGACCAATGAACCTCCCTCCTCAGATTAGGAATAGGAGCGGGGTGGGCTAACAACACAAAACCAAGCCGCTCTTCCAACAACTGCTCACTTGGGGAGAGCACTAGAATTAATTTTGAAGGATTCAAATTGCTGAGAGCCGAAGACATATTTTTTGATACCTTCCATAGAATTTTGAGGTTGATTTGGGTGATATTGTTTTCCACTTATTTGAATGCCCTTGATTTCCTTTTCTTCCACACTCCCCAAAAGGAGTGTGGGAGGAGAAATTTCCAAAAAAAATTAAATCGAGAATAAAGAAAGAGTGACTTCCATTGGATGACATAGTCCATTAAGGAATTAGGAAACACCCATGCAACATCCAACCAAGAGAGAATGGAAGACATAATATTCTGTGCATTATGACAACTGAGCAAAATATGAGTTGTCGATTCCTAATCATTCTTACATAAATAACACCTGTTGACCAGGCACATCCCCCTCTTGAGAAGATTCTCGATCGAGAGGATTTTGTTTTGCATAGCCAACCAATAGAAAATGTTAATCTTCGGCATTAGATTTTTTAACCAAATTTAATTTACAATAAAAAAGTCTTTCTCCATTAAGCTAAGAGCAACGTAGGCAGATTTAATTGAATAGAATCCATTCGGGTCCCCCATCCACACCAATATATCATTTGTTAAAAAATTACATACCATAATAAGTCTCAACTTCACCAATAAAGTGTGCCACAATCCTACATCTGCATTGGCGACCAGCTCTGGTAGGGAGGGAGACCAAAATCTATGTCCATCTTGGGCAGTAATAAAGTCTGCCACCTTTTCAAGCTCATGGGTTCTAGAATGAGCAACAAGGGAGGCGTATCACGGATCATCCCCTAAGGGAATTTTCCTGGCCCAAACGTTATCCCAGAAATTAATTGCATCACCACTTCCAATAATCCAACTACAACAAGACTTGAGGAACCTACAAGATTTTATGAGGTTGTTCCAGAAGGCCGACCCTCCACTAGGAAGGAAATTTTCTAAAAAGAAATCAAAGTTATATTTAACCTTAAGGATATTACACCAAAGAATGTTAGAATTCGTAGCAAATTTCCACCCAATTTTTTCCACAAGAGCTTTGTTCATCACGATCAAATTTTTGAGATTGAGACCTCCTTGCCTCTTCCTATTATAAATATGTTCCCACAAGACAAAGTGGAATTTTCCTTTCAACTCAGGGCCTGCCCATATGAAGGATTTACAGATGCTATCCAGTTTGGTAGCCACCTTAGAGGTTAATTTAAAGAGATAAAAAATAGATGGTGATGCTCTGCAAGGTGCTTTGGACCGATACCACCTTCCTCGCTTGATTAAGTAACACCCCTTTCCAAGATGCTAATTTGCATTGGAATATTTTAACAATCGGGATCCAAAACTCATCCTTAATGTGACCAACAAAAAGGAGGAGCCCCTAGTAAATTTTCAAGAGAGAAGAAACGTGACAGTTTAAAATGTTAGCTATTCTCCTTTGTTGAGTCTCCAGAGCATTAAAAAAATAAATGAAGCTTTTTTCAAAATTTATCTACTTCCCGATAGCCTTCTCGTAGCTTACCAAAATGGACTTCACATCCCTTGCATGAAACACATATGCCTCACAAGAGAGGAGGGTGTCATCAAAAAAATGCTGATGAGAGATCGATGGGTAGGGGAGTGTCGACCTTAGACCAAAATAAAACCTTTGATGGGAAATAGAACGACCAAGTGCCTCCACCACGAGAATGAAAAGAAATGGGGATAGTGGGTCACCCTAGCTTAGACCACAACACGACTAAACGAATCCTACTTGAGAGTCATTAACCAAGATAGAGAAGCCATTAACCAAGATAGAGAAGTAGGCAGAAGAAATGCAAGCCTCTATGAGCACTAAATTTCCTCGAGATGCAGAATAAAAATTTCCATGAGACCCTATCGTAAGCCTTGCTTACATCCAACTTGAGGAAGAATGTTGCCCACCTACTCTTTTTAACTGAGTGGACGAGTTCGTGTACCAAAATTGTCCTATCTAAAATTTGTTTTCCAGGGACAAAGGCACATTGGGAACTATCCACGAGAAGAAGCAGGATAAATTTCAACCTGTTGCCTAAGGATTTAGAAAGAATATTATAGATAGTGTTGCACAAACTTATAGGTCAAAAGTCATTGAAAGAGGACACATTGTATTTTTTGGCACCAGGACCAATAACATCGAATTCACTGATTTAGGGATGACCATCGAAGCTTGAGAGTCTTGAACCACTGCATAACGTCTGAGCCATAGATATGCCAATACTTATAGAAGAACCTTGGAGGTAAACCATTAGGACCAGGCACCTTAAGAGGGCTCATATAATTTAATGCATTAAAAATTTCTTCATCTAAAAAGGAGTAATAAGCCCATCATTCATCTCCTTTGTTACAAGGAACGAGATTGCCTCTAGCATGAAATTCTCATCATCGATTGCCCTTAACAAGGTTTAGTACAAAAGGAAGGAGAAGAACTCCATAGCCTCCTTCCTTATTCGAAAGATATCTGAAGTCGAGCTACCATCACTAATCTTAATTTCATTTATGCAATTGCAGCTCCTTCGACGAAGGGTGGAGGTGTGAAAAACTAATAATTACGATCCCATTAAGCCAAATTTCCCAAGATTTATACTTTTAGTGGGTCTCTTCTTTGACTTGAATATTATGAATCTTTGTAAGCGAATATCACTCCTCCAAGAGAAGCTCCATAGAACCTCTTTGCATTTCCAATTTGGATTCAATCTCTGAAAGCTACCCATGAATCCTTTCTTTCTCTCTAAAAATGTTACCAAATGAAAATGTATTCCAAACCTTAATATTGGACCTTAGACTTTTAATATTATTAGATAATCTTTGGATACCCATGCAATTAACCTCCTACAACCACCAGTCCCACAAAGAGGCATCAAAACTAGGATGCGAGCACCACATCATTTCAAAACAAAATCGATGCGAGAAAAAAGGCTGATCATTGGGGACCTCCAACCACAAAGGATTATGGTCCAAAAAAATCCATGGAAGAGTGGACAAAATGGCCGCACCAAAGAGATGGAGATAGGAGTTGGAAACAAAGAATCTGTCTAATCTACCGAGAATCAAATGGGCCCCCACCCTCTTATTACTCCACGTGAACTTTGAGCACTTTAAGTCTAAATCTCTTAAACCTACGGTATTAAAAAAATTCATGAAATAATTTAGTCTTATAACATCCACTTTGTTGCCACTTCATATTTATGAAAAAAAAATATGGGTGTTAAAATCCCCCAAAACCACCCATGCCTCATCCTGAAAGGAGGCTCTCATCTCAAGTAGAATACGCCAAAATCTCCTTCTATCAGTAGGGGAATTCGGTGCATATATATTAGAGATGATTCACCTTATGTGGGTTGTCTTACACTAAAAAAGAATATGTATTGCCCTTGAAGAGGATGAAACCATGTGGTCATCAAAATTAGAAGGGTCCCAAAAAAATAAAAGACCACCGACAGAACCAGAAGCCTCACTCATCGCAAATCCAAAGTGTTTTCAAACTACATTATGAACCAAATCCCATGAAGAAGCATCAAGTTTGGACTCTTGGATGCACAAAAAATTAGGGTATTTTTTTTTCCTAAGTGAATCCAACAAATGCTTTTTGGAGGAACTATTTAGCCCTCTCATGTTCCATGAGCATAGGTTCATTGATATCAAAAGGAGATTTTCTTGCTCGACCCTCCGGAGAGCGAAGGTTTAAATCTATCAAGCTTTAGATGCTTATATATGTTCTCCTCTTCAACAATAAGCCTTGCTTACCCACCATTGGTCAAAGCCTCTTCCATTTGTTTCTTTCTTCTGGATTTTCTAGGGGGTCTACCCAAACGTTTGGACAGGCTAAGGTCCAAACTCTTCTTACGTTGACTTCTTATCTTTGGGCCCCGGGAGCCCTTTTCAAAAATTACTTTAGGAGAGTCCATTGGGCTACCCAGACCACTCAAAGGCATCAATAAGGAATCCTTTGGGGAAGCATAGACCGCCTTGGGACTAGAAACCACATTCTCCATCGACATATCTAGAGCCTCTGTGGCCTTCATTTTAAGATAGCCAAATGAGTTAACTAGAGGTAAAGGTGACCCTACCTTCTCGAGCTAGAGAACCACTTCCAAGTGAGGAGTGGAAGTAGAAGCTTTTGATGAGGGGGAGACAACAACAGGTCTTACTGGATCAACTTGGTCCCTTCTAATGGGCTTTGACCCACTCAGAGACATCATCGGTTGCTCTTTAGAAGGGCTCAAAGCCTTCTTTTGCCAAACCTTCCATTTTTTAATAGTGGGTCCTAGGCCTGAAGTAGCCCCTTGAAAATCTAAATATTTAGAATCAATTACAGAGGTCTTTTGAGGTCGAGACAAAGGACAATATTTTTGAATATGACTGCTTTGACCACATTTCCCATAGGGGATAGGTTTGTTCTCATAGACCACTGGTTGAACCCAGCAACCCAAGTGGGAAACCAATTCAACTGTTTTAGGGAGATCCTTCTCCAAATCCACAATTACACACATACAAACAAATTGGTATCTATCTGCTGATAGAGAGATATTCAAAGGAGATGAAGTCTCTAAAACTAGAAGCCATCGCTTTGAACACATTCTCATGCCATAGTAAGGTTGGAAATTTTGGGAGCCACATCCAAATGGTAACAATATTGACCTTTTATGAGGTGGGGTTAAAATCAGAGCCCCAACGACATAAGAATAGGCTATGATTGCCAAAGAACCAGGGACCCCCATCGATAATTTTTTTAGAATCAACTTCAGAGGAGAGCCGAATCAAGAAGAAATTACAAGGGAAGCCAAGGCAAGGTAACCACTAGGCTTCCACCACAACAATGCCCAATGCTTGAGGACCTCCCGAGAACTTTCCTACCAAGTCAAAAGGTCCCTTATCCAGAAGAGAATTCACAACGAAATCGAGAGTACAAATTTAGGACTCTACCTCCACAAAATAGGCTCCAAATTATATCGGGATCCACGACTAGCAACAACTTTCGTAAATGAAATCTTGGTCCCAAACTTAACCCCCTCCATATTGCTTAATTTTCCTGGGACCTAGGAAAAGGGCGAACCCAAACTACCAAGAGGGCCAAACCCCAAATATGGCCCTCAATGGACTCGGTGGATGAAAAATCACAACCACCTTCACCATCATACCACATACTTACCAAAAGCAAGCACCCTCGATAGCCACCAAAGATACCAAACAAACGTCTCTAGCAAACACTCCTCCAACTAGCCTACAAACAACATGAACAATCACTCTGAACAACCAATGAAGTTTATTGCTAAAGGTTTTCTCATTATATATTTTATTGTATCCATAGAATCTATATAATTTTTGAGGTAATATTTTTGTCCAACTTTTTATTTGAGTTTAAAATAATATCTATTCATGTTTTACCTTTAATATTTATAAATATATAATTTCATAGTCTTGTTAATCCACTATTTATTTCTTTACAATATTTATCAAAGTTGTAAATAGGAAATCTAAATTTCGTACCGTTTTAAAATTCAAATGATAACTTAATAGTAATTTTTAATAATATTTGTGAACATACATTTCAAATAAATTGTTGCAAAATATTCTTAAATTTTATTTGGTTAGGTAAGGCATCACATAGATATATTCATAAGAAAATTTCAAATTTTAACTCTAAAATATCTCTATAATACTTTTTAAATCAAGAGCAACCTTGATTTTAAAACTATTGGATTTTGTCACAACAAATTACTCAATATCATTTTGATAGTATGATAGTGTTGATTTAATTTTGTTGGCTCATTAATTGAAGGATGCATTAATTATTTAAATTGGAGAAGATATTCAAATAAACCATTATTCAAAAATTAAATTATTTTGATTTTCAGTTTGAAATTTAGCTTTACGTTATTTCTTTCTAAAGCATCAACAAGAAAAATGAAAACACAAGGAGATTATATGTTACCTTGAAGAATTTTATGATATGATTCAAATTATATAGTAGTGGATCCATTCATAAAAATACATTATTTTGAAGCCTTGTAAATATCATATAAATCACTCATGACAACCTTTATTTGAACTACATATCTAGGAATATCATATAGAAATAATCCAACAATTATACATATTATTTTCATGGGATGAATATCTATCTATCTATCTATCTATCTATATATATATATATATATATATATATATATATATAGAGAGAGAGAGAGAGAGAGAGAGAGAGAGAGGACATACCATCATTAATTTTGTTTTCCACAAAGAAAACCAATCTTATTGCTACAAGATAATGAAAACTATAATTCTTTTTCAATCTATTTGCGATAAATTTAAAATTATATTATAAACAAACTTACAAATTTTTATGCATGAAAATTATCAAAATATTTTGTTTCATTGTCATATCCAAAGTATATAGAATCTTATCCCCAGACCCAATGGAGATTTTGGATGGATTGAGTGGTGGAATGATGCCATTTTTTGCACCACTGCTCTTCTCAAAATCCTAGGAAAAAAGTGGTGCAACTGCATCGATGCTCTAATATTGCTCTAAGAAATGAGCTTGCCAAGGCATCCATCAAACTTGAGGCTTGCCCCTTTGACTCCTCCATCCAAGCCCATATAGCTCAAATCCGACATGAGCTAAAAGTGGCTGAGTTGTATGAAGCCAGAGGAGCTCAGATCAAAGCCAAGCTCCATTGGCTCAAAGTGGGTGGCAAAGTTTCTAAAGAATTTTTTTAGAGACTTAGGCCTCCCAGAAACTCTACTCAATTCAAAGCCTTAACTATTGATGAAGTTTGAATCACTTATTTTCTTGTTTATTAGGCATTATACTCATATTTTTGTAGCTCAGCAGTACACTCCTAAAACAGGACAAGCTCTTCGATGTTACAAATTGGTTATCCCTTCCTGCCTCTCCCCTACTCAAAGGAATGAGTGCGAGCACCTATTATCAGTGCAATTTCTTACTGATGCTCTATTTCAAATAGCAAATGGTAAGGCACTAGGGCTTAATGGCTTTCCTTACGAATTCTATAAAACTTGTTGGGATTTTGTTGGTCCTGACTTACACAAAGTTTATTTGGAAGCCTTGAAGACTGGCTACTTAGGCACTCTTATTAATAAGGGAAATATAAAAATTATCCTAAATTTAGGGGATATAGAAATTATCACAAATTGGAGGTCCATAACCCTGCTAAATGTCAGCTACAAAATCATTTCCAAAGTGCTTGCTCTATAGCTTTGGTCATTGCTTCCCTCTATTATGAGCCTGAGCAAACTGGATTTATTCAAAATCACTACATATTGGATAATGTTATCATAGTTTGGGAAGGGATGGAGTGGGCTAGTAGATCCAATCAATAGACCCTCTTCCTCAAGCTTAACTTTGAAAAGGATTATAATAGAATTGAGTGGGTCTTCATCCTATCCATGCTAGAAGATCTTGTATTTGGTCCTTAGTTCATTTACACTGTTAAATGATTTTTTAGGATGCTTCAGTAGTGCTCTCTCTCAAAAAATTTAAAACTGAAGCTATTGGGTTGCATAGATCAATGAGGCAAGGGTGTCCTATGGTCCCTTTGTTCTATATTTTAACAGTAGAAACATTTTGTTATCTTTTGGCCAATCGTACCTCTAATGGGCTTCTTAGGGAAATTTTCCTTCCTGGGAATGCTGGTGAAATCATTAATGGCTACTTTGTTGATGATTCCTTCCTCACCTTGCAAGAAGATGAGCATTCCCTCTTTAAAGCTCTTTCTTGCCTAGAAATTTTTTGCAAAGCTTCGGGGTCTAATATTCAAGGGAGAAAAATATCCTGTTACAGATAATCCTTTTAGCCTCTTTCTTAGTGGCTTTAGCACATCCAGTGGAGTTGGATTCAGCCTAGGGAAATTTTCAAATTCCTTGGCATTCCTTTTGCATTTCAAGGCTCTCCATCCTATATGGTCCTATGTCATCAGCAAAGTGGAAAACAAATTGGAGGATTGGAATACTAAGAAATTGTCTCTTGCTGACAAATTCTAAATTTCCTCAAAAGTGTTGGCCTCTACGCATATTTATTACTCATCTTGTTGGGTCCCTTCCCAAGCATGTTACAAAAATCTTGAAAAAATTCTACGAGATTTTCTATGGTCTAGTGGATCTTAGTGGAAGGGCTTCCACAGAGTGGCTTGGGATGTTATCTCCTAGGGAATGCTGGAGATATGGGTATTCTGGATTGTAAACTACAAGGGTTAGCCCTTTGTGCTAAATGGATCATTCAAGCTCCTCAAGTGTGAAAAGTGCTCCTCTAACATTACATCTTGGTTTGGCTACCCCTTAATCGTAGATCTTGGGCAGGAATGGATCTTCCTTCTTTGGTACTTGTCCTAGTTTTTATTAAAATTATTGGCTCCTTTGTCATCAAAAGCATATGGAAGGCTTGGTAGTAAATCAACCCATAGATTATATGGAAGGGGGCCCGTTATCATAGAGGTCTCTCCATAAATCATCTTAATAATTGGTAGTACACTATTTTCAAGTTACAAGGCACGTAATTAGCCACAAATTCCTTGGGTTCATGTCCAGAAGTTCTTTAATGGGAAATTGTCACAATTACAAATTTTTACTCCATGAAAACTAGGTATTGGATCCCCTGGGACACTTTTAAATGCACCTTCTACTTGACCAGTTCTGATAGAGCGACCTATGATGGAGTAACTGACCATGCCCATTTCTCCATATGGTATAAAATAAGTGTCAAATCTAAGAAACCTTGATGGAATGATTGGGCATGGTACAAGAGCACTCCTTTCCTCAATTACAAATCTAGATAGAGTTATGAATGGCTTATGCCAACTTCCCCCATGGTGCCCAAGCTAAATGTTAAATGAGACCTCATTTCTATTCATACTAGATGGAAAGACAGATTTCACTCAGCTTGGGCATCTTACTTGGAGCCAAAAAAAGCCTTTTTTGCTTGTATTTTACTGTGTCAGGGATTACCCCTTGGTAATCAACTTTCTTATATGGGGGTGCCTGATCCCAGATGCCCCTTCTATCAAGAACCTGAGTCTTATCTACATATTTTTTGGTTATGCAAACGTGCCGGGCTAGCATAGAGTTGGGATGGTTATTTCTTTACTCTGTTCATTACCCTACATATTTCATGGCAACATGCCCTACTAGGTGATCCCATAAAGTTTTCCCTTCCTTTGAAGGAAGTGTGGCAAATTTTTAGAGTCAACATTCTATTTCACATTTGGAAATCTAGAAATAAACTTATCTTCAAATAAGTTGATCCGTCTCTGGATTTTTCTTTTGTTGATAAGCTCAAAGTTTTTTATGATGTGTGGTTTTAGATCTATGACCAAGCTAAAAATATAGCTATGGAGGTGGAAAACATGCAGACATTTCTGATATATTGGGGCAACATGCCATGTGCTATTAGTAGGGTGGCCCCATATAGCTCACCCCACCACCAAGCCTGTTCACGCTCCCACATGCACCCATATCGTGCCAGACGCCAACCTCCTAGAAGTAGAACCAATGATACTGGGGGTAATTTGTAGCAGTAGGATCTATGGAATGCACAATAACCTATGCTGGTGACCACTAATGGATGGGGTGTCTCGGTCAGCTAGGATAATATCTCTGGCTAGTCACGTCTCCCATATCTCATTAGTCATGCTTCGGTATGGGGTGATGATAATTTTTATGGATGGGGTGACCCGCACACTCTAAAGGATAAGGATATATCAACAAAAGGCTCAAATCCATAATGCCTTTCTGGCTGTAATTAGTCCTTAGTTTTGTTGTGTTGGTTGTGGGGCCAGTTCTCTACTATGTTGTCTTTCTTAATCCACTATTAGGATTAGGTAGTTTCATTAGGGGTGTGATTTTTCTCCACCCACACACTTTTTTTGGTTGTAAAGGACTTTTATTTATTAATTAAATGGCCTTTTTATCAAAAAAAAAAATATAGATGACATTTATTCAATTATTATATCCTATCTAGTATCTTATATTTTAACATGTTCTAAAATTAGAATTAAAAAAATGAAATTATAGGAAATCTATAAAAGTTAATTTTTTGATGAAAAGCTAAATTATATTAATAATAAAGTTTAACATGAAAAAAGTGGTGGGTGGCAATGATCACACCCCTGGAAGAAACAAACCAACCCTAACCACGGGTTGGGAAACCACAAACCAGAGCTCACTACAAACTAGGCAACATCAATCAAACAGGCAGTGAAACTTGCATGCAATCAAAAAGTTTGTGGCTGCTCGTCTACGTTGGAGTCCCATGGAATGGCCAAGGTATGCGGTAATCCATCTGTGTGTCCCTGATCCTCATGAACATTTGAATCTCCCCAGCCCTGTCCTCGAGATCTATCAAGCTGGCGATTATGTGCACTTATATCCCCTGCATTCCAGGCACGATCCTGTGTGCCACCATTAACTTCCACCAGCTCATCCCAGGCACCTCTGGGTGGAGAACATGATGGTGATTGAATTGGCTATGCATTCCATCCATCATTGTAGGTAAAATTGTCATGTCCCCAACCTCCCTGTGCATGCACCAGACGTGGCAGTTGATGAGACCTCGATCGGGAACAGGACGTCTGCTGTGCGTTGTTTGGAGAAACCCTGCTAACTGAGCATGGTGCATTTTTCCAGTCATCCAAAAGTGCCTTCATGTGCGCCTGCTCAATGTCAAGTTTAGCCTGCTGATTGCAAATCTGGAACCATGTATCTTGAAACACCTCTATTTTGTCAGCTAGAGAAAATTCATCAGAAGGATTTTGATGCTGAAAAACTATCTTGTTTCTAGATTTCCACATGTGAAAAAGAAGACTAATTCAAAATATGTGCCACACTTTGGACAAGGGAAGAACAAATTTAATCTTATCCCCTAACAGAGCTTGCTGCCATGTAAGGGATTCATCCTGGAATTGGGAAAAAAAAGACCATCCCCATTCCCAGGCACTCCTTGCTCTTGTGCAGAACCAGAAAATATGAGGAGAAGATTCATCCTCATTACAGAATGCACATTTAGGGTTTGCAACTCCCAAGTGCCTGAGTCTGTCTCCTAAGGGTAAACTTTGAAAGAGAAGGCTCCAAGCAAAAAATGATTGTTTTGGCTCAAGAAAAGAAGACCAAACTATCTAAAATCGAGCCTTCCAACCAGAAACCGCCACTGGATCTCCCCATTTATCATTAAGTCTAGGGACCATTGGCAACATTGGGGAGAGCCACTTGTAACCCAATTTAGCCGAGTAATTCAACAAGGGTATATCCGAAAACCAGGACCAATCTTTCCACCATGGCCTCTCGAGAGTGCTGCCCACACTTGTGCCACATGGAAAAGGGGATAATGTCAATTACTGAGTCATAAGTGAGCTTGTCACCGTTGCTCAACTGAAATTGTTGTTTAAAAAGTGGCCAAGGGATCCAATCCCTCGAGGTTTGAGAATAAAAATCAGAAACTGTAGATATACCTTTTTTAAAAAACTTTTGGGCATGAATCCATGGGACCTGAGCAAGAGGAGTTCCCTGAATGTTAATCACCGAAGACCACCAGATGTTTAAAGAATTGATGGACAGTCCTTTATGGCCTCTATTCCCTTTCCACTTAAGCCAAGGAGTGAATTGCTGCCATGATTTCCAAATACTTTTAATCACAAAAGAACCAGAGATTTTCACAAAGACTGGCATTACAATTAGGGAAGGGAGGTCAATTCCTCTCCAGGCTTGTTTGTTCAAAGGCAGCCCTGAAGAAATACAATGTCTGATGAGGATTTTCCAGGCCTCCGAGCCTTTAAGGGCTCGTATGATCCATTTGGCACAGAGAGCCGTGCCTTGTCTTTTACAGTCAACCATGCCCATTCCTCCTGAAGCTTTAGGTAAACAACACATATCCCAAGCAACCCGATGAAAACCTTTCTTCTCAGCTGAGTTTGCCCACAAAAAATTCCTCAATAGTCTTTCAAGCTTAAGGTAGCATGCTTGTGAAGGGACCCAACAAGAAGAGTAATACACATGAGTAGAGGCAAGGACCTTAGAACAAATCTGGAATTTTCCTGCCAGAGACATCTTTTTAGTAATCCAATACTCAAGCTTTTTCTCAACTTTCTGCAGAACATAGTTCCATAACTGAACAGGGGAACCATAAAAGGCAAAAGGGATCCCTAGAAATTTGAACACTTCTCCTGGCAAAATCCAATGCCATTGAAACTGTTCTAGCCAAGGAGGGAGCGGGGTAGGGGACTGCCGATAACAAGAAGTTTTTCTCCACTGAATACTAGAACCAGAGGCCTGACAAAAAACTTCCAAACATCTGAGTGCTTCCTTCACTGAGTGTTCCTCCTCTAAAAGAGTGAGAAAAGAGTCATCAGCAAAGTGACCATTAATGAGCTGACCTTGGTTATCAGGGAGAGAAATACCCTTAATTTGGCCCAAAGAAGCATGCCTAGCAAGCAAATATCCAAAGGCTTCAGCAGCAAGGATATACAGAGAAGGAGCCAAGGGACAACCTTGCCGAACAGATCTGAACAAACCGATTGGCCTAGTTTGATGATTATTCAAAGATAAAACAATCGAAGCATCCTGAAAAAGAATATTGACAGATTGAACAAACACAGGCCCAAACCCTAAAGACTGTAACATGGAAAGAATGAAGTTCCATTCAATTCTATCATAGGCCTTTTCAAAATCAATTTTCAAGAAGAGGGCTTGCTGACTAGACCGCCTAGCCCATTCCATACCTTCCCAAACCGCAATGACATTATCCAAGATATATCTCGCCTTTAATAAATCTTGTTTGCTCCGGCCTAACAATAAGAGGCAACAGGGGCCAGAGTTTCAGAGCCGGGGCTTTGGCAATAATCTTATAGCTGACATTGAGCAGGGTAATTGGCCTCCAATTTGTTATACATTCAGGATCCCCTTGTTTTGGAATGAACTTGATATTACCTCGGTTCAAAATTGCTCCAAGAGAGCCACTGTGCATGGCTTCAAGGTAGACTTTGTGTAAATCAGAACCAACAAAGTCCCAACATGCCTTGTAGAATTCACAAGGAAATCCATCCAAGCCTGGGGCCTTCTCATTGGCCATTTGAGTTAATGCTGAGGCAAGGTCATCAACAGACAAATACTTTTCACACTCCTCTCTTTGAGCTACAGAGAGTTTGTTAGGGACAACATCCATGCAAAGCTTGAGAGCTTCATCCCTCTCTAGAGAAGAAGACTGAGCAAAAAAAACTTGAGTGTAATGCTTAACAAAAATGTCAGCAATACTGGGTAGAGAGGTATGGCGAATACCATTGTCCACAATAGCTTTGAATTTAGTGGCATTGCGAGGAGGACGTAACTTTTGGAAGAATTCCTTAGAAACTCTGTCCCCAATTTTAAGCCAATGTAAGCGGGCCTTGATCTGAGCACCTTTAACTTCATAGAGCTCTGCCACCTTGAGCTCATGACGAACCTGAGAAGCATGCCCCTGCAAAACAGGATAGAGAGGGTTGGCTTCAAGCCTACAAGAGGCTTTTGTCAGTTCAGTGCATAAAGCAAGCAAAGAATATTTTCTAAACTGAGCAACTTTCTTGCCCAAACTACGAAGAAGGGCTGTGGTTCGGGATATAGCATCATTCCACCACTCAATCCATCCTTCTTCACCAACAGGTCTGTCCCCCAAATTCCAGACTCTCCGAATATGACACATCATGGAAGAATGCCGAAGAAAGGATGTGTTAAGAAAAAATCGAGACTTAATACCCTGAACAGGTACCACAGAAGATAGAACAGTGAACATAATTGGGGAATGATCAGACCCAACAGTACCAGCAATAACCTCCACAACTGGAGCATCTCCATGCTTCCGATGAAAATGAAACTGGGTATGGTCTGACAACATAGCTCTATCTAAACGTTTGAGAATCCTTGCCCGCCCAACTTGAAAGTTATTCCAGGTAAACCAAAGGTGCTCATCAAAAGAAGCAGGAGAAAGACAGGAATTAGGGTCAGACAAACATATTTTTTTTTCATAAAAAACCAGGCTTCACGCTCACCAAGGGCCCACCTATGGTTTAGACCCCCAATTTTATCAGAAGCATGCTCAACCATATTAAAATCTCCACAGACGATCCAAACTGCAGGAGGTAAAGAAAAGGCACACCATTTCCAAAGCAAACAACGCTCCGGAGCACTATTGGAGGCATATACATTTAAAATTCCAAAGGACATTCCGTCAACTTCAAGCAAAATCCAAACAGCTTGGTTAGAAGGGTCAACCCCCCAATCAACAAAATTCCCATGCCATCTATTGGCCAGGAGAATAACAGCACCACCACGACCGGGAGGGTGCTTGGTGGAAAAAAGTTGACTACTAGGGTAAATGAGCGCACAGGCACACTGCAATTGGAACTCAGTGATTTTAACTTCTTGCAAGCAAACGATATCTGGGCCCCCATACTTGGTTGCACAGAAAGTAATATCATCGCGAACCATGTATCTTCGAACTGGGTCCGTCAATCCTCTAACATTCCATGATAGAAAAATCATTCTGACCTGTCGAGGATCAAACTTCCTCTGACCTCATCAGAGTCACCCAGAGTAGCAAGCGACTGAAACGAGTTGCTAGAAAAGCTTCCCAGTTGTCGGTTTTTGTCTGCATGCAGACCCTACACTAGACTACGAGACCTTCGGCTTCGGGCATTCATGCCTTCTTTTTGCTCCAGCTGGTGAGCAACCATGGAGACAGAGAGGATACCATCATCTTTAAGAGCCATCGACATATCTTCAGCCACAACTGCTGAATTGGAAAGGATTTGAGTACTTGGGGAAGCATTCTGGGATGGAACTGGGACATGCAAGGGTGGTTTGATCGCTGTGGCTTGAGCATAGGAGCCAGCAGGCTGGCCCCCCTGAGGATTATGGACAGAGGACTGGCCTCCCTGAGGGCCTTTACCAGGGACATGCTTGCCTTTCTTGGAGACCACCTTCCAGTCACTGTCAGACCCATCTTTGGTTGGCTGGTTTTTCTCATTAGAAGCTTGATTAACAGGGGTTGGGCCCTTGGATTTAAACTTATCTGCCATTAAGGGACAATCTTTAATCTTGTGTGCGGCAGACTGGCACCTGTAGCAAGTGTTTGGCAAATTGACATACACCACTCTCTGGTGGATATTAGTATCACCTACCTTAATATCAATAAATTCCTTGAGGGAAGTGGCCAAATCAATTTTCACACAGAGCCGACGGGTAGGCCGAGCATTATAGAAGCGCTGAGGCTCTTCACATACAAATTCCCCAACTTTCATGGCAACATCACGAATAAATGGGACCAATGCCATTGGCAAACCTGGGAATTCAACCCACACAGGGACAACAAGAGAGACACCATTGGCAACCTGGAAATTCTTGTGCCATGGTTGACAAATAAGCAAAGTGCTATGAACATAACAAGGACCCTTGCTGAGAACTTTTTTGACACACTCTGGATCAGAGAACCGAATATGAAAGAAACCTTTGGTCAGGTTTTGCACAGACTCTACAAAGATACCATATGGGTTCCAATAGCTTTGAAACCAGTTTCGTAGAATTGCATCAAAGGGGATACGGCCCAAGAAATAGCCTATGACAGTATTTTGCTCTAGCCAAGTACAAGCTTTATTGAAACTATCGAGGGGAATAGAAATGTCTGGCACATTACCTTGTGGAACACCGTGGGAATGAACTTTCGAGGTTGCTTGCCCGCCATCCTTTTCTCCATCGGCTTCACCAGACGATGAACCAGGAGGAACCAAATGTGACATATTAAAAAAAAACACAGTAACTCCGCCCAAGGCGGATCAATGATGGAAGGACAAAGTAGCAGATCCCGTCCACTGGCACATGCAGCACTGTGACGAGGCCAAAAAACACACATGCAAACTATGAATGCAAAGTCGGCTCGGCTCCTCAGGATGAGTTGCAGAGCAAAACCCTCATCTGATCTCTCCTAACCAACTTTTTCTATAAAAGTTAATTCCTTGAATGGTTGTAAAAAAGAGAATTGGTTAATCCTATAGGTACTTTATTAAGAACTTCATCATCATCAAGATTTCACTCATTATTTATGTGATAATTTAAGGAATATTTTGCACAAGATCACACAAAACATATTTATATTTTCCAACTTTTTATAGGTTTAATTTGAGAGAAGAAGATTTAATTCTTCAATTTGATCTCTTCTCCTTTTATAATTCTTTCATACAAAGTTAAAATTATTTTATTCCATTAGAAATATATATATATATATATATATATATATATATATATATATATTTTAATAATAACATAAACAACATTTCTATTTTCTTTATTAAACTATCTATTATCGGATTTTGGGCCTAATTTAAATTTTATATTTTTAGTATTTTATGAGAATAGAAAGAAATTGTTCATATTGCACATTACTATATTGGATAATTTTATTGATTTTCAATATCTTTAGTAAGTCATTGATCTTTGATTTAATTTTCCTATCTCTTTTAAACATGTATATCTAAATTTGATTTCCCTAATCTTTGTATGTCCATATAGATGTTTGATATTTTATAAACCATTTATTTTGTGTATGATATTTTATATATTTATCAATTCCTTTTGATAATTCACATATAGAACAAGCCTTTACATACATGATCTTTCAAAATTTCATTCATTTTGCCACAACCAAACAATTTGGAAGAAATCAAGATGTCAAATCCACATAGACTAAAAATAAAATGGATTTGCATGAAAATTATTATGTAGACCATACATCAATATTATTCATTTGTGATTTGATCCTATTTGTAACAATATATTAGAAGAAATTGTATGATTTATTTGCATTCTATCATAATACACCCAAATTATATCTAATTATTTTACTACATGAGATTGTCTAATGCACTTATTATCATATGTATATTAAAAATTTAAAATATTTTCATACTAAAGGCCATTTAAATTGACAAAGTAATCAAAATAATCCATTATTTACACCAAGCATTCCACCCTTATTTTGAAAAATAAATATAAATGTGTTCATGTACCCTACATGAATTTAAAGATTATAATAATCATGAAAGTTGACATGAATAAAGTAAGATCCTTTCAAAATATAACTCATAGTGATTATATTTGGAGAATATACGTTTATAAACACAATTTTTATATCTTCCTCTTTCCTAAAAAAAAAAACATTAACCAACTCAACTACTTCTTGATTCTAGCAATTGATGCATTTCATTTGATATTATCATATGATACTATAATACCTCATGAATCTCTTATAGGAAAAACCACTAGATAATATTTCACACTCTAAATATTTTTTAATGCTTTCTTACATTCTGTTGAGTGGTATTTTCACCCAATTGTGAAAGTACACTCTCCCTTAGGATTTGGATTCCAAATCCCCTCTTGCAAAGA
This sequence comes from Wollemia nobilis, assembly GCA_028583015.1. Lineage (NCBI taxonomy): Eukaryota > Viridiplantae > Streptophyta > Pinopsida > Araucariales > Araucariaceae > Wollemia > Wollemia nobilis. Next base: position 163,429 of record JAQPPZ010017240.1, on the reverse strand, counting down.
AGTTAAACAAACAACTTCTCCAAGGTCTCCGTTATATTAGCATTTGCATATGTGCATTAGTAATCTCAAATAAAGATATTCAATTTAAATGCTTGGAACACCTTAGTGATTGCAAGTAGCTGTAAACAAGGGGCAATGTTGGTTTATTTTACCATGAAACTTTAGTGATTGTTCATTGAACCAAAATAAATCAAATGTGAGTTGGCCCTCATATGACCACGATGTAGTGCTTTAATTCCTTTTATCTTGATGGTTTTAAAATGGATTTTATCTTGCATTAAATCCTCAATGATGAATAGAATCTTCAAAATGTCACTTTAACTTATCCCTCTTAAATGAAATCAAATTTTCATCAAGATGAACAATTAAGTGCTTTAAGGCAAAGACCTTCAATATAATACTCAAATTATCCCCCTTTCGTAAAATTGGAATTTTTATGAAGAAAGGATAATTTTAGGCCCGAAATGGAAATTTGTGAAAATGTCGTAAAACATAACTCCTTCAATGAAATTGGAATTTTCATGAAGGGAATGTCATCATAGGCTCATGAATGCAAAACAAAACTGGAAAAATGAAATTTGACCTTAAAATGGAAAATTTCTATTTTCGGATTTTTAAAATCTGTGACAAAGCAGCAACTTCGGTAAATTTTTAAAAATACTAAACAACTCCGAAAATGAAATTTCAAAGTGCGTAATGGAATTATGAATTATAATCTACGCAATGGTGAAATTATTTTTGGATTTTGAAATTTTTTTTGATGTTTATTTTAATGCCTGAAAATAGGAAAAAATTCTAAAATTAAAATTTTAGAAAACAGAAAATTCAAATTTTGCATCAAAATAATTTCTGGAAATGCAGCAATGCAAAAGCTCCTTCAGTTTGATGCTCAAATTACCCCTCTTTCGTAAAATTGGAGTTTTTATGAAGAAAGGGTAATTTTAGGCCAAAAATGGAAATTTATGTAAATGCCATAAAACATCACTCCTTCAATGAAATTGGAATTTCCATGAAGGGAATGTCATCATAGGCTCATGAATGCAAAACAAAACTGGAAAAATGAAATTTGACCTTAAAATGGAAAATTTCTATTTTCGGATTTTTGAAATCTGTGACAAAACAGCAACTTCGGTGAATTTTAAAAAATACTAAACAACTCCGAAAATGAAATTTCAAAGTGCGTAATGGAAGTCTGAATTATAATCTACGCAATGGTGAAATTATTTTTGGATTTTGAAATTTTTTTAATGTTTATTTTAATGCCCGAAAATAGGAAAAAATTCTGAAAATTAAAATTTTTCAGAACAGAAAATTAAAATTTTGCATCAAGATAATTGCTGGAAATGCAGCAATGCAAAAGCTCCTTCAGTTTGATAGCACCCCGTCTTGCAAAACCGAATACGTGAGAGTTTCATACATGCAACCTAGCCTATTTGATCTGTACTACACACAATCAAAGTAAACTAAGTGCTTGACTTCTAGGGTTTAAAATAATTTCCAAATTGCAAACATTCACATGAAATAACCCATCCCATGGCGTAAATTTCACATACAAATCTGAATTTTGAAAGGGGAAAGATAAAACAATTAAAATAGAGCATGCAGAAAATTTCTCATTCTTTCTTGCTAACAAGGCCTGAAATTTCTGAAAAGAAGATTTCCCATTCAAATTATATTCCTCTTTTACACATCAAATTTTGCCGCATTTGGCCATGCCAAAAGTTCCTCCCCTGTGCATGCATTTCAATGGGTATTTAAAGATTTTCCTCCATGGCTTTTCGTTTTCTCCTCCATGACTTTTCGTTTCTCCTCCATGGCTTTTCGTTTCTCTCTTCCTTTCTTCCATATGCAATACCTTGCAAAAAAAACAAAAAACTAAACTTTACTTAAACCAACATGAAAAAATTAAAAACTAACAAAAAAACAAAAAAGCTAAAAATAATCCTATTTTATTTTTATTATTATTTTTTTTTTTTTTGTTTTTATTTTATGTTCATTTGTTTATATATATATATATATATATATATATATATATATATATATATATATATTATTTTTACTTATTCCCTTTTTCTTTTTTCTTTCTTTTGTTCTATTAATTTATTTATTATTATTTTTTTTTATTCCTTTTTTTTTTTTAGTTTATTTATTTTTTTAAACATGAATTAACCCAAAAGTTAATGTTTGAATTACAAACACATTAATAGACAAAAAAAACCACACCAAAAATTTATCAAAAAAATGTGGGTCCCCAAGCTTAGGGGCTAGTTGTGAAATAGTCACAAGACATTCCTCATTGCTTATTTATATTTTCTATGTTCAAATAGATATAGTAATATTAGAAGTTATTCATACCTTAAAACCACATTTTTAAGTCATATTCATACTCTAAATATTTTAAGATGTAATGTTTATCATCCATATTTATTTTGATTTATAGATTCATCCAAACTTCTTGTTTATACTTATATCAATTTCTCATGCTACCCTAAAACCTAAAGTACAAGGGAGAACCCCTAGAATTTTACAAGGAGATGTTTTCTATATTTGAGGATGTTGAAAATGATTTACTTTGGACAAATTTGGTCTACTTGACTTTAATACTTTGAAAAATGACTCTACATCTATTCCAATTTAGTTCTTTTTATATTTGGATTTCATATTTAAGTTTTTCATCATGTGCATCATTCACAATTACATCAATGTTAGTTGTGAATGGTCCAGGATGACATTTTCCACGAATAAGGTAGAGGGTATTTATTTATTAAAATTTTATGACATAAAAGCCCTTGATCTTAGTTGTATACTATAATTTGATTCTACTTCATATTTTAGTTTGATTGATGAATAAAAAATTAATACTTGATAATTTAATTTCACTTTGTAATCACTTTTCATCCATTTTTATAAAAGTTGTGACATAAAAATCTAATATTTCTATAAGTCACTTGTTGATATGACTATTAATTTAGATGCCATTTAATGGATTTTAGAAAATGGTTTTAAAATATCCATGGAGAAACTAATTCAAATATAGAAAGAATGCTTTCACTCCATAATTATCATAAAGTATTACAAATATCCTTCAAAAAATTACTATTATTTGGTTGGTATGTTTATCCAAAAGTCCCAACTTATACTAGAAATATTTTAGAGATTTTGTCTCCATAAAATTATCCTCACTCCATAGTCTTAAATAAAATCTAGTTCAACTTTAAACCATGGGATAATACTCATTATTTTTGAATAGAATAGACTATTGAGATGAATTTATTTTGGAAGGAAAATAATTGAATAATTTAATTCAATTTCCACCTACATTTAATTAATTTTTGAATATTTGAAAAAATTAGCTAGTATTCATTGAAATTACATATTAAACCCCTACTTTTAATAATCATTATATGATATATATCATAAAATTACTTTTGGTGCACTATTTGTTGTTTGGATAGGATATATAGATTTGTTTCTTTTTTTTCTTGAATGATATAATAATACTTCCCATAACTAGGGTATTCTTCCTTCTATATATGATTTTAAATAAAAATTTCTTCTTGCCAATCATCATTTTCTCATGACAATCCTTTATTTATTAGTTCTACCAAATATTTATAGCAATAAATTTGATGGTAAGGCTTACTTCTTGCTTTCACATTCTCCCTTATCACACTCACTTCCTATTAGAACTCCAAGTTGATTATTATATTTCTCGTATAAACTATGATTATTACCATTTATTTATTTTAAACATAAAACATACTAGAGCATATTTGCAACTACAAGTCAAAAAAACCTTAATAGTGTGAAATATGTAGGTAATATTTAATGGATTGAACTAATTTTTTATTTTATAAAAATAAATTGAAATATTTTATAAAATAAATTTGTAATAAATTGTGTTTTACATTATATATATTTTTAAAATTATTAATTGAAGTGTATGTGTCAATAGATAATAGGTAAAACATATATTATTCACTTAGATATGTGGTTTCAAAGAGATCTCTAGTATTTTTATTGTTGATAACAATATCCAAGATCTATAAATAAATTCCATAGTATGCAATATGTTTTAGGATATCCTTTACAAAAATATTCTACATAATCATGCGATTGAAACTAATAATTCCGTGTGTATCACACACATACGATGGTGTATTTTTTTACTAGATAACAAGGGGTTGTGCTTGGGTCTCCTACCCTTGAAAAGTCACAAATATCTCCTTTAGATCTTGAGATTTTATAAATAGATTCAATTCTCATCTTAATTCAGATGCTATAGCTAGATACCTACATCATTTTCATAAAATGTTTGAATTCTTTATTTTTATTTTTTGGATCTTGTTCAATTTTTTGTGTGAATACAAATATTCTAGAATTTAGCATCCTTCTTAACATTTTCCTACATCATCATTTGCAATACCAAAACTATACCTTTATTATCTATGCATTACATCTTAGTAGAGTAATATTTTAAAACATCGTACTATCATATTCCACTTTCTCGATCGCTAGTTTTATTCTTGAAGCATAAGTGCAACCACACAATTGTAATGAGTAGTTTATCTAAAAGTACATTAATGTTATAAAATAAAGCAAATATTTCCAATGGAAAAAATTAAAATCTTAAAAATTATTTGATTCAGGCAATCAACATTTTCTTGTCAACTTCACCTCAAAGAGAATTTAATTTCACAATCCTCAATTAAAACCTCTCTATTAGCTAACCTATCTACACATTTGTTTCCTTCCCTTAATGTGTGTGTAAACCTAATTTTTTTAAAATCTATCGCAAGGTCAATTATCTCTTGTATGTTCCATGGAACCTTTGCTTTCCTCAAAATTGGATTTATTATTATGAGTGAATCACCTTCCATGCATACTCTTTTCCATTTCATGTGTTTGCATATTTTTAACCCTTATTGAAAGCATAATGAGATAAGGTATCTCTTCTTTCCCAAGCTTCACCTTCATTATTTATCTTAAATCCACTATTGAAAGCATAATGAGATAAAGTATCTCTTCCTGCCCAAGGTTCACCTTCATTATTTATCTTAAATCCACTATTGAAAGCATAATGAGATAAAGTATCTCTTCCTGCCCAAGCTTCACCTTCATTATTTATCTTTAATCCACTATTAAAAGCATAATGAGATAAATTATATCTTCTATTATTTATAATTATTTCTCCTCCTATTGATCGTGGATTTCCTATAGATGCTCCATCAAGATTCACCATATTGTATATGGATATCTTCTATTAAGACTAGAGAAATTTAAAATCCTTTTTTATAGTAGTGTATATGGATCATCATATTTTATACTATGTATATTACATGCTTTTGATATTTATGAAGTGAAATAGAATACAAGAATTTTAACTTTTCTTTCACTTTTAAATTTTAAGTTCATATGCATTTTTTATTGGTTCTTGTTTCTTCATTTGAATAATTCTTACTCAAATTTAAAAACACCATAATTCCACCATGTGAATTCAAAAAATGGACTAGTATAATAAATGTCAAGTCCAACATCCAAGATTGAAGTAAAATATAATTTTTACTTAACATCCATTTCTAACATAATAAATGCAAGCTATTGACATTGAAAAATAAAAAACTATATGTTTCAAATAAAAGTATTTCTTCTTGTAATGTTATAGTTAAGTTGGAATTTTAAAAATATTATATCTATCTATCTATCTATCTATCTATATATATATATATATATATACAAGTTTAATTAAATCTTATTAAATGTTAACAAAAAATATCTGAAAAAAACTTTATTTTTTAATATAAAAAATTTAAAAGCACTAAATAAATTATTATTAATATTAAATGAATTTAGAGTGCAATCATGGAATGAATGTGAGGAAGGGGTGGAACTTACATCTTTTCTCCATATATTTGAGGAACTTAGAAAAAATAAAAATAACTAGAAAAAATTGCTTACTTTATTTAGTTTGAGATATGGTTCAAGCACCTCATACCTAAAGTTAATTTCTTCTTTTGGCTGGTCGCCTAGACCAAAATCCTTACTATTGAAAACCTTCACAAAAGAGACTTACCCATTTTGAATAGGTGATATATGTGTGAAGTTTCTTGGGAGAATGCTAATCATTTATTTTTTGAGTGTCCCTTCTCCATAGAAGTTATCCATATTTTTCTCATCAAATTCAATGTTTCTTGGGTCATGCATAGTAACATTACAGACCTTTGTTTGTTGTGGGTTACCCCTTCCATAATATTTTTCTTAGAAATTGTTGGTTTTTTTTTTACCTTATTTTCTTTGGGGTATTTGGAATGAAAGAAAAAATAGAGACTTTAGGAATGTTAAAAAGGATCCTTTACATGTGGAAGCTAAAATTTTCAATTCCTTGAAAGAAAATATTTCCATAATCTCTATCAAAGATGATAAATGGTCCTATAGCAAAGGTAAGCTTTCCTAACCACTTAATTTGGGCTCCTTGGCATAATCAGTCTGAATCGCGGTTGAGATATACGGTCTACAGTCTGAACCGTGACTGAGATGCGGTCTATAATTTTAACTGCAACTATCACTTATGGTCTTAACTTAAGTTCAGTTGGCCTTCATCTGAGCCAAATTGGTTTGAACGGCCATGTGTTCTAGAAGAAGGTGGTTAAAGGTTGGAATCTTCCAATCCAACTATCCTAACCACCTCTTCTTGATCTTGGATTCTCCATGAAGCCACCCCTAGCCCTTGGATAGTCCTATAAGTACCCATCAAAATTAGGGCAAATGAGGAAGCAAGCATTGGAGATTAGAGCAGCGAAGCCCTGTCGAATTGTGAACTGACTTGAGTGCACTAAGAGAGATTTGTTGCTATCACTTTTCCAACCTAAGCATCATGAAAAATTATGCCATGGCTTCCCTAAGGAGCTAGAACGCCAAGAAATGCCAATTTGGGCAAATGGAGGCCATATCAAGAAATTTAACCACTAAACTTGTCAGACGACACTGAGGCAACCCTTGATCATCAATTTGACAAGGAGGATCAAGCCCAATACACTAGAATTGGAGGGTAAACCTACTTGGTTGCAGGCCACAACTGTTAGCTACAATTTATAGTGCAAACCGCTCATCAGAGTCATGGTTTGCAATAGGTGTAAGATATCCTTACCATTTTTATTATAGTTTGATTAATTAGGTTATAATTACTATTTTAGTTGACTAGTTGTGATTTTAGAGTCTTCTGACCGATATATTCAAGGTTTAAGGTAATATTGTTTCATTAGTGTAGTGTATGCAATGATGGCTTCTTTTGGTGTTTCCATGCTTTATTTCACATAAGTAGACCATTAGATAATTAGTTGCATCTTCTCTTTACATGTATATGTGAATATTTATCAATTTAGCATAGGCTTTACCTACTTTACATGCTTTCTTGATTTCATTAGCATTATGGATTTTTCATGTTTAAATCCTTTAAAGGGCCTCATCACGAGAGGTTGCTTATTTGTTTAATGTTCTTGTGTTGTTTCTTGATCGCAGGAAATAGGTTCAAAGGAGCTTCAATCATCCAATTGCTTCCTCAATGCGAAGAAGAGGGTCAACTCCACCCTAGAGTAGTTTGTGACTATGAGTAGTTTGTGACTATTTAGAGAGCAATAGTAGTGTGCATACCCCATTGGGGTCTTTGGAATTGTATTAATTGTATCAACATTTGGGTGACCCTAAGAGGGGCATGATTGTAATCGGGATTCATTGCAATATTAATAAAAGAAATATCTATTTTATTGAATCTATGTAATATTGTTATCATTTTATGCTTTTATGTTGAATCTGATCGATACAGTAGATAGGTGCATGCTTTTTGAGTAGGTCATAAGCATGTTGAATCTGTATTTTAAGCACCTACTCTGACATTTCTACATTTTTTTGGATTGCAGGTGCAAATCGCAGGTTTTAACTACGGTCTAATTGTTGGCCCGCGACTGTAAAACGTGGTCTATAGTTTAAACCATGCAACAGACCTACGGTTCACAACAAAAACAACAGAAAGTAGGGAGCCAAAGCTTAATCAAATGAGGACCTGAGGTAGGCCCCATTTTTCACCCTCTGTAATTTTTATTCTGTTTGTGTTTTTCTAGGGAGAAAAAAATGAAAGCAAATTAGGACAATAAAAAAGTGAAATGAATTAGGTCCTAAGGTTTCATATTTCTTCTACGTTTTGGCTAGGCGCTACTACGAACAACAGATCTCTTATTGCAGTCTGCCCTAGAATCCAACATGCTAGAGTAGAATTGCATGTTAGTTTGCATGCTTGAGGCCCGATTAGAGGCTATATCATCATAATTGCATTATAAAAAATCATTTAGGATATAGCATGCATTATCTGAAATGAAACGTTTATTTTTGCATATCATGTAGGAACCAATCATTTATGCTATATTATACATTTTCATTTTATGTAAAAGAGTAAAACGAACCACACACATCACGTTTCACTTAAACACTAGTGAGTTGGGAGTGACATCCAACCACTAGTAGGGTTCAGTGACGGTGGAGGTGATTTCCATCCGTTGGCCCAAATCCTATGTACCCTTGCATACTAGACAAATATCGGATCCGAGAACCTTTTGTACCCTAGAAAATTTACATGTATTCTCTTCGAAGGGTATAATGCTGACTGGGGGAAAATGGATGAGGATTTGGGCGGACCTATGCTCCTTGACCATGTGTGGGATTTATTACCACACATTATAGGTTGGATTATGTGACTTGGAGTTCATAGCCAAGTTGTCGAGCTACAAGTATATAGGTGAAAGCCCTTAAACTAAGTATATCATCAACTATTGAAAAACACGATGAGAGTAGTTTAAGTTTTCAACAAATTTCAAAATACACTAAACCAGTTTTAGGACACACATCTAATCCTTAAAAGATATAATCATATTGTCTACTTTGTGTGTTTCATTATTGTTAGGGAAATCAACATAATGATATGGGGCCAAAACCTAACCCTAATAATAATAATATTTTTGATTCTGGTGCCAAAACCTAACCCTAAGTAAAAATATGATTTTTGATTCTGTATCCAATGGATTGAAAATGGTGTAAATCAGAGCTATAACAAATATTTTATTTTGGTTTTATGATTACTTTATTTTTGAAGCGAAAACTAAGAAAAACTACACTAAAACGATCATAAAATGGTCTAGACAACTCCAAAACTTGCAAAATTTATTTTGTTGTCTTAGTTTAGCCCTTGTGCACCTCTCACATAAATTTTGGGTCCTAACTCTTCATGGTTCAAAATTTCCCAATAATTCCTAAAAGTGGTCATTTCACCACGAGCCTCGGTTGGCTAAATATTCAAAAAATACTAAATTTTGACACAAAAATCACTTTTTTGAGTTATAGATCATTGTGATCAGCTCATCGCACTGATTGTTATAATATATAACACTTACAACTTTTTTCGGAAGTCAATTCATAAGGTCATGGTCAATGCACGAGGTCATCGCCGGTCTAAGACTGAGGTTGCACCCAATGCACCACAGGGTTTGGATCACCCTAGAGGTAGCACACCTACCCAAAATATACTTGAACACACTTCAGGTAGTCTCATAGGAGACCACCACTCACAACGGATCTCATCAAGGAACTGATGGGGGACAGAAAATTACACTCACACAAACCCAAATTTTCCTTCATTAATCTGGAAAATTCTACAGTAATAGCCCGCAGGCTTTTCAGCAACTAGCGCACCGGCTCAGTTTTCACCCACACTCTAACTCTACGTGCGATCTCCTAATCCACCACCCTTAACCTATTACAATGACTAGGTTTTTATAGAGGCCCCGACCCTCTGAAACATCTTTTCATGAAATTCGGAGCACAATATCCGACCCATGGCTCCACTCCGCACGGCTCCTGTCACCGTCGTCTGACCGTCGCTTCCTGTCAGATCACTCTGCGTGACCCTTCGTCTCCATTCCTCAATTGGTCACTTTCATTTTCCATGCCTCTTGGTATTCTCTCACTTTTACTACACCTTGGTGCCATGTGTTGTCCCTGCTCTGCAACCGCCGCCTGACCTCTGTCATCTTCTTCTTCCAGCTGCACTGTAACAGCCTCTGCATCTACCGCTTGACTTTCATGAGCTATCACTGTCACTCTATCGTGGCCCCCAAAAATATAGTATGTCACGATATCACGACATCTTCTCCCTCTTGCTCTTCTTCTTCTCTTCCTGTCTGTCATGATATCGCGACAGTTTTGCTTCCTCTCATTCTCTTTCCTCCTTGGGTCGTGATATCGCGACGTGTCGCGATATCGCGACATCTTCCTTATCCTGCCCTTCCTTTTCCTTTTCGGTCGTGATATCGCAACATGTCACGATATCGCGACATTTCTCTTCCTCGTTCCTCTTCTCCACTTTGGGTCGTGAAATCGTGACATGTCACGATTTCGTGACATCTTCCCTTCTTGCTTTCTTTCGCTCCTTCGGGTCGCGATTTCGTGACATGTCATGAAATCGTGACATCTTCCCGTTTTGTCTTCTCTCTCTTCTTCGCATCGTGAAATCGTGACATGTCACGAAATCGTGACATCTTCTCTTTCCGCCTCCTCTCTATTCTCCTTGTCACAAAATCGTGACATCTTCTCTTTCTGCCTCCTCTTGCTTCTTCCTATCACGAAATCATGACATGTCATGATATCACGACATCTTCTCATTCTACCTACTTTCTCTTCTTTGCATCGCGAAATCGTGACATGTCACGATATCGCGACATCTTCCTTCCTTGCCTCCTTTCTTCTCCTTCGGGTCACGAAATCGTGACAAGTCACGAAATCATGACATTTCGACTCCCTTGCCTTCTCTTCTTCATCGGGTCACGAAAATGCGACATGTCATGAAATCATGACATCTTTCGTCCTCTGGCTCCTTCGCTCGCCAGCTGGTCACGAAACTGTGACATGTCACAAAATCACGACATCTTCCTCCTCTGGCTCCTTCGCTTGCCCTCTGGTCACGAAAATGTGACATGTCACGAAATCACGACATCTTTCTTCCTTGGCTCCTTCTTCACCTTCTGGTCGTGAAACTATGACCTATCACAAAATCATGACATTTCTTTCTCCTGGCTTTCTCTCTCCTTGGCGGGTCGTGAAACTACGACATGTCATGAAATCGTGACATCTTCTCCTCTGTGCCTTCTCTCTCTTCTGCGGGTCGTGAAACTGTGACATGTCATGAAATCGTGACATCTTCCTCTTCTGCTCTTCATCCTGCCTTTGGGTCATGAAATCGTGACATCTTAGCTTTTGGCTTTCTCTTTCTTCCTCAGGTCGCAAAACCATGACATGTCATGAAATCGTGACATCTTTGCCTTCCGTACTCTCCTTCTGCTTTTGGGTCATGAAACCATGACATGTCGCGAAATCATGACATCTTTGCTTGCAGCCTCCTCTTGCCTATTTGGGTCACAAAATCGTGACATCCTTGGCACCCTTGCTTCTCCTATGGAACCTGTCATGATATCGCGATAGTTGGCCCTGCTGGCTTCTTTCTCCATTTTGTGTCACGATATCGCGACACATTTTCTATCACGATATCGTGACAACTTCTCCTCGCTCACTTCTTTGCTTCACTTGTGCCGTGATATCGCGACACATTTTTTGTCACGATATCGCGACAACCTCTCCTTGCTGACTTCTTTTCTTTACTTGTGCCACGATATCGCGACACATTTTCTGTCGTGATATCGCGACAGCCTCTCCTTGCTGACTTCTCTGCTCCACTTGTGTCGCGATATCGTGACACATTTGTTGTCGCGATATCGTGACAGCTTCTCCCTGTTGGCTTCGTTCTCCACTTGTGTCGCGATATCGCGACACATTTTCTATCGTGATATCGCGACAGTTTTCTTCGCTGGTTCCTCTCTCTACTTTGTGTCACGATATCGTGACACTTTTTCTGTCACGATATCGTGACATATTTTTCTCCTTGCCTTCTTCTTCTTCTTCATGATTTCGTGACATGTCATGAAATCGTGACGTCTTTCCTCCTTAGCCAACTTTTCAGAAGTGGCCCTCCTGCCACTGGATGCTTCTACATCAGGTGCTACTGGATGCTCCTGCATCAGACACCCGAGGTTGGTGGAGAAGTGACCTTCACTTCTATGCTGTTCGGTCACCACCTTCGGTAACATCTCCAAATGTGCACCTGCCTCTGAAGCCCGCTCAAACCCTGTCTCCTGGCCAAAATAACTTCTGTCTTCCTCCAGACAGATTCTACCACTGCTGCACACTTCCTCGTCTGCAGCCCGCTTACATTCCGTCTCCGGCCCAGAAAATTTTTTGCCTTCTACTAGGTAGATTCTGGCACTGCTGCACACCTCCTCATCTGCAACCTGTTTAAACCTCGTCTTCTGGCCAAAAATTTTGTCTTCTACCGGACATATTCTGCACTGCTGCACACCTCCTCGTCTGCAGCCTTCAATGGCTCCAACTTCCGACACACTCCATCATCTCTTCTTTTCTATTTTTCCTCATGCCTTCTACGTAGCTCCTCTTGCAGGGCTTGCACTTGCCTCTGCAAAGCCTTGAAGTCTTCCTCTGGCACCATATCTCTCTCACCACCATGGCTTCTTCGTGGAGGCATTTTTCTTTTTCTCTTACAAGAGCTTAACCGATCCTGGTGTAGCTGCCTCACTTTCGGTGATCCGCTCACACACTCAGAACCTTTACCCTTGTTCCCATCTCTTCTGTCCCCTTAGCCCTCAAACTCTTGTTGTTGGCGCTTCTCCTCGCCTCTTGTCGATCACTTCGTGACTCATATCATTCTAGCTCTGATACCACTTGATGGGGGACAAAAAATCGCACTCACACAAATCCAAATTTTCCTTTTTTCATTAATCTAGAAAATTCTACAACAACAGCCCGTAGGCTTTTCAGCAACTAGTGCACCGGCTCAGTTTTCACCCACACTCTAACTCTACGTGCGATCTCCTAATCCACCACCCTTAACCTATTACAATGACTGGGTTTTTATAGAGGCCCCGACCCTCTGAAACATCTTTTCATGAAATTTGGAGCATAATATCTGACCCATGGCTCCACTCCGCATGGCTCCTATCATCGTCGTCTGACCACCGCTTCCTGTCAGATCACTCTGCGTGACCCTTCATCTCCATTCCTCAACTGGTCACTTTCATTTTCCATGCCTCTTGGTATTCTCCTACTTTTACTGCACCTTGGTGCCACGTGTTGTCCCTGCTCTGCAACCACCGCCTGACCTCTGTCATCTTCTTCTTCCAGCTGCACTATAACAGCCTCTGCATCCGTCACCTGACTTTCATGAGCTGTCACTGTCACTCTATCATGGCCCCCAAAAATATAGTATGTCATGATATCATGACATCTTCTCCCTCTTGCTCTTCTTCTTCTCTTCTTGTCTATCATGATATCACGATAGTTTTGCTTCCTCTCATTCTCTTTCCTCCTTGGGTCACGATATCGCGATGTGTCATGATATCGCGACATCTTCCTTATCCTGCCCTTCCTTTTCCTTTTCGGTCGCGATATCGCAACATGTCACGATATCGTGACATTTCTCTTCCTCGTTCCTCTTCTCCACTTTGGGTCGTGAAATCATGACATGTCACGATTTCGTGACATCTTCCCTTCCTGCTTTCTTTCGCTCCTTCGGGTCACGATTTCGTGACATGTCATGAAATCATGACATCTTCCCGTTTTGTCTTCTCTCTCTTCTTCGCATCATGAAATCATGACATCTTCTCTTTCTGCCTCCTCTCTATTCTCCTTGTCGCGAAATCATGACATCTTCTCTTTCTGCCTCCTCTTGCTTCTTCCTGTCGTGAAATCGTGACATGTCACGATATCGTGACATCTTCTCATTCTGCCTACTTTCTCTTCTTTGCATCATGAAATCGTGACATGTCGCGATATCGCGACATCTTCCTTCCTTGCCTCCTTTCTTCTCCTTCGGGTCATGAAATCATGACAAGTCATGAAATCGTGACATTTCGACTCCCTTGCCTTCTCTTCTTCATCGGGTCGTGAAAATGCGACATGTCATGAAATCACGACATCTTTCATCCTCTGGCTCCTTCGCTCGCCAGCTGGTCATGAAATCGTGACATGTCATGAAATCATGACATCTTCCTCCTCTGGCTCCTTCACTTGCCCTCTGGTCGTGAAAATGCGACATGTCATGAAATCGCGACATCTTTCTTCCTTGGCTCCTTCTTCGCCTTCTGGTCGTGAAACTGCGACCTGTCGCGAAATCACGACATTTCTTTCTCCTGGCTTTCTCTCTCCTTGGCGGGTCATGAAACTATGACATGTCACAAAATCATGACATCTTCTCCTCTGCACCTTCTCTCTCTTCTGTGGGTCGTGAAACTATGACATGTCACGAAATCATGACATCTTCCTCTTCCGCTCTTCATCCTGCCTTCGGGTCATGAAATCGTGACATCTTAGCTTTCGGCTTTCTCTTTCTTCCTTAGGTCGCAAAATCGTGACATGTCACGAAATCATGACATCTTTGCCTTCCGTACTCTCCTTCTACTTTTGGGTCGTGAAATCGTGACATGTCACAAAATCATGACATCTTTGCTTGCAGCCTCCTCTTGCCTGTTTGGGTCACGAAATCGCGACATCCTTGGCACCCTTGCTTCTCCTATGGAACCTGTCGTGATATCATGATAGTTGGCCCTACTGGCTTCTTTCTCCATTTTGTGTCACGATATCGTGACACATTTTCTATCGCGATATCGTGACAGCTTCTCCTCGCTCACTTCTTTGCTTCACTTGTGCCACGATATCGCGACACATTTTCTGTCGTGATATCGCGACAACCTCTCCTTGCTGACTTCTTTGCTTTACTTGTGTCGTGATATCGTGACACATTTTTTGTCATGATATCGCGACAGCCTCTCCTTGCTGACTTCTCTGCTCCACTTGTGTCGCGATATCGCGACACATTTGCTGTCGATATCGCGATAGCTCCTCCCCATTGGCTTCATTCTCCGCTTGTGTCACGATATCGTGACACATTTTCTGTCGCGATATCGCGACAGTTTTCTTCGTTGGTTCCTCTCTCTACTTTGTGTCGTGATATCGTGACACTTTTTCTATCGTGATATCACGACATATTTTTCTCCTTGCCTTCTTCTTCTTCTTCTATCATGATTTCATGACATGTCACGAAATCACGACGTCTTTCCTCCTTAGCCAACTTTTCAGAAGTGGCCCTCCTGCCACTGGATGCTTCTGCATCGGGTGCTACTGGATGCTCCTACATCAGGAACCTCGCTAGAGAATTAACAACAGATCTTCTCGTGACCTAAACAAGAATACATCCAGACCTACCACATCTCATTACACTGAGAGTTCAAATAATTCTAATGAAGGGAGAGATAGAGGTAAGACAACCATTCACATACCTATTATAATGCCAAATCCTTTTGAACATGGAGGATGTCATTTGTCTTATTGTAGTGTTGACAAGGAAGGTACTCCTCTTGCCCAACTTCGAAAGTCCCATCACCTTGACTTCTTAGATCAAGGTGCTAGAAGATCTCAACATGGGAAGTTGAAGCATAGAAGCATACATCACGATTGTTCCTCTCATGGATCTTCCAGATCCGTTGAGGAGTACATCATGGATGAAGGAACTATCACGTAGTTGCGTCCTATTCATACCTATAGTGAGTGTTCCCAGCGAACATGTGGCACCCCTGCAAAATACTTGCATGAGGATTGCACCCCGAGGGAAGAATGTAATATCAATAAAATCTTGACTCATCGAGGAAAAAGAGTTGCAAACCTTGTTGCATAGTTTGAAGCAAACAAGAACCCTCACAAGGAGTTGCAGAGTCCTAGACCTAGCATAACAAATCAATCAAATCGATCACATAGGTCAGATGCAATCCAGAGAGAACAATTGCTTCAAGAACAATTGAAGGGTTTGCACATTGAGCGTGAGTGTTTAGAAAATCTAGAATGAGAAAGTGCAAAACAATAGTGGTTGCACCTACAACGATTATATGAACACCACTTAGAAAAGCAACGCCTCATCAATTTAAAGGAGCAAGAAAGGTGATCAAATAGATTGGATCGATCTAAATTATCTCCTCATAGTGAGTATAGGTAAAAACACAATGAGAGATATGCTACTTCACACCTTGAGCTACATAATAGGAGAGTAGATGATTATGTTTGCCATACTTCTCGACATGCTTCTCATCCATGAGAGCGTTTAGTGCCAAATAGGCATGAACACATGCAGTATGAAAGATCAAAGTGATATGACCAGGATCAACTATATCCTAAACCGTCTTCTATAGATGTGATCGATGAATACAATCGACCACCTTCTGGTCAAAGGAACTTACCTCCGCTTGCACCCCGAAGATCCCTTAAGGAGGAAGAGATCATCTCTTCTCAAGCCTACAAGGTGCTTGCTGAGAAAATAAAATCTCTCGAGAAACAAGATATGGCTTATCAAAAGCCCACTCTAAGCAAGATACACAATCAACCATTGTGTCCATCAGTGTCAAGTCTTGCTTACCCTAAGCATTTTGAAATGCCTAAATGGGATAATTTTAAAGGTGATGAAGATGCACAAGAGCATATAATAGGTTTCATGAATGCATGTTTCTAGCTACAACATGACGATGCCTTGATGTTAAGGATTTTTTTATGACCCTTGCAGGTGCAACTTGTGAATGGTTTAATCAATTACCTAGGTACAACACCAAATTTGAACAATTGGTGGATGCTTTCCTTGAGTGCTTCTCATTTGGCACCAAAAAGAAAGCTAATCTATCTGACTTGGCCAATCTATGTCAAAATGATGACAAGATAGTCATGGAATATAAGGATAGGTGGAAAAAATTAATAGTAGAGTTACCATTCTCTATTCCCTCTATTGAACTTACCCGAATGTTTACCAAAATTTATGCCAAGAACATATCATTGTTGCTCTAGTTGCAAAAATATACAACATTCAAAGAGGCTTTGGCACAATCCAAGGTCATTGAAGATATCAAGCTAGAGGAAGGAGACCTAAAGCTCTATAACAATGAAGAATGGAACAAGAGCACGTGATATCAACGACAACAGGCTGAGCCTGCGCATGTCAACTAGATTGTGTTAAACATTCCAAAAGAAGTATAAACCCAACAACAATAGGACTATAAAGCTCAACCTCCTCCTGCGCATCACAACCAGTGCAACAGGGATCAAGGAAAGGACAAATAGAGACGTCCACCTTGTAAATATACGCCATTGCCTGAATCTTTGGCATCAAAATTTCAATCGCCTTTGCGAGGATAAGGCCCTAATATTGCCTAAAGTGCATGCCTTGGATCCTAATTACCACAAACCTAAGGGGTATAGAGAAGATATCTATTGTGTTTATCATCGAAAAAATGGCCATGATATCTAGGATTGTGTTTCATTCAAGAATGTAGTGTAGAATATGTTGGGTAAGAACAAATTGCAAATAGATAGCCCTTTAGCTATCGATAATCAAAACATCAACATACTCAAAAATCCTCAAGACAACCATGAGGATGAAAATAATCAAGTTGAGCACGTTAATGATATGCACATAGCCTTGTCTGATGAGGGTTTTATCGGTATGATCAATATTACAACACAAAGTAAGAGATGCCTTGATCAACCCAACATGCCAAAAAATTCAACTAAAGTTGATAATCTATCACGATCCACACCAACAGTGAATTTAATTCACTCACGAAAGGACCCTATGATTACCTTTCATAGATATGAGGTTAAGCCAATCTCTAAGGATGAACCCAATCCTCCACTACATATCATAGCGAGCATCAATCAGATCCCGTACAAGAGAGTCTTGATTGACACCGGGTCATATATCAACATCATCATGACTGTAGCTTTGAAGCATTTAAATTTTTTGCCTTTGTACATTAAGGAATCAACATTCATATTAATAGCCTTCAATGATACCACATCCCCAACAATCGGTACAATAGTCCTACCTATAAAGGTTGGGATAAAGACAATTCTTACATTGTGGCATATCCTGGGGGTGAGAGGCAGTATAACATATTGCTAGGTAGACCATGGATGAGAGATATGGAGTGCGTGGTTTCCATAATGCATCAAAATATAAAATTCATACACTAAGGACAAGTGCATGTGGTCCCCCATGATCTCAAGCTGTTCAAATATTGTAAGAAAGTCGATGAGGTACAAGAAACTCTAGTGGCATGTGAGCCTCAAAATATTCATTCGAATAAATCATCAAACATGCAATTAGCGATTGCATCAAGAAATCGCTACCTTCTCCCATCACTAAAAATCATGGTATCATATTCCCTAATGAGGAGAAGAAAACATTAGTTAGAAAAACTGATGTAGGATCATCTCGACTAGTTTATGATTTACTTACAACTGGTCTAAAAGCTAAAGAACCTTCTCAAGATTTCATGGGAATGGTTGACATTAAGCCAAAGGATCAAGAGATTCTAAAGTAGATAGAACAAGAGAGGGAGAACTAAGAGGTTGCTTCCACTTTGAAAGGGCCAGAACCTTTGAAATTAGTCACTCCTAACTCATTGCTCATGGTGCCTCTTCAAGAGAAAGAATAGGTGCCTTCCCCACATCAAACTGAGGGTACTTAGGCTTATACAATTCAACAATACAAAGTGAAACAAAAATATGAACCGAGTCATGAACCTGAGCATGTGGATGACACTAACAAAGTGAATCACCAAGAAGCAACCACATCAGCTCAAAGGAAGAAAATTGGTGATGTGCACTTATTTGGTGGATCTTTAGCAGCCACTCTTTCACCTTATTCAGTAGACAAGGGTATTTCAAACCAATCATTGGAAATATGCATGAATTATTTATTAGTATTGCAATCCATTCTAAGTTGTATAGATAGAACAAAGCATCGAATGGATGATCAAGATAAGGCATTGCATAGTATCATGAATCGGCTTGAAAACCTAGAATTACAAAAGCAACCCACATCTAAGGCTGAACCACTTTCTGTACAACCACAGGAAAAACCTCAGGAAGAGTAAGAGGCAATTCGGCCAACTCAACCATTGGGTCCTCATGACAAACCAATTTGGTAAGAGCGCCAGCGATAGTCGCAATGCACCTGAACCCCTTTAAAGGAGTCAGTTTCTGACATCTTGCAAAAGCTACAAGAGGCTAAGGTCATCACCTTACCTGACATAAAACCTGTAGATCCAAATAAAGTTAAACCTAAGGGCTACAGGAAGGATTACTATTGTCTCTATCATAGAAAAGAGGGCCATAGCACTTGCGATTATTATGGATTCAAGCATAAGGTTCAAAACCTCATAGACAAGGGGGTTTATCACCCATATGGGGTACTCTTGGTGCCTCATAAGAGACCCCATGGGCCTTCATCACACTATAAGCATCAACAATCCTCTTTTCACTAAGAACAGGATTAGTGTGCTTTGACGCCCATAACGAAATCCATATCAGTCATATTTTGTAAGCTGTAAGAAAATAATGTAATTACTTTATCAGATGTACCCTCATACAACCCATATAGACCCAGATCTAAAATGTATAGGAAGGATCAGACTTGCTTGTATCACAAAATGAGGGGTCATGACATTATTTATTGTCATAGTTTTAAACATGTGATTCAGGATCTGATTGATGAAAAAATCATATCCATGGATGGGTCTTTACTATTGCCTTCTCAAGACATACGCAACCCGTTGGAGGTTGTGCTACAACTGGTAGAGTTGATTTCCATCACTCATCCTAAACAAGTTGATTACAGTTTAGTGAATAGCATGCATGCTGGGGGTCTCCAAGGTAGCATACCTTCCCCACCATCCATGCTAAATTCGATAAGGTAAAGTGAGGGGTCTAGAGGTATTACACCTCCCTCACCGTCATCGAGTGGCATGTACACTAGGGGTACATAGGGTAGCATACCCTCCCCAAAAGGCTCCAAGGGTTCCTAAAATTTCTTGGTCATGTCAATCAAAGGCCCCGAGGGTTTGCTTATAACCGCTCGGTCATCCCAAAAAGGCACCAAGGATTTTCCAAAAACAAATTGGTTAGCCCAAAAGGCTCTGAGGATTTTTCTTAAAACTGCTCGATCATCCTAAAAGGATCCAAGATCTCTTGTGAGTAGTTTGGTAAATCAAAAATCTTGAAAGGTATTTCAAATCTTTGGTCAACCCCAAAATGCTCTGAGGGTTTGCTTAAAACCGCTCGGTCATCCTAAAAAGCTCCAAGGATTTTCTAAAAAATCGCTTGGTCAAGTTAAAGGCTCCAACGAAATTTCCTTGCCGTTTGGTCACTCCTAAAGGCTCCAACAATATTTCCTCACCTTTTGATCACTCCTAAAGGCTCCAGAGGCATGTATTCGCCGTTTGGTTAGATATAAAGGCTCAAAATCAATAAAAATTAAAAAATCAATAAAATCCAAAAAAAATGGTAAAGCATAAAATCCAAAAACATTTGCATTTGTATTATGCATTTTTCATTTGCATTCACACATGCATTCACTGCATCACATTGCATATAGGTATTCTGCATCCGTTGCATTTCATAGTAGGATGCATTGTGTTTATCAGTCTTACAAACAATGCCACATTTGTGTTTCAATAATGCATCTCTACATTTTTCAAAAATCCATCATTCATGTGAGTAATTGTGTTTTTCAACACAACCCATAATGTTATTATGAGGAATATATTAGGGTTTTTTGGCCATTCAACCATACCTAGAGGTCTTCTCAAGATTTGATAGAAATTTTGCTTTGCTTTTGTAGTTGAGGTCTAGTTAGTATAGTCCTTAGCATATCAGAATCCTATCACTAATCAACAAATTAAAAAATACTAATAAGGATTTGGGGAATATGAAAGCCACAAAGCAATACCAGGTATCCTGAGGTGAAAAGAGTTATTATTGCTTATCCCCCTGTGTTAACGATTTGGAAAATGTTGGTAATTGGCAAAAGGATAAGTTCATTCCCTACCCAGAATCCCTTGCTTACGATAAAATGAGCAATATCCCAGAGTGATATCTCACATCAATCCTCAAGATTGATACCCTATATAAATATCAGAGATCAACTTCCTAGATTGATATCCCATATTGATATCATAAGATCGATATCCTCAATTGATATACCAGAAATAGTTTCCCCAAAGTAAATCCCCAAAGGAAGTTTCTGAAGCAAATTATCAAATGTAAATTCCAGAAAGTGAAGATCAAATTGTTGAGCAAGGTGCAGCAAAAGTATTGTCATTGTTGTCAACACAGACAGATAAATCAGTTGATGCAATTGATGCAGTGGACAGGAGTTCAGAGGTCAGTCAGAACATGTACAGTGAATTTCCAAGAAGACAGAAGTGGCCCAGATTCAGAAAATCAAAGAAAAAGACAAGTAAGAAAATTATCGCGATATCGCGACATGTTTTCTGTCGTGATTTCGTGACATCTCGGAGGAGAGAGAAAATGCTGTCAAAATTGTCGTGATTTCGTGACATCTCGGAGGAGAGAGAAAATGCTGTCAAAATTGTCATGATTTCGCGACATCTCGGAGGAGAGAGAAAATGCTGGAAAAACTATCGTGATTTCGTGACATGCTGGAGGCAAAGAAGCCAAGTGGAAAAACTGTCACGATTTCATGACATGTTGGCAGAGAAGAAGGCAAGTAGAACAACTGTCACGATTTCGTGACATGTTGGAGGCAAAGAAGCCAAGTGGAAAAACTGTCACGATTTCGTGACATGTTGGTAGAGAAGAAGGCAAGTAGAACAACTGTCACGATTTCGCGACATGTTGGAGGCAAAGAAGCCAAGTGGAAAAACTGTCATGATTTCGCGACATGTTGGCAGAGAAGAAGGCAAGTAGAAAATGTGTCATGATTTCGTGACATGTTTGAAAGAAAGAGCTTAAAAAGAAAAGTGTCACGATTTCACGACAATTTGCAAGAGGAAGCGCTAAGGAGAAAAAGTGTCATGATTTCGTGACATGTCGGGTTTTCGCGATCCGATGAGAAGAAAAGCGCTAAGGAGGAAAAGTGTCATGATTTCGTGACATAATGCAGGAGAGAGAGTCCGATAGAAAAAGGTGTCACGATTTCGTGACATGCTTCATTTTTGTGGTCCAAAGCGAAGAGAAAGAGGAGAAGGATGAAGTGTCGCGATTTCGCGACATGCTTCATTTTCACGGTCCAAAGCGAAGAGAAAGAGGAGAAGGATGAAGTGTCACGATTTCGTGACATGCTTCATTTTCACGGTCCAAAGCGAAGAGAAAGAGGAGAAGGATGAAGTGTCACGATTTTGTGACATGCTTCATTTTCGTGGTCCAAAGCGAAGAGAAAGAGGAGAAGGATGAAGTGTCACGATTTCATGACAGAAGAAAAACAAAGGAGCATGGAAGCAGAAGCGTCATGATTTCATGACAAATTCAAGGAGGAAGAGCTCAAAGGCAAAAGTGTCACGATTTCATGACATGTTCCATTTTCGTGGGCCAAAGACAGAAAAGGCACAAGGCAACGAAAGTGTCACGATTTCGTGACATGTTCCATTTTCGTGGGCCAAAGATAGAAAAGGCACAAGGCAGCGAAAGTGTCGCGATTTCGTGACATGTTCCATTTTCGTGGGCCAAAGACAGAAAAGGCACAAGGCAGCGAAAATGTCATGATTTCGTGACATGTCATGTTTTCATGGGAAAGAGGCGAGAAGAGTATAAAGAGACAAAAATGTCATGATTTCGTGACAGGTCGCAATAGCACGATTACAGATAGTTAACTAAAGCAGAACAACAGTTAAAGGGGCAGTTGTAGAAGAAAAGCATGCATCCAAAATAAGAAGAGTTAACTGGAGTGAGTGAGATAGTTACAGGTGTAGTTACAGATAGAAATCATGCAAGCTAAAATAAGCATAGTGCTTTAAAGATAGAACGGTAGCTACAGGGCCCGTAAAGCAGTGTAACCGTCGAGCGATAGTTATACTGAAAGTCACATGCAAGAGACAGATCTATTAATAGGATGCATGTAATAAATACTATGCTATAAAGGAGTTACTATCAGCAGTGGCTATTAATAGGCTGCATGCATGTTTACAGAAGTTATAGAAGATGAGGAGTCTCATTGAGAAACAATGTTATAAAAGGGCAATCGCACATAGAGAATTAAGTTGTTGCTGAATGTGTGAAAGTGCTACCGAAAGAGGGTGAGAAGAGTGCTGTAAGAGAGCGAAAATCTGTGTAGTAGGTGTGTACTATGTTCTGTTAAATTGGAGACCAGTCAGGGTCTTGCAAAAGTGAAGGCATTTGTATGTCATTAATATATCTTTCAAAATAGTGATCCAAGTTGGTGCTTGGATAGGGGTTGGTGCTCCTTTTTGTTGGTGCAGATAAATTAGGGGTTGGTGCTCCTTCCAGTGGGTGTTGGTAAACAGATTGTAAAATTGGTGTTTTGCAAAGGCTGGATTTGGACCGTAGTCCAAGCAGTCATTCTTGAGGAGTAGCCAAATTGGTGAACCTCATTACATTGTGTGTTGTGGTGTGCTCTCTTGTGATTATTGCTTTATCTATTTTCAAGTTCCCTTTGCTTTAGTTTTAAGAGTTGCAGATTAGATTTTTAGCTACACTGATTCACCCCCCCTCTCAATGTCATTGTGAGAATATCAATTGGTATCAGAGCAAGGTTTCTAAACAAGCTTAATCAGCTAAGGTGATCTTGGAAGGAACACAATGGCAGGTGGTGAAGGATTCTCATCAAACAAAGCTCCTTTGTTCAATGGAACTAATTACTCATTCTAGAGACTCAGGATGTAGACATATCTGAGTGCATTAGGATACGACATTTGGGAGTCAGTAGAAAGTGGATACACAGTACCTACTACTCCTCCAACAAATACTACTGAGAAGAAAAAGTTTGAGAATAACTCCAAAGCAAAGAATGCCATAATGTGTGGGCTAGTAGACAGTGAACTGATAAGGATCATGAGCTGTAAATCAGCAAAAGACATGTGGGACAAACTGAAGAGCATCCATGAAGGAGACAAAAAGATCAAGGAAGCCAAGCTCGCAAATGCATCGAGCTCAGTTCGAAGCATTACAAATGAATGACGATGAGAACATAGAGGCCTATATGCTTGAGAGTCAATGGAATCATTAATGCAATCAGAGGACTCGACGAAGAGATCAAAGATGCGGTTGTCGTGAAAAAGGTACTTAGAACTCTTCACAAAATATTTAATTCTAAAGTTTTTGCAATAGAAGAGGCTAAAGATCTAAACAATTTTAGCATGGACGAGATGCATGGTTCCTTGACTGCATACGAAATGAGAATAGGACAAACTAAGCCCATAGACAGAGAAGCTGCTTTTAAAGCACACAAAAACATAAAAGTTGAACAAGAATCTGAGGATGAAGAGACATCGGATGAAACAAAAGCTAACTTTGTTCAAAAACTTATAAAGGGAAAAGGAAAATATAGAGGAAAGTTACCGTTTAAGTGCTTCAATTGTGGATGGGTCGGTCACTTTGCAACCAAGTGTCCAATGAATGAGAAAACCAAAAGTGATGAAGGGTCACACCAAGAAAGAAGTGACTGGAAGAAGAAACCAAATTTTAGAAAAAGCAACTTCAAAAAGAAAAGTTTCATATCAAAGAATGTCAGCTCTTCTAAGATAGCTCAGGTGAGAATTCTGAAGAAGAAACAGGTGAAGCTCTATTCATGGCATTTGAAGAAGAAACAGAAGAAAAATAGGAAGGTGATAAAAACATTAAGGATGAGGCTGAAGTATATCTAGAAGGAGAGTTGGTTGCTGCACTTAAAGAGTTGAGTACAAAAAGAAAAAGAATAAAAAGGTCTCAAGAAATCTTGAGGATGCGAATGATATAATAAACAGTTTGAAAGTGCAGACAGAAGAATTTAAGAAAATGTCTGAAGAACTAGAAGTACAATTAACCATGAAAATAGATGAGTGTAGCAAACTGGAAGAAGAGATTGTTGTCTTAAGAATGCGGTTAGAAGAAAAGAATAAAAAATTGAGTTGCTATCACAAACTTGAAGGAAGTTCTACGAAGCTTGAAAAGATTATAAGTAGTCAGAGGACTACAGGCATCAAATTTGGCTTGGGCTTTGTCGAAGGAGAATCGTCAAGCGGATCAAAGGCCATAACTATAGAACCAGTCAAGAAAGAAGAGAAGATCAAGGTTGATCATGCAAAAGAAAGCAACAGTGCCAGGCACGAGAAGAGTACTGACAATGAGGGATTCACAAAAGTCACACATCAAAGGAGAAGAAAATTTGTGGCTCCTACTACAAAATGGCAAAGACCAACTCCCGGGTTCAATCAT
Source organism: Wollemia nobilis (assembly GCA_028583015.1). NCBI lineage: Eukaryota > Viridiplantae > Streptophyta > Pinopsida > Araucariales > Araucariaceae > Wollemia > Wollemia nobilis. Next base: position 138,052 of record JAQPPZ010017240.1, on the reverse strand, counting down.
TCCTTCTCTGGTTATTGTTTTAAATGCAATGCTTACGGTCATAAGATTTTGGACTGCATTCATAATATAGGACAAAGAAATTTCACCGATAGAAATGTCTTTTCACCCTTGATGGATTATGTAGTAGAATGCTATAACTATCATAACTTTGGACACATTGCAAGAAAGCTGTAGAAGCACATATGCAGCAAATAAATATCAGGGAAGAAGATCTCAACCAAACAGTTTAAGGCAAAATAGAAAATTCCCAGAAAAACATGCACAGGCTACTGACAAAGAACAGTCTAAACAAGTGACCAAAACTGTAGTCAAACCAGAATGGAAAGAAAAGGAGTGACCCAAGGAAGAAAAGGAATCCTTGATTGTACAGACTGCATTCAAAGCACAGAACAAATCTGCTCCATGGATATTGGATAGTGGATGCTCCAGCCACATGACAGGAGATAAACAAAAATTTGAAAAATTACAGAAATATGAAGGCGGCTCTGTAAAGTTTGGAAATAATGATGGAGCCAAGATAGTTGGCAAAGGATCAGTCAAGATAAGTGATGGAAAGATCAATTCCAAAGAAGTTCTGTTTGTGATTGGTTTGAAACACAACTTACTGAGCGTAAGCCAAATCTATGACAGAGGTCATGAAGTCATCTTTAAGAAGTAGGGCTATGAAGTCAGAAAAGCACACAGTGGGAAGCTGATAGCTACTGGATCGAGGACTTCTAGAAATCTATATACTCTCTCAGAAACTTTAGAAGGAGCATGCTTGATTGGACAGGAAGATGAAAATTGGTTGTGGCACAAGAGGCTCGGTCATATTAGCTTTGACAATCTGGTAAAAATAAGTTCAAAAAGAGCAGTAAGAGATATACCCACCATTGGCAAACCAGTAAATAGCATCTGTGCTTCATGCCAAAAAGGGAAGCAAACTAGATCCACATTTAAATCAAAGGAATACTTCACCAAGTAAGCCTTTAGAGCTAATACATACTGACTTGTGTGGACCAATGAGAACACAAAGCATAAATGGTGACAAATACTTTATGTTGTTCATAGATGACTACTCCAGGATGACATGGGTACTATTTTTAAAGCTTAAATCAGATGCCTTTGAGATGTTCAAGATTTTTAAAAAATAGGTTGAGAATCAATCTGGAAAAATAATTAAATGCCTAAGATCAGATAGAGGAGGAGAGTTTATCTCAGAAGAGTTTGCAGAGTACTATCAAAAATATGGGATCAAAAGATAGTTTTCAGCAGCAAGGACACCTCAGCAGAATGGTGTTGTAGAAAGGAAGAACAGGACAGTGTAGGAAATGGCACGGACAATGTTGGCTGAGAACAAAATAGCTGATAGATTTTGGAAAGAGGCGAGTCCATACTACGGTTTACATCCAAAATAGGTGCATGCTAAGGACGCATGAAAGCAAAACACCTTATGAGCTGTGGTTCGGCAGAAAGGCAACATCAAGATATTTCAAAGTGTTTGGCAGCAAGTGCTACATCAAATGAACTGAAGATAATCTCGGTAAGTTTGAAGATAGAGCTGACGAAGGTATTTTTCTTGGTTACTCAACAAAAAGCAAAGCCTACACATGTTACAACAAGAGGCTAAAGAAAATTGTGGAGAGTGCTGATGTTAAAGTTGATGAAGGTAGAGAACAAGAAATTACTTATCAAGAAAACTACCCTATTTATGAAGAAGTCATTGAAGGAGATGAAGAAAAGAAAATAGATGAAAATCAAAAAATTGACCCAGATGATTTAAGAATTGACTCGAGAAGAAGAAGAAAACAAGAAATTCAAAACAGTGGTTGGCGAGAAAAATCATCCCAGAGAACAGATTATTGGGGACCCAACAGTTGGTATTCAGACAAGAAGAGCAGTAGTACGGAACTACTCTCTATTATCCAACATTGAGCCCAAAAATGTTGTTGAAGCAAGCATAGATGAAAGTTGGATGAAGGCTATTAATGAAGAACTAGATCAGATTGAGAAAAACAAAACCTGGGAGTTAGTACCAAGGCCGGAAAATAAAAATATAATCGGTACTAAATGGATTTTTCAAAATAAATTGAACGAAGATGGACAGGTTGTAAGGAATAAAGCAAGACTAGTTTGTAAAGGCTATGCACAGGTTGAAGGTATTGATTTTGAGGAAACCTTTGCACCAGTAGCTAGACTAGAGGCAATCAAAATGTTTCTAGCTTTAGCAGTTCATAAAAATTTCAAAGTATATCAAATGGACGTAAAATCAGCATTTCTGAATGGAAAAATGGAAGAAGAGGTTTACATTGAGCAGCCAGATGGTTTCCAACTTGGTGATAATCCCAACTTTGTTTGCAAGTTGAGGAAAGCTTTGTATGGTTTAAAACAGGCACCCAGAGCATGGTATGCAAGGTTGGATAACTATCTGATTCAATAGGGGTTCAAGAAAGGTTTGGTGGACAACAATCTGTATGTCAAAACAGAGAATGGCCATCTTATTGTCCTTGTTGTTTATGTAGATGATATCATTTTTGGCAGCAGTCATGATAAGTCTTGTAGAGACATAGCAAATAAAATGAAGAAAGAATTTGAGATGTCTATGATTGGTGAACTTTCTTATTTCCTCGGACTGCAAGTCAATCAAAGTGAAAAAGGCATTTTTATCTCTCAAGTTAAATATGTGAAAGAAATGCTGAAAAAGTTCACAATGGAGGATAGTAAACCTGTTAGCACTCCCATGACAACAGGTTGCAAGTTGAGCAAGGATGACAAATCTCGAGATGTAGATCAAACCATGTACGGGTCTATGATTGGAAGCCTCTTGTATTTGACAGCTACCAGACTAGATATCTTACAGTTAGTATGCATGGTAGCAAGATTTTAGGCTAGTCCCAAAGAGACTCATGTGACAGCTATGAAGAGGATTTTTAGGTACCTCAAGGGTACTATGGAGTATGGGTTGTGGTACCCAAAAGGTAAGGACTTCACTCTTATTGCATATTCTGATGCAGATTGGGCAGGATGTATTGATGATAGAAAGAGTACCAGTGGAGGAGCATTTTATCTTGGAGACAGGCTGGTAGCATGGCACAACAAGAAATAAGAATCAGTCTCTCTATCCACAGTAGAGGTAGAATACATTGCAGCAACAACATGTTGTACTCAGATATTATGGATGAGACAAACCCTGAAAGATCTTGGTATTCACTTCAAAGAGCCAATTTTAGTTAAATGTGACAACACCAGTGCTATTAACATATCAAAGAATCCGGTTATGCATTCTCGAACCAAACATATTGCAATCCGGTATCACTTCTTGAAGGATAAAGTTGCAGAAGGTGAGGTCAAATTGGATTTTGTTCCAACTACAGAGCAAGTAGCCAGATATATTCACAAAACCATTGCCCAAGGAAGTTTTTGAGTACCTTCGGAGTAAGTTGGGAGTGGTCACATTTCCCAAGAACTGACTATCAATTGAGATCACATTCTCAGGGGGAGCATTTATGCCTATGCTTATAGTTTTGCTCATATTTATGATTTTTGCTAACTATAACAATGTTTGTCTGAGGATGGTGTGCATAGACTCAGGGGGAGTCTGCAACAACCCTTTGGTATTATTGTCAAAGGGGGAGAAGAATTACAGGAGAGTGCATGAGTGTTGCCAACAATTCCAAAGGGGGAGATTGTTGAGCAAGGTGCAGCAAAAGTATTGTCATTGTTGTCAACACAGACAGATAGATCAGTTGATGCAGTTGATGCAGTGGACAGGAGTTCAGAGGTCAGTCAAAACATGTACAGTGAATTTCCAAGAAGACAAAAGTGGCCCAGATTTAGAAAATCAAAGAAAAAGACAAGTAAGAAAACTGTCGTGATATCGCGACATGTTTTTTGTCACGATTTCGTGACATCTCGGAGGAGAGAGAAAATGTTGTCAAAATTGTCGTGATTTCATGACATCTCGGAGGAGAGAGAAAATGCTATCAAAATTGTCACGATTTCGTGACATCTCGGAGGAGAGAAAATGCTGGCAAAACTATCACGATTTTGTGACATGCTGGAGGCAAAGAAGCCAAGTGGAAAAACTATCATGATTTCGTGACATGTTGGCAGAGAAGAAGGCAAGTAGAACAACTATCACGATTTCGCGACATGTTGGAGGCAAAGAAGCCAAGTGGAAAAACTGTCACGATTTCGTGACATGTTGGCAGAGAAGAAGGCAAGTAGAACAACTGTCGCGATTTCGCGACATGTTGGAGGCAAAGAAGCCAAGTGGAAAAACTGTCACGATTTCGTGACATGTTGGCAGAGAAGAAGGCAAGTAGAAAATGTGTCGCGATTTTGTGACATGTTTGAAAGAAAGAGCTTAAAAAGAAAAGTGTCGTGATTTCATGACAATTTGCAAGAGGAAGCGCTAAGGAGAAAAAGTGTCACGATTTCGTGACATGTCGGGTTTTCGCGATCCGATGAGAAGAAAAGCGCTAAGGAGGAAAAGTGTCATGATTTCGCGACATAATGTAGGAGAGAGAGTCCGATAGAAAAAGGTGTCACGATTTCGTGACATGCTTCATTTTCGCGGTCCAAAGCGAAGAGAAAGAGGAGAAGGATGAAGTGTCGCGATTTCGTGACATGCTTCATTTTCGTGGTCCAAAGCGAAGAGAAAGAGGAGAAGGATGAAGTGTCACGATTTCGCGACATGCTTCATTTTTGCGGTCCAAAGCGAAGAGAAAGAGGAGAAGGATGAAGTGTCATGATTTCGCGACATGCTTCATTTTCGTGGTCCAAAGCGAAGAGAAAGAGGAGAAGGATGAAGTGTCACGATTTCGTGACAGAAGCAAAACAAAGGAGCATGGAAGCAGAAGCGTCGCGATTTCACGACAAATTCAAGGAGGAAGAGCTCAAAGGCAAAAGTGTCACGATTTCGTGACATGTTCCGTTTTCGCGGGCCAAAGATAGAAAAGGCACAAGGTAGCGAAAGTGTCACGATTTTGCGACATGTTCCATTTTCGCGGGCCAAAGATAGAAAAGGCACAAGGCAGCGAAAGTGTCACGATTTCGTGACATGTTCCATTTTCGTGGGCCAAAGACAGAAAAGGCACAAGGCAGCGAAAATGTCACGATATCGTGACATGTCATGTTTTCACGAGAAAGAGGCGAGAAGAGTATAAAGAGACAGAAATGTCATGATTTCATGACAGGTCGCAACAACATGATTACAGACAGTTAACTAAAGCAGAACAACAGTTAAAGGGGCAGTTGTAGAAGAAAAGCATGCATCCAAAATAAGAAGAGTTAACTAGAGTGAGTGAGATAGTTATAGGTGCAGTTACAGATAGAAATCATGCAAGCTAAAATAAGCACAGTGCTTTAAAGACAGAATGACAGCTACAGGGCCCGTAAAGCAGTGTAACCGTCGAGCGACAGTTATACTGAAAGTCACACGCAAGAGACAGATCTATTAATAGGATGCATGTAATAAATATTGTGCTATAAAGGAGTTACTATCAGCAGTGGCTATTAATAGGCTGCATGCAGGTTTACAGAAGTTACAGAAGACGAGGAGTCTCATTGAGAAACAGTGTTATAAAAGGGCAATCGCACAGAGAATTAAGTTGTTGCTGAATGTGTGAAAGTGCTACCGAAAGAGGGTGAGAAGAGTGTTGTAAGAGAGCGACAAGCTGTGCAGTAGGTGTGTACTGTGTTCTGTTAAATTGGAGACCAGTCAGGGTCTTGCAAAAGTGAAGGCATTTGTATGTCATTAATATATCTTTCAAAATAGTGATCCAAGTTGGTGCTTGGATAGGGGTTGGTGCTCCTTTTTGTTGATAGCAAAAGCCTTACATTTCAGAAGTTTAGTATGGTCAGTATGAAAATTTTTATAAGTCTACTAGGGTGTTTGAGTCTCATGGAAAACCTCAAAATTTCTCTAATAGCAACAAAATATCAAAATATCATAGACCACTAAAATAAAGTCATCTCAATCATCAAGCTGCAAAGTACCAAATCCATGATACATAATTTACATTGAGCACAAAGTTTTCATGATATAGGATAGATACCGGATGGATGTCAGAAACGATATTTAGACGTCCACTAACTATATTGTGCATATATTTCAAATTGCAAAAGGAATATTGAGTGACATATTATATCATTCGCACAATACCGCTTCACATCATTGCATTTCATATATGGGTGATTAATTGATTAAATTATTGTAATGAGGATTTTCAATTAAATTCATGATTTTTACACATTATGTGGTATCGTTCATTATATTTTTAAACACATATTGCATTCATTCCTTATGTTTTAAGTAATTAAAGCATACAGGTTCATTTACATTAGATTACCATCGTGTAAATAATGCATTACATATATTGCACTAGCATACCGTGACATGGTCATAAATTAAATGCATGCAATAAAGAAAAATTAAATATGGGTTTAAAAGTAAACATCGCATCCATATGCATCCATCATAAATAACACATCTACACATCTATATCACTGCATACCATCATCATCATAAATTAAAATAGCTACCTAGTGCATGCCATCCATACATCACATTATATAAGTAGTGCATCCACGTGCATATCAAAAATGTAAAAATGACAAAAAAATCAAATAAATCAAAATCCAAATGTGCCTTGTACCTAGTTATTTGCCCTATACACTTGGCGGTTGCATCAACTTGCACTCCATGTAATATGAAAAGATGAGTATATTACTATCAGGATATTTGGGATAAAATTGTCATCGTTGATCTGATATGCTTATTTTCAATTTCGAAGAAGGCCTTCAATGCTGGACTGCTCCATGAAAATGATGTGTTTCATGTCATTTCCCCTATGAAATATTTTTAGCAAATCATCGAAAAATTGATTCAACATAAAACTAATTGGATTTGCATCATTTCGATTTGCTAAGATGACTATTGTAGCCCGACTACTCCATGGGATAGGAACATGTAATTACTATTAACAGTTGTAATCATACGCTGAAATAGGCTTAGCCAAGTAATTAAATGATCAATTCTAAATTTATTTAGATCATTCATTGTGGTCAAGCGACCTCGTTGCTTCATACATTGTCATTACTCTCATTGACTCGTCACTTGAGGGGGTAGTCATAATATCAAATCATAATCAAAATCAATAGAATATCCCTTGATCTTGTCAAAATTACATTCATCTTATGAATCATTGCCAACAATTATCATAAGCTTACCCTTTGCTGGGGAAAAAAGCAAAAATGATGAGTTAAGCCTTTGTCACTCCGTCTATTGGTCCTATTTTATTATACCCATAAATGTCAAAGCACCAGATGTAAGCCTTCCATCTAGTTGGAAGTAAATGTAAGCCTTCCATCCAGTTGGAAGTAAATTTAAGACTTTCACCTAGTTGAAAGCAATGATTCTAGGATGCGTGTCCTTTTGTAGGACCTGGGGAATCTAATGTTGATCAGACTAATGATCATCATACAACCTTTGACATCATTTTAGGAGGTCTATTTTTTCTCAACATTGTTCGATCTCACAACACATATCAAAAGGGGTATCTGTAGACACCTAAAACATGTCATGTCGAAGGCGACTACTCATATGGACATGCTACAAGGCCATATGGAAGATCTTGGACATACTCCAAGATAGAGTAGTGGTCCTAACCACTCAATTTGGGATCTTTGGCCTAATCAGTCTGAATCACGACTGAGACCTACGGTCTATATTATGAACCATGGCTGAGACTTATAGTCTATAGTCTAAACCGTAGTTGTCACCTACTGTATTAACTGAAGTTTAGTTGGCCTTCATCCGAGCCAAATCAGTTTGAAAAACCATGTGTTATAGAAGAAGGTGGTTAAAGGATGGAAGCTTCCAATCCAACTATACTAACCATATCTTCTTGATCTTGGATTCTCCATGAAGCCACCCCTAGCCCTTGGGTAGTCCTATAAGTACCCCTCAAAATTAGGGCAAATGAGGAAGAAAGCATTGGAGATTAGAGCAGCGAAGCCCTGTCGAATTGTGAACTGACTTGAGTGCACTAAGAGATTTTTTGCTATCACTTTGCCAACCTAAGCATCATGATGAATTATTCCATGGATGCCCTAAGGAGCTAGAACTCCAAGAAACGCCAATTTGGGCAAACGGATGCCCTATCAAGCAATTCAACCGCCAAACCTATTAGAGGATATTGAGGTGACCCTTGATCATCAATTTGACAAGGAGGATCAAGCCCACTACCCTAGAATTAGAGGGTAAACCTACTTGGTTGTAGGTCGCGGTTGTTAGCCGTGGTTTATAGTGCAAACCGCTCATCAAAGCTATGGATTGCAATCGGTGTAAGATCTCCTTACCATTTTCATTATAGTTTGATTAATTAGGTTATAATTACTGCTTTAGTTGACTAGTTGTGATTTTAGAGACTTATGACTGATAGATTCAGGGTTTAAGGCAATCTTGTTTCATTAGTGTAGTGTATGCAATGATGGCTTCTTTTGGTGTTTCCATGCTTTATTTCACATAAGTAGGCCATTAGATAATTAGATGCATCTTCTCTTTACATGTATATGTGAATATTTATCAATTTAGCATAGGCTTTACCTAATTTACATTTTTTCTTGATTTCATTAGCATTATGACTTTTTCATGTTTAAATCCTTTAAAGGGCCTCATCATGAGAGGCAACTTATTTTTTTAATGTTCTTGTGTTGTTTCTTGATCGTAGGAAATAGGTTCAAAGGAGCTTCAATCATCTAATTCTTTCCTCAACATGAAGAAGAGGGTCAAATCCACCTTAGAGAAGTTTGTGACTATTTAGAGAGCAATAGTAGTGTGCCTACCCCATTGGGGGCTTTGGCATTGTATTAATTGTATCAAAATTTGGGTGACCCTAAGAGGGGCATGATTGTAATCGAGATTCATTGCAATATTAATAAAATAAATATCTATTTTATTGAATCTATGCAATCTTGTTATCATTTTATGCTTTTATGTTGAATCTGATTGATACAGTAGATAGGTGCATGCTTTTTGGGTAGGTCACCAAGACATCGTAGGGGCAGGAGGAATAATCAAGAATGATAAAGGGGTTATTATTTTGGCCTTTGCTAAATTCTTAGTTGTTTAGTCCAATATTTTTATTGAATATTTGTGTGCTTTATCAAGGGGTCATGCTCCTAGAAAATATAAATGCAAAGAAGGTGGTGATAAAAGATGACTCTCTTTTTATCATTAATATTGCTAAAGGAAATTATTCCCCCCTATTAGTCTTTTGTATATTTAATAGAAGATATTTACCATTGTACTAAGAATTTGGAAGATTTTGAATTTAGACACACCTTTAGAGAAGGAAATAAGGAAGCCAACCTATTGGCCAACCAAGGGGTCAATAAGAATGCTCTTCAGATTTGGATGAAGGATTTTCTTACCTTTTTAACTTAGTGTGTTTTGGTTTTGAGTTCTTGTCTCTTTTAGTCCTTGGTTGATAAGGTGCTCCCTCTTGATTTTTGTTGAAGTCATTTTCTTCCTTCTACCTATTTGTGGCTATTTTATTGTGTCCCCTTGTACCTTGGGATTGTTCTCCTCTTGAGCTTATGTCCTTTTTTAAATTATATATCTCATTGTCAAATGTTAAGGATCCTTTCAAAATCCTTTGTTTTCCTACCTAATAAAATATATCATATTGGCCTGACACTTGAAGACTCAATATTTAATCAAATAAAATTGTGAATTGAATTTTCTAGGAAGGTGCCCAAAACTTGTTCTTTCACATCCATGTTCTCCTTCACTTCATAGGAGTGAAAATGAAGTTTAAATTCCTATGCACAAAATGGTTTCATCACTATTATTGTAAAATAAAATCTTGTTGTTATATATATATGTGTGTGTGTGTGTGCGCGTGTGCATGTGCGTGCGTGCGTGCGTGTGTGCGTGTGCGTGTGCGTGTGCGTGTGCGTGTGCATGTGTGTGCGTGTGTATGTGTTTTAATTGATTATAAAATAACATGATTTTAAGCTATCACTTGTGATCTAGTAATTGATTTGTTAAAATTTTAATTAAATAAAATGGATAATTAATTATCTTTAAAATAATTAATATTATAAATTGTAAAGTAAATATATAAAATTGTTGCTAATGCTTGAAAATTTTGGGTGAAGCAGATCACACCAAGGTTCAAATATTTATGGAACAAAATAGGCTATATAGTTGAATACAACTAAGCTGACGTAAAATGAAAAGGGTAATCCTTTCAAAACCCTACTTTAAAAAATGGTATAAAATTGTTAATATTTTAAATAATGAGTGTTTGGTCTTTATAAGTTATTTATATAGATGAATTATTAACTAAACGAATGTATAATGTCTATGAATGGAACTGAGTGAAATGATATATATTTTTATTTGTCATTGAGATGTGAATATTGTTATATTATATTATAATGAGCTAATAAAATATAAAATAATTTTTAATTTATTTGTTATAATGGTAAATATTTTGAAATAACAAATAAGAGGTTCAAGTTTTAAATTGGAAGGACACATGTTTATAGATTATATTCTAATAACCAAAGGTTTGATAAACCTATATGTGGTAAGCCACATAATTCAAAATGACCTATTGTATACAATGTTAGCAAATACTTTATATTTATTAGTCAACATTAGATACAAAGATGGAGTATTTCACATAGTATAACGAAACACAACTAACATATAGTCAACTCATAATAAAGGTAAAATAAATACACTATATTCACAAAAAATGACAAGATTACAAAGTATTACAATACAACAATATGTACTATAATTTCCTATTTCAACCAACCTCATGTGATTCTCTACAATTAGCCTTTATAGAGAGGCTCTTGACATTTAATTTTCAACTATCTATTCATATCATCAAAATCCTCAAACTCTAGGAAGATATGACTCTTCATATTTCTAAAATGAGAAGAATATTTATCGAACTCTTAATTTCAAAGATCTAATGATTATTAAATAGAAAATAATTACAAGACTCCTAATACAAATATTTATAAAGTATTTCCAAGATACTTGTAAGGTACAAAATAATGTAATATACTCCAACACCAAACCATATTACATTATTTTTTACCATGTTGATCTTTGATTTATGGTTTGGACTTTTCAAATCTAGTTCTAGCACTGATTTTGGTATTGGCTCTTGCCTTTTTATTTTTGTCTTTTCGATTTTGGATTGAAATTTGTTCTTGGATCAATATTTGAACTATCATATTCTTTTTTTTCTTGCATTTTAAATGTTATTTCCTCTATGAGCACAATCATTGTAGGGCCCTACTGATACAAAATGTCATTTATGGATGAACATATTGTTCATTAATTGAAAGGACTTGATTTCCCTTGTGTGCAGAAATAAAGTTATGAATGAGTACATGAAATTGATCCCTTATTCACTTTATTTATGATTTGTTAAAGTGATATATCCTTAAAATATTAATATGAAATGCTGAATGGACTCATTTTATGTTACTTGAGCATGAAAAGAAAATAGCTAGATGACTAACTTTGAAACTGCGGTGGCCCTTGTACGCCATATAAATTACTCCTTTTTAATGAAATTGTGGTTTTAATAATGGGAGTTAATATATTAATTTAAAAATAGAATTTGAAAAACCTAAAATTTGAACCTCTCTTAAACTACGAAATCACGAAAAAACTAAAATTACAAAATTAGTGTTAAAAGTGTGAACTTTGAATAATTTTGAAATTTTGAATTTTTGTTAAAATTCGAAAGGGTTGTATTTCTTCTCCACTTGATGAATCCCTAAATTAGGGTTGTATTTGTTCTTATTTTTTTCTTTAATTTCTATTAATTGAGTTAATACTATCAACTACTTCGATTCCCCTCCTATGGTCTTCCTCGTAGGTTGAATCTCCTCTTCCATGAGAGAGGTTGTGTCTGGTTCTGCTCCTTGCTTGTTCCCTGAAACTAGATTGGAGTATTGTTCTTGATCTACTGGTGTGACTTACTGAGTATCCTCATGTAATCCTTTCATTTGAAAATTCCCCTTTTTTAAAGCTTTCTAGTTGTTTAAAATTTCTCATATTTATTATTTGTTCTTCTCACTTTTTCTCCTTGTCTTTGGTTACTCTGCTGATTTATTTTGTTTTAGCTTTGGATTAATTTTTGAAAGACCTCAGAGTCTGTTGGGCCTTTCCCTTCCTTCTGATTTACATTTTACTAACTATATTGGCCTACCATGTTAATATTTACTCTTATCCCCTCTTGTCCAAATTGATGATCTTTAACTATTGGGTATATTCTAGCCAGATGTCCATGAGCATGGCACACTTGATATCTGAATAGAATAGCCTCATAATCTAGTTCTTGACACCAGATAAAATCCCCTATTTTTATATCTCTATTGGAGGAGGTTTACTGAGGTCTATTTCTATACAAACCCTAGCAAAAAATTGCTGATCCTCCTAAAATTGCTTCTCTTGATATACCTTGATAATGCCCGAGTAAGTTCCCTATTGCCTCGAGTACCTTCTCTTTCCAAAATTCAAGGGAAAGGAAAAATAATATTACCCATATTGGTATTGCATTTAGTTCCACCATTGGATCGAATCCCATATTCCATGGTTGCAGGAATAATCTTGCTATCCCGTGATGATACGATCCTTCCTAAAATACTTTTTATCGATCTACCATTGATGTGAACTCTATAGAAAAAATATCTATTTGGAAGAGTTAAAATTTTGTATTCTCCTTATATATGCCATTGTTTCCTTATCCAAGTGTGGAGGAAGTGCACAGACAACTTGAAACCCACAAATTTACCCATTAGGTTGTGTTTTGGTGTGCCTGTTACGATTGATTCTTTACCTTATTTTTTTTAGCCATATGGTGATGCTTGATTGGTAAATTTTGAGCTTGGTCGTGCGCTTGTAGGTTTTAAATTGCTTGTATAAAATTTAATACAACATGCATGTGGAGAAGGGGTATGAGGATCCTTATGCTAGCTCACGCACTAGGGTTATGCATAAGGGATTGGAATCGAAATGTACTTGTAAAAAAATGATAAATATTAATTGAAATCAAGGCGAATCAAGGTGAATTATAAGCAAATCAAATCAACCATATTCACACCAAAATTTGAAGCATGTGAATTCCTAAAAAGTAAGATCATCTTTGGGGTAAATGTTGACCTATTAAATTAACTTATAGCTTCATAAAAATACCACCAATAGATCAAGATTGAAAAGGGTTTTCCAATGAGTACAAATATGCCTATGTTGATATATATTGTGGCGAATTGACCCTAAGAAAACAATGATCCCAAAAATTGTAGGTGAATAGAACGACATCAAGGTTCCTAATATTCACTAATTTATAATTTTAGAAATCCTAATATTCATCCAATTTGTGAATTTTCACCACTGTGCATAACCCTGCCACGCACCCCAGTATTCTATCCAAGAATAGGTTGGGCACTTGGTGTTGGGTTGTGGTTTGTTGAACCACTTGTGGTTTATGGTTTGTTGTTTGGTTGACCCACCTATGGTTTGTTATTTGTTATTTGGTTGATCCACTTGTAGTTTGTTATTTGTTTCACCTACCTATGGTTTATGGAATCACCCATTGGGTTGGTTTCGATTGGTTAACTCTCTAGCCTGTTGGGCTTTCTTTTGTTGCTTGCTTAAGAAAACACCTTTGAAGGTCGATTTATGATTTAGATGTTTTAGAAAAGGGATAGATATTTTAGTTCAATAATGAAATATCTAAAATAATGTTCGGTTATATTATAAGAAAGACCCTTGTGATAAATAAATGATTATAGTTTTATAAAGGAAATACCCCTTTTTGAACATAGTAGATAATGTTAAAAATATTTAAAGGATCCTTTTTGTATTAAAGCATAACTAGTTTATGTTTTATGGATTGTTTTAAAGTATTTGATTTATTAGGGGTATGGGACCTTAGTTGATTGAATAAATATATTATTTTTGAATATTTGATTAATTAAGGGTATAGGACCTTAATTGATTGAATAAATGGATTGCTTTAAAGTATCTGGTTAATTAAAGGCATGGGACCTTAGTTGATTGAATAAATGGATTATTTTGAAATATTTGATTAATTAAGGGTATGAGACCTTAGTTGATTAAATAAATGAATTGTTTTGAAATATTTGATTAATTAAGGGTATGGGATCGTAGTTTATTGAATAAATAAATTGTTTTGAAATATTTTATTAATTAAGGGTATGAGACCTTAGTTGATTGAATAAATGGATTGTTTTAAAATATTTGATTAATTAAGGGTATGGGACCTTATTTGATTGAACAAATCAATTATTTTAAAATATCTTATTAATTAAGGGTCAAAGGTATGTGACCTTAGTTGATTGAACAAATGGATTTTTTTAAAATATTTGACTAATTAAGGATATGTGACCTTAGTTGATCGAATAAATGGATCATTTTAAAGTATTTGATTAATGAAGGGTATAGGACCTTAGTTGATTCAAAAAATGAATTATTTTAAAGTATTTGATTAATTATGGGTATGGGACCTTATTTGGTTGAAGAAATAGATTGATTTAAGTATTTGATTTATTAAGGTTATGGGACCTTAGTAGATTTTTGAAAAAACTTTACATGATGAAAAGCATGAACCTTTGATTGAATAAAGGAAGAGTTGTGAATTAATCTGTATTTGATGAAATTATTATCTTCTTCAATATATATGGATAAGAGTGAATTTATGGGAATTCTTCTAATGTTGACTAGATAATTCATGATTGAATGTATTAAGTAGTTTTGTATAGTTTCAATTTGGCAACCATATTATATATGCACTTGCTTTAAGTTATTTAGTAGATGTATTTAGATGCAAGATTCATAAGAACCATGATTAATTAAGGGTATGCGACCTTAATTGATTGAATAAATGGATTGCTTTAAAATATTTGATTAAGGGTATGAGACCTTAGTTGTTTGAATAAATGGATTGTTTTGAAGTATTTGATTAATTAAGGGTATGGGACCTTAGTTGATTGAATACATGGATTGTTTTGAAGTATTTAATTAATTAAGGGTATGAGACCTTAGTTGATTGAATAATAGATTGTTTTAAAATATATGATTAATTAAGGGTATGGGACCTTAGTTGATTGAATAATACATTGTTTTAAAATATATGATTAATTAAGGGTATGGGACCTTAGTTGATTGAATAAATGGACTGTTTTATAATTTGATTAATTAAGGGTATGAGACCTTAGTTGATTGAATAAATGGATTGTTTTAAAGTATTTGATTAATTAAGGGTATGAGACCTTAGTTGATTGAATAAATGGATTGTTTTAAAGTATTTGATTAATTAAGGGTATGGGACCTTAGTTGATTCAATAAATAGATTGTTTTAAAGTATTTGATTAATTAAGGGTATGGGATCTTAGTTGATTGAAGAAATGTATTGATTTAAGAATTTGATTTATTAAGGGTATGGGACCTTAGTAGATTTTTGATTGACTAAAGGAAGAGCTGTAAATTACTTTGTATTTGATGAAATAATTATCTTCTTCTATTGATATGGATAAGAGTGAATTTATGGGATTTCTTATGATGTTGACTAGATAATTTATGATTGAGTGCATTGAGTAGTTTTATATAGTTGTAATTTGGAAACCATATTATATAAGCACTTGATTTAATTTATTTAGTAGATGTATTCAGATGCATGATTCATAATAACCATGAGTTGTCGTGATCCCTTACTACCATAAATTGAGCAATGGAAATATGGGAAAATCATGACACTTGGAACTGCAACACTGACCTTAAAATCAGTTGCACTAGTAAATTTATTTATTAGATTATACTGTAGGGGAATAAATCCCAGATGGGCATGGATGTAATGCCTTATTATTTTAAAAGTATGGGGGTTTTACCATACTTGGAATATGTATTTATGTAATAAATAAATGAAGAATACATTTCTAACTTGTTGTTTATGAAGTTTATGGTTATTATGGTAATTCCTTTGGTTAAATGTTTTGATTAGATGATGTTGTTTTATTTAAAGTACCTATTTGATACTTATGTAGATATTATTCTATGTTTATATTAAATAGATCGACTTAGTTTTATCCTTCTAAAGAATGAAGAGTTAGATGGTTTTGCATTTTAACATAGTTAGATGGTTGATTTTTATCTAAAATTAATATCAATTATGTGATAAAAGTAAAGGAAAAAGCAACCTAAGGGATTATGATCTCTTAGGATAAACTTAGAAGAGTAACCAAAATAGTTATGAATAAACCTGAATATCTATGAAAGGAATAAGTTAGCTCATTATGGAGATGATATGGATAACTTATTTTGTAATATGTATAGTATACCTACACAAAACAATTTGTGTATGGTATAGAGATGGGCGTATTCCTTCAACTTTAGAAGAGGATAAGTTAGCTCATTAGGAAGATGAGATGGATAACTTATTTACGATATGTATAGTATACCTACACAGATGGACTTGTGTATGGTATAGATATGGGTGTATCCTTTAGTAGATTTGGGGATGAGAAATTTGATCAACTTAAACATTAGATTAGCTTAGTTCTCTTAACATTAATGTATATACTAGTTAGGGATATATGTGTCCCTATCGATTTTTACTTGTAAAAAAAATTAGATAACCTAGTTAGTTTTTGGATCATTACATTTGATATCAGAGCTCTAGGTATGAGTGATTAGAAGCTTCATGGAATGTGCTAGGCATTTGGGTATCTTATTCTTTAGGTCCTTTCTTAGTTCTTAATCCAAAGCCAAAAATACCTAAAATTCCTAATTCGTAAGGATTCTGAAAGGGATTAATCCTAAGAGGGGTAGCTTATATGCTATTACATCTTACATATAGTAAGTGTCACCAATAGTGTGCGAATTACATGATAGTATTTAGAGTACCACCCTACATAGAGTGAGGGTGGTCTTAGCAAGAAAAAAAAAAGTCTAGCTTATGCAAATGATATGTTTAGCTAGAATTAGTAGTACAATTTAAGGTAGAAGCTATAACCTAATATACACTTTCTTGGGTATGGTCATGATAAATGGTACCAATAACAAGGAGAGAGAAGTATATTCCTTAAAATAGGTGAATCCAATAGAGCAATGTTGAGGAAAGAGCCCAGAATGATAATTCCAATAATGATAAAGGGAGGGCCAAAGTTACATGCTCGTGGAATTTGAGCAAAGGGGTAAAGAACCATAGTGATGTTATATATTTGTTACAAGGAAATATAAGCCAATGAAAGGAGCTAATAAATCAACAAAAGGAACAGATAAATAAACTTGAACTAGTGATAAACACATACTTTAATTTTGCAAAACCATCCAAGGAGGGTAAATAACTTTTAAAGAAGGAAAAATGTGTTGGAGTGAGGAAACAAAAACCCACACCATTTAAGAAGAGTTTAGTGAGGCCAAGGTATGAAGGAAATCTACGATGAATAAAGCACCCTAAATAGAGTGAATTGGAAAATAGATTTAGGAAAAACACCTAGTCCTTAAGGGAGGTTGCTATATTTTTGGGGGCCCACATTATGTAGTATGCTGCCCATGTAAGGCAAAACTAGGTAAGTGAATAAAAAGGGTAAACCCTAAAATTCACACAACCTCAAGAAATCATAACTGGAGCAAACAAAGCACCCCATTACTATGGGAATTTAATTCCTCTTCTCCCCCTCTAAGAAATTTATAATAGCTATTATTCTAGCATAGTTAGGGATATGTTGGAAAGTCCAAGATATTTGGCCAAGGGTGGAAGGTCGAGTATGGTTCTGGGTAAACCTACTCAATGGATCAATGTTTTCCAATGATGGCAATTACCCTAACTAGTGGTTCTATCAAAGGATATTTGTATGTAGCTCCACTACATGATTTTGAAATTATCCTAGGAATGGACTAGTTTTAGGCTCATAAAGCTTTGAGCAATTTCTAGGATAGATGGATAGAGTATAATGAAGAAGACAAGGGAAGAATACGAATCCATAGCGAGAAAGAGTCATTCAAACCCTAGTTTTTGTCTACTATGCAACTAAATAAAGCCCTTAGAAAAGGAGGTATGGTCTATATCGTAAAGCTCAACCAAGTCAAAGAGGATCAAAAGAGAGAGGTGTTGGAGAAACACCCCATCTTACATAAATTTAGGGATATATTTATTGAAGATCTACCTATAGTTCCTCTTGTGCAAGAATTTTATTTTACTATTAAGCTAATTCATGGACTGCAATCTATCCATAGATCTCCATATAGGATGAACCCTATAGCGATGCAAGAGTTGAAAGTGCAAGTACAAGGTCAGTTTGTGAAATTCAAAAAATCTAACTAAGGGGGTTGTACTTTTTATTGAAACAACAACTAACACAAAATTGAAAGAGATATCTAAGCTAACCTAATGTTTAAATTTGTTTGCTATCTCCTCCAACAAACTAATATTATTTTTTAATTATTTTACCATACACAAGTCTATCTATGTATGTATGCTAAGCGTATTGCGATAAGATACTAGCCATGTTTCTATGAGGTATAGCTTATCTCCTTCTATCAATCGAAGGGTATGCCCATATCTATACCATACACAAGTCTATCTATGTAGGTATACTATGCATACTACAAATAAGCTACTTATCACATCTTTGTGATGAAGTAACTTAATCCTTTCATAGATAGTCATTTTCATTTATACTGCTCTAATGTATAGTCTATTTATTTGTTTCTTGGAAGATGTTCTCTAAGTAAATTTTAACCATAAAAAATACTAAGATATCCCACAATATTTTAGGTTACTTTTCTCTACTTCTAACATAACTCATAATCATACTAAAATATCTATCTAGCTTATTTAACTAGTTTAAACATTTAAGATCCTTCAAATAATAGGAGGATAATTACTAAGACTATATAATTAGATCAAGCATGGAAATAACAACTATAAGGAAACATTAAAAAGAGATGCTTAAAGAGATATCAAATCTAACTAAAGCATAAATAATTAAATATCTTGTGAAACTATAACATCAAGTTACCTTATTAAACAAATAGTAAGAGATACATTTTTCATTCATTTAAACAAATCATTACATAGTCCAAGTATGGTAGGAGTAATCCATACTTTTAAAAGTATAATATGTTACATCATTAGATCAATAAAAGGTTACTCCACTAGAGTTTACCCCTCAATATATTTATACATAAATATATATCACAACATACGTCAATAATATTGTCTAATTCTCAAGTGTCCTCATTGGTACTTGCTTGTTCATATCTCAATTGATGATAGTAAGGGATCATGATAACTCATTGGTATATGAAGCATGCATCTACTAGATGATTCTTTAACCAAATGCATTTATAATTCCATATTCCAAATTGCAACTATACAATCACCAATACATATTTATGAATCATTCACTTGATATCAAAGGAAATTCATCTATTAAACATGAGTAATTCAATATACCATCCCTTTATCAATCAAAGGTTCATGTTCTAACATAAAATCCATCCTTTAGATATATCAACTAATTAAATAACACATTCATTTCTTTAACCAATTAATGCCTCATAAACCTAGATTAATTAAATACTTAAAACATCAATATATTTAACTAATTAAGGCCCCATAAACCCTAATTAATTAAATAATTAAAACATCAATTTATTCAACTAATTAAGGCCCCATAAAACCTAATTAATTAGATACTTAAAAAATATATTTCTTTAACTAATTAAGGTGCCATAAACCTGTGGGTGAAATTTTATACCATTCACCCACTCTTCCCTTCAAGAAGTGATTCTCTTTGCTTGAAAGGAGTTCACTATATTTTAAGAGCATTAATGGATAGGTGAAAGATATCAGGTGGTGATAGCAATAGCCATAAATAAACCAAATCATCGAGTGGATGGCATAATGAAGTAGGGCAAGCAACAAGAGCGGGTGGAAACCCTCCCTTAACCTTGAGTGGAACTTGCCAAAAGACCTGCCCAACTTGTTGGGTTGATATTTCAAGGGGATAGAAAGGGCAGACAAATTGTGCGACACCACCCTTACGAAGTAGAAACTCCACCCATATTGGGTGAGAGATGCAATTTTCAAAAGGGGTGGAACTTTGAAGAAATACCCACCCTCACCCTAGTACCTCTATGAGTGGGAAACATAATAAAGGAAGCACACACCTAACATGCAAGGCTCCCACCACAACTCAAAATTTGAACAAAAAAATTATCCTCTCCTCTAGCAGTTTGGGTACCTGACAATGTACGTAGAAGTGACATATTTTTGATGCAATACTCCCAAGGTGCTCCAATATCAATCATCTTTTGGCTCAACCAGAGGATCTCTAGTTGAGGAGAAGGATGAGGTAGCTGAGAGTTGATTAGTTGGGTAGAAACATTAGAAGATATAAAGGCCCATATTAAACCAAGTACATCTACCTATTTCGAGAAGATCGATGCTATTCATTAAAATAGTGTATTAGCACAACACTTGTCAACTACAAGGATTGTGTTCTTGCCTTCTGCCATTAATTTTTAATTTTGATGTTGATGTAAATATGCCTATAAATTGTGGAATACTAGTCATTCCTAAGGGTGTATCTTTAGCCATTATAATTCTTATGTAAGGATTATCCTATGTAAAAACAAAATATACACTATTTGGTCTCTGACTGTGTCCTCTTGTTATTTAATTAATGTGTTAATATTCATTTCTATTCAACTATTTAAGTAGTTGCATATTATTCTACTATCTAGATTTTATGGGGTATACTTGAGTGACTCATAGGTGTGTGTTCATTAATATGGGTTGGGTGTTTAAAAATTGCTAACGTCGGTTGGATAGGAGTGATTTAATTTTACATCTTGGATCTCATGCACCTATTTATCGATACTAGAATTTTACTCCCACCCATCGCTGA
This sequence comes from Wollemia nobilis, assembly GCA_028583015.1. Lineage (NCBI taxonomy): Eukaryota > Viridiplantae > Streptophyta > Pinopsida > Araucariales > Araucariaceae > Wollemia > Wollemia nobilis. The sequence continues at coordinate 117,094 of JAQPPZ010017240.1, read as the reverse complement.
TAGGAGCTAGAACTATGATACATTTGGGTGATATGTTAGGTATAGGGTCTATATTCATATAAGGTATCACACCTGAATAAGTCTTGATGCGGCTCTGCTCATTCTTGTGAGTTCTTTCTATGACCTTATTTTATTTTCTTTCCTTCCCTTTTTACTTTCCCTTGTTTTGCAACATAGAGTAGTTGGAACCACACCCTAAGGAAATAACCTTATTTGAAGATTTGCCACTTGGTATCCCAATGCAGTAGCCATTCTATGCTTCTTGGCATTGATCTTCCATCCGCACCCTACATGCAATGTCAAATTGGCAGCCAACAATTTTTTATGACTCTATTGAGAACTCATTGAGTCCTTGTATTTCAAGAAATCAAATTTTAATGGATCTCTAATTTACCTAGATCTTATCCTAGTCACCTAAAAAAATTGACTACGTGGCACCTATAGATCATGAGACCAGTTGCCTGCCTACACTAAAGATCCAAATATCTCAGAGAACTCAAGGTATGATGAGTAGCCTTGACCTTGCAAGTGAAGATAGCATGCTCATCTAGTGATTCTAAATACGAAATCACAATAAATACCTCTAAATACTATTGCCTTAATGTATTATTTGTTGTTACCCTAGTGGAAAAATCCTAGTCCTCTCAATCTCTTCCATAGATACGATATTTCAAAAGCTGCCTTTGATGCCATGCCAAAATACAGTGGCATCAAGGGAGCTGTAAAGGAACATATTGAAAATGTGTCTTCTCTAGCCACCCTTCACAATATCGTGCATAAAAATGTGATGATCAGGCAACTGGTTGATTTTTTGTAAGGTAGATCATGGCTTTGGTATAAAACCCCATAGCCTAGAATCATCTCCACATGAGTGGTTATGGCAGATCCTCTCATGGATATGTTTGGTGAAATGGAGGACCCCTTAAAGTCTCTAAACCACTTCACATTTATCAAGAGAAACCTATTAAAAGTGTGGCAGAATTCAACATCAATTATGAGAGTATTTAGAAGAGGATTCCACAATAAATACTCCCAACCTCTACCCAGGTGTATCTATTCTACATCCAAGCTCTTGGTCCTGAGCTCAACTTACTTTTGCACCAATCAGGGGAAACTAATTTCTTGTAACTCTAAAGGGAAGCTGCTAGAGTTGAAAAAGCTCTGATGTGGAGGCTCCATCCAATCATTTCATTTTAGTAGCTGGTTTCAGATCATGTAGTGGGTACATGCAAAAAGTAGGTGTGCCATGATGATCACATCCATGAAGGTAACCCTAAACCTAGAAGGATCTGGATAAGGATGTAGATGCCCATGAGTGGGAGAAGAATCCAATGGCAAAGGAAGAGTCAGCTATAATATTGGCATAAATGGTCAATATAAAAAAGGGACAACATGGAAATTTGATCCCTGACATCTCATCACCTAGAGGGTAGTATATGATGGAAAAATGTATTGCCACCATGTTGGAATATTTTCAACATTGCCTCCTTAGTCCTAAGTATTAAGTCCTAGTATTTAGTTTTAGTTTAATGTTTTGATTTACACATTTCTAGTTAATTTTATTAGCATACATTGAGGTTTTGGCTTGTTTGGTCAATGTTTGACCATAGTCCAAGATTAGAATGTTGTTAGGATAAGAGCTATCTTTAAGTTAGTTTGTTGTAATAAGTTTGAGAGGATTTCTCTCAACCACCGTGTCTATTTTTAGTTCTTTCAAGAACTATAAAACTATGTAATACATTGTTGATCAATAGAACAATTTCACCATTGTTTCTCATTTGGTATCAGAGCAGGTTTGCTCATATGGATCAAAACCTATGGAGAGTGGCATGAAGAGATCTAAAGCATGCACTTTGTCAGAGAAACTCAAGTGGCTAGCACTCAGCAGATTTGCAAGGAAGAGCTCGAGTAAATCATTAATATCTCATGCATTCTGAGAATGGCCACCATGTATAAAGAATTAGAAGTACCCAAATTCAATGGAGATAATTATGCTATTTGGAGCATAATGATGAAGACCTTCTTGAAGGCTCAAGACTTACGAGATATAGTTCAAGAAGGCTATGAGGAACCCACTTGGAGCAAGCTACAAGGCGAGGAGAGAAAAGATAATAAGGAGCAACAATATGCAAATTGCTTAGCTCTTATGGATTTGAGGAGAGGAATGGAAAATAATGTTTTTCCTCTTATAGCCAATTCTAGATCAGCTACAATGGCATGGCAAGTGTTGAAGGATGCTTATGGGTTTGATGAGGATACCCATAAAGTCATGTGTGACAATCATGAAGATTATTTAAGCAAGGAGGAGCCTTGCTTCATTGAAGAAGTTTCTGAATTTGATCCTTTTAAAGGAACTTTTGAAGAGTCTTGTGAAGACTCATATGAAGGTATGTCTTTTGCAGAATACATACATTCTTATAATGGAGAATTCTTTCTTGAAGAGCAAGACATACTTGAAGAAGAGCCTTGTGTGAAAGAGAGAAAATAATACCTTAATGGAGAAGAGGATAAGAAAGAGGAAGAGCCTTGTACAACTTTACTTGGAGAGAGTCATTGTGAGACACCCATAGTTGCAGACATGTCTTGTAATGGCATGGAAAATTGTAATAGTCAATTATTTCTTTTAGGAGGAGAAAAATATGAAAAGAAAAATTGTACTAATAATTTTTTTGTAGGAATGGCATGCTTGGAAAGCATTCGTATTGATAGCAAAGAGGATGGATGTATCAATGGAGAGACAATTGCTCAAGGACCTTGTAGTGAAGACCACTCAAAAGTGGAAGAAGAATTTGAATATGAAGGAAGAGAAACACTCACATTGGAGTGTTCCTTGCTTGAAGACCATCAACGTGAAATGTATGATGAAGAATGTCTCATGGAGGAGATAAATGAAGAGTGTATTATGGAGAATGCATCTACAATTCTCATGAAGGAGAATAAAGAAGATGATGATGGAGAAGAAATGTTCATGGATGATCATTGGCCTGAATACCATTAAATTGGAATGGATGTGTGCTCTCTTGAAAGAACAAATGAAGTGATGTGGGATGTTGATCCACAAGAAAATTTTGATGAAGAGGAGATGGAAGCAATAGTCTTCTTTTTTGAAGATCACTCATCAAGGGTGAAGGATGTGTTGTGTGAAGAAAATAACACACAAGACTCTCTCATTTGGTATATGGAAAGTGAGAGGGCAAATAGGATAGAAACAGAAAATGGAAATGAGATTGCTGATTTTATTATCGTAATGGAAAAGAAAACATCACTCATGGATGAAGATCACTCGCTTGGAGTGACTACATTGCAGAAAAAGAGTTTTCTTAAAAAGGAAACTATGTATGATTGCTTGAATGAATGGTGTTTCAACACATCAACATGGATTGAACAAAGGAGGAGAACTATTAGTGAAGAGTTTATGATTGATCTTGAAGCACCATACAATGAAGGAGAACTGCTACAAAATAGCTTTATGGGAAGCACCAAATCTACTCATACTAAAGGTAATGTTTTTATGATCAATGATTTGTTTTCTGTGAGCAGGAATGAAAAGAAAGGAGAATGTATTCCAAAGGCATTATTGAGAGATGATTGTCTCATTGAGACAACTTTGATGAAGAGTCTTCTTGGAGAGAAGATAGTGATGGAGAACTTGGGTCACATGGATCAAAATTATGTGTTCAAAATTCCTTGGGAGAAGGATTCTTGTAAAGTCATTTTTGTGAGAGAATATTTGTGTGAGGAGCAACTTTATGTTGCATATGTAGTTGGTCATTATATGGCCATATTTATTGTGATATTTTGTGTGGAAATATGTGAAAGAGTTGTATGGTATAATAATCTATGTGAGATGATTAATTGTAAATACTCATGTGGAGTATTGTTTAGTGTTGAAGATGTAAAAGAAGATCAAAATGTGAGAGCATGGTTTAAAGACCATAATGATAAAGATGTAAGAGAGTGGTTGCCAAAAATCACAAGAGGATATACTTTTGTTGAAGGGGGAGCTAATCAACAAAATAAGGCACTCAAGCATTTGCAGGAAATTCCACATGAAGAGTGGAAGGAGTGCCACCATAAGTATTTTGTAAATTCTAATTTCTTGATTCAATATTGGAGGAAACGTAAGAGAAAAATTTTCTTCCAACTCTGTGATGCTTAAAGAACTCTTGCATGAGTGTATTTAGCATCAAGGGGGAGAATGTTGGAATATTTTCAACATTGCCTCCTTAGTCCTAAGTATTAAGTCCTAGTATTTAGTTTTAGTTTAATGTTTTGATTTACACATTTCTAGTTAATTTTATTAGCATACATTGAGGTTTTGGCTTGTTTGGTCAATGTTTGACCATAGTCCAAGATTAGAATGTTGTTAGGATAAGAGCTATCTTTAAGTTAGTTTATTGTAATAAATTTGAGAAGATTTCTCTCAACCACTATGTCTATTTTTAGTTCTTTCAAGAACTATAAAACTATGTAATACATTGTTGATCAATAAAACAATTTCACCATTGTTTCTCACACCATAACATTCAAAGGACTAAGTGTTTAGACACTCAGGAATAATAAGAAGAATTATGATTTTATCATAATTATAATCCAGTGTGGACGGTGGTAGATGAATCAAAAGTGGTTCCTCAAATACAATGTGATCTAGTCCATCCACTATAGATTCAGAGGATGATTTGCATATAACATCCTTGATCAAGTGTGCTAGTCATATAACAATTTTGTGGCTAATAAATAAAGCCTTGAATTATGCAGGACTAGTGCATTGGTAATCAAAAGTTTTGTCATCAACCATTGGTGCAACAAGGCCCTATGAAAATTTACCACTTGGTTAGGCATCAGAGGGTATCAAAAATGATTTTTCTAAAAATTGCTTAGGAAATATAGCATTCCCCTTTGTATCTGTGTTGTATTTCTACTTCTCTATTCTTATCTCTTTTGTTGTCGTGATCCCATAGCCGAATGGATACATTCAATAATTTTCAAAGACCTCTCACTTACCCCAAGAGTTGCAACAAACCTTGGAACTCACAAATGCAAGCACAAGGTAAGGCGAGTATGCTATAAATAGCCCCTACGATAAGACACAATTGAGACCATAAAGTGTAAACTACAAGTTGTGGTTGAAGCTAAATTGCCTCCTAGTTGATAACGATTAGTAAAAGAGGATCATTGTTGGATTGTGTGAAAAAGAGGGCTTGGGACAACAAAGATAAAATACAATGGTAATCTGCCTGCTCTTGGAATATCTCCAGTCTTCTTTGGGTTGTATTTATGGGAATTCAATCTGTAAGAATACCTCATGAAAGAGAGGTTATGCCCCATTGGTTTCACTTGATAAGCTTCAGACTATTTTTCCCTTCGTTTCTCCCTTTTTTCCTGCCCTTTCCTCCCCTTTGCCTTCCTCTCATATTTGTTACCTGTAACTCTTCTAGTTGGTAACAAAGGCCTCACTATCTCTATTGTTTCTTATCCCCTTTTCCTCTTGTTTTCCTCCCACAACAATATTCTTGAGTGTTTTCTTGATGTTTCCATTGCTTGTCTTCCTAATGCTCTTGTCCATAGCAGTCCTCTATATGTTGGTTGCCTTGGCATTGTCCTTTTGGATTTTTTTTTCTTGTTTCCCTATTTTGATTTCATCGGTTGGGTCCAGGTACCTTTCCTTATACTTTGCTTTTTGCTATGTTATATGTACAATTTCTTTCATCTCCTTCTTCCCATCCTCCTTTCCTATTTCCTCTTCCTCCCTCTCCTTAATTTCTCTATTATATTTCCTAATCCTTATGGGTTTTTTTTTCCATGAGGTGGAAAACCCCTATAAGTTACCAAAATTTTGGGTGAAATTTTACACCCTTCACCCACTCTTCCCTTCAGGAAGTGATTCCCTTTGCTTGAAAGGATTTCACCAGATTTTAAGAGCATTAATGGATGGGTAAAATATATCAGGTGGTGGAAGCAACAACTATAGGTGAACCAAAACATAGGGTGGATGGTAGAATGAAGTAGGGCGAGTGGCAAGAGTGGGAAAAAACCCATCCTTAAACTTGAGCAAAACTTCTCAAAATACCCACCAACTTGTTAGGTAGACATTTCAAGGGGCTAGCAAGAATGGATGAATTGTGCAACCCCACCCTTATGAAGTAGAAACCCCACCCATATTGGGTGGTATATACAAATTCCAAAAGGGATGAAACTTTGAAGAAATACCTACCCTCATACTAGTATCTATGTGAGCAGGAAAAGGAACAAAGGAAGCACCTGTCAAACATGCAAGGCTCCCGCCACCACTCAAAATTTAAATAAAATACTTTTTTGCTACTCTAGTAGTTTGGGTACCTAACAACATACGTAGAAGTGATGAATTTTTGATGCATTAATCTCAAGGTGCTCTAATGTCTATCATACACTGCCTCAACCAGAGGATTGCCAGTCGAGAAGAAGGATAAGGTAGATGAGAGTTGATCAATTAGGTAGAATAATCAAAAGATCTAAAGGCCCATATTCAACCAAGTACATCTACCTTCTTCTAGAATATCGGTGCTATCCAGTAGAATAGTGTACCAGCATGGTGCTTGTAAGCTGCAAGGATTATTTTCTCGCATTCCACCATGTTGAGTGGAAATTTTGTCCAATTATAAAATCACCATCACAGTCAAGATTTTGATTAGAAAATCCTATCTTGCAAAGAAATAGAAATTTCTCCAAGGTTCCTTTTATTTATGTGTTCTTGAGTGCTTTTTGATATGTATCAAATAATTGCTAGGAATACCTTAGTGATTTGCAAGTAACTGTTAACAAGGGGCCTGTGTTGGTGTTATTTTATTGCTATGCTATTAATTGTTCATGAAACTTAAAAGAAAGAAAAATATGATTTGTGATTGACCCTCATATGACCACGATGAAAGCCTTATTTTACTTTATCTTGGAGTGTTTTAAGTAGATTATCATTTTTTGTTAAGCAAATTTTAGATAAGTTTTATCTTAAACCCTGCTTTGAACATGAAAATAAATATTAAAATCTATCTCTAAATGTGAATGTGAAATGAAGATTGAATTCCTTTAATTATTGCTTGATGAATGAAAATGAAATAAATATGCATGACTAACTATAAAATGTAATGGCCTTAAAATATTATTATAAATTATACCTCTTTAATGAAATTGTAATTTTCATAAGGAAAAACTAATTTATTGCTTGGAACACAATAGCCTTTGATATAATATATAAATTACCTCTCTTTAATGAAATCATCATTTTTATAAAGAGGAGCCAATTTATTGCTCTAAAAATGATGGCCTATAGAATGCCATATAAATGAACCCCCTTCAATGAAATTGTAATTTTCATAAAGGGAAGTCCATTTATTACTTGCTAACAAAAGTGCAAAGCTTAAAAAATTGATTGGCCTTCACAATGCAAAATTATGTAAAATTCCAAAATTATAAAATGTCTATAAAAGCAACAACTTTGAATAATTTTTATAATTTTGAAATTTCTTCCAAATGAAATTAAAATTATTCTAAATGAAATATTAAAGCTTGTTCTTCACACCGATGCATCTATTTTTGGAGTTTTAATTTTTTTTTTTAATATTTATTTTAATTTCCAAAGTTTAAAAAAAATTGCAAAAAGGAAGGGTTAGAAAAGTAAAAATAAAATCTAGAAATGTACCAGAATGCTGAAAATATGAACATGCAAAGTATCCACAGTCTAATGCTACCCTACATAGCAAAACCAAAGATAGTGAGAAATTTCAAAAGGGTAACCTGACTTAATCAAACCTGCAAAAGCACAATTTGAGTTAGATCAAGTGCTAGCCTCTAAGGAAAATAAATAGAATCTACACCCCACAAATCTTCACGTAGTGCAACCTTTTTACAACATTAAACACCAGATAGAAATCTAGGAAAATGTAGAGAAATATTGACAGTAAAACACTACCCACTGAAATTGTCTCCTCTAGTCTTGCTCACAAGGTGTAAGTTTCTGAATTTGTTTGCATTAAAACAGAATAATGGTATCTTTGATTACAAAAATTCCAGCCTTGGCCTCCAAAAAGATCCAGACCCTTTACAATGTTTCAATGAGGTATTTAAAACTTTCGAACAAAGTCTTTCCTCTCCTCGTTTGTCTTTTAGATTTTTGTTCTCCTTTAGCTTGGCTTTAAAACTCCCTATTTTTTGTCTTCTCATTTAGGTATTTCATTATTTACCTTTTGGCTTATAACCACTATTAATTTTGACCTTATTTGATTTACATTTATTTTATTGTGTACAATGTGTGATTTAGAATGTTCATGTACCAAAATCGACCGCCCCCTTGTAACCTAGTATAAGCCATGTGTTACTTCTTTTCTACCTAAAATTTTGGTATGCCACATCGATGGGGAATAACACACATTTTGAATCATTTATTTTATCTATGATTTTGTAAATTATATTTCTATTTTCTCTATAACCCCCTCTTCCACATCTTCGACTATTAACCATCATCAATTCTACCTGCCAAAAAGGAAATGCGGTCTGCTAGGACCATTACAACTCTAGTTTTTTTCTTCTTGACCTCGATGGTGTCACGGTGTTAGGTGAATATTATCATAGATGCACTACAGTGGTGAACCAATGCATGAAAATCATTGTAATTGGAAATTATGAAGACTCTTTAAGCCTGCACATTATCTACACCGCTCCTCTAACATGACTGGATCAAAGAGGGCCATTTGCCAAACAATTACATCCATTGAGGCTATCTTCATGTTGTGCATCAAAGGTCCATCCTTGTACATGTAAGGCTACACTTATAGATATTTATGGTACCCTACCATGTGGATCGTGTCTATTTTTTTATTTCAACACCTACCGCTATGCAAATTTCCAAATCAGTTTTGCCTCTTCTACAAAACTATGTGTTACCCTTGCTTATGCGGATGAAAACATTGGGCCAATGAGATAATAGATGCAGACACCACCATGTACCATAATATGTCCATATGAGGGCCCTATCAACACATTCATGTAGTGCCTTCACTACCATCACCACTGCACATCCACAATCTTGTCCGACTATAATATTTATTTTGGTATGGTTCCCTTGCAAAGACGCCACTCTATCATAGTCCATGGTATTGATTCTCTATTTGATCTAAGGTCTTTATCTCCATCCGTGTGTTTATTCCTGATGCATAATTTTTGCATGGGTATTATTCACACATTTTATGTAGCGAGGTAGACCCCTCTGTTTGGGATTTTCTATACACTTCAATGCAGGTTAAGTATGCTTGACATATCAACCAACATTGTATCATTCTGCACTTGATGTCAATAGTGACATGAAAACTTCTCCACCTTGATAGAATACTAACTCGGGTCCACGCATGGCTAAATTTCATCTACTCATCATCCCTACCTATCACATAGCCTACGTTTTCCTTGGGAGTGGTTCTATCTATCCACCAGGGTTCATCAAAGTCTTGTGGATTTCTCATGCCCTAGTCCACGTAATCCAAGATACATTTTTTTGAGTATGAATATCCTTTTACCATGATAAATTCTTATGATACCACTTTGAAGTGTGACACCATTATTGAGGTTCCAATATGCATTGTTGTACACACACTGCCCAGTGTTTTGATGTAGAAATTTTAAATAGAAACCAAAGTGCACATTCATATCCTCTTAAAATTTACTAGGATTTAACTTCATCGATCAACAATTCCCACCATACATCCACACTACCATGCCTAGTCAACAGGTCGTCTTGGTCTAGGTCATCTACATGAAATTTGAGGTTTGCCCACCTGTACATTATACCATTGATAGCCCATTATCACTAATAGGGACTTTTACCCACGTCAATGAGCCATGTGTGCATCATTTCATCCATATCTATGTTCAAATGGATCCATGTTGTATATGGAAAATATCTCTCCATCATGTAGTCCATTTGCATCAATCACCATGTGGACGTGTCATTGGAACCGTTGGCCTTAATTGTTGAGCAAGGTGCAGTGACAATATTGTCATTGTTGTCAACACAATCAGATAGATCGGTTGATGCAGTGGACAGGAGTTCAGAGGTTATTCAGAGTATGTACAGTGATGTTAAATGCTTATGAGGATGTTTTTGATGTTTGGGTGAAGTTGTTACAGGTTGTTTGTGCAAAGTTGAAAAAATTGTCATGTTGTGGCTGCTCCACAACGTACCCCAAAATTGGGGACCCACCTTTTTGCATATTTTCCAAGAAGACCGAAGTGGCCCATATGCTAAAGATCAAAGAAAAAGCAAAACACCGCAAAGAAAAAAGTGTCGCGATATCGCGACATGTTGCATTTTTGCGGTCCAAAGAAGAGAAAAAGAAAGGAGAAAAAAGTGTCGCGATATCACGACATGTTGCATTTTCACGGCCAAAAGAGAAGAGAAAGAACAAGAAGAAAAAAAGTGTCGCGATATCGCGACATGTTGCATTTTTGTGGCCAAAAGAGAAGAGAAAGAACAAGAGAGAAAAAGTGTCGCGATATCGCGACATGTTGCATTTTCGGTCCAAAGAAAAGAGAAAGAGCAAGGAGAAAAAAGTGTCACGATATCGCGACATGTTGCATTTTCACGGTCCAAAGCAAAGAGAAAGAGCAAGGAGAAAAAAGTGTCGCGATATCGTGACATGTTGCATTTTCGTGGTCCAAAGCAAAGAGAAAGAGCAAGAAGGAAAAAGTGTCACGATATCGCGACATGTAGCATTTTCATGACTCAAAAAGGGTAGGCAGGCAGAGAAACAAAAGTGTCACGATATCACGACATGTTGCATTTTCGTGACTCAAAAAGGGCAGGTAGGCAGAGAAACAAAAGTGTCACGATATCGCGACATGTTGCATTTTTGCCAAAGGAACATAGTAGTTGACAGTGCGTCTGATATTAGTGATGAACACCAGGATAGTGAAACTGAAGACTGCATAGTGACGTGGACCTATAAGGAATAAATCGAAGATTGAATAAGGTAATTTGTCACATAAGGACAAAATTCAATGAATAAGACAAAACGTTACATAAGGAATCTTTAATGATTTGAAATCATCTAAGATGGTCGTTACACATGGAAAGAAGTGGACGCATGCCCATGTGGAGAAAAGGAAATGAAGGGCCACAAAATAGAAATGAAAAGCCTTTTTGAAAACCAAAACACATGCATGCACAAGGGAAGGAGAAAATGAACAGTCATGGAAGGAGAAAATGAACAATCATGGAAGGAGAAAATGAACAGTCATGGAAGGAGAAACAATTTTTTTTAGAGGTTTTAAATACGCCATTCAAAGAGGCCATAAGTTGTTGGTGCTCCTTTCTATTGGTGCAGATAAATTAGGGGTTGGTGCTCCTTTCTGTTGGTGTAGATAAATCAGGGGTTGGTGCTCCTTCCAGTGGGTGTTGGTAAATTGATTGTAAAGTTGGTGCTTTGCAAAGGCTAGATTTGGATGGGAGTCCAAACAGTCATTTTGAGGATGTAGCCAAATCGGTGAACCTCGGTACATCTTGTGTTGTGTGATGTTCTCTTGTTATACTTGCTTTATTTGGTTTCAAGTTTTCATTGTTTCGGCTTTAAGAGTTGAAGATTTAAGTTTTAAAAGAGCTACACTGATTCACCCCCCTCTCAGTGTCATTGTGAGACTAACAATTGGTATCAGAGTGAGGTTCCTGAACAAGCTTAACCGGCTAGGGTGATCTTGGAAGTGACACAATGGCAGGTGGTGAAGGCTTCTCATCAAACAAAGCACCATTGTTTGATGAAACTAATTACGCATTTTGGAGACTCAGGATGCAGACATATCTTTGTGCTTTGGGATACGACATTTGGGATTCAGTAGATAGTGGATACACAATACCCACCACTTCTCCAACCGATGCTGCCGGTAAGAAACTATTTGAGAATGACTCAAAAGCAAAGAATGCTATCATGTGCGGATTAGTGGACAGTGAACTGGTAAAGATTATGAGTTGTAAAATGGCAAAAGAAATATGGGACAAACTGAGGAGCATTCATGAAGGAGACGTTAAGATCAAGGAGGCCAAGTTACAAACACATCGAGCTCAGTTCGAAGTATTAAAGATGAATGACGATGAGAACATAGAGGCATATATGCTAAGAGTTAATGAAGTCATTAATGCGATTAGAGGACTCGACGAGGAAATCAAAGATTCTATCATCGTGAAAAAGGTATTAAGATCTCTTCCCCAAAGATTTGATTCTAAAGTTTCAGCTATAGAAGAAGCTAAAGATCTAAATTCTTTTAGTATGGATGAGATGCATGGTTCTTTGACTGCATATGAGATGAGAATAGGAAAATCTAAACCCACAGATAGAGAAGCTACTTTTAAAGCCCATAAAAATATGAAAGCAAAACAAGAATCCGAGGAAGAAGAGACATCAGATGAAATGGAAGCAAACTTTGTTCGAAAACTAAAAAGGGGAAAAGGAAAATACAGAGGAAAGTTACCATTTAAATGTTTCAATTATGGAGGCATTGGGAATTTTGCAGCTAAATGTCCACTTAATGAGAAGAACAAAAGTGATGAAGGATCGCACCAAGAAAGAAGTGACTGGAAGAAAAAAACAAATTTCAGAAAAGGCAACTTCAAGAAGAAAAGTTTCATCTCCAAGAATGTCAGTTCATCGAAGACAACATGCGGTGAGGATTCTGAAAAGGAAACAGGTGAAGCTCTTTTCATGGCACTCAAAGAAGAAAAAATAGAAAAAGAACAGGAATGTGATGAAGAAGAAATTGATGCAGAAGTAAATTTGGAAGAGGAACTAATTGCAGCTCTGGATGAATTGAAGATAGAAAGAAAAAAGAATAAGAAAATTTCAAGAAAGCTTGAGGATGCAAATGAAATCATAACCAGTTTGAAAGTACAGATAGAAGAATCCAAGAAAATATCTGAAGATCTCGAAGTGCAAATAACCATGAAAATAGATTATTGCAGCAAGCTAGAAGAAGAGACTGTTGGTTTAAGGATGCAGATAGAAGAGATGAATCGTAAAATTAGTTGTTATCACAAACGTGAAGAAAGTTCTATGAATCTGGATAAGATCATAAATAACCAAAAGACTACAGGCATCAAATTTGGTTTGGGCTTTGACGAAGGAGAATCATCAAATGGATCAAAGGCCATAAATGAAGAATCCATAAAGAATGAAGATAAGAAACAGAGTTGATCAAGAAAAATTGACTCATGCAAAAGAAAGCAATAATGCAAGGCACGAAAGGAGAATTGACAATGATGGATTCACCAATGTCACACATCAAAGAAGAAGAAGATTTATGGCTCCTACGACAACATGGCAAAGACCATCACCCAGGTTCAATCATCTCTTTTCTGGTTACTATTTTAAATGCAATGGTTATGGACATAAGATTTCAGATTGCAAGTATAATGTAGGACCAAGGAATTTTACCAATAGAAATGTTTTTTCACCTTTGATGGATTATGCAGTAGAATGTTATAACTATCATAATTTTGGGCACATTGCAAGAAATTGTCGAAGTACATTTGCATCAAATCAATTTCAGGGAAGAAAATTTCAACCAAATGGAATGAGACAAAATAGAAAATTTCTCGAAAAACATGCACAAGCTACTGAAAAAGAAAAGTCAAAACAAGAGCCCAAAACTGTAATCAAACCAGAGTGGAAAGAAAAAGAGCGATCTAAGGAAGAAAAGGAATCCCTGATCGTACAAACAACATTTAAAGCACAGAATAAATCTGCACCATGGATACTTGATAGTGGATGCTCCAGTCATATGACAGGTGACAAACAAAAATTTGAGAAGTTACAACAATATGAAGGTGGTTAAGTAAAATTTGGAAATAATGATGGAGCTAAGATAGTTGGCAAAGGTTCAGTTAAGATCAGTGATGGAAAAATCAAGTCAAAAGAAGTCTTGTTTGTGGTTGGTCTGAAGCATAACTTGTTGAGCGTAAGTCAGATTTGTGATAGAGGTCATGAAGTGATTTTTAAGAAGCAGGGTTGTGAAGTCAGAAAAGCAAACAGTGGAAAGTTGATAGCAACTGGATCGAGGACATCTGGCAACCTGTACACTCTCTCAGAGACTTCAGAAGGAGCTTGCTTGATTGGACAGGAAGAAGAAAATTGGTTGTGGCACAAGAGGCTCGGTCATATCAGTTTTGACAATCTAGTAAAAATCAGCTCAAAAAAGGTAGTGAGAGATATTCCCACCATTGGAAAACCATCAAATAGCATTTGTGCTTCATGCCAAAAGGGGAAGCAAACTAGAGTCTCATTTAAAACAAAAGAGTACTACACAAGCAAACCTTTGGAACTAATACATACTGATTTATGTGGACCCATGAGAACGCAAAGCATAAATGGTGACAAATATTTTATGTTGTGTATAGATGACTATTCCAGGATGACATGGGTACTATTTTTGAAGCATAAATCAGAATCTTTTGAGATGTTCAAGGTTTTCAAAAACCAAGTTGAGAATCAAACAGGAAAAATGATTAAATGTTTAAGATCAGATAGAGGAGGAGACAATTTTCAGCAGCCAGGACACCTCAGTAGAATGGTGTGGTAGAAAGAAAGAACAGGACAAGTGCAGGAAATGGCACGGACTATGTTGATTGAGAGCAAAGTAGCAGACAAATTTTGGAAAGAGGCAGTCCATACTATGGTATACATCCAAAATAGGTGCATGTTGAGGACGCATGAAAGCAAAACTCCTTATGAGTTGTGGTTCGGTAAAAAGGCAACAGTAAGATACTTTAAAGTTTTTGGCAGCAAGTGTTACATCAAAAGAACTGAAGAAAACCTTGGTAAGTTTGAAGATAGAGCGGATGAAGGTATTTTTCTTGGCTATTCGTCAAAAAGCAAAGCTTACAAATGCTACAACAAGAGGCTAAGGAAAATTGTGGATAGTGCCGATGTTAAAGTTGATGAAGGTAGGGAACGAGTAATTAGCTATGAAGAGAACTACCCAATTTATGAAGAGGTTATTGAAGGAGATGAGGAAAAGGAAATGGAAAAGAAACAAAAAATTGACTCAGATGATTCAAATTGATTCGAAGTGGAAGAAAATAAGAAATTCAAAATAGGCAGTTGGCAGAAAGATCATCCTAGAGAGCAAATAATTGGAGACCCCACAGTTGGTGTTCAGACAAGAAGAAGAGTAGTAAGTAACTACTCTCTATTATCCAACATTGAGCCCAAAAATGTTGCTGACGCAAGCAAAGATGAAAGTTGGATGAAGGCAATAAATGAAGAATTAGATCAGATCGAGAAAAACAAAACTTGGGAGTTAGTACCAAGACCTGCAAATAAAAATATAATCGGTACTAAATGGGTCTTTCAAAACAAATTGAATGAAGATAGACAGGTAGTCAGGAATAAAGCAAGATTGGTATGTAAAGGCTATGCACAAGTTGAAGGTATTGACTTTGAGGAAACCTTTGCACCTGTGGCTAGACTAGAGGCAATTAGAATGTTTCTGGCTTTAGCAGTTTACAAGAATTTCAAAGTTTATCAAATGGATGTGAAATCAGCATTTTTGAATGGGAAACTTGAAGAAGAGGTTTATATTGAGCAGCCAGATGGTTTCCAACTTGGTGATGATCCCAACTTGGTTTGCAAGTTGAAGAAAGCATTATATGGCTTAAAACAGGCACCCCGAGCATGGTATGCAAGGCTAGACAACTATCTTACTCAACAAGGGTTCAAGAAAGGTATGGTGGATAGTAATTTGTATGTCAAAACAGAAAATGGCCATCTTATTGTTCTTGTTGTATACGTAGATGATATCATATTTGGCAGTAGCAAAGATGAGTCGTGTAAAGATTTAGCAAATAAGATGCAGAAAGAATTTGAAATGTCAATGATTGGTGAACTTTCGTATTTCCTCGGGTTGCAAGTTAATCAAAATGAGAAGGGCATATTTATTTCTCAAATTAAATATGTGAAAGAGATGCTAAAAAAGTTCACAATGGAGGATTGTAAGCCAGTTAGCACTCCCATGACGACAGGTTGCAAGTTGAGCAAGGATGACAAATCTCCACATGTTGATCAAACCATGTACAGATCTATGATTGGGAGCTTACTGTACTTGACAGCTACCAGACCAGATATTTTGTAGGCAGTATGCATGGTAGCACGATTTCAGGCTAGTCCCAAGGAGACTCATGTGACAACAGTGAAGAGGATTCTTCGGTACCTCAAGGGTACTATGGAGTATGGGTTATGGTATCCGAAAGGTAAGGACTTCACCCTTATTGCGTATTCGGATGCAGATTGGGCAGGATGTGTAGATGATAGAAAGAGTACCAATGGAGGTGCATTCTATCTTGGAGACAGGTTGGTCACGTGGCACAGTAAGAAACAAGAGTCAGTCTCCTTATCCATAGCAGAGGCAGAATATATTGCAGCGACAACGTGTTGTACGTAGGTATTATGGATGAAACAAACCTTGAAAGATCTTGGTATTAACTTCAGTGAGCCAATTTTAGTTAAGTGTGATAACACCAGTGCCATTAACATCTCAAAGAATCTGGTTATGCATTCTCGCACAAAACATATTGCTATCCGGTATCACTTTTTGAAGGAGAAAGTTGCGAAAGGTGAGGTTAAGTTGGATTTTGTTCCAACAACAGAGCAAGTAGCGGATATCTTCACAAAACCGTTGCCCAAGGAAGTCTTTGAGTACCTTCGCAATAAATTGGGAGTGGTCACGCTTCCCAAGAATTGACTAGCTATCGGGACCACATTCTCAGGGGGAGCATTTGTGTATTTGTTTATCTTTTTGCTCATGTTTGTGATTTTTGCTAAGTGTAATAATTTTTGCCTGAGAATATTGTGCATGGACTCGGGGGAGTTTGCAGCAGCCCTTTGGTATTGTTGTCAAAGGGGGAGAAGAGTTACAGGAAATTGCACGTGTGTTGCCAACAATTCCAAAGGGGGAGATTGTTGAGCAAGGTGCAGCGACAATATTGTCATTGTTGTCAACACAATCAGATAGATCGGTTGATGCAGTGGACAGGAGTTCAGAGGTTATTCATAGTATGTACAGTGATGTTAAATGCTTATGAGGATGTTTTTGATGTTTGGGTGAAGTTGTTACAGGTTGTTTGTGCAAAGTTGAAAAAATCGTCATGTTGTGGCTGCTCCACAACGTACCCCAAAATTGGGGACCCACCTTTTTGCATATTTTCCAAGAAGACCGAAGTGGCCCATATGCTAAAGATCAAAGAAAAAGCAAAACACCGCAAAGAAAAAAAGTGTCACGATATCGCGACATGTTGCATTTTCACGGTCCAAAGCGAAGAGAAAGAGCAAGGAGAAAAAAGTGTCGCGATATCGCGACATGTTGCATTTTCACGGCCAAAAGAGAAGAGAAAGAACAAGGAGAAAAAAGTGTCGTGATATCGCGACATGTTGCATTTGGGGAAAGAGAAAGAGAAAAAAGTGTCGCGATATCGCGACATGTTGCATTTTCACGGTCCAAAGCAAAGAGAAAGAACAAGGAGAAAAAAGTGTCACGATATCGCGACATGTTGCATTTTCACTGTCCAAAGCAAAGAGAAAGAGCAAGGAGAAAAAAGTGTCACGATATCGCGACATGTTGCATTTTCGTGGTCCAAAGCAAAGAGAAAGAGCAAGGAGAAAAAAGTGTCGCGATATCACGACATGTTGCATTTTCACGGTCCAAAGCAAAGAGAAAGAGCAAGAAGGAAAAAGTGTCACGATATCACGACATGTTGCATTTTCGTGACTCAAAAAGGGTAGGCAGACAGAGAAACAAAAGTGTCACGATATCGCGACATGTTGCATTTTTGTGACTCAAAAATGGCAGGCAGGCAGAGAAACAAAAGTGTCACGATATCGCGACATGTTGCATTTTTGCCAAAGGAATAGAGTAGTTGATAGTGCGTCTGATATTAGTGATGAACACCAGGATAGTGAAACTGAAGACTGCATAGTGACGTGGACCTATAAGGAATAAATCGAAGATTGAATAAGGTAATTTGTCACATAAGGACAAAATTCAATGAATAAGACAAAATGTTACATAAGGAATCTTTAATGATTTGAAATCATTTAAGATGGTCGTTACATATGGAAAGAAGCGGACGCATGCCCATGTGGAGAAAAGGAAACGAAGGGCCACAAAATAGAAATGAAAAGCCTTTTTGAAAACCAAAACACATGCATGCACAAGGGAAGGAGAAAACGAATAGTCATGGAAGGAGAAAATGAACAGTCATGGAAGGAGAAAATGAATAGTCATGGAAGGAGAAAACGAATAGTCATGGAAGGAGAAACAAATTTTTTTTAGAGGTTTTAAATACGCCATTCAAAGAGGCCATAAGTAGTTGGTGCTCCTTTCTGTTGGTGCAGATAAATTAGGGGTTGGTGCTCCTTTCTGTTGGTGCAGATAAATCAGGGGTTGGTGCTCCTTCCAGTGGGTGCTGGTAAATTGATTGTAAAGTTGGTGCTTTGCAAAGGCTGGATTTGGATGGGAGTCCAAACAGTCATTTTGAGGATGTAGCCAAATCGGTGAACCTCAGTACATCTTGTGTTGTGTGATGTTCTCTTGTTATACTTGCTTTATTTGGTTTCAAGTTTTCATTGTTTCGGCTTTAAGAGTTGAAGATTTAAGTTTTAAAAGAGCTACACTAATTCACCACCCCTCTCAGTGTCATTGTGAGACTAACACTAATCCCCTATCAAAATCCTCCTTTGCAACCTACGTACGATGAATGGTTACTAGAAATTACATATATAAAATAGAAATGGCTTTACAATCATATATATTCTAAGAGGATAGATTAAAAATATAGCAACAAAATAATATGAACATTATTAAAAAAAAAACTTATATATATATATATATATAATTTTTATTTTTATTTTATTAAATCATATACATATATATAAATATAAATATAAATATATATAAACATATAAAAATTAAAAAAATTAAAATTAAAAAACATATATATATATATATATATATATTTTTTAATTTTAATTTTTATTTGTTTCACTTTATTACAAAATGGGAAACAATTATCCTCAAAAGTTTTAATTATTGAAATTCAAATTAAAACATAAAAATTTTAATATTAATTTCAAAATCACAACAAGAAAATTAACCTAAAAACTTAAAAAAAAACTAGGAAGGAACCATGAACACACACAAGCCTATCAAAACTCCAAAAGAGGATGAAAGAAGACAAAGAATGCTACTCAACAAGGCACCTTGAAAACTGAAATACAAAAATCAAATATAGAACCTGTTAAAATTATCGCTCCAAGGATACCAAAATCCTCATAAACACAAACAAAAAGGTGGGTCTCCAATTTTTGGGAAAGTTGTGCAATAGTCACAACAAATGGAGACTCTGGTGGGAAATGCTCTTGAAAAATTCGGGTGAAGAACCCAATCTGAAATAAGAACATAAAATATCAGTTAAATACGAATTATTTAGTGATGTCCCAAGAAGGTGGGGGTAGACAACTTCAAATAAACAACTAATTCATATTCCTTTGCTCAGTGTGTGAAAAGTGATTAATTTTGCACCTCTAAAAACCTTTTAGATTCCATCATATGGTTTGCACTTAGGCTATGAAGCACAAATCATAAAAGAAAGCTTTTACAGGTAGAGCCCTACTACCATTCAGGTGTGTATAGCCTTGGTAGGGTTTATCTAACTCACCCTTATATTTTCTTGATACTTTGCAAAGCCTTTCATTATAAAAAAGCTATGTCTAGATAGAGCCCTACTACTAGTTAGGCGTCTATAGCCCTGGTAGAGTTTATATAGACTTTGTGACTGATTTATATTATGTTTTCCATTGCTTGCTTATTTTTTATAGCTTTGCAACAATTTATGTATCACGAGGGTTAGGAAGCATAGATATAGAGTGTGTTGAATTTTCACCTTAATTTGTAAATCAAGATAACTTCATCCTTTAGGAATTTTAGAAATATCCTTTAATATATGAGTTACATGTGGAGCTTCAAAAAAATGTTTCATTGTTCTACTCTCAGTCCTAATATCTGAGCATGATCACAAAATAACTTATCCCCCCTTTTCTTAGGTTCACTTGCTTTCAGATTAGGTATTCCAACCTACTTAAGAAAGGAACACAAAAAATGATCAAGAGGCCATTAGTAGTGACCAAGAAACATCACCTTAAATAGAGGGACCAACCCAAAACACAAAACTAAAAACACAAACCGAAACGTAACCTATGCAAACTAACAAGAAATCACAACAAAATAAAAAACTAAGGACAAAGCACAAGAACAACAAAGCTAAAGAAAAACATAAAAACCAAAACTATATACAAAAAATATACATTAATGTACAAGATGATGTAAATTTTGAGCTATCATTTCCCTGGATCCCAAACACGCTTAGCACACTTTAAAAGATATACATCATAATATGCATACCCAACATTAAAGGAATCCAACGAAAATAATATTAGGCCATAAAGTGCAACAACCATTATTTTACCTCTTTCACCCCACCATTTTAATTTAGTTCCATTAGTAATACCATAGTGGATTTTCAAATAATCGAATTGATTAGATAATAATTGATCTTCAATTGTTTTGTGTCTATTCCTTAAAATGTTAATTTCACAATTCGATTCATGATTTAGAATTAGGCTTTCCTTTTCAAATATTAGATCTTGCAAGCAGGAGCCTATATCTAAAATGTTTAAAGCCAATTTACTTTCCATGCTTTAAGCCAATCAAGCTTATATAAAAATTTGTAATATATCAATCTAAGATATTTACGAAGTGAGAATCATTATAAGATTTTATCCTAGATTCCATTATCAATTGTTGATGAATTTGATTCAAAAATTCAAGCTCATTTAATTTTATTTCATTCAAACAAAGCACTTTTATTAATTATGTGAGTAGATATCCACTCTAGTTCTTTATCCACCTCCAATGGCATTTCATCATAAATAACATTTGAATCTAATAAATGACTATACAAATTTTCACCTGAAGCTTGGATGTTTGGACACAAAAGGTTAGATTCTACCTTTTCTACATTTTCATTTACCAATACTTGGTGAGTCATCATGATTTCTTATTTTTTTTCATGATCATAATCATCATCATCATGTAGCACTTCTTCTTCATCCATGACCTATTTATCAAAAAGAAAAAAAATAGGCACCCATATGTCCATCCTTTTCAAACCATAGGTCTTGTTTATCTAGGGATGTGTCAAATGGAACATCTCCTTGATCAAACCCTTGAGTTGTTTCAAATGGAGCAAAATTTTTATTTGGATCATAAATTACATCACACCCAAACCATTCAGGCTTTGTAAATTCCTCTATTTGAGGTACCATTGATAGCATAGAGCCCTTAGGTGAAACTAGGCCTTCAATTTATTGCCCCTCAAATGGTAACAATGTGAGCGATTCCCTTTCTTCATCCCCAAAAAATGGATCACAAGAGTAATTTATCCTTTTCCTTTTCTCTTTTAGCAAGGTGTTCAATAAACTCATCTTCAATATGATTGGATCTTGGAACCTTCTCTATTTTGGAAAATGACTTGTCATATTCCGATTGTATAAGAATTGCTAAATATTCATGCGAGATAGATTTTTCAACATCCTGCCTATCAAGTGAAATAGAAATTTTATTAGCAGGAGCATGAGAAAACAATGATTCCTCATACATTTTCCTACAATCATAATAATGGCTTTCTAAACCCATGGGATGAAAATCTATCACATTGTCCTAGTAATCTTCAAGTTCTTCAAGGAACTCTTATTCAAAATTTTGCTACTCATTATTTTGAGGATTTTGAATGTTTTGATAATCAATTTTAATTATCTCATCCAAATTTATAGAAGTTCATGATTCGTCATATGTTTCATAACTAGTTCACTTTAGGACCCCTCCACTATCTAAAAGAGTATCACTTTTAGTATTTTCATCCTTTGTCTCATGAGGATGATTTGGGACATCATCAAGATAGTCATCTTGAGTCATTTTTTCTTGTAATTAAGAGATGTTTCCTTCAAGCTATAGAACTAGCCTTTGCAACTTGCCCTGCATTTCAGGTAAAGCAAGTGCTTCATTATAAATAGTGGTAAAGTTCAACCATCTATTCCACCAACGATGATCATATTCTAAAATCGAGGTGTGATGTTCAACCACTTCTTCACATTATTTAAAATCAACCATAGCTTGATTTTCAACCTTACCTTCATCCACCTTTTATGTCTTAGGGGTTTCCATAATGGGATCAATCTTTACATTATTTTTTCTATGATCATCCCAATCCTCCTCTGTGAATAATAGTTCTAAACCCATTCTTTCCCAAAAAAAAGAGCCATCATTTGGGATATATTGGCATTCTTGATCTTTTATTTCAACCACTTCATTTAATTCTATGGAAGGTCCTTTCCTATAACATATTTCAATATTTATTAGATCTAAGACTCATCCATTACCTAAAATCATATTATTGTAAAAATCATTGCAATTTATCTTAGGACCATCATTCGAAAGATGATCAAGATGAGTATCTTGAAATTGATTCACACTTAAGAATGATGGTTGATTTTGAATGGCATATTGAGGTGCACCAATCGTTGGGAGGGTAAGGGAGGTATTAGATGGTTGAGAATTATATGATCCAAAACCCACACCCTAATTTTGATAACTCAATTATTGTTCAAATGCCATTGCTTAAGTATAAGCTTGGGATAAATATGTGAATGGAGGCATCCATAGAAAATAAGAGGAAGTAAATGGGTCAAGAACATTGAGGTATACTTTGATAACCACTCCCTCTAGAAGGACATAAGACACCACCAATTGAGTGTATAGCCCATGGAACATTTTTATGAATGACCTCAAATTTTCACTTGGTCCTCTACGAATAGTGATAAATTGATTGCACATGAGGATTGGGTCAACTAGATTTTTGTTGAATTGATTGAGAAAGAGCCCAAGAAGTGATAGACCCTATAGGTAGATTAGTAAACCAATCGTATGCAACTTTGTCCAAGGTGTAAGGAAACATTTTACAAGAAACATCATCATAGCAAACTGTTAAATGATTCACATAAATTTTGAATTATTGAATATGCTGTTCTATATATATTTCAAAATAAAAGGGTAAACTATGTTGAACTCTAGGTATATTCAATGGGTTGCCTATCATCCATGGTGAAAACATGGCCATTAGTGAACCTTAAAGAATACAACTTTAATACCAAGTTGTTAGTCAGATGAATATATCTTATAAAGAAGTATGAAATGACTAGTAAATCTCAAGTGAATAAATCATTACATTCATCAATTATAATGCATGAATTAAACCATAGCAATAAAGAACATTCTCAATTTGAAAAAGGTTAGCATCCATGTATCATCAATTAGAGAATATTCAAATTAATGAATATGATCAACAAAATCTCGTTAGTCAAGACCAATTTTTTTGAATATTATTTCAAAGAAACATGAACAATTTAGCATCTAAATAGCAATAAAGTAAACCAATTTAGGCCCTCCTTCACCAATTTTGTTGTGCATGAAGGAGGCCCAAGATAATATTTACAAGAGATATGAAACATTCAACAATTCAAATCTCTTAAGTACCAATGAATAATATAGCATTTAAAATCACAATAAAATGAACCACTTCATGCCCTCCTTCTAGCACCAATTTTGTTGAGTGGAAAATTTGTCCAATTACAAAATCACCATCACAGTCAGGATTTTGGTTAGAAAATCCTCTCTTGCAAAGAAATAGAAATTTCTCCAAGGTTTATTTTATTTATGTGTTCTTGAGTGCTTGTAGATATGTATCAAATAAATACTAGGAATACCTTAATTATTTGGAAGTAACTGTTAACAAGGGACCTGTGTTGGTATTATTTTATTGCTATGCTATTAATTGTTCATGAAACTTAAAAGAAAAAACAAATGTGATTTGTGATTGGCCCTCATATGACCACGATGAAAGCCTTAGTTCATTTTATCTTGGAGTATTTTAGGTAGATTTTATCTTTTGTTGTTAAGTAGATTTTAGATAAGTTTTATCTTCCTTAAACCCTTTGAACATGAAAATAAAGATTAAAATATATCTCTAAATGTGAATGTGAAATGAAGATTGAATTCCTTTAATTATTGCTTTATGAAGAAAAAGGAAATAAATATTCATGACTAACTATAAAATGTAATGACCTTAAAATGTAATTATAAATTACCCCTCTTTAATGAAATTATATTTTTCATAAAGAATAAATAATTTATTGCTTTGAAAACAATAGCCTTTGATATAATATATAAATTACCTCTCTTTAATGAAATCATAATTTTCATAAAGAGAAGCAAATTTATTGCTCTAAAAACAATGGCCTATGAAATGCCATATAAATTATCCCCCTTTAATGAAATTACAATTTTCATAAAGGGAAGTCCATTTATTACATGCTAACAAAAGTGCAAAGCTTAAAAATTTGATTTGCCTTCAAAATTCAAAATCATGTAAAATTTCAAAATTATAAAATGCTTGTAAAAACAACAACTTTGAATACTTTTTATAATTTCAAAATGGCTTCAAAATGAAATCAAAATTATTCTAAATGAAATAATAAAGCTTGTTCTTGACACCTATGCATTTATTTTTAGAGTTTTAATTTTAATTACCGAAGTTTAAAAAAAACTACAAAAAGGAAGGGTTAGAAAAATAAAAATAAAATATAGAAATGGACCAGAATGCTAAAAATATAAACATGCAAAGTATCCACAGTCTAATGCTACCCTACACAACAAAACCAGAGATAGTGAAAAATTTCAAAAGGGTTACCTGATCTACTCAAACCTGCAAAAGCACAATTTGAATTAGATCAAGTGCTAGCCTCTAAGGAAAATAAATGGAATCTACACCCAACAGATCTTCACATAGTATAACATTTTTACAACATTAAACAATAGATAGAAATCCAGGAGAGTGTAGAGAAATATTGACGGTAAAACACTACCCATTGAAATTGTCTCCTATAGTCTTGATCACAAGGTGCAAGTTTTTGAGTTTATTTGCAGTAAAACAAAATAATGGTATATTTGACTACAAAAAATCCAGCCTTGGCCTCCAAAAAGGTCCAGTCCCTTTACAATGTTTTGATGAGGTATTTAAAACTTTTGAAAAAACTTCTTCCTATCCTCGTTTGTCTTTTGGCTTTCTGTTCTCCTTTAGCTTGGCTTCGAAACTCCCTATTTTTCATCTTCTCATTTGGGAATTTCATTCTTTACCTTTTGGATTGTAACCACCATTAATTTTGACCTTATTTGATTTACATTTATTTTATTGTGCACAACGTACGATTTAAAACATTCATGTACCAAAATCAATCACCCCCTCGTAACCTAGTATAAGCCATGTGTTAATTATTTTCTACCTCAAATTATGGTATGCCATATTGATGGGGAGTCACACATATTTTGCACCATTTCTTTTGTCTATGATTTTTTAAATTATGTTGCTATTTTCTCTGTAACCCCCTCTTCCACATATTCGACTATCAACCATCATCAATTTTGCCTACCAAAAAGGAAATGTAGTCTACCAGGACTGTTACAATGTCAGTTTCTTTCTTCTTAACCTTGATGGTATCATGGTGTTAGGTGAATATTACCACAGATGCACCACGGTGGTAAAACAATGCATGATATTCATTAGCATTGGCCACTACAAAGACTCTCTAATCCCAAACACTATCTACACTACTCTACAAACACGACTGGATCAAAGAGGGTCATTTACCAAGAAATTATATCCATTGAGGCTATCTTCATGTTGTGCATCGAAGGTCCATCCTTGTACATGTAAGGCTACACTGCTAGATATTTCTAGTACCCTACCATGTGGACTATGTTTATTTTTATTGCTTCAAAACTTATCGCTATACGAATTTCAAAATTAATTTTGTAAATTCTAAAAACCTACGTGTTACCCTTGCTTACATGGATGAAAATTTTGGGCCAATGATCCAACAGATGTGGACACCACCATCTACCGTAATCTATCACCATTGCACATTTACAATCTTGTCTAAATGTAATATTTTTTTCAATATGGATCCCCTACGAAGACACTGCTCTATCGTAGTGCATGGTGTTGAATCTCCATTCAATATAAGATCTTGATTTCCATCCGTGTGTTTCATTCTTGACGTGTAATTATGCCATGGGCCTTGTTTGTGAACTTCATGTAGCTAGGTAGGCCCCTCTTTTTAGGCTTCACCAGACACTTCAATGTAGGGTAAGTATGCTTGAAATATCAATGCAACATTGTATCATTCCATACTTGATGTTGATAGTGACATGGAAAGTTATCCACATTGATCAAAGACTAACTCGGGTCCATGTGTGGCTAAATCTACATCATCCACCTACTCATCATCCTTGCCTACCATGTAGCCTATGTTTACCTTGGGAGAGATGCCAAATGTCCATCGAGGTTCATCAAAGTCATGCAAATTTCTCACACCCTAGTCCAGGTAATCCAAGCTACCTTCACCTAAGCACGAATCTCCTTTTATTGTGCTAAATTCTTGTGATACCAATTCAGAGTGTGACACCATTACTAAGGTCCCAATCCATGTTGTTGAATGCACATTGCTCAGATATTCAATGTAGAAATCTCAAATAGAAACCAAAGTGCAAATTCATCTCCTCTTAAACTTCATCGATCAACAATTCCCACCATACATCGATGCTACCATGCCTAGTCAATAGGTCATCTTGGTCCAGGTCATCTACATGAAATTTGAGGTCTGTCCACCTGTACATTCTACCATTGACAACCCATTTCCACTGACAGGGTTGTTCATCCACATCAACGAGCCCCATGAGCATCTTTTCATCCATATCTGTGTTCAAATGAATCCATGTCGCATCTGGCCAAATGTCTCTTGGTCATGTAGTTCACTTGCATCAATCACCATTTGGATGTCTCATCAACATCATTGTCCTTAATCCATTGTCCAAATCCTTCACAACTTGCATACAATGAAAGGTTACTAGACATTACGTATATAAAATAGAAATGGCTTTACAATCATATATATTCTAAAAGGACAGATTAAAAAGATAGCAACAAAAATATTAACGGTATTAGAAAATTTTTTTATTTATTGATATTATATATATTATTCTTATTTTTATTTTATTATATCATATACATATATATGAATATATATATATATATATATATATATATATATATATATATATATATATATATATATATATATATATATATATATATATATATATGTTTTTTTATTTTCTTTTTCTCTTTTTTCTTTATTTTTATTATTTTTATTTGTTTCACTTTATTACAAAATGGGAAACAATTATCCTCAAAAGTTTTAATCATTGAAATTCAAATTAAAAGTAAAAATTTTAAAATTAATTTCAAAATCACAATAAGCAAATTAACCCAAAACCTTAAAATAAAACTAGGAAGGAAACACGAACACACACAAGCCTATCAACACTCCAAAAGAGGATGAAATAAGACAAAGGATGCTACTCAACAAGGCACCTTGGAAATTGAAATATAAATATCAAATATAGAACCGGTTAAAATTATCGCTCCAAGGATACCAAAATCCTCATAAACACAAACAAAAAGGTGGGTCCCCAATTTTGAGGTAAGTTGTGCAAAAATCACAACATGCTATTAGTGTCCAAATTTTAATATTGATGTAAATATATCTATAAATTATGGAATGCTAGCCATTCCTAAGGGTGGCTCTTTAGCCATTACAATTCTTATGTAAGGTTTCTCCTATGTAAATACAAAATTTATAGTGTTTGGTCTCTGATTGTGTCCTCTTGTTCTTTATTTAATGTGTGAATATTCATTTTCGTTTACCCATTTAAGTAGTCCCGTGTTATTCTACTGTCTGGATTCCATGAGGTATACTTGAGTGACTCAGAGGTGTGTGTTCATTAATATGGGTTGGGGGTTTATTTTTTCTAAGACTGATTGGATATGAGTGCTCTGATTCTGCATCCTGGATCTTAAGAACATGTTTTTCGATAGTGGAATTCACCTCCTACTCGTCGTTGATAGGAGCTAGAACTATTATACGATTGGGTGATTTGTTAGCTATAGGGTTTGTGTCCATATGGTGTTTCACACCTACATAAGTCTTGATGTGACTCTACCCGTCCTTGTGAGTCCTGGCTATGACCTTATTTTATTTTATTTCCTTACCTTTTATATTTCTCTTATTTTGCAGTGTAGAGTAGCTGGAACCACCATCGAAGGAACAGGTCTCCTCCAGAGATCATCCACCTCATATCTCTATGCGATGGCCATTCTATGCTACTTGGTGTTGATACACCATCCCCGCCCTGCATGCGGTGTCAGATTGGCGACCAAAAAAATCCTAATCAATTAAATACTTAAAACATCCATTTCTTTAACTAATTAAGGCCCCATAAACCCTAATTAATTAAATACTTAAAACATCCATTTATTTAACTAATTAAGGCCCCATAAACCCTAATTAATTAAATACTTAAAAATCCATTTCATTAACTAATTAAGACCCCATAAATCCTAACTAATTAAATACTTAAAATATCTATTTTCGTAATTAATACCAATTAAATACAATTACTCATTATTTAAAATAATATTAACTAACATTAATAAAATATTCCTTAAATCAATATTGCTTAAATAGAAATCAAATCATTCTTCTATTCATGCGATTTAAAAGCTTTTGTAAATCAATAACAACTAAAAGTCTTCATTTCTTAATATAAATTAAACCACACAAAGTATTCCCTTTTTTTAATCAATGCATCAAATAATATTTCTCCTTTTTATTAGTCAACCAATATATTTTTAATATGAAATAAACTATCTTTTAGATTATTTAATCAACATCAATGAACTCATCATTAATAAATTAAAAAATATTCTTTTAATATATTAAATCAAAATTGATGATTTCAACATCATCCGATTAAAACTAGAGTTTCCAAAATTTGGTCATCCATAACCCAATAACAACACCCATGTGGACAAACAATAATACACAGGTCAATCAAGGGTAGGACACCACATCAGCATACAGAGTGTCTACAACTTGGCAGTCACTAAGTGCCGTGACCATGACCACTAATCATGGTCGAAGGGTTATGGGATATTAACTCCACACAAACACTTTTTTATTTGAGCATACCACATGTGGGATAGTGCTCGTAGAAGGCCACGAAGGCCTTTCATATGAGCATGCCAAGCATAAATATCACAAATTGGTAGCTTATGGGTGGCCACGAGAGGTACCAAATCTCCCAAAAAAAAAAAAAAAAAACATATACAAAATCTAATCCAAGCATCATTATATGTGCATGAATGATATAGAGAAAGAATAGGTGAACTACGACATCCGAGGATTTGTACACAAAAAAGAAGCATGGCTTGGTTAAAATGATTATAAATGGTTTTAAAAAATATGAAAATGACTTAAAAACATCAAATATTACCAAAGTTTAAGGTAAGCTACTGATAAGTCAGTAAAACACAAAGTAGATGGAAATTGTCTCAACGTCAAGTGCATAGGTTCAAACAAAGAGGCAACATAGATAGCAATCATTGTTTGGTTTTAGCTGAGGAAGGGTTACTAAGAGCAACATAAAATTGCTAAGGTAAAGCCAACCAATTGTATACGTGATTATATATACCATCTTACTAAGACTGAGAACATAGGTAGATATTAAGAAATTTCGAGGGTGCGTATCTAAATGACACCCTTATTTAGATATTTAAATGAGCATAAATGAATATATAAATATGTATTTTCATAAAATATAGAGAGCTTAACAAACACAACTAGTAAAAGAGTTCCAGGATCCAACCTGGTGTTTCCTTGAATCTGAAACGAGAGCACCTTATTTCTCTGCAATTTAGTCTTTCTCCTCTTCACCCATGGTATTCATTTGATTTTTTTTTAAGCATACCTTTATTCTCTCCCTTTCAGAATTTATAACATGGCATTTTCAACCATCCCAAAGCCTAAAGTCTCTATTTACATAAATACCACCTATGAGGAGTAACTCCTTCATTATCCCCAAGTGGTCGGTAGGGGTAATTTTTTTTTAAAACTATTTTCTATTTTTTAAAACATCTCATATCCATAAAAGAATAAAAAAATAGGTTTCTTTAAATACAAATTTCTCCTTTCAAAATGTTCTACAACATTTCAATGATAAAGGGATAAAGCATTATATTATATTATATATATATATACATTATTATTTTCTTTTAAAACTTTTTATTCATTATAAAATAAAACATCATTTTTTCCCCTTATGTAAAGTTCTTCTTGTTATTCAATTAAAATACCCATACTAATATCAAGCATTGTTATGGTATTTTAAGCGAACTTAAGGTTAATGGACCCTCTATATCCATTAGTCCTTTTTTTGAAAGGGTTCCTTAACCATTCCTTTTTCACATAAAATAATCATTCAAATAGATTGAACAATTAGGTGCATCAAAATAAGGTGGGTGATTTATTGTCAACATAGTTACCTATCCTAGTCGAGAATTTATAATAGCTTCTAGGCTACCAACTTTAGCTCCAGGTGGTTGGATCACCGATAGTTATCCCTAAAAGGAAGAATGCATACCTATATGAGGGTAGTCATTCATGTTACCCTAAGATATCTTAATTATCACTCCCTTTTCAAGTACTTCATTCCCAGTGGTCGATTCTACCTCTTACACCCACGAATGTACTTGGTGCTACACATTGAAAAAACATTAGCAGTACCATATTCTACAAAGATAAATCGTTATAATCAATACATAGTCATTCAAAAAATTGAAACTAAGCATTAGTTAGTCATTTTTTAGTTCATATTCTATTAGGAAAAAGTCCTACCAAGGTGGGATATGACATACTACCCCCTTGGGTTAAACTCAGTTTCATGAGTTTCTTGTCATAAAAAAATGTTATTACAGTTTTTCAAATAAAAAGGAAAAATGTTTATTCATATCATCCACTTTATTGCAAGTGGCACTTCTCTCAAAATATTAGTCCCAGTGGACCTGATATTGTTCTAGATTTTGTTTCCTCATGGATTTGGAACAAAATTCTAGAATCTTCATCGATAACACTTCAATAGCCTTGGGGTTTGCTAGCTATAGTTTAGAAACATCCCACACATGGTTAGGATTAGTAACATATTTCGTAAGTAGGGATATGTAGAATATATCATGGATATTTTATAGTTTAGGGCGATAAGGTGAGTCGATACACAATGGAGCTGATCTTCTAAGTGATCTCAAAGGATCTAAAAAATTGAAAATCTAGTTTTATGGATTTGATTTGTTGGCAATTTTGGGTACCTTGGGTACATTGCCTTTGCTCAAATGTATAAGTTGTCATTGATGTCAAAAGGCATTTTTGTGTTGATTTCAAAAGAGTGTGATGTCAAGAATAAAGGGTTTTTATTAAAACCATGGTGGCAAGGCTAAAGGTTTTTCTTAAAACCATTTGGACTCATTAAGGGTTTTTATTAAAACCAAGCTTAACTTAATGCAAAGGTCCATGTGTATTATTAATAATTAAATTAACTCAAACCTTTGTCAAAGGTCCAAGTTTAATTTATTATTAATAAAATAATAATAATTATTATTTTAATTATTATTAAAGGGTCTTTCAACCCTTAAGCGATGGAAGAAACAAGAATTCTTTCGCCGATTTGTTGCCATCGTTGGAAGAGCGCCGACGTCAAACAGTGAAGGAAAAATTGCTATATAAGGTGGCATGATTTTCAAAAGTGAGTACCTCCGATTAATGTTGACATCTGCGATTTGTGGCTACTCTGTTTTCGTTCGATTTGCGCTTGGCATCCGTGATTTGCATTTGCACTGTTTCGTTCGATTTGCGCTTGGCATCCGCAATTTGCATTTGCTCTATTTCCTTCGAACAACGCTTGGTATATTCGAGTTGAGCTTGCTCTGTGTTTTTGATCTCCGTTGACGTCTTTGATATCGTGCTTGTTCTGTGTCTTGGAGACTGTGCTTGGCAAACTCAGATTTGAGCTTGGGCTGCATCCTTACCTTTTGGCTTGACGGCAGTGGATTGTTGCATGCGGTTTGTGGAAGACGTTTACGTTTTCCAGGTTCTTGGCGTCAAAGGAAGATAAAAGAGAGGGCAGCGGTGTTTTATTTCGTTGGGCACTTGTGACCCAACGGCGGTGGCGTTTAAGCGAAAGCGCTAGACGGCAGAGGTGCCGAGTTCGATTCTCTTCGTTGGGAATTTCCTTTTGGTCGCGGTGTGCAAAGAATGGTGGCTGTGATTGCGCGGGAGGTATAAGGTTAAGGTATCATTTTTTATTTTGACATTGGTTTATTGATGGTTAATGTTTATGTGGAGTAATAAGGTGTAAAGAGATTTTACTTTGTATGTTATTGTACTTTGGTGTTTTTACTAAGTTGGAGAAATAAGGTGTTATATTTGGATCTTTATTATTGTGTATTATTGTATAGTTGCTAACTCTAATTGGTGGCAAATTGAGAGTTAGTGTTGTGACAGATTTTGAGTTCTCCTTCTTCATCAAAGTAAAGGTATGGGCAACTTCTTCCATGTATGTTGTTTATGGTATATTTTCTGAAATTGAGTTTGGAGTGAAAAGGTTGTCTACTAGGTATTATTTTCTGGATATTGAAGATTGGTTATGCATTAAAGTCATTGATGAATTTTTGGGTGAATGCATAATTCTGGTTGAGTAAGAGGAAGCATTTTTGCACTAGGGTTTATGTTAGTAAGTCTTGCTACTTGCATTGAGATGATGAAACCCTAGTTGTTGGTAAAAAGAATATAAGCATCATTGTTATATGAGATATTGCATGGTTGGCAATTGTTGGGTTGTGTTTCATATTCTTGAGAAAAGCATACTACATCTATCTTATTCTTTTGAGATTGAGTT
Organism: Wollemia nobilis; assembly: GCA_028583015.1. NCBI lineage: Eukaryota > Viridiplantae > Streptophyta > Pinopsida > Araucariales > Araucariaceae > Wollemia > Wollemia nobilis. The sequence continues at coordinate 84,073 of JAQPPZ010017240.1, read as the reverse complement.
TGAGTTGAGATTGAGTTGAGATTGAGATTGGGAGTTAAGTATAGAACATATTGGGTCTCTAACAATTCTCTTTATGTTTCTATGAGATTTGAGATTGAGATTGGGAGTTAAGTATAGAACATATTGAGTCTCTAACAATTCTCTTTATGCTTCTATGAGGTTTATGAATCACATTGGGTCTCTAACAATTCTCTTTGTGAGTTCATGCTAAGCAAGTTTTTCTTGGTGAGCTTGTTGAGGTTTTGGACAGGTTCATGGGGACTTGGGGTTTGGATAGGTTCCAGTGGGGACTTGTGAGATTTGGACAGGTTTCGGTGGGGACTTGTGAGCAGATTTGGACAGGTCCTAGCAGAGGACTTGTGAGCTGAGATTGAGAGTTCTATCAGAGAACTTGAGGACAGAGGTGTATTGGTTCTTTGAGAAGAACCTGAGGATAGATTTGGCAAGTCTTTGAGAAGGCTTGTGTGTAGAGGATTGATTTGTTCATAGAGTTGGATAGATCACAGACAGAGGAAGACTTGTACTAGACCGACTGACTATGTTTGGTATAGGTAGCTGAGCTGCTATGGACATGATCATAGAAGGCAGAGGTCTCTTAGGCTAAGCATTGAGGATAGGAGGTCTTCGGTGGAAAGGAGTTCCACGTGCTGGCAAGAGGTAGAGGCAGTTGATCTTCCGAGGGATCATTTCTAGAGTAGAGGGGAAGGTATCTCCTTTGAGCAGAGGCTCATAAATTTAGATTGGGGGAAGGTATCTCCTTTGAGTAGAGGCTCATAAATTTAGATTGGGGGAAGGTGTCTCCTTTGGGCCGAGGCTCATAAACATTGTAATTGGGAAGGTTTCCCAAAGAACTTTGAGATAACTTTTAGAGAAAAGTTTTGTGGACGTAGCCCAGGCATTCTGGGTGAACCACGTTAAAATTGGTGTCACTTTGTGGATGATTTTGTGCATTGTTTTGATATTGCTTTGGGTATATTGCTTTACTATTTTGAAGTATAAAGGAAAAAGTAAAAAGAGGTCTTATACTGTTCACCCCCCTCTCAAGTATAAGCTTGTGTTCTTCAATTGGTATCAGAGCGGGTGCCTTCGAAAAGTTTAACGACTTGAAGGAAAAGCTAGTAAAGAACACAATGGATCATTCAAGTGGCAATGCAACACCTATTCTTGATGGGTCAGATTTTGGTCTTTGGAGTGCAAGGATGAAGGTTCATCTAATGGCACTTGGGAATGAGGTTTGGGAAGTGATTGAAGATGAGTACACTATTCCTGAACTTGGTCCTAATACTAAAGAAGAAAGGCTCCTACATCACAACAATTCAAAAGCAATGAATGCAATCCTGAAAGGCTTACAGAAGCAGATCTCACCAAAGTGATTCACTGCAAGACAACTAGTGAAATGTGGAATCAGTTGAAGGTGGTTCATACAGGTGATACAAATGTCAGAAAGGCCAAGTTGAGACACTTCAAAGGTATGTTTGAACAACTCAAGATGAATGATGATGAAAATATTAGTGACTACATGCTTCGAATGGATGAGGTTGTTAACTCCATGAAAGACTTAGGTCTTGAGCTTGCTGAAAATGATGTTTGTGATAAGATTTTAAGATCTCTTCCTAATAGATTTAGTGAAAATATTTTTGCTATTGAGGAAGCTAAAGATTTGGATAAGTTGAAAAAGGATGAGCTCCATAGTATACTTGCAGCATTTGAGTTAAGAACTCAAGTGAAAGTTGATGTCAAGAAGGAGGCAGCTTTCAAGGCTACCAAGAAATCCAAAGGTAAATAGTTTCAAGAGAGTGATGAGTCTTCTAGTGATGAAGAGGCATATTACAGCAAGAAAGGCAAGTTCTCTAGAAAGCACAAAAATATGAAAAACGTAAGATGTTTCAATTGTGGAAAGTTTGGTCATTATGCTACTGACTATATTGTTGCCAAGGATGAAAGTGATGAAGATAAACAGGACTGTAAGAGCAAGGATTCTAAAAAGCACAAGCATCATAGGAAAAACAAAGATGAGCACAACAATCAAGGAAAGAGGTATTCTCACAAACACAAGAAGAGTTTCTACCTAGACAAAGCAAGTAAGTGTTCTAGTAGTGATAGTGAAAGTTCTTCAAGTGATAATGAAAATGAGATGTTGTTCATATCAAGAAAAGAGGAAGAACCAAAACATAGATTCATTATCATGAAATGTCTTAGATGTGGAAATTTTGGTCACCTTGAGGATGATTGCACAAATAATGATTTGGTTTCTAGTATGTATGAGGATGCTTCAGAAAACTATAAGGAAGATGCATGTATGGTTTTTGAAAAGGGTAGCACCTCTAGTGATAAGAAATCTGAAAAATGCTTTGATGATTCTAAAAGCAAACATATAGAGGAAGGTGAAGTAGATCTTAAAGGTGAACTTATTAGTGCTCTTAGTGCTTTGAAAAAGGAAAGAAAGAAGAATGCTAGACTCAAGGATAAGTTAGATGAATGTTGTATGGAGAGAGATGATCTTATAGAAAGTCTTGACTTCTCTATAGCTAAGACACAAGAACTCAAGGATGAGTTAGAGTCTAAGGTTCTTGAGTATAGTGAGTTAGAACAGAAAATGGCTTCTTTGAAAGAGGAAACTAAAGGGTACAAGGATAAGCTTCACAGGTTCCAAGATAGCTCCAAAAAGGTTAAGTCTCTCATCAAAGGACAAAGAAAGACAACAGATAAAATAGGCCTTGGTTTTGTTAAACCTCACAAGGAACAAGTAGGAGAGTCTAGTAAGAGACTCCAAAAGGAAGAGAGTTCTGATGAGGAAAGTATTTCAGATCATGAGTCCTTGAATGATAGATGCACAAAAATAGAAAACAGAATTCAGAATGAGAAGAAGAAGTTTTCAGAGCCTAAGAGGTCAAATAAAGGAAAGTTTCAAGGCAGATGTTTTGCTTGTCACAGGTTTGGTCACATAGCTTCACATTGCATGGCTCAAGTGAAGAAGGTAAATGACAGTTTCAGAGGTGGTAATTTCTTTCAAGGGTATTGCTACTCTTGTCAACAGTTTGGGCACAAGGCAATTTATTGCAAGGCAAATATCAGGAACAAGTTTGATCAAAACAGGTTTGGTCAAAATAGGTTTGGTCAAAATAGGTTTGGTCAAAACTTGTGGATTCAAAGAACAGGTATGCCTAAAAGAAATAACATTGTTACTTGTTATAAGTGCAACAATGAAGGTCACACAGTCAGACAGTGTAGAGCTAAAATTCTAGAATACAAGAATAGGAACAGTGGCATGATCAGGTCCAAGGATCAAGGCATGGATAAGAACAGGGATGAGAACAAGAACAAGAACAGTGATAGGAACAAGAATATGGACAAAGAATTCAAGAGAAGGCCCGACAAGGAAGTTATAGACGCTGATGATGATCAGTGCCTAATGGGAGTTTTACTCCCACCCCAAAATTAATCACCTCATCAGGAGGTGGGGGAGGGACTAAGCTAAGAGGCTAATTCTTAGTCCCGAGCCCCAAAGGTGGCCCTTTGCCATTGATGACAAAGGGGGAGAGATATAAGTAAGGGGGAGAGCTTCAAAGTGAAGAGGAAAGCTTCAAGTCAGGGGGAGCAAAACTTCAAAGGAAGATTCTCAGTTGCTAGCACGGTTGGTTTCAGTTTTGGCTCTTGAGAAGTGTTTTCAGTAAAGGTTTGCCATCAATGACAAAGGGGGAGATTGTTGGCAATTTTGGGTACCTTGGGTACATTGCCTTTGCTCAAATGTATAAGTTGTCATTGATGTCAAAAGGCATTTTTGTGTTGATTTCAAAAGAGTGTGATGTCAAGAATAAAGGGTTTTTATTAAAACCATGGTGGCAAGGCTAAAGGTTTTTCTTAAAACCATTTGGACTCATTAAGGGTTTTTATTAAAACCAAGCTTAACTTAATGCAAAGGTCCATGTGTATTATTAATAATTAAATTAACTCAAACCTTTGTCAAAGGTCCAAGTTTAATTTATTATTAATAAAATAATAATAATTATTATTTTAATTATTATTAAAGGGTCTTTCAACCCTTAAGCGATGGAAGAAACAAGAATTCTTTCATCGATTTGTTGCCATCGTTGGAAGAGCGCCGACGTCAAACAGTGAAGGAAAAATTGCTATATAAGGTGGCATGATTTTCAAAAGTGAGTACCTCCGATTAATGTTGACATCTACGATTTGTGGCTACTCTATTTTCGTTCGATTTGCGCTTGGCATCCATGATTTGCATTTGCACTATTTCGTTCGATTTGCGCTTGGCGTCCGCAATTTGCATTTGCTCTATTTCCTTCGAACAACGCTTGGTATATTCGAGTTGAGCTTGCTCTGTGTTTTCGATCTCCGTTGACGTCTTTGATATCGTGCTTGTTCTGTGTCTTGGAGACTGTGCTTGGCAAACTCAGATTTGAGCTTGGGCTGCATCCTTACCTTTTGGCTTGACGGCAGTGGATTGTTGCATGCGGTTTGTGGAAGACGTTTACGTTTTCCAGGTTCTTGGCGTCAAAGGAAGATAAAAGAGAGGGCAGCGGTGTTTTATTTCGTTGGGCACTTGTGACCCAACGGTGGTGGCGTTTAAGCGAAAGCGCTAGACGACAGAGGTGCCGAGTTCGATTCTCTTCGTTGGGAATTTCCTTTTGGTCGCGGTGTGCAAAGAATGGTGGCTGTGATTGCACGGGAGGTATAAGGTTAAGGTATCATTTTTTATTTTGACATTGGTTTATTGATGGTTAATGTTTATGTGGAGTAATAAGGTGTAAAGAGATTTTACTTTGTATGTTATTGTACTTTGGTGTTTTTACTAAGTTGGAGAAATAAGGTGTTATATTTGGATCTTTATTATTGTGTATTATTGTATAGTTGCTAACTCTAATTGGTGGCAAATTGAGAGTTAGTGTTGTGACAGATTTTGAGTTCTCCTTCTTCATCAAAGTAAAGGTATGGGCAACTTCTTCCATGTATGTTGTTTATGGTATATTTTCTGAAATTGAGTTTGGAGTGAAAAGGTTGTCTACTAGGTATTATTTTCTGGATATTGAAGATTGGTTATGCATTAAAGTCTTTGATGAATTTTTGGGTAAATGCATAATTCTGGTTGAGTAAGAGGAAGCATTTTTGCACTAGGGTTTATGTTAGTAAGTCTTGCTACTTGCATTGAGATGATGAAACCCTAGTTGTTGGTAAAAAGAATATAAGCATCATTGTTATATGAGATATTGCATGGTTGGCAATTGTTGGGTTGTGTTTCATATTCTTAAGAAAAGCATACTACATCTATCTTATTCTTTTGAGATTGAGTTTGAGTTGAGATTGAGTTGAGTTGAGATTGGGAGTTAAGTATAGAACATATTGGGTCTCTAACAATTCTCTTTATGTTTCTATGAGATTTGAGATTGAGATTGGGAGTTAAGTATAGAACATATTGAGTCTCTAACAATTCTCTTTATGCTTCTATGAGGTTTATGAATCACATTGGGTCTCTAACAATTCTCTTTGTGAGTTCATACTAAGCAAGTTTTTCTTGGTGAGCTTGTTGAGGTTTTGGACAGGTTCAGGTGGGGACTTGTGAGAAGATTTGGATAGGTTGTGGGGACTTGTGAGCTTGGATAGGTTTCGGTGGGGACTTGTGAGCAGATTTGGGCAGGTCCTAGCAGAGGACTTGTGAGCTGAGTTTTTGAGAGTTCTATCAGAGAACTTGAGGACAGAGGTGTATTGGTTCTTTGAGAAGAACCTGAGGACAGTTTTGGCAAGTCTTTGAGAAGGCTTGTGTGCAGAGGATTGATTTGTTCATAGAGTTGGACAGATCTGACAGACAGAGGAAGACTTGTACTAGACCGACTGACTGTGTTTGGTACAGGTAGCTGAGCTACTATGGACATGATCATAGAAGGCGAGAGGTCTCTTAGGCTAAGCATTGAGGACAGGAGGTCTTCGGTGGAAAGGAGTTCCACGTGCTTGGCAAGAGGTAGAGGCAGTTGATATTCCGAGGGATCATTTCCAGAGCAGAGGGGAAGGTATCTCCTTTGAGCAGAGGCTCATAAATTTAGATTGGGGGAAGGTATCTCCTTTGAGCAGAGGCTCATAAATTCAGATTGGGGGAAGGTGTCTCCTTTGGGCCGAGGCTCATAAACATTGTAATTGGGAAGGTTTCCCAAAGAACTTTGAGATAACTTTTAGAGAAAAGTTTTGTGGACGTAGCCCAGGCATTCGGGTGAACCACGTTAAAATTGGTGTCACTTTGTGGATGATTTTGTGCATTGTTTTGATATTGCTTTGGGTATATTGCTTTACTGTTTTGAAGTATAAAGGAAAAAGTAAAAAGAGGTCTTATACTGTTCACCCCCCCTCTCAGTATAAGCTTGTGTTCTTCATGATTACACTTTGACCCTTAAGAACACCCTTTCTCCTACAGAATATTCTCTTGGTGTCCTATTTAGATTAGCATAGATTTTATGAAAATTAGTGGCTTCCTGAAGCCTTTGCCTAATTATCTTAAGATGATTCTCCATTTCCTTGACCATATCAGATTTTATCATAAATCGATCCTCTAAATTATCCCATGACAATGGTGTCCTACACCTGTTTCCATACAAGGCATTGAATGGGGCTATACCCAAAGAAGAGCGATACCCATTATTGTAGGTAAACTAAATAATATTTAGATAGCCTTCCCATCTATAATTTTTATTTATGTAGTACATGTGAAGCATATTTTTTAGTACTTTATTTACCCTCTTAGTTTGACTATCAGTATTAGGGTGATATGTCGAGATTGTTTTATGTCTACTACACAATGTAGGGCTTTTCAAAAAATAAAAGTGAATTTGGAAGATCTATATGAAATTATCATTTTAGGAAACCCATGAAGCCTAAATATATCCTTGAAAAATATATTAGCCACTACCTGAGCATCATCTATGATGTTTCCTAGTATGAAATGTGCAATCTTAGTCAATTTATCGACTACCACAAGGATTGCATCATGTTGATACCTAGTCTTTGGTAAACCTACTATGAAGTCCATTGATATAATCTATCATTTTTGCATGGGTAAAACATGTGGATACAATTGCATTGTAGGATGTCTATGTTTAGCCTTCACCTTCTAACATTCTAAGCATCGAGCAAAAAAATTAGTGAATTCTTTCTTCATTCCTGTTCAAAAGAAGACCTTTTTCATATTTTCCTCATATTGTCTCCTCTTGTATGGGTATAATAAGGATTTTTGTGTACTTTTTCCATTATTAGCATTCTAAAGTCACCCATATTTGGCATGATGATCCTATATTTATAGATTAAAAGGTCACATTTGGTACAAAAGTCCTTATTTTTTTGGATTTCTATTCATTTTGACTTGAATTTCTTTGCAATACTCATCTTGAGATTGCATTTTTTTATTTGGTCAAGTAAATTTATGTGACTTTGGATCAAGGGTACTATGTACCTCCTTCTTCTTAAGGCATCAACCACCATATTCTCTTTTCCTTTGATGTATTCAATCTCAAATTTATACTTAGATAAGAAATCGATCCACCTTCTCTATCTTGTATTGAGCATAGAATGGATGAATATGTATCTCAAGCTCTGATGGTCGATTCTTAGTTCAAAGGGCCTCCTTACTAGGTAATGATACTAGCTCTTTAGAGTGTGAATAACTGCTACCAAATATAGATCATGCAAAACATAATTAACTTTATGTTTTTAATCTCCCTTTATGTATATGCTATGAAAAAATCATCCTATGATAGTACTCCTAATCCCTCTAGTGATGCATCCGTACACACTACAAAATTTACCTATGGATCTAGGATCTTGAGTATTGGCACTACGGCCAGCTTCAACTTAAGCAATGCAAAAGTAGTCTCACACTTCTTAGTCCAATAAACTCATTTCATTTATTCTAGATATTTGTTATCACAACAATTATCTTGGATTAATCCTTTACGTATCATCTATAATAGCCCATCATACCCATGAAGCTTCTTACTTTAATGAAATTAGTAGGTGGTGGCCAATTCAAAATGTCATATATCTTCTTTGGGTCTACTACAATTCCCTCAAAAGATACTATGTCCTAGATATCTTAATTTTGAGATATAAAAATCACTCTTTGCTTTATTTCCATAGAGTTGATTTTTCTTTAGCAATTCGAACACAATTCTAAGGTGCCTATCATGTTATTTATTATATTTGGAATATATTAGGATGTAATCCAAAAAAACAAGGATGAAATGATCCAGATACCTCCTAAATACATTGCTTATTAGATTCATGAACATGAATGGGGCATTAGTTATCCTGAAGGGTAAGACTGTAAATTCATAGCACCCATACTTATTTTTGAATGTGAGTGTCTTCCTCACATATTATTATTGGATGGTATATTCACTTTAATTCAATCTTCATAAAGATCATGGCATCTTCTATTTGATCAAACAGGTCTTCGATCCTAGTTAAAGAATACCTATTTTTGATGGTCACCTTGTTGAGCATTCTATAGTCAATACATAGCCACAATGAACCATATTTATTCTTAAATAAGAGCACTAGTGCACCCCATGGTGACACACTAGGCTTTATCAACTATTTTTCCAATAACTCTTGAAGTTGTACCTTCAATTCTTGCATTTTTATAGGGTTCATCTTGTAAGGATATTTTTAAATCCCTTATACTCCTGGTATTAACTCAATAGTGGATTCAACTCATGTACAGGAGGAAGTCCACGTAGGTCTACATGAAATACATCTTGGAATTCTTGTGTGATTGGATGCTTTCCAAACACTTCCTTCTTTTGTTCCTCCTTAACTTTGTTGAGCTTTACCACATAAACTATCCCTGCTTTTTTGAAGGTTTTCTTCAACTCTATAGCAAACAGGAATTATAGTTTGAACAATCCTTGCTCACTATGGATTCTTACTCTCTCCTTAACCCTTTTTGATAACTCTATCCACATATATTGAAAATTTATTAAGACTTTAGGAGCCTATAACCAATCTATCCCTAATATCATATCAAAGGCATGTAGCATTGCTACATACAAATATCCCTCAGTTGAACCATTGGTTAAGGTAATTTCCACCATAGAGAAACATTGATCCATGGATTAGGTTTACCCAAAATCATACCCAACCTTCCACCCTTGAGCCAAATATCCCAAACTTTTTGAAATATCCCTAGATAGTCTAGAAGATAGCTAATACAACTTTCTTAGAGGGGAGAAAGAGAATTTACATTCCCAAATCAATGGGATAGTTGTGTAGTTCTTGATATAATTTTTTAAGGTTATGTGGATCCCAAGGTTTACTCCTTTTTTCAACATACCTAGCTTTGCTTAATTGGGTAGTCAACTACATAATGTTGACCCCACACTAGTAGCAACCTCCCTTGGGGTCTAAGTGCTTTACTCTAGCCTACTTCCCAAATTATTCTACTTGTGGTGGTTTTAACTATCCTTGGTTCCCTTCATACCCTAGCTTAGCTATACTTTTATTAAGCTAAGTGGGTTTCCATTTCCTCAATCCAAAACCTTTTTCCTTCTTGAGGGATCATCAATATTCCTTGGATGGGTTTAAACAATTTAGGTAGATGTTATATGCTGGTTTGAGTTGATTTATCTACTCTTTCTATTGATTTAATAACTAATTTTTTGGGTCTAACTATTCTTGTAACAAGGATATAGTAGCATCTTGGTTCTTTAATTTCTTGTTCAAATTCCTTGATTTTTCATCCTTGGACTTCCCATTAATCTCATTTTTATGGGTTCATTTATTTGAGTGAGTGGACCTCCCTTATCTTATCCTTTGTACCTTTTATCTTGATCACATCCAATAAAGAGTATTAGGTTACAACTTCACCTTGAACTGCACTACTAATTCTAGCTAAAATATAGTTCTCTTGCTAAAACCATAATCACTTTATGTAGGGTGGTACCCTAAAATTAATATATAATCCTAATGCCAATGAACACACTTACTACATAAGGTATCACAACATAATTAACTACTTCTAGGGTTAATCCCCTTTATATTTCTAGCAAGTAGGAATTCTAGGTCTTCCATGCTTTGGCTTAAAACTAAGGTATGGATAGGAAGATACCTAAATCCTTAGCACATTCCATGAAACTCTAGTCCCTCATACCTAGAGCTCTGATACCAAATGTGATAACCCAAAAATCTAAGGGGTTTTTTTTTTTTTGAAACAACAACTAACACAAACTTGAAAGAGATATCTAAGCTAACCTAATGCTTTGATCTCTCTTCCAAGAAACTACCATTCTTTCTAAAGTATATTTAGGATACACCCATATCCATACCATACATAAGTTTATCAATGTAGGTATGCTAAGCATATTGTGATAAAATACTAGCCATGTTTTTGTGAGGGTTAGCTTATCTCCTTCTATTAATCGAAGGGTATGCTCATATATATACCATACATAAGTCTATCTATGCAGGTATACTATGCATACTACAAATAATCTACTCATATAATCTTTGTGACAACGTAACTTAATCATTTCATAGACATTCTTTCTTGTTTAGACTACTCTATTGTATAGTCTATTGACTTATTTCTTGAAAGATATTATCTACATGAAGTTTATCCATCAAAAATCCTAAGAGACCCCATAATCTCTTAGGTTCTTATTCTTTACTTATAATATAACTCATAATCATACTAAAATATCTATGTAGCTTATTTAACTATTTTAAACATTTAATATCCTTCAAATCATAGGAGGATAATTACTAAGACTATATAATTAGATCAAGCATGGAAATAACAACTATAAGGAAACATTAAAAAGAGATGCCTAAAAATATATCAAATCTAACTAAAGCATAAATAATTAAATAGTGAGACTATAACATCAAGTTACCTTATTAAACAAATAGTAAGAGATACATTTTTCATTCTTTTAAAAAAATCATTACATACTCCAAGTATGGTAGAATTTATCTATACTTTAAAAGAATAATATGTTACATCATTACATCAATAAGAGGGTAATCCACTAGAGTTTACCTCTCAATAGATTACTACATAAATATGTATCATAACATAGGTCAATAGTAGTTGTTTAATTCTCAAGTTCCCTCATTGGTGCTTGCTTGTTAATCTCTCAATTGATGATAGTAAGGTAATAGGAAAGCTCATGGATCTATGAAGCATGCATCTACTAGATGATTCTTTAATCTAATGCATTTATAATTCCATATGCCAAATTGTAACTATACAATCACCAATACATATTTATGAATCATTCACTTGATATCAAAGGAAATTCATCTATTAAACATGAGTAATTTAGTATATCATCCCTTTATCAATCAAAGGTTCATGTTCTAACATAAAAGCCATCCTTTAGATCAATCAAATACTTAAAGAACACATTCATTTCTTTAACCAATTAAGGCCCCATAAACCTTAATTAATTAAATACTTAAAACATTATTTATTTAACTAATTAAGATCCCATAAAACCTAATTAATTAAATACTTAAAACATCCATTTATTTAACTAATTAAGGCCCCATAAACCCTAATTAATTAAATACTTAAAACATCTATTTATTTAACCAATTAAGGTCCCATAATCCCTAATTAATTAAATACTTAAAACATAAATTTATTTAAATAATTAATGTCCCATAAATCCTAATTAATTAAATACTTAAAACATCCATTTTATTTTAATTAGTCAAGGCCCCACAAACCCTAATTAATTAAATACTTAAAACATCCATTTATTTAACTAATTAAGGCTCATAAACCCTAATTAATTAAATACTTAAAACATCCATTTCTTTAACTAATTAAGGCCCCATAAATCCTAATTAATTAAATACTTAAAACATCAATTTTCCTAATTAATACCAATTAAATACAAGTAATCATTCTTTAAACTAATATTAACTAACATTAATAAAACATTCCTTAAATCAATATTGCTTAAATAAAAATTAGATCATTCTTATGCGATTTAAAATATTTTATAAATCAATAACAACTAAAAGTCTTCCTTTCTTAATATAAATTAAACCACACAAATCATACCTTTTTTTTTAATCAATGCGTCAAACAATCTTTCTCCTTTTTCTAAGCCAATAAGTCTATTTTTAATGTAAAATAGACTATATTTTAGATTATTTAATCAACATCAATGAACTTATTGTTAATAAATTAAAAACTATCCTTTTAACCTATTAAATCAAAACATATGAGTTCAACATCGTTCAATTAAAACTAGGATTTCCAAAACTTGATCGCCTGTAGCCCAACAACATCCACATAGACCAACAATAATACATAGATAAATCAATAGTAGGACACCACATCAGCAAATAGAGCATCTACATCTCGGTGGTCACAAGTACCCCAACCATGACCACCAGTCATGGTCGAAGGGTTATAAGAGCTTAACTCTCCATAATCTCTTTTTCAGCTTTAGCCTACCCCATGTGGGACAGTGCTCATGGAAGACCATGAATACCTTTCACCTGAGTACGCTAGGTGTAAAAAATGCAACATGGAAGCTCAAGGGTGACCACACGAGGTCCAAAACCTCCCCAAAACATAGATGAAAACCTAATACAAGCATAATTACAAGTGCATAAATGATATGGAGAAACAACAGGTGAACTACGTTATTTGAGGATTTGTACACGAACAAGAAGCATGACTTGGTTATAGTGGCTATCAATGGTTTTAACAGAGGTAAAAATAAATTAAATAAACATCAAAGGTTTCCAATGTTTAAGGTAAGCCACTGACAAGTAAAAAAAACACAAAGCAGACAAAAATCACCTCAATATCAAGTGCACAGGTTCAAACGATGAGGCATCATGGATAACAACCATTATCTAGTTTTAGCTGAGGAAAGGTTACTAAGAGCAACATAAAATTTTTGAGGTGGAGCCAACCAATTTTATACATGATTATGTATACCATCTCGCTGAGACTGAGAACATAGCTAGATATTAAGCAATCCAAGGGGCACGTATCTAAATGGTGCCCTTATTTAGATATTTCCAATGAGCACAAGTAAAATATCCAAATATGCATTGTTATAAAAGATAAAAAGATTAAAAAACAAAACCATCCAATTGAGTAAAAGAGTTCCAGGATCGAACTTGGTGTGTCCTCAAATCTGAAATGAGAGCACTTTCTTCCTCTATAATTTAGTCTTTCTTCTCTTTGCCCATGGTCTTCGTTTGATTTTTTTTAAGCATCCCTTTCTTATCTCCTTTTAGACTTTATAACATGGAATTTTCAACCACTCCAAAGCCTAAAGTATTTATTTCCATAAAGACCATCTACCAGGAGTAACTCCTTTGTTATCCCTAAGTGGTCGGTAGGGGTATTTTTTAAAACTATTTTCTATTTTTTAAAAATATCTCATATCCATAAAAGAATAAAAAAATGTTTCTTTAAATAAAATTATCTCCTTTTAAAATGTTCTATGACATTTCAATGATAAATGGAGAAAGCATTATATTCTATATTAACTTTTAAAAACCAATAGCTATTTTCTTTTAAAATATTTTACTCTTTATAAATAAAAATCATTCGTTATTTTAGTAGACATTATAAAATAAAATATTTTATTCTATTTTAATAAAACATCGGTTTTATTTTCCCTTATGTAAATCCCTTCTTGTTATTCAATTAAAACACCCTTACTAATATCAAACATTGGTATGGTTTTTTAAGTGGACTTAAGGTTAATGGACCCTCTATATCCATTAGTCCTTTCTTTGAAGAGGTTCCTTAACCAATACTTTTTCACACACAATAATCATTCAAACAGATCAAACAATCAAGTGCATTAAAATAAGGTGGGTGATTTATCAACAACCTAGTCACTTGTCCTAGCCAAGGATTTATGATAGCTTCTAGGCTACCAGTTTCAAATACAAGTGGCTAGATCATTGATAGTAATCCATAAAGGTAAGAATACATACCTATATGAGGGTAGCCATTCATGTTTCCCTAAGATGTCTAAATTATCACTTCCCTTTTCAAGTAATTTGTTCTCGATGGTTGATTCTACCTCTTCCATCCATGGATGTACCTGGTGTTGCACATTGAAATTTTTTTAGCAGTACCATATTCTACAAATATAAATCATTATAAAAAATGTATAGTCATTCAAAGCATCGAAACTAAGCATTAGTTAGTCATTTTTTAGTTCATAGTATATCAAGCAAAAGTTCTACCAATATGGGTATGATACTATTGGAAAAGGGATTGATTAAGCTGAGTGTGTCACAATGGGGTATATCATTGCTATTCATTAAGAAGAAGTATGGTTCATTGAGGTTATGTATCGATTATAGAATGCTTAACAAAGCTACTATTAAGAACCGATACCCTTTACAAAGGATCAAAGACCTGTTCGACCAACTGAAGGATGGTACGGTATTCATGAAGATTGATTTTAAAATTGGGGTACCATAAATTAATAATACATGAGGAGGATACTCACAAAATGACATTCAAGACCAGGTATAGGCATTATTATTTTGCAGTCTTGCCCTGTGGGCTAAATAATGTCCTAGTTGCATTTATGAAATTCATGATTAGTGTGTTCTAGAGACATCTAGATTAGTTTATTCTCATATTTTTAGATGATATATTAATATAATCCTAAGATAATTAAGAACACGATAGACAGCTCAAAATCATGTTGGAGTTGTTAAAAAGGAATTAAATTTATGGAAATCTATCAAAAAGTAATTTCTATGTCAAGAAAGTATGATATCTTGGGCACATAATATCTGCAGATGGAATTGTAGTGGATCTAGAAAATATTGAGGTTATTTTGAACTAGCCACCAACTACCAATGTGATATAAGTATGAAGCTTCATAGGTGTCATGGGCTATTATAAATTTTATGTAAAGGATTACTCTAAGATTGCAACTCCAATAACCAATAGCCAAAAGAAAGGAAAGGGATTCAAGTGGATAAAAAAGTGTGAGACTGCTTTTGCGTTGCTTAAGCAAAAATTACTATGACACCAATATTAAAAATTCTAGATCCTCAAGAGAACTTCTCAGTATGCACTGATGCATTACTAAAAAGGTTAGGAGGAGTGTTATCCTAATATGATTCAGTAGTAGCATACACATCAAAGAAACTTAAGAATCATACAATTAACTATGCTACACATTATTTAGAGCTGGCAATAGTTGTGCATGCTCTAAAAACCTGGAATAATTACTTGGTAGGAAGACCCTTTGAGATAAGAATTGGAAATCACATTTTGAGGTATATATTTACCCAAACCATGCTCAATACGAGACAAAGAATATGGTTCAAGCTTCTCACTGAATATGAATTTAATATTGGGTATGTAAAAGGGAAAAAGAATAAGGTTATCGATACCTTAAGTAGAAAAAGACATATAACAACCATAACCCAAAGTCATGTGGATTTAATAGATCAATTTAGGAAGAATCAATCTTAAGAGGAGTATTACAGAGAAATTCAGGTCAAAATGAGCAGAGATCTTGAGGAAAATAAGAATTTTAGCATAAAATATAATGTTTTATGCTACAAATATAGGATCATCATACCAGAAATAGGTAATTTAAGGAAACTAATAATGAAATAAGCCCATAGATATCGTTAATATGCTCATCCTAGAGGGGCCAAGATGAGGAAAAATATGAAAAAAATATTCTTATAGATTGTAATGAAGAAGGATATCATCGATTTTATTTCTTAATGCCTTGAATGCTAAAAGGTAAAGGTTGAACACAAACATCCTATAGGACAATTATATCCACATGATATACCTACACAAAAATAATAGGTTATATCTATAGACTTTATAGTAGGTTTACCCAAGACCAGGTATCAACATGACACGATCCTTGTAATAGTTGATAGATTGATTAAGGTTGCACATTTTATACCAAGAAACATAAAAAGTGATACTCAAGTTGTGGCTAACAAATTTTCCAAAGATATATTCAAATTGCATGGGTCAAGACAGTCGGTGTCATTAAAGACATCCCTATTCGGCTGCACAAAGCTCTCGACATCATGGTCATTCAAGAGGTTGTGGTCGTCGATAATTATTTTAGATAGGGATTCCAAATTCACTTTTAAATTTTGGAAAGCTCTACATCATGCAATATGTACAAAACTGAATATAAGCTCATCATATCACCCTGAGACTAATATTTAAATTGAAAGGATAAATCAAGTACTAGAAGATATGCTTTTCACATACTACATGGATCAAAAGTCTTGATGGGAAGACTATTTATACCTTATAGAGTTTTCCTACAATAATGGACATCACTCTTCTTTGGGAATGCCCCATTCGATGCCTTGTATGGACAGAGGTGTAGAACACCATTATATTGGTATAATTTTGAGTATTAGATTGTGATCAAGCTAGATATGGTCAAAGAAATGGAATATCAGTTAAAGGTGATAAGGCACAGGCTTAAGGAAGCCGTAGATCAACAAAAAACTATGTTAATCTAAAAACAACACCAAGGTAATACTTGTAGGAGATAGAGTGTTCTTCAGGTTTAGACCAATGAAAAGTGCCATAAAATCCATGAAGTTGGATCCTTGATTTATTGGACCCTTTGAGATCACTGAGAAGATCAACCCAAATGCATACAAACTCGTCTTTCTACCTAACTTGTCAAAGATCCATGACACCTTCCACATATCCCTT
The DNA here is from genome assembly GCA_028583015.1 of Wollemia nobilis. Lineage (NCBI taxonomy): Eukaryota > Viridiplantae > Streptophyta > Pinopsida > Araucariales > Araucariaceae > Wollemia > Wollemia nobilis. The sequence goes on along the minus strand of JAQPPZ010017240.1, from coordinate 67,362 downwards.
CTTAGAAAATATATTGCTAACCCTAAACATGTGTGGGATGTTTTTAAACTATAAATGATAAACCTTGAGGCTATTGAAGTCATGCCAGTAAGAAATCTAGAGTTTTGTTCTAAGTCTATGCTAAATCAGATTCTAGAAAAATGTAAGGTCCAATGGGACTATTTTTTGAATGAAATACCACTTGGGAGAATGTGGAGGACATGAAAAATATTCTCCTTCCTTATTTTAAAATGTATTGTAATAACTTTTATTTCTTAAAATAGGAAACACATGAGATTGTATTAGCCCAAGGGGGTAGTATGTCATGACCTTCCTTGGTAGGAGTTTTGGCACAGAAAAACTATGCATTGATCAATGATGATTTGATACTTAGTTTTGATGCATTTGATTGATTATGCAATATTTATATTGATTTATCCTTGAAGAATATGGTATGGAATGTATTGTTAATATATAGGACCAGGTACACTCATGGGTGGAAGAGGTAGAATCAACCACCAAAAATGGGGTACTTGAAAATGGAAATGATGATTTTGGTAGCTCAAGGTAACATGAACGAATACCTTCATATAGATGCATGCTTCATGTTTTGGTGGTCATAAGAAATCCAATTATCTAGATATTGAAGTTGGTAACCTAGAAGTTACCATAAGTATTCAGTTGGAACAAGACATTGGACTTGCAAAAATATCACTCACCTTGTTTGATGCATTTGATACTTGTTTTTATATATGCATGATTATGTGAGAATTGAGTGGGTATATAATATCCCTTTCGAAAAGGATTAATAGGCATAGAGGCCCTATTAAACCTTGGCCACTTGAATACCATACTAATGCTTAATATTAGTATTGGTATTTTAATCTAATTTAATCAAGGTTAAAAAATTATTAATGAGCTATTTGATTTAAATTAAATAATAAGCCTTAATAAAGACTTTATTTAATTCTCTTTTACTCTTGATTTTTGTAAAATAATGATAAACCTCCTTTTTGTTTAAATAAAATAAAGGAGGGTAGGTTTTTAAATCATTTATCTAATAAATATTTTAAAAATATTTTATTTATTATTTAAAAGAATAATATTTTATTAATAAATAATTGAATCCTTATTTAAATAATCGAAAAGTGGTATTTTGGAGTGTGATATTATGAATGAAGAGAATAATTATTTTTAAATTTAAATATCTTCTCTAGATAGACTTATCTTAAATTTTGGTGGATGGTCATTTATGTTGAGAGAAGACTTTGGGGTTGGGGAAATTCGAGATGCCTTATTAAGAGGACCTCATATGCAAAAATGGGAGATCATATTTTTTTTTCGAAGGGAAAGAAGAAAAAACCAGTGAGTGAGAAGGATTACAGGGAGAAAGAGGACAAGGCAAATTCATCTTTAGTATCATCTCAGGTTTGTTTCAACCAAAATTTTTCCCTATGTTCCTATTTAATATAAATGATATGTTTTTATTTTAAAACATCATCTCTTTCTCTCATCCATCATGTGGAGAAGCACCACCGAATGATGTGTTGTGCCTACTACCTCTACCTACCTAGGAACAAAGGCACCTCGACCACTATCTAGTGGCCAAGTAAGCTATGGCCACACTTTTCTTTTATGCTTTATGTTTGGCACCATATAATGCATGTGGGACTATGGCATAGGGGTTGATTAATTAAAACTTAGCTTCCTCCATTATTAAAACATCCTTTTCAAAAATTTACTAACTGCATAGTTCCTCTACCAACCAGAATCTACCTTCGCCACCACTCGACCATTAGGTGGTGGTCAGAAGTATTAGCTCACCCTACAACATTTGAATAGTTGTGAACCCTACCATACAAAGGATGTGGGATAAACATGTAAGCCTCGAAGAGATTGTGCTTTATTCCACATGGATTTATGGAGGGGTGTGGGCCCTATATAAAAGGGCCAACATGGCCCCTTTGGGATAGCCAAGCCTGAAGGGTTATGAAAAGACTATGAGAATTTACTCGATGTGCCTATTATGGTCAATTATCTAATTTTTTATTGTCAACCACATAGTGATGCTTGATTGATAAATTCTAAGCTTGATCACATCCCTATAGGTTTTAAATTTCTTGTGTAATATTTAATCCCACATGCATGAGGAGAAGGGGTTTGGAGCTCCTTATGCTAGCTCGTGCACCCTAGGATGCTAGCCAAGCACGGGCTATGCGCTTGGCATTGTCCTATAGTTTGTTGACATGCGTATATTTTTTGGTTTGTTTCTTAGTTGACCTACCTATGGTTTGTTGTTTTTTTGATCTGCCCATGGTTTGTTGACCCACCCATTGGGTTGGTTTCGGTAGGTTGAATATCTTGCTTGTTGGTCCTTCTTTTGTTGCTTGCTTAAGAAAACCCATTTGAAGGTCGAATTATGATTTAGATGTTTTAAAAAGGGGATATATCTTTTATTTGAATAATGAAAGATGGAAAATAATGTTGGGTTATATTATAAGAAAGACCCTTGTGATACATAAATGATTATGTTTAGTTTTCTAAAGGAAAGATTCCTTTTTTAACATAGTAGATTATGTTAAGAAATATTTAAAGATTATGTTTTAAAGTATTTGATTAATTAATGGTATGAGACCTTAGTTGATTGAATAAATGGGTTGTTTTAAAGTATTTGATTAATTAAGGGTATGGGACCTTAGTTGATTGAAGAAATAGATTGATTTAAGTATTTGATTTATGATGGGTATTGGACCTTAGTAGATTTTGGAAAAAGACTTGGCATGATGAAAAGCCTGAACCTTTGATTGACAAAAGGAAGAGTTGTAAATTACTCTATATTTGATGAAATGATTTTCTTCTTCTATAGGTATGGATAAGAGTGAATTTGTGGGATTTTTTCTAATGTTGACTAGATAATTTATGATTGAATGCATTGAGTAGTTTGTATAGTTGCAATTTGGCAACCAAATTATATATGCACTTTCTTTAAGTTATTTAGTAGATGCATTTAGATGCATGATTTATAAGAACCATGAAATATCATAATCTCTTACTACCATAAATTGAGTTATGGAAAGATAGGAAAATGAAGAGGATACCTGGAACTAAAATATTGACCTTGACATCGAATGCAGCAATGCATTTATTTATTAGATTATACTCTAAGGGAGTAATCCCTAGATGGGCATGGATGTAATGCATAATTTTAAAAGTGTGGAGGTTTTACCATACTTGGATTATGTATTGATGTCATTAATAAATGAATAATACATTCTAAATTAAAACATATAATGCATGTGGGACTATGGCATAAGGGTTTATTAATTAAAACTTAGCTTCCTCCATTATTAAAACATCCTTTTCAAAACTTTACTAATTGCATAGTTCCTCTACCAACCAAAATCTACCTCCGCCACCACTCGACCATTAGGTGGTGGTCAGAAGTATTAGCTCACCCTACAACATTTGAATAGTTGTGAAACCTACCATACAAAGCATGTGGGATAAAGCATGTAAGCCTTGAAGATATTGTGCTTTATTCCACATGGATTGATGGAGGGGTGTGGGCCCTATATAAAAGGGCCAACATGACCCCTTTGGGATAGCCAAGCCTGAAGGGTTAGGAAAAGACTATTGGAATTTACTCGATGTGTCTATTATGGTTGATTATCTACTTTGTTATTGTCAACCACGTAGTGATGCTTGATTGGTAAATTCTAAGCTTGATCACATCCCTATAGGTTTTAAATTTCTTGTGTAATATTTAATCCCACATGCATGAGGAGAAGGGGTTTGGAGCTCCTTATGCTAGCCCATGCACCTTAGGATGCTAGCCAAGCACGGGCTATGCGCTTGGCATTGTCCTATAGTTTGTTGACTTTCCTATAGTTTTTGATTTGTTGTTTAGTTGACCTACCTATGGTTTATTGTTTGTTTGATCCACCCATGGTTTGTTGACCCACCCATTGGGTTAGTTTCGGTAGGTTGAATATCTTGCTTGTTGGTCCTTCTTTTGTTGCTTGCTTAAGAAAACCCATTTGAAGGTCGAATTATGATTTAGATGTTTTAAAAAGGGGATATATATTTTATTTGAATAATGAAAGATGGAAAATAATGTTGGGTTATATTATAAGAAAGACCCTTGTGATACATAAATGATTATGTTTAGTTTTCTAAAGGAAAGATTCCTTTTTTAACATAGTAGATTATGTTAAGAAATATTTAAAGATTATGTTTTAAAGTATTTGATTAATTAATGGTATGAGACCTTAGTTGATTGAAGAAATAGATTGATTTAAGTATTTGATTTATGATGGGTATTGGACCTTAGTAGATTTTGGAAAAAGACATGGCATGATGAAAAGCATGAACCTTTGATTGACTAAAGGAAGAGTTGTAAATTACTCTATATTTGATGAAATGATTCTCTTCTTCTATTGATATGGATAAGAGTGAATTTGTGGGATTTGTTCTAATGATGACTAGATAATTTATGATTGAATGCATTGAGTAGTTTGTATAGTTGCAATTTGGCAACCATATTATATATGCACTTGCTTTAAGTTATTTAGTAGATGCATTTAGATGCATGATTCATAAGAACCATGAACTATCCTAATCTCTTACTACCATCAATTGAGTGATGGAAAGATAGGAAAATGAAGAGGATACCTGGAACTAAAATATTGACCTTGACATCGAATGCAGCAATGCATTTATTTATTAGATTATACTCTAAGGGAGTAATCCCTATATGGGCATGGATGTAATGCATAATTTTAAAAGTGTGGAGGTTTTACCATACTTGGATTATGTATTGATGTCATAAATAAATGAATAATACATTCTAAATTGTTGTTCATGAAATTTATAGTTATTATGGTAATTCCTTTCCTTAAATGTTTTGATTAGATGATTTTTTTTTAATTTTTGTAAAACATCCCAAAAGGGATACCACTTTCGGGTAAGACCCAAGGAGGCAGGGGTATCCATTCCGCCAAAAATTCCCAGGACTCGGACTTGGCCTACCACCTTTGACATACTCAAGGAGCAAACAAACTAATTTAAAAATAAGTAAATAACAAAAAAATAATAAAATAAAATAAAAAACATGCTCCTTGAGTGTGTCAAAAAAAAAAGCACAACAAAACATGCACAATAAGATAAAATAAACCACAACAAAAACCACATAGAAAAACAAAAGAACCACATAACAAAACACAAACAAGACAAAAATAATAGAATACTACAAAGACATAACCCAAAAAAAACATGAAAAATAAACAATACCAAAACCTAAAAAATTAAAAAAATAAAAATAAAAATAAAAATAAAAATAAAAAACAACCAACAACAGACAATTAAAAAAAACAAAAAACATAGAAAACATTCACACATAAAAACACAAATTAACACAAACAAAGAGAAACCCAAGAACAAGAATGAAAAAACACAAGAACAATAATGAAAAACATAAAAAAAAACACAAAACAACAAAAACACATGAACAACAAAAAACAACACAAATAACACAAAAACAAAACAAAACAAAAGAACCTACCCACCTTAAAAAACTAAACCAAAAAAACAAAAAAGAAAAAAGAAAAAAAAATTGAACATAACAATGACCTATCTAGACCAAAAGACGGAAATTTTGAGGGTAGATGACTGGAAAACCCTAGAACGTCTCCACAAATTTTCATATCATTTGGAGCAACACAGATCCTAGCGCATCCCTATGTGTGAACGATATATTTGGCAAGCGACTATGTGAGGCTTTCGTCTGGGTTGAGTGCAAGCAGCTCCAGAGGTTGGTTTTAAGGGCCTTCGGGCCCTAGCGGCCAATATTTTGTGGTTTATGCTCAATATTTTAGTAGGAAATGTTGTAGGGGATACAAGATGGGTTAGAAATTTGTCTTTCAACAGATCATACTTTGAACTTGAGTGACAACGGCTTCCATTTGCTGCACAAAAGAAAAGTGAAAACCATACCTTTCCACGAAGTCTACGGCAAGGATTAAAGAGACCACGAAATAAGTTTCAAGCAGTTGATCAAAAAATGGCTCATATCTCAAGTGAATCTGGTGCTAAGGTGCACCCACAAAATAATTCTACTATGAAAACCCTTGTCAAGGGTAAGAATTTTGAAGACTCAATCCCAAAAATGAATTTTAGGGATGCCCTTCGTGGTGGACAGCCTCAGCCCAATGCTAATATCAATATTAGGGATTCTCATAAACCTCTAAGAATGCCTAATATTGATCCCAGGAAAATGGAGTTAGGATGTCTTAAAGTAGCTAATGGAACTCCTATTGTTAAGATTGATATGGGTAACATTCAGACTGGCATTGAATATTTGGAAAAGAGGACTAATTTGTCGGTTCGTGGGTTTTCGTTCGAGTCTATTTGCTTTCAAAGTTTGGGCTGCAAAAGGCTAGAAAACTAAAGGTGAGTTACAAATCTCTATTTATCCAAATGGTTATTTTCTTGTTTTATTTGCTAATAATGAAGATAGAGAGAAAACTTTTCAATGGGGTCCTTGGTTTTTTGGAAGGGCAAGGCTTTTCATGAAGCCCTGGCATACTAAATTTAAAGCCTAAGAAGAGATGCCTTCTATAGCTCTCGTGTGGGTTAGACTCTTTAGCCTCCCTATTGAATTTTGGAATCCTACTATTTTTTCTTCAATTGGAAACTCTTTAGGAACTTTTATGATGACTGCTGATTGTACTCAAAATTTTGAACATATTATTTATGCTCGAATTTGTGTTTTAATGGATTTTGACAAACCCCCACCTAAAAAGATCACATTACAATTTGGGTAAGACACTTGGGAGCAAGTAGTGGACTATGAGAACATTTCTTTTCGTTGTAGAATTTTCCATGAATATGGTCATTTGGCCAGTGCTTGCCCAAATAAAATTCCTGATCAAAAGAAAGAAGATATAAACTTAGTAGGTTTCCAAATACCTAAGAAGAAGAACACTCGAAAAAAACCAGTAATGAATGATCAATCAAAGTCATTTGCTAATATGTTTGAAATCCTTTCCACAAATGATGTCCCAAGTTAGGAAGAGGAAATAATGGAAACTGAAATCTTAGAAACACAATTTAAATATGAAGGAAAGAACTCAGAGACAAACCAACAAATCAAAGGTTTTCAACAGAAAAAAAAGTAGAAAATTTACACAAGAAAAACAATATTTCAAATGTCAAAACTTCAAATAATGTAGTCCCCAATATAGACTCCATTGAACCATCTTGTAAAATTTTGGTTGTGTATGAGCATTCTTCAAGGTTAGAAGCCATCTCAGATTCCAAAGTCAAGAAACAAGGAAAAAAAAATTGAAGATGGATTCTAATCAAAAAGTAGGTTGCAAGACCAATCAATATCATATGGTAAAAGAAGGTGAAAAGCTTGTAGAGGAAGGTAAGATTAATGCCCTTCCCAACATTTTTAGCCCTGGTATTAATGAAGACCATCACTTGGAATATTAGAGGACTCAAAGGGAGTATTTCAAAACAAAATGAAATTAGAAGAATGATTCAGATAAATCATCCACATCTTTTTTTCCTTCAAGAAACAAAGATGTCAATGGAGGATATGGACTTAATTGCCATTAAAATTTGGCCAGCTGGAAAGTGGTTTCCCTCAGTTCCCAAGGGACTTTGGGTGGCATTGCTTGTCTTTGGGACCCAAAAGAGGTAGTTATTCACCATATGGTTGGCAGTTGGGGTTTGTTGGCTATAGCTATTCAAAGTAGACATTCCAACCGGATTATGCTCTGCATTACTGTTTATGCCTTGACTTTTTTGGAGGAAAAAAGAAGATAGTGGAAGATATTACTCATATTATCTCTAATTTTCCTAAAGCTTGGATCTTGATCGAAGGAGATTTCAATACCATCCTCTCTTTGGATGAGAAAAGGGGGGAAATAGAAATTTGGACAAAAGTACTGACCTCATGAGCGAATATATTGCAAACCTCCATCTTGTGGATATCCAACCAGATAATGGCCTTATGACTTGGTCTAACAGAAGGCAAGGCTTAGCTTGTATATTGGAGAGACTGGATAGGTTTTTGCTCTCTCGAAAATTTCTTAATCCATGGTCACATTCCTAAAGTGAAGACTCTTAATAATGCTGGGATCATTGGCCAGTCATGGTGGAAATGTGGAAAACCAATGTGAGTTTCTCTCCTTTTCGTTTTCAATTAATGTGGCTTAGAGACATTTCCTTCAGACCTCATGTGCAACAATGGTGGAAGGTAAAACCAGGCATGGGACTAAGATGTTCTATTTTTCCAAAAGACTGCAGTACATTAAATCCAAAATCAAGATTTAGAACTGGAAAGAGTTTGGGGATGTTTGTTAGAGTTAAAGTGCACTATGCCTTCACCTTGACACTTGTCAGTTTCTCTTGACAAGTGTCATGTGTTGAATATAGGCTTATGCCTATATATTTTAACCATTTGTATCAATAAAATCAATCCCTTCAGTTTCACTCCCATCATTTGGTATCAGAGCTCTAAGATTTCTCTGGCCTTGTGAGCTTGAGGGGGGATTTCCCTCGGGAAATTCTCCCCTCATCCTTTCTCCCATTTTTCATTTTTTCATTTTCCCCCATTTTTTTTTTCAAAACAGGGAGTATGCTCTCCATTGTTTACAATGGATCAAAAACCAGAATTTTGGAAAAATCATGGCTCCCAAATTTTTTTAGTGATCCATTTTTCCCCATATGTATCCGTCCGTAGAATCTGGGTTTCCATTTGAAAAAAAAAAAAAAATTTGAAGAGAGGGTGCAACCACCGGGACTTCCCGGATGGTCACCCATCCCAGTTCTATTCTACCTTGAATGCTTAACTTGGGAGTTCTACTATTTTTCAAGGCCATCATAGCCAACAGACCTGGTTATTTTTCATTGGGGAAAGGAAGCCTTATGCCTTAAAATATTAATGTCGCTTGACAGGATGAAGAGCGCCGCCGCTGTGACGACTAAAATTCTAGCTCAAACATGGACTTCACCGGTTGAAAACGGAAACCTGTATCTGAAGAGGAGGTCAGACGTAAATGTTTTCTTGCCATTCAAGCAGATGGAGATATTTATAACTTGCGACGGTTTGACAGTGGTCCAGTTGGAGACTTGATTGTGGTGGTTGTTCAACGGCTTCTCCAATCCTCGTAGCAAGGCACACTCATGTTGAACCTGGCCACAGATATTGCTGAAATGATGATGATGATTATGGTGGCCTTCTGACAGGAGAAATTCACGTTTGAAATTTCGAGGGCAACCAGAAATTCAAACTGAGATTAGACGAGATAGATCCTGTCGGATATAAGATATACGAGAAAGCCAAATAGACGAGAGGCGAAAGCAATTTGTGGAGAGCTGCTTCAACGCCCAGCGCATCCAGCGACCTTACAGACTGTCATTTTAGGGTGTTATTACATGCCAAGGTGCCGCCCGTGACCGCTTTGAGGAGCGGAATGGTGAAAAAAAATGGAATCCAAGTGCTCCCTAGTTTACCTTGCTGTGCATTTGTGTTTTTTTATGATGGATTTGAGCGGGATTCTTATTGTTTTGTATTCCATACACCGGCTGGTCACTGTGGAGGCAAAGTTTTTGGTGCTTGTTTTCTTTTGGTGCTTCTTTCAGTAATAGGTAGTGCACAGAATCTGTATTGTTATAATGCTCATCATGCTATGAGAAAGGTGCAGACAAAACCCATGGCACTGACAATGGCGAGTAGCAACAGAGCACTCTTGATACCAATACCCTTAGGATACCCAGCATCCGTTTCCTTCTCATGGGTGCTCTGCGCCGCATAGAGGAAACCAAAGGTGCCCACGATGGCACCACCGTCGTTCTTGAGATCCGGAGCCCACAACAAAACAGTGCTGCTCACCAACAACCTTCTGGAAGACTTCGATTGGCGGGAGGAGGAAGGACCAATAGCCAATCTAAGCGCGATGCAAAGATGTTGTGCTCTTCCGCACATGGGTCCCAAAATTGAGCGAAGTGACTTGCTGTCTATGTTTACCGGGCGTGACTTGCTGTCTACGTCAAACCGTTTACTAGCGATGCGAGCCCACTTGTTTCCCAGATTGGATGCTTGAAAAATCATTCCATCTTTGGCAGTTTTGCTGTTGAATCTGGACGGTGGAGTTTGGGTAGTTTACTTTCAAGGTTGCTGCCATTACAAATCCTGAACCTTTTCCATTACAGATAGAAGCTGCTATTTCACAGGCTGCTGCCGGTTGGGCACACTGTGTTGCTGTAACAGATAGAGGAGAAGCCAAGATTTGTTATTGTCTTCTATGCTATTCTTGTTCAAAGTTGAAGACAAATGTGACCGCCTTTTGTGGTATATCCGATGAACTGTGTACTTGGATCTGCAGAAATATTCTCGCGTGAGCTGCTATTCTTAGACCCCAAAACACAGTTATGGAGTATTTTTTTCCCACTTCGGAGCGTAGCGTTGGAGGGAGCGCCGATGATGGAAGGCACCTTCCTCATATTTTTCATGGTGTACACAATGAAGAAATACTGGTCCAGATTTGTTTTCATCCTTGTCGCCCGAGTTCTGGAGGAGTTCTGGTTGATGCACGTTCTTCACATCTCCCAGTTTGGGCTTGGTTTCGGAGTGCAGCCCGCCATTGATTAGCATGGGCGCTAATTTTTTTTTTTTTTAAAGAGGAGACACGATGCCATCACGAACTAACGGAGGTCCCATTGAAGAGAATTCACCTGTCACTATTGTTCTTCCCTGAGCTCGAAGGCATTACCTTCTGCAATGCAGTGCATGTTCAATATTTTTGTCGTGTTGATATTCCTCTAGTTGCAGCCACATCAACTACTACGGCCTCTATTTTTCCATTTGCTATTGTCATCCTGTGTTTAAGTTCAGTGCACCAAATCGATAAAGAGAAGGAGCTCTTCGTGGCCGCCGAGGGCATGTACACCAGCCAGAGAGAACACGTGTATGGACGCGGACATGATGGCGGCCATCGACGACGCGCTGGACGACGGGGTCCAAGTGTTGAGCATCACGATCGGGAACAGCAACCCGGAGCCATTTGGTTATCATGCGTGGCGTGGGTCCATGACGATCGGCTGCAGGCTGATGAATACCGTCCTGGTTTTATTGCTGGTGGGGCTAGTTTCACTGCCCATAAATATAGAAGGTGCCATCGCGAACTACTGTTTACTTCAAAGTTTGTGACAGATTGTCATAGCTTGTGGTTTTATTTTTAAATGTTGCTAACAGTAATGAAGATGGTGGTTATGGGCGACGTAATTATTGTTATTGATCTCCAATGAATAGTTTGTAATTTTTGCAGCATCTAAAGTTCGAAGAAATTTTTTGAAGATGGCATCGACTGCTACTGTTTATGATGTTGTGGCAATATGTGAGCCGTTGGGGGAGAACTTGGTGGCAGAGATGGCGGCGCTGTGGCCCCTCAAGACCTCTACGGCGAGCCCGTGGTGAAGGCCTGTGTGGAAGCGGGCGTGGATTACCTCGACATCACTGGGGAGCTTGAGTTCAAGAAGAATATTATTAGTGGGCCACAAAATTTCGTGGCCACTATATTATAAGTTTTAAAAGGCCCAAATTGTTGTTTATTAAAACCATGTGGGGTTTTTTTGGCCCATCAAATGTTCTTTTTTTTTAAAGGGTCATGAACAACATGAGAGGGGATATTATATTAAAAAGGAATCATCTCCTTTAAAATTATGATATTTGTATTAAGTGGTGAGGGCACTTAAATTGTATGGGGGAATATTTTGACAAAGTTATTTTAAAGGTAAAGTAGGGGTAGTTGAAAACTTGGACTAGTGGAGTGGAAGGCCCACTTGGCCTATGTTATTTCCCTGCGAGGAAACATTTAACATGATGAAGTTTTTTTTATTGACCACTAGTTTTATTGGTCATTTTTATTTCCACATGGAAGTGGAAGGCCTAGATGGCCCATGTAATTCCCCTGCGAGAGAAATTGATGCTATTTTTTCCACCTGAGTGCGATGCCAGGAATCTTCTATTCCTGAGGGGTATTTGCTGCTTAGGGAGGTTACTGTTGTTTTCCCATCGATGAAGACCTCATTTAGAATAGAATATAGGGGTATTTATAGTCATTGAAAACATTTTTCCGCGATGGACACAATGGTGGTGTCATATTGTAAATTTGAGGCTGTTTCAATTGAGTTTTTTAGCCTCAAATTTTTTTCTACCTTGGAGTGCACTTTCGGTTGAACCCGACACTTCCAAGGTACTTTCATATGTGATCCTTGTAACTAGTGATCTTTTCTATACACTTGGCGAATGCAATGGCTGGTTACCCATGCATTTCGGTGGGATGACATGGTCACCATAAGGACACTTATACTAAGGACTACAGACAAAGACACCCTAGACTCTATCCGAGGTTTTTCGGATCTACTTCTGAAGACTACAGACGAAGACACTTCAAAAGATTCTCTTCTTTTCTTCTTCTCTCCTCCTATTTGGATCTATGGTTCATTTTATTGTATTGAGTGCATTTTTGATAGATACCGACACTCTTATATGGCTCGTTTTTCCTTTGTATTAGGTGCATTTTCGGCAGAGACCGACACCTTCTAGATTGAGTTCACCATAAGGAAGGATTTGATATCTATGGTGAATCTAGTCAGTGAACTACGAGAGGCAACATCCTCTGAGGATGACCTGCAGAGGCAAAAAACCCAGAAGTGGTTTCTCTAAGGATTGGATGGATTGGATTATGGGATGTATCTCTTCATTTTCCTACTTAGTTCTTATCAATGGCAGGCCTTCTCAGTATTTCCTAGCTTCCAGAGGTATTAGGCAAGGTGACCCGCTATCCCCTTATTTATTCATCATTCTTGTTGAATGCTTGGGTAGGACTATAACCAAAAAGAGGGAAAACAAAACCCTTGAGGGAGTTACCATTACTCATGGAGCTAGACCTATCTCTCATCTTCAATTTGTGGATGACTCTACCCTTTTAGGTAAAGCTACAGTTAAGGAAGCTTCTAATATTAAGCAAATCATTAGCTATTTTTCTAAGGCTACTGGGCAGTTGATCGATGAAGACAAATCTAAAGTTATTTTCTTTCACTGCTCTGCTAGACGAGGAATCCATGGTCTTGGATAAATTAAGATATAAGAAGACCTCTCTTCCTATCACTTATTTAGGTATTCCCATAAATATTCAAAGGCAGAAAAATAAAGATTGGAATTGGTTGTTGGACAAAGTCAAGAAGAAAATTGGAAAGTTGACCAAGTGGCTTTCTTCTGGGAGTAGAATCACCTTGGTAAATTCAGTCCTTCAAGCTCTTCCTATTTATGTTTCTTCCATTTTGAATATCCCAAAGGCTGTTCTTCAAGAATTGGATCAAATCAGTCATCGTTTCCTTTGGAGTGGTACTAAGGAGAAAAGAAAATGGGCCTTGGTGAAATGGGATGCTTTATGTCTTCCTAAGAGTGAAGGGGGTTAGGATTCCGGTATTCAATTAATAACAACAAAGCTTTAGCTACTAAATTATATTGGAGGATGTTGTATAACCCCAATGCTCTTTGGGCCAATAATCTTCGTGCTAAATATCCTGAGAACAAAAGTCCTGAAGACCTTGTTCGCTATCAAATTCCTACCAAAGGTTCTCCCATTTTAGCAGTTCTTAAGACTGGTGAGGATTTGATAAAGAAAAAATTATTTTGGATCATTCATAATGGTCAACATGCAAATTTTTGGACAGATTCTTGGGATGGTCACAAGCCTTTGATAACTCAGTTTCTCGATTGGAGGCATTGGATGGAGGAGCTTCACCGAGCTAATTGGATAAAGGTGGCTAATTACTGTTGGTACCATACTGGTAATTCAAAGGTTGGTAGATATTGGATCCCTATTGAGGACTGGCCTATTCAAATCCCAGAAGGTAAAGACAAGATATCCAAGGCATCCTTCATATGATATCCTTCTCTTGGTCCCATGAAAAAGATTGTTTTGGATGGAACAACACTACTAAGGGTGAGTATTCAGTTGCTCAAGGTTATTTGACCTTATGCCATAATAATCCCAACCATTCTTATGACATATTTTCTCAATTGTGGGCTCAATAGCTCTGGCCTAAGGTGAGGTTCTTTAATTGGATTTTATTGCATCGTAGGGTGCTTACTGGTGAGAAACTTATGAAGCATGGTTTTCATGGCCCTTTTAGATGTGAAATGTGTGAAGAGAATGTAGAAAATATCAACCATATTTTTATTGAGTGTACTTTAGCCTCTGAGCTATGGAGGAGAATGGCAACTTTACTTGGCTTACAGTGGTCCAATTTTTTCACTTTTGAACAGACTTTGGAGGGATTGGCCTAATCAAGAGGGTGTTGATCATTTTATTAGGCAGTTAGTTTGGATGGGTTCTACAATTCTTCTTTGGAATATTTGGAATGAAAGGAACAACCAAATTTTTAATCAAGATAGGAAGGATATTCACTATATTTGGCAAAATACCATAGCCAACTTAGTTGAATCAGTCCATCAAATCCTTAATCACCCCCAAAACTCCCACCAAAGATGGGATCAAGTGATGCAAATATTGAAGATTAAACCTTCTAAGGGAAACCAACTTAAAGGGAATGTGAGTATTAGTAAGATGGATAGGACTAGAAATTGGCAACCTCCTCCTAATGATTTTGGAAAAGTCAATACTGATGGAGCCTCTAGAGGGAACCCTGGAAAATCCAGTGTGGGAGGAATTGGTAGACATTCAGATGGCTCCCTGGTTTTTACTTTTGCTGAGAATTTGGGTTTTCTTTCCAATAACCTTGCTGAGGGGTATGGTATCCTTAGAGGCCTTCAAGAGGCTACTAAGGTTGGATGGGAAAAGGTGTTAGTTGAGTCTGACTCTCAACTTATGATTAATCTCTTGAAGACTCCTTCTAAGAATCATAAGGTGGATTGGAGAATAAAAAGAATTATTGAGAAGATTCAGTTAATCCAGATGGGATTTTTGAAAGTTGATTACAATCATGTGGTCAAAGATCAAAACAATAGTGCTGATGCTTTAGCTAATTGGGCTTTGGACAAAGGTGATCTTACTTGTTATGGCCACCCTCCAATATGGTGGGCTTCTCAAATTAGGGAAGCTCTTCTTTCTATCATTTCTTTGGATGGCTCCAGTTTTGAAGGTACCTAGTTTCTTATTTTTTTTTTGTTTCTCTTTGGTTCATTTAGTTTTTTTAGTTCCCTAGCTCAATCTATTCTTTATTTTGTTTCCTCTGTTGATTCTTGAATTAATAGTATTCTAGTCTAGATAGGTCATTGTTTTGTTCATTTTTTTTCTTTTGTCTTTGTTTTTTTGTTTAGTTTTTTAAGGTGGGTGGGTTCTTTTGTTTATTTTTATTTTTTTGTGTTCTTTGTGTTGTTTTTTGTTGTTCTTGTGTTTTTGTTGTTTTTTTTTTGTTATTGTTCTTGTATTTTTTTCGTTCTTGTTCTTGGGTTTCTCTTTGTTTGTGTAATTTCATTTTTTTATGTGTGTGTTTTCTATGTTTTTTGTTTTTGTTTATTGTCTGTTGTTTGTTGTTTTTATTTTTATTTTATTTATTTTATTTTTTAGGTTTTGGTTGTGTTTATTTTTCATATTTTTTTGGGTTGTCTTTGTAGTGTTCTGTTTTTTTTGTCTTGTTTGTGTTTTGTTATGTGGTTCTTGTGTTTTTCTATGTGGTTTGTGTTATGATTTATTTTATCTTATTGTGCGTGTTTGGTTGTGCTTTTGGTTTTGACACACTCAAGGAGCATGTTTTTTATTTTATTTTATTATTTTTTTTGTTATTTACTTTTTTTAATTTGGTTTTGTGTGTTTGTTTGCTCCTTGATTATGTCAAAGGTGGTAGGCCGGGTCCGAGTCCTGGGCATTTTTTGTGGAATGGATACCCCTGCCTCCTTGGGTCTTACCCGAAAGTGGCATCCCTTTTGGGATGTTTTCCACAAATAATAAAAAAAAAGACTAGAAGACTATTAAGGCAATAATCAATAGAGGAGACAAAATAAATAATAGAATGAGCTAGGGAACTAAAAAAAACTGAATGAACCAAAGAGAAGCAAAAAAAAAAAAAGCAAGAAGAAACAAGGTACCTTCAGAACTGGAGCCATCCAAAGAAATGATAGAAAGAAGAGCTTCCCTAATTTGAGAAGCCCACCATATAGGAGGGTGGCCATAACAAGTAAGATCACCTTTGTCCAAATCCCAATTAGCTAAAGCATCAACACTCTTGTTTTGATCTCTGACCACATGATTGTAATCAACTTTCAAAAATCTCATCTGGATTAATTGAATCTTCTCAATAATTATTTTTATTCTCCAATCCACCTTATGATTCTTAGAAGGAGTCTTCAAGAGATTAATCATAAGTTGAGAGTCAGACTCAACTAACACCTTTTCCCATCCAACCTTAGTAGCCTCCTGAAGGCCTCTGAGGATACCATACTGCTCAGCAAGGTTATTGGAAAGAATACCCAAATTATCAGCAAAAGTAAAAACCAGGGAGCCATCTGAAAGTCTACTAATTCCTCCCACACTGGATTTTCCAGGGTTCCTCTAGAGGCTCCATCAGTATTGACTTTTCCAAAATCCTTAGGAGGAGGTTGCCAATTTCTAGTCCTATCCATCTTACTAATACTCACATTCCCTTTAAGTTGGTTTCCCTTAGAAGATTTAATCTTCAATCTTTGCATCATTTGATCCCATCTTTGGTGGGAGTTTTGGGGGTGATTAAGGAGTTTATGGACTGATTCAACTAAGTTGGCTATGGTATTTTGCCAAATATATTGAATATCCTTCCTATCTTGATTAAAAATTTGGTTGTTCCTTTCATTCCAAATATTCCAAATAAGAATGGTAGAACCCTTCCAAACTAACTACCTAATAAAATGATCAACACCCTCTTGATTAGGCCAATCCCTCCAAAGCTGTTTAAAAGTAAAAAAATTGGACCATTGTAAGCCAAGTAAAGTGGCCATTCTCCTCCATAGCTCAGAGGCTAAAGTACACTCAATAAAAATATGGTTGAGAGTTTCTACATTCTCTTTACACATTTCACATCTAAAAGGGCCATGAAAACCATGCTTCATAAGTTGCTCACCAATAAGCACCCTACGATGCAATAAAATCCAATTAAAGAACCTCACCTTAGGCCAGAGATTTTGAGCCCACAATAGAGAAAATATGTCAGAAGAATGGTTGGGATTATTATGGCATAAGGTCAAATAACCTTGGGCAACTGAATACTCACCCTTAGTAGTGTTGTTCCATCCAAAACAATCTTTTTCATGGGACCAAGAGAGGGATCTCATATGAAGGATGCCTTGGATATCTTGTCTTTGCCTTTCTGGGATTTGAATAGGCCAGTCCTCAATAGGGATCCAATATCTACCAACCTTTGAATTACCAGTATGGTACCGACAATAATTAGCCACCTTTATCCAATTAGCTCGGTGAAGCTCCTCCATCCAAGGCCTCCAATCGGGAAACTGAGTTATCAAAGGCTTGTGACCATCCCAAGAATCTATCCAAAAATTTTCCTGTTGATCATTATGAATGATCCAAAATAATTTTTTCTTTATCAAATCCTCACCAGTCTTAAGAACTGCTAAAATGGGAGAACCTTTGGTAGGAAGTTGATAACGAACAAGGTCTTCAGGACTTTTTTTCTCAGCATATTTAGCATGGAGATTATTGGCCCAAAGAGCATTGGGGATATGCAACATCTTCCAATATAATTTAGCAGCTAAAGCTTTGTTGTTATTAATAGAATACCAAAATCCTAACCCCCCTTCACTCTTAGGAAGACATAAAGTATCCCATTTCACCAAGGCCCATTTTCTTTTCTCCTTAGTACCACTCCAAAAAAGCTTTGGGTTTCAAAAAAGAAGAAACATAAATAGGAATATCTTGAAGGACTAATTTTACCAAGTGGGTGTTTCCCCCCCGGAAGAAAGCCCCTCCTTGGTCCCCTTTCCAATTTTCTTCTTTTTTTCCTCCTTTTTTTTTCTGCCTTTGATTTTATGGGTTTTTTTTGGACCAAAAATCAAATAAGTCCAAGATTGATGGAGGGAGGTCTTCTTATATCTTAATTTATCCAAGACCATGGATTCCTCTCTAGCAGAGCAGTGAAAGAAAATAACTTTAGATTTGTCTTCATTGATCAATTGCCTAGTAGCCTTAGAAAAACAACTAATGATTTGCTTAATATTAGAAGCTTCCTTAACTATAGCTTTACCTAAAAGAGTAGAGTCATCCACAAATTGAAGATGAGAGATAGGTCTAGCTCCATGAGTAATGGTAACTCCATCAAGGGTTTTGTTTTCCCTATTTTTGGTTATAGTCCTACCCAAGCATTCAACAAGAATGATGAATAAATAAAGGGATAGTGGGTCACCTTGCCTATTACCTCTGGAAGCTGGGAATGACTGAGAAGGCCTACCATTGATAAGAACTAAGTAGGAAACTGAAGAGATACATCCCATAATCCAATCCATCATATCCTTAGAGAAACCAAATTACCTCAAAATTTTGATAAGGAAGTGCCAATCCACTCTGTCATAAGCTTTGGATAAGTCTAACCGAATGAACATGGAAGGAGATTTTTGCATGTCCATGGAATGGATGGCTTCCTGAGCAAGAACTATCTCATATACTATTTGACGTCCTTCCACATAACCCCCTTGCTCTGGGGAAATAATATTATGCAAAAGAGGCTTCAACCTTTCTACCATGATTTTAGTAATGATTATGAGAAGAACATTACATAAAGAAATAGGTCTAAAAGCTGAGATATGATCAACCTCTTGAGCTTTTAGAACAAGAGTAATATAAGTTTTATTGATAACCTTCAAAATTTCTTTGTCTTTCCTGGCTTCTTCCACCACCTCTAATAAATCAACGTGAAGGATATCCCAAAACTCTTGGTAGAACTCAATGGGAAAACCATCAGGACCTAGGGTTTTCCCTTTTTGTATTTTAAAAACTACTTGTTGAAGCTCATTGATAGTAACAGGAGCAGTCAAAATAGAGCTCTCCTTAGAAGTGATAAGAGAAGGGATTGCTTGAAGAACATTTTGTTGTGAAGCTGAGTCAAGAGGAGTAGCAGCAAAAGGATTGGAAAAGTAATCAACAACAATAGAGTTCATGCCATCCCAAGTATAAACAACATCTCCAAAATATGATTTTAAGGAAAAAATAAAGTTGTGAGATCTTCGAGCTAGAAGAGATTTGTGGAAGAAATTTGTGTTTCGATCTCCTTCTTTGAGCCATTGAATTCTAGATTTTTGCTTCCATAATATTTCTTCTCTTTTTTCCCATTCCTCTAACTGAGTTGTGAGTTTAATTTCATCTGCACTTATCTTCTCTGTGAGGCCATATAAATGGATTTTCTTATTCAAATTTTCAAGATGAGCAATAACTTCATGTTTTTTTATGAACATCCCCAAACTCTTTCTAGTTCCAAGTCTTGATTTTGGATTTAATGTATTGCAGTATTTTGGCAAAACAGAACATCTTAGTCCCATGCCTAGGTTTACCTTCCTTCCACCATTGTTGCACATGAGGTCTGAAGGAAATTTCTCTAAGCCACATTAATTTAAAACAAAAAGGAGAGAAACTCACATTGGTTTTCCACATTTCCACCATGATTGGCCAATGATCCGAACCAAAATTATTAAGAGTCTTCACTTTAGGAATGTGACCATGGATTAAGAAATTTTTAGAGAGCAAAAACCTATCCAATCTCTCCATTATACAAGCTAAGCCTTGCCTTCTATTAGACCAAGTTATAAGGCCATTATCTGGTTGGATATCCACAAGATGGAGGTTTGTAATATATTCGCTCATGAGGTTAGTGATTTTGTCCAAATTTCTATTTCCCCCCCTTTTCTCATCCAAAGAGAGGATGGTATTGAAATATCCTTCGATCAAGATCCAAGCTTCAGGAAAATGAGAGATAATATGAGTAATATCCTTCCACCGTCTTCTTTTTTCCTCCAAAGAAGTCGAAGCATAAACAATAATGCAGAGAATAATCTGGTTGGAATGTCTACTTTGAATAGCTATAGCCAAAAAACCCCAAATGCCAACCATATGGTGAATAACTACCTCTTTTGGGTCCCAAAGACAAGCAATGCCACCAGAAGTCCCTTGGGAACTGAGGGAAACCACTTTTCCAGTTGGCCAAATTTTACTGGCAATTGAGTCCATATCCTCCATTGACATCTTTGTTTCTTGAAGGAAAAAAAGATGTGGATGATTTATTTGAATCATTCTTCTAATTTTATTTTGTTTTGAAAGACTCCCTTTGAGTCCTCTAATATTCCAAGTGATGATATTCATTAATACCAAGGCTAAAAAAGTTGGGAAGGGCATTAATCTTACCTTCCTCTACAAGCTTTTCACCTTCTTTTACCATATGATATTGATTGGTCTTGCGACCTGCTTTTTGATTAGAATCCATCTTAAAAAAATTTCCCTGTTTCTTGACTTATTCCAATTGAATTTGAGATGGCTTCTAACCTTGAAGAATGCTCGTACACAACCAAAATTTTACTAGATGGTTCAACAGAGTCTATATTGGGACTTGCATTATTTGAAGTTTTGACATTTGAAAGATTATTTTTCTTGTGTAAATTTTCTCCCTTTTTTTTTTGTTGAAAACCTTTGATTTGTTGGTTTGTTTCTGAGTTCTTCCCTTCATATTTAAATTGTGTTTCTAAGATTTCAATTTCCATTATTTCCTCTTCCTCACTTGGGACATCATTTGTGGAAATAATTTCAAACATATTAGCAGATGACTTTGATTGATCCTTCATAACTGTATTTTTTTTTAGTGTTCTTCTTCTTAGGTATTTGGAAACCTGCTGAGTTTATATCTTCTTTCTTTTGATCAAGAATTTTATTTGGGCAAGCACTAGCCAAATGACCATATTCATGGCAAATTCTACAACAAAAAGGAATGTTCTCGTAGTCCACTACTTGCTCCCAAGTGCCTTCCCTAAATTGTAATTTGATCTTTTTAGGTAGGGGTTTGTCAAAATCCATTAAAACACAAATCCGAGCATAAATAATATGTTCAAAATTTTGAGTACAATCAACAGTCATCATAAAAGTTCCTAAAGAGTTTCCAATTGAAGAAAAAATAGTAGGATTCCAAAATTCAATAGGGAGGCCAAAGAGTCTAACCCACACGGGAGCTATAGAAGGCATCTCTTCTTCGACTTTAAATTTAGTATGCCAGGGCTTCATGAAAAGCCTTGCCCTTCCAAAAAACCAAGGACCCCCTTGAAAATTTTTCTCTCTATCTTCATTATTAGCAAATAAAATAAGAAAATAACCATTTGGATCAACTACTTGAAACTTGTTTCGTGATCTCTTTAATCCTTGCCCTAGACGCCATGGAAAGGTATGGTTTTCACTTTTCTTTTGTGCAGCAAATTGGAAGATGTTTTCACTCAAGTTCATAGTATGATCTATTGAAAGATAAATTTCTAACCCATATTGGATCCCCTACAATATTTCCTGCTAAAATATTGAGCATAAACCACAAAAATATTGGCCGCTAGAGCCCGAAGGCCCTAAAAACCAACCTATGGAGCTGCTTGCACTCAACCCAGATGAAACCCTCACATAGCCACTTGCAAAATATCTCATTCACACATAGGGATGCGCTAGGATCTGTGTTGTGCCAAATGATATGCAAAATGGTGGAGACATTCTAGGGTTTTTCAGGCATCTACCCTCAAAATTTCAGCTCAATTCGAGTCCGGATGAGTGAGATATGGCTGAAACGAGTTCGACAGTTTGGGAAGTCCTACGAAAAATGTCCCTCCACAAATCTCAACATCAACCTGCTATCCGATTTTGTTATTAGAGACCAAGTGTTTGAACTTATTCCTTATTAGATGATGATGTTTGATTTAAAGTACCTATTTAATATTTATGTAGATATTATTCTATATTTATATTAAATAAATACACTTAGTTTTATCCTTATAAAGAATAAAGAGTTAGATGGTTGATTTGTTATCCAAAATGATTATTAATTATGTGATAAAAGTATAGGAAAAAATAACATAAGGGATTATGATCTCTTAGGATAAAGTTATAAGAGTAACCAAAATAGTTATGAATGAACCTGAATATCTATGAAAGGAATAAGTTAGCTCATCATGGAGATGATATGGATAGCTTATTTTGCAATACACGTAGTATACCTACATAGAAAAATATGTGTATGGTATAGATATGTGTGTATTCATTCAAATTTAGAAGTAGATAGATTAGTTCATCAGGAAGATGAGATGAATAACCTATTTGTGATATGCGTAGTATACCTACACAGAAAGACTTATGTATGGTATAGATATGGGAGTATAGAGAGTGGGATGATAAAGTCGATCAACTTAAACATTATATTAGATTAGTTTAGTTCTCTTAAATTTAACACATATATTGGTTAAGGATATATGAGTCCCTCTCGGTTTGTGCATGTAAAAAACATTAGATAACTTAGTTTTTGGGTTGTTACACCTTTCTAGTTGTTTGCTTTGTTGGGCTAGAACTTTGAATGGAGGAAGTTATTTGGTGTCAACCTACAATGGTTTCTTTCCTAATCATGTTATCACTAATATCGATTCTTCCTCTTACACCTTTAAATTTTGCTCATCCTTCCACAACATGTTTATTTGTCCCTTCTATGTTCTCTCTACTTTTTCAAGCACAACCTTCTACATTTTATGTTGGTGAACCATGCATGTACTTTAACCATGTGGATCATTACAATTCATACACCAATAATCTTACTCTAATGAAGAGGTAGAAGGGCCATCCTCATGATTACTCTACACTATAGTAGGATTTGCTCTAGAATTGCTAGTAAAATCACCTTGATCCTTCACCATGTAGGGAAATATCCTAGGCTAGAAATTTATTTCAACTTCTCTTCTCTTCATGGTTGTTATCTCATTCATTAAAGTTTTTAATGTTCTTATTATACCATTCATAATAAAAACCTAAGAATCTAGAGTAGGTAATGCAATTACAGAAGAAGGTGAAGGAAATGTACACGTTGGTAGTGTTGGAAATTTTAGTGTAGGTATGGGGTCCACATTTGGTAGATGAATGCTTTTTATTTGTGACTATTTATCAAATTTTATTTGTAGGATATTTGGATAAATTGGCATGGAATTCCTTAGAGGGAGCTTGCCTATGGCTATCAAAGTACTTTATACCACAACAACTACTTGAAATATTTTAAGAAATTTCAACACATTGGATTGTTTGATCATCGAACTTAAATATATGTTTAGGGCCCTAAGAAAATAGTACAATACTTAGTAATCTATTAGCCTAATTTCATGTGGTACTATATGCCATGTTCTAATAAATTTGATGTTGAAATCCATCACTATATCTTATTGATGCCTTTAGATGGTGGTGGATTGAGTAAGGAGAGAAAAATGATTTGCTTGCTTATTAAACTCTTGCACAAATATATTGGCAAGTTGTGCCTATGAAGAAATACAACCATCTTGAAGGGTCTAGTACCAATGCAATACCTTTACTTACAATGATATTATTAATAACCTTATCATCACATATTCCTCATGAATATTATGGATGATAGCCAATGATGCCACATCTTGATAGTGCTCATAGGATATTTTCTGAGTACCATCATACATTGGAAAGGCTTTAAGGGTAGTAGTAGAAATATAATTATAGTTTGGACAATTTAGTGGGCTTGTGTTATTCCAATTTGGAAAGTTTTGTAGGGGTTTATTTTGAGGTATTTGTGTGGATGTGTTTGAATTGGTTGAAATAGGGAATGCAAAATAATTAGATCCTAGACTTCCTATGGAGCTTAAAAAATATGGATATGATTCGGATCTATTTCTCTTGAATATCAAAGGTGGTGACTCTACAATTATTATAGGTTCTTCCAGATTTTTAGTTGTTGCTCAGGTGAGCATAAGCTTATGGGATAAATTCTAGTTGGGTTATTAGATTCACTAATTTTTTAGGATCCCTATTTCTCAATAAAGTTGTCAGGTGAACATATCATTATATACAAATAAGGTCAAGACTATTCACCAAGATCATAAGTCCTTCAGGTGTTTTAAAGTGTTGTGTGTAATTAGATAGCATCTAAAAAATATGTTTAATATTTTCTATTAGGAGAATTCCATCTAATCAAATAATGATGGGATTTGGGTTCCATTGATCATGGTTCATTGATCATGCCAAAATTACTCTTGGTTCTAAAATTTACCTATGTCCTATGTCAAGGAGATGCACCCTTAAGACTTCAGCCAAGATATTGGAAGGCTCAAGATAAGAATTTTTATCCAACCTTTGGATAAGATCAGTTTTTATGCCTAGCTAATCTAACTAAATGGAGGTTTGCATACTAGAGTAAGAAGTGCAAAGGATTAGAAATATGAGCTAAAAATGGTATAAAATTTGCGACATAAAGAGACATGGTGTAGGGAGTCTCACAATCTGAATTTAAATTAAATGTCTAACTAAAGAAATTACTTCTCTTATGCTATTTAGAACAATTAACATGAATAATTTTGAGAATTTGCTAAAATATTCTAGAACTATAATAATAATTCCATAGTGCAAAATAACTATAATAGAATTATTTATTCTTAGCTTTAATATAAAATTATTAGTACTCAGTAAGGTATGCATACATGTTCAACACAAAGAGTTGAGCAAGAGTCTAGACAATAATATAATTCTCATTCAAAAAGTTGTATAGCCTCAATCAATATAATCATATCAACTGTAAATACCAAAGAATTGACCCTTAGAATATATTGCATTCTAATATATATGGATTTCACAATTATAATTGGTTATTTATCATTATAGTTTAGAGAGTGGATTACATATTTGATAGGCCATTGTAGTGCATGTGCTCATATCTTTAGCTCATTCAGTTGCAATTGATTTGGCATCATGTTGCTAAGGTGGCTCCTTTCTACTTGATTCAAGGGAGTGGTAGCTACCATAACTTCATCTCATATATATGATCTCTTGACATGTCCGTTGTGCTCTTACCCACCCCACTATCTTGCTATTTGTAATAACATAAGTGTCAACGAGAGAATATTCTAAGTTTTTTTGGGTTCTTTGACAACATATTCACCTATCTAGAGCATGTATTAGAAGTTTGGTGTACACTTTTACTTGATGTCTCTTTCAACTCCTTCCCTCTTATTTTACCTAGCATAGAGATCTTTTTGTCAAAAAAATAGCTTCTATTGCTAAAACCTCATTCAAAACCTTTCAACACTTTGGGTGGAGCATATTTATAGATATCGAGTGCAACTCATACCTGAGGATTCTTCCACTACTTGATTGGGCTAGGCTTTTCTAGTACTTTTGCTAACATCAACATTCGAAGTCATTTGATGTTTTGACTATCTTATCTGGTCAACTAAGCCATTGTGTTGAATGCCAAACTCTTATACTTATTCAATTTTGAGTCTTCTAAGGGGTGGATGTTCTATATTAATTTGGGTAATTTGCTCCTTCTTACTAACATAAGCATTACTATCTACCTAGGATACTGGGTTCCAAATGTTAGATTTAAACTATCCTTCTTCTGATATCAACATTTCAATCCATTTGACCATCTTACTTTATCAAAATTATGGCCTATCAAGTCTATTTGATATTTGATTGTTAGATGCTGGAAAATTTTGCAACATTTGCTAACATTAGTATTTGAAATGTCTGACAATGTTCTTACACTTCACAAATTTTCTTGCATTCATCGATCCGACCTTCACTCTAAATTGTTTGGTGGTATTTTATAGCAAATTGTAGTGTTTTGTATAGATAAAATTCATCTCCTCATCAAGAGATTGATGTGGGTAAAAAATCCACGTACGATACCACTATTGGCATATAAGCCTAACTATTTGAAAATATCACATATCTCAATATAAAGACACCACAATATTAAAGGTTGAAATATTAATAATCAAGAGTGGAATCATGGATATGAGCATTCAGATATATATATCTAGGATAATATAATAATGAAATAATACACTCATAATATAAAATATGAATATAAAATGGCTAAAATCATATGTACATGAATGAAGAATAATTACAATAATAATTACTCAAAAATTGTTTACAAGATTTATTTTCAATGTTCGCTATGTGGTGATTGCTACAAACCATTTTTTCCTTAAATTGTATGAAGTTGTCTCCATAACATAGCCATAATAATGTGACTCATCAATACTTCTCTATTGCACTCCTTACTTATATGGGAGATGTAACCTTTCCTATTCTTGATGTTTCGCTTCTCCTCTTGCCACTTGTGTACTAGACTCTTCACTCTCTTCTTATATGTATAGTTGACTCTATGACCCTTGCACATATATACATGACTCTTACTCTCTTGCATGCATTCCTAATATAATAAACTTATGCACATCCTCATATTACATATTTGCACACTCACATACATGACACTTTGCACATTCTCTCGGTAAAATTAAAAATAATATTAGATCAATTCTTTAGTAATATATTTAAAATAAAATAGAAAAATAAATATAAATTTAATAATGTGCAAGAGAGAGTGAAAATCAATGAAAAAAAAACTAAATAAAACAATTTTTTCTTTCTTATTATCATAATATATTTTAATAAAAAAACTCATGATAATTTAAAAGAAATAAATTAAACAAGAGAAAAAAACTAATCTTTTCATATTACATAAAATAAATTTATTTTTTATAAAAATAAATATAAAAAAAAACAATAAATAATTTTAATAATACTTACATTATTTTTTTATTATTATTACCACTTCAATTTTTTTTTTTTTTACTTTTCACAATTTTTTTCCCTAAACATATACAATCTTAAAAACATAGTTCAAGAAAATGCATTTTTACATGCTTTCCTTTTATGACTAAGCATTATTTTGTTACTAAAATGTCTTTTTTTTCAACATTTAAATTAAAAATATACAATTTATCATTAATTTTATGATTAAAATATTTTCAATGTATAAAATAACCATTATCATCATGAAAATTAAGTGCATTATCTTCTAACGTAACTAAAAGATTTGAATAAATAAATATAACCTAAAAATACCATTTTTATTAGTATAATTTATCTTATATTTAAATTTTATTTTTTATATTTATATTTAAATTGATTAAAAACTATGAATAAAACATAATTCATAAAAATAGATGTTATAAAAATAATACTTTATATATAATTTTTCCTTTTTATTATTTTTTTCTTTTTTATTATTATTTTGTTAACTGATTTTTCTTTTATTTTTGCTAAATATAATATATTCTAAAAATATATTTCATCTTTTTTCTCTTTATTTTACTAAGATAGTTTTTCCTATGCTTTTTATTTTTTATGTTTACAATTAAACTTAGTGCCTGTCGGCTGCCATTTGACTCTTGATTCCTATATATAAATAACTAATGCACAAATAAATTCATATATAAAATCAATAAAATGGAAAAAAAAAATCATATATAAAACAATTTTTTTTTTCTTATTATTATAATATATTGTAATAGAAAAACTTAAACTTTAGAAGAAATAATTTAAAAAGGAAAAAACTAATTTTTCCCTATTACATTAAAAAAACTAATTTTTCCATATTATATAAAAAAAAATTATTTTTTTAATAAAAATAAAATATTAAAAAGAAAACAATAAATAATTAGATTGAGAAATTTTTTATTATTATTTTTTAATTATTTTTTTAGGTTAGTATGAGAAATCTTTACATCTCCTTTTAACTATGACTATGTAAATTTGAGAGCTATGCTTATCAATAGAGAATTTAACACATAGGTACCACACATCCACCCCCTCAAACACTAGCTCGC
Source organism: Wollemia nobilis (assembly GCA_028583015.1). Classification (NCBI taxonomy): domain Eukaryota; kingdom Viridiplantae; phylum Streptophyta; class Pinopsida; order Araucariales; family Araucariaceae; genus Wollemia; species Wollemia nobilis. Next base: position 39,446 of record JAQPPZ010017240.1, on the reverse strand, counting down.
CAGACAGCTAGTGTTTGATGGGGTGGATGTGTGGTACCTATGTGTTAAATTCTCTATTGATAAGTTTCCTTTTATGATTAAGCATTATTTTATTTTATTTTGGTAAATAAAAGTCTTCATTAATTACGGGGTTGTGGAGGTTAACCCAAAACCTATTACAATGTCTAACCTTCTGAGATTGTATATTAAGCATTATTTTATTATTAACATATCTTTTCTTTTTTTTAAACATTAAAGTGTTATTCACCTGTCTTTTCTTTTTTAAAACATTTAATTTTTTTTTTTTAAAGCGAAAAACCCCTTGCGGAGCCGCCTTGGTCTGAGAGACCACGAACACGGGGTTCTACACCGTCAAAGTCACCCGGGGGTCGCCAACATTATCAATTGGATTTTAGATACCCAATTCAGCTTTTTGGTAGGGTAGAGATTTGAACCTGGGACCTCCCTTGGAGGATTGCCCTCTCCTCTCCAACTCACCTACAACACCTGGGTTAAAAACTTAAATTAAAAATACACATAACATAATCAAATATATTTAAGATTAAAATAATTTCAATATATAAAATAATCATTATCATCATGAAAATTAAGTGCATTATCTTCAAACATAACGAAAAGATTTGAAGAATTTATTACTTTTAATTTTTCTAATGTTAAATTTTTTATTTAACTTTTTATATATTAGAATTGTTTTTTATAAATAAATATAACCTAAAAATTCCATTTTTATGTATATTTAAATCGATGTAAAATACATAATTTATAAAATTAAATGTTATAAAAATAATACTTTTATAAATTAATTTTCTTTTTTATTATTATTATTTTATTAACTGAATTTTCATTTTTAAAACATATTTATTTTTTATACTCTTAAGATGTTTTTTCTTTTTCAAACATATGCTTTTTACAATTAAACTTAGTGGCTGTCCGCTGCCATTTGACCTTTGATTCCTCTATTTATATAAATAAGTAATGCACATATAAATTCTCATGCACATTTAAATTAAAAATGCACATAACATAATGAAATTTATCATTATTTTAAGATTAAAATATTTTTAATATATAAAATAACCATTATCATTATCAAATTTTTTATTTAATTTTTTATATAACATAATTGTCTTTTATAAATAAATATAACCTAAAATTTCCATTTTTATTAATATAATTTATCTTATATTTAAATTTTATTTCTTATATGTATATTTAAATTGATTAAAAACTATGAATAACACATAATTCATACAAATAGATGTTATAAAAATAATATTTTTTATAAATTGTTTTTTTTTTTTATATTATTATTATTTTGTTAACTGACTTTTCTTATTTTTGGTAAATATAGCATATTTTAAAAATATATTTCTTCTTTTTACTCTTTATTTTATTAAGATGCTTTTTTTTTTTCAAACAAATGCTTTTTACAATTAAACTGAGTCGCTGTCCGCTGCCATGTGACTCTTGGTATAAATTCTCATGTGTTCTTATCATTGGATAGGTTGTCTTTGATTAAGGTGAGCACAATCATTTCTTTTGAGTTTAATCAATACCTTGATGTCTACCAGAGAGATGCCGCAAGATACCTTAGATCAACATCAGCAGCAATCAGAAAATTTGCGAGATAACCATGAGCAGCACACAGGTCTTCTCCATGAGATCAACGACATGATAGTTGGAGTTGAACAAAAGCTTGTGAGGATACAACAAGATCCACTTGAGCTTGGGCCCAATCGTGAAGAGTATCGTGATATGTTTCGAAATTATTGTGCTTTGTATCAACAAGCATTGGACTCGGACTCGGACTTTTCTGTTCTTATCTTAAATCGACTCCGTGTGTTAGAAAACGTTCTCTCTCTTTTTTGTCAAGCCACAAGAGAACGGAGGTTTGATGAAGCGTGGAACAGTGTGGAGAATAAAAGGGAAGAGGAGGAGGACCTTGGGAAGGGGCTGAGTATCGTAATAATTTCAAAAGATGATTTGCGTGAAGTTCCCGAATGCCCAATTTGCTGTGAAGAATTCCATGTGAGAGAAGAAGTGAGCAGCATGCCTTGTCACCGGCTACATTTATTCCACACCGAGTGTATTTTGAATTGGATTGAGCGCAAGAATAATTGCCCCATCTGCAGGAAGATGCTTTAAAAGATGATAGGATTATATGAATTTGGTAGAGTTTTCCCATCTTTAAAAGATGATGGATTAGGCTCCCCTAAGTGCTAGCTTTATAGGAAGTGGTGGCTTCTTGGAGGAAGGTTGTACTTAATGGATGGGGATGGGAGATAGAAAAAGAAAAAGAATGGGGCTATATATTAGACTTATGTGCTTAGATTTATTTTTTTGTGGGTGGTTTAGAAGGCAATACCTATCCAATTTATGGAAAGGAAAAATGATCTTTTAAAAGTTTTTTTATTATGGCTTTGTGGATGTTAAAAATTGCTTACTTTACTTTTTATATTATTATCAAAGTGTTTCTTATCTAATTTTTTTTTTTTTTTTGGCAATTAATGTAATATTCTTAAAATCTTATCATGCCTTGTATTTTTATATCTCACTTTTGATAGAATATTTTTCAAATAATTTTTTTTTATGTTTGATTTTTTATTATTTAAATATATTTTTGAAATATCTTTATCCCACAAATCAATATATCTATCTTTGTGAAGCATAGAAATATTAATATTTTTATAAACTTACTTAAGATGTCTCTTCATAAAATTTTTGGTTCTAGTACATTTCTTCCTAATGTTGTGTTTTTTTATTATATAAAATATTAAAACATTTATTTTTCTTGTACATAATCATCTTCATCCATCCAATGAGTTTCACCATACTTTATAAACTATTGATCTTGAATTTTATTCTCTTCTTTGCTGTAAGTATGTTATGAAAATATATTATATCTAGATCCTCATATATACATTTAGATATTTCATATTTTAAAAAAAATATGCAATAATTCAAATTTTGCATCATTTCAGCTCAACATAATTGTTTGGAAGAAATTGTGGTCTTCAAGACACAATGAGAATAAAATGGTTTTGGAATATCATTATTGAGTTGATCATATTTTAAAAAATTTGGTTTATGATCTCATTTTAATTGAAACAAAATGTATAAATATATTAAATACTTTGGTTGTAAATAATTATTAGATAATAAAATATCATATAAAATTGGCACACATGATTGTTCAACACACATATTATTTCATATATTACAATTTTGATATAAAAATATATGAAATACTCTTTAAATTGATAAAGAAAACAATATCCTACATTGGGATAAAATAATCAAGAGAACCACCCTTCCTTTTTGAAGGAGATAAAAATATATTTAAGCCCCCTTCCTTTTTGAAGAGATGAATGAAGATATTTTCTCCCAAGCACTTAATATTCTAGCCATATCATGTCACACACTTTTAATTAAAGTATATTTTTCTAAGTAGTTCAAATGGGTCATGTACCTTTTATTAGTAGAATTACTAGTTCCATCCCTAAAAATGTCATGCATAGCCAAGTAGGTCAATCCTATATGGATTCCTGAACCTCATTGGACCAACAATGATTCTTTTAAAAAAGACAACAAATTCTTGTTGAAAAAGAGCTGGTCTTAAAACTACTAGTAATTCATTAGTAAAACTAACACCAATATTTTACGTAAAAAATATGAATCTAAGTGAACCACTTGCCTAACCCTTAAGTAAATCACTATTTAGAACTTGTTAAGTAAAACTGGACATGTGGTTTAAGCTAGGAAATAACTATCTAAATCTAATGAATTACTCATGTTTGCAAGCAAACCAACTTGTATAAGTGAACTATTCACAATTGCAAGTGAGTCAATTGTATTTTTTAGAAAAAAAATTCTAGTAATAAATTCATCCAAGTGCACCCAAAAGGATTGAATCTATCCATTTTTTGAGTGAATCACTTGTTAGGTTGATTAAATTGCTCCCTAGTCTTAGACTTAGCAATTTTTTTATCCTCTTCTAGAACTTTATATTTCCACATCCTAGCCTATAATAGTTGAAATATTTTAAGGAGGATGTGCAACTAGTACTATCTTTAGGAACATGTTTTTTTTAAAGTGAAAAACCCCTTGCGGAGCCGCCTTGGTCTGAGAGACCACGAACAAGGGGTTCTACACCGTCAAAGTCACCCGGGTGTCGCATCCGACCCTGCCCACACCTATATTATCAATTGGATTTTAGATACCCAATTTAGCTTTTTGGTAGGGTGGAGATTTGAACGTGGGACCTCCCTTGGAGGATTGCCCTCTCCTATCCAACTCACCTACAACACCTAGTTTATATTTAGGAACATGTTACCTTGCACAAAATAAAATAATAAATGCACAAAATCTATTAGGAACACATTACCTTGCAACATGCAATACAAACCTACCCAAGGTACTCATAAATGATTGACTATGGTAAATATTTTGACAATCAAATGGATAGTCAAATAAAGGATTTTAAAGAATAAAGGAATCTCATCTATATATCCTATCTAGTTTAACTTAGAATTTACCAAAATAATCACTAGTTTCCAACATTATAACTAGATAAATCAAGAGAAGATGGAGAATCCTCTTTGTAGTAGATTGCATAGACATAACCTAATGAGAAGTGAAAAAAACCTCCTACCATTTCCATGAAGATGTTTATGAAGTAATAATAGAATTGTTTAGGGAAAGGTACCAAGATTATTAGACAATATACAAAATTTATTGAAGGTATAAGAATGGCCAAATGGAAGCTTATACTTGGGGAGGAATAGGTCACTCATACATATTTATAAATTTTTATCCATATCCTTTTAATTTTCCACATTCATATTTGACTACATGGATCTAAAATGGTTAAGTGGGAAGAAAACACAACCTTCTACCCACATATGTTACTAAAATAAAAATTACTCTAATTTTATGTAGGTTTCACCAAGATAGAAATGGAAAATATAGATACATGGGGGCTAGCAACTTAGAGATTAATGTTCGTGTGATATAATGCAATATTTTAGTACCATAATTAAGGCAAGAAGTTGGACACCACCTTTGCTTATGAGAAATTATAATATATTTATAAGGAGGAAAACTTGAGCAAAGTGTTAGCTCTTGCAACCTTAGGGATCCCTCATGATGATGAAAACAAGATCAATGAGTGTTACATTAATATACCACAATGGATAAGTTGAAATATGATTTTAACCTAGATGTCAAAATGGACCATTAAAAGTTATGATCCTAACTTGGAAAATGACCATTAGAAGATCCTAACTTGGAAAATGATGTAGTATGAAATAGATACTTTTATGAGGCTAATTCAAGAGAATGTGTTTGATGCATAATTTTTTATCATCTAAAATCTAAAGCATCCAAAAATTTCCAAGAGAACAAATATAATTGATAAAGCTACAACAAGACCACTTGGGTCACAAAGAAAAAGCTCCCATGCTAGAAATAGTAATAGTTTAGTAGGAGGGTAGAGTGGATTTGAGCACTATAAATCAATGTTTGGAAAGGTAGCAGCAACATAAGAGCACAAATGATAGATACCTCAAATTAAAAAGAGCAAATCCCTCAAGGAGGATTTGTTTCCAAGTTTAGAATAACTAAGGTAGTAGTTATCTTTGTATCTATTCCACTTCCACTCTACCCCTCACCACTCTTACTTCCTTTTCATCCTTTCTTCTTCTATTGTTACTACTTATATTCATAACCATTAATTTGGAATATTTATCTAACCCTTTGTTAGTGTATATCATGCTTCTCCTAGAGGAACCCCACCTCAAACTATCTCAATCATACTTGTTGCCACCCCATAAATTTATTTTAATTACCATATACTAAAATAACAACCTCAAAACCATTAATGTTATGCACCTTATTACCTTCATCACCATATATCTCCTTATCAATGATGTTGGTACTAGTAGAATGTGATAAGAGTGGAAGTATCACAAAGGGCTTGTTAAAAGATTTTACATGTCTTCCCCCTTTTCATGTCAAGTTTAGAGGTAGTTTATTAATCCTAACTATATTATTTTATGGATTAAGTTAGAGAACACCTACATTTATCCTAATATTTTTATTCAATAAGCTTAACCTTAATATTGATCTATCTAGGCTACAAAGACACCATATAATGTAGCAAATAAGTCCTATAAACTAATTGATTTTTATTTTTGATGATAAATGTAAAGATAAGTTTCTTTCAAAGTAAGGGTTCAATAAGATAATGGAACAAACAAGCCCTATAATTTATTTAAGTAATTTTGTTTATGAAATGCAATATTAAAGATGGTCCACTAATGATATTAGTGCTAACTTGTTATTTCTTTTCCTTTTATCCTTTAGTGGATAAAATAGAAAATGCTAGAAATATAATAAAAAAATAGCTAATAGACAAATTTTATAATCTATAATAGAAAACATAAAATACTAAAACTTAAAACCTATATTTTTCTTAATGGAAAAAGTACTAGTGATCTACAAGAGTAATATTGATAGAAGCACCATTGGTTTATAGAAGTTTTCTCAGTTCCATTACTTCTTGGTGGAGCTTTTTCTAACCTATAAAATACAAAAAAAATATAGATAAATCAATAGTTTGGAATTTGAGTAAACTAGAGGAGAGTGTATGGATCCCTTGACTACCACTAGGTCCTTGTGATAATGTTATAACTATGTACTTAGTGGAAAATGTACCACTAGGTGAGTGACAGGGTTGCCAATGCTTTTTCTTTCTATGGTAAAATATGACTATGAAGTCCTAGTTCTTACTATAATAGAGATAGAACATAGTAGCACCATAAAACCTATAATTTGATAGTGCATTTTCCTATAGGTACAATAGAATGGGCTTTTGACAAAGTAGTAATGATTTTCAAGTGATCAAATTAGTACCCTTAACTAGGAGGTGCAAGGATTCTAATGGAGATGATATTATTATTTGATTTATAATGAAAAATGTAATCTAATAAAGGAATGAAACAAGATAATAAGTAGGGTCACTATTTGATAAGAAAGCAAATACAATATACAATGACCAAAGTATAAAATATAAAGATATGATAAATCCAAGAGGGAAGAGAGAACAACCAAGAAAGCTTGTAGCCTCAATATGGTTAGGCTTACACACTCTTCTTGATGAAGTAGATGATCTTGCTTGTTGCTTGAGATGATTGAAAGATTAACAACTATAATTTAATAGAGCTTTGTTCTAGGATAGGATTATATGAATTTTATAGAGTTTTCCCATATTTAAAATATGATGGATTAGGATCCCCTAAGTGCTAGATTTATAGGAAGCGATGGTTTCTTGAAGGAAGGATGTAATTAATGGATGGGATATAGAAAACAAAAAATTGGGGTTATATATCAGACGTATGTGCTTAAATTTATTTTTGGTGGGTGGTTTATAAGGCAATACCTATCCAATTTTCCTTTTATATCTAATAATTATTAGCACTAGAGGTTATGGTGCTAATGGTGTTAGTGATCCTTGTTCTAATGTCATGATGATTGTTGCTACTCAATTTGGGTAGGAAATGAAGCAATTTTTAAAGTTGTGCAAAAGGGTTACCAATAAATAAAAGCATTGTAAATCCTATTAATCATACCTTTACATTTTTGTTTTTGAACAATAAATACTCCTATATTGAGCTTTGATATAATTGACTAAGTTTGGGTGCTTGATTGACTACCTATTGAATATGTTGGTAAGTTTGAAGATCTCAATGATGTGCTCAAAATTGGATGTCTACAAAGGTATCTATATCCAATGGGATCTATTAAGCAATGATATGATAAATTTGTATATATTATGGTACTTTTTTAAGCACTATGTTTTTATTTAAAATATGGGATCTATTAAACAATGATACGTTTGATTCAATTTTAAAAATGTATAAAAAAATAAGGGTATGATATGTTAGATCAATCATACATTTATTGAATTAGTTCAAAGAAATAGTAAGATAATATATTTTGATAAATCTATTCTAATAAACCTCTACAATATTATTTATAAGATAATGATACAATACCTATATATAGTTATTTATAAATATGATATAGTATTATATATGGTTATTAAAAATAGCTTGGATGGGCAACATATAATACGAGGCTTATTGTATTATAATATTATACAATAACAATAATTTGGTTAAGGATTTAGAATTTTATTAGGGTTAGGGTTATGCCCTCCCCTATGATTAATGGGAGGAAAGTATATAAAGAAGTGATCATGTTGTAGTAATAAATCATCGATAATATACAATTTTATATTGTAATCCTCTTTACCCATAGAGTGGCACTCTCATTTTTGGGTATTTGATGGAGGTATACCTTTTTAAAGGGGTATTATTGGTGTTGTTGTACCTTAAAGGTATTACATATCATTTTTTCTCTTTTTGTGTATTATTACTATGTCATTAATTTAGTTGATAATTTTACATATTGAAAAATGATTTTATGTTTATATAAATAAAGTTTCAATATAAGTGAGATATTGTAATGTATATGGGTGTTATGAATTTTTAAATATGCCACACATAATACAAGGTTTATTATGTTGGGATATTATAACATAATAATGAGTTGGTCAAGGTTTTTAACATTTTATTAAATTTAGGATTATAACCTTCCTAAATTAGCATTAAATAATGAGTATATGAAGGATATTTTCATTATAATAAAATTTCAACCATATTAAGTATGACTTTTAATCATATTATACCATGGAATGAGCCTCTCCTCTTAAAATACTTTGTGGAGTTATTGCTCCCTTAAGGAGTATTACTAGTTTTAGTTAAGGTTTTAAAACTTGGGTAGTGTTAGGGTTAGAGCCTCCCCTAATATTAAATAAATAAGAGTATATAAGTAAGGGATTATGTATTTGTAATATTGAATCATAAATTATATCTATTATTACTTTATAATCATCTTTTTGCACAAAGTATCCCTTTCAAACACATTATTGAAGATAATATTGAGGAATTTAGTTTTTGTTTTTCAATGCTTATTATCAGTGTATTATCTCCTTGGAAATCCTCCTACAATTCAAATATCCTTTTTTAGTTTCTTGAATTAATTAATACAGTTATCAATGTGGTCAAATAAGTCCATGGATAAGGTTGCTAGCTCAATATCCAACCTATTAATTTGTGTGGAATCAATTTAATCACACAAACCCTAAAATGCTTTAAGCAACACTTTAGAATATATGGTGTTGTTAATATGGGTGTCATAGACATTTTCAATATAAAGAGTAACAACATAATGAGCTTAATCCTTATTTTACCTATATATATGTTTCATCTCTTTAGTATAATTATCACAAGGCTCCTCATTCACATATTTTATTAATCCCTTGCTTCAAAGTAAAGCTTCAATCTTGATCTTCTAGGTGGCATAGTTAGAAATACTCAACAAGGTCACATGATAATCCATAGCTACTCTAGAAAAATACATAACTCTATATGCAATTGTGGTAGAAATAACACCACTAATGTAAAGAGCTCAAAAAACTATATAATTTGGAGAAAAAAACTCAAAACACTTATGTATGTAAAATTTGTGCCCCACAAAAGGTTTTCCCTAAAATCATAAAAAATGTATCCAAAAATATTTGAAAAATTTAATAAAATAAATACCTATAACAAATGAGAGATTATCACATATCACTAGATGAGTGGTTGGGGGTGCAAAGTGTTCACTATGTTATATTTCAATGAATTACATGATACCACATGTCATTATCTAATTTCTATATTAAACTTTGAATGATATTATGCCATTTGTTAAGTCTTTATTTTATCACTCATCATTGTTTGTCATGTCATCATTGATTGGCATATGAGCATGCATGCTGATGTTATTGATTTAATTAAAAGGTTGAAGATGGTTTTGATATTGAGACCTCACATGAACAAAATATATAAGTCTTCCTTCCTATCCATTGTTAGAAAATGGACCCAAAGATATCACATATCTATATTTCTCAAGATTGTATAATCACATATATAATATTATTCAATCACAATAACAAAAATATTTGAATAAAAGTAAAAACATTATTGATAATAGATCATTCTTCTTACAAATATGTTACATAGAATAGAGATTTATCTTTAATATATAGTCTTATATGAGACTCTTCAATGCACCTAACTTTTAATCTCATCAAACTCAAGGGAGATACAATTTTTTATATGCATTTATTACATAATGATAAAGTATCTCATGATGACATAACTTCCTACTTCTAATTTTTACACATCACACTCATAAATCTCACTTACATATATGACACCTTTCACTCATGAATCTTAACTTACATACATGACACCTTTCACTCAAAAATTATACTTAATCCCATCCATTCATCCACCTTGATCCATGCCACATACCCAAAATTAATCTCCACCCTCTATCGCATTTTAATATTTACCACACAAATTGTGTTATCAAAACCCCAATGTACCCTAGGTGATAGGAGCCATTTTGATGGCTCAACCCCTAAGTAATTTTCCTAAGTTCCTGAGTTCCCCTGGAGTACCCAAGCATTCTCACCATCCAATATTGCTCTCCATAACCTTTGCATTCATCACCATCCACTTCATTCAGCTAAATATACTTCTACAAACTTTTATCTCAGTCCCTAAATACCTCTAGGTATTCCCTATCATCATCGAGTACCTTTGGGCGCTTACCTACAGTGTTTAGAACCTTTGGACACATTCCCTCAATCATCGTGTGCCTCTGGGTGCTTCCTACTACTTACAAGCACCCATGGGTATCTCAAATCCTAGTTCTACTGACTAGCAAAGCCTTGGGTGTCATTAGGATTTTGCACACCTATTTCCTGTATGTACAATTTAAAACCAATATACCATTCAATATGTCCCCAAGAGGGATACTAGGAAGCATCAACTGATAAATTTTATAAGCCTTAAAGCACCAAATTGGCTTCCCATAATTCCACCTCCAATATTTCCAAATCAGATCCGAAAGTCCACCTGAAAGCTTATATAGCTGCTCAAATGGAAGAAGACCTTGAGTTTGTTGAACAATGAATTTATTAGAAGGTTTTAATTTGATCTTAACAAGCAAATATTGCCAAGGAATACACTACCCAATGTTTCCATCCCATTGATCAACCCATTTAAAGAGACCTTCCTTGCTAAGCCTCTTACATTGTAGATTAGGCATATCCACAACATACATACATTTTTATACCAAAGATAAATAGCTTTGGAAGAAAGAGTCCAACATCTCCTATCATCCAAAAAATCCCATTTAACCATTCCAACAACGTCTTTCTAGGCCTTACAAATCCTTTTAATCAAGATGCATACTCTAATTTTGAATCTACCAGGATGCCCAAAAATATCCTCAAAGCTAAAAGGTCCACAAATACCATCAATATAAATACAAGTCTGAATTCGGTATCTCAACAACCGTTGCCAGCCAAAATTACCCTCTAGGCATATGGTAATCCACTTAGAACCAAGAAATTTTTCTTGAACCTGAATGTAAAAGACCCAAACCACCCTCCTTCTTAGGAATAGTGCAATATTCTAGGAAATAAGGGGAACATGCATGGAACCATCCATATTAGCCCACAAGAAACTCTTAATGCAAGTATCCAGCCTCCTATATTAAGTCTAGTTGGGGAGCCAACAAGAGGAGTAATACATGTGACAAATCTGGAGAATCCTACTAACAACAATGAGCTTCCTAGAAAAAGAAATCATCTTATTTTTCCAAGCCTGAAGCTTCTTTTCAAACCTATCCATGCACCAATCCCACATAGATTTAAGGGAAATCCTATTTCCAAAGGGAATACCTAAATACCTAATAATTTCTCCATCATCAAATTTTCTCTAGCCAGTGCTAATCCCACTAGGCATATTCTCAACTCCTATCATCCAATAATCTGATTTAGCCTCATTCACCACTGCCCCAGAAGCAAGACAAAATTGTTGAAGATAATATTGCATATCCAAAGTGGAATCTCTATCCAGCTGCATAGTAAGGACAGATTCATCAACAAAATGACTATTTAGAAGATGTCCCTATGGAAGAGTGATGCCAAATATTTCTTCCTTGGAAAAATTAGCGGTCATGCGATCACTCTCAAAGCTAAAAAACCTTTTTTGGAATGCAATATTTAATAAAATCCCTAGTATGTTGAACATCCACAGTGCTCTCATACACCACAAAAATCTTACAGAAGTGATTACCAAAAATCTCCCTTATCTCTCCCTCCTCATTAGTATGAGTACAATCTTCCTGCTACAGAGTTAAAATATTTTCTGAATCATTCTTCTTACAAATGTAATTGAAGAAGAATTTAGTCGAAGCATCTCCTTCCTTCATCCAATAGAGCCTACTTCTCACTTGCACTCCTCTACCAATATAATATTTGATTTTCCTGATTTCTCCCTCTAGAGCAACAACTTTTTCTTGTAAGGAAGAATTAAAAGGATCAACTTCCAACTTCCTTCTATCCCCAATATTTTTTCTGAGAGACTTCATAAATATTATTATATAGGTAATAATAATAATTAGAGATAATATTTAGTTCTTTATGTAAAGAAATCAAACATGGTAATTAACTTCAATAGCCCACAATAGTTGAAACCTTTTAATGAGGATGTGCAACTAGTACTATCTTTAGGAATATGTTACCTTGCACAAAATAAAAGAATAAATGTACAAAATCTACTAGGAACGCATTACCTTGCAACATGCAATACAAACCTACCCAAGGTACTCATAAATTATTGACTATGGTAAATATTTTGACAATCAAATGGATAGTCAACTAAAGGATTTTAAAGAATAAATGAATCTAATCTATATATCCTACCTGGTTTAGCTTAGAATTTACCAAAAGAATCACTAGTTTCCAACATTATAACTAGATCAAGCAAGAGAAGATGGAGAATCCTCTTTTTAGTAGATTTCATAGACATAGCCTAATGAGAAGTGAAAAAGAACTCCTACCATTTCCATGAAGAGGTTTATGAAGTTATAATACTATTTTTTAGGGAAAGGTACCAATATTATTAGACAAGATACAAAATATATTGAAGGTATAAGAATTGTCGAATGGAAGCTTATACTTGGGAAGGAATAGGTCACTCATACATATTTATAAAATTTTATCCATATCCTTTTAATTTTCCACATTCATCTTTGATTACATGGATCTAAAATGGTTAAGTGGGAAGAAAACACAACCTTCTACCCACATATGTTACTAAAATAAAAAGTACTCTAATTTTATGCAGGTTTAACCAAGATAGGAAGGGAAAATAAAGATACATGGGGGTCTAGCAACTTAGAAATTAATGTTCATGTGATATAATACAATGTTTTAGTACCATAATTAAGGCAAGAATTTGGACACCACCTTTGCTTATGAGAAATTATGAAATATTTAGAAGGAGGACAACTTGAGCACAATGTTAGTCTTGCAACCTTAGGGATCCCTCATGATGATAAAAACAAGATCAACGAGTGTTACAATAATATACCACAATGGATAATTTAAAATATGATTTTAACCTAGATGTCAAAATGGACCATTAAAAGTTATGGGCCTTAAGGAAATTGGGATACTAGGAGTAGAAGATCCTAACTTGAAAAATGATGTAGTATGAAATAGACACTTTGATGAGGCTAATTCAAGAGAATGTGTTTGATGCATAATTTTTTATCATATAAAATCTAAAGCATCCAAAAATTTCCAAGAGAAAAATATAATTGATAAAGCTACAACAAGACCACTTAAGTCACAGAGAAAAATCCCCTATGCTAGAAATAGTTATAGTTTAAACAAGATCATGATGATGAAAACAAAGAACAAATATATCATGATGATGAAAACAAGATCAATGAGTGTTACAATAATATACCACAATGGATAAGTTGAAACATATATATCATGTGTGTCTCTTTCAACGTTAAGATCTAGAATGAATTTTATTATAGAGGTAACAATAATAATTAGGGATAATTTTTAGTTATTTATGTAAAGAAACCAAACAGGGTAGTTAACTTCAATAGCCCACAAGTGTTGAAACTTTTTAAGGAGGATGTGCAACTAGTACTATCTTTAGGAACATATTACCTTGCAACAAAGTAAAATAATAAATGTATAAAATCTATTAGGATCACATTACCTTGCAACATGCAATACAAACTTACCCAAGGTACTCATAAATGATTGATTGTTGTAAATAATTTGACAATAAAATGGATAGTCAACTAAAGGATTTGAAAGAATAAAGGAATCTCATATATATATCCTACCTAGTTTGGCTTAGAATTTACCAAAATAATCACTAGTTTCCAACATTACAACTACATAAAGCAAGGAATATGGAGAATCCCCTTTGTAGTAGATTGCATAGACATACCCTAATGAGAAGAGAATAATACCTCCTACCATTTTTATGAAGAGGTTTATGAAGTAATAATAGAATTGTTAAGGGAAAGGTACCAAGATTATTAGACATGATACACAACTTATTCAAGGTATAAGAATGGAAAAATGGAGGCTTATACTTTGGGAAGAATAAGTCACTCATACATATTTATAAAATTTTATCCATATCCTTTCAATTTTACACATTCATATTTAACTACATGGATCTAAAATGGTTAAGTGGAAAGAAAACACTACCTTCTACCTATATATATTACTAAAATAAATATTACTCTAATTTTATGTAGGTTTCACCAAGATAGGAAGGGAAAATATAGAGACATGGGGGTCTAGCAACTTAGAGATCAATGTTCATGTGATATAATGCAATGTTTTAGTACCATAATTAAGGTAATAATTTGGACACCACCTTTTCTCATGAGGAATTATGAAATGTTTATAAGAAGTACAACTTGATAAAAGTGTAGACACCAAAACAGCACCAATCCGATTACGTGACTGCAAACACTGATCGCTTTGACAAACACAGCCCCCAAGGCAGCCCTCAGAGGTCAAACAGTGGTCCTAACCACTTTCATAGCAATTTTGTAAGGTCAAAAGGGCAATTTGGCACATTTAGGCACTTTGCTCAGAATCTGTCTCACCTAGAGACGGATTCAAATCTGTCTCACCCAGAGACGAATTCAAAATTAGAATCTGTCTCACCCGGAGACGGATTCTGAATTCGTAACTGGTAGGGACGAATTCTGAGTTTAACGGGCAAAAGGAAGAATGGTGCCAAGTGGCAGCCCGGGACGAGCCAGTTGATGACTCCTTGCCTCGCACGCGTGTGTGGGTGGACAGATAGGCCGTTAGAGGACTGTCACAAGGGGCAATTATGAAAGCCCAAGTCATGGAGGACTCCCCCTCCCTCATGGGAAGACAAGACTGCCACATGGCACCTATGACCAACACGTGGCGCCTATGCTTCCCTCTCAAAAGAGACCCCATGGGTCTATAAAAGGTGGGACTTTTCTCACCCAAAATAGACAGAGTTGAAGGAGATTTCAAGCAACGAAGTGCTGCCGAGTTGAAGACCCACTTGCATCCCTTTTGGTTCACCTTCTCGCATCCACCAATCTCTTTTGCAAGGGAGGTTGTTGGGTGGCTTTTGGAAGCTTGAACCTGACCCAAATCCAACACATGGACACCTGAACCAACCAATTCGCCGACCCCCAATCCTAAGAGGTTTTGGGCCCATCCCTAGTGGATTGGCGCCGGAATCAAGTGCCAACGGTGGGAGGCCCACTTGGGCACCCCCGCACTTTCTAAGTTTTAGAGCATTCTAGATTACTTTTTTAGGTTGCATTTTGTGTTATCATGTTTGGTTAACTCATAGCTGCAAGTTCATAACTTTTGATCAGATTCTAGTATGTTTTGTGTCGCTTTGTTGTTTCACTAACTTGCAGGTGGCGAGATCAAATTCCCGAGGGTAGAGGCCAAATTGGGAGAATCCGACCATCTGGGTCGTCCCAAAATGGCCCCAATTACATAACCCCCTTGTTTGCAGGCATTTTGTAGGTCTCGAGAATCGACATTGGAGCAGCAGCAGGTCGGCTTCTTCAACACAGAAGAATTCGTCCCACCCAGGGACGAATTGCAGTCAGAATTCGTCCTGCCCAGGGACGAATTCCAGTTGAAGGCAGATTGGCCAGCTGTCTCAGTGGCAATGGCCTTCTGGTAACTTTTTCTATCTTCTGTCAAGATTTCAAGCCATTTGGACTCACTTGTATTTACTTGTTTCGGGCAAATGTTTACATGCATATTTCGTTAATTTTAGAGAACGAACACTTTCCATTTGCGGCAGGTGCTACTGACATCTTGGTTGTTTCTTTGTTCGCGGGAGAAGCGAGCAGAGGTGAAGAACTCATCGACATCAGCGGCGGCATCATCTTGGCCCGTCCATTTCAATCGTGGGCACGCAGAAAGAGGAACATTAAGTGATTGTAATCAAATTCTTTTAGCGCTCCTAGCCCCTGAAAAGGGAGGAGGCGTCATTGTAACAGAGATCAAGAAATTTTAATGAAAGGGCTGTGTTTTATCCATTTGCTTGTATCTCGTTTTAATGCGTCTTTTTCCTTTCATGCACTTTACATTTCTAGGACTTAAGCGCATTTGATTTTGGTTGCATCGCAATTAGTGTTTCCTTTGCCCGAAATCTCGTGCTTTCAGTGGCGATCACGGTGGGACCTGTCCCCTATTTTTAAAATCACAGAAAACTGATCAAAGTTTTGTGTTTGTGCTTGACAGGTACATTTTTTTGTTGCAGACTGCTATTCGTCTCTGACTATTACGAATTCTTAACTGCAATTCGTCTGACCCTGAGACGAATTCAAATTCGTCTCTGGGAGGGACGAATTCTGTTCTGCAATTCGTCTCCCAGAGGGACGAATTCCTGCCTGCGGATTTTTAGAGCAGAAATTCAGAAGCAACTGGAGCAGGCAGAGAAGAGGTAGGGATTTTTATAATCTCTGTTAAAATTTTTGTTTCTATTTCTGTTTCTTTGACTGTTTTCATTTTAGCTTGCATTACTTAGGGAAAGTCATTTATGCTTGTTTCATTTTCGTTAAATAAAATGAATCCCACACACATCACGAAACAATTTTAAACCAAGGAGCTGGTCGTAAGACCCCAGCCCTTGAGCAAGACCAACGGTGGGTTCATCACCACCTTGGCTTAGCTTTGCATCCATTTCCCGATTGTCAACTGTTGTTAGGCGTAAATCTTGACGAAAGCGGACCGAGTGTCGCTGGGGTGATTCCCATGCGCGCGAGGATAAGTTTTCTATGGTAGGTGCCATTAACAGGACAATCCCCCTTCCGTACCACCTACGTACCACGTACCTTCTGCTCTCACGTACCTATAGTCTCCCTCTCGTAAGGGCGGGTATATAGAGAGGTTGGTATATCGGCCTGGTTGGTATATTGAAGGGGCGACCGTTTTGGGAGTTATATGAGCCGTCATAATGCATTTAAACGTTCTTCAAAACCTACAAAAACAAAACAAAAAATCAAAATGCACTAAACCAGTTTAGGACACACCATTTAATCCTTAAAAGAGATAATCACGATTTGTGTATGCGTGTGTTTATTTCTGCTTAGTGTAGACAAAAAAAAAAAAAATCATAAAAGAGATAAAAATCTGTTTAGATAGCATAGAAGCACCGCAATGGTGTACACCCGCAGCCAAGCCCAATCAAGGGCAGAAGCTCCGGAAGGTACACAAGAAGCAGGCACGAATCGCCTTCGCTTCAGTCCCGAGGATTTGGTCATACCGCCTTATCGGTCTAACCTACAAAAGAATCCAATTCAGAATCCTCGGTGGGGTATGCCTATTCAAAGCAGCCCCTTTCGAGAGGACGCCTTACATGTAGACCTTGAGGTAAATAGAGAATCGCCCTCTCAGGTTAGACATGAGTGGCCACGGCGCGATGAAGCGCTAGATAGGCACACCATCCATTTGGAGGGACAACGTGGATATGGTATCCCTTCTTTACCTCACATCAGAACAGAGAGACAAAATCTAGAGCGTAGGGTTCTTTACACAAAATGACCTAACTCCGCCTGCCCCCTTCACACCTATGAGAGGGAGCGCGAGGAAGATCATCGCATTCCTCAAAGACAACAACATACAACGCGGGAACCTTGCGCTTCCGCACCAGCTGGACATCATGATCACCCCTTGAGGCCAGAACCTCGAGTACATGCCGCCTACCTCGACAGAGGGAAGCGACCCCTTGAAGTTGTAGATCATCAAAATCAAGGCAAACACATAGGAGGAACATTCGAACCTCCCGAGCAAAATAGGGTAGACCAAATTGACCCGATAGTCGCCCAACATGCCACCCGTCAAGCCCAAATCATGCGGCTTAAACAAAGTCATCAGGAGATAGAGTATCGACACCGCTTGGATAGAGAGCGCATGCAACGCGAAGCGGATGAGCTACGCTATAAACTACCTGAGAGGGAGCCAACCCCTCGCATTCAAAGAGCTGAACAATATGTGAGACATAATCCGTTGGTGCAGGACAGGTCTCCACGACCTCGTCAAGCTTTGCCTCCAAGACCTCATGGATTCGAGAGGGAGGCAACTCCCCGAAACAATGATGGGTACCTTCGGCGAGGGCTCGATCGGGGTCATAGGTCTCGCCCGAGAGACTCCTCAAGAATTTTACGAGGAGTATGAACCAGAAGAGGAATATGTTGAAACTCCCCATCAAGGCAGGAGGGATGCCATTCGGCCACCCCTCCATAGGCCTCCAGTTTATCATAACTTACAACGAGAGAGAACAAGAGAGGAAGAAATAAAATCTTCCGATGCATACCAAGCGCTATTGGAGCGTTTGGAGTCTATGGAAACAAAAGCTGCTGGGCATCAAAAACCCACATTACGTCAACTCCGCGGTAATCCGGTGCATCCCTCAGTGCCTACACCTCTTTACCCCGAGCACTTCAAGTTGCCTCAATTGGCAGTTTTTAAAGGTGAAGAGGACGCACAAGAACACGTTACAAGATTTTTAAGCCAATGCTTCGGCATCCAAGATAATGACGCATTGTTGCTTAGAACATTCATAACCACATTCGTAGGCCCTGCCTCGGATTGGTTCACACAACTACCCAAACACAGCATAAGCAACTTAGATCAATTAGTAGATGCGTTTCTTGAACGCTTTGCCTTCAACACAAGGAAGAAGGCATCACTGAGTGATCTGGCGAGCCTCAAACAATTTGAGGAGGAAACAATGGCAGCATACGGGAATCGATGGAGGGCTTTGCTTTCTAAGCTACCCTACCGTCCCCCTATGTCTGATCTCATGCAGATGTTCGCAAAAAGTTGCTTAAAATCAATCTCCGGTCTATTGTTGTTGCGGCAATACGACAACTTAGAAGAAGCTTTGGCGCAAGCCAGAGTCATAGAAGAGATTAAAATAGGTGAAGGCGCAATCGCTAAGCCTAAAAAGAAAGAGTGGAATAAAACCACTAAAATCGGGACAACGCAACCACAACACGCTGCAGTCAACCAAGTTGCGATAAATGTTCCCATGCTTGTGCAAGAAACGCAGCCCCAAAAGGCTAATTACCAGGCAGTGCCTCCTGCTTATGAAAGAGATAATAGAAGACAGGAGCAGAATTACCCGCGTCGCCCTAGACGACATTTCACCCCATATGCGGAGTCTAGGGATTCCTTATTTGACCGCTTGTCAGCGGCAAATTTAGTCACTCTACCAGAAATTCAAACTATAGACCCTAACATTCCCAAGCCTAGGGGGTACAGAGAAGAATTGTATTGTAGATTCCATAGGCGCAGAGGACATGACTTGAATGGGTGCTTGAAATTCAAAGAACTAGTCCAGGATTTGATCGACAACAGAACATTGGTCGTGGACAACCCCATCGCACCAAACAACCAACAAATGGGGGTATTCAAGGACCCCTTGCCTACCCACGAGGCACAGACTAAACCACTCCAGATTAACGAGGTGCGACAGGATCTTCCCATGCAGGGATTTGTGGGAATGATTAGCATAGTAACGAGGAACAGAAGGTACCCAGCAGTTGCCCCCGAGGTAGCTACGAGGGAAGTTTCGACAACATCACAGCCTCAACAACGCCCAACGCAGTTGCCTCCGCCTAGACCCGAGGTCACAATACGAACCAAACTCACGCAGAGTTTGCGAGACCACATCGGCTAGGCTGTCCATTTACGAGCTTATTCAACGGTCGACACCCCATAGGGAAGCTCTTATGGACATTTTAAAAGCCATTGAATTACAGCCCCACGAAGCAAATTCTTTCAACAACTTCGTAGGACATGTGAAACGATGTACGGAGCCGGTCATCACATTCAGAGAAGATGAGGTCAAAACGATATCGAATGACATGGCAGATCCACCCCTACACGTCATCGCGCGGGTCAACGGGATTCCGTACAAGAGAGTGCTGATAGATACTGGCTCGTCCAGTAACATCATTACCACTGCAGCCTTAAAACATTTGAAGCTGCCAGCCTCTCACATCACAGCCTCCACGTACACACTGCGAGCTTTTAACGATGCAATATGCTCGACAGTCGGCACAGTTGTTCTGCCTGTCCAGGTAGGACAAAAGTCAATACCTACACTGTGCCATGTCTTGGAAGGCGAAATGGCTTATAATATACTGCTAGGGCGGCCTTGGATCAGGGACATGAAGTGTGTCCCTTCGATCGCCCACCAGTGCTTGAAGTATGCTTATGAAGGAGAGATCCATGTAGTCCCAATGGACTTAGAGCCCTTCAAGTATTGCAATGCAGTACAATTCATGCCTCAATCGACCCTCCCTTCAACACATTTGGATTTCCAGTTAAATCCATCTAAACAGGGTCCAATACCGCAGGCATCACTGGTGACCAACAAGGCAAAATCCCAGCCAGGTGAGACTTCATCACCTGCTCCTTCATCATCAACGCCACCTATCACGGCCCAACAGAAGGACAAGGGAAAACAGATCATGGAAGAGGTTAAGCCTCTAGAAGAGGGGTTGCCCACAGTTTCAACAATATCAACAGAGGAAACACCCAACACAACAGAAACCAAGACTCCTGAACCACCAAAAATGGAATGGACTCAGGAAGGACTACCGTTTCCTCCCACCCAATCATCAACAATCACTGTTGAAATGGCCAGTATGGGCCTGGGGGAGTACTTAGTGCAAAATGTTGTTGCAACCCCTACATTGGAGTCAGTACAGGACATGGGAAGACCTCGCCTTCCCATAGGGACAATTGTTCCTCTAGGCTACCCACCAAACCAGACAAATTTTGTGTATGGGGGCCTTGATCATGGTCTTGAAACATGCCAGCAAAAGGAAGCAGACGAGGAACCTTTTGTTGAAAACATCAACTATCTGTCAAACCCAGATTTTGCCCTAAAATATCTCGGCCAATGCAATTGGCATGGATACGGGCTAGGCAGATATGAGCAAGGGATGCGGGTCCTTTGCCAACCAAGATATCAGATGCCATATGACAAGTCAGGGGTAGGGTTCAACCATCCCCTGCCATTAGACATCTTGGTTGAAAATATGCAAGGCCTAGAAATAGGCAACAAGGGGGGATTGGCATTAGACCCTTATGCCAATCCAAATACAGAATACACATTGGGAGACTACCTCCCATGGTCAACAAACACCCCCGAAAACAGCGATAATCCCTCTCCTTTGCTAGAGAGAGGCGAAAGTTCGGACAGTGGTCCTCAAAGAGAAAACCAACGACTTGTCGGACATCTTTCTGAAGTTGTTCCCCTTAGAGATTCCAGATGAAACAACACAGCATCAAGAGAATCAGGTCCCTCCACCAAGAGTGGAACAACCACAATGGGACCAGATTAACTTACTGGAACAAGGAGGATCCTCAACGTCGCAATCAACAGTTGCTGGAGAGGATGAACAATTTTGGATCTATGAAAGCGATTCAGAAGATGAGACTGAGATGGACTATCTCAGACATGCGCGAAGACATCACCGTGCTTTAACTCATGAAGATCTAATGGGACAGATGGGCATACTACTGGGGCATGAATGGCAAGTAGACCCAGCAAGGTGGGACCAAGTGTTAGACCCATGGCTCCAAATTCAAGATGAGCATCGTCCACCTCGAGATCCCATCATGACAGCAGTGCCGAGGGAAGACCCCGCCCTCCTTTTCGCAAAATTTGCACCTAGGGAAGATCCATTCGTGCCCGTTCCCGTAGAGCCAGATCCAGAGTATAGGGAGAATCTAGAAGAATCAAGTAATCACACCCGCGGTTCTGGAGACCAAATTCATTCCATCCACATGATCTCCATTGATTTGACCGCACCCATCCGCAATCCGGCCGATCCATCATGGTCATTGCATCTAGACATAGATGCCATCGACTGGGATCGCGTCAATTCACCATTATCACCATCAGAGTACTGGCCTTTCGGTGAAATACTTCATTTTACCCCAAGGACAACTCAGGATGTCTTTCAAGCTGAAGAGGGACCCGAGGTTCCAAACGTAGATCTAAACTCAGCTAATGATATCCATTTGATCCCAACTCCACATCAGTTAGAGGACGGATCCCACATGTCGGTCGAGGAGACGACTGACGTAGATATCGGCACAGATACAAAGAATCCACAAATTATCAAGTTGGGGGTAAGCTTATCCCCTGAAGAGCAAGCCGATTACATTGCCCTTCTCAAAGAGAAGAAGGAAGTTTTTGCATGGTCGTACAAGGATATGCCAGGACTAGACCCACAGCTAGTCACGCATAATTTAACGCTTGATCCGACAATCAAGCCTGTAAAGCAAAAACTACGCAAGATGCACCCAACAGTGGCCTTGATGGTCAAAGATGAATTACAAAATCTGTTGGACGCACAATTTGTCATCTGCGTGGATTATCCGCCATGGTTGTCCAACATGGTTCCCGTCAAGAAGCCCGACGGGAGGATTCGCATATGCACCGATTTTTGAGACTTAAACAAAGCGAGTCCTAAGGATGATTTTCCCTTGCCGAGCATCGATGCGTTGGTAGACGCTACAACAGGTCACGAAATGCTTTCCCTAATGGATGGTTTCTCAGGATACAATCAAATTCGTATCAATCCTGAGGACCAACTAAAAATGGCATTCACAATGCCTTGGGGGACATTTTGTTATAAGGTCATGCCTTTTGGCCTTAAAAACGTTGGCGCTACATACCAACGTGCCATGACGTATATCTTCCACGATTACATGCACAAAACTTTGGAAGATTACATGGATGATTTGTTAGCCAAGTCTCTCTTGCGTTCAAATCACATCAATGACTTAAGCAAGATT
This sequence comes from Wollemia nobilis, assembly GCA_028583015.1. Lineage (NCBI taxonomy): Eukaryota > Viridiplantae > Streptophyta > Pinopsida > Araucariales > Araucariaceae > Wollemia > Wollemia nobilis. The sequence continues at coordinate 16,108 of JAQPPZ010017240.1, read as the reverse complement.
CTCGATCGCCTCATAGAGCATAAGGTCAGACTGAACCCCAAGAAGTGCGTTTTTGGCGTCACATCTGGAAAACTCTTGGGTTTTATAGTCTCAAAGCGAGGCATCGAAGTGGACCCAAACAAAGTCAAGGCAATCCTTGAAATGGCTCCCCCAACCACTATCAAGCAGCTCAGAAGTCTGCAAGGAAAGGTCGCGTCGATTAAACGCTTCATAGCGCAATTATCTGACAAATGCCGACCCATGAACAAATTATTGCACAAGGGGGTCACATTTCATTGGGATGACGAGTGCCAGTCAACCTTTGACGAAATCAAACAATACTTGGCTTCGCCGCCAGTGTTGGCACCACCTAGACCAGGAGTGCCGTTCTACTTATACATCTCAGCTACTGAGGTGGCACTGGGCGCCATGCTAGCCCAGAAGAATGAACTCCACAAAGAACAGAGCTACTTACTATCTTAGCCGCACCCCAGTCGATTACGAACTTAACTATGCATACGTTGAGAAACTCTGCTTGGCGGTGGTGTTTGCTACCAAAAAGCTACGCCACTACATGCTGAGCAACACTACGTATGTTGTGTCTAAGGAGAATCCATTGCGATACATGATGAGTCGTACTTATCATAGTAGTCGCACGGCGAAATGGATCATGTTGTTGACGGAATTTGACATTGAATTCATCGGACAAAAATCTATCAAAGGACAAGTCATAGCCGATCAACTAGCGGAGGCTCCTCTTGAAGACGATCAGCCTTTGGTAATAGAACTACCCGATGAGGGGGTCTTCCATGTCTCAGAATCGCCAGATTCTGATGAGCCTGAGTCACAGGCCGACATAACCCTGTTCTTCGATGGTTCTAAGTGTGAGCAAGGTGGTGGCACAGGAATTGTATTCTTCACACCGCAGGGCGCTCCAATGCCCCTGTCATTTAAATTAAACTTCCAGTGCACCAACAATAATGTAGAATATGAAGCCTTGCTCCTAGGTCTTCAGACAACAATCGCCATGAACATCAAAAGACTGAACATCTTTGGTGATTCGTTGTTAATCGTCAATCAAGTCAAAGGGGTATATCAATGCAAATGCCCAGTCCTGAAGGCCTACAAAGCCCTCATGGACAAATTCTTGGCAAAACTTGAATGGTATGACATCGAGGCACTCCCTCGATCATCGAATCATTTTGCGGACACAATGGCCTCCCTGGGGTCACTAATTCCGCAAGACCTTTCCGGTGATATGACAACCATCCAAGTCAAAACCTTATCGCAATCCGCGATGGAGCGTGCAAGCCCAGACTTGACGCCAGGAATCCACATGATCCAGATCGAACCATCCTCGGATAAGTTCTTTCGAATCCGAGATCGTCTGAAACGTGCCAACTGGGGTCCTTGTTTTCCCCTACTCCCATTAATAGCAACACAATGCTATTTTTACAAGTTTTATCCCAATCAGCATTTGTTAGGGAAGAACTTCAAAAGGGATTGGCGGTTCATACTGTCGAGGTTTCTGATCAACAGGACTGGTATTTACCCATAAGAGATTACCTCAAATTAGGTAATCTTCCCTTTGGATTGACGCACGCCGCAAAACGAACATTCAAGCAGAAAGCGGCTAAGTATGTCTTGATAGGAGACATTTTGTATCGTCGAAGCTATGACGGAATTCTTCTTCGTTGTTTGGACCGAGCAAGAGTCTACTTGGGCGATCGCCCAAGCGCACGACGGTACATGTGGCGGCCACTTCGGTGGTATGGCCATTGCAAAGCGCATTCTCCGCATAGGCTATTATTGGCCATCTTTAGAGCGAGATTGTTGCGAGTATGTCAAGAAGTGCGTGAAGTGTCAACATCATGCCAATTTGATGCACGTACCTTCCCAGGCCCTACAGACAGTCCAGTCTGCTTGGCCATTTTCGCAGTGGGGCCTCGATCTAATCGAAAAGATCTCCCCTGCATCGTCAGGCCGTCACACGTTTATCATAACGGCCACAGAATATTTTACCAAATGGGTGGAAGCAATTCCGTTAACCTCAACGAAAGGACCCCGCATTGTGGAGTTCATCTTGCATAACATCATATGTCATTTTGGTATTCCATCCAAAATAATCTCAGGATAATGGGCCATCATTCAAGAACAAAGACGTGCGTGCTTTGACCACAAAGTACAAAATTCAGCATAGCTTTTCAACGCCCTATTATCCGCAAGCAAACGGGCAAGCGAAAGCATCAAACAAAACACTAGTCGCCATCCTTAAAAAGACAGTCACAGACAGTCATAAGGATTGGCACATACAAATCCCACTTGCCCTTTGGGCTTATCGCACTAGCATTCGGACGCCCACTGGGGCAACTCCGTTTTCGCTCGTGTATGGCTCAGAGGCGGTAATGCCTCTCGAGTTGGAAATTCCTTCCCTCCGCATATCAATGCAGGAGTTCATCGATGATAACACTGCGCGGCAGGCCCGGTTAGACCAACTTACGTTGCTTGACGAACGACGCGTTAATGCTCTCGAGCATTTACGTATCTATCAAGAGCGACTTAAAAGGGCTTACAACATGAAAGTTCACCTAAGGGACTTTCGGGTTGGTGATTTGGTTTTGAAGGAAAACCAACAGAACTCAAATTTGCCGTCCCACATGAGGGACAAATTCGTGGCAAATTGGTTAGGTCCATATGTCATTGATAGCATAATAGGACCCGGGACATACCGGCTAGCTTCTCTTGATGGTATCAAGGAAACAGAACCCTTGAATATCAGTCATTTGCGACCATTCCACATCTAAGAAAGCCATATCCTCAAAAAGCTCCAAGGATTATCGCAATCACTTGGTCACCACAAAAAGCTCCAAGGATTATCACAATCACTTGGTCAATCCAAAAGCTCCAAGGATTATCGCAATCACTTGGTCAAAACAAAAAGCTCCAAGGATTATCGCAATCACTTGGTCACCACAAAAAGCTCAAGGATTATCACAATCACTTGGTCAATCCAAAAGCTCCAAGGATTATCGCAATCACTTGGTCAAAACAAAAAGCTCCAAGGATTATCGCAATCACTTGGTCAAAACAAAAAGCTCCAAGGATTATCGCAATCACTTGGTCACACAAAAAGCTCCAAGGATTATCGCAATCACTTGGTCAAAGCAAAAAGCTCCAAGGATTATCGCAATCACTTGGTCAATCCAAAAGCTCCAAGGATTATCGCAATCACTTGGTCAAAACAAAAAGCTCCAAGGATTATCGCAATCACTTGGTCAATCCAAAAGCTCCAAGGATTATCGCAATCACTTGGTCACCACAAAAAGCTCCAAGGATTATCACAATCACTTGGTCACACCAAAAAGCTCCAAGGATTATCGCAATCACTTGGTCAAACCTAAAAAGCTCCAACGATTATCGCAATCACTTGGTCAAATTCATCAATAGAGAGTTCCTCTAGCACCGCATATTCACATTCACAAAATCAATCCATCAAAAATACAAAAATATGTAGTTGCATTAAGCATTGCATCCATACATTGCATATTTGTGGTTGTATAGGTCAAAGGCACCATAGGCTGCAATTGCTCTGCTAGTCCATCTTGTTCCGCATAGTTCCATTTTACAAAAACAACAAAAACACCATGCATAACTTTTACCACACTAGAGTCAGTGGTCTGTAAATGTACCAAGAGTTTCAGTGATTCAGTCATCATTTTCCTCTTTAACCATGTAATGTATCAAATCGAACAGATTTTACGAAGGTAGAGTCATACTTGAAATACACCTTGTTACGTAACATCCCAACACAAATTAAAACACTAAAAATTCCCAAGTTGTGTGAACGAAAGATGAAACCTGCACAATAATCTAGGTCACCATAAGCGAAACGGTTATCTTGCTCATCCCCCTGTGCGAATGACCCAAAGAATGCTGAGAGTTGGCAAAAGGACAAGCATCCTCCCTACCCAATTCCTTAAGAATCCCTAAATTCTCAATAGTTGCAAAACATCAAAAATTTGCAACATGTCAAAACTCAAATACTTGACATCTTACAATGCACAAATCAAATGGCACAAACGATAGTGATTTTCATCACTCCATATCCCCAATCCCTTGCTCAAAAGAAAAACAAATCAAAATAAACAGTGATCTCATCACTACAAAAAGAGCAAGTATCCCAATATAATTGAAGAAAAGAAGGGAGTTGACCTTGAATCCCTGGAACTCTCAGCATTCTATAGGTCATAAGGCAAGCTTCAGTACCAATTTGGTTGATAGCCTATCGGTAATAGAAGTAAACCTCCCGCATGACGATATATCTGTCACATTAACTTGCGTACAGATCAATGTTTGCATGTGGATGAGCTAGCTTATGGCATCCTGGATTACACCGCAGATTAATCTTAGTACATACAACAAAGGAATTCATGGAGCTAATTAGGTGATCCTCAGTACAGGTTCGGTTGAAAGCCCATCTGGCACTGGCGGTATCCTAACAAATACCACTAAATGAACTCAATTGCACACACAGGGATGTAAAATAACTCGGTCAAAAACAAGTCCGATTCATACCTTGACCAAAAGTCTTGTAAGATAAAGTACAGTCATGGATAATGAGTTAAAACTGTCTGAATCTCAGAAAACATTACATACATTCCTAAACCATCTGCGCTACCTATCATCCTTATAATACCATCAAAAAATACAAAAAAATAGAAAACCACATATATCCATACAAGAGTCATACACCATAACAATAAAGAGCATCTTAAACAGCCTATGGTGCCATAACCAATCATCACAAAATTCCATTCATTCACTTTGCATATCACATAAAAAAATCAAAAACACTTGCACTCATCATAACATCTGAATCCATCAAAATAGATAAACATACATACATCCATAGTCATTAGCCATCACGCATAACAAAAATCAAACATCACATGTACAAAACCAAATAAAACCGGTATATATATATATCACCAAAAATATGCCAGTAGGCTACAAAAATGGTCCTCAGACCCCGCAATCATACCCAAAAACCCAACCTAAGGCGTCCACCAACATGATCACGCAGGATCGGTGCGACGGGAACTACCCCCCATGGTGTGGGTCCTATGGGACCCTGCAGGGCGGCTACTGCCAACCCCTGCATCATGCCTACTACCACCTCCCTCATCTAACCGCCTGCGACGAGATGATGCTGACTGCTCAGTCAGACTATCCCTCGTCCGTCGCGAAGATCCACTGACCGAAGGCTCAGGTAGCCGCCCACCAAGGCGGATGACCTCCCTCTCCAAGTCTATCCGGTGCAGACACCACTCTGCCTCTCGTCGATGATAGTAAGACAATGCATCATCGCGCTGTGCCAAAACTCTATCTCGCTCTGCTAGCTGGGCCCGCAGGAGATCCCTCTCCCGCAGCGCGTCCCCCAGCTCCCGCCTCGCATCCCCCAACTCCAGATCCCGTATCCGTAGCAGCTCTGTCAGTCACGCAATTTCAGCGCGTATCTCAGACTCCATCTCCTCTGTATCTGTCGGACGCACAGGACTCGCCGGAGCAGCACCCTGCTCGGGCTCCCACTGCTCCTCCACGTCCTGCATGTCCGGTTGATCCGGAACGCCCAAGTCTACAGCCTCATCACCCACATCAACCATGTCCGCGTCATCCAATGGAGCCCCCCAATCACCCCCTGCTGCCTCAGCATCCTCCACTGCCGCCTCCGTGCCTCCCAGTGGCCCCTCTCCTCTCCATCACCGTAAAACCCACCACGAGTCATACTCGGTGGTAGTCCCGACGTCATCCACGTTCGGGACACCAATCACTGCATCGGACTCCTCGCCCAATGGCGCAGTGACCGGTGGCTCTAACCCCCTCTCATCTCCCCGCCTTCGATAGACCACGGGCTCACTAGGCAACCCCTGGCGAACCCCGAACTGTCGTGTAACCCGGTCGTACGAAAAGAACTCATGCTCCGTCCCGTGCCGCCCAGTCAACCACCGCTCCCTACGTACCCGTCGGAGCCACTCTCCAGCCTCAGGCCAGGCTGGACAGTCCCGATAGGGATGCCAAAACACCTCCCCTGGAGTGAGCCGAGAAAAGGCATCAGTGTAGTGCTCAACGGCACCTGCCCATCGCCGACTCTGCCCCTGCTCCGCAGACCGCCGCCACAAAACTGCATAACCAATCTCCTCATCCTCCATCGCCGCCCGAGTCATCCACGGTAACCCGGTAGGCCTCTCAACAGCTATGTGCTGCCAACCCCAGCACTGCAACAAAAAATTGCAACTGACACCCTTCCGCTGTCGACAGCGGACCCCATACAGCTCCCCGTAGAGCTGTGCCAACAAAGTCTGTCCCCATCTCAGAATCAACGGTGCCTCTATCGGGCACTCTACCAACTGCCACACCAAATCCAGCAGGTTCCACGGGAACCTCGCGCCTGACGAATCAGGGAGAAGAATGTTAGAAATGAGGCCCATCAAGAATGCGTGCCTCACTCCTAACACCCCCTCTCCTGCCACCAGCTAACCAAAATCCCGCCAGCCTGGCAATCCACCTCGGTTGTCTCCACTGGGTTTGCTACACCCAGCTGCCCCCCATGCCCAAAACATCTCGTAAGTATAGCAGTCCGCTGATCAAACGACGATGTCCTAATAGGCAGACCATCTATCGGAATCCGAAGCAGCCGATAGACGTCCTCAAGAGTCACAGTCATCTCCCCTATCGGGAGATGGAAAGTATTGGTCCACGGATCCCAAAGCTTGATCAGGGCCATCAGATAGGCCTGATCCGGGACCACAGGCTCCAGTCGAGCCACCTGCTTGAGCCCAAGGGCATCAAGCCATTCCCAGTCATCATCGGTCAATGCCAACCGCGCCTCAGTAAAAGCAACGGGTACACGGTACCGGCTCCTAACAACCTGCAAAGCAAAAAACAACACAAACACAAAAAAAATAACAAATCAAATTTTCAGTTCTAGGGTTTCTAACCTTAACTGTTAAACAAAAACATCACAAAAATTCAAAAAAATAAATAAATAAAAATAAAAAAAACAAAGCGTCAACACAAAAACAATTCATCAAATAAAAGCAAAAATAAACTCTAGGGACACTTACAGGTTTCGCTTCGGCTCCGCCGCTCGAACCAATTTGTCCACTCATGATGGCAGAGAGAATTCCAGCAGCGCTTCGCTTCGCAGAATTACCTCCTCCTCCCAGAGCTCCAAAATCGCAAGAAAAAAATGACACAAATGAGCCCAAAATCAAGTTTTGGCCATTAAATAGGCCTTTTACACTGGAATTCATCCTTGACTGGGACGAGCGCTCTGATTAGCGCTCGTCCCACCCAGGGACGAATTCTCCAGCTGGAATTCGTCCCACCCAGGGACGAATTCAGGCCAGCACTTCAAAAAAATCAAAAAATGACTAAAAATGCACTAAAAATAGACAATAAAATTGCCCGACAGGAGTGATACTGCACCTGACAACAAGGGCATACAAAATCGACATTGGAGTCACAAATTGTCACTATCATACTCCCTAAGAAGGCTACCATAGCCGGACCGCTCCACGGAAGACGGATTTTCGACAATTGCATCTCCAAACGCGTCACAAAAAAAACAACAAAAACAGTACAAAATTCAACAAAAACAAACAGCAATAAACATTGCCGGACACAAGTGCTCTTGCACTTAACCTCTGGGCAAAGAAAATCGATGTCGGGGTTCAAATTATCGCTCTCCTACTTCCCCAAGAAGGCTATAATAGCCGGACCGCTCCACGGGAAGTTAGATTTTCGATGATTTCACCTCATTACGAGCATCACCAAAAGGGTTAACACCCACCAAAAATAGGTCCAAATGTTGGAAAAATTGCACATGCTTAACGGTAAACCCTCTAAACGCACCCTTGCACAAGTCATCTTGGGTCAAGCGACTCGTCGCTTTGCTCACGAAGGTCATTCCCTCATCGATTCGTCGCTTGAGGGGGTAGTCACACTTAGTCACCAATCAACAATCACACACCCAATTAAGGAAAACGACATGCATTCAAAGAATCATTGACAAAGACAATCACGCTCCTGCTTGGGGCGATAAACAAGCAACAATCAAATCAATCAAACACTTGGCATTTCGTGAATCATGAACACAAGGTTCCCCCTGAGGATAAAACGCCCTTCGCCTATTCATGATTGATCAATGTCTAAGTTCAAGTCACACCTCACCAAAATAGGTTAATACTTGAAATCAAATTCCTTAGCTCGTCAAAAGCAAGGATTCAAGAATGCATGCCCTTTCCATGCTTGGGGCATCAAAAGTTGGTTAGGTTACCAAGGAACCCTAATCATTAGTGCTTTGGTTATCTATTTTTGCTCAGCACTGCGTCACCCGTAGCGCTTCCCAAAAAGGGGCATCTGTAGACACCAAAACAGCACCAATCCGATTACGTGACTGCAAACACTGATCGCTTTGACAAACACAGCCCCCAGGGCAGCCCTCAGAGGTCAAACAGTGGTCCTAACCACTTTCATAGCAATTTTGTAAGGTCAAAAGGGCAATTTGGCACATTTAGGCACTTTGCTCAGAATCTGTCTCACCCAGAGATGGATTCAAATCTGTCTCACCCAGAGACGAATTCAAAATTAGAATCTGTCTCACCCAGAGACGGATTCTGAATTCGTAACTGGTAGGGACGAATTCTGAGTTTAACGGGCAAAAGGAAGAATGGTGCCAAGTGGCAGCCCAGGACAACCAGTTGATGACTCCTGCCTCGCACGCGTGTGTAGGTGGACAGAAGGGCCGTTAGGAGACTGTCACAAGGGGCAATTATGAAAGCCCAAGTCATGGAGGACTCCCCTCCCTCATGGGAAGACAAGACTGCCACATGGCACCTATGACCAACACGTGGCGCCTATGCTTCCCTCTCAAAAGAGACCCCATGGGTCTATAAAAGGTGGGACTTTTCTCACCCAAAATAGACGAGGTTGAAGGAGATTTCAAGCAACGAAGTGTTGCCGAGTTGAAGACCCACTTGCATCCCTTTTGGTTCACCTTCTCGCATCCACCAATCTCTTTTGCAAGGGAGGTTGTTGGGTGGCTTTTGGAAGCTTGAACCTGACCCAAATCCAACACATGGACACCGGAACCAACCAATTCGCCGACCCCCAATCCTAAGAGGTTTTGGGCCCATCCCTAGTGGATTGGCGCCGGAATCAAGTGCCAACGGTGGGAGGCCCACTTGGGCACCCCCGCACTTTCTAAGTTTTAGAGCATTCTAGATTACTTTTTCAGGTTGCATTTTGTGTTATCATGTTTGGTTAACTCATAGCTGCAAGTTCATAACTTTTGATCAGATTCTAGTATGTTTTGTGTCGCTTTGTTGTTTCACTAACTTGCAGGTGGCGAGATCAAATTCCCGAGGGTAGAGGCCAAATTGGGAGAATCCGACCATCTGGGTCGTCCCAAAATGGCCCCAATTACATAACCCCCTTGTTTGCAGGCATTTTGCAGGTCTCGAGAATCGACATTGGAGCAGCAGCAGGTCGGCTTCTTCAACACAGAAGAATTCGTCCCACCCAGGGACGAATTGCAGTCAAAATTCGTCCTGCCCAAGGACGAATTCCAGTTGAAGGCAGATTGGCCAGCTGTCTCAGTGGCAATGGCCTTCTGGTAACTTTTTCTGTCTTCTGTCAAGATTTCAAGCCATTTGGACTCACTGTATTTACCGTTTCGGGCAAATGTTTACATGCATATTTCGTTAATTTTAGAGAACGAACACTTTCCATTTGCGGCAGGTGCTACCGACATCTTGGTTGTTTCTTTGTTCGCAGGAGAAGCAGCGAGAGGTGAAGAACTCATCGACATCGGCGACGGCATCATCTTGGCCCGTCCATTTCAATCGTGGGCACGCGGAAAGAGGAACATTAAGTGATTGTAATCAAATTCTTTTAGCGCTCCTAGCCCCTGAAAAGGGAGGAGGCATCATTGTAACAGAGATCAAGAAATTTTAATGAAAGGGCTGTGTTTTCTCCATTTGCTTGTATCTCGTTTTAATGCGTCTTTTTCCTTTCATGCACTTTACATTTCTAGGACTTAAGCGCATTTGATTTTGGTTGCATCGCAATTAGTGTTTCCTTTGCCCGGAATCTCGTGCTTTCAAAAAGTGTTAGCTCTTGCCACCTTAGGGATCCCTCATGATGATAAAAATAAGATCAATGAGTGTTACAATAATATAACACAATGGATAAGTTGAAATATGATTTCAACCTAATTGTCAAAATGGACCATTAAAAGTTATGGGTCTTAAGGAAATTGGGCTACTAGGAGTAGAACATCCTAACTTGGAAAAGGATGTAGTATGAAATAGACACTTTGATGAGGTTACTTAAATATAATGTGTTTGATGCATAATGTTTTATAATCTAAGATCTAAAGCATCCAAAAATTTCTAAGAGAACAAATATAATTCATAAATCTACAACAAGGCCACTTGGGTCACAAAGAACAAGCCCCCATGCTAGAAATAGTTATAGGTTAGTAGATAATAATTGAAGGATAGAGTGGATTTGAGCACTATAAATCAATGTTTGGAAAGGTAGCAACAACATAATAGCACCAATGATAGAGATCTCAACTTAAGAAGGTGAAATCCCTCAAAGAGGATCTTTTTACAAGTTTATAATATCTAAGGTAGTAGTTATATTTGTATCCACTTCCACTTTAACCCTAACCACTCTTGATTTTTTTTCATCCTTCCTTATTCTATTGTTACTACTTCTATTTAGACCCATTTTTTTGGAACACTTCTCTAACCATTTGTTAGTGTATATCATGGTTCTCCTAGAGGAACCCCACCTTAAACTATCTCAATCACGCTTGTTGCCACCCCATAACTTCATTTTAATTACCATCTACTAAAATAACAACCTCAAAACCACTAATGTTATACACCTTATTACATTCATCACCATATATCTCCTCATAAATGATGTTGGTACTAGTAGAATGTGAGAAGAGTGGAAGGATAATTAAGATATTTTACATGTCTCCCCCTTTTTCATGTCAAGTATAGAGGTAGTTTATTAATCCTAATTTTATTATTTTATGGATTAAGTTAGAGAACACTTACATTTCTTCTCATATTTTTCTTTGATAAGCTTAATCTTAATATTGATCTATCCAGGCTACAAAGACATCAAATATTGTAGTAAATAAGTCCTATAAACTAAATGGTTTTGACTTTTGATGATAAATGTAAACACAAATTTCTTTCAAAGTAAGGGTTCAAGAAGATAATATAACAAACAAGTCCTATTGTTATTTTAAGTAATTTTATTTTATGAGATGCAATATTGAAATTGGTCCACTAATGATATTAGTGCTAACTTATTCTTTATTTTCCTTTTACCCTTTAGTGGATAAAAGAGAAAATACTAGAAATAGAATCAAATAAAAAATAGCTAATAGACAAATTTTATAATCTAAAAAAGCAAAAATAAAATACTAAAACTTATATCTTTTCTTAATGGAAAAAGTACTAGTGACCTACAATAGTAATATTGATAGAAGCGCCATTGGTCTATAGAAGTATTCTCAATTCCATTACTCCTTGGTGGATATTTTGCTAACCTATAAAATACAATAAAAAAATAGATAAGTCAACAGTAAAGAAATTTGAGTAAACTAGAGGGGTGTGTATGTATCCCTTGACTACCACTAGATCCTTGTGATAAAGTTATGATTATGTGCTTAGTGGAAAATTTACCACTATGTGAGTGATAGGGTTTCCAATGCTTTTAATTTCAATGATAGAATATGACTATGAAGTTGTAGTTCTTACTATAATAGAGATAGAACATAGTAGCACCATAAAATCTATAATTTAATAGTGCTTTTGCCTATAGGTATAATAGAATGGGCTTTTGAGAAAGTAGTAATGATTTATAGGTTATAAAATGAGTATCCTTAACTAGGAGTTGCAAGGGTTCTAATGGATATGATATCATAATTTGATTGATAATGAAAAATGTAAACTAATGATGGAATGAAAAAAATGATAAGTAGGGTCACTATTTGATAAGCAAGCAAAGACAATATACAATGACCAAATCATAAAATATAAATATATGATAAATCCAAGAGGGAAGAGAGAACAACCAAGCAAGCTTGTAGCCTCAATATGGCTAGGTTTACATACTTTTCTTGATGAAGTAGATGATCTTGCTTATTGCTTTAGATGATTGAAAGATTCACAACTATAATTTAATAGAGCTTTTTTCTTGGATATGATTATATGAATTTTGTAGATTTTTCTCATCTTTGAAAGATGATGGATTAGGCTCCCCTAAGTTCTAGATTTATAGGAAGCGATGGCTTCTTGGAGGAAGGTTGCAAGTTGATGGGACTATTGAAGGTAAGATTTAAAAATGGGTTTAACATGTAATTAATGGATGGGAGATAGAAAAAGAAAAAATGGGGCTATATATCAAACTTATGTGTTTAAATTTATTTTTGGTGGGTGGTTTAGAAGGAAATTTTTTTCTCTAATTCTTCCTTTTAGGTATAATAGTTAGTAGCACTAAAGGTGATGGTGCTAATGGTTTTAATGATCCTTTTTATAATGTCATGATGATTTTTTCTAGTCAATTTGGGTAGGAAATGAAGCAATTTTCAACGTTTTACAATAGGGTTACCAAGAAAGAAAAGTATTGTCAATCATGTTAATCAAGTCTTTAAAATGGTTTCTTCCCTAATATTGTTAGTACTAATATCCGTTCTTCCTCTTACACCTTTAAATTTTATTCATCCTTCCACAACATGTTTATTTATCCCTTCTATGTTCTCTCTACTTTTTCAAGCACAACCTTCTACATTTGATGTTGGTGAAGTATGCATGTACTTTCACCATGTGGATAATTTCAATTGATACACCAATAATCTAACTCTAATGAAGAGGTAGAAGGGCCATCCTCGTGATTACTATACACTGTAGTAGGATATTCTCTAGAATTGCTAGTAAAAGCACCTTGATCCTTATCCATGTAGGGAAATATCCTTGGCTAGAAATTTATTTCAAATTATCTTCTCTTCATGGTTGTGATATAATTCGTTAAAGTTTTTAATGTTGTCATTATATCATTCATACTAACAACCTAAAAATATAGAGTAGGTAATGCTAGTATAGAGCAGGTGCATGAAATGTATACATTGGTAGTGTTGGAAAATTTAGTGTAGGTATGGAGGCCAAATTTGGTAGATGAGTTTTTGTTATTTGTGACTATTTCTCAAAATTTATTTATGGGATATTTGGATAAATTGACATGGAATTCCTTAGAGAGAGCTTCCTATGGCTATCAAAGTACTTTCTGCCACAACAACTACTTGAAAATTTTTAGGAAATTTCAACACATTGGATTGTTGGACCATCGGACTTAAATCTATGTTAAAGCCCCTAAGAAAATAGTACAATTCTTAGGAATATATTAGCCTAATTTCATGTGACACTCCATGTTCTACTAAATTTGATGTTGAGATCCATCACTATCTTTTATTGATGCCTTTATATGGTGGTGGATTGAGTAAGGAGAGAAAAAGGATTTGCTTACTTATTAAACTCTTACACCAATCTATTGGCAAGTTGTGCCTATGAAGAAATACAACCATCTTGAAGGGTCTAGTACCAATGCAATACCTTTCCTTTCAATGATATTATTAATAACCTTATCATCACATATTTCTCATGAATATTATAGATGATAGCCAATGATGCAACATATTGATAGTGTTCATAGGATATTTTTTGAATACCATCATACATTGGAAAGGCTTTAAGGGTAGTAGTAGGAATAGAATTCTAGATTAACAAATATAGTGGGCTTGTATTTGTAGACACCAAAATCCAGCCACTTGTAAGTCATCTATACCTTCCTGTCAGCCACATGTCAATCATTCATCCTTCCCGCCATTATTTGGCCCAAATCCACACTTTCCCGCCATTATTTGGCCCAATTTCACCTTTCCCGCCATTTTTCATACCCAAATTTATTTAAATTAATATATATATATATATTTTAATATTTTAATAAATTTTAATATATATATATATATATAAAATATAGTTTAAGTGATTTAATCTAAGCCGTCCATCTTTCATTTAATCTCATCCGTCCATCCTTCTTAATCCCTTTCACAACCTAGATTTATTCTCTACCCTTGGATCCACTTTAATCTTAGCCACACGTTCAAAGTGTCGTTAAAACCCTAAAGTGTGCCCTAAGAGTAGATTATAAATAGAGCCACCTTGATGGCTCAAAACCTACTTTGATCTTGGCTATCTTTGCTATCTTTTGGACCTATCTCTTCTATTTCATCTATCTCTTCAGCCATCCATCGCCGCCCCTTTTCATCGCATCCATCGCCGCATCCGTCATCAACTTCATCGCCATCTCTTCTGCAGTACTCTGCAGAATTTCCCATTCTTGTCACAAGTGCCCACGGGCGTTTAATCGTAGCCACAGACTCAAACCGGTGTCTGAAACCTTGATACAGAAGCACGCGGGCGTTCAACGAGTGCACCAGGGTGCCTTCTGCAACCGATTTGACATCCACATTACTTCCAGATGTCGCCTGGTCTAGCCGCGTTAACATAGAACATGTATAAATCAGTTTAAAGCAAGTAACTTCTTTTCTTTTATTAATCTGTTGTTGAACTCTTGCATTCTATTTTTCTAGGGTTTTAAATTGTTTCTGAGGGCTCACACAGTGGAGCCCTCTTATTAATTTCTAACTCCTTGATAGTGTTAATGTGTGCAGGATTTTAATGGCAGATCCGGTGTGTTGATAGCAGCTGTTTAAGTTGGAGTGGTCCAAGCTACAGGATACAACAAAACCCACTCACTTTGTTGGGATTAAGGATACGTCTTCGAAAACGCCACCACTTTATGCCAGCTAGGGTTTCGGAGAACCCTAGCACAAACTGTAATTTGTGTATCACAAAAAGGGTTACAGGCCCTGTTGTACTCAAAAGGAGTTTTTAAACTCCACTGATTAATAAAAATTGTTTGTTTTGTGCAACTTTCCTGTATTCCATTATTGTGGTTTTATTTCTGTTTGGCATTGTATTTTTAATCTACAGTATTATTTCAATTTGGAACATTTTATAGGGATTTATTTTGAGATATTTGTGTGGATGTGTTTTAATGGATTGAAAGAGGGAATGCAAAATGAGTAGATCCTAGACTTCCTATGGATATTACAAAATATGGAGATGATTTGTATATATTTCTCTTGAATATAGAAGGTGGTAACTCTACAATTATTATAGGTTCTTCTAGCTTTTTAGTTGCTGAGGTGAGCATAAGTTTATGGGATAAATTGTAGTTGGGTTATTGGATTCACTAGTTTCTTAGGATCCCTATTTATCAACAAAGTTTCCAGGTGAACATATAATTCTCTACAAATAAGGTCAAGACTATTCACCAATATCTTAAGTCCTTCAGGTGTTTTAAAGTGTTGTGTATAAGTAGATAACATCTAGAAAATATGTTTAATATTTTCTATTAGGAGAATACCATATAATAATATAATTATGGGATTTGGGTTCCATTGGTCATAATACCAATGATTATGCCAAAAATGCTCTTGGTTATAAAATTTACCTATATCCTATGTCAAGGAGATGCACCCTCAAGACTTCAGCCAAGATAAGGATTTTATCCAAACTTTGGATAAGATCAATTTTTGTTTTCCCTATTTTTGGTTATAGTCCTACCCAAGCATTCAACAAGAATGATGAATAAATAAGGTGATAGCGGGTCACCTTGCCTAATACCTCTGGAAGCTAGGGATGACTGAGAAGGCCTACCATTGATAAGAACTAAGTAGGAAACTGAAGAGATACATCCCATAATCCAATCCATCCTATCCTTAGAGAAACCAAATTACCTCAAAACTTTGATAAGGAAGTGCCAATCCACTCTGTCATAAGCTTTGGATAAGTCTAACCGAATGAACATGAAAGGAGATTTTTGCATATCCATGGAATGGATGGCTTCTTGAGAAAGAACTCATATACTATTTTATGTCCTTCCACATAACCCCCTTGCTCTGGGGAAATAATATTAT